>OX326970.1:47227075-48616425 GCA_946800305.1 Medicago arabica
TTACCTCTCTACTATTTTAATTTCTGTATCAATATTTATTTTTCTTTACAAATCTATGATTGTTTGTTATATAAAAGGTTGTTCAAATTAAAAAGATACATTTTCAAACTTTTAAAATATCAAATACACAACTTTTCAAGTAAAAAAATAAATAAAAAATACACAACTTTCACGAAAATATTTTATTTTACTAAAATAAAAAGTGAATATGTATCGTCCCTTAGATTTTGAATTTATTGTGAGAATTATGACTTTGGTGTTTTTCAGAATTAAAATATTTCAAGTATTTAATTTATTATTAGTCAATACACTTTCAACATTTTTGTTATTAATCCATACATTTCGGTATCAGTCCTCGAACCTTTTTTTTCTTTTTCTTTTTTAAACATTTCAATGATATTATTACTGTTTTGTTCATTATTTTTATTGAGGTTAATTCTAAAAAAATAAAATAAAAAATCATTTTTAATGAAACATTAAGCTTTAATCTTATTGCATCGTTTTTTTTCTCTAACAGTGATGCCCCTGCTGGCAACTGAGCTATGTTCTTGGGGATTATTAGACAAATTATAGAAATTGAAGAAATAAGCTAATTAAAATTATATGTTATATTCTAAAATCATCAAATAAGTAACAAAATATTTAAATTTAATTATCATGGAGGAGTATATTTTTTTTCATATATATTTACTTTGCAAGGGAAGATAATGGATATTTCAACCTAAGATGGAAAGGAAAGATAAACTAAGGTTCTCTTGGAGGAGGAAAGTGTAATCTACTCTAGAAATGATTCCTATTGATAAATAAATTCTTGAATATTTTGAAAATGATTCCTATTAATAAATAAATTTTTAAATATTTAATAATAACTAAAAAATACAACATGACCATCATTTTAATTTACATGTTTAACGGCTAACCACTCTCGCATCGTATTTTTTTATTTTTTCTCCCTTTTCGTACTGTTGTGTTTGCCTACTGGCTATACAATCGACCACTGTCATATTGCACAAATAATAGTGATTTAAACTTTAAAGGTGATTCACCATTATTGAAGAATCCATATTGTTGATTTAAACTTAATTTTTTTTATTTTATAATTTGTTAGGGGAGTTTTTTTTAGAATTATTCTCAATAATAATAAAGAACAAAACAAGAATAAACATGATAATATCATTGGAAGATATTGAATAAATAAATAAATGGTTTAGGGTCCAATACCAACGTGCAAGGATCAATATCAAAAAATGTTGAAGTACATGACTAATACCAAAACTTTGGAATATTTTAATCTGAAAATTGTCTTTTAGTGTGCCACATGGCGTGGAATGATTGGTCCACATGACACACTGTTAGTTTTGTTTTTTTTTTTAACTTGGACTTAACCGAAGGACCAAAACCAAAATTTTTACAAAGTGCAATGACCAATGCTAAACAAAAAAAAGTGCAGGGGTCAATGCCAAAAAAAATGTTGAGGGACCAATGCTAAAATCTAATGAAAATGCAGGGACCAATCGTATATTTAAGCCTTAATAAAATCTCAACTGAAATAACATATCATAAAAGATAAAAGACAGGTTAAATGTTTTTTTAAAAAAAAAACAATCACACCAAACAAAAACTATGGTTAATATGTCTTTACCTCCTGTAAGTTGGGCGAGTTCCGGTTTATCCCCTGTAAAAAAAAAGTTTAGATTTCAACCCTGTAATTTAAGATTCTTTCATTTTAGATGCTGAGGTCATCTGACTGGATAAAATGCTAACGTAGCATACTGAGTGGCACGCTGACTGTGCATATCTGATTATGTGGCACGCTGATTGTATAATTAATTTTGTTATGGGCACACGTGGCATTTTGCCTATTTTTTAAAATAAAAATAAATTTAAAAATCTAAAAATTAAATTTTGAAAATAAAAAATCGTAAAAAACAATATATTTTCGAAAAAAACCGAATTTTCTAAGAAAAAAAAAATTTTGGAATTTTAATAAAAAAATATATATTTAGAAAAACAAATTTGAAATTAAAAAAAAGTTCAGATTTTTTTCGAAATAAAAAAGTTTTTAAAAAAAATTTCTACCAAAAATAAAAATTCTGGAACTTTTTTTATTTTTTAAAATTTGAATATAATTTTTTTATAATTCAGATTAAAATATGAAAATAAAATTTTGAAATTTATATAATTTGAAAAAAAAATATCGATTTTATTTTAATTTTCAAAATCTTAATTTCAGAGTTTTATTTTAATTTTTGAAAATAAATCTGAATTTGTTTATGATTTTTCGAATTTTTTAAATTTCAAAAAAAAAAATCTGATTTTTTCAATTTTGAAAAAATTAATCTGAATTTTTTTCTATTTTTAAAATTAATTTTTTAGATAAAAAAATTGAAAACAAAATTAATTATATAGTCTGCGCGCCACATCATCCAAAAATGTTGACTCAACGTGCCACGTCATCATCTTTGCACAGTCAGATGACCTTAGGGTCTAAAACGAAAGAATCTTCAAATTACAAGTTTGGAATCTAATTTTTATTTTTATAGGGTTAAACCAGAACGCCCAAATTACATAGAGAAAGACATATTAACCCTAAAAACTACAACATAATTATAACGTAGTAGTGCATGCATCTATCAATCCGAACACATTGGTAGTATCCACATTAGCTGAAACATTCACATAAACACAAAAACCAGTAAATGTGTTTGTTTTGATTAATGGTTAATCTGTTATGCTTTCATTGATTCATTTGTGTAAAGAATTGAAAATGTCGAGATACAAACAAGCGCCAAATGAAGGAGTTTAACACATTATCCACATAGCTTCTTTTCTATTCCTAGGTTGAGTCCATTTGTTGTATGGAGAGAAACCAAGTGTTATCACACACATAATCATTTTAACAGAATCTATGAACATCCATACTTTAGAATCACATATGCCTAAACGTTATTCTCATTATGAAGTTTATTCTAAACGTCAAATTTAAAAAGGTCACAATTCAAACCCACCCTCTTTTCTTTCTTGTGACTATTATTTTTACTTCAATCATCACCATATGGACCAAAAATCTGGATCGGAACCAAAATTGCAACAAGTGTGGTATTTGAGGGATCAAAACATTCAATTTTACAATGGGAGGACTATTTTCATGAGTGTGATAAAATAGGTGGACCAAAATTGCAATAGAAATCCCAAGAATGACTATCTGAACCCCATGATTACCTGCATATTGGTCAAATATCTGTGTTATTAAGGCAAATCTACTTTCATTTCAACTGGTGGTTGGTCTCGAAGTCAACTTTCACCAAAGTTTGTTGGTTGGGATAAACATTTCCTCGGCATGGCTTGAAGATGCTTGGTGCTTAACTGTAAAATGGATACCTTACCTTTCAAACACCTTGGATTACCGACTGAGGCAAACACGAGAAGAAGAACTATGTGTCTACCAGTGATAGATGCAAAAAGAAACAGGCTGAAATGACATCGAAGCCGAAGGATCAGTGTTAACAATGAAGGCTTGAGTACGAGGGGAAGCAGCTGGTGGCTTTAGCATCATATGTGATGAAGGAGCAGAAGGAAAAGCCACAAATGTAGGTATAGAGCTACGACTGTAGTGCCAGATGTTTTAAGAAAGGAAGGGTCTTTTTGACGGGGAGTACCATAGTTCCAAGGTGTAGGGAAGTTGGAAGTAGCTGAATTATCATCAAGTAGAACTTGAGGCACAAAATCCTCTATCAGTTTAGATAACTCATGTACAACATGTATAATCCATCTATAACCATGATACCATAGTTTTAATTCAAGAAAAGGCGGTCAATGTTGTTTTATTATGTTTTTACTTCAGGTGCAATTATATTGACAAAAAATGTTTTTTCAATGATGTGTGAATATTTTTTTCAAACAGATCACTTTGCTTGTTGATTTAACAGAGCTAAGGAGACAACTCAATCAACTTGATTCTGATTATTACACAAATTGGATTATAGTAGCCTAATTGATATAGTTTTGTAGATGGAGTATTGCATGAATATAGGCTTTTGAGTGACGCACATCGTCTCACTCAAAAGCCTGGGTCTATTAACATGAACATCCACATTGACTTCTTTAACATTACTCACATCCATATTGCATTCTCAACTTCACTCACATCCACGTTATTATTAATGAATTGATCTGATTTCATCTCTCTCAACCATAACAAATTAAAAACTTATCAAGTTCCATAAGTTAATTTTCTCAAGTTCACTCATTTGTTTAGGATAATAAAATGGGATTGAAAAGCAGATAGATCTACACATTATGATGAGGAAGCAAGTTGGTTCCTCTAGGTAGATTGTAACATTTGCATTCAACAACCTCAAAAAAGTAAACTGCATTTAACAATTAACATGGACAGTTTGTTCTAAAACAACATTCAACACAGGTTTACAGGTTAATGATGACACTCACAGAACCAATCTTTTACAAGGCATTTACATTATGATTTAGAGGGCGAATCTTTGCACAATGATAAGGTTGGTGTCTTTGTGATATAGAAGTCACACATTCAAATTATAAAAACAACCTCTCTGCTTGTAGAGATAAGATAAGACTGTGTACGTTTACTTTTCCCAGACTCCACTCGCTTGGTTGAAGGCTCGTCCACTAGGCTGTCCTTTATCAACATTCTATGATTCATATTTCAATCATATGATTTTGGGTTTGGGGATGCGCCGGAGGACCCCGAAAATATATGACCTCTATGGTGTGCACTTTTTTCATGAATAATAAGTGGTTCAGAGGTCGAAGAGTCATGAGAAGTAATTCCAACAGTTGCTTGTCTTTGTTTAAAAGATGCCCAGGTAACAGTATAAAGTCCAGCAATGATCAAAGACCCTCCTATGATACTGTTGTCACATGGATTATTAAAATAAGAATAGAAACAATTTTCTTAATAACATAATTTCTGAATGCATGCTATAGAAAGAGGAAGAACTTGATTAAGCGTTTGTATAGATTGGCTGATTTGAGGTTATCTACTGATATAAGTACTTCTGAGACTGTTTGACACAATATGCGGAACCAGCTAATGCCATGTCCATAAGTTGTTTTCAACTTATTTTCATAAGTTCTCCAGAGCTTATGAAAACAACTTATAGCTTATATGAAAACAACTTTATTTTATCTTTTGTTATAGTAATAGCTTACACATAAACATATATTATATGATAAGGGTTCATGATAGAACACTTAATTAAGTTGTTTATCCAGAAAAGTCTCTTATTAAGTCCTATCTAGCACAATCTGTTTGAACTCGGTGAGGAGTTTTGTAGCCATTTATTCAAGCTAGAATAGAGTGCATGAATCAATCAATAATCAGAAGTAAAAGGAGCTATACAATACCATACCTTCCCAAGTAAATTGGACTTCCAAGGAATATCTGAGACAATATGGCAGCAAATCCAGGTTGAAGTGGAATGTAAAGGGCAACCAGAGTTGGCCCTAATACCTTGTTGCTCCAAGTCATGACTGCATAACTAAAGGCAGATGTAATAATTCCCTGAACAAATAAGGACAATATGTCACAATCCACATGTTAAAAAATCACTATAATAATCCATTAGAAGATAAAAGTATATAATAATATCGATATTTTCATCCTTTAGAAAAAAAATGAAGTTGTATCACCAAAATACAATTTTCAGTAACATGTTTCTAAAATTAATCATAGGCTTTACCTAACAATTGTTGAAATGTTACTAAATTTAATCAGTAACATTTTACTTGATTTAATAATAATTTTCAAGTGTTACTAGATCTCAATTTTGTTGTAGTGACACTCTTAATATGCATGCTTGCTTGATTGATAGGAATAAACTAGACAATGACCATAACAGTTCCATGAAGTGAAATGGGCAAAATGATCTACAGAAGCAATGGCTAACAAGTATAATGGTTCATGAAATTTGATATAAGTCATAGTAACTCACAGCATAAACAACAGCAAGAATTTCTGATTGTGTCAAAATCCAGTCACCTGACAAATCAGTCATGAATAGCGAGACTATCGCCATTAGTACAACTCCAAAGAAGAATGAATATGCTGTCACAGATAGATTTGCAGGATACTTTTTTAGTACAGGTGCCTGAAAATAGTTAACGAAAATTAATTAAACTTGCTAATAATATCAACAATTATTTAATGAATTAAAAAAAATTCATTTAATGGATATAGCAAAAAAAATAGATACCTGAATGGCTATGAAAGCAGCCATGCACGTGCAGTTGCCTATCAAGAACACAACTCCAAGTTCAAAATTATCCAATTCAAGATTCTGTAAACCAGTAATCAACCATCCAGAAGGCCCTGGCTGACCACTGCCACTGACAACTATTTCATTATGTGGTATAGGGACCAGTTTAGTATTTCCTATCAGCGATGGACCACGATACAAAACCATAATTATGGCACCTGAAACACATATAAGAGTCCCTCCAACCTTTGCCAGACCTTCAAAACTCTGCAAATTTACTCTTTCGACACTGCATACATAAGATTACTATTTACTAAACTATGATATTACTCTATGTATAAGTGTATTGGAATAATTTTATTGATGTACAGATTTCTGCACTACAATTATAAATGTGAAGTTGTGCCTATGTGTTCTAGAAAAATTAAGACTAATGATTACTATTATTTTTGCCTTATTTTTTTGATACATTTATAAGAAATACTTAAAAGACTCGGTAGAAATTGATAAGAGTGAAGCTGACCCCATGATCACAGCAAGCAGAAAGGTAAAGACAGGAACGGCAGGCTGTAAGGCAGCGGCATAAGTTGGATTTGTATAACCTAAACCGATAAGAAACAACAGCTGGTTGCCAAATATCCTGATCATAAAATCAACAACATGAAAACATCACAAGCATCAATAAAAGAACACTAACATTTGTATATAATGAAAATGAAAATAGGAACTAGGATTCTACTGCAAAGGACCTTACCCAGTTAATCCAAGAAAGAAAAATGACATCAATAGCTTCTTAGTAATGGGTGGCCTTGTTTGTCTGCAGCAACGATGGTTACATCAGAAATAAAGTGAACAATATCTGAATTCATAACTAATAAAAGGGTACACAAGTACAAAACTTGGGGTCAAATCATTAAGAAGAATTTGGTGTTAAATGATCTGTCATTAGATGTGATTCATCATGGAACAACTCGCAGTAGCATCTAGCTTGTTTAAAAAAAAATTGGAGTGGCATATATAGTTTAATACTTTAATGTGTGCGGCTATGAAGCAGTAACACATACACAAGACATGACACTGATATGTCGATATTGGTAATAATAATTCAAGAAAGAAAATAAATTAGTTGAATGTAATCATATATATATATATATATATATAGACACCAACACGTGTTGGACGTACCTTGAATCAAAAGTTTTTATGCTACATAGTGCTATTGACCATATCTAATGAGGAAAAACTTCGATTTTATGGTTTCCTTTGTCTCCTAAGATAAAAGAAACGTTTCAAGTTTGGGTGTGTAGTTTAGGCAAATGTGCAAAATAACATGAAATTTAATATAATATCCTTTTTTTTTTTTTATGATGCAATATAACTATACCTATTTATATTATAATGTAAACACAATGTCAAGTTTTGATGCAGTATTTTTTTCCAATTTTACCCTTAGTATAATTTTTGATTAATAAAATAATTTAATTTTATGCAAATCACAAATTTGAATCAAAGGAAATTTGATTAAGTCCTAATTTAAATTTTAAATCAAATTGTATCTAACTCGTAAATCAATCATAACAAATCAAATCTAAACTAAACTAAACGTTACAAAATCGTTTGGGCTTATTTGAAGGACTAAAAGTTACAGCCGCACATGATCGTTTTTATAATGTTTAGTTGCTAGAAATACTAAATTGAAAACGTTTATTAGCTTAAATGACTTATATGTGATCAAAATAACTTAAAATCATTGTGTTACAAATTTCAAACATAAAGGACATCCGTGTAATTTAGTCTTTTTATACCAAATGATAAAACTTAGTCAAACAACTTCAAACTCAATCCTCTACATGACTTGCCTACAGTGCATGATAACATTTGTAATGTGAAATATAGCATGATATGGTTGATTGAAGGATGGAAGAAAAGGAAAGAAAAAAGAGAATGACTTGCCTTTCATTGAAGAAAGCGATTGGAGAAAGAATAAAAAGAGCAAGGAGATCCCTATAGAAGCAGAAGACTAATTGGTTGACCCCAGCATTAAGGGCCACCTTAGTAATGACATGGTAGCCACCATTGAATAGCTGTACAACTGCCATGCCCAAATGGGCCTTCCATTGGTCACCCGCCACTGCCATCACAACTCACAACTATACTACCTATTCAAAATACCAAATCTATCTATCTATTCTGATCATGACTCAGGACTCAGGATCTTCATTTTTATCAACTTTTTCGGTTCACAAAACAAAACATTCAAACATTGATCTTGTTTTGGTGCCTTTGACTTGCGATGTGGTAGTTGTTAGGAAATGAAATAAACGTGCTAATATTAATTATTCATCTGACAGACAAAAGTTTGATCACTGCTGCTTCCATAGTTGTTAAAAAGACAATAAATTAGTAATATTAGTATATTCTGTTATTGGAGGAGTGCTAACAAGACACTCTTAGCTTTTTTTTAATTGATATTGTTTCATCAATTTGTGTGGGTTTCATGTAAAAATATGTTGCAAATTGTGTGTTAGCTTTGTTTTTGTATATAAAAAAATATGGATTGGTTGGGATAACATTTCATTTTTACTATTATTTCATTTTTAAGTACTTAATTGTCAGTTTTATTTTAGTTCAATACCACTAATTTATTATTATTAATATTATGTAATAAGAAAAAGGTTAACAAGTACTCCAAAGATATTGGTTAAGCATATAAAAATAGCAATTCAAGATTTCTTTTTATGATTCCTTAAACAATGCCCTTACAAGACTCATAATGTATGAATTTACCGGAAAAAGCAATTAATGTATAAGAGATACTCCTATGTGTTTAATTTATTGTCCTTTTCGGCTGTGGAAACATCCGTAATGAAATTGATATACTATATCTGTCAGTGCAATAATTGATTGATAATTTGGCACTTTTAAGTTTTAGTTCAATATTTCATTTGGCAAGCAACAACCACGTCACAAAGTCAAATGCCTGCCACAGATAAGATGAGACTTTCTTTGTGTTTTGTTTTGTGAACCCAGAAAGTTGATCAAAATCAAAACACCCAAGCTCAAAAACAAAACAATGGGAGGTGACACGTGGAAGGCTCATCTGGGCATGGCTTTGGTGCAGTTATTATATGGTGGCTACCATGTCATCACTAAAGTTGCCCTTAATGTTGGAGTCAACCAACTTGTCTTCTGCTTCTATAGGGATCTTCTTGCTCTCTTCATTATTTCTCCTATTGCTTTTTTCAAAGAAAGGTAAGCCATACTCTTTTAATTCTTTCCTTTTCTGTCTATGTTTCCTTTCTTTTTTTCAATGCTAATTAATCTTATGGTACAATTTTAAGTATTTACCGTTACCGTAAATTTAAAGTAGTACATGTTGACATGGGAATAATGATACACTCTGTAATAATTATATGGTAAAAATAGAAAATAAAATTAGTATTTTGGTTTATCACACAACATTACCATTTCATATAACTGATTTAAATATACGCGTGATTCCATTATGATAAAATCAAACAGGAGAATAATAACTTGCGAGTGATGCACATAAGATTAATTATGAAGTATTAGTGGAATATAAGCAATTAAAGTTACTTAGGAAACTAAAATGACAGTCTTTTTGGGACATTTTTTTCATTTGCAAATGTGATAATACCGTGGGACGAGACTAAATGTTTGGTATCACGATGGGTTTGTTGAAAATTGAAGGTGACGTTTGTTTTAGAATAATTTTATTTTACAAATATGTCATTCATCAAGGGATGGAGGAAATATTACAGGAAATTTCACATTATTTTGTTTACTACGTGTCTATTGATCACTAAATAATATATCAAACAAAGTTATGCTGTAATTTAACTAAGCTACAGACTCAAAAAATGTAGAATTGGAATTGATATTTACCTTATTAGTCAACAAAAACAATCAATGTTTTTTTTACCCTTTTATGAGTTAGGATTAGAAATTAGGACACTGTTCACTTTACTTTTTATGCAAGTATCCTAATTAAACATTGTGACTGCAGACAGACAAGGCCACCCATTACTAAGAAGCTATTGATGTCATTCTTCTTTCTTGGATTAACAGGGTAAGGACCTTGCTATAACCACTTATTTCCTATTTTTTTTCATATATATATGAACGATAGTGTTGTATTGATGTTTTCTTCTTGTTGATTTATGATCAGGATATTTGGAAACCAGCTCCTGTTTCTTATTGGTTTAAGTTATACTAATCCAACTTATGCCGCTGCGTTACAGCCTGCTATTCCTGTATTTACCTTTCTCTTTGCTGTAATCATCGGGTAATTAAATTTCACTCTTACCAATTTATATTTTGAGTCTTGTTATATCTTTTTCAAATTCACTTTCATCAGTAGTTCATGTTTTCCAAGAAACCATAGGCAAAAATGCACATCCATAACTGCAGCATAGAAATGTGCACATCAATAAAATTATTCCAATACACTTATACATAAAGGCCCTGTTCGGTTAAACTGTCTAATTAAGCGCTTATGCATATGCTATTTCTATAATAAGAGATAGAATAAAATCAAATTGTTTGCGTAAGTCATCTCAGAGAACTTATGGAAATAAGCTGATAACAACTTATGGACATGTCATAAGTTGTTTCCATAAGTTATTTCAAACAGCCAATCAAGTGCTTATGTAAGTGAATAAGCTCAAGTAAGTCTATACAAATAACTTCAAAGTAACAGCATAGCTTAATAAACTTATTATGTATGCAGTGTAGAAAGAGTGAACTTGAAGAGTTCTGACGGTCTGGCAAAGGTTGGAGGAACTCTTATATGTGTCTCGGGTGCTGTAATGATGGTTTTGTATCGCGGTCCATCGTTGATAGGATATACTGAACTGGTCGTTATACCACAGAATGATATAAGTGTCGGTGGTCAGCCAGAGCCTTCTGGATGGTTGATCAGTGGTTTACAGAATCTTGGATTTGATAATTTTGAACTTGGAGTTGTGTTCTTGATAGGGAACACTATGTGCATGGCTGCTTTCCTAACCATTCTGGTATCTACCTTTTTGTTAAATCAATTCAATGAAAATTTTAATTCATTAAGTGACCCCTTTTGATAATACTTCTTATCAAGTTCTTATTTAATGGCTTCTCATTGAGCCTTCTTGGCATAGTTATCAGTATTTTATGATACACGTGAGTCATATCTCGATTTGATGCTAATTTGAACTCAATCGAAACAAATCTCTGGTTATTTGGACATGAATCTCATCTCAAATCCCAATTCATTACGATGAATCTCGATTAAATCTAATGAAATCACTGTCTAACCTTACTGTAGTAAACCACTTGTTTTGTCAACTTTGTAGACCAACATCATTTGATATATGTCTTGAGTCTTTAAATATTTTGAGGTTCATGTATAATATGTAGCAATGTATCTTACAATTCATAATAAGATTTGGTGCATGAATCAGAAGGAAAAAGGTCTACTAATTCAAAATTTGAATCTTGATTTGATAACCATGCTTCTTATGGGTCTTCCTTTGTGATGTCTTTGGTTTTTCTGTATGAGATATCATCAGCAAGTATAATTTATTTTCGTTGACTATTTTCAGGCACCTGTATTAAAAAAGTATCCTGCAAATCTATCTGTAACAGCATATTCATTCTTCTTTGGAGTTGTACTGATGGCAGTAGTCTCGTTATTCATGACTGATTTGTCAAGTGACTGGATTTTGACACAATCAGAAATACTTGCTGTTGTTTATGCTGTGAGTCACTATATATGATTTTAAATCAATCTCCAATATCTTGAACCCTTATTAGAGATTGCTGTTGTAGATTATTTGGTACATTTCAATTCATGGAACTATTTTGGCCACTGTCTTGCTTGGCTAGTTTTAGATGGAAAAAAAATCCTCAAAATCACTAAACAAGTTCCTGCAAAACATTCGCAGGTTATAAGGCATGTTCGAGTTTACTTCTATCAATTATCACATAGAATTAAGAAAAGTAAATCGTATATTTAATACGTCTGCTGCGCCTACATGTTTCTAAAATACCATTATGTGTCGGGAAGTGTTCAACTCTGACATCTCATCTTCTAAGAAATTTAATAGTATCAATTAGGATATACAATCTAGTAATTTGTAAGGACAAAGGTAGAAATAGATTATTTTGGTGGATTTTTAACATGTGGATTGTGACATATTTTCCTTATTTGTTTAGGGAACTATTGCATCCGCCTTTAACTATGCAGTCATTAGTTGGTGCAACAAGATATTGGGTCCAGCTTTAGTATCTCTTTACAATCCACTTCAACCTGGATTTTCTGCCCTATTGTCTCAGATTTTTCTTGGAAGTCCAATTTACTTGGGAAGGTATAGCTCCTTTTAGTTCCGGTTATTGATTCAATCATTCTATTCTAACTTGACTATATAGCATGCATTCTGAAATTATGTTATCAAGGATATTCTTATTGTACTCATTTTTATAATCCATGTGACAACAGTATCATAGGGGGATCTTTGATCATAGCTGGTCTTTACATTGTTACCTGGGCATCTTATAAAGAAAAACAGGGAATTGTTGAAATTACTTCCCATGACTCTTGGTTCTCTGAACCACTTATTCATGAAAAAAGTGCACACCAAAAAGACCATATATTTCCGGGGTCCTCCAGCGCATCATCATACGCAAAAATCGTATGATTAAAAAGTAAATCAAAGAATGTCAATAAACAGCCTAGTGTACGAGGCTTCCAGCAAGTGGAGTCTGGAAAGAGTAAATATACACAGCCTTGCCTCAGTGGAGAAATTGTTTTCAGGATTTGAATGTGTGACTTCCAAATCACGACACCAAATTTCTGATTGTGCAAAGACTAGCCCTCTAACTCAAAATATAAACACATTGTAAACATTGGTTTTGACAGTGTGATTCTTTAACAGGTAAATCTGTTTCACAAAGTCTGTGATAATGTTCATTAGTACAAACTATGTATGTTAATTGTTAAATGCAAAGTTATTTGTTCTCTTTTTTTTTTTTGAGGTTATTACTAAATGCAATTTAATGTACAAGAATCAACTTGCTTCTTCATATCATAATGTGTAGCTCTGTCTGCATTTCAAACATTTTTTCTATGGTGTTACCATTTTATTTCTCTCATTCCGTTCAATTTTGTCCAAAACAAATGTGTGAACTTGAGAAAATTTATGTAGGCATTTCTTAACAAGGCATCGTCTTGACTTTCTTGGTACTAGGTGCAAGACAATCATCTAAATTTGAACTGAATGAGTTAGCAGAAACATTGGTAGGGCGTCCATATCTGAATTTGGTAACTTGTCTGCCAAACTAGAGAAGACGATGAATTCTGGAAAGACAAAGATTGTGATTACTGTTAATGATGTATTTTTTTGACTCTATATAAAATCCTATTGGCGATAGCTTTGCTATTATCGTGTAGGTTTAGAATGCACGACAAGGATATTGAAGATCTCAACAAAGTTATAAGAATAGAAATGCACATCAGATAAAAATAATACAATGTGATCAATATGTTTACTGGCATATAAATGATGACTACCTCTAACTTCTTAAAATATATATTCTACTCAAATTCAGATGGCATCACAATTTTGAAGATTTTTCACATTTGTGTGCTCATTAACAGTACGTGCAAACAAATAAACAAATATATCTTCATTAGTAATTAGCTATGAAGCCTAGATACGGGTGCGGGTACGATACGGATATGTGGATACGCGAATTTTTTAAAATTTAGGATACGATAACACAAATTTGATCAAATGTTGATTAATTGAATCACCTCTCTCGTTACCTTCATCCATAAAAAGTATAATTTTAAGTGGTTCATCGAGAAACAATTCTACCGATGCATATCTAAAATTGAATCATATACATCTCTATTGAATTTCTAAACATTGTCTCACTTTTTTCCTTTCATCTTTTCTAGGATACATATTTGTGAAGTATCTTATAAGTATCCTTGTGTATCTTTTAAGTATCCAATAAGTATCAGATAAATTATATTTTAAAAATTAAAATAATTAATTCTGATATTTCGTGGGTACGTATCCGCGATTATCCGTAGCAAAGTCTAGCTTTTGAGGTTCATAGTAGTTTCAACTTTCAACTCTTATAATTCCACAAAATATTATGAAAATAAGTTGAAGAAGATTTTTTTTATTTGTATATTGTTTATGTCTATTTTTTATTAGTATAATTCTTTATAGGAAAATACAATAACATAAACAATAGACATCCATCCACTCAATATACAAACCCCGTTTGGATTGACTTATATTTTAGGCTTAGAAAAATAAAGTTATGCGAATAAATAAGTTTTTAGTTAATTCATAAGTTCTACTTAACAAAAATTATATCTTTATAAGTTTTTTTTGACATCTTCACAAGTTATTTTTCATAAACTAACTTAACAATCTCATGAATAATATATATAAAAACTTATTTATTTGCCTAAGCTAAAAAATAATTCAATCGAGACAAGCACACAAGCTTTTTCCTTTATTTTTTTTAATGAATGTAGCTATAAACTATTTTCCTAAGCTATCCCAAAGAGCTTATAAAAATAAGCTGAAAATAGTGTGTAAAAATGTCAATAACTAACATCATAAAAAATAATATTTTTTTCGATCTAATTTATAAGCAAATTTTGACTATTTAAATTGATTGAATAAATAACATAAATGGACGATCAGAAATAAATATTGTTTAAACACATGAAATTAAAAAAAAGTACTTGCTTAAATCAATTGAAATTATTTAGTTTGCTCTTTTTAATTTTTCTCTTGAAACAAGTATGGGCACAACCAATAAAAATCCAGCTCATGGCATTAAAATTAAAAATAAAAATTGATTTGGGAACCCCGGCACCCTTCCTCTCTCCTTCAGCAGCACTGTAGCAACCTCACTCCAGTACTCGCTTCGGACCGCGCCGCCGTGCCACCACTGTCGTCGTCGTCGTCGTCGTCTCGCGGATGTAATTGCTCCTAAGCGAACGCCTCTATTTGATTCTCTAAGTAATCGCTTCTTTTGATTCCGCAAATTCGTAGAATGTCTTGCACTACTTTCAATGTTGCAACCTCTTTCAATCTTCATCCATGCATTAACCATGACGCTTTTAATCCGTTTCGTTTCAGAAACCACTGTAGCTTTAACAAATCTTCTACCTACGTATTAAAAACCTTCAATTTAACCTTCACTCATCATCATAATTCGCGTTCACGCTCATTCGCTACTGTTGCTCAGAGTTCCGACTCACCAGCTTCTGTTGGGGTTCAAACAAACAACAATTCTAGTAAGCATTCTACTTACTTAATCATTTTATTCCCTTTCTATTTCCATTCTTGTAAACCATATCATTTTATCACTTTTCTGTTATGAATTTATTAGCATTCATTTTGCCTCCGGAATTGATTCTAACTTCAAGCTAGGAGATGTAGCTTGAGTCTAAACATGATTTACTCACTCAATTTATTATTCAACATCATTTTATATTCAACTCACTTATAAGTCAAATTAATTTTACAAAATCAATCATGCATGTGATGTTGTATATGAATATGAACTATATACTAACTTTATTGCATATACTGTTTTGCTTATTCCTAAGAAGAAAGGGTGGCTGTTCTGGTTATTGGTGGAGGAGGGCGTGAACATGCACTTTGCCATGCGTTGCAACGATCACCGACCTGTGATACTGTATTCTGTGCTCCTGGCAATGCGGGAATTGCCAGCTCAGGAAATGCGACTTGCATCTCAGACCTTGATGTTTATGATGGTGCAGCTGTAGAGTCATTTTGCCGCAAATGGGGGGTGGGACTAGTTGTTGTGGGACCTGAAGCCCCACTTGTTGCAGGTCTTTCAAATTATTTAGTTAAGGCTGGAATTCCCACTTTTGGTCCATCTGCAGAGGCTGCTGCTCTAGAAGGTTCTAAGAATTTCATGAAGCATTTGTGTTACAAGTACAATATTCCAACTGCTAAGGTCTGTCTTCTTGTTTTGAATCTCATCAAACATATCAACGATAGACCCTTGTTCTATTGGAATGATATTTTTGTGTGTTTTCTTCATGTATCGTATCTTATAACAAGCTCATATGTTCTTTTCCCTTAATTTTTTTAAGTACTAGGACCATGTTTGGATAAACAACTTAGTTGAGTACTTATAGCGTAAGAGTTCATCATATAAGAGTTTATCATAAGAGTTTAATTAAAACTGTAATAAAAGATAATATTAATTGTTTTCGTATAAGCTATAAGTTGTTTTCATAAGCCATCTTGGAGAGTTTATGAAAATAAGCTGAAAACAGCTTACGGACATGTCATAAGTTGTTTCTATGAGCACTCCCAAATAGTCACACAAGTGATTATGTCGGTAGATAAGCTATGATAAGTCAATCCAAACAGGCCATAAGAGGTTCAACTAAAACTGTTGAGTGTTGGTTCCTTTTTTTTTTTTTTTTTGAATAACTAGTGTTGGTTCCTTGATATGCAATATTTGTAATGCTGGCAAAATTTTCTTATGAGTTGTCTACTAGTCTTGTCTCTTAATAGCTTTATTATTCAGGTTGGAATATAGTTTTGAGAAATGATGCATATAACTAACGGAGCCATCATGTTTTTCCCTTATTTGTTCTCTTTATTCCATTTATATGGTGTTCTTCCCTGTCCTTCCTGTTTGTCTATTTTGCTCCCAGGTTTTTGCCATAGTGTTTACTTATGATGGACTTGTTAGTGCAGTACAAAACGTTTACAGACCCATCCGCAGCAAGGCAATATATTCAAGAAGAAGGAGCACCAATTGTTATTAAAGCCGATGGACTGGCTGCTGGAAAAGGAGTTACCGTTGCCATGACACTTGAAGAAGCATATGAAGCAGTTGATTCAATGCTGGTGAAGGGTGATTTTGGTTCTGCAGGTTGTCGTATCATTGTTGAGGAATTTCTAGAAGGAGAAGAAGTGTCATTTTTTGCATTGGTTGATGGAGAAAATGCAATTCCACTAGAATCTGCTCAGGACCATAAGAGAGTTGGTGATGGTGACATAGGGCCAAATACTGGTGGCATGGGTGCATACTCTCCTGCTCCTATATTAACCAAGGAGCTTCAATCTATAGTAATGGATTCTATTATCATGCCAACAGTAAAAGGAATGTCAGCAGAAGGTTGCGAGTTTGTTGGTGTTTTGTTTGCTGGGCTAATGATTGAGAAGAAGTCTGGCATGCCTAAGTTAATTGAGTATAATGTGCGATTTGGTGATCCAGAGTGCCAGGTCAGTTAAGTCATAAAATGCAGTTTCTAACGTACATAGTTATAACTTCATCCTTGAAAGTTGAAATACACTGTAAAAGGCTAGAACTCAGAAGGCATTGGTGACAAAAATTGTTTTAGGATTCTATAGTTGTCATATATTCCCAGCACACACGGTAGTTTAGATATGTTGGTGTGACATAATCTCAATAATTCTTTTGACCTTTTGTCTTTTGAAAAAATATTTTAGTGACTTTGATCTCCATAATGCTTGTGATTGCCCATATTTCTTTGTTTGGGGTCATCTTCATTTGGTTTTCAAATCACATGTTTATGGCAATTGATATTTCTGTTGTTAAACAAATTGATCCAAAACTTTCAAAGCTTTCATTTTATATTCTTTCCCGTGCATAACTTAGACCATATTTGAGTAACAGACACTCACCAAACTATCATTGGTTTATTTACAAAACAAAAGGGGTGTAACCTTGGATAATGGATGATTACATTTACACTATGTTTTATGTTACTAAATTGAAGCTATTATAACATATGCATGCCATTTTTCCTTTTGGAATTTTACGCAGGTCTTGATGGTTCGTTTGGAGTCTGATTTGGTGCAAGTTCTGCTTGCAGCATGCAGGGGAGAGTTGAGTGGTGTATCACTGGACTGGTCTCCTGGCTCTGCCATGGTTGTGGTAATGGCAAGTAAAGGATATCCCGGTTCATATGAGAAGGGAACTATAATTGAAAACCTTGAAGAAGCCGAGCTTGTTGCTCCAGATATCAAGATATTCCATGCTGGAACTGCTTTTGATTCTGAAGGAAGATATATTGCAACTGGGGGCCGTGTTCTGGGGGTTACTGCAAAGGGAAATAATCTTGAAGAGGCATGTGATCGAGCTTATCAAGCTGTTGAGAATGTGAACTGGCCAGGGGGCTTCTATCGTCGGGATATTGGTTGGAGAGCCCTTCCTCAGAAACAACATGCATCAAAGGTGTAAACTACTGTGACAAGGTCAGTAATAGGCATTGCTTAACAATCAATAACAGTGAATTGGATGACAAACCTAGAGCATCTCCAAAGTGAGGGTAATCCATAGTTGATGAATCTTGTAATTTATTTTTTGTATAACAGATTGATAGGAGAAATGATGATTAGATTTTGAGTGATATAGATTGATTTTAAACAAAAACTGTCTCACCTTGGTGATCTTTTATGCCTAGGTTATCTATGCTAACCCTATTAAAGAGCAGAAAGATACCTAGAGAAGTTGACAATGATCTGAGTTTTTGTTCTTTTCATTTATGCTACACTAATCCTATTAAAGAGCAGAAAGACACCTACAGAAGTAACAATAAGTATTTATTCTTTTCATATTATACGGATCAAGTAATAATTGACAGTGAAAGAAACTGTTATGAGAGGTTCAGAGTGATATTAAAACAAGTTGAAACTCAAAAGGGTTGCCTTACATACTTACAGTGTGATCTTGACAGAATGAAATAATTGGCCCAAGGACTCCCAAGTCTAAACAGATTTTACATTAAGTGAATTTTTTTAGAGTTGTTTCTTCTTGACTTGGAAATGACATGTCATTATAAAATATGAATTAATGAAGGATTCTAATCATGCTTCTTCCAGCATTGAAAATGATTGGTGGAAGCAAGTAAAGGAAGGATAAATCTTCACTGAATATCGAAATCTTGGTCCTACACCACTCCAAAACACAACACCTGATTAATGGTGAAACATGTTTTTTTACAAGGAAAATTTATTAGTGATTAATTTGTTGAGGGATAAAGATTTGTTAGTGGCACATATTCAGTCTTAAACCCTCTACATAATATTCCCTCCATTTTCCATTCCATGTGACTGAGTTACTTATTCAGAGATTTTCAACATAATATTACTTTTGTGTTGTTTGTTGGATGACAAAATGTGAGTTATTAATAACAAAGCAATGCTAGCAATATCATTTTAACACACATTATAGATGTATTAAGTTTATCTAGCATACTACCTATTAAATACTAATATTTGTCGTTAGAAAAATAAAGTCATTTTAACTAATTCATAGTCTACTACATTAATTTATCATCTAGAAAATTCAAGAGCTCCTCTAAAAAAAAAATCAAAGAGTTGTTTGTTAAAGCCTTCCTGTGCGCCCTTTAGCATTTTTATTTAAGGTGTCATTTATTTCAGGTGTGGTAGTCATTCTATTTTCTGAATGTATAATAAACATCTACAATAATTTTTTAATGTATCAAAAATTTAAAATGGTCCCTGATTTTTCTTTTTTAAGAAATCAAAATGAAATTATTAATAACACAGACTATCCCTCCAGCTACCGAAGATATAGACAATATTTACAACACAGTGCCGCCTGTAGTTATACTGACAACATGACGGTTAATCAATGCACATAAAACAAAAGAGAAGAGAAGGAAAGTAGCTTAATATTTTCCAAAAGCTTATATGGAGTGCTTTCTTTTGCGTAGAAAATTTCAAGCTTTCATTTCCTTCTAAATTACTCAAGTGCTTGCAAACCAAACTAAATACATAAAGGAGCATCGGGATTTAGCGATACCTGACGAAGTATCAAACTGAGGATAATGATCTGATATGGTTAAAGGATGTACCGAAGAAACACCTAACCAAAGATAAACCAACTGCCACACCTGCCCAAAAACCTCACAGTGCAAAAATAAGTGATTTGCCGATTCAATCTCCCCACAGCGAGAAACACACAACTGCACGTCTTCCTGAATGATCCTTCTCCGACATAAATGGTCCCTGATTGTACACTAAGTTAATCAAAATAATCTTTTACATTAAAATACTTCCTTAATATTGTCATATCAGTCCCACGATATATTTACTTAGATCATCCTCAATGGGAGATCTTATCACAATAAACATTGGTACAACCTTTGGGGGAAAAAATTTAAGTGCTTAATGAGTTGAGAGTCTCAAATAAGCACTCTACTTATTTATGGGCTCCACTTTTTTTAAATATTAGAAAATTGAAATGTAATGATATATTGTTATTGATAGATGATTAGTGGGTCCCGTTTAAAAAATTTGTATGAGATGTTAGGTTGGAGAGATTAAGTGTTTATTAGATACTAATACTATTATTAAAAAATTAAAAAATTATTTGTGGAGACCCATTTAGGTATATGAAAATGGATTTTTTCATTGTGGATGCTCGTATAGTCATATTAGTTCATATATGTATTCACATACTTGCAATAAAAATTATTTCAATCATATATTATTTTGAAATTTTGACCTATTGAGTGGTTATTGTGCCTACTTGTAACATATTCAGACACCAAAATGATTAGTACCCTTTTTTTTTTTGGTCAAGTAGTTTAGTGGCTAGAATTCACTTTTATCAAGGTGAATAAGTGGGATGTCCGGGGTTCGAACCTGTCAACTGAGCTCACGGGGACTTAATACCCATTTATTTAACTAACAAAATAACATAATGTGCACTACTAACAATCTCTAATATTTTTTTATCAAGTAACATAGTGACTAAAAATTCATCTTTAAAATAAATAAATTGATTGTCATGAGTTGAAACACCGACCTCTACATATAATATATAATATTTTTCTCAACTAATTAAATTATAGACTACTACACATGTTTATATTTTATTGAATAAAGATGGATTTTCATTTAAAGTGAAGAGATTCAAATTGATTTAATTCAATAAAATAATTATCATTGAATTAAATGTTGAAAAGAGTGTTTCCCATCTCTACCTTCCATATGATAGCTTGTACAAATCCATACCCTCTCCTTCCTTCACCGATAACGAAGGTGCATAAATAATAGAAGAGTATGTTAATAATAATTAATGAGTGAATTCGTGATTTTCAAGTTTTCATAAAGAATTTTAAAATTCTTTTGCCTCATAGTTTGGCATCACCAAATCAGAGCTTGTTAATCTTGTTTTGTGACTTTAACACGAAGGAAAGGCACCATCAGGTTTGACATCTGTTCCCTTCAATCATCACCAACCCAATTAACAATTCCTCTCTATTTCTTTATCTTGTTACAAAAAAAATCATCTTTGTGTTTGAATTTCAGAAATCAAGCTAGAAATTTGGTGAATTTCAATGGCAACAGCAATGGCAAGTGACGCATGGAAAGCCCATTTGGCTATGGCAATGGTGCAGCTATTCAATGGTGGTTACCATGTTATTACCAAAGTAGCCCTTAATGTTGGAGTTAATCAGTTGGTATTTTGCCTCTACAGAGATCTACTTGCTCTTTCTATCCTTGCTCCTATTGCTTATATTCGTGAAAAGTATGTTCCTTTTTCCTTTCCTTTTAGAAATTTTGTTTTAAAAATGTATGCTTTTGTTGATTTCCTTATCTGGGTTTGGATGTGATTGGAAGATGTTGCCTTGTTTTTAATCATTCTTTTATAAAGTTTGAATTTTTATTTGGTTTCGTAAGACTCTGATAATCTGACTGAGTAAGTATAGAAGAAAACAGAATTTATGAGTAAAAGTATCCTTCTGCAATAATAGAACAACAATATGGAAAGAACAAATAGACAAAAATCATAAGTCAGTATTGATTTTAGGTGATCAAGATAATTGGCCAAGCTTGAACAGCGTTTCGTCAAGATGGATGTTGGGGGTGGTACCTGCAAACGTTCCGACTCTTAAGTCAATAAGAAAGCGAAAAGTGAGAGGTTTTAGCTGGAAAAAATTGTGTATATTGCATTGTTGTGAAGAATGGTATTTAGAGGTGCCAAAGAGGAGCCGTTGGAGAGTGATGGAGGGTCGAATGGTGCCCATCAATGCCTGGATCTGGTGGCCGTTGGGAGGCATTACTAATGGAGCCGTTGGAGAGGATCCAAGGTTGGGAAGTGGTTCTGTTGGATAGGTTTTTGTGAAATGGGCCTGAAGATAACGAAGGACTGAACCTTGGGCCAATTCAGAACAAGTTTGTTACATTGATTCCCTTCCAAGTTTTAGAAAGCTTGGATCTCTCCCTCCCAATTCTTAGTCCAAATAACCAACTTCCCTTTTCCCATAACTTCCCTCTTTATTACTCAAATATATAAGAAACATAACATATAACTACCCTCTTTCAATAATCAGAAACCAACCTACTTAGTTGGGTCTCCTATGGTAATGTTTATCAATTATCAATGATTGATCTAACAGTGTGTAAGTTATATAAGATCAAAAGCTAGTGATAGCTAAACTTCAGAGATAAATACATACGTATTTGTATTTTGTTGGCAAATAACACAACTGTTATGTTTACCTAATTTTTTGTCAGGGTTGGATTATGGTTTTTATGACCTACTATTTTTTTAAGATTAGGGTGTGGGATATAGGATAATCCCCACTGTATGAGAATATTCCCTATTTTAACCTGGGAGCCGGTCTGACCACCTTTAGTTTGATGTTATTCCCTATTTTGACTAGTTTGATTGTTAGCAGCATAGGCTAATACCTGCTAATTATGCTACAATCTGCATATTCAAACTTTAGAAATAAAATTTAACTTACAACTTCTTTGTGCCCTCTAAGTCTGATTGCATTGTTCACTTTTCTAACGTTGTAAGAGTATTTTTTGATCATACCATGATGGCTGAAGACGAACACGACCGCCCATTACTAAAAACCTCCTGACATCATTCTTCTTTCTTGGATTAACTGGGTGAGGTTTTTTATACTAGTCACTTAGTTCCTATTTCCTTCACATACGAGGGAAAGATCTTTTATTGACAGGTGTGGTATTTTTGCTTTGTGATTCATGACCAGGATATTTGGCAACCAGCTTCTGTTTCTCATTGGTTTAAGCTATACAAATCCAACTTATGCTGCTGCCACACAGCCTGCCATTCCAGTCTTTACATTTTTGTTCGCTGTAATTATGGGGTCAGTTTTGTGTATCATAAAACACAAACACAAATTGCACTATGTGAATTATTAATAAACTTATACGAATAAACCAGGACATACAGTAATACATACCTTAATAAACTTTTTAATGCAGTACAGAAAGAGTGAACTTGCTCAGATCTGAAGGCTTGGCAAAGGTTCTAGGAACGCTTATCTGTGTTTCTGGTGCCATTTTAATGGTTTTGTTTCGCGGTCCAATTGTGATAGGATATTCAGAAATTGATCATGTAGCACGCAATGAAATTAGTGCGCGTGGTCAGCCCGAGCCTTCCGGATGGTTTGTTGGTGGTTTACTGGCTCTTGGGTTTGACCATTTTCATCTTGGGGTTCTGTGCTTGATAGGGAACTGCATGTGTATGGCTGCTTTTCTAGCCATTCAAGTATGCATCTTTTTACGATATTAAATTAAATAGTTATTAATTACAGCGTTAAGTGAACACTTTAGTGGTCTTCAATTTGTGTATGGTTGGTGCATTTAATTTATCACCGTCAATTATTTTCAGGCACCAGTATTAAAAAAATATCCTGCAAACTTATCTGTCACAGCATATTCATACTTCTTCGGAGCTGCTTTGATGGTGGCAGTGTCGTTTTTAATGACTAATGAGTCAACTGACTGGAGTTTGACATCTTCAGAAATACTTGCTGTTATTTATGCTGTGAGTTTTCAAATTTTTAAATCACTCTCCAATTTCAGGAACCCTTATTAGTAATTGCTTATGATTTCGGTCCATATTGATATTACTATATTAAATTGCTGGAGTTGTCTTCAAAATGTTGTCCATGTTAATTAATTGCAACATATCAGCATCAATCATTGACTGTTTGGTAAAGTAAGTCATTCTCACTTAATGATGTAGGAGTCCAAGTTTTTTGCTAGTTTGTTTTACTTTTGAAAGTTTTAACGTTGGTTTTAATTATGATCGACTGTTGGTAAACAAATTTTAACTATTTGTAAATTATTTGGTGCAACTTGTTTTAAATTTTTTACTGGAAGAGAAAAGTCTCTATTACTATTGTGATGCAGAATTTTATTGTTTATTGGTAAGAGGAAAGATTTGTGCACTGATAATGAATTCTATTTACAGTATTGGACTTTTGTTTTTAATTCCAATGCTAAGTATGTTTCGGTTATAATCGATCTGCTACCTTTGGCGAACAATTATTCTCTTTTGATGATGATTAATGGGATTTTTAACTTATAGCTATTCCTCGATATTTTTTTTCTTTTACCATGTTTTAAAGCTGTTCAAATATTTGTTCATATTTTGGTCATCCATATCAAAAACCTTTATTCATAACATTATGTCTGTGGTTGTAATGGCTCCCCTTTTGTGGTACATGACAAATATCATGCCATTGTTTCTGTATAACTATTGATGTTACATGATGTTGTTCCTATTTTGTATCTCCAAACTAAATTTGAAATGTTGGTTCTTGAGTCTTCTTCGGATTGCGCAAAACCAAACGCTGGTGTGATATCATCTCATTTGTATGGGCCATAGAAAGGACACATTTTTGCCGAAACAACTGAACTCGCCGTTGCCCTTATTGACAAAAGTCACGAATAAGTTTCTACCTTGGAGTGACAGTAGTACAGAGTAAGATGAGATTTTTCTGTTACGACTCAGTGGCATGTTCTGTATTGTGATGCAAGATTGTTAAATGGAGGGAAAAGATTGAAGATTATCCGATGTTCTTGCAAATATTCTGATAGACTTTACTCCGTTTAGATTATTTTGGTGGTTTTTTAATGTGTAGATTTCAACAAATATTTTCATTTATTTTGTTCAGGGAATTATTGCATCTGCCCTTAACTATGGACTCATTACATGGTGTAACAAGATATTAGGGCCAGCTTTGGTTGCCCTATACAATCCACTTCAACCTGCCTTTTCTGCCCTACTGTCTCGGATGTTCCTCGGAAGTCCAATTTACTTGGGAAGGTATAGTATACCTCCTTTTACTTCCATTTATTGATTCATGCATCTTTTATGCTAACTGGAAAAAATTGCTACAAAATCTAACATTAACAAAAATGCGGAAACTGCAATCTACCACTTCTTTTCTGAAACAATTTTACTAGTTAGGACTTTACAAAGGGTGCGTCTAATATGAACCTTTTAGAAAAGGGAGGTTCAATGTAGACCGTTGAAGTTAACTTGATAGTTGATATAGCAGATTAATCCAATTCTTTCTTGCTATTAAGAAAAGTTAATATTATTGCAGTCTGATGACAACACAAATGAAACATGATGTAGCATTGTAGCAAGTCAGTCCATGAAATCCACCATTGGACTAGGATCATATTAGAAGCCTCCCCTTATATCAAAATGTCATTACTTGATGAAGTTCATCTTCTTTTTTGTAGCATGCATTTTGAAATTATTTTATTTAGAAGTTTCTTATTATTCTTCTGTCGTTTTTATCCATGTGACAACAGCATCATAGGAGGATCATTTATCATTGCCGGTCTATATACGGTTACTTGGGGATCATATAGAGAAAGACATGCAACAGTTGGGGTTATTCCTCATGGATGGGAAGCTGAACCACTCATCCATGACAAGATAGGTCACATTTTTTCAGGGTCCTCTAGTCTATCTGCAAGTCCAAAGTCAGCAGCTGACTAAGGGAATGAATTACAAATTATCAATGCCTTGTAAAAAAAGTTCTGTCATGATTCTTCAATCCGTTACTGCTGTCACATTAATTGATAAATTAGATATAAACCTGTGCGATTCACGGACTAGTTTAGATAAACTTTTTGGTAAGAAAATGTTGTAATTAATAATAAGGGTATTTTTTGAAAAATTAAAAATACTGTATTTTGAAGCTGTCAGGTATAGAATCATTTGAGGATAGTTAGTTCATGGAACTAACTCCATATTATTTCATATTGGATCCTAAACGGCTTGGACAGCAATCAATATTTAGTCTAGATTTAGGTCTACGATTTTGTAGCGTAATGCTGGTTTACGACCTAAAATCCTAAATATATAGTCTAAACTTTTATGATTATAGTTGAAATGGTAAAACTAAAAAGGGTCATGAGACTATTAGAGACTTTATACCTGCTCTAGAGGGAATTGGATCACATACAGTATAAAGACAAATAAATTTGAGACCAATGAATTTATTAAAAGTAATTATTATACAAGTTATAATAATAACATGGAAGAAAGTTTAAAGATTAAACTATATCTTTTGCACGAAATCAAATACAATTAAAATGTTTATCTTGTGGGTATTTGTCTAATGTGGTTGCCTTCGACCTAACTGACGACTTTTCATAAATTTCTATTCTTTTATTTTTCCATCAATCTCTCCTCAAATGAACAAGAAAATATACGAGTTGATCCTAAAAATTACATTAGTTGTTATATCTATTAATTAATTAATGTGGCAACATTTTTTAATATGACAACATATCATTGAATATATATATGTAAAATAATATACATTGTCCTCGTGAGCTTAACTCAGTTGGTAGGGACTGCATAATTTATGCAGGGGCAGGGGTTCGAACCCCTGACACCACTTCTTCATATTTAAAATGTGTGAGCTCTAGCCACTAGGCTATTTGACCAAAAAAAATTATACAATAATATAGTAATTAAACTCATAGTATGGTTAAAAGTTTTTTTTTTTTTTTGAAAGAAATATGGTTAAAAGATTTAAAAGTTGGTCAAACAAAAAATACAATGAAAATTTTATAATTCTTATTTTATGTTTTTTTTGAATAATTATTTTATGGTTTGTTAGACTATCCACAATGCAGCACCTCATTTGGGTGGTTAAACGGGTCATGTACACGTCATTCGTTTTGTAATAATATTGAATAAGCACTCAATCTCTCCAACCCAACACCTCAAAATAATTAGAATACTGCTATTCACCCAGCAAAATACACTCCCGACCAGTCAAACTGACCAAAATGCCCCTGCACAAGTTAAGTCGCGCAGCGTGACTTAACTTGCGCACGTTATGCGCCCTGCGCAAGTTAACTCTCGCACGTTGTCCGGTCAGAACGGAAGAACAAACATTTTTTGGACGGTGGTCAGTTGTTCAACATTCAATCTACACGTTTTTTTACACCATTTACACGTTTTTTTTTACCACATTTATGTTTTTTATAACTTATACTACCATTCTCACCTATAAATACCCCTCCATACTTCCCTATTCCCTCACACCATCTCACTATCTCTCCCTCCTCCCTCTCTCCCTCTCTTTCTCTTCTTCTTTTTTGCTTCTATAGTATCTAGGCTCTTTACACCCTTTTAGATATATATCAGTAGTTTTTGGGGGAAGTAGTGGTCCGCCGAGTTGGGGAAAAGGACATCATCCCTTGAGGTAAAATTAGGTTTGCTTCCTTTTACTCCCAATTTTTTTTTTACTGTGGGTAAAAAGAATCATCATGGGGGTATAAAAGGAACCAAATTTAAATTTACCTCAAGGGATTTTGATGTCTTTTTCCCCAACAGGACGGATCACTATTTTTTCCAAGAGCTATTGTTATATACCGAAGAGGGTGAAAATAACTTTTTACCCCATACCGAAAAGGGTGAAAATAAATTTTTACCCAAAGAGGGTAAAATATATGTATTAATTCTTGTAATGTTTGAATAATATTAATAAAATCAGAGTTATATTTATTAATTTTGTTTTTAATTTGTATTTATTTTTGCATTTATTTTATGTTTATGATTATGTATTGAATAAAAAAATATTCTATTTAATGGTATCGAATTTATTTGTATCGAATTTATTTATATCGAATTTATTTTTTAATTTTGTATTTATTTGCATATTGAATAAATAAAGACTAAATAAACTTAGCGTGAATTCGAATAAAGACTAAATAAACTTAGTGTGAATTCGAATAAAGACTAATTAAACTTAACGTGAATCCTAATAGAGAATTGTAATAAATAAATTCGAATAAAGTTGCATATTGAATAAATTCGAATAAAAAGTCTAATTAAACTCAGCGTGGAATCGAATAAAGTTGCGTATTGAATAAATTCGAATAAAAAGTCCAATTAAACTCAGCGTGGAATCGAATAAAGTTGCGTATTGAATGAATTCGAATAAAAGTTACATTTAAATTACATTACATAAAGTTCTTAAATATGGTCTATCGTTACATGACATTACATTCAGAATTGCACCTTTAACTACAACAATTGTGTTACCTCTGAATGGTGCAAATTCAAAGTTGCTAAGCAGCAGGACTCTAGCGTCTGTCCAGAAAGTACTTATGTTTCATTCAAAATGTTAAATTCTCGTTGGACTTGGTTTTAAATGATAGTATCCAAGTGCCAACGGAATGAGGTCCATACCTTGACACTTCAATACCATCATTTAAACGAAGCCAACAAGAATTTAACATTTCGAATCGAACAAATGCACTTCCAGACGAATGTTGGAGTCCTTCCGTTTAACAAGTTTGAATTGCCCCATCCAGAATAAGACAATTGTTGTAGTTTGAAGGTGCATTCCCTACCTAATCACGACCGCCACCTAATCAAGATCTTTTGGCGGAATTAGTCTTTTGATGATATCTTCAGTTGATCTCACCAACGTTGCTCGCATATCGATCCACTGGAACATGTTGTGCTCCCAAAACATGGTCGTCACGTTTTCTTCGTTCGTCAATTCTTCCCAAGTGAATGATACTCTTCCATCGTCGAGCGTTGGACGTTGATACCGAACGTATTCCACCTTCCTTGTGTCTCATGGGTTGACTCCTTTGTTGAATTCATTCAGCTGATCCTTGAGACCTCTTAGCGTTATACCAAGACACCGAACCTTAAACCTCTAAGGTTCTCCGCCGTTGAATTGTGCACGAACTTCGATCCACCCGGCCATTGTTTCAAATCTACACAATAAGAAATTAAAAATAATCAATGAAAATTCTCTAAAACAAACCCTAAATCTAAAAAAATTCTCTAAAACTCAAAACCTACAACATAAACATGCAAACATCTAAACATTTAAGCAACACAAGTCATTTTCATGTAAACATTGTATGATTTCTTGACAAAAAAACAAAAATTTAAACAAACCCTAAATCTTAAAAATTTCTAATTTAAGAGAAAAAATCTAACATAAAGGTTGATTGTGTTTGATTATGAAAACTTACTTGTTATTGAAGTGTTGTTTGATTTGAACTAAGGAATTTTGGATTTGGTGATTTTAGAGAGATTTTGGAGAATTTTTGAGATTTAGGTGATGAATGAGGCGTGATGTCTTGTATAAGACAGATTGCTGCGTGAGTTAACTAGCACTGCGTTAGTTAACTCACGCAGCGCATGTTAACTACGCACAATTTTACACGTGCGTTAGTTAACATGCGCAGGGGTAAAATCGTCATGCCTGCAGGGCGAGAGTGTATTTTGCAGGGGGAGAGTAATTTTCAAATAATTATGAATTGGGTCAAGCAATAACTCTATATCATTAAATTTTAACAACAATTTATATACTCATTCATAATTATATAATTTTAAAATATTGAAGTAATTTAATTATAAATTATAAAAAAAGTGAACATTTTTTATTTTTATTAATAATTCAAGAAACTATTATTTGTAATTATTATATAATTTAACTATTATTTGCAACTATTATATAATGTTTTTTTAATATTAAAATAATACAAATATTTAAATATAGAGAAAAAAAGAATTAATTGTACATGTGGAACCCATGAGTAATAGGAAAGAGATGGTGTTTATAAAAGCACTCATCTTCAATATTTATTGATGTCACAATGGAGGTGCCTATTTAACATGGTGCTAAATAGGGGAAGGACTCCCCTTTATAGACGGTCTTGGTATCTTGGTTTAATATTCTTACATTTTTCCAACCACCTCCGGGTATTTAGTAATCTTATAAAAACTTTGAATACAAATATATAAAAGCATTTGTTACTATATTGGAAGCAAATTTAAATTATCTAATTTTTTTTGCACAAATCAAAAGCCATATATATTAACAACAACAATGACGCTCTATGCATAAGGAGTGCAAAGAACATCACCGATCAAAGTTTACAGTCATCAGAAGCCAACAAGAGAACTACCAAACATACATCAATCAGTGAACACTCATACAAAGTAGCGAATGTCTCAACCAATCATGATAACAATAATAAAAGGATGCCAGTTTAGCTTTCACCTACAAAAAAGAAAGTAACTTGACTCTCTAAAAAAGGACCAAGGTAGTATACACCAAATTTTTAAAAATACGGTTATTACGTTCCTTCCAAATTACCCTCACAAACAAACCATATGACCTTAAAGTACGAGTGAGTACCATGCGGTATCCCCGCCATGAAGGACACCTAGATGTCTAAAAAATTATTATTAAATTTTAGACAAAATAAAAATGTAAGATAAAAGTTGTTGTAAGATCATGAGTTCAACTTTCGTTGTTAATATGACTCTCGTTGGGTTCAACTAACGTAAGATTGTGAATAAATATTTTTTAGTCTTGATGTTTGCTCTAACTCTAGTAAACCTTGAGAGTTCAACTTATCTAAACTTTGCCTTCGAATTAAGTGACGACCTTTTACAAATTCATATTTTTCTATTTCGATCTCTCTTTTGGTTAATGAATATAAAAACATATACTATGTTGTTATATTTATCAATTAAAAATTTATGTGTAATTTAATTATACATCATCAATATAGTAATTAAAGTCATAGTACTAATATGTTTAAAAGATGTAAAAGTTGTTATACCAAACAAAATACTTTGGAAAGGAAAATCTATAATTCTTAATTTAATGCGTCAAAAAAATATCTTACTTTAATATTCTTTTTTTTTTCAACCAACTTTGATTATTTAGTAATCTAATAAAAACTTTGAATACAACAAATAAAAGTACTTATTAGCATATGCAAGTAAATTAAATAATTAAATAAACTAAAAAATTAATAATTTTTCAGACAAAAGTAAAAAGTGTACTAAAAATGTTGATCTTGTTCGTTTTTTGTCTGCAGTGATTGCTTTCGACCTAACCGACGACCTTCACAAACGAATGTTCTTCTTCCATTTCTTCTTCAATCTCTCTTCCACAAATTTCCTCTTCAAAATTCAAATTCTTTCACAATGTCTCCATCACACTGCACTCTCAGATTCTCATTCTTATACTCAAATTCTTCAATAACATCACTTTCTTCTTCAACTTGATTCATCACACGAAATGCCATTTTTTCTTCAACCACTTAACCAAAACCCCAATTTTCCATCTGGGTTTTCTCTAAATCGCTTAAAGTCATGGTCTTTGCAAAAATTGCTTCATTGGTTTCCTTCAAATTCCCAACCCAACAATCTTCACTTTCTCACAAAAACAATCTCAGAATCTCTTCTTCTCTTCAAGATTTCTCTTCCTATACCCATTTCAAACAACCCCTCGAATCAGTTACAACAATAACAACACCAAGTTCTTCTAGGAAGAAATGCATCAAAGCATTCAGGCTTGTAATTTTACTCACATTGTTTCTTTTACTCAGTTATATTGTTTTTATGTTTGTTTACTCTTTCTGGAATATTGGGTCTGGTAAATACTATGTTGTTCTTGATTGTGGTAGTACCGGAACTCGTGTTTATGTTTATAATGCTTATGTTCAATATAAGAGACATAGTAGTCTTCCTATAGCAGTTAAGTCTTTGAGAGATGGCTTGCATAGGAAGAAGCCAACCGGTCGTGCTTATGACCGAATGGAAACGGAGCCTGGGATTGATAAATTGGTTTATAATGTGTCGGGTTTGAGGGGTGCGTTGAAGCCGTTGGTTAGGTGGGCGAAGAAGCAGATACCGGTGCATTCGCATAAGAGTACTTCTGTGTTCCTTTATGCTACTGCTGGTGTTAGGAGACTTCCTAGGAAAGAGTCTAAGTGGTTGTTAGATAATGCTTGGAATGTGATCAAGGATTCTCCTTTTTTGTGTAAGAAGGATTGGATTAAGATTATTTCTGGTACCGAGGAAGCTTATTTTGGATGGATTTCGCTTAATTATCATAGTGGTATTTTGGGTGTTAGTCCTAGGAAGGCGACTTATGGTGCACTTGATTTAGGGGGATCGTCGTTGCAGGTTACTTTTGAGAGTGATCAACAAGTTAATACTCAGACTAGTTTGTATGTTAGGATTGGATCGGTGAATCATCATCTTACTGCTTATTCGCTTGAGGGTTATGGTCTCAATGAGGCATTTGGGAAGTCTGTGGCGCATTTGTTTAAGAAAGAGTTTGGATCATCGGCCAGTGCAAATATGGCTGGTAAAGATATAGAGCTCAAGCATCCTTGCTTACAGTCAGGGTACAAGAGTCGGTACACGTGCTCGCGTTGTGGCAAAGGTGGAGGTCTCGGTGTTAATGAGAAACAATTGAGTAAGCAAGGAGGCCCGCAAACTTCGTTAGTGCTTGTTGGTGCTCCAAATTGGCAACAATGCAGTGCACTTGCAAAAGTTGTCGTCAATTTGTCTGAATGGTCCAATCTCAGTCCAGGACTTGATTGCGGAGTTACGCCTTGTGCTTTGCGTGAAAATCTCCCTCGTCCGTACGGCCACTTTTATGTGATTTCTGGATTTTATGTTGTGTATCGGTTTTTCAACTTGTCTTCTGATGCCACACTTGATGATGTGTTGAAAAAGGGTGAGGATTTTTGCGAAAAAAGATGGGATGTTGCAAAGAAGAGTGTTGCACCTCAGCCCTTCATTGAGCAGTACTGCTTTAGGGCACCATACATTGCCTCACTACTAAGAGAGGGTTTGCATATTAATGATAATCAAATTTCTGTTGGCTCTGGCAGCATCACTTGGACACTTGGGGTTGCATTGTTAGAAGCTGGGAGGGCATATTCCACTGGATTCGGACTTCGGAACTTTGAATTGCTCCAGACGAAAATAAATCCTCCTATTCTTATTGCTATTGTGTTGTTTTCTCTGATTGTCCTTCTTTGTGCTTTATCATGTGTTGGCAATTGGAAGCCAAGATTTTTCCGGAGGCAATATCTTCCAATTTTCAGGCATAACAGTGGTTCCGGTGCTTCTGTTCTTAATATTCAATCTCCTTTTAGTTTTCAGCGATGGAGTCCATTGAGCTCTGGTAAGCTATTTACACAAACACCAGTTCCTGATTACCCAATAATAACTTCACAGATGAATTGTTTGGTTTAAAGCTTTTCCAAGATGCTTACCAAATACCAATTATATGTTAAATTTTTACTATTAAACGTAGTTTAATGGCCATCACAATCATACATCCTGATAAATTTTTACTACTAAAACTTTTATTATTACATTTTGATCATATATCAAAAGGTTGCAGTTGTCACAAATCCAAACGAACCCCATTATTCAATATTCTGTGGATGATTTTGGTTTTTGTATGTATATAACCTAGCTGTTGCTTTGGGATAAATTATGCATTCTGTATGTATACAATGTACTCAATAATCCTTTTAGAATTGACCTTTGATGTCATTTACACCGTCGGTGCTGCAGAGGATGGAAGAATAAAGATGCCGCTAAGCCCAACAGTTGCAGGTTCACAAGGAAGTCCATTTGGCCTCGGCCGTGGTTTTGGTGATAACAATGGTGGCATCCAGCTTGCTGGGTCTTCTTTGCACCCATCATCTAGTGGCGTATCACATAGTTATTCCTCAAATAGTTTAGGGCAGATGCAGTTTGACAGCAGTAATATCAATATGGGTGCCTTCTGGTCTCCCCATCGAAGTCAGATGCGTCTGCAAAGTAGGAGATCGCAGTCTCGAGAAGATCTGAATTCCTCTGTGGCTGAAGCACACCTGGTGAAGGTTTAAGGCACCGTTTTCTGGAAACATTGGTATGATTACATCAATATTCTCTTTAAAGTTTTATCTTTTTAACGACCAAATTTCTTAGAATTATGCTGTCCTTGATTTTACATATAGGAATTCTTTTTGTTACATAGAATCAGTTGACTGTATGCAGATAATATTAAATCAAATACATATTCTTTTTTGTTGAATGTTCTTTCTGTAATTCATTGCAAATTCCTCACACATTAAGATCTCCTCACATTTTCCCTAAAGTTTGTAGCAGTGTTGTTAAATAGCGGTACTATAGAATAGCGGATTTTGATGAGTTTGCTATGAAAACCACAATGCTGTTCTAGTTTCACTATTAGGACAATAGTGGCTGCTATTCCAGATTCTGCTAGCTGAGGTAGTGGCAATAGCGGAAAGAGAATTTTAGGGTTTTTAACAATAATAAAACTGAAGAATCTGCATGTGTGCTAAACATGACCTTTTTTTATAATAGAATTTTTTTTTTTATGCCATTTCATAGTATTTTACCGGGTTTAATGACAGCTACCTAATATTCGGGAGATCCGTTTCGCAAACCCATACACGTTTCAGTAGGTCTTACTGTAACAAGTTTGTTTGGAAATATGGGTACCCATACGTAAACCTTTTAATACAGAACCTATGTGGCTTCCGCTATTTGCTTGCAACACTATTTGCATTTCATATAGCAGATTGTGTTCCGCTATTTTCTGCAATCCACTGTTGATAACAATGGTTTGTAGATTTTGGACTGGCCTTTGTACTTGGCAGAAATTATCATGGCCAGATATGAGTTGTAGATCTGTGAAAACTAAGTCCCCAACTTGAAAATTATACGGGCATCAAGCCTCAAGACCGTGTTATTATATTGCCATAATCAGAGAAGATTGTTTTTTTGCTGAATCTGCAATTTGTAAAAGGTTTATTTGTGTCTTTACATTTCAGAGGTTTTTGTCATGACGATGACCGGAGCTGAAGATGCTGCCTGATTGGTTGATTCCCAGTGAATTTACTTCTCGTGAAGCTCACTACTAAACTGGATTCCTCCACAAGTTGCATAGCCCAAACAAAACAAGTACTCTTTCTAGGAAACTGACATATTCTATACTATTATGCTACTTGATGTCACAATGTTCTGCCTCAGTGGTTTTGGAAGCGAAGTAAAGCATCAAAATACTAACATGCAAAAGAAAGGGATCTGTTTCATCATATTGACAAGAACAATTAGCTATTAACTTCTCCCATAGCATTCTTTAGACTAATTAACTGTCATTACTACTACATAGATTGTTCTTGGATAACGAATTGGAAAGGGCAAACTTCTGGAAGAAGTTGTAAACATAGTTCAATACTCATATCTTTATACATCAAATATGCTACTGAATTTATTTTTAATGTTACTAGCAACTTATGCTTTTAAAAGATGACTACAATGCTATTTACCATGTTATATAAAGAGCAACAGATTTTGAAAACTTATACAGTATTCAAATTACCTTAATGGAATGATGATAAATTATTTCAAGTGAAACTTCTTAAAACTTTTTTCATAATACAATAAACTTTTTTAATCTATAATTTAATCAACAGATTCTATATTTGATTACAGAGTATGCTAGAGGGACCTTCTTCACATAATTGAAACTTGATACACGTTTTGCACAATCCTGAGCAATTTAGCCTTTGATAAAGTGAAATTAAGCATATGTTTTTAAGTTTCATTGTTGTAAAATTTAGTGCAAATGTTGGACGATTTTTAGGGTTGGGAAGCGTTGCATATGGTCTTTGATGGATGAACATTTGAAAATTATTCAAAATTTTAACAACTATTGGTGTCAATCTTCGTAAATAGAAACTCATTGGTATTACTCGTGAGCGTGATCATGACTGCCTGTGATCCAATCAGTGTCAATTTAAGGACAGCTGCATACATACACTTGCATCAAAATTCAATTTATTACTTGGATATAAATATATTGACATAAAAAATGTTAACAATTTCAATTGTTTTTCTTTCATATCTCATGTGTTGAAAATTTCACCACTGAACTTCTTCACTCTCATTTTTTAGAAAATGTTAAAATGTCCCCATATTTAATGGTGAGATTGTCAACGCATAAAAACATGAGAAACAAATAATTGAGAGGATCTATTTCCCTCTAGACTACCTCAGTATAACAATTACTCTAATGTTCATAGATTGATGTTTTTACTCATTTTTTAATAAAAGCTAAATTGCTTGTTGCATAGGTAAAACGTGAGTATTTGACATATGGAGCCTACATATACTGTCAGAAATTATAGTCTTCAAAACACTCTGGGTCCCGTCACCCAAAATATCTCCTGTCCTCCTTCCTGCTGCTACTATGCTGTGGTTAGCTTTTCCTCATGCCTTTCCCTCCCTTCACTTCTACATAAACCCCACCAACATAAACAACAAAAAATTTCCTATTCTGGCAGTAAAAAAAAATTAAAAAAAAAAGGTTAAATAAGTTAGTTTAGTAAAATATCATGTCTTTTCACTAATAATCTGTGTATAAAATTTTTGAACTTTTGAAACGTAGGGATTTACAAATTACAAGATATAGCCGTATCAAATGCTACTACTTACTTACATTTATACTACAACCAAAGTGTTAAATATAAATATACAACACTCTAACTTACTGTATATGTATATAAGTGGAAAATTATAGTATCAACAATTTTTCAAACCCCATTTCTTTCCGTAATTGTTTACCGTATAAACAACAATAATTGTATCTTAGAACAGAGACAAAAAACTACGTCTTCATCCCTACGACACCGACAAGTTGGTGATGTCACTGTCTTTCACAAACAATCCATGAAAACCATACGGCACCCTCCTTGGCAACTTCACCTCCGCCACAATCTCAAACTCCGGTGACTTAGCATCCATCACTAAAAACGTTGACTCTCCCTTCTTCTCATCATGAACATAACTCACTAAATAACCATCATCCTCTTCTTCACCGTCTTCCTTTGCCACGAAAAACGGCTCACCACCATAACAACCCTCTCCATACAACCTACATCCAATTTCCTCTCCTTTTAACACATCAATCTTCACCACCCCAGAAATCTTCGGCATTGGATTCCCAATTGCCGCATAAACAAACCTATTCTTCTTCCCCATATAAACACCATTTATCACCCCGAAATCTAGGTTTCGCGCTGATAATGGTTGTCTTGATACAATCCCAGTTTTGATATTAATCTTCACTTTCTCAATCATTGCATGAACTAGCTCAAGTCTCTCCATCGTATGCTCGATGGAGAGAACATTCGGAGCAATTAGTGTCACAGTTTCCTCATCATCTTCCCCATCCCACGCGTTTATAGCGTGCATGATATTAAACCCTGGCACATCAAACCATTTCATCTTGGACTCATCACTAGCGTATCTTGGAAGAATTCCGATCTTTGAAACTTTTGAAGGATTGGAGCCTACCGGAGAACCACCGGAAATCATGTCAAGAGGATTCATTCCAAGCTGAATATCCGTAAACACAGCGTATTTTTTAGTAATGGCGAAATCATGAAGAAAAGAAGGTGTTGTCATGGAGAAAACCGGAACATCGTTATGTTTAACACCATTTGCATCGAAACGGAAATAGGTTAAAAATGGCGGCATAGGACCGTAACGGAAAGCAAAAGTTTCACCTGTGTCACCGTCAATTTTTGGATGTGCAGTCATACTCATGGAGAGTTTGCCGTTAAAATCATAACGGCCGATTGTTTGGATATCACCATTTGGTGTAAGTTTAATTTCATAAGGAAGATCTGATTCTCCTAAAGCAAAAAGCTTCTTACCAAACAGAGCCAAACTTGTGTTGGCTAAACCAATGCCGTTAGAAGGATTGTATTGTCCAGATATGACACGTGCTGCGGTGACGGAGCCACGTGCAGCAGAAGCTATAAGCGAGTTGAAACCAGAAAACACGTTTGGTATAAGTTGGTAACCAGCTTCATTTTCGATTTTGTATTTGTAAGTTTGAACGTAACGGCTACAGAGTGTGGCTTTTCCGTTTGAGATTGTAATGGCGTGAAGCATGCCGTCACCGTCAAAGAGATGGTAGGGTCCACGTGGAAGAAACTGTGGGTTTGGTCCGTTTCTTATGTAAGCTCCGTTAAGTGACGGTGGGAGTGTGCCTTTGATGATTTCACATTGTGTTGGAGGGAGTTCGTCTAGGACTGGTGCAAAGTTTTGGGATAAAACATGTCTTGGATCTACTGATGGTTTTATTGGTGGGTCTATGAAGGTGTTGATGATGTCGTCGAATGTGTTGAATAGTAGTGCTGGAAGTGATGATGTTTGTGCTTTTTTGAGGTTATGGGTGATGGTGGTGGTGGTGGGGGGTGTAGGAAGTGTTTTTGTGAGGGGTGTTGTAGTGGTGGTTTTTAGTGTTTGGGATTGTGATGTTTGGGGTTTTTCTTTGGTTTTGATGGATGAGATGTTGAATGGAGGGATGGAAGTTGTTGGTGGTTGTTTACTTGTTATTATGATGGGTTTAGGGACCATGGTGATGTTGGAGAAGGAGATAATGTTTGGGGGTTGTAATTGTGATTTGTGTGAGGAGGGAGGTATAATACTTATCTTGTGTTGGATGGGAAAAAATCAAATATGTGATTGTTGATAGGTTGAAAATGAAATTTAAGATGCTTAAAAAATGAAGATATTATGAATTTAGGACACAAACAATACATTAGAGTTTTGAATCTGACATATGAGTATCTAAATTTCATCTAGCTAATAACAATTAATTTGAATAGTGACGACTCGTTATTTTTGGACTAAAACAAAAATATAAAGAGAGAAAGTCAGAGAGCTGATATAAGAAAAAATAATATTAAGGAATTTGAGAAAAATAGATTCCTTATTGTTTTGATGCTAACACTTTGAGGATCTAGATTGCATGCATACAAATATTCATGCGGTCATATAGTTGGAGTATTAAATTAGACGGCTCAAGTTATATATTCACCAAATTAATCTCTATCCTTCAAAGTTTATCCACAATAGTCATGATTGCAACAGTGACGGTTACACAGTCCATTATTGTCCCATTTGAGTAAACAGGGCCACAATAATTAGAAGCATATATTTTGTTTAGATGAATTTGGGGAAACTGGTTCTCTGTCGTTTTAGTGAATACTATTAGGTAAGTCTGTGATAAGTGGCAAATGTTCGCAGAGATTAATCTTTAGAGTTGATTTGATCCCAGAATATAATTTTTAAACTAAAAGAGATTTCTTACTATCCCATACTTTTGGGCTAAAGAGAAGGTAATTGATATGGTAGAACATCTTATAATTAATGTATAGCTTCTTTCTTAGGATCTTTTTAAATAACACTTGTGTACCATAATGGTATATACCATTGCTCAATTAGAATGTGTCACGTGACACACTTTTTAAAAAAATATATCAAATAAAGTATTTATAAAGTAATATTAGTAGGTGACACACTCTAATTGGCCAATGATATATATCATTGATACTTTAATGGTACATAAGTGGAATCCTAGGTTCTTAAGCTTTTTTATTACCTTTTACTTTAGAATAGGAGAGATAGATGCATCTTTTTTATGTTAGGTTACTATCTACCGTCTACTGTAAGATAAAGACTAAAATCTCTTTATTCCTGTGTTGTTATTCTACGAAAGCTCCATCAAGCATCCACTTCTGTTCAACAATAAAATCAGTGTGCCATATTAAGTTCAGATTCAATTTCTGAAAATTAAACAATATAAAATAAATTACTAATACATTTCAAACGAGTAAATAAGCAAATACTCTCTTGAAATTGTCAAATCTTGCAATTATTTCGTCAAAATTTGAGAAAAGGCAAAAAACTCTTGAAATTGTCAGATGTTAGTCAATTTTTCCAATTTGTTAGTCAACATGGTTGAATCATGGTACTAAGAAAAGAGTGATTGTTGGTGCACATGGGAAAACTTAAGAAAGTAATGCATAAGAAAGTAATTGTCTTTTTTCATAAATGGTTCTACCATTATTAATTATTTTTAGGTTTTATTGTAGATTTATCTCTTCAAACAGAAGAAATGGAAAATATCTTAAATAGAGAGGAATGTAACTCTTCGCAGTCACCTTATTAACATTCGAGTCCGTTTGAGTATCATGATATGATATATTAATCAAATCTTGTTTAAATACCATGTTTGATGCACTAAGGAGATAGATAAAATAAACTATTTTTCTATCATATCTTTTCTTTCCTTTGTAATTTTGATTCTAGATATAGGTTGAGTTAGAAACTATCTTGATTGCAAATTATATATTATTTTTTTGAAGAAGGCAAATTATATATTGTTAATGTTAAGGATTGTAATTTTTGGAGACAGACGTGATAATTTGATTGTTTATCTTAGTATTTAATTTGACTGATGGTATCTGGTGACTGGTAGCAAAGACTGTTCTGTAGTCGAGGATCTCTAACATTTCATGAATGCTCGTTCAACGAATGGCGAACCGTTTCAAGGTAAATTGAACACTTTGGTGGTTGTTGAAGCCTGAGGAGCTTGTGTTAACGATCAGAGAAAGGAGGGAGAGAGGCTGAAGTGATGGAGATTTGAGCGAATCAGGTTTGGTTGGAGGATGGGTACGACTTCTTTGAAGAAGCGAGTTGAGAAGTCAAAGTCGGTGTGGTTGTTCACTTCGTAAAATTCTCGTGAAATTTCTTTCGCTGTATATAGTAGCGCTCTTTTTAAAGTAACGATATCATGCACTTGTTCTTGTAATCAATTACATATTATTTGTCATTGCGAGTTTAGCTCAGTTGGTAGAGATAATACATAATATATACAAAATCTGAAGTTTCATTTAATTATAACATCTTTTTGTTATTCAAACATATGATATGATTAATGTTAATTTCATATCATATCGTGTCTTTATCCAACTTCATATCATATAATGTCGCTATCCTATATATATTGGCATCAAACACACCCTTCATAGCACAATAAATAAAGAATACACTGTTTTTCATTCCATGTTTCTCCGAAACAAAATTGAGAACACTGCCTTTATTTATCCTATAAAAAAACACTGTCTTTATTTAGAAATATCATGAATGAGGATATGTCACGTAATGACATATGTATCTATCAGCATATCTATGTATACTAGCGAGTCATGTACGCTTCATCCATTCCACAAAAGGAACAAAATACACTCAGTAACATGTATTAAGATCAATTATATTGTCGATTCTAATTTCATACTAGTATTATTTTTTAATCAATTCATGCATTCTTAAAGGTTGAATCAAACACGTATATGAATCTCATAGCTAGCTTTTGTAAACTATATAGCCACACGACATTAATACATACGCAGATTTCAAATCATATTGCTTCTTACATGTTTGATGTAAAAATAAAAGAAGAAATTCACCAACTATGCTTAAACTAAGTGCTCTCTCCATTACGTTTTACCATATAATCAAATCATATTTTCAGCAGTCCAAATCATGAATAGCATACAGGAGTACATCTGTATGGTGAAAATGAAGCATAAAACTAAATCATGATATTTCTCTTTGGAATCCATTAATGCGCAAAGGGTCCAGCTTTCTTTTAGCCATTCAAAAGAGTAGGTGTCTCTATCAATTTTCTTAACCACATATTGCCCGATTTCAATTTTGTTTGAGGCACATACCACAGCAAATTTATACACAATGGAATTAATAGACCAAGTATTTTCATTTGGATAAATAAAAACCAATTGGAACTACAAAATATCAATGAGTTATATTCTGCAATATTCCTGTGTCCATGTCAAATAAAACAGTTTCTTTCCAATATATCATATGTAGATATTTTCTATAAAGATTTCAGCCTAGAATAATATTTTGCACTCAAGTTAGTAACCAAATCAACCTGCCCGAATGTTAGAAACATTAATGACTAGTTGGCCTATATAAATTACTAAGAGGATTTCGAACGGTTGCAATAAGATATATCTCATACATTCATACCTTTGACACATGGTGTTGGTAAGATCGAGATTAGACCATCTACTAGATTTTAAAGTTTGGATTTCAATTAAATTACTTTTAATGTGTATATGCATAAATGTGTGATATTGTTGACTTACATATTCCTCAAAGTCATGCCAAAAAAAATTGAAAATGTATATAAATTACATGTTTGATATCACAGTGATTTTGTCTTATGACTTTTTAAAAGCTACAAAGTGCATTTTTTATAAAATTACGATATCTCATTGTAGTTTTACAAAATGTAAGTTGAAAATAAAATGACCTTATGATTCATGAGCTAGTATAAACATGCACTGCTGGTAAGGTAATCTAAGCTTAGACACTATTATCTATATTGGGCTAAGAAGATAATCAAAATAGATAGATAATATTTGTCTGCCTCCAATTTCAGTAACACTCACTTTCAAGTTATTTTGATTTGGGGAATTAAGCGCAAGTATACGGCAATTTGGTTAGGTGGTTGGTTCACCTATTTCTTCAAAGATAAATTATAGATTGGTCTAGAGTTCTTAATTCATTGCCACGTTTCTTATGTGGTCCTAATTTACTACTACCCTTTTTTCTTTGACAAATTAATGAAAGTACTAACACAACTACCATTTTGAACTCAAGTAGTATATTGATCGATTGTTGTAATATGATAAATAAGAAAATATTTATTGATCATTCCGTGAGCTTAGTTCAGCAGAGATATTGCATATTATATGCAGGGTTCGGAGTTCGTACATCGGATACTGAACTTCTTTATATTTAAAATATGTAAACTCTAACCACTATAGATTACTTGATAAAAAAAAACCAAAAAAGAAGATAATATATTGATCTAAATGTAACCGAAGTTAAACTAATTTTATTATTGTTAACGCAGTTTTTAAAAATATTTTCTAATTAGTTTTTTCTTTTACTTTTTTAGGGGAGTTTTATTTTTATTTTTGTATTATTGTCAATGCATTTTTTAAAAATATTTTCTAATTAGTTTTTTTTTTTTTTTTTACTTTTTTTAGGGGAGTTTTATTTTTATTTTTATATTATTGTTAATGCAGTTTTTTAAAATATTTTCTAAATGGTTTTTTCTTTTACTTTTTTTAGGGGAGTTTTATTTTTATTTTTGTAAAATTAGTTCTCTAGAAAATTAAATAAACTTTTTTCTGGACATGCACACGGCACAGTAAAGTGGAATACAATTTTCAAGTGATATTCTTTCATTTTTTATTCCGGTGATTTCTATATTTTTTTTTTAAGAAATCAAAATTAAATTATATACCACGGAGATGTTCTTACTACCACAAGATGTGTTAAAGGAACTCAAAAGTTTTACAAACAATCACGAACAAAGAAAAGCAAAAGAAACTACAAATTATATGACCACTATGCAACCACCAATTATGAAAATCAAAAGCTAAATAATGATTATTTGCTTTCAACTACTAATATAAATCTAATAAGTGTACTAAAAACTATTGAAGTAATAAAATGTTTGAATCCATGAGGACTATTTTAATTTCTACTTGGCAATGCCATTATTATTCATGAGGTGTTAAATTGGGGGTTGCACTATGCAAATTGGTTTTATTTTGCATAAACTAAAATACTATTGTAAAAAGGGTTTGTAAAGATAATTGGAGAAATGGACCAGGTCTTTCAAATTCTCTTGTTATTCATGTTTGGTAAACCGCACCTACCCCTAATATAATCTCATTAGTTTTACGATGATTAGCAGAATTACATTTTGTCAATTCCTTGAATTGGAGTTCTCTTCAAAGAATACAACTCTCTAATCCCTTACGTGACCTAGTACTATTTGAAGGTTTTTCTGAACGTTAATATATGAAGATCACAATTAAACCGGCATCTATTCATAGACATGTTCGTTTAATTGAACAGTTTAACGAAACCCAAGTTCAAAAGGTATGGTCAGTAGTCATTCAATCATTGAAATCAATTTATATATCATAAGGATATAAAAGGCATTACAACAAATTAAACTTAATAAAACTAGATTTGCATTATCAAAGATAGTGTTTCACATCTTACATGGTTCAAACAAATCAAACAAGATTCATCTTCAGACCTAATCACTAAGAACTTAGCTACTCGTAATTGAAATTACAACCACTAATCTCAAAGAAAGATTCATTACATAAATGAGGATCAACTATTTGTTTGATGGAAAGTCACCTCTCCAATCTTTAATCTTTAGTTCAAAAATGCAAATCAGTTTTTCTTTTATAGGCACGGTTCTGGACGCCTCAAATTGTGTCATGATGACCAAAATCGTGACACGCTTCATTCAATAATTTCAAATTTAAATTTTGGCGCTCCTGCAAATCTTGTCACGATTATGGGATTGTGTCACGATCCCAAGTCAGTGGTAACTCTCACATTCTGGTCCAAAATTGTGTCATGATGTTGAATTCCTTCTTTCTAAACTTCTAGACTATATAAGAACAATGCAGACCCACTAAAAACATAAAAAAAAAAAAAAAAGTAATCAACATTTCATCAACCACCAGAAAGACAAAAGTCTGAATTTATCTAGCAATTGATTCCTCCTTATTTTTAAAGTACCAATTGTTCCTTTCTTTCCAAATTATCCACACACAAGCAAGCCATTCTGAACTGATTTTGAGAAACCACCCAAAACACTAAAATAAAAGATGTGATCAGATTGTTGAATCAAAATGGATTTTGTACAATTTCTCTTAAATTTTGATGATAACAAAGTATAAAAGAACAATTGGACATGCTAATATATGCTCTAGTGTGCAGGACCGAAGAATTAAATTTAAATTGGTAAATCAAGTTTTGGTTCTGAAAGAACAAACTCTGAAGATTATGAGAAGCTGAAGTCTTGAATCAAACTCTAAAGAATTGAAGACTTTGAATACTATCAGAAATTGAAGGCCACTTCAACATCAGAAGCCTATGACTGGTTTTGTTGTCTTCTGATTGAAGGTCACTATCAAACTTTGATAGTACATTTGTCTTTTTATTACCAGGTGCATAAACAAACAAAGAACTTCAAGGACAATTGAAATGAAACGGATAATTCCTTTGGAAGCAAAGAAATTTCAAATGTCATTTCAACGACAATAACCAAATCAAAAAAATTCCAACTTCTCTGATCAAATTTCTCAAGGACTCAAATTTATGCGTTGGCACCTTTTCAACGTCTCTCATATTTCCCTCTCTTTTAGTAGGTAACTGCTCTTCTCCCATATATTTTTCTCATTCCCGTCAAAATAGTACATTTGTCTTTTTATTACCACGTGCATAAACAAACAAAAAACTTCAAGGACAATTGGAATGAAACGGATAATTCCTTTGGAAGCAAAGGAATTTCAAATGTCATTTAAACAACATTAACCAAATCAAAAAATATTCCAACGTCTCTGATCAAACTTCTCAAGGACTCAAACTTATGCGTTGGCACCTTTTCAACGTCTCTCATATTTCCCTCTATATAAGAACATGAAGACTTGAAGAAATTAACAACTCTCTTTTAGTAGGTAATTGCTTTTCTCCCATATGTTTTTCTCGTTCCCATAGCCCAGCGTGAATTAACTCACGCATGTGTATTTTCAACGTGAGTTAACTTACATATGTGCATTTCTCAGCGTAAGTTAACCCACGTTGGATGAGAATCAACAAAAACAGATGAGAGAAGAGCAATTCGTTTTTTAATATGAAATACCTAAATCTAATTTTCGCTTTAGGCCTCATAATATGATGAGCCAACCCTGATCTTAATTCAAAAATAGAATGATTTATGTCTTACTACATTGATGTAAAATGAATTGAACAATATATTTGAGTTGAGACTAAAAAATCAATTGTAACATAAAATTTATAATTCTAGCTTTAAGTTAAAATTGATTTTGAAGGTAAAATCAATGTCACTCTTGAACATATGTATATTTGATTCTACTTTGGTCGAACCAAAATTCATTTTAAAATTGTAGAATTGAATTTAACATTTTTGGTTATTTTAAAACATAATTGATTTCGTCTATGGAATTGAGTTTAAATTGCAGATAAAAATTTGATCTTTTAATCATAGAATCAATTCACGTAAAATCAGTTTTTATTTGCACAACCGGTAACACAATTAAACATATCAAAATCAATGTTGCAAATTAATTTATTTTTTTTGGTGAATCGCAAATTAATTTCTACCCTACCAAATATGTAACAAAAAGATTTTCTTCAAAAAAAAAAAATTTAACAAAAAGATTAACTTATAGTGTCCTGTATCTTCAATTTTTATACCAATAGCTCTAACTTCTTAGAAACATTTTTATTTTGCCAAACCTCGTTGAATTTGGGAGTATCCGACTGATCATGTCAATTTTCTTGGTGCAATGCTTCACACGCCAGTTAAAACCCCAACAATGACAGGCCGAAGAATGCTTACTTATATGCAATAATTGCATGAAATTCATCATAGCTAGGTTCTATTTGGATAAACTCAATAATTCATAGAAGTGTTTATCATGATAATTGTTTATGCATAAGTTAGTTCTATAATTACAAAAGATAAAGTAAAGTTAAATTATTTTCATATAGCTATAGATTGTTTTTATGCTATGTCGGAGAACTTAAAAATAAACGGAAAATAGCTTAAAAATATGACATAATAATGGTAGGAACTAACTTAGTCCATGACTCATTTATAGAAGGATTAATTTGACGTCGTTATACAAATATTATAGATTATTTTGAGTTTTATTTTTGTTATGGGTTAAATTAATCCGTTCAAAAATTGTGAATGATCAAAATGGACTCCACTCTAAAATCAATCCACTCAAAATCAATTTTTATCACAGGTATAATTAAACACACACTTAACTTTCAAAATCAATATACACTTCTAGAATCAATTTTCAATATGTAACAAAAAGATAAAATTATATTGTCCTATGTCTTCAATTTTATACCACTAGCTAGCTATAACTTCTAAGTAACATTTTTCTTTTGTCAAACATCTTTGATTTGGAGGTATCAGACTTCATTTCAATTTTCCTTCACGCTAGATAAAACCAGCTGATGGAAGCGAATGCGACTTATATGCTATAATTGCATGAAATTTATTATATACTCTATTTGGATAAACAGCTTTTTATTTTCTTCTTCAAATTATAGCAAATATGTTTATACTAGAAAGCGTTTATATATAACCCACTCAGTAACTTGAAACAAGTTCACAAAATATAAACATAAATATTTCAACTTTATTTTTATCTTTTATAGAAAGTCAATAATTTATTGAATGAATTTTAAAAATAAATTTTATCATATAAATGAGACAGAACAAAGTATATGTCAGGGTTTTTTTCTACATTACCCTCTTTTGTTTAGGGGGTATTTACCTCTTCAAGATATCAACCAATCAAAATGTAATATACAAATGTAACATTAAATGTCAAATAATGTAGAAAAAACCTCCATAATAAAGCATATCTCACATATATTAATTTTTCTTCTTTAATTTATATTTATGTTTTTTGACCAAGAAAAAGTTTATATTTGAGATTTTGTTCTATTTTGCTTTCTTAAAATAATTATTTTAGACAATTTAATTACTTGAGTTTTTTTTAATCATTTTAGTCTTTTAAATTACAAACATTAAACATTAAATTTAATTTTTTTAGTCAATTTAGTGTCTTGAGTTTTTTTTTTATATTCATTTTAGTGTGTGTTTGGATTGGCGGCGTCGATAATTGATTTTGATAGAATTGAGTTTGAGAGAATTGATTTTGATTATCATGACTTAATGTTGTTTGGATAGTTTGAGTCAAAATTGATTTTTAATATATAATGATCAAATTATCATTTTAATTGCATTTAGCACTAGACATCACATTCTCATTTTTTTTAATTATTTGAACTTATTTTGAAATTATTCATATACTTTTTATGCAATTGGATTATTAAATTAAATATAACTATATAAAATTAGTAAAAAGAATATTCATACTTGACCAAAAAAAATATTCAGAAAAGATCGATATAATATTATATACTGAAATTTTTTATTGGTTAGCAAATTCATTTTCAAATAATATCAAATTTACCAAAGTCAATGTACCATTTTTTTTTACCACCGTTAGTCATTGTGTCTGTTGGGGAAAACAATATGGATTAGGGTTTATGTGAAGGTAACTTGGATATGAAAAAACAGTCATGAGAGAAAATAGAGAATGAGGATTTGAAAGATTAAGGGAAATATGAATTATGAAAAGTTGTATATTATTCATTGAGGGAAACACTATATATATACAAAGGTGTTTCTCTAGTAATTGCACAATAAGTAACAAATGCAAGTGTAACTAACTAGCTAGAAAACAGATAAATCAGTTAGTTACTTGTGAGACAAGTAACTAACCCCAACAAACTAAACAAACATGATTAAGGTTTGAATTACAAACTAATATTGCTCCTTAATTCAAACTATCAAAGCAAACTACTCTCAATTCTGTTATAAGCTTCAGAAACTGAGCCCTTTTGACAGGTTTAGTGAAAATGTCTGCCACTTGATCTAAAGTTAAATTTAATGTTTAATATTTGTAATTTAAAAGACTAAAATGAATAAAAAAAAGTCAAGTAATTAAATTGTCTGAAATAATTATTTTAAGAAAGCAAAATAGAATGAAATCTTAAATATAAATTTTTTTTCTTGGTCAAAAAACATAAATATAAATTAAAGAAGAAAAATTAATATATGTGAGATATGCTATTTATTATGGAGATTTTGTCTACATTATTTGACATTTAATGTTACATTTATATATAACATTTTAATTGATTGATATCTTGAAAGGGTAAATACCCCTTAAACAAGAGAGGGTAATCTAGGTCTCACCATATGTCAGTGGCTGTAAGCTGAGAAGACAAACACATTGCTGGGAAAATGGACTTGCTGCATAAGGTTTGAATCCCAGCTCCCAGTTGTGCATCATATCGTGCTGCTATATATCCAACATACAGCCATAAGATGAACCTTGTTCATGTTACTGAATTCAATGTTTCTTAAATATGTACAATCAGAAATGAGAAGTGGCAATTCTAGGACACTTAAATTTGTTACAACTAAGTATCTACATAATCCTGATATACACAATCAGAAAAAAGCAGTGTCAATTCTGATATGCATAGTTCCTTTTACTGGTTGTGGCATATTATTTTCCATACTTCCATGGCAGGTTCATGCAGATTCTTGACTTACTTTGTTACTCATCTCAATGGTAATCACAAAACAACCAATTTCTATTTGTTTCAAGACATGGCTATATCAATTGATTGACCAAATTCAACCATCAATTTTGAACCAATAGCAATTTATTAACTAGGCCCCATTCAAACATCCATCTGGGCCTAAGCAATGCCACAAGGAGGTTAAGGCTCTGTTTAGATAAACAATTTAATTAAGCGTTTAGAACATGCATGCACGTTTATTAAATAAAGGCTTTAATATGTATTTCGTCCTTGTAATTAGGGATCGTTTAAAAATTGGTCCCTGTAATTGCTAATCCTTGCAATCTGCCCTCCCAATATTAATCATTTAAAATTTCGTCTCTTGACTCAGTTAATTACTGCCACGTCACTGATTAGCTAACGTGGCAGTCCTGATTGGCTAATTTCATGTGAATGGACCAAAATACCCCTGCATTCTTCCCTCTCCAATTCCACCATCGTCACCTCTGGTCTGAAAACAGGGGTATTTTGGAAATTTTGCACCTTCTGGTCAGTAATTTGATGACGTGGCAGTAATTAACTGGGTCAAAGGACGAAATTTTAAATGATTAATATTTGCGAGGGCAGATTGCAAAGATTAGCGATTACAAAGACCAATTTTTAAACGACCTCTAATTGCAAGGACGAAATACATATTAAAACTTTAAATAAATGATATGTGTAAGATATTTTTATATTAAAAGATAAAATAAAATTGAACTATTTTCATATAAGTTTGGTTTTAAGAATATTTTCATATAAGTTAGAAACTATTCTTGAAGAACTTATGGAGATAATATTTTTGGTTAAAACAACAGAGTGAAAGCTATGACGTCTCAACTAAGTTTAAAACTTTCCATTAAGCATCTTTAACATGTGTATGTACAACCTACTTAGTTGGTTCATGATTGAAAAGGTAGAACTGCCACAAAACAATTCTTAATTTTTGAAGCAGTGATTCATGTGGTAGCACTCCAGCTGCCATATGATACACAAACTTGTACAAATCATTCTGCATGTAACCCATAAACATGGCATTCCAACTATCAACATTTCTTTCATTTCAAATAGTTTCAAACACCATTTTTGCATCTCTTAGTATCAAACTACACTGCACATGATTTTGCATCCTTTCACAAGCCTTGAGAGCACTAGAAAATGTAAAACTGTCATTCCTTAATCCTACCCTTCACATCTCCTTGAAATCACCAAGAACCTCAGAGAAATGCCTTTCCCTACAACCACCGACAATTTTCGAAGTCCAAGTTAACGTGTTATGCCGCGACACTTTATTAAAAAATGCCTAAATAGTAAATAGTAGATATTTTGTTTATATCTATTGGATCGACGATCGGTAGGGACGAAGACATGAGATAAAAATCTGGATGGTAGGAACTTGGACGAGTTATTTTGTGTGATGGGACCTGATATAGTTTGAGGGACTATATTGTTTTGACATTATACGTCGGCTCCATTATTAGTTACTATTAGTCAAAAAATAAATACTCACGTTTTTTTGGGTACAATACTCATCCCCATCCAAACTGAAGAAAATACACCCAACGTGACTTAACTCACGCAGGTGTTATACATAAGGTGAGTTCAGTCACGTCGAAATCAGTATGACTTAACTCACGCGTATTACAGGTCAACGTGAGTTAACTCACGATGAGATTAACACCTGCGTGGGTTAAGTTACGCTGAGTATGTGTTAGAGCTGTCAAAACGGGCTATCCGACCCGTTTAGGACCGGCCCTAACGGACTTCGGGCTTTATCGGACCGGACCAAAAAGTCTGGTTGGAAAACGGGATTGAAATATACTGCAGAGTCCGGCCCTACACGGGTTGCGAGCTAAACGGACCAGCCCATATTAAAAATTACAATTTTTTTTTTAAAAAGTACTATAATATACTTTTATAATATTTCTTATAAATAATATTTTTAATATGTTTAAATAATGCCTAGCACAAAAATAAATTGTAAACATTTTCGGACAAACGTCGTAAACTAAAACACGCGAGGAAAGCAATTTTAAAAAAATTACATACGTTATGGTTATAGATATTTATATATTCGATCTTTAATATTATAAATAACATAACATGTAAATATAATTTTATATTTGTGTGTTAATTCACTGAAGTTTCACATTTATTTTTTACTTTGATAATCAACTAAGTAAATAATTATTTGATATATATATATATATATATATATATATATATATATATATATATAATTTATAGATTTTTTTTTGTTATGCGGGCTAACGGGCTACATGCGGCCCGTTCGGGCTATCCCTAACGAGTACCAGGCTTTTTAGGGCCGGGCTAAAAAAGCCCTATAAAAATTCAGGCTCAATATTAAGGCCCATGCCCTATAATTAATCAGGCTAAACAAGTTGGCCCGTTTTGATATCTCTTGTCTGTGTACACTAACAGCACGGCAGAAACTCAATTTACCCTAATTTTCTTCATTCCTTCGTTCATTCATACATCCATTCATTCAATTGCATCCATTTTTCTTCATTCATTAAAGAATCCATTCAATCATTCATTCACTCATAATTAAAATACGCAAAATAAAACCTAAAATTTCTTAAAAACGCAAAAACACTAGTGTAAATATATTAAATTCATATCCGATAAAATGTCATAAAAAAAACTACAAATATACAAAAGTCATAAAATAAGACCATACTCTTGTGGACTATGACAAAGAGTCTTGATTGAATACCACAAAACGTTTTTTAAGTTTTAAAAAGTCTTGATTAAATACCACAAGACTTTCTCATAATAAAAAAATCTTTTAAAATCCTTTAAAATCATAAACCAATACACCATCCGTAGTTAATAAATCCTCAAAATTAAGATACTTCGGTTGATACTTGATAATAGTGGTAGAAACATTACATCAAACTAGATCGCGCTCCCGTGTTTCGCACGGATCAATGATGAGCACAATAAATTAAAGGTAGTTTAAACTTGAAATATCATCATTTTTCTAACTAAAGTCAAAGTCTACCAATTAGCCTTTATATATAGGGTGACAACAAAATCATTGTTCTGATATCTAGGCTAACAAAATCTTTTTAGGGTTGCATAAGAATGCATCAAAGACTCGGATAATAATAAGATTTGCATAATGTTTTTCATATAAGAAACTTTGATACAAATGACATGGTTTGATCACTGATGCTTAATATCGCGACATTTTATTTCACGATGGTTTCACGACATGCATGTAGGACTACTTTGACACCAAACTAATACCCTCTTTTTAATCACATGATGCAACAAAATGGTCCTACTACTCTATCACACTGGGATAAACGTCTGGTAACAATAAAAATTGGTTTTAAATATCAATAATTTTGTTTGTCCAAGTCAGGTAGGTGGAGAAAAGCTTTGGGATAGGTAACCACGTGTGCTGACACAATGCTACAAGATCAAAAGTGGATTTGTCTCATAGTGTGCCAGATTTATTTTGGCAAATGATTTTAGTAGCTTTTTTAGAACTAAAAGCTGTAGAATACTGTTTCGTGAACTGTTCGCGATAAATTCTGTCGTGACGTATAGCACTGCTGTGGTTTGATTACAACTTTTATGTCTTTATGTATAACATTTTTTACTAACTTAAAATATTGTCATTTTTTTAACTAAAGTCAAAGTCTACCATGTAACTTTTATGTATAAGATGACGATAAATGTGCATTAAATAATGCACCTATTGATGCCTAGATGTAACCTTTATGTATATGGTGGCAACAAAATCATTATTTTCTTGTCTAGGCTAACAAAATCTTTTTATTATTCCTTAAGAATGCATCATAAGATTTGGTAATAATTAGATCCCTTCTTATTATAACTTATCTATGTCTAGATGTATAGCTTTTCTGTTAACTTGAAATAATGTCATTTTCCTGACTAAAGTCAAAATCTACGATGTAGCCTGTATGAATAGGGTAGTGATAAAGGTGCATGGAACAGAGCACCTATCTATGTTCAAGATGTAGCCTTTATGTAATGGATGGCAAAGAGAAATCATTGTTTTATTATCTAGACTAACAAAATCTTTTTATTGTTGCTTAATAATGCATCATAAGATTTGGTAATAATTAGATTTGCATTATGATTTTGATGTAGAAGAAAACATGCAATATTGAACCAATGAATAGAGGTAGCAAATAGTAAAGCAAACAGTAATACCACCAACCATCAACAATAGTACGTGTATTTGATTTTTTTTCTCATGCAACCTACACAATAAGTATCGTACTTCCCTCCTTACTTAAATCACAATTTCCTCACTCTTTCACTACACCTCTTACTATATCTTCTTCTCCAAAATCCACTTAAGCTTATCAACATGGTTTCCAAACCCATCATAATAACATGTAAACAACCACCAAAAACTTTTATCCCTCAATTTAACACAGCATCAGTCAGAACCGAAGAAAAACTACAAACATCACAACCTCATAAGACACTAAGAACCACCCCTACAAAAACTCTTCTTTCTCTTCTCACCACCACCACCCAAACACTCAAAAACACAAACAAAACACTACAAACATCATCAATCTCAGCACAAATATTCAACACACTCGACCACATTATCAACACCTTCATAGACCCACCAATAAAACCATCCGTAGATCCAACACATGTTTTGTCCCAAAACTTTGCACCAGTCTTAGATGAACTTCCACCAACACAATGCAAAATCACTAAAGGCACACTTCCACCGTCACTTAACGGAGCTTACATAAGAAATGGACCAAACCCACAGTTCCTTCCACGTGGACCTTATCATCTCTTCGACGGTGACGGCATGCTTCATGCCGTTAAAATCACAAACGGAAAAGCCACACTCTGTAGCCGTTATGTTCAAACCTACAAATACAAAATTGAAAACGATGTTGGTTACCAAATTCTCCCAAACATGTTTTCTGGTTTTAACTCGCTTATTGCTTTAGTGGCACGTGGATCCGTGGCTGTAGCACGTGTGTTAACTGGTCAGTATAATCCAAGTAACGGCATTGGATTGATCAACACAAGTGTGGCTCTGTTTGGAAACCGTCTTTTTGCTTTAGGAGAATCAGATCTTCCTTATGAAATCAAACTTACACCAAACGGTGATATCCAAACAATCGGCCGTTACGATTTTAACGGTAAACTCTTCATGAATATGACGGCGCATCCTAAAATTGACTCCGACACAGGTGAATGTTTCGCTTACCGTTACGGTCTCGTTCGACCTTTTTTAACCTATTTCCGTTTTGATGCAAATGGAGTTAAACACAATGACGTTCCAGTTTTCTCCATGAAAAGACCTGCTTTTCTTCATGATTTCGCAATTACAAAAAAATACGCTGTGTTCGCTGATATACAGCTTGAAATTAATCCTCTTGAGATGATTTTCGGTGGTTCTCCGGTAAGGTCGGATCCATCGAAAGTTTCAAGGATCGGAATTCTACCTCGTTATGCTAATGACGAGTCGAAGATGAAGTGGTTTGATGTTCCCGGGCTTAATAATATGCATTTGATAAACGCATGGGATGAGGAAGATGGGAAAACAGTGACACTAGTTGCACCAAATATTCTCTCCGTTGAGCATATGATGGAGAGAATTGAGCTTATTCATGACATTATTGAGAAAGTGAGAATTAACGTCGAAACGGGGATAGTAACAAGACAACCATTATCAGCAAGAAACCTTGATTTGGCAGTGATAAACAATGATTTTTTGGGGAAGAAACACAGGTTTATTTATGCGGCTATTGGGAATCCAATGCCGAAGATTTCTGGGGTGGTGAAGATTGATGTGTTAAAAGGAGAGGAAATTGGATGTAGGTTGTATGGAGAAGGTTGTTATGGTGGTGAGCCGTTTTTCGTGGCGAAGGAAGACGGTGAAGAAGAGGATGATGGTTATTTAGTGAGTTATGTGCATGATGAAAATAAGGGAGAGTCAACGTTTTTGGTGATGGATGCTAAGTCACCGGAGTTTGAGATTGTGGCGGAGGTGAAGTTGCCAGGGAGAGTGCCATATGGTTTTCATGGATTGTTTGTGAAAGAGAGTGACATCACCAAGTTGTCGGTATCGTAGGCAAGGCATAGTTTGTCTTGTTATAAGACATACCATTATTGTTGTTTATAAAGTAAAGATGAACCATCATTGACACGAATGGGTTTGAATAATAATTTGTGGTTAGGGTTATTTAGGCTACATTCCACTTATGTGGAAGGTACATTATATGTATATTTAACTCTTTGGTTTAGTATACTACTGACGAAAATCCTTCTTTCTGCTCGTTTTATTGCATGTTTGAAAAATATGAACGGTGTTTTTTTTATGAAATTTTAATTTTAATTAAAACTAAAAATATAAAATGTTTGTTGTTAACCAAACTAACCATGGTTATCTATTTCAATCACACTAACAATATAACAAAAAAATATAATCTACATTCTTTCTTTTTTCAATGACACCAACAACAATCTTTATTATAGAAAAAGTTATTTAATGAAAAAGTAAATATAAATATATTCATTTAGCTTGTTACGTTTATATCCTGGATGATACATCAGTTGAACTCTTTATCGTTATGATAGAAATGATAGATCAAATTTTCACTTCTAATGAATTCACTCAAGAAACGTCCTTGGGTAATTTATATTTCAAAACATGTGTGTCCCTTAATTATATATTTAATTAAGTTATATTTCTTAATTTTGGCGTTATGTGTTCTTTCTGTGTGGAAATTTTCTCCCTCAATTATATATTAATTAAGAGAATAATAATTATTTATTACTATGTGAATTAGTTAGAGAGGTAAATTTCAGTAGGACAACTTGTAGTGGGTAGTTATTTTCCTATTTATTTTCCCATGATTTATTTTTATTTTAATCCTTATTTTTTAATAGGATATAACTATTAACTATTTAATAAATAAAATTAGAGATATGGCGGAAAAATTTGGAGGGAATAAATGATTAGAGAATTTGTAGGATTATAATTATAAATGATGATGATACTTGTTGTGAAAGTGACTCAAAATTGGAGTTTGGACACAAAAATGATGTTTGCTGAAAAAGGCAAAATCGGGGCCCGAATGGATCTGTCCGGGGCCCGAATTGTGCTGCCAATTGGACGCTTTTCTTGCGGCAAAAATCGGCGCCCGAATGGTAAAATCGGGGCCCGAATTTGCGCGCAGTGGATATTTCAAAAACGTATTTTTGGGCCAAATTTGTTACGATTTGTTACAATTTTATGGGAGTTACTTTTACTATAAATATAGGCTTTGTATCAGAGCAAACCTTGAGATAGAGGGGGCTGAAACAAGGTTTAGAAAGGCAACAACAAAACTAGGGTTTGTATAGAGTTTGTCTCTTTGGAACAAACACTAGGGTTTGAGGGTTGATTCACCTTGGGAAACACTATTAGGATTGAGTCTCTTGGTTACGGGAAGAGATTGGGACTTTGGGTAGAATTAGGCGGGAGACTTATTCTTGTAACTCATTGACATCTCTTTTGTAACGTTACTCATCATATAGCGAAATGGAGGGCTGCTCTCTCCCCCATATTATGTCAATTTGGACTGAACTGGGTAAACAAATTCTTTTGTGTTCTCTCTTCTTTTCTCTCGCTGTTTTCTACTTTTGCTTGTGATTATAACTGTTACTCACTTGTATTGGTTGCTTGATTATTCCTTGCTCCACACATCAAGTATTTATTGGTGTGATTTTTCATCGAATTCGCAACAATACTAAAGGGAAATGTTGGTAAGTGAGACATTTCTTGCTGATATATCTTCCCCAACAAAGCATTCCTAACTAATCATCATAGAATACTTGGGTAAGTCCAAAAGAATATCAAATGATTTTAAAGACAGGTGGTGGACTAGTGATTCTATTAATTTTTGAGAAATGTTAACAAATGTTTTCACAGTGGGTTCGAAGATGGGTATTAGTGTCCACGATAGTACCCGCCTTTATATTTTATTTATATTATTGTTAGCCTATTTTTCATCTTATGTATATTCGACAGGTAAAAGAAGGTTCAAAGCTGTAAAATTCTCTAAGTCCATGACTGGAAGTGACTGGATTCGACAAATTTTAATTTAATGCAAAGCAATTTACATTTTCTTTAAGTTTCTGCATTTAAACTTTTAAGTCTTTTACTTGCATTTTCTTTACTGCTTTATGTCGAAAAACAGTTATCTTCATGCAAAACCAGTTTTATTCAACTTGTTCATAAAGCAAACTATGAATATGATGAACATTCATGTATGTTCTAGAAAAAGATTGCACAACATATCCTAGAATTTCTGGTTTGATACTGCTTGAAATAATCAAAACTAGACTTATTGTTTACCAAAAATACCAGTAAACGAATTGGCACGCTAGTGGAACCCTGTTTGTGCAATTTTTGAAAGAAATTTCCATAACTTTAAAATAGTTTCTAAGTGTTCTCGTGAAAACTGTTTCTGGAAATTTGTAGCCATGCAATAATCCATGGGAGGAAAATGTGTTTTTCTTGGTGAAATATTAATCTCTTGGTCCTCAAGGAAACAGAAAGTCGTGTCAAGATCAACCACTAAATATGAATAAAGAGCTCTAGCTGATTTGGCAGCTGAAATAACTTGGATTAGATCCCGAACTAAAACTGCCACTGCCTAGGAAACCAATATTGTGGTGCGATAACTTGAGCGCTAAGGAACTTGCATTGGGGGGGGGGGGGGGGGTGGGGGTGGTGGGGGGATGTTTAACTTTGATTTTAATGACCAAGCATATATCAATGAGCATTTATGTACATTATTATATATTATTGTACCTAGTCAATAGCCTTTTATTCTATTTCCTTTCATACTGTTATACAGTTATGTCTCGGCATAATATAAAGAGTACATTTGTGTATATATACTCAGTACATGAATGAATAACATTATCATTCCCTAAACATTCTTACTAAGGGAAATAAAGAAAATTTATACTGCAATACTGAACCACCATCACAAGTTGTGCACATAATGCCAACAGAAATTGCATGGTACAAGCAGTTCTTACTATGTTTCCTCAAGTTTCTAATATTTATTCAAGGATCTCTGTAATAGTTGAGAATTGCATAATAAACCCCAAACATAGACTTATGTAAATACTACGAATTTTAGTTGCTTATATTCAACGATACTACACCAGTCTTATTTATAAGTGAAAGTTAACTTTTTAGATTTATTTAATAAATGATTTATCTAATCTATATTAATAACTAGATACATCATTTATTGAATTAAATGAACTTAAAAAATGAATTTTATCTTATAAATGAGACATGACATAGTATATGTCAATGGCTGTCACAATTTCTCTTAAGGAAAAAACTTACGCACAATTTCTTATGCACTATTCTTACCGTTAGCCTATTATAAAATAACACATAGATTACTAATCAATGTCACTAATCGTTCTTGTTAACTCTATTTTACATCCGTTAACCACATATTAAACTCACATAAAACTAGCACAAAATAAAAACCCATGTTACTTTTTTATCAGCCGATTTTATGTTGTACATTTGTGTTGTTCCCCTCAATACAACCGACAAAGATTGTCAAGTATTTTCATATCTCTTCCACAAAAAACAATATTTCCATATTATTTTATTACTTCCACAAAAAACAGTATTTCCATATTATTTTATTAATATAAGTTACTCTTCCTTAGCCTTTGATCAATTGTAACAAACGTGAGCGAAAAATAATGGTAACGATTGAACTTTAAATCCTCTAAAAAAAGATTAGTAATAAACGTAAGCAAAAAATAATGTTAAAGATTGTACTTTAAATTCTCTAAAAAAAATATTAATAACAAGCGTGAGCAAAAAATAATGTTAAAGATTGGACTTTAAATCCTCTAAAAAAAAGATTAGTAACAAACGTGAGCAAAAAATAATAATGTTAAAGATTGAACTTTAAATCTTCTGAAGAGAAGATTAGTAACAAACGTAAGCAATTTTTTTTTTTAAGGAAGCAAAAAATAATGTTAAAGATTGCACTTTAAATCCTCTAAAAAAAGATTATGACTCAAAATATTTTAGAAAAAGATTTGTTAACACTATATTAAATATTAATTAGTAGGGTTCTCGCAGTTAATAGTTCGTTCCCCACATTGTTCAGTTTTTCTCAACCTCTCTCAACCCTCTCCATCAGAATTCAGAATTAACCAGTTTAGTTTTTTTCTTTTTCTTTCATGTTACAACTAATCAAAGTCGATTAATTTTATGGATTATATATTTGACTTTGCTGGTTTATAAACGATTATGATTCAAATTATTTACGATTAATTTTAAGAATTATTTGATTTTAATGACCAAGCATATATCAATGAGCATTTATGTACATTATTATATATTATTGTACCTAGTCAATAGCCTTTTATTCTATTTCCTTTCATACTGTTATACAGTTATGTCTCGGCATAATATAAAGAGTACATTTGTGTATATATACTCAGTACATGAATGAATAACATTATCATTCCCTAAACATTCTTACTAAGGGAAATAAAGAAAATTTATACTGCAATAGTGAACCACCATCACAAGTTGTGCACATAATGCCAACAGAAATTGCATGGTACAAGCAGTTCTTACTATGTTTCCTCAAGTTTCTAATATTTATTCAAGGATCTCTGTAATAGTTGAGAATTGCATAATAAACCCCAAACATAGACTTATGTAAATACTACGAATTTTAGTTGCTTATATTCAACGATACTACACCAGTCTTATTTATAAGTGAAAGTTAACTTTTTAGATTTATTTAATAAATGATTTATCTAATCTATATTAATAACTAGATACATCATTTATTGAATTAAATGAACTTAAAAAATGAATTTTATCTTATAAATGAGACATGACATAGTATATGTCAATGGCTGTCACAATTTCTCTTAAGGAAAAAACTTACGCACAATTTCTTATGCACTATTCTTACCGTTAGCCTATTATAAAATAACACATAGATTACTAATCAATGTCACTAATCGTTCTTGTTAACTCTATTTTACATCCGTTAACCACATATTAAACTCACATAAAACTAGCACAAAATAAAAACCCATGTTACTTTTTTATCAGCCGATTTTATGTTGTACATTTGTGTTGTTCCCCTCAATACAACCGACAAAGATTGTCAAGTATTTTCATATCTCTTCCACAAAAAACAATATTTCCATATTATTTTATTACTTCCACAAAAAACAGTATTTCCATATTATTTTATTAATATAAGTTACTCTTCCTTAGCCTTTGATCAATTGTAACAAACGTGAACGAAAAATAATGGTAACGATTGAACTTTAAATCCTCTAAAAAAAGATTAGTAATAAACGTAAGCAAAAAATAATGTTAAAGATTGTACTTTAAATTCTCTAAAAAAAATATTAATAACAAGCGTGAGCAAAAAATAATGTTAAAGATTGGACTTTAAATCCTCTAAAAAAAAGATTAGTAACAAACGTGAGCAAAAAATAATAATGTTAAAGATTGAACTTTAAATCTTCTGAAGAGAAGATTAGTAACAAACGTAAGCAATTTTTTTTTTTAAGGAAGCAAAAAATAATGTTAAAGATTGCACTTTAAATCCTCTAAAAAAAGATTATGACTCAAAATATTTTAGAAAAAGATTTGTTAACACTATATTAAATATTAATTAGTAGGGTTCTCGCAGTTAATAGTTCGTTCCCCACATTGTTCAGTTTTTCTCAACCTCTCTCAACCCTCTCCATCAGAATTCAGAATTAACCAGTTTAGTTTTTTTCTTTTTCTTTCATGTTACAACTAATCAAAGTCGATTAATTTTATGGATTATATATTTGACTTTGCTGGTTTATAAACGATTATGATTCAAATTATTTACGATTAATTTTAAGAATTATTTGATTTTAATGACCAAGCATATATCAATGAGCATTTATGTACATTATTATATATTATTGTACCTAGTCAATAGCCTTTTATTCTATTTCCTTTCATACTGTTATACAGTTATGTCTCGGCATAATATAAAGAGTACATTTGTGTATATATACTCAGTACATGAATGAATAACATTATCATTCCCTAAACATTCTTACTAAGGGAAATAAAGAAAATTTATACTGCAATACTGAACCACCATCACAAGTTGTGCACATAATGCCAACAGAAATTGCATGGTACAAGCAGTTCTTACTATGTTTCCTCAAGTTTCTAATATTTATTCAAGGATCTCTGTAATAGTTGAGAATTGCATAATAAACCCCAAACATAGACTTATGTAAATACTACGAATTTTAGTTGCTTATATTCAACGATACTACACCAGTCTTATTTATAAGTGAAAGTTAACTTTTTAGATTTATTTAATAAATGATTTATCTAATCTATATTAATAACTAGATACATCATTTATTGAATTAAATGAACTTAAAAAATGAATTTTATCTTATAAATGAGACATGACATAGTATATGTCAATGGCTGTCACAATTTCTCTTAAGGAAAAAACTTACGCACAATTTCTTATGCACTATTCTTACCGTTAGCCTATTATAAAATAACACATAGATTACTAATCAATGTCACTAATCGTTCTTGTTAACTCTATTTTACATCCGTTAACCACAGATTAAACTCACATAAAACTAGCACAAAATAAAAACCCATGTTACTTTTTTATCAGCCGATTTTATGTTGTACATTTGTGTTGTTCCCCTCAATACAACCGACAAAGATTGTCAAGTATTTTCATATCTCTTCCACAAAAAACAATATTTCCATATTATTTTATTACTTCCACAAAAAACAGTATTTCCATATTATTTTATTAATATAAGTTACTCTTCCTTAGCCTTTGATCAATTGTAACAAACGTGAGCGAAAAATAATGATAACGATTGAACTTTAAATCCTCTAAAAAAAGATTAGTAATAAACGTAAGCAAAAAATAATGTTAAAGATTGTACTTTAAATTCTCTAAAAAAAATATTAATAACAAGCGTGAGCAAAAAATAATGTTAAAGATTGGACTTTAAATCCTCTAAAAAAAAGATTAGTAACAAACGTGAGCAAAAAATAATAATGTTAAAGATTGAACTTTAAATCTTCTGAAGAGAAGATTAGTAACAAACGTAAGCAATTTTTTTTTTTAAGGAAGCAAAAAATAATGTTAAAGATTGCACTTTAAATCCTCTAAAAAAAGATTATGACTCAAAATATTTTAGAAAAAGATTTGTTAACACTATATTAAATATTAATTAGTAGGGTTCTCGCAGTTAATAGTTCGTTCCCCACATTGTTCAGTTTTTCTCAACCTCTCTCAACCCTCTCCATCAGAATTCAGAATTAACCAGTTTAGTTTTTTTCTTTTTCTTTCATGTTACAACTAATCAAAGTCGATTAATTTTATGGATTATATATTTGACTTTGCTGGTTTATAAACGATTATGATTCAAATTATTTACGATTAATTTTAAGAATTATTTGACTTTGCTGGTTTATAAACGATTATGATTCAAATTATTTACGATTAATTTTAAGAATTATTTGACTTTGCTGGTTTATAATTGCTTATACAAACTATGATAGCTTGACTTTTTTTTATATAAAGAGAACCATGATTTTTTTTAACTATTAAATAAAGGGAAAATAAGCAATAACATCCTCTACCGTTAAGCTCCTTCCACTATCGTTTAAAGGAATAAAAATATTGTTTTTTTTCTTTGTGATTCCAAACGTTCTGAGATGATACAATTGATAAACTGCTCCCATGGCCCCCCATCCAATATCCAACAAAATACAGTGAAATCAAAGTGTTAAAACCATTTAAACAATTCAAAATTGTTAAACGATAATCATACTCATGTTACGAACAACTAAAAACAGAAACACTAGAAAGCTTCAAACCACCATCTTTTGTTTTTGGTTACATTCAAACCACCATCTGAGAGGCCATAAAAAGAGAGGACCGCTAAGAAGTATGGATACGAACACCAACACCAGATACAATACAGATACTGATACACCAATAACGTTGATAATTTGAGAAAATCACCTAATTTAGGGTAATTATATTTGTGGATGCGGACGCAACACGTGTTCAGACACATCTAATATGAGAAGTGTATGTGATTCATAGACAAGGAGTAATATCATAATTCATATATATGGTCGAAAGAGCCATAATTACACCTACAAATGATGATGTTCAAAAATTGAATGACATAATTATCAATTAGTTTTGAGGAGAATAACATAATTTGTTGGTATTAACGAGGTTGAAAGGGATATTCATAACTTATATCAACATGAATTCCTAAACTTAACTGCTCAAGGAAGTATCTCACTACATATTTTAAAAGTAAAAAAAGATGCACATTTGATGTTGTTGTGAAACATAGACCTTAGATATGGCCTGTGTAATGGAACATGATTGTTATGTCGTGGTTTATTTAAGAATATATTGGATGTGAAAATCCTAACATGAAGCAATGCTAGAAAAAAGAGCATTCTTACCTAAAATTAAATTAAAAATAAATGTGAGTTCATGACTTCCCTTTGTGCTTAGTAGAAAACAATTTCCCGTTAGTCTAAGTTTTGCTATTACCATAAATAAATCACAAGGGCAAACCATTCTCAATGTTGGAATCTACCTTCCACGACATGTTTTCAGTCATGGTCAATTATATGTAGTTTTATCAAGAGGAGTTTCTGATCAAAATTAAACAAAAGTTCTCATTAAAGAATGGAAAATAGAAAGAGAAGATGAAGACTTTATGAAAAATATAGTTTTTAAAGATATTCTTTTATCGCAATCGCAACGTTTCTTTTACATAACATGTCATTTATATATTTATTTATGTTTCTTTTATACAACACACACATTTATGTTATGATGTTACTAATTACTATTAAAATAAACAATAAATGATCATTATTTTACCTTAATTTTATATGAAGGCAAACTAAAATATGTTGAGTTCAAAAATAATTGTGTTATATGCCTTGACAATATTTTGTTTATAAATCAATTTATCAATAATTTCCATAATATTTTAAAATTTAAAAACTTTAATTAAAATTATACAAACAAACATAATAAAATAAGCACATACGTTAGCGCAGTAGAAAAAGCGGCGTGCCCGTCTTTCCGCTGGTATGTGATAGTGATACTTTCCCAATTCCTAACCTAATTACACAACATTAGTACTAACTTTTTTTTAACGTTTTTTTATAAAACATAGTACTAACTTTTTTTAACGTCTCTTTATATAAAAGTTAGTACTAACGTTTTTATTTCAAGGCACTCTAGTATATCTCAATTCTCAACAATGAAACTTAAAAATAAAAAATTAAAAAAAATTATTTCACTTTATTAAAAAGCTAAATTACTTACCAAAAAAAAAAGAAGCTAAATTACTCAGGATTGTGCAAAATTAGTCTATCAAGTTTGAACTCAATTATATGAATGCGGTCCCTCAAGCATCATGATTTAGGTGCATGCTTTCATTTGCACCACATGGATGTATACTTCTTTGTAACAGTATATCTTTTATCCTCTTGCACTATTCCTATGCTATTTTCATTGATTTGACGGCTGAGATTTTTTTAGGTTAAGGCAAAATGTAATAGACAGAGCTCTTAAGTTTAAGAATTTCTTCCTTTTTTTACATGAAACAAATCAGCAGCAATAATACTAGTTCATGTTACCACATATCATACAGGTGCACTTGGATAGATTGGTTAGATTTCCCCCAAAGCCACCGCACAAAGTTCTATAATAAACTTGGCAAGTCAGAAACCATGTCTCCTAGTAATAATAATAATAATTCAAGTAAAGGAAATAGTAATACCACTAACCATCAACAATCGTACGTATTTGGATTTTTTCTCATGCAACCAACACAATAAGTACCATACCTCACTCCTTACCAAAATCACATTTTCCTAACTCTTTTACTACAACTCTTACTATCTCCTCTCCAAAATCTACTTTACCTTATCAACATCAACATGGTTCCCAAACCCATCATAATAACATGTAAACAACTACCAACAACAACAACCTCTATCCCTCAATTTAACACAGCATCCGTCAGAACTGAAGAAACACCCCAACAATCACAACCTTATAAGACACTAAGAACCACCCCTACAAAAAATCTTCTTGCTCTTCTCACCACCACCACCCAAATACTCAAAAACACAAACAAAACATTACAAACATCATCAATCTCAGCACTAATACTCAACACACTCGACGACATTATCAACACCGTCATAGACCCACCAATAAAACCGTCCTTAGATCCAAGACATGTTTTGTCCCAAAACTTTGCACCAGTCCTAGACGAACTCCCTCCAACACAATGTGAAATCATCAAAGGCACACTCCCACCGTCACTTAACGGTGCTTACATAAGAAACGGACCAAACCCACAATTCCTTCCACGTGGACCTTACCATCTCTTTGACGGTGACGGCATGCTTCATGCCGTTAAAATCACAAACGGAAAAGCCACACTCTGTAGCCGTTATGTTCAAACCTACAAATACAAAATTGAAAACGATGCTGGTTACCAAATTCTCCCAAACATGTTTTCTGGTTTTAACTCGCTTATTGCTTTAGCGGCACGTGGATCCGTGGCTGTAGCACGTGTGTTAACTGGTCAGTATAATCCAAGTAACGGCATTGGATTGATCAACACAAGTGTGGCTCTGTTTGGCAACCGTCTTTTTGCTTTAGGAGAATCAGATCTTCCTTATGAAATCAAACTTACACCAAACGGTGATATCCAAACAATCGGCCGTTATGATTTTAACGGCAAACTCTTCATGAATATGACGGCGCATCCTAAAATTGACTCCGACACAGGTGAATGTTTCGCTTACCGTTACGGTCTCGTTCGACCTTTTTTAACCTATTTCCGTTTTGATGCAAATGGAGTTAAGCACAATGACGTTCCAGTTTTCTCCATGAAAAGACCTGCTTTTCTTCATGATTTCGCCATTACTAAAAAATACGCTGTGTTCGCTGATATACAGCTTGAAATGAATCCTCTTGGCATGATTTTCGGTGGTTCTCCGGTGAGATCGGATCCATCGAAAGTTTCGAGGATCGGAGTTCTACCTCGTTATGCTAATGACGAGTCCAAGATGAAGTGGTTTGATGTTCCAGGGTTTAATATTATGCATTCGATAAACGCATGGGATGAGGAAGATAGGGAAACATTGACATTGGTAGCAACGAATGTTCTCTCAGTGGAGCATGTGATGGAGAGAATGGACCTTATTCATTCCATGATTGAGAAAGTAAGGATTAACGTTGAAACGGGGATAGTAACAAGACAACCGTTATCGGCGAGGAATCTTGATTGGGCAGTGATAAACAATGATTTTATGGGGAAGAAGAATAGGTTTGTTTATGCAGCACTTGGGAATCCAATGCCAAAGATTTCCGGAGTTGTTAAGATTGATGTGTTAAAAGGGGAGGAAATTGGATGCAGGTTGTATGGAGAAGGTTGTTATGGTGGTGAGCCGTTTTTCGTGGCGAAGGAAGACGGTGAAGAAGAGGATGATGGTTATTTAGTGAGTTATGTGCATGATGAAAATAAGGGAGAGTCAACGTTTTTGGTGATGGATGCTAAGTCACCGGAGTTTGAGATTGTGGCGGAGGTGAAGTTGCCAGGGAGAGTGCCGTATGGTTTTCATGGATTGTTTGTTAAAGACAGTGACATCACCAACTTGTCGGTGTCGTAGTGAAGGCATAGTTGATAGTTTCCCTTTAACTTAACTGTTTGTTTTATACTTAATAAAATAAAATAAAACTGTTTTTTATACTATAACCGTGGGTAGTAAAAAGTACACCAGTAGAATGTGATGATTCACCAAAATCAAAAAGTAGCATTTGATATATATAACAGTGATGATAGGTTGACCACCATATGATGCGTGGTTATGTGACATTCACCATCTCACCCAACAGTAACACTCTCTTTTACATAAGGTGAAATTACTAAAATCTCATTTTAAATGAGATGTTTAAAGGAGGTAGGAGAAAAAAGGATGTCAACACAACATAATTGGATATATAAATAGCTAGATCTCTTAAAAGTGTTCCTTGGTTTAATGTTTTTCAAGGAATGGAGCGAAGGAGGGGAGTTTTTCTTTCTCCATCTACAAATTTGATTGGATTATGGTATTTAAGCCCCGTCCGAATGAACTTGAACTATATTTTTGTAAACAAGAAAAATATCACATAACCTTCTCTCTCTTCTTTCTCTCCCCACCGGCACCATCCCTCTCTACCCTCTATTACCAGCACCACTACCATCACCCATACTCATCCACAGATTTCACCACCACCATCGTTGTCCGCCTTCTCTCCCTATTGACATCTTCCACCCTTTCTGTTTCCGACGACGACACCATTTTTTTCTCTTTCGTTTCTGACAACAACATCATTTGCATCTTCCACTTCATGCGACGATGTCTTCCTCTACCTCTTTCGTTTCGGACAACGACGCTGATGACTCTCCTTTTCTCCTATTATTGATCTACTACTTATTTGTTTCATTCCGGCCTCACTTGTCGTCTTCTCGGTCCTCCTCTATTCTCACCTCCTCGGCGTCACCAATTCCTACTTTACTATAATATATAAAACCTTACGCAGAGGATGAAAATTTTACAAGTAAATGATCGAAAGTTTTTATATAAATAAATGCGGGACTGCGAATTTACACCCACCTAAAAACACTAAAGTGTAAATTAACAAGCTACACCCACTTATAATCTTGTGGGTAAAGTTAAGCAACTATTCTACTGGTTATTGAAGGCGGAATACATTAATTTAGTTTTTGGTTATCATGGTTGATGGTTTAACTAGTTCTCTTGTTTGAGCATTAGTTAATAAATCTCTTTCCTTTTTTCTTCTCTTGGCTCGATTGTTCTCCTTTTGCATGACTCTTGTGTTTCTCTTTTGTATATTTTGTGTTTTGAGGAATGCTTATTATTGTTAATATACTTTATTTTGTCTTGTTTAAAAAAATATGAGTTTTTTTATCATGTATATTATTATCAACTATAAAATATGTGGCATTTTTATCTAATAGTTTTTCTTTTTTCATGCTTAAATCGATTGTTTTAATGATCTTATTTTTAGACCAATCATCGGAACGTAGATCAAAGACCATCCTTTTCACATACAATTTTTTAAAAAGAAATACCAATCCCCGTCCCCACAACACTTTTTAAGTTTTTTAAATTGTAAGTTTTTATAAAAATTTATATATTAAGTGTATTGAAAATTGAAATGTATGATTATTTAAAAATAATGACTCAATTTAAAAAAAATGTTTAAGCGTGTTATAAGACAGTTTTTGACAATACATTTTTAAAACTAACAGAATCCATACCTGGCCAGGGAACAGAAATGAGAGATATTTTGGGTGACATCCTATCATTGCAAGCACGATGAAACAATTATTGTGTAGTGACATGACATGTAATAAGCTCCAATGCCAATACTCACGATTTAGTTATGCAACTAGTAGACAGCGATGGTTTACCAGTCCTTTTTCAAACAAAGATGTGATTTGGAGAATGCGATTATTTTAAGTCTGATTTTACGCCTCTTAGCAAATTCTAGATTAGCAGTCTTTTACTAAAAATTAGAGTGTTGACACCAAAAAATTATTGTAAACCATTAAATATAGTAAATGTATCATTACGTCTTTTTATTTTATTATCGGTGAATGATTAAGTATATCAATTAATATGAGATAGATAGATGGAGTATTTTTTCTTAAATTAACTGTATTTTGAATGTAATTGTATGTTAAGTTTTAGGGTGATAAAAAATAATTCTCAATGATTTAATTATGTAAATTAGATATCGATATTAACTTGTCGGACACTTGTATTAGTTAGTTGCATCCGTCTATGTATTTATAGACGGATTTATAGACTAACATCTTATCTTTGAATAAAGGTGTAAGAATCCAAATCAAGAATAGAAGTAGAAGCATGCTAGCCTAGCATAGAAAGAAGTCCCAAGTGAAAACAACTTTCCTTAGGATGAGCTTTTAGGGTAAAGTCTAAGGAGCTTATTCGTCGATAACAAGCCTTTATTCAAAAAAGGAATAGAACCGGAAAGCTTTGTTTGAAGGCTAAGGTCGCAAGTAACTCTAGACTCCTATCTTTCTTTTTCCTCATCCATCAGAGAGTGATGATTTTGGATCATTTTTTTGTTGGAGATTACCCACTTACATCACTTTTCTCTCTCGTTTTATTTAAATAACTAGTTTTCGCATAGATCTCGTTTTTCTTTTGCGTTTTTTAGTGAGTTGGTCGTTTGAATGCGACATTAATTTGTTCATTGTCTTGGTACGGCATTTTGGTTTTCTGTTTTGTTGTAGTGTTTATTTTGTTCAAATTGATAGAGCAACTTCGGCTCATTACAAATTCAACCAATGACTTTGGTTAATTCCTTGCTTTTGTCACCTTTGTATGCATTTTGTTAATTCATGCTATTAACTATTAACTGAGTGTTGGCAGCTTGTACACAGATCTAAAAATGTTGTGTTTAAGATGATTGGTTTTGTCATTCAAAAAGTGTTAACGGCACAACTTTTTATTGCATTGCCACCTCTAGAATCAACTGATGCAAAGTGTAACAAAAAGATAAACTGATATTGTCTTATATGTTCAATTTTCATAGCATTAGATCTAACTTCTAAGAAACCATTTTTTGTCAAACTTAGTTGAACTTGGAATTGGAAGTATCCAACTTCCTCTCAATTTTCTTGGTGTAATGCCCTCACCAGTTAAAGCCTACAACTGACCAGCTGAAGGAAGCGTATGGGATGCGAGATCTGCCATAATTGAATGAAATTCATTATAATCAGACAAAATTTAATTCACCATCTAGTGATTCTAGTGCAAATATCTTTTAAACGAGAAAATTTTAAATGGTGATTTTTTTTTCACCGAGTGGTCTATCAACTTTTGTTATAGTTACATTACACATTACAATGGCCATGTTTTTCTTTCAAAACAATTTTGGCTTAACCATAATATGTGGCTTAATTCATAATTTAGTGTATGTTTATATTCACTATGAGTTTCACAGAATCGGACACTTTGAAGCTTCTTCAAAATCACGGTGTCATTGTGATTTCGAAAAGAAAAAACATGTTGTAATAGTGAACACCAACACCTTCTCAAGTGATCGCAAAAATACCAACAGAAATTGCATTCTACAGGCAGTTCATCCGATCTTTCATCCAGATTCTAATATTTATTCAAGGATCTTTGTTATATATTAGAATTGCAAAATAAACCCCAAATATTAAGACTTGTGTAAATTTTAAGAACTTTAGTTGCCTATATTCCATTTTGTTTGCATCTGCTGCCAGACAGACGGGAAGATAAACTCCTGCTAGGAGGATGGACTTGCTGCATAAGGTTTTAATTCTGATATGCACATTCAGAAACAAACAGTGCCAATTCTGATATACATAATTCCTTTTCATGTCAATGGTAATAATCACAAAACAACCCATCTCTATTTATCTCAAGACGGAGCTCTACCAATTAATTGGCCAAATTCAACAATCGATTTTAAAACAATGGCAAAGTTTTAATGCTTTAGGTAGCTCTCATTGTTTTTGCGTTGATGCGAAAATGGTATATAATATAACTAGGCCCCATTCAAACATTCATCTGGCCTAAATAATGCAGCAAGGGGATTCATGGAAGCAAATCTAATTAAACCAATCTGATAAAAATAGCCACAAGCTCGTTAAAGTTTCTCCAATCTGATTACAACCATGCAAGTCTGATTAAATCATCAATTCTGATTAAATCTTATTCTAGGTGAATTACAAACACCTAGAACAAGCAATCTAAAGCATAAAAAGTTCAGTACATAAAAAATCATTGAACAATACGGAAAAGATAAACAAATTATTCTAAATCAAAATCAGTACATTACATTCGTTTAGCAGTTCATATCCCAAAAAATAACCTTCGTTTAGCAGCTTAGTTTTGTACATTCAAAAGAAAAGTTAGTTTTGTACATTCAAAAGAAAAGTTAACGGGAAAATATAAAATCTATAAATAAATCATAGTCATGGCAGTGAAAGCAAAACAAGTAGAAGTATAGATATTTTATCTTCTCTTTCGGGTTGATTTAAACTTTGCCCCAGAAAGTATATTCTTTTGTAGTAAAATTTTGACTCCATTATACTTTTACTTGGAAGAGAACACAAATTGTTTTTGAATAAATATCCTTTACCATCAATGATTTTATCATGTCATCAACATTTATTTTCCTAAAATCAGATTCACATTCATCAGCACATTTACTCTCTATTGTGGAATTTAAACTAGAGTTCTACATAATACTTTTATATGCAATTAAAGACAGTCACAATCACAAGTTTAAAACTGCAAAGGTATGTTTGTATATTTTAAAAGCTTCCATTCAACATCTTTAACATGTGTATGTACAACCTACTTAGTTAGTTCATGCTTGAAAATTTAGAACTGCCACAAGCAATTCTTAGTTTTTCAAGCAGTGGTTCATGTGGCTGCACTCCAGCCGCCTTCATCTGATACACAAACTTAACAGCTTCAATATACAAACCATTTTGTATGTAACCCATAAGCATGGCATTCAAACTATCGACATTTCTTTCATTTCGTGTCGTTTCAAATACCAGTTCTGCATCTCTTAGTAATTCACTTCTTCCATACATGGCTATTAAACTACACTGCACATAACTATCCGAGTCCAATCCAAGTTTAATTGCATCCGCATGAACCTGTTTACCGCAGCTTCCACGATTCTGCATCCTTCCACAAGCCTTGAGAACACTAGAAAACGTAAAACTGTCCTTCTTTACCCCTACACTTCCCATCTCCTTGAAATCACCAAGAGCTTCAGAGAAATGCTTTTCCCTACAACCACTGACAATTTTCGCAGTCCAAGTCAATGTATTATGCCGCGAGACTCGATTAAAAACAATGTTTGCATCTTCCAAACACTTGAACCTCCCGTAAAATCTAATCAAAGAGCTACTAATAAGCACATGGTCACAAGCACCCAACTTCAATAAACATCCATGAACTTGCATTCCTAGAGGTACATTCATAGTACAAGCACAAGCCGTGAGAAGACAAGACCAAATCCACGGAGGAAAAGAAAGCCCCATCACACCCAATTGACTTAACATACCAACAAAAACATCTATAGCATTCTCATACTCACCATTTTCATAATACGCAACAAACAAGATAGCCCAAGAGTGAAAATCCCTGACAGACATTACATCAAACACATGGTGTGCATTCTCCAATAAACCGCATGAAACAAACATAATCAGAATCCGATTGAGCAATGTCAATGGCAGTTCGATGCCGCTAGTTATGATGTGTGTATGCAACTCAATAGCAGTTTCTGGGTCGGTGGAAAGAGTACATTCTTTGACCAATGAGGTGTAAATATCAATGGTTATGGGAAAGTGAAGAGCATCCATCAAGGGCAAGATGTGTGGAGTTGCATCACATTTTCTTCTTCTCTTGTTCTTCTTTGGAGGAGTAATGGGTTGCGAAGAAGGGTGAATGAGAGAGAGGTTTTTGGGTTTGGGGTTACAACGGAGGGGTAAACGAAGAAGGTGAGGTTGGTGGTTGGAAGAAGGGGAGGTGGTTGAAGTGGTGTCTGCGTTGCGGCGGCGGGTGGGTGGTGCCGGCGGTGGTGGAGCAACGATGGCTTCCATTTCGACTTCAACTGGACAGAGACAGACAACCTAAGACAAATGGCATAAAATGTTTTCTTGCATCATCGTTTTTTCCACCTTTTCTGCTATCACTTTCGTGTGAATTTAGGAGGGTGTATTGAATTGAGATTTCATGGGATTTTAAAAGACTTTTTAAAAATAAATAAATCTTGTGGTATTCAATCAAGACTTTTTATACAGAGCAACAAAATTCGGTGGTATTCAAACGAGATTTCGGCTAACTTATAAAATATCTGTTGCTATTCAAAAGTATATATATTTTAATGGATTTTTGTATGGAATGGATTTTGTGAGACTTTTTATCTAAAAATACACATAAGATGTTCATTCAACAATCTCACAAATATCCTTGAGATTTTTCGAGACTTCCATAATTCTTGTTTTGTTCTTGTCTCAAACCAGACTCATACCATTTTCTTGTTATTATTATTCATAAGTCATCACCGTTTCCCTGTTCACCATACATTTGAACCTTTTACCTTTATCTTGTTTTTTTTTTTATTATCGAATGTTTTTCTTGTACGCGTTGCATACTTTTCCCTCACCTCACTCACTGTTAAATATTTCAGATTTTTCCCCCACTGTTGTTTTTTCTATCCTTATTTGTTTTTTTAGCAGATTTGTTTTATTGTTGTTGTTAGCAGATTTGTTTCCCTCACTGGTAATTTTTTTTTTTTTTTAAGGAATTAATATTTGTTGTTGTTAAATAGTACACTACTGTGGAACGTTTTGTTATGATTATAAGTATTATTTAAATATTATATTATATTATATTTTTTATTTTGAGTAACCGATTATTATTATAATTATTATTAGTTAGTTCCATATGGTAATTTTTCTTAAGAATCCATGTGATTCTTTCGAATCTTAAAATCTCATAAAGTCTATTGAAATCTTAGCAAATCTGTGTTATAAATCCATTAAAATCTTATGTTAAAATCCTGATTGTAAAATGTCATTTAAAAAAAAGTCTTTTAAAATCTCATAGAATCAATATAATCTCACAAAGTCTTTTAAAATCTACAGAATTTTGTTTGTCAAAATAATCTTTTAAAATCTCAATCCAATACACCCCCCTTAAATTTTTACATTCATTTTCTTTTCAATTTAATTTTCATTTTTGTGATACAAATTAATGAATAACTTGACAGTGTAAAAATTAGTTATATTAAGTTAAAATCAATTTGGATAGTATCACATCATCAACTCGGTTGTCACATAAATATCTCATTAAAATTCAATCAAAAAATATATATTCAATTTTTCTTTAGATTTTAATTGTAGTTTCTATGATGTTTTTTCTTCTACTTTAAAACTTCTGTTAGAAGATGATGCAACAGGTGTTAGTTCGTATTGTTTAGTTTCTTAATTTAATTCTATTGATCATCGATAACAAAAATTGAGAAACCAACATTGTAAATTTAAAAATGAGTAAAGTGGCATAAAAAGGTAAAATAGAGGGATTTTGACCTTTAATGTGTAAATTTTACATGATGGTTAAAATCTCTTACCATTCAAACTCACTTCATCTAAGTTTCTCACTTGTTTCTTCATTTTTAATAGTGAGAGATTGTATTTTACTATTTGATGTGAAAATTACATATGAGACGATCCAATCTCAATATATAGACTAAAAATGTACTTCACATGAATTTTATATTTTGAGTACATAAATCACGAATTTTTTTTGCTCATTTCATGCTCCTTTATAATACAGGTAACCCAACATTTCTCTAAACTCTACCATGCGTGGTAGTAGTATTGATTAGAAAAGACGAGACCAAATTATTGCAAAGACATGCACACATAATTAGCAGAAACAGCTCTAGAGGAGAAAATAAAAAAGTGAAGATTGAATAGATAGTGCTTATTAATACTAATGGATAAAATCATGGGTTTGCACAAATAATGTAGAGTAATAGTATGGAAAAATTAAAAGTGAAAAACAATTAGAAAAAACCAACCAAGAAAAACTAGATGTTTGTTTTGGGACAGTAGCCTCCGGCCATAATTTTACAACATTCCCACCAAAGGAGACAAATGGTAAAGGGGTGAATTGATCACATCGTCGTCGTCATCATCATATACAAATGAAGGACAGAACAAAATTTTGGCAGGACTGCTTTGGCAGGCAAGTCATGCTTCCCAGCATTGTTTCCATTGTGTTTGCTCATGTGGCCTTGTCTGTTTTGGTCTTCAGCATCCGCTCGAAAGGCCACATTGCCGAATATCACCGACTGAGAAATGACAATTCATCTAGTATCATCATCATCAGGACCAAAATCTATCTCCTCACACAATTTCTCAGGCATCATTGGACTCGTAGGAGATCGGCAATCAATAGATTGTAAAAAGTTGAAATAAGCATACTTAATGTCAAATTGCATATCATACCCTGAATAAAATAAAACTTGTGTCAAATTTTCTTATTAACATTGGATATAGACCAGAAAAGAGGAGGATTGATCCTTACAATAATTTACTGCAATAGTTAATTCTCCATCATCCCCACTCTGTCTAACATGATGAAACCACATGCTTGGCCTGCATTAATCTCATCCTCTCATTACCAGCATTACTATATACATATATAATTATATATACAGAAAGGACATGCAACAATAAGATTAGAGATAACTTGAATTATTGTTTAATTAAACGAGGTTGCCAAATATTCTCAATAATGTTGACAAGCAACTGATATATTCATCATGTAACGTAAACCTTGTGCAATGTGGATGTTCAGTTGTTCATTCATTCCTTATTTTTCTTCTTCTATTTTTATAACAGGGTTGGGGGAGACGGAAGAATCACTTGATTTGTAATATTATAACACAAATATCATCAATTTCATGCGTTCACTCTTTATGTTGTATGGCAAAAATGTTGGACAACAAGCTTAGGTAAATGTATCTAAGCAGTGATGTTATCTATGCCAGAGGTGTATGCACTATGCAGCACTGAGAAACAGTTATAGCTTATCAGCTAACAAAACTCACTCCAGTAAGTTGAAGTAAATGATTGATTGGTCATCTGTAAATTAAATGTGGCTAAGTCTATAACCCTTCAGTTTGATTCTTGTCTCAACAATCATATGGTTAACAGAAATCAGAAATTTCCATTGATTCTTTTACTAGTGGATGTGGAGGTTTAAGTATGGTAAAGATTTTGAAGTGATTAAAACTGCTGAAATTAATGATTGCATCCATCAAGTTCAATAGTTTTGTTAGAGAAAATGGAATAATTCGAAAATGCAATGCATGATGAGGGAACCTTCACACAGATTTATGTAATTTTAAGTTTTAACAGAGTAATAACATTATATTGATATCATCCCCAAATTTAGATAGAGATGCTAATTAAGATATTGGATTATTGGTCCACTTCAGAATCAGAAGTAAGGAGTTCCGAAGCCAGGTTATGTACGTATGAGGTATCACATATCAGCATCTCTAATTGAATATAATCAATCTATCTACTCATCTTAATTTATATCTTCCCTATATGATGCATGACAGAATTTTACAGCTCTATTCTCCACCATTTTCCCACCAAATTTGTGGTCTTCGTAACTAGTAGTTTATGAAAGAAAGATCCCATTTATCATGGCCATGAGAAGACCTATTGGAAAGCCAAGTTGCTTAATCATGAATATTATGGTATCACACTATAGTATGACTTTGCAATAGCATAAAAACTGGGGGAATGCGCCGTGCAATGCTGCAGCATTTTCTTCTTGCATGTAAATAAAATATAAATGGTACACTATGAAATCAGGTAAATTAAATATACTGAGATACCATAAGAAAAACAGATGCATGATGCAATGCAAAAGAAGGGAACCATACAAGTAAAGAATCTCCCCAGCCTTGACAGTACACTCAAACGGTGGAGGGCCATTGAAGTATAAAGGAAACTTTGAAATCCCGTCCTCCAAGTTCTCCGGAGAAGGAAAAGGGTTCACACTACACCAAGGCACATACCTGGCCGGCTTGTCAAGTTCCAGATCAAACTCTCCAGTTTCCTACAAAAAATCCACAACACCCCAAACGATTTCATCTCGAAAAGTTAAAACCTTGTTTGTATAAACAACTTAGTTAAGTGCTTAAGTCATAACTCATAAGTGTTTATCATATAAGTGCATATGTATAAGCCATTTCTATAAAAGATAGAATAAGGTCAAACAATTTTCTCATAAGTTGTATGCTATTTTCATAAGCTATTCTGGAGAGCTTATTTAGTTGAAAACAACTCACACAAGTACTTATGCCACTAAATAAAGTCAATCCAAATAGCCCCTAAAAACCACACAACCCATGAAATCAATAAAGTAAAAAAGCAAATAAATACCATGGAATATTTATAAGTAGCAGCAGGGTAATTCCGAATATAAAAGCGATGAACATCAGTAGGAGGAAACAAAAGAAAGCGTTTTTGACCAGTAACAACAGCATAAAGATTCTCATAATGATCCTTATGAAACCAAGTAGAGGAATGTTTGTTCCCGATCCAAAGATTAACAGCTTCAGGCTCTGAACCAAAAGCTTCAGTAGCCCAACCAATGTCACCATCACAATCCTTTCTAATGGGATCATACTCTGAACGAAAACAATCATTCTGCTGCTGCGCGTAGGCAACACATTGGGAAGGGTTAGAGGAGTTGATGAGACGGAGTGCTTCGGGGAATGGGAGGTGTTGGACATGGGCAGAGGCGAAGCAGAGGGAGGAGGAGGAGGAGGAGGGGAGAGGGGTTAAGGAGTCGGCGGCGCCGGTGGGAGTGAGATGGAGGGAGACGGTGGTGGAAGAGAGGGATTGAGTGAGGTAAGAAGGGTGGGACCAGAGAGAGAGGGAAGGCCAGTGGGAGATGGAGTTGGAGATGATGCAAGGTTTGTTTGGAGTGATGAAGTTTCTATGGAATTGAAGTGGTGTTGGTGGTGATTCTAAACGTTCTATGCTTCTGTTGCTTCCAAGACTTAATTCTCGTACTTCTCTCCATAGTTCTTCTATCTTCTCCTTCATTGCTGTTGTTGTCATCGATCACCAAAACCAAATTGGTACTGGTAAAGTTATTAAAAGAGCACTTATTTGATGATAAACTATCTTTTATAGCTTAACCAAACATTCTGGTTTGGTTCGAGAAAAGTGTTGTCGTTTAAAAAAAAAAAAAAAAAGTTTTGTAATACTCCTATCCAACTGAATGGATTAGTCAACAGAGTTGTGTCCATTATCACCCTAGTAAGGTAGCAGCAATATGAAAATCAAAACACTTTAAAAGTTGAAAATGATAGCAATGATGTCATTGATTTTGAGTGATTATGATGATTATAATCATCATGTCATTGACATTAAACACCCTATTGAAAATGATAGATTTTGTTGATGTTTACAATAGTACTCATGTTGCTGCTAGTGTGGGTTCCTACATCTTTGGAGGGGACACAAACACAATTCTTGAACCTTGTATAATTCATACTGCTCCCTACGTCGGTTTTAGTACGCGGGGGAGCATGTCTCGCCGCTCCAGGCGCGACGGTGCTATAATTCAGAGGTCTTTTGTTTGTGCCAAGGAAGGTTTTCATGTCGAGAAAGAGAGGAAACCTCTAGAAGGAAGAATTGAGCGGCCTCGTGCTGAAACTCATGTTGGTTGCAAGGCTATGTTGATTGTGAAAATGCAAGACTCGAACAGCTACAAAAATACTAAACAAAAATCCTTAATTATTATACTAATGCAAGACTCGAGTTCCTAATCAAATAAGAAAACAAATCATGGCATCAGAAAAATTTATGGAAACTAATCTTAAGAGATAGTCTAAATTAGAAACTAAGCCTATAAAGTAATCTAAAATACTCTTGAGATAATATTTTATAGGATGTTTTCTTCTAACACTCCTCATTCAGCTAAAGTACTGTACTATGCTTTAAGGTTGTCACGCATATATCCTTTGAGAGAGAGAAATAACCAAATATAATTTGATATTGAAAATCGGTGGCTGGAACAGAAGCTGGGCTAGACCGCAAATGGGACAAAAAAATCCACGCGAAAGCAACCGAGACAAAACGTGCCAAACCACAGCTGAGACAAAACTAGTGGCAACCCACAACTGAGCCAAAACCAGTACCAAATCACAACCGAGACAATCAGTGCAAAACCATATTTGTACCATACTAAACTATTAAAACTTTTATCAGCATACTAAACTATTAAAACTTGTATTTTTATAGACAACATTGTTGGTTGTGATTTTATTTAAAAGCGATTTAGTATATCACTCTATGCTTGTTTTTAATGCATGGTCTCCCTGTAAATGCTGGAGAGCTTCTATCTCAAAACTACCTTTGAGTGAATTGGAGAAGAAACCAGTTGCATGATTGACTTCCCCAAGCCATTGAGTACCCTGTGGAACTTAATTAAATCTTCCATATCAATTTGGACCGTTTTTATATTATTTTAAACAATTCACTCCGCTCTTGTTCCTGAACTTGTTTTTTGTTTTCCACATCTTCTGTTTCCTTCTGGTGCTTTCTGCAGTTTATGATTGATAAGCTAAGCCATTTCAGCCGATTTATTTGTCCATCGGTAACACGGATAGATAGTATATATACTGTATTAGACTGGAATGTTAGGAAATGTATCATCCAAAGTTAGTTGAAATCTAGTTGATATAGGACAAATAGAGTTCTGGTAAGCGATACCTATAGAGATGTAAAGAATGCAATGAAAGAGAATAAAATTTAGATTTTGGAAGGAAGAGAAAGTCTCAAGAGCATAGAGATATCTGTATCTGAAGAGAGTTAAAAAATCCTTGTTCAAAAATCAAAACTCAAAACTCGAACTCAGTTGCGAAAATTAGTCTGTATTGCATTTAAGCATATCTAGGTGCTAATTTTGATTCTATTAGAGCAAGAAAATTTCAACTGAAACAAAATCCTAATCAAATTCAACTCCTGTACTGACGTAATACACACAATACGTCTACATTAAGTTTCAAGAAAACGAAGAGACAAAGATAGCGTCTGGTTACTAAGAGGGCTTAACCCGTTAGACTAAGTCGCCATTCTTGGTGCTGGAATAATATTTATAGAATGTGACTTCTGTCCCTATCACCCTTTCATGTAGCTAAGGTCATACCGTTCCTATAATTCTCAAAAGTACCAAATCTTTTATGACTCTGTCCCTCTAGTACAATTTTTTCTAAAAATAGCTGTGGCTGATTTTCTTTGAACCAGACCGTGCCAGGTCATTCCGGTTAACACGATTTCTACCAGTCTAACCAAATTTTAACCGGTTTGAAAACAAACAGTCCAACACAATGATCGGACCGGTCATGGTTCCGGTTCCTGGTGTTAGCAGCTGGTTTGGTCCTGTTTTTTAAACTATGGTTGATAGTCCTCTAAAGAATGTCACAATGCATGCTTGCTTTAGTATGTACAGTGAAATCACTTGTATACTGTTTGATTTAGCTTCTGTCAGTTATGTGGCCCTATCCCTCTCCCGGCCAAACTGTAATCTATTTTCATTTTCTCCAGTTTTGTTTCTAACAATGTATGTATCTTTGTTGTAGGATGACAATAACAAAACAATTGAGGAGTTGACACGTCAACTTGACCGAGCTCAAAAGAAGTGTGAATTTTATAGGTCAAACTTCCTGACGATTTTAAAAGACATGAAGAGCAGAAGCTAGAGTTATCAGTTAAAGTCCAGAATATCAAGTTAGGGATGAAAGATTGATATATTTTTGCCATTGATGTAGCTGATGCAAGCATTACCATTTCTCTCCTGTGAAGGTTAACCCGGCCATATGCTTACACCGGTTGGTTTTAGAAATTCTAAGTTCTGGCAGTTTGGTACGGATGAGAACATGTAGAGTTAGCTAGCAGAGACATTTTGAAACATCTAACATTTACTCTTTGTAGAAAATGTCATAATTTAAAGTAGAAAGAGCTTCTTTTAGTGTAACTACAGTCATCCTATTCTTGTAGAAAACTCTTCCTTCGATGACGCATGGCGTAATTTCATGTCTTCGGTTCATGTCATTTGGTGCTCATCTTACACGAATCCTTACGACTAGTTGATCTTCAAAGATCCACTCTGAAGCAAGTGGCTGGTTTGTAGACGGGCTTGCACAAACTCTAAAGTATGATCACACATGTTGACTTGCCATTACAATTTTTAGAAGAAAACAAAAAACCATGTATAAGAAGTTAAAAACAATAGAGAGGAAGAAAAAAAAAAGTAAAAATATCAAGATGTGAAATGGTTTTAAAATGTATTCCACCATCTGCCACTCTAAATTGACCTGCTACTACAAGTTAACTATGTTCACTAAATTAGTAAGGGGCAAATGTGATGAAGCTGCCCGAATAGATGGTAATAGTAAAATGTTAAGGACAAGAAAAAGTCTCACCTAAATAGAGTTTCTAATCAATATATTAGAGGAACAAGAGATGATGCTCTTCAATTTTTTTTAATCATTTAGCTCAAATCAACTGAGATACTCAACTCTAAATGATTATCTCAACTCTAAATGATGATCTACGACTAAAGATTTATGTGTAATCTAGTCCTTATCTTCGGAATAAAATAAAACTAACTCAAAGCGATTTAATTAATCTAAAATGAAATTATTTCAATTATTGATGAATAAAAGTGGTTCATATCGTCTCTATAAGCATATATTAATTGGTATGGACATCACATTTTATATGGGGGGTTGGAGTTCGAACCATATTATCTACTTATTCATCATAATGATGAATTTTTAGTCACTAAACTATTTAACAAAAAGAAAATGTGGTTCATATCAAATCCAGGGCCGTTCCCGACAATTCGGAGGCCCGGTCACAGACTTGACAATTTTCATTTAAAAAGAATTGAAAAAAAAATTCAACACTATTTATGGTAACATACAATTAAAGTTGTAGTTAAATATATGAACAATGATTCAAACATGAGTTTTACCTACGGATAAATAGACATTTACTTATGGATAATGCATAATTGACAGTAAAATTGATGCTTTTTAGACCTTTACCGATGGAAAATTGACATTTAGTGACAAATTTTGTCCGTAGGTACAAGTTTTTTTTGTTTTTTTTAATTAGAGGCCCCTTAAACGTGAGGCCCTCTGCCAAGGGCCTTATTGCACTTGGCCAGAGCCGTCCCTGATCAAATCTATACTTGTTTAATTAATTATAGAATAGATATATTATTTTATTCACCATCCACCGATCCTAACACAATTGAAAAAATTGTTGAAGTTGATCTTTCAATCAAACGTCATGATTGGGGATAAAACTCGATTCCTCCATTTATATGTGTGCATTTCTAATTGTTATTTTTATTTCGTTTATTAAAAAAAGGAAATATTGACATTTGACAAATCCAAGTTAGAAAAGTGTGTGTTCCATCCGCTAAGTGAGAAGTCCAAAACATGTCACAGTGTTGAAGTCCAATGTTACCTTTCTAACATAGTTACGTGGCATCTCCACAAACTGAATTAAAGCACTTTACCAAACCCAAAAAATGATAGGAAGAAAAGTAAAAGCACTTTCCAGCAAACTTTTCGTTTTTCCAGTGAAATGCATTCTGCATTATGATCTAGATTATGAAATCATTCTGCCTTGGTTTCCTTCTTCAGAAACACAACAAGAAGCTCCCTTTAAAAAAAACACATCATCCCCATCCAACACAAACAACAAGAACATTCCACGCTCTCTTTTTGAAGCAAGGGAAAAAAAAATTACTCTACAGCTGAAGACGCTCTGATCACACGGTCATGGTTCATCCACCAGAGGTTTGTTCTTTTCTCCTTAGAAATCAAGTACACAGTAGTACGATCCTATAGAACAGATCCTGTTCAAGTAATGTCGTGCTTGAATGTGCTCAGTTTCAGGTATATAAACAATTGAGTTTTTCTGTTATTCAGCGATTTGTGACTAAGTTTGTGGTTTTTGTTCTAACTCTCGCTTTGGGGTTTACATATAAAATGCTTTTAAAAGTCTTGCAATCTTTCAAATGTGTTTGCATAGTGCTTTTATATTTAGTAGTAGTTACTAGCAGCTAATACTTTAGTGCATGTATGAATCGACGATGAACTAGGCAAAATCATGGAAAGTCATTATGATTTTGGCAAAAGCTACACTTTGTAGTTTCACGTGCCACCGTTAGTTTGTCAAATTCACTGTGATTCAAGTTATCGTACGTATGAAGGTTTTCATTAAAAGATGCATGCTTTTTAAAGTATTGCTTTTCACCTTAGAAGAGTTCTGCTTAGAATAAGAGTTACACTTTCACCATACATCAATTATAGTGACAATAGCGAATAACATAACTCTAATGAAACAAATATAACACTAATAATAGTTTCCATGAAAATTTGTTACAATAGATAAAAGATGAACCATACCACAACTTATAAAGGGGTATGTTAAAGTAGCAACCAAGTCGAGTTATATTGTTAGATGCAAGTTATTTGAACAATCAACTGACAATTTGGTATATGAATAATGAATTGTTGTTTTTAAACAAGCATACATGACTTTGATAACATTCTAAGGTGCAACACAAATAGTAAAAAGCATTCAGAGTTGCTACAATGACTTTGATAAGTAAAACACAATTCTGCTCTTGCAAGCAAGGCTTGGAGCTGACTTTTAGAACTTCATTCCATGTGTACATTCTATTTTCTTAAAACAAAGGTTAGGTGTAATATGCCATAACAGATTTGATTGATGGTGTGAGGACTGAGGATTTGGCAACAAAATACAAATCTGCATTAATGAGTCATTTCAAAGTATTTGCCAAGTGCAACAATATGAATTATATTTTCGGGTGTCAAAATCATTGATTAGATTCGAACCTTGAATCATTGAACTCTCAACTTTTATTCGCGGGAAGGGAAAAAGTGAGTGAAAACCCTTATAGACCTTGGATTCGGAGGTTGGTTTCGATTGGGGAAGGTGTTAAGCACCCTAACCGACTATGGTATCCCATAGGAACCTTCTACCTATTCTCTAATCTTGCGCTAAATTGATTTTACTTATTTAAAAAAGTTAAGAGTTAAAGTGAAAGAAGGGAGAAAGAAGAAGCATGTTTTTGGTTATTTTTATTGATTTGGAAGGGTCGAGACCCTTTGCCTACTTACCCAAATAAATCGGGATCAAAATCAAGTAGTTCGGCTAAAGAACTTATTTGATGAGTTGAATTGATTTTAACATTTTTTTGAAAAGATTTTAAGAAGAGATGAGAGGCCTCAAGGCATGAGAAGAAAATACGATGAAGTTGGTTAATTTTAATTGTACGAAATCCATGTCTAATGTGGATATTAAATTAATTAACATTTGATTAAGGAAAATAAAAGGAAAAACACTTGGATTACATACCAAGGTTTACTTAAAAGAAATTTGAATTTTGATTTTTTTGAGTTTTGAAGAAAAATATTTTTCTAAACTAACGACGAAATCGCGTAACGACGGAATAAAAAAATAAAATAGCGTAAAGCGATAAATAAAGTGGAGTGTCGGTGCGCGTGTCAGTGCGTGTGCCGGTTACATATTACATACCCTAAATACATTCTATGGTCTCAAAAGGAAAAAATGCGCGAAAATAAATTACATCAATCCCCTAATTACAAACTAAACAACGAAAATGAATAAAATAAGTAACGAAACATTTAAATATGCATGTGATGATGACAACGAAATAAACGACGAGGAACGAAAAATATGCATGAGATGGTGAATATAAAAAATGCAAACACACAAAAGAAACAAATAATAATAAAAAAAGCATAAACAAATAAACTAAACAACATATAGAAGTAGTTTTTTTTTAAAATAAAGAGGAAATAGATTTTAAACGTCTAACTAACGCTATATGAAATAGAAAATTAATTATCACATGAACTAAAAAATTCATGATAGAAAAGCTAAAACGCTAATTAATAATGCATGGGACATAATTCAAATAACACATGAAAAATAATAAAAATAGAAACAAAAATGCATGAAATTAAGTAAAACAAAGTTACTAAAAAGGGAGGTGCAAACAGCAAATAAGGGTGTGCATACAGCAAAACAGGATCACAAATGGGCTGGGTACTGGGTAATGGAGCTGGGGCGGGTACTGGGTCAACCCATGGGTGACCCGCCCAGCTCCAATAAGTGAGTATATAAGAGGTTTTCTTCTATTTTTCATTCATTTTTTCTTTCACTTCTCTCTCTACCAATCCACAAAAAAACAGAGCTCTCTCCTCTCTCTAAGCGTGCTCGCCGGAGAAGAAGGAGGAGGTGGCCGGAGGTGGTGCTCCGGCGCGGTGGTTGGCCGGAGGGCCACCGCGCCGGAGGTTAAAACTCCTTTTTTTTTTAAAAAAATAGTACCACCCTCTTCCTTTTCTCCTTCTAAACACAAATCCATACTTAGTTTTTACCAAAAACAAACAAACAAACCTAGATCTAAAAAAAAGAAAATCATTCAAAAAACACACAAAAGCCAAGAACAAATACCTCTTGCTTCTTCCTTGCTTGTTCACGTCCGGATTTGATGTTCCTTTCTTCTTTTGCGATTCGGTTTTGTTCCTTGCTTGTTCTCTTCTTTTGTTTTTCGGTTTTGGAGCTACTCCATTTTTCCTTTGCCTTTGGTTCGGCTTTGGTACTGTGATGCGGTTTTGGTATGTTATTGTTTGCGGATCCGAAAAAAAATGTGTTGTTGAGGTATTTGGTTGTTGGATTTGGTATTGTGATGGTTAGGGTTTGGATTTGGTGGATGTTGGTTCAGATTTGATGATATTGTTGTTGTTGTTTTGGTTCGGCCTTGCTATTGTTATTGTTGTTGTTGGCCGAAAATGAATTTTTGTGTGGGCTAGGGTTTGGGATTTTTCCTCTTCTTCTCACTGATTTCTCTGTGATCGGTGCTTGACTTCGTCACCAAACGGTGATGAACTCGCATTTGAATTGCGGAGGAAAAGATTCAATGATGATGGTTCTGCAATGAACCCCTGAGAATCATCTTTTTAAAAAAAAAAAAAAATTGTTCTTGGTGTTCTTGGTAAAAAAAGGCTTTTGATCTATTTTTTCTTGTTATGATTTTTCAAATCTGTTTCTGTATTGGAAACTGTGACTGATTGATCCATTGACTCTGACACACTATGTACCTGACGCCCGGAAAAGACCAAATTACCCTTGCTCTATCTTGGAGGAAAAGTTGGATTGGACCAATAGCAATGTGACATGTGGACAATGACTTAAAATGAATAAATAATAAAAACTGATAAAATGAATAAATAAAAAACAGATTAAATAAATGGACAAATAAGTAAATAAATAATTAAAAATAAAAACGAAAATTAAATAATAAAATAAAAAAATGTCCCGTCGGCACCAAAAAATGAGGTATTTTAAAATACCTTTCTGCCGAAATTTCGTCTGAGACGACTGAGATTACGCGGCTTAATTACGCTAAATAAAACGATAAATCAACGACGTGAATAAAATGAACTTTACGAACGCAAACGTTACGCTACGCTAAAAACGCACAAAACGCGAGTAAAAAATTACGAAATTAATACGCGAGCGACATTTAAAATATAAATGACGAATGAAAAAAAAATGCAACCACAAATACGAATAAAAACAGATATTACAGGAATTAGCGCGCGAACGACCGACTGAACACGATCAACGTACGAATAAAAAATAAAAAATAAGTTGGTCAAAATTTGGGGTATGACAGATGCCCCTATTTAAGTTTCTCCGTCACGAGGATTTAAAAAGACGAAAATTTTTGAAACGACGGGTCGGAGAGACTTAAATATCAAGTACACCAATTTTGACCAACTCAGAAATCGAGAAGGCTCTATGGATGTAATGATATGAGTTGTCTGTTATGCAAGTACGAATGCAATGACGACAAAAATACTGGAGTAAAGACGAACAACACGGAATGAAATACAGTCTATTACCTTTACTGGGGTAAAGACGAACAACATGGAATGAAATACAGTCTATTACCTTTACTGGGGTAAAGACGAACATATGAGAGGGCAAAACTGGCAATTATCTTTACTGAGGTAACGACGAACATACGAAGGGTAAAAACTGTCAATTACCTTTACTGAGGTAACGACGAACATACGAAGGGTAAAACTGTCAATTACCTTTACTGAGGTAACGACGAACATACGAAGGGTAAAACTGTCAATTACCTTTACTGGGGTAACGACAAACATACGAAGGGTAAAACCGTCAATTACCTTTACTGGGGTAACGACGAACATACGAAGGGGTAAAACTGTCAATTACCTTTACTGGGGTAACGACGAACATACGAAGGGGTAAAACTGTCAATTACCTTTACTGGGGTAACGACGAACATACGAAGGGGTAAAACTGTCAATTACCTTTACTGGGGTAACGACAAACATGCGAAGGGTAAAACTGTCAATTACCTTTACTGGGGTAACGACGAACATACGAAGGGTAAAACTGTCAATTACCTTTACTGAGGTAACGACGAACATACGAAGGGTAAAACTGTCAATTACCTTTACTGGGGTAATGACAAACAATACGAAGAATTTAACAAAGGACACTTTTGGAATAGTCACTCGGGGAGATTGAAAAAACATTGGTAACATGGTTGTTTGACACACAAGTAATTGCGAGCTATTATCCTGATTCAGAGCATTTGCAGGGTATTAACCTGATTCAAAGGCATTAGGCAGGATATCAAACCCGACTCCAAAGGTATTGCAAGCTATTCGCTTGACACATGTAACAAAAGTGGTCTGCAAGCTATTCGCTTGACACACACGGAACTAAAAGAGGTTTGCAAGCTATTCGCTTGACACACGCATAACAAAAGAGATTTGCAAGCTATTCGCTTGACACACACGTACCAAAAGAGGTTTGCAAGCTATTCGCTTGACGCACACATAACAAAAGAGATTTGCAAGCTATTCGCTTGACACACACGTACCAAAAGAGGTTTGCAAGCTATTCGCTTGACGCACACATAACAAAAGAGATTTGCAAGCTATTCGCTTGACACACATGGAACAAAAGGTGTTTGCAAGCTATTCGCTTGGCACACAGGTAGCAAAGGAGGTTTGCAAGCTATTCGCTTGACACACAAGGATGAAAAAAGACCAAACTGAAGGATACGACCCATCAAGACTAGAGGTGACATCACTGATCAGACACATTGGGGATGACACTTTTATGCGATGCACTTGAAATAAGACACAAGAGGGTCAAAGCAAAAATGTATAGATGATATTGTGCATGTTACATGCATGAATGTTTATATGCATGAATATGTATATGAATGAATGTATGAATATATGCAGGAAAATTGTACGACCATATGACTGTATATAACTTGATGAAACAAAACTGGACAAGTAAAATAAGAGGTGGACCGACATCGCAGTACAAACACTCGACAATCTTCAAAGGGGATATCATTACTGGGGATGAATCAAAACACTATCGGGGTAAAGCCCGCTAACCGAACCACTGATGGGGTAAAGCTCCATAATCAAACCATTGATAGGGAAAGACCCAATAATCAAACCACTAAAAGGTAACAGCCCGTTAATCAAACCATTGAAGGGTGACAACCCATTAACCAATCATTCTGGCAGAAGTCGTCATTCACTGGGAACAAAATCCATCAATCAAACAAATCGGCAGAAGTCGCCATTCACTGGGAACAAAGTCCATCAAACAAACGAATCGGCAGAAGTCGCCATTCACTGGGAACAAAGTCCATCAAACAACAAAACGACAGAAGTTGCCATTTGTAAACCAGCATGAAGTGCATTCTTCCATTTGGCCTACTTGAATTGTGATGTCTCTGTCTTTGTTTTCTTTTCATCATTTTTTGTATTGTTTTTTTTTTTGAATCCCTAACTTTTGCCTGGACCGCCCTTTCGGGTTTTCAATCCACCGGGAATATATTCTTTTTTTTGCATGTCCCTAATTTTTTGCCTGGATCGCCCTTTCGGGTTTTCAATCCACCGGGACGCTCATTCTTGGCTTAAGCCGCCCTTTCGGGTTTGGCTTAGCGAGCTTTTTCTTTTTTCACTTTTTCTCTTTTTTTTTTTTTTTTGACAGAGGTCATCTCATAGCCTTTGGTCACACTTAACTTGCAGAGTTTAACTGTCCTTGGGACGGATGTTGATGTATGCTTCAACTACTCATAAGTTCAAAGAAGATGTACCTGTTGTTTATGCATTTCAAAAGACATGGAAAAAACTATATTTTTTGAATTTTTTTTTTGCTTTAAATATTAACATCAAAAATGGAAGAAAATTTCGCAAATAAAGAATAAATGAGAATTTCAAATAAATTGGCACAGGCTCAAATTAATGTAAATGGAGTGGTGGCCCGCCAAAAGCGTGGCTCCACAGATTTTGAAAATTTTGGAAAATGGTAATTATATGGGAAAGGTACATTGAACACAATAACCACGGTTCTCCCTAACAACTTTGAATTTCACTGTTCCAAGTTTTGATTTGAGGACGCTCCATATCGAAGGTCTTCTGACAGTTAAGATGCCACAAGTGAACTATATCTGATTTGATGCAGTTGTTTTGCCACAAGTTGGAGATCTTTTGACGGCTGAAATGACCCAAGTGAGTCATGTCCAACCAGATGCAGTTACTTTGTCACAATCCTTAACTTTTGCATAGATCGCCCTTGCGGGTTTCAACCTATCAGGATAAACATTTTTCATTTTTCATCATTCTCTTTTTTTTTTACATGTCTCTAACTTTTGCGTGGACCGCCCTTTCGGGTTTTCAGTCCACCGAGACGCTCTTTTTTGCCTAAGCCGCCTTTTCAGGTTTGCGACTTATCGAGCTTTTTCACTTTTAACAAAGTATTTCTTGACTGCATTGGTATTCACAGGACGTACAAGTTCATCACCATTCTTTACGATTAGGCATTCTTTTGCCCCTGGAGTCTGGTAAAAATCAGATAACATATGTTTGAGCACAAGGCCACTTTTTGACATTCATGGGGACGAGCTTTTTTTGTCGAGACTTGCTTCATCTTTTTGATATAGCTGTTCATGACATAAGACCACAGTGTATTTAAATGCAAACAAGCTTAACCTTCATCAGAACTTCCATTGACGGGACTCTGAACTTCATGTTGTATACTGAGGGATGGTGGGAGGGATTGCCCCTGTTGAAGTGTGTACTGGAGTACAATTCTTATACAAGGCAAATGATAACATCTCATTGCCAATTTTTGCAATTGAATGCCAACTTCTGGACAATCTTTTTTGATATTTCTTTGTAGCTTCAATGGCTGAGATGCCCCAGTAGGCAAGGTTTCTCATTGGGAATCCATCCTCCTTTTCTTCAGTTTCAGACACAAGGAACTCAAAGTCGAGAGAGAGTACAAGATTAAGGTGTTCAACGGGTTTATTAATGCATGCTTTGATTATTGATTTTGACAGATAAGTGAAAGTTATGATTATGCGAATATGATTAAAGAGAAAAGAAATTTTTGGTTTTTTTTTTTTTTTTGTATTACCATTTTTCCAGAAAAAGCACAAAATAAGACAAAGTCGGGATCAAAGCGACCTTTTAATTAATGATGAAAATACATAAAGCAAAAAGCCCTAAACCAGTTCACTTTCGCCTCGGGTGGGACGAAAGGATTTTTTTGAAAAACATAGAACAGCAAACAAACATATTTATTGAACAAAAGAGTAGTAGAAAGAAACATCAGCAACGACCCAAGTGCAACTAAACATTCCACGTATCAACGAATATCATGATCCAGTTAACTTCCCTGTCAGAGTTCAAACTTTAGAATGACCAGAGGTTCTTTTGGACCAGTTTCTGAACTATCTTCTTCAAAGCAAAGCAGTCTTCAATATCGTGACCTGGTGCCCCTTGATGGAAGGCACAAAAACGATCGGGCCTGTACCGGGCTGGCAATTTTGCTGGCAACGGAAGAGGTGCCTTGGTGTAGACCAAATTTCTTTCAAGCAATATTGGAAACAAATCTGCATATTTCATAGGAATAGGATCAATCTGTGTTCTTGGAGCCTGTTGTCGAGGCTGTTGTTGAAACTGGGGTTGACACACTGGATTTGAAACAGCGTTTGTGATTGGCATAATAGAGGCAACAGGGTGATAAGCCAAATACTGTTGTTGAGGCCAACCTTCCCCCATACTCGCTTCCTGGTATTCATCTTCTGATCCATCAGTGGGAAAACTTCCTTTGACCAAACGCCCTTTTCGGACCAATTCTTCAATGCGCATACCCACGGTTATCATCTCTGCGAAGCTGCCGGATGCACTTGTCAACATACGCTCATAAAAGAACTGATCCAGAGTATCAAGGAAAATCTCGGGCAACTCTTTCTCTTCCAGAGATGGACGGACTTGTGCGGCGAAATCTCTCCAACGTTGGGCATAAGCTTTGAAGGACTCATTATCATCTTGGGTCATGGCCTGCAATTCACCTCTTTTTGGGGCCGAGTTCAAGTTGTAGTTGTATCGCTGAACGAAAGCCTCGCACAAATCATTGAAAGTTTTGATATCAACCTTGTTCAGATCCATGTACCATATCAGTGCGGCACCAATCAAACTCTCTTGGAAACAATGGATAAGAAGTTCATCGTCCTTGATATGAGCAGACATCTTTCTCACATACATCACCAGATGATCCTTAGGGCAAGTGTTCCCTTTGTACTTCTCAAAATCGGGGACCTTAAATTTGGGTGGTATTACGACATTGGGAACCAAGCAAAGGTCATAAGCATCCTGGCCAAACAGTTCTGTCCCACGGAGAGCTTTCAATTCCAGCCGTATTTTATCAAACTTTTCTTCCAGTTCATCTATCCGGTTACATGCAACCACACCTTCTGAGTGATGAATGGGTTCGTGGTTTTGCTTAACAGTGTTGACCAAAGGAGATGAGTAGGTCATAGCAGCTTGAGGGAACAAAGGGCCCGATAGAGGGATAGGCGTTGTCATTTGCACAAAAGGAGCTTGAACCTCAGAGACAACAGGACGGAATACTTCATCAGAACTTAAAGGTGTGCTCCAGAGATAACCTTCCAGCATAGCATTTTGAGGAGTACTAGCGAACACCGTTGAAATCGGGGTAGTGGAAGCAACCGGCTGAGCTTGAGTGCTGACAATAGGAAGAGTTAATGGCTGGCTTTGTGAAACCGTCATCAAAGATACTAAGTTCCTCAAAATCTCATTTTCGGCCCGGAGGGTTGTCACCTCTTCACGAAGCTTGTGGTTCTCTTGTTCAAGGTGATCCATTCTGATTTGCCCGAGTGTTGTAGATGCGAGTAAACTGATGGATTGACCTCTTATTGAGAAGACACCGTGTGAGACACGGACCAGAAACTATGAATGCCAAATGATGCATGATATGCTTATGCAAAAATATACAATTTTGTTATCGAAGGATTTGTCAAAGTGAATTGTAAACATCGCAGAGGAACATGGTTTCAGTTGAAAACTCGTAAAGATATTGCAATCAGTTCCTTTTCAAAAGGTAAGAGTGTAACCAAGGGAGAAGTTCTTAATAAAAGCAAAAGCTTAGTTAAGATTTTTTTGAAGTTGTATTTCTTGGTGTTCATTCTTACAAGGTCCATACCTTTGTGATGTTTACAAAAACTTGTTTAAGTCCTTCGATTTTTTTGATGAGAAAAAGGTTTATGAATGAATGCATGTATGCATGATTATGCTAAAGAACATAGAAAACATGGGAGGTTAAGTACACAAAGTTGGAGCTGAGGGTAAACACGTCATTTGGTAAGGACTAAGGTTTCAGATGCACTTGTAACCAGGGTTCTAACACAGTTCCCAAATTACAACCCCCTCCGAACTTTACTGGATTCCCGAGACGACACCCGGTCCAACAGCGTCCGTAGGAGAGTCTAGTTTGAGTGTAGCATCGCGTATCGACTAAGACCAAGACAACATTTGGTTAGCCACCGCACTACATCCTAATGGCCAAGATGGGTTAAGGGTAACTAAGGTCCTTAGCTTCGACGGAAACTTAAAAGCAATAATGTCTAAACGCGACAACACACGCCGACGTATATCACTTCAAGATCCTCCGCTAAGTGTGGTTATATCACATGTTCCACCACACGAGAATACTCTCGGCATGTCACTATGATTCTACCACTCCTATCTTATATTTCACTCAAGCCCGGGTATAGGACTTATCTCGCCACTCACGTAAAAAGGTAAACAATTAGACACGTATTTACAAAAGCATAAGCAAATAAAGCGCAAAAGTAAAGAAAGATAAAATAGGCTTAACCCTCAAAAAAGGTCCCCAGTGAAGTCGCCATTTCTGTGCTCGTGATTTTCGGGTGTCAAAATCATTGATTAGATTCGAACCTTGAATCATTGAACTCTCAACTTTTATTCGCGGGAAGGGAAAAAGTGAGTGAAAACCCTTATAGACCTTGGATTCGGAGGTTGGTTTCGATTGGGGAAGGTGTTAAGCACCCTAACCGACTATGGTATCCCATAGGAACCTTCTACCTATTCTCTAATCTTGCGCTAAATTGATTTTACTTATTTAAAAAAGTTAAGAGTTAAAGTGAAAGAAGGGAGAAAGAAGAAGCATGTTTTTGGTTATTTTTATTGATTTGGAAGGGTCGAGACCCTTTGCCTACTTACCCAAATAAATCGGGATCAAAATCAAGTAGTTCGGCTAAAGAACTTATTTGATGAGTTGAATTGATTTTAACATTTTTTTGAAAAGATTTTAAGAAGAGATGAGAGGCCTCAAGGCATGAGAAGAAAATACGATGAAGTTGGTTAATTTTAATTGTACGAAATCCATGTCTAATGTGGATATTAAATTAATTAACATTTGATTAAGGAAAATAAAAGGAAAAACACTTGGATTACATACCAAGGTTTACTTAAAAGAAATTTGAATTTTGATTTTTTTGAGTTTTGAAGAAAAATATTTTTCTAAACTAACGACGAAATCGCGTAACGACGGAATAAAAAAATAAAATAGCGTAAAGCGATAAATAAAGTGGAGTGTCGGTGCGCGTGTCAGTGCGTGTGCCGGTTACATATTACATACCCTAAATACATTCTATGGTCTCAAAAGGAAAAAATGCGCGAAAATAAATTACATCAATCCCCTAATTACAAACTAAACAACGAAAATGAATAAAATAAGTAACGAAACATTTAAATATGCATGTGATGATGACAACGAAATAAACGACGAGGAACGAAAAATATGCATGAGATGGTGAATATAAAAAATGCAAACACACAAAAGAAACAAATAATAATAAAAAAAGCATAAACAAATAAACTAAACAACATATAGAAGTAGTTTTTTTTTAAAATAAAGAGGAAATAGATTTTAAACGTCTAACTAACGCTATATGAAATAGAAAATTAATTATCACATGAACTAAAAAATTCATGATAGAAAAGCTAAAACGCTAATTAATAATGCATGGGACATAATTCAAATAACACATGAAAAATAATAAAAATAGAAACAAAAATGCATGAAATTAAGTAAAACAAAGTTACTAAAAAGGGAGGTGCAAACAGCAAATAAGGGTGTGCATACAGCAAAACAGGATCACAAATGGGCTGGGTACTGGGTAATGGAGCTGGGGCGGGTACTGGGTCAACCCATGGGTGACCCGCCCAGCTCCAATAAGTGAGTATATAAGAGGTTTTCTTCTATTTTTCATTCATTTTTTCTTTCACTTCTCTCTCTACCAATCCACAAAAAAACAGAGCTCTCTCCTCTCTCTAAGGGTGCTCGCCGGAGAAGAAGGAGGAGGTGGCCGGAGGTGGTGCTCCGGCGCGGTGGTTGGCCGGAGGGCCACCGCGCCGGAGGTTAAAACTCCTTTTTTTTTAAAAAAAATAGTACCACCCTCTTCCTTTTCTCCTTCTAAACACAAATCCATACTTAGTTTTTACCAAAAACAAACAAACAAACCTAGATCTAAAAAAAAGAAAATCATTCAAAAAACACACAAAAGCCAAGAACAAATACCTCTTGCTTCTTCCTTGCTTGTTCACGTCCGGATTTGATGTTCCTTTCTTCTTTTGCGATTCGGTTTTGTTCCTTGCTTGTTCTCTTCTTTTGTTTTTCGGTTTTGGAGCTACTCCATTTTTCCTTTGCCTTTGGTTCGGCTTTGGTACTGTGATGCGGTTTTGGTATGTTATTGTTTGCGGATCCGAAAAAAAATGTGTTGTTGAAGTATTTGGTTGTTGGATTTGGTACTGTGATGGTTAGGGTTTGGATTTGGTGGATGTTGGTTCAGATTTGATGATATTGTTGTTGTTGTTTTGGTTCGGCCTTGCTATTGTTATTGTTGTTGTTGGCCGAAAATGAATTTTTGTGTGGGCTAGGGTTTGGGATTTTTCCTCTTCTTCTCACTGATTTCTCTGTGATCGGTGCTTGAGTTCGTCACCAAACGGTGATGAACTCGCATTTGAATTGCGGAGGAAAAGATTCAATGATGATGGTTCTGCAATGAACCCCTGAGAATCATCTTTTTAAAAAAAAAAAAAAAAATTGTTCTTGGTGTTCTTGGTAAAAAAAGGCTTTTGATCTATTTTTTCTTGTTATGATTTTTCAAATCTGTTTCTGTATTGGAAACTGTGACTGATTGATCCATTGACTCTGACACACTATGTACCTGACGCCCGGAAAAGACCAAATTACCCTTGCTCTATCTTGGAGGAAAAGTTGGATTGGACCAATAGCAATGTGACATGTGGACAATGACTTAAAATGAATAAATAATAAAAACTGATAAAATGAATAAATAAAAAACAGATTAAATAAATGGACAAATAAGTAAATAAATAATTAAAAATAAAAACGAAAATTAAATAATAAAATAAAAAAATGTCCCGTCGGCACCAAAAAATGAGGTATTTTAAAATACCTTTCTGCCGAAATTTCGTCTGAGACGACTGAGATTACGCGGCTTAATTACGCTAAATAAAACGATAAATCAACGACGTGAATAAAATGAACTTTACGAACGCAAACGTTACGCTACGCTAAAAACGCACAAAACGCGAGTAAAAAATTACGAAATTAATACGCGAGCGACATTTAAAATATAAATGACGAATGAAAAAAAAATGCAACCACAAATACGAATAAAAACAGATATTACAGGAATTAGCGCGCGAACGACCGACTGAACACGATCAACGTACGAATAAAAAATAAAAAATAAGTTGGTCAAAATTTGGGGTATGACACAAAGGTTAGGTGTAATATGCCATAACAGATTTGATTGATGGTGTGAGGACTGAGGATTTGGCAACAAAATACAAATCTGCATTAATGAGTCATTTCAAAGTATTTGCCAAGTGCAACAATATGAATTATACAATGAAGTGTACTATGTTCTTTAAAAAAAGTTAAATTCATCACCTTCTTGTGCAATGAAGAGTACTATCTCGTTTCATATTTCATTGGTATTTTTGAATGACACCTCATAACTGTTTATACTGCATCCGTAACATGTTGACCAGCGTCAGTACACTAAGATAAAGTCTCATTGTCTTCAACAAAATTATTTTGTATTCTATAGCCATGGTAGATTTTGATCAAGAAAATGTCGAGATTTGTAAAGGCTTACTTGAAACAAAAGAAGGAATAGATCACTTGGCTCAATACAGCTCAGCTGTTGGAAGGTGAGTTCTTATTCAACACTGTTTCATGTATTTGGCATGATTTTTAATCAAGTGATTATGATTAATATTTTTCAAAGGATACTTATCTTTGTCTGTTCTGGTTTCCGTGTGCACCGGGGGTTTTGCTTTATCTTATTTATGGTGAAGGAGAACTAACACAAGCCTTCTGTCGTTGTACTTCGGTCAAAGGTTGCATTTATTTAAGTTTTAAAGGATTTATGAGGCCGTTTCTTAAAATTTCTAAATACCTTAATTTCATTCTCTTTAAATATTGCAAGTTGTTGTTTTGTTGAACTTATATGCCTATTTACATCTTAAACTATTGTGAATCTGGTACGCCGAATGTCGGTTATTTCTCTGCTTATAGTCTTTGATATGTTTATACTAATGTAGTATTTTTGAGAAGAAATGAGGTTGAATAATCCCCCAAGTCCAAAGCAATTTCATCTGTCATTTGTAAATGAATGTGCAGGTGACTGAGTTGTATAAAGTTCTCAGATCAGCTTATCCTGGATCCATCCTCCGCAATTCCATCAACACAGTCTTTGTCTAAAGGAGTAACTAGGAGTATTGTAGTTATTAATACAGTAAGTATTTTATCATAGGGATCAAATTCTCCCACTCTTATCTCTCAACTCTTTTATCATCTGTGTTCCAACCACCAAGAGGAGAAAGAAGCCTCTGTACCTTGGTCTCTTTCTTTTGGAAGAAAAACTTCAACGAATGTTTAATGTTCTAGCTTTGAGATATTGAAGAAAACTAAATGATTCAAAACATATGAAATTGAAGAGAAAAGATTAAACCTTTCAAATAAATGCGTGGATGAGTGAATAGAAACATGTGAGAACAGGTGGGTGTCTGATAAAGTCCCACATCGACCAATTCATAAACTAGACTATGCAGCTCACATATAAAATGAAAGCACCGCTACATCTTGTAAGCATGGAGCCGTGTGATGATCACATAGCGAACTATTCTTTCGCCTTTTACTAAAGAATACTGTGTGAACGTCACAATTAGCGGCATATGCTAGTTTTTTGGAAGAGTCCTCTTCACGGAGGGCTCTGCAATTTTAGTACAATATTTTCTTCATTCCTTGTTTATGTGGTTACTAAGTTTTTGGTATGCTAATTGTTTAAGGGAGTTCTTTACCGCTTGTATAATTTCATTGTTGGTAATACTTCCCTGATTTGTTTCTAGAGGAGTGACTCTCGACAAAACAACATAGAGTAGGAATTAATTTAATCACCATCCCCTCAAAGTGAAACCTATTCATTGCCAATAGAGGTGGGAATAGGTAAGACCATCCGATAGGGGTCTACAGCCTAGGCTGACCTTTGACAAAGTTTTTTCTTAAATAGATATGCCTAAGATTTTATTAGAAGTTTATGGATGATAATGATTGGTTATCTGATAGTAAGTAACATTCTGGAGATAGTAGTTTCTGCAATACCATGTTACTCTTAGCACTAGTCATTTTGCATGTTAACAATGGCCAGGACAAAAGAGGGTATTTTGCTGTCGAAATTTGTGGCTTCTACCCTGATATTTTATCCCTGTAATGTTTTTTTCCTTTGTCATTTTAGAAATGAGAAAATAAGAGTGAGATTTTTTTTTATGCCATGGTTTGAAAATCATAATCAAATCACCAAATAAATGTGACTTTACACAAATGGGATAGTATCATAGTATAAGAGACTCTTGAGCACCTTTGATATTTTTGCCCCAATAATTGGTAAATTGATGCTTGCCTAGTTTTTAAATTCTATTAGTTGTCTCCTTCCACTTGAAACTGTTGCTTTTTATACTCTTAACTGAAATCTGATGATTGGATTAATGTTCGAAGTCTTGAGATGTTTGGCAGTGGCTCAGTTTGTATACCCTGTATGCTTAAGCATTCTGGCGGGGCGTTGTATATATTTTTCTTTCAAAAGGTTAAATCGATCACCTTGTTATGCAATAAGAGTACCATTTGTTTCATCTTTCATTGGAATTTGGTATTTTTGAATAAAGTATGTTATGCCTAACTCTTCATGTGTATGCATTGTTTCATCTTTCATCGGTATTTTTGAATTAAGTATTTATGTCTAACTGTTTATAGTGCATGCATAGCCTGTTGACTTGCGTCAGTACAGTAAGGTAAAGCGTCTTTGTCTTCGGCAGGATTCATTTGTATGGTTTTGCCATGGTAGATTTTGATCAAGAAAATGGCGAGGTTTGTAAAGACTTACTTAACACAAAAGACGGAATAGATCGTTTAGGTCAATGCAGCTCATCTGTTGGAAGGTGAGCTCTTATTCACATTAGACGGAATTGATCGTTTAGGTAAATACGCAAACAAATTTATGTTGCTTGAGAGCAATAATAAATTGGATGCTGCTATGTTCTCAACAAAAGGTCAAAAAAATGTTTATGACACCAAACATACTTACATACATTTTCTTTTTATTGTTTTTCAATTTAATCCTAATTTTACAAATAAAGATTTCGTCAACAATGCTATAAATCAATTAATCAATCGATTTGTTTCAAATAAAAACGGAATAATACACATATGAACTCTAGTTTTAAGAGCGACAAGTTTGAACCTACCGACTTAACAATATTTGTCCGCATAAACACTTTTTAACTAAGTTTGATGTAAATAGATTAATGGTGCATATATTTTACGACGGAAAAGACTATATATACATTATTATCTATATAAAAGATTAATTTGAGCCTAAAAAACTTAAAAACTAATCTATTATAAATATTAAACTTAAATGATCTCATGATAAAAATTTATTTGATTAGTAATAAATAAAATATATCCCTACAAAAGAAGATTTAGATAATCGAAATAATAGATATATTATTCACCTTTTTATATTTTTAATTTAAATATTGACATTCTTGACCAAAAAAATAATTAAATATTGACATTTTTAAAATCTAAGTTAGAAAAGGGGATGTCCATCATGATGATGATCCGAAACGTGTCCCAAGGTTAAAGTTCATAGTTACCCTCGGAACATAGTTACACTTACACTTACCTGGCCTGGCATATCCACAAACTTAATTAAAGCACTTTACTACCAAACCCAACAATGGAAGGAAACAAAACAAACAAAATTACGTTCAAAGTAAACATTTGGTTTTCCAAGTGAAACAATGGCAAGTCCATGAATCTCTTTGTTAAGCTTCTGAAGAAGGAAACCGAGCCAGTTAGTTACCTTTGGGAAAGAGAATGGACCATAGAACACAAACAAGTTCCTTCCATGTCCACTTTGTGAACCGTAAAAAGTTTTGACATCTACTACATTGCACGTTTTATGCACAACATGATAAAAAATAAAATAAAAAGTTGAGTCTATCAGACAACCGTGTGACCATCCCAGTCAGTTGAACTAGGCCAGGAATGATCATCTACAGCTGAAGTTGATGGACCGTAGAACACAAACAACAAGAACCTTCCATGTCCTCTCTATGTGAACCAAGGTAAAAACATTATCATTACGTGATTATACGGGTTTTGAGTCGAAAAAAACATGATAAAAAGGAATTTGGGTCTGTCAGACAACCGTGTGACCATCCCGGTCAGTTGAACTAGGCCGGGAACGATCATCTACAGCTGAAGATGATGCACACATCATCCTGGCCGTTAATCACGCTCTGATCACACGGTCATGGTTCATCCACCAGACATATGTTCCTGTCTCCTTAGAAATCAAGGACACAATAGTACGATCCTATAGAACAGATCCTGTTCAAGCAAGGTCGTGCTTGAATGTGCTCAGTTTCAGGTATATAAACAATTGACTTTTCCTGTTATTAAGCGATGTGGGACTTACTTCATGCCTTTTATTGTAACTCTCAGCTTTGGGGTTTAGATATTAAATGCTTTGAAGTCTTGCAATCTTTCAAGATTCTGTAACAAAACAAAAGCAGCTCTGGTGGGGCTACCGTTTCAAGTAGCTGGAGCCCATTTTCAGCTTTTCATGATTGGCAAGATTTTACAGCTGAAATTTTAAATGTGTTTGCAAAGTGCTTTTGTATTTAGTTGTGGTTAGCAGCAGCTAATACTATAGTGCATGATTGAATCGACGATAAACTAGGCAAGCTACACTTTGTAGCATCAACAACATCACGGTTCACCATTATTTTGTCAAATTCACCGTGATTCAAGTTATCGTATGAAGGTTTTCATTAAAAGTTACATGCTTTTTAAAGTATTGCTTTTCACCTTAGAAGTGTTCTAATTTGATTAAGAGTTACACTTTCACAATCCATCAATTATGGTGACAATAGTGAATAACATAATTCTAATTAAACAAACATAACTCTAATACTAGTCTCCATGAAAATTTGTTACAATAGATTTAAGATTAACCATACCACAACAGTATGTTAAAGTAGCAACCATCACGAGTTATATTGTTAGATGTTAAGTAATTTGAACTATCAACTAACAATGTGGTATATGAATTATTGTTTTTAAACATGTATACTTGACTCTGATAACATTATGAGGTGTAACGCAAATAGTAAAAAGCATTCAGAGTTGCTACAATGAAAGTAAAAACAAACACACGTTATTAACCAGTATGTTGCACTATTGTCAACAATTCTGCTCTTGCAAGCAAGGTTTGGAGCTGGTTTTTAGTTTGAATCTCTTTTCTTAAAACAAAGGTTGGGTGTAATGCCATCATAACAGACTTGTTTGATGGTGACTGACTGATGTGAGAATTTGACAACAAATACAAATCTGCATTTATGAGTCTCTTCAAAGCAGCATTCAAACTCCGTGTATGCTCATTGTTAGAAAAAGTATTTGCCAAGTGCAACAATATGAATTATACAATGAAGTGTATTATGTTCTTTAAAAAAGTTAAATTGATCATCTTGTGCAATGAGTACTATCTCGTTTCATATTTCATTGGTATTTTTGAATGAAATATGTTAAACCTAATAACTGTTTATAGTGCATGGATAACCTGTTGACCAGCGTCAGTACACTAACTGTTGGAAGGTGGGTTCTTATTCAACATTGTTTCATGTATTTGCCTTGATTTTTAATCAAGTGATATGGTTAATATTTTTCAAAAGATACTTATCCTTGTCCTTTCCGGTTTCCGAGTGCACCGAGGGCTTTGCTTTATCCTATTTATGGTGAAGGAGAACTAACACAAGCCTTTTGTCGTCGTGCTGCTGTCAAAGGTTGCATTTATTTAAGTATGATAGGATTTATGAGGCCGTTTGTTACTATTTCTAAATACCTTAATTTCATTCTCTTTAAATATTGCAAGTTGTTGTTCTGTTGAACTTATATGCCTATTTACATCTTAAAATTTGGTGAATCAAGTTCACCGAATGCCTGTTATTTCTCTGCTTATGGATAAGGTACAGAAATCATTCTTAGATATGTTTATACTAATATAATATTTTTGAGAAGAGATGAGGTTGAATATCCCTCAAGTGCAAAGCAATTTCATCTTTGTCGTTTTTAAACGAATGTTGCAGGTGACTGAGTTGTGTAAAGGTGTCAGATCAGGTTATCCTGCATCCATCTTTCGTAATACCATCAACACAATCTTTGTCTAAAGGAGTAACTAGGAGTTTTATAGTTATTAATACAGTAAGTATTTTATCATAGGGATCAAATTCTCCCACTCTTATCTCTCAACATTTTTACCACCGAGAGGAGAAAGAAGCCTCTGTACTTTAGTCTCTTTCTTTTGGATGAAATTCAATGAATGTTTAACGTTCTAGCTTTAGATATTGAAGAAAACTATATGATTTAAAACATATGAAATTGAAGAGAAAAGATTAAACATTTCAAATAAATATGTGGATGAGTGAATAGGGGAGTGATGTGACGACAGGTTCTTCATTCTCAAGGGGAGGAAGGAAGTAGTCAAGTTAATTGGTGTCTGATAAAGTCCCACATCGCCCAATTCATAAACTAAACTATGCAGCTAACATATAAAATGATAGGACCTCTCCTTTCTAAATACATGGAGCCGTGTGATGATCACATGGCGAATTATTCTTTCGCCTTTTACTAAAGAATACCGTGTGAGCGTCACAATTAGCGGCATACGCTAGTTTTTGGAAGAGTCCTCTTCATTGGGGGCTCTGCAAATTTAGTTCAATGTTTTGTATTTGTTTTTAATTGTGTTACTATGTGATTGGTATGCTACTTGACAAAACATCATACAGTAGCATTTAATTTTAATCATCATCCTCTTAGAGTAACACCTATTCATTGCCAATAGGGGTGGAAATAGGTAAGACCATCCGATAATGGTCTCCGTCTTATGCTACATCAGACCTTTGAGCAAGCCTGTCTTACAAAAAAAAAGCTTTTAGAGTAGAGTAGCCAAATAAAGGAAAGATCATAGTGCCTACTTTGTCTGATTTAACCGTTTTGAGACGAAAGCTACTCGTAGTTGCCAGATGTTTGATTTTCTGGTATAGTTTGTAGACACATTTTGACTGTTGTTAGGGTGACTAACCTTCTTACTTTACCATCACATTATATTTTAAAAAGTTGGAGCCGAAATGCTAAAAGTGGTGTCAAATTGGATGAACAAACTACTGATTTGTCAAATGATGCTCCGGATTCTCTAAGTATCCGATACAATAATCTTCGCCATGAGGCCCTTGAGTATGTTGATGAGGGAGTGAAGTCCCCAAATTTTTTTGATCCGGCTATGAGTGCACTTCGGGAGGCTGCAAGTAAATTGTCACTTGCATCAGAAAATGGTGAAAGACTGGTCATTTCAAATGGAACTTGTAAAGAAGACCTTCATCAGAGCAATGAAGAAACTACAAGGTGTAGTGATATTCGTTTTAATTCACAACTATCTTCATCCGAGGTGGGGCTACCGTTTCAAGAAGTCGGGACTCGGGGCCCATTTTCAGCTTTTCATGAAGGTTAGATTTTAAAGCTAGAATTTAAATGTGTTTGCAAAGTGCTTTTATATTTAGTGGTAGTTAGTAGTAGCTTAGTCTTTAGCCATTTTCAAGTTATGATATGGATTATGGAGGTTTTCATTAAAAGTGGCATGCTTTTTAAACAACGCTTTTAACCTCAGAGGAGTTCTGCTTTGGATGGATATACTGTTTACACCAAGTTAAATCAGTTCTAATGGTTGTGCATATCCAAACAATGACGATTTGAATTTATACTGTTTATTTATGAAGTAATGTGATACACCGACCTCTGCACTTTCAATTCCGCCTAATGAATAGAAAATAATGTGTGTCTTCACTTTCAATTGAGCTATGAATATCCAATGAGTGCACTAATTGCTAGCTACTGTCCACATGAGATAGTTGATGTCAGGAGCTGCACAGTAGTTGGAGTTCAAATGCATCGATACGAGTAGCGTGTTCAACGCGAATGAGGGTTTGGTTAATGTGCCAGATTCCCGTGAAGCAGTTCTTAGAGACAAATCTGTCGCTTAAGTGAAAAAACCAATTGATGAAGTTCTTCAACCGTGTACAGCAACACTTGGTTGATAATGAGGATGGACAGATTTCGTAGGATGATACGGAGAGTCCATTTGTTAGTTTCTTTGACAGCACTTAGTTGCCGCCAAAGATAAAAGAGTATTTGTCGTTTCCTAGTGAGAATCGGTTTACTTTATATTCTTTGTTTGTTTCATTTCCTAATAATATGTTTATGCTAATGTATTTGTCTTGAGATGATTGCATAATTTCATAGACCATTGTTGACTTGATTTATAGATGAATGGATGATAATAATTTGTTATCGAAGAGTTACTAATGTTCAAACTTCAAATGTAGTAGTTTCTGCAATACCATGTTACTTTTATCCCTGTAACTATTTCTGTTGTCATTTTAGAAGTGAGAAAGTAAGAGTGGGATTTTTTTATCTGTGGGTTGAAAATCATAATCAAATCACCAAGCAGACATGATTTTACACAAATGGGAAGGGATAATATAGTGGTTCTTTTGGACACCTTTGATATTTTCTCCCTGGTAATCGGTAAATTGATGCTTGACTAGTTTTTAAATTCTATTAGTTGTCTCCTTCTTCCCAAACTGTTGCTTTTTATACCCTAAGTGGAATCTGATGATTGGATTTGGATACAATGATTGAAATCTTGAGATGTTTGGCAGTGGCTCAGTTTGTATGCGGCGTTGTATATATTTTCCTTTGAAAAGGTAGACTGATCACCTTGTTATGCAACAAAGATTACTGTTTGTTTCATCGTTCATTGGAATTTGGTATTTTTGAATGAAGAATGTCATAGCCTGTTGACCTGCGTCGGTACACTAAGGTAAAGCCTTTTTATCTTCGACAGGATTCTTTTGCATGCTATAGCCATGGTAGATTTTGATCAAGAAAATGTGAGGTTGTAAAGACTTACTTAAAACAAAAGATGTAATAGGCTATTCATCTGTTGGAAGGTGAGCTCTTATTCACGTGTTACATTTGCCTCGACTTTTTATTCAAGGGCTCGATTGATGTTTTGCAAAACATACTTATCTATGTGCTTATTCTAGTGCACCAGAGGCTTTACTTTATCCTATTTATGGTGAAGGAGAACTACGGCTAGCTTTTTGTCGTTGTGCTGCTATCAAAGGTTGCATTTATGTAAGTTTTATAGGATTTATGAGTCTCTTCTGTTTCAGAAAATTTCTAAATACCTTAATTTCATTCTCTTTCTGAAAGTTAAGAGTGTAGTTATAGTCAAAGAGATGATGAAATTCAATTGTTGTTAGATTGGGATACCTCAATTAGTGAAGCCATTATCTTTGTGCTGATTGTTGTCATAATAACAATATATCTTTTAAGTTAAGAACTTTAGAGGAAACTAATCCGTCCCTGATCTTTTCATATCAATGTTTGGCCTTTTTTTCATTTTTTTTACTGGCCATCTAAATGACATAATTAACTATATCCTTGCTTACATATTTTAAAAAAATAATACTTTTTGTTGTTGTTTTGTTAAACATATGTGCTTATTTACATCTTAACTTTTGTGAATCAGGTTCTCAGAATGCTTGTTATTTATCTGCTTATCCTGAACCCATCCTTCACTATTCCACCAGCGCCGTATTTATCTCCTTAAGATATTTCCAGTGAAAGGCTGCGGATGTTGAGTCAGAGAGATATTAAAGGAATGGTGGCTAAGGGAATATGCATCACCAGGTCCAGGAGTTTCATACATCCAGATGCATCAAATTGCTCTATGGTGTATCCTCTTAGATGTAAGACAGATTAAATCTCTACATTTTCTTAAGCAGGGGCATATTAAACATGAGAAAGACATCAACACATGTTAATTTTCTTAAGCAAAGAAAGGTCAATGGTGTTAACCTTTTAGAACATAAAGGACCAACTGTAGCTCCTTATTGTAATTTCATGCCTTGTTAACAATGTAAGTATTTTATTAAGGAGATATCTAGGGATGAAATTCTCTCACTCTTATCTCTCAACTTTTGCATCACCTGCGTTCCAACCACCAAGGGGAGAAAGAAGCCTATGTATCTTAGTCTCTTTCTTTTAGAAGAAAAGTTTCAATGAATGTTTAATGCTCTAGCTTTGAGATGTTGAAGAAAACTAAAATGATTTTAAACACATGAAATTGAAGAGAAAAGATTAAACCTTACAAATAAACGTGTGGATGAGTGAATAGGTGAAATATGTGAGAACAGGTGGGTGTCTGATAAAGTCCCACATCGACAAATGCATAAACTAAACTATGCTACTTACTTATAAAATGAAAAGAGCTCAGCTTGTTAAAATCATGGAGCCGTGTGATGATCACATAGCGAACTATTCTTTCGCCTTTTACTAAAGAATACCGTGTGAGCGTCACAATTAGCGGCATACGCCAGTTTTTGGAAGAGTCCTCTTCACGGAGGGCTCTGCAATTTAGTTCAGTATTTTTCTATTCTAATCTTGCTCTTTGTAAGCAGTTTTTTTATTTTTAAGTTAATAGTTTAATTATTTTTAATTTTATGTAAAATTAGATCTGAAGGTATTAATTATGTAAGGTTATCTAGAGCTATTCGGAAAGAAAGAAACAATAAAGCTTCAGGATATGCAGAAAGTGCTAGGAATATGGCTACCTCATTGTACTAATGTGTTTCTAGAGGATTGACTTTCGACAAAACAGAGCATCATTTCATTTTCAGCTATTCATCCTCAATAGAGGCGGGACTAGGCCAGATGATCCAGAAGCCTTCGATTTTATTATAAGTTTATTTAATTAAAAATGTCAAACTACGGATCATGCAAAAAATAAACTTTTAGGCCTACTAGGATGACATAGTTAAGTAAATGAGGTAATATTTTTTATTATTATTGTTATTATTATATCGAATTTTGTACTATGGATTAAATTATAATTTTTTTAAGTTTTAAGTAATTCAAACTTATTAGTCAATATTAATTTTTTGAATATTTAAATATATTATAAAAAGAATTGAAATATGATAACAATTGTAATCAAATTATCTAAAGCCATGTGTAATTTAAGTTTATTAAACATACGGTCTTTGTCTCTTAAGGCTTTGTTTGGTAGCTTGGTGGGGAGGAGAAGGGAGAGCTTTGAGGGTGGAAAATATAAGAGAAAATAGAGAACCTTTCATATTTTTGAAAAAGTATTTTTTAGAGAATGATAAATCAAGAGTTTTTAAACTTCTCGTACTTCTCTTCATAGTTCTTCTATCTTCTCATTCATTTTGAGATACTATGTTATTTGATTTGGTTGAGGTATGATTGATCACCAAATAAAAAATGACTTCCACCAAATTGGTACTGGTAAAGTGCAGGTTTGATATCAACTATCGAAAAGGATGACAATATTAAGAGTCTTAATAAAGTTTAATATAATACTTAAACCATGAGATTTTCAACCACCTAATAAACTACCCTTCTATTGGATTTGGACTCTCTTCAAGGAGGTAAGTCATAACAAAAGACCTACAAAAACCAATTAAAACAGTTTATATTACAATTTAAACTCTTACAAGTACCTATATTGGTCTATTTTTTATATGGTTCAAGTGAAATCTTAAAAAAAAAAAAATGTAATATCATACATAAGTGTTTATGGTTGCCTACTAGCCTTTATGAAGAGGTGGGGGAGTTTTTACTTTATATATATAGTTACTTTCTATAAATTGGTAAATCTCCCGTGTATTTTAGCAAAATGGTATGAAGCCATTTGCATCGTTTGTGGCAAAAAGTCAATGTACATCAGTCAAATATCATCAAATTTGTGAGATTTTGTGCAAACTGTACAAATTAAGTTGTGCAGCAAGAAAAAGTTTAACATTTCAAAATCTAAACAATTAATCCAAACTATGCATCGGACGCAATCTCTCACGCGTAAAATCTGTGTCGTTTTCTGTTTCCCAATTATTTCCAGGTCAGTCCATTCACTGACATTGACGAAAGACAAATGAATTGGCAATTTGGCTTGTGGTTTTAGTCACACCATGTAGCTTCAACAATTTTTAGTAGTCTTCATGCCATTACACCAGCAGAGTTGCATGCTTTGCACCATGGAATGCGCTCGTCAACCATATTGGCAAAGTACCAGTCAATGCACCCGTCACATATGTCTAGGATCTAGACATCTTGAGTCATCTTTGATTCCTCGTGAAAAGCAATGCAGCAGCAAGTGGTCGGGTACAAAAAACCACCAGCCATTCACCGTATCAGCTACTCACTCCGTATTGCCCGGCCGAATCCTATTGGGTAAAGGCCTTGCAATAAGCCCGTCTGTGATCCAACCAGCTGATTCTCCGTCAGTTCTAACATGATTGAATTCCCTTTCTGCATATTCTAGAGATATCTGCAGCCTACCACCGGGTTTGCAGTCATAAAGGGCTCCTCGTCCTTCAATTCCTGCGTTCTTCTCTAACCAATAAAGATAGTTGACCTGATACAATGCCTTGAGCATATCTAGCTGTGAACAAGTTTCTTTAAGCACCACCTGAATCATCAGGAACATGTATGTGTTCGTTATGACCCATGAAATATAATAGAAAATGTCTGTAGTTATAGATTAGTTGCCTATCATGTTGAAAGTGAATAATTTTGTTAACTTACACAGAATTTTCCTGTGTGCTCAGACAGGATGTAGCCTTCATTTTTATAAAGTGAAAAGAGAGCAAGCACTTCCTCCTTATTGTTGATGATTTCACTGAGTTTGGATCCAAGCTGCAGACGGCTTTCAATTTCTACAGCTGCATCTTTTGCTTCAGATGATAAAACAATTGATTGTGTCTCCTATTATAAAAGTGAAGTCATAAGTAATATACATACAGACCAGATTGTACAAAACAAAATATAAACCACCTTCCCTGTACCCAGCTATCAAATCAATTGATGCATGATAAAATGTACTCCCTCTGTCCATAATTATAAGGCTCCTTTAAAAAAAAGTTTTGTCCCAAAATAAAAGCCCCTATGCAAATTACTAGGTACATTAATTTTTTTCCCTTCAAACATACCTCTTATTAATATTACTAATTTCTCTTGAAAGATGAAAAGTTAAAGTTAGACACATTAATATACAAAGAACGTTTTAAGAAGATTTATGTAAAAACAGGAAAAAGTGCTTATGAAAAGGGATGGGGGGGAGTAATTGTAGATAGGGGGTGTCCTGCATGTCTTCAATCTAATACTTCCTAGAAGGATTTTTGGGGGGTTTTGGAGGGGAGGGTTTGGGAGGGCTGCGTCTATATATTTGAGATTTAAAAAAAAAAAATTGAAAGAATACCATGGTTATGATATATGTTCATATAAGAATTCAATCACAATTCATTCATTTTTAGAAACATTTTATAGCTTGGTTGATTTAGACAAGAAAAACAAGCTTTCCCCATCCCTCCCCTCCAAAATCCCCCTCCCAAACACGGCTTAGTGTTAGGAAATCTGATTATATCACATTCTAGAATATCTTGGTTTAGTCCCTAGGATTAGTTTTTGATCTCAGCATATCTTAGATTATCTCCTACGATTGCTTCTTCAAAAATATTATTATCTCCTAAGATTAATTTTCATATCTCTTATTATTATTTGTCTCCTGATTTCCCTATTTTTTAGGATAAGTGTTTGGTCTTTTTTAAACAGCCGTCCAATGTTTCATGTCCAATTCCAAGATTCAATCCACCTTTACAATAGTGCTGAATAATGAATAACGAAGGTGGTAAAGAATAATGACAAAATTAACTCTTCGAAATTGCAAAAGCACCCTTCCCCATAAGTTATCATAGTAATAGAAAGAGGGATTTATGTAACCTGATACCCATGTCCCCAGCCTCAAGGGGACAGAGAGATATTGAGATATAAACCAAAAACAAAATAAATAGATCAAATTTTAGTATATAGCAAATTTCTAAGCTGGAAGATAGGACCATTGCTTTAAAGGTTTAAATTTACATATTAACTAAAACAAAACAAAGATCAACTCACTTTGTTTGCAAAAGGTGCATTTAATAGGGGTACTGCTGGAAATAGCGGCTCCTCGGCATTGACCTCTTTAACTGGAGGAGCCTGACCACTCAGTAGATATTCACTGAAAACTAAACCTGGTAAAATAATCAATAAACAAGGAATATAAAGTTTGACCTTTTAACAAACAAATCAAACCCTAGCAGCATTTCTAGATCCCAAGTCCTTCAACAATTGATTTAAAAAAAAAGATTTCTAAAACTGCTGCACAGTTGCAACCTATAAGAACTTCAAGATTCTATGAGAGCGGACTAGTGTTATAAGAAGTGCTTTAAAAACAAGAATGCTTATTGAACCAGTGAGACATGAGTTATGGTTCAATTGGGTAAATTGGTTCAACCATGGTTGAAAACAATGACAAATAAGTTAAGATGAAAACTGCTTCAACCGGTTTAACATAGCTCAATTAGACTACAATACAACCAGGATCAAACCAACTGTCCAGCTGACCGGTTTCCGGTTGAACCATCACGTTCAATCCATTTTTTGAAACATTGATTATAAGTCTCCTGACTCAGCAAGGTCTGTATGGAAGGATGAACCCGTTTTAGGTCTATTGTATTTGTAGGCAGCTTTACGTAGTATTTGCAAGAGGCTGATTTTACGATTCAAACCTATGATATTCCAGTCACACAACGACAACTCTAACTGCTAGGATCCCCTTCCTAACTTCTAAATTTCAACAGTGAAATTAAATCTACTAGAAGAGACGTGTCAAACTATTTAGGGTTTGTTTGGGAGTGGGAGGGATTTGAGGAGAAAGGGAGGACGAAAGGGAAGGCAGAGGGACGATAGTTCTCCATCTAGCAAAGGAGCTTATTTTTCTTCATAGGACCAAAACCTCCCATTCGGGGAATTCAAAAAAAAAAATAAAAGGGATGGTAAAAATTCCCAAATTCTCAGTCTAATTATAAATATAATACTCTCTAACATAGTTATTAAAATCCCGATCTAAACTGGATAAAAAAAAATCCAAACCTTTTTCTAACCACACCCCCTTTTTTCTAACCGCGTCCAATTTTTTCCTCGAAAAATACCCCTGTTATAGTATTACTATGTATATTTATACTAATATGGTTATTAATTTTTGGGTAAATACCTCGTTTAGTCTCTGTAATATTACTGAATTCCGGTTTTAGTTCCTGTAAAAAAAAAAAAAGATTTAGATTATGTCTCTGTAATTTCAGATTCTTCCACTTTTGGTCCCTCGTTTCACCACGTCAGCAGAATCTGCATACATGGCACGTAAAATGAGGGACCAAAAGTGGAGGAATCTGAAATTACAAGGACCAAAAGTGGAAGGAATATGAAATTACAGGGACGTAATTTATGCAGATTCTGCTGACGTGATGAAACGAGGGACCAAAAGTGGAAGAATCTGAAATTACAAGGACATAATCTAAATCATTTTTGTACAGCGACTAAAACCGGAATTCGCTAATATTACAGGGACGAAAAGAGGTATTTACCCTTATTTTTTTGTAGGATCCTTCGATCTTGGTTGAGATTTTATGTTTACGATCTCATTAGCCTGTTTGATCCAACAAAATTAATTGGGTAAGATCCTTTGATCTTGATTGCGATCTTATGTTTTAAGATCTTGCTACCCCTTTCGATCTTATGCAAGATCTCGATCTTGTTAAACAAAGAGAATTCTAGTCATAGTCTTCCCCCTCTCCTACAAAAACACTACCAAACAAGGTGAGGGATTCCCCTTCCTCCCTCCACCCCCGAACACTCACTTATTCTCTTAACTCTCAAACAAAACCTCTGTGTTTCATCAACGGTATAACCAAATTCTTTTCAAGAGTAACAACACAACACAACACAGCTTCAACAAAATTGGGTGTGAGAGACTTCAGAGAGAGATCACAAATTACTTACTTGCACGATAAGGATTTAAAGTCCGCAATTGAATGGACTGGTAAGACTTTAGATTGCAGTACATGTGGACCCAAGTCACGACACAAAAAGAAGCAAGAACAAGAGGCGTGGATGAGCCTATGCAGTTACCCAGACCTATACCGAGTCCGATACCAATAAACCGGCTGACCATTCCTTGAACTTCACCTTTAGCAATTACCTATAATTTTGAGTTATTTTTCAGAAATAAAATAATACATACAAGTATTAGAAACACGTGTTGACAAAATAAATAATTCACAAATAATGCCACTAGTAGTAGTAGTAGTAGCAGCAGTCGTAGTAGATGAAGATCTTCCAAACAACAAATTGAAGTGATTACTGTGCTGATGCAGCTGCATCATTAAATCAAAACTCCTATACAATCAAACTGAAAAGACTCTATTTTTCACCTCAGCAAAATTCCTTTGAGCAGCAAAACCGGCAAAGAAACAACTCCTAGTAGAAGCCTGTGAAAACAAAATCAGCTTAAAGTTTAGTTTGATGTTGATAAATAATATCTAAATTTGCAATATTCTCAAAGCAAATAAATGAGGCACAAAAACAGTGGTTGCCTAATTGTACCAAATAGACAATTAAAAAAAAAATACTTTAACTTCACATATTCACCCAACCCAATCACACAGGAAAGTATTTCATGTTAGCTTTCATTAAATCATTCTAGAAAGACTGCAGTGAAGTTTGGTAGACATATTAATACAGAAGAGAATGGAACATAACATCTCTATAATTTTTATTAAAAAAATAGAATTAGATTTAAGATTAAAAATCATAAATCAGTTCACCTGTTCGCCAAATGTAAACTAAAATTTGAAATTAATAAGATTGAAAGGAAAGCAACTATTGCATATTTTTTATAAATATAAGTACATTAGTGAAACAATTTTTGTATCATAGCAAAATGGTTTAAAATCCATTATGTAATCATGAGATGGATAGTTTGAAATTCAAGGGACCAAGACCATTCAATGGTTGGTTAACAAGCACTTTTTACACATTATCATAATGACACTTAATTTCAATGTCTTTCGCATTAACTAAATGTCTAAGCCCCCCGTTTAAATTGACAGTTTTATTAAGTGCTTATAGCATACGTGTTTATCCTATCAGTGCCTCTATACAAGTTATTTCTTTCTATAACTAAAGATAAAATAAAGTTAATTTGTTTACATATGCGATTATGGACATGTTACAGGCAATTTTCATACGCACTCTCGAACAGTCTAAGTGTTCATGACAGCAGGTAAACTCAAATAAGTCGATCCAAACATACTCTAAAACTATCTCAAACACGCTTAATTGACTATCTAAACACATTGCAGCATCAAGTGATAGGTAAGTTTCTACAATTTCATATGATGAAAAATGCATAACCTGAATCAAAGAAGCAGCCGATCGAGAAGCACCAGCAAAAGCACCAATAGGTACAAACAAATGAGGAAAAGCAGGAGTACACATCTCCAAACCAAACGCGGCATTTTCAAGAAGATCAGCAAACAATCTCCACCCTTTAGGATTAACATCAAAATGCCTCCCGAAATCCGACAACAAAATCTTACTAAGATACCCAATTCCATCTTTCAGAACCCAATTAATAGCAGCAGCAGTTGGAATAGCCCCTTTCCCTAATCCAACAGCATAAAGCAAAGCTTGAGTTGCCAACACTCCACTCACCTGACAAGCTACACCTTGAACACCTCTCCATAATGAATACTCCAAATAATCACTTGTTACACTATTTGGAAAACCTTCAGGTAGCATCAACCTAACTAAAAACTCTCTACACTTATTATACAAAAAGGTTGGAACTTGTGATGAATTTAAAGATGATAGTTCAGAAAATAACCCGGGATTCGAAGCAATGAAAATATCTTTCAAAGAATCAGGGAATAGCTTTATCAAGTTTCCACCTTTTACTTCGTAGATGGGTTGGGTCAAAATATCATTTTCAGATGATAAAGAACGGGTTTTTGCCATTGCGAGTTGGCAAAAACAAAATGTAACAGAAGAGAATAGTAAAGCAAACAAAAGGGTGTAACGAGAATTTGAAGAAGGTGAAGAAGAATCGTCAGAGTCAAAAGGGTTATTGCCCCATGAACCACCACCACCGCTACCACCATTGTTATTGTTATTGCCGCCAGTGGGAAGGGCTAAAAGGCGAAAAGGGTGAGAAGGGGTTAGTTTGATGGACGAAAAAGAGTGGAAAGTGGTGGCCGGGAAATGTGGGGGTGGTGGTAGACGGTGGCGGAGGTGAAGAGGAAGGAGAAGGGAAGCGGTGATGCAAGTGTAACCCATGTTGTAGACTGTCAGTGTAACAATGAAATGGAATGGAATTGGATTGAAGAGAGGAAAAGAAGGTCAACAGATAGAAATGAAAATGGCATTGAAATCTCAGGACCTGAACTGCAACTTCCTCTTTCGTAAACTGAATCAGTCAAGCTACCACTTTCAATTCTCATTTCATTTCATTTTAATATTTATTTTTTTCTATTTAAAATTCTTTTTTTTACAAGATTTAATTGCATTTTTTATGTGAGTATTGCTATTAGGTCCCTCTTTTATTATTTTTTAATTAAGTAAATGCGCTCCTCCTCTCAAATGGTTTTATAAATATTTAAATTTCTTTTTTAATTCTTATAAAAAAAATAACAACTATGTCATTAAAAAGAACGCGCCAAAAACAATTAACTCTCATATTTGCTACAATATCTACACAAGTATTTCCTTCACGAGAGATATGGCGGAGAGACATAACTCATTCTTGAGTTATGGTACTCTTAGCATGAACTCTCTAGTAACCTTTAACATATTAGCATAGTAATTTAATTCGGAATTTATTAACCCTCATAGAAAGAGTAAATTTGGGGGTTGAGGATAATAGATGGGTGTGGACGCCGGAAGAGGGAGATGTTTTCTCTGTGTGCTCTTTTTATAGAGTGTTGGAGGAAATTTTGCTTCTAGATGAAGGGTTGAGCGCTTTAGAGGAAGGGGTGTTCGTTAATCTTTGGAAGAGCCCAGCTCCATTCAAAGTGGTGGCTTTCTCTTGGATGGCTATTATGGACCGCATTCCTACGCAATCAAATCTAGTGTTTCGACGCGTTTTACCTCCCGGGGAACCTAGCACGTGCGTGTTGTGTGGTGTGGGGGAGGAGACAACGTCCCATCTCTTTTTGCATTGTGAGGTGGTTTCGTTAATTTGCCGCAAGGTGTTAAATTGGTTTGACATTAATTTTATCACTCCACAAAACTTGCTTTTTCATTTTGCTTGTTGGAGTGAGGAGGTAAACTCGAGGCACTTACTGAAAGCTTTTTGGTTGATTTGGCATGCATCGATTTGGATGATTTGGAAGGAGAGGCGGGTTTTTAAGAACCAATTCAAGAACTTTGATGAGGTTGTGGATGATATTAAGGTGGTGTCTTGGTGTTGGTCTTTGTCTAGATTACGGATTGCTTCATGTCTTTTCTACGAATGGTGTTGGAATCCAAGAGAGTGTATGAGATGGATGTGATGGTTGCTGCTTAGGGGGGTTTGTTATGGTGTGGCAGGATGGTATTTTGCGGCTGCTTTGGCCGGAATTGATGTCAATGTGTTTTGGAATTTAGTAGGCACGGTTGTGGCACCTTCTTTTGGCTATCATTTTTTTTTTTGTTCTTCCGTGTAATATTATAATGGATTTTTGTTCTTTTTCACTTTTTTGGCTTTTGGGAGGCATCATGCCCTTGTTATTTGTTCACTTATGTTTGTGTTTTTCTTATGTTGTATCTCATTTTCTTTTGCACAACTTGTGCTAGACTCCTTAATGAATATGACGTTTAAAAAAAAATATTAGCATGGTTATCGATGTTAGAAGTCCTCATAGTATCCAATCACCACATGTAACGAGTTAGAGAAACATATAATCTTTTTGAGTCCAACTTCTCAATGCAAGTCGATGCCAACTAGAAGAGCTTGGACTTTCGCTTGCAAAATGTTTGACCATGCTACAGTTCCATAAAAACCAATTTGAAAAACTCCCTTATGATTTCAAACTAAACCTCCATGACATGTTTTTATTCGATTAGATTGAGCACTACCACCTAGTGGTATAACCGATTCAGACAAAATCGATGAAAAAAAAACTAAATCAAACCAAATAAAAAATACTCAATTTTTTCTTATTATGATAAAAAAAATTGAACCAGAAAAAACAAATTAAATTGGTTCGGTTCTTAGTTTTCAATTTTAAAATCTAATAAACTCTTTAACCGAACTAATAGATATACAAAGCTTACTAATCTCATTTTCTGTTAGCCTAGACACAACATTTTACTAATATCATCACCCAAAAGAAATAAACATATAAAAAGGAAAAACTAAAATTTCTCTACGTTTACATTTTTTTCATGTGAAATTCTCTTCACTTACTTGAATGAGCATAAAGAAATAATTAAAAATAATAAACGACAAGTTTAGTTGTTCAAAATAAATGACAAGTTTATGGTTTTTCTAGATTACCTTATTTTGTTTAGAGGGTATTTACCGGGTATTTACCCCCTTATGATATCAACCAATCAAAATGTAATATACATTGGCAACATTAAATGTCAAATAAATGAGTCAATTTTTCCTAAAAAAAATCAATTTTAATTATAAGGTCTCTTTTAATACTTTTAATTTTTATTTAATTATAGACAAGATTATGTCAAATAAATGAGTCAATTTTTTCTATAAAAAAAATCAATTTTGATTGTAAGGTAACTTTTAATACTTTTAATTTTTATTTAAATATAGACAAGATTACATTAGAGATCCTTTATTTTGTTTATTTGTAACACTTTGGTCATTTATCTTTATTTATTTTTTCGTTTAAGTGTTTTATCTCTTATAAAAGCACATATACATCATTTTTCTCATTTTTTTATTTAAAAAATACATAATTTTATTTTTTAAAATATATTTTTATTAAAAATGAAAAAAAATCCAGAAATATGATGAAGATGTTCATCATCTTCATCTTCTTCCTTTGAATCTTTATCATCTTCATTGAATCATAAAAAATTCTACACAAATATCATGAATTAATGTTATGTTCACCTCAAATCTTCTTTTAAACACAAAAATCAAAACCCTATTGAGAAAGAGATTTAGTTTCATCACAAAAAAAAGAAGATTTAGTTATATAAATTGTCACACCGTATATTATTGTTATTATTTTCTAACTCAATGTTCAAACCCGACATAAAAATAACCTCAAAAGTAAGAGCAGTTTTGTAACACCCCGAAATCCCGACTTAAAAATTTCATTCAAATAATCAGAGTATAACACATAAATCAGGATGTCACATATCATAAAATCTTTAAAATCAAATTGAATAATAATTTATTCTTAAACAATATTCAAACATAGCAGCGGAATTCATAAACGCCTCAAAATCTAAAATAAATAATTCTCGGCACAAGAGCCTCATAAAACATCTCAAATCAAGTTACGTCGCAAACATCATAATTAATCAACATGATACATAAAAGGAATAGAAATAATAATAATCCCCATCCCGTTACGTATCAGAGCTCCTAAGACTCCACAAGAACCTCTCACATCGACGAACCTAAGCTTGGTCACCTGCACTTGCCCACAAGGCGGCAATTCCAACAGAAGGGGTGAGATTCACAACAATTATATTAACATATAATTCAAATAATTATGCTTAACAGTAACAACATCAATCGTCACATAAAACTGAAAACATCTCAACCATCTACGCATAATAAATCATCTTAGAACATCTTCGTAAACAACCGTCTCAAAACATCTCAGACACATGACTCGACAAATGCAACTCTAACATCTTAACATCATGCATGTGGTACCAATATTTTAGCTTTAATAAGCTTCACCGTCGCTTTGAGCAAATGCTCCACCGTCGCTTTGAGCATAAGCTCCACCGTCTCAAAATATGCAATTGCATGGACTCGACTCTTTATTCTTAACAAGTTATCCCAACGTCTTAACATCAAATACGACTCTTTATCGACACATGCAATTATACAATACATGGCAGCAGCTCAGCACACTTAGTATATATATTTACAGCACATAGTTATCATCACAGTCATCATTTATACTTCATTCATAAACTTCACATAATAAGCATTTAATCAAAGCTTAATGCCAACAATTAAATATCATCTTACAGCGTCATTACAGGTTCTAATTAGGTCTTAAACATCTCTAATACTATCCAAAGGTCTACCCTCAAAGTCTCGCTCAAAACAAAGTTCTAAAACTCAAGTTATAGTGGTCTGAGACCACCTTGCTCGCTATGGCGAGTGGGACTGCTCGCCATGGCGAGCCACTTAAATTGCATTCTGCCACTTGCTCGCTACGGCGAGTGATGTTGCTCGCCTCGCGTGCACTAAAGGGTTGCTCGCCACGGCGAGCTCAGCTGCTCGCCTCGCGAGTGTTTACCTAACTGCTCGCCACGGCGAGCGGGCTGCTCGCCACAGCGAGCTATCACAAAGGGGTTACGGGTTCGCTCGAAACCCCGCCAAAGTCCGTCCAATTCTTCATGTTGTGCTTCTAATCTATCAGAATTATAGTCCTAGTGATTAATCTAGGTTCTGCAACAGGTTTCTACATCAATTCACGTCATTATAACATCAATTCATCACAAAATTCATTTAACCATAACTTTGGAATTCTCTCAAAACTCTCTCTAATCCTTAGGTTAATCATAACAGATGAATTACAGCATAAGATAATTGAGTTAGGCTCACCCTTACCTGGTATGTTCGCAGAATTGAGGTTCTCTCTTCTCCGGCCACTTTTCTCTCCTTTTGCAAAAGTCTATAACGCACTGACTGCTTCTTTCTAAACCTAACTCCCTTATATAATTCTTTCTATTCTCACTTATCCCCACGACTCTATCTTATTTATGAAAACAACCCCATCTCTCAAAATATTTGTTATTATATCCCATCTTAATTTTAATATAAATCTATATATATTATCATCACATATTTTATTTTATTAAACAATAAAATAAACGTCACACCACTACAACATCTCATACGTCACAAACATCATTAAAATCATATAATAATATACTATATACTCTAATAAAATAATTAAATAAATAAAGTGGGCGTTACAAGTTTTGCACATCAAATTGTTGTTTCCAGAACAATCTTAACTTTCGTAAAGCCTAACCCTTGCGCCAATGACTAAGTCTCCACCATCCGCCTTGCAACAATTGTGAAATTAAGGTTTTGATTTTTGTGTTTAAAAGAAGATTTGAGGTGAATATAACATCAATTCACGATATTTGGAGATATATTTTAGTAGAATTTTTGTTGATTTAAAGAAGATGATGAAGATTCAATGGAAGAAGATGAAGATGATGAACATCTTCATCATATTTCTGGATTTTTTTCATTTTTAATAAAAATACATTTTTAAAAATAAAATTATGTATTTTTTAATAAAAAATGAGAAAAGATATATATGTGCTTTTAAGAGAGATAAATGACCTAAATGGAAAAAAATAAAGAAAAAGGACCATAGTGTTACAAATAAATAAGATAAAGGACCTCTAATGTAATCTTGCCTTAATTATATTTAGGTGTTCAATCTTAATTAATTTACACTACATGACTTGCTTATTAGAACAATTAAAATTTCACATCAAATTTCTTTCATCTGAATGTCCTCAAATTTATCAGTTACATTCATAAAAAAAATTCTTCTCATTTTGATTGTTCAATTAAAATGGAAAGAAGAATGAAAAAGAAACAAGAATTGATCAATAGGGAAGAATAAAGAAGAAGAAATTGAATGAAAGAGATGTTTTTGTTCTCACGTTCGGGGTTCTGGAATGGAAGAAATTTTATGAATGTAAGTGATGAATTTAGGAACATCCAGATGAAAGAAATTTGATGTAAAACTTTATTTGTTATTAGTCTTGTCGTGTAAATTAATTAAGATTGAACACCTTAATATAATTAAATAAAAATTAAAAGTATTAAAAGTTACCTTATGATTAAGATTAACTCTTTTATTTTTAGAAAAAATTAACTCATTTAATTGACATTTAATGTTGCCTATATATATTACATTTTGATTTATTGATATAATGAGAGGGTAATTACCCTCTAAACAAGATAGGGTAACGTAGGTCTAACCCAAATTTATTCACGATGCCATAATCTATTTTGAAAGTAATAGTCACCTTCAAGTATTATTAAAATTTTTAAAATCGCTTTCAAAAGATTGGTGAGCCAATGGTCATTTTATCCAAAAACAAGTCCTCTTTTTTAAGTATTTGTAGATCTACAATTATAAGGAAATCCAAAGTTTACTTTTCAACGGCAAGAGGTTTCAAACAAGGTTGCCAATAACCTCTTGTAGTTGAAAACGGATTTTTGTAAAAGCAGTTCTCTGAACCGAACCATCAATCTGGTTCGGTTCGATTTGGTTAATAGACTTGCACAGTCCTATTTCTTGGCAATCCAAAGTTTATTTTTCAACTGCAAGAAGTGCCACATTTTGGGAAATTATACCTCATACCCTAACATTTATACCCCTACCCATGTAAATCATTGAAAATTCCAATTTTAACCTTTTCAAAATTACCCCCACTCACCCCTCACTCAATTTTTCTAGACTTAATCCAAACCCAATTCGCTAATTCAAACAATAACAAACATCTAACTTTACTCAAAATAAATAAAAAGAATTTTTTTTTGCATAATTCTTTTTCAAAAAACTGTCTTTCTTGCTATCTTTCATTCTTTTTCAAAACTTCTCCAGCTTCCTCGCAGGTTCACTTCTAATAAACATAATACCCCATATAGAATTATAAATTATCGAACACAAAAAATCCAAATCATGTTTTGAAGATTCGTCATAAAGTATCAAATTTTAGAATGGATCACCACCTTCTCCTTTTACCATGAATCGCCACCAAGATCCCCATCCATATTAAGAAATAGCAATCCCTAATTTTTATTTTCTCCCAGAAGAAAAATAAGATCAATTACACAGTCCTTGAATTGCGGCGGATGGGATAACAATTAATTGAATTCTTGGTGCCAAATCCCAATCTCTTATCCCAACCCCTAATTTTACCATGAATTTCCACTCTTGTTTTAATTTTATTTTTTTATTACAAATTTCTACTTATTTTTTGAACGATAAAGTTGTTGTTGTTGTTTCATCTTAAGAAAATTATGATTTTGTCGCCATCAATCTCTCTAGAATTGATAAAAAAAAAAAACTGAGTTAATTGCCAATTTTTAGAAAACTTATTCAAGCATAATGGTGTATTGGTGTGTGAGTAAATTCTGGAAAATTTGAGGGGTTGAGCGGGTGAGAGTTTAGAAAAGGGTAAAATTAACATTTTTGATGATTTGTAGGGGTAGATGTATAATTGTTGAAGTATGGGATAAAATGTTCCACATTTTGAAGTCGAGTTGTACTAATCCCCAATCACCAATCTTCCTAGGTTTGACAATTTTCTTCTAACGAACTATGTGCATACACGGTACACCCTTATCATTAGAGTGTGCCAAATGAAATTTCTCGTCTTCTTGTCCAAGGTGTGTCACAAGCATATCATGGAAACCGTTTAATTTGCATGTTATAAGAGAGAATGACATTTAGAATTGAATTAGTAGCCATGGTATCTCAACCTGGTTTATTCAAAGTCATTCCCTTCCAAGATGCCAATTTAGTAACGACTTTATCATAAATTTCAAGTCCTTCCGTACCGCAAGTTTAAACCCAAGTTTTTCTCTAACCTTTCCATGAACCTAATATTGTAAAATCCACACGAGCATATTTAGTAGATTTAAATACACCTTTAGAAGCATACAACCTTGATTTACCTAGACTAATTTTAAACCCTAAAAAAGAAGAAAATATTTTCAAAAGGTTAGAAATAAAACGAGCATCAAGAGCACGTCGTCTCCAAAGAAAATGTGATTTCTGAATCTTGTAACAAACACGAATGGATATACTCATTCACAGGATTGTAAATCTTAAACTTGAAACAAATTCTCTCATAGTAGATTTGTAGAAAATCCCTGCAAGGGTTATTCAAAAAAGTCCCTAGAAGGGTGTCTTCAAAGTACCAATGCTTGATCCTAGACAAGAGAAACATGAACTTTGATTGAATCGTGACACTTTGATAAATAATGGAGTCGGACAAAACGCAGAAAATTAGCAAAACCATGGAATTCCATAAATTGAGGCCACATGTGGAGAGAACAACCATATTAGATAGTACATGATAATTGAATGATTGTTGTTTGTTTAGTTATCTTACACAACCCAATTTGTGTATGTATCCGTTTGAATAGTGCATGGAAAATTATATATATGGAAAACATACTAGTCCTTTCTTTATCTATCATGGGTCATAGAATATAAAATACTTTGATCACCCCAAATAAAATTAATTTGAGCACACACAACTGAAAAATTATAAAAGAGTAATAAATTAAATAATATATATTTATGCAAATAATTAAATTATATTTATTTTATGTGTGTACTCAAAACATTTTTATTCAGAGTTGTGACCAATCATGTTTTCATTTCATGAACAAGCATGGCCAATCAATGTATTCATTATTTTGAAGTTGTTCAGATATCAATATTGACACTTCAAATGATTCATCGCTATCATTATAGATATGTATGTTTTGTATCGTTTCATTTTAATTGGGTTGAAACTTTGACCCTTCAAAATGATAAGTAGATCACATTTATGGATGCATGAACTTATTGGTTATAATGATTTTTTTTTTTTGGTCTGGACAATGCAATTCATGATTGAGAAGTTATTTTCTTTACACTTTTTTAATTAGAGAGGCGATACTAAATTTGATATATAGTGAATCACGTAACTTTTTACTGGATATTATGAATCACATTGATAAGGTAAGAAAAATAAAAAAATATTTCATTTTTAATATTTGAAATCCACGATTTTTTATAAGATTTTAAGCTAAGCAAACTCTGGGACAGATTGGAGAGAGTATAGTTGCAAGCTGGTTATAATAATAGTGTGTGTTGGGTATTATAAATAAAATTATGGTGTGAATCACTGTAATTTTGCAAAAAATATTTTATGTAGCTTTTGTAAAATTACGACGGTTCATCATGATTCCGACAAAAAAGATCTATCTATGTAGTTTAGTGACTATAAAATCATATTTTTAAGGTGAATGAATGGAATAACGGAGTTCGAATCTCGACCCCTACATATATTATATGATATACTAATCAACTAATCAACTGAGTTAAGCATATGATCACACATACTTACACTACTAGAAAAAGCAAAATTAGAGAGGGAAATTAGTGACGGAAAAATTAAAATTCCTCACAAATTCCTTGGTCGTAAAATTTAGTGACCGAATTAGAGAGGGATGTCACGTTTTCCCTCTCTAAAATTCCCTCACTAATTTTTGCATTTTTAATAGTGTTACCTTACCGTAAATCCAAACATTCAGTTAAGCAGTTTAGTTTAGATATGATCACTGTATAAAGTGTATCATGCTCATTGTCACAAACTTTTATCATCATTCTATGAATTCTAAATATATTTATTCCAAGTTTTTTTTTTATCTATGCACACTCCTTCTCGACATATAATATATATACACTGACGACTGATGTGTCAAAAAAAATGAACATGTATGCAACGACTACGCATCTCCAATAAAATCCACACAACATTCTTATTGTCAAATCCCTGTCACAGAGAGGTACATATCATTATATCAAGATGATATTGTGTAGAAAAGTCCAAAGGAAGTTTAAGATTTTTTTTTTTTTTTTAAAATGCAAAGGAAGATCAAGTTCTTTCTCTTTTTTTTACATAACAAAGAAAAGTTTAAGTATTTTTTACCAAGAAATGAAATTTAAGTTTTTTTTACATAAACAAAATTGACTCATTTCAATAATAATAATAATAACAATTATATAAATACAAGATAACATATAGTGACGTCATAACTATCAAATGGACATTATTATTTGTTTGTCCTCTAATGAAACTTATCTTAATATTTTGAAAAAATCTAAGCCTATGTTTGGAATGGCGTTTACTTTTTCAAATTAGCGGCTAGAAATCACATTGAGCTAGAAGCTTAGTTTTGTAACTTCTTCATTTCCACGGTGGGCATGCTTTGAGACATGCGTTTAGCTGCCCCACCGCCAAACCAAACAGTACTTAAGTGAAGCTTTATAAATATCAAGAATAGCTCCTAACATGGATTGGTGAGTTTGCTAGAAATATTATCAACCACTTGCTTGCAATCAAGTTCAATAAACACCTTAGATAAATTTATACTAGCAAGTCATTTTATCGCTTACTTTAATCCCCTTGCTTCCGTCTCAGAGGTTGTGGCAAACCTTATACCATGTTGTTTTTGCCCTTTTGTTCTCTCCTTTCACCCCTCTAAGACACATCCCCACGCACTAGCAACTTTGTTCCTTGAAATTACGGCATCAATATTACATTTTACCCCTCAAAAAGTTTAAGTTGAAAACCCCAAAACAATTTATTTTTCTTTAAGCTAGGATACGGCTTGGTAATAAATATTTTAATTTTACAATTGATCATTTCAAATTTCAGTTAATCAGTGAATATGGGTCAATAAGTCAATGAAATATAAATCCCAAAACCAATTTTTGTGTCACCACGATATTTGCGGGAAGATGCATGATTAGGGACCATATGAAAAATAATTGTCCAAGCATTATTTTATACATTAAATTTTAGCACAAGTTGCATATATAGTAACGGAAATCACTTCCATAGTTCCCTTATAAAAGTATATAATTTGGTAACCATAATACTGTCCAATACATCCTCCTTTTCCATCCTTTTTGTTTCCACTGTTCAACCCCTTTTTCTTTTAAGTACTAACCTAATCCGTTTCTTTCTTTACACAAAAAAAAAAAAAAAAACAAGAATTAAGAAAATGGGTGCTCTAGATTTCCTTTCAGATTACTTCACTGTCACCCCAAAAAAGAAACACAAACCCATGCAGGTTTTTCACAAGCTCTTATATATCCTATCTCATTTATGTGTGTATTAATAGTGAGCTTATTAGTCTTAACAAATTTCTGATATTTTTTGCAACTTTTTTCTCTTATAGACAGTTGAAATAAAGGTGAAAATGGACTGTGATGGATGTGAAAGAAGAGTTCGGAATTCTGTTACTAACATGTCAGGTATATAACCATATCTCTGTCTTCTTATATCAAATCAAATAGCATAATTTTTAGGTAGTTTACATAATAAGAATGTTCATGTTGGTTCTATAATTTATACAGTGTAACCGTACTTAAAAATCACTTGAAACTCTATCGACCAACGGTGCTCTTCGAAAGTAGACGCTCACAATCTTCATCGTTCTTATAGTTGAGACAGTGACATGATCTGTGTCAGTTCAACAAAAACAAAGGAGAAAACAAATATGAGTTGAGTTTTAAGACACATTTATTTTCTTTTGTTTTTTTCCACTCGAGACCAATTATCACGGTCTTAGCCATAAAAACCAGGTTAACTAGAGTTTCTACTTAGAAATAATGATGTTCTTGTCGTTTATATTTCAAACGATTTTCAAGTATATAGATTCACGATGGAACACCTATCAAAACAGTTCACCCTACAATTTGCCCTTGAAAAATGTGTTGATTAGTATAACTCATACATCTTCACCTGGTCATGTGCTTGAACACATCGTAGAAATTTAGACATAAATTTGTAATCTAAACAGTATTTAAACATAATTCGAACTATATAATATATACGTTAGCGATGATCAATTTTTGTTTTTTGTTTATTTATATGTTTTCTTTGTAGCCAAATTGGTTGTTCCTAACAAATGATGATTAAAAGTTGAATAAAATCATTTTACAATAATATGATAATGTAGGTGTGAAGGAAGTAGAGGTGAATAGAGAGCAAAGCAAGGTAACCGTGACTGGGAATGTGGATAGAAATAAGGTCCTAAGGAAGGTGCAGAGCACAGGAAAAAGAGCAAAGTTTTGGCCATATGTTGAAGCTAACTTGGTGGCATATCCCTACATAACACAGGCATATGCAAAAAATGCACCTTCTGGATATGTGAAAAACACTGAATTAGCAATACCAAACCCTAATGGAACAGATGATAAGATAACTTCCTTCTTCAGTGATGATAACCCTAATGCATGTTCAATCATGTGAAGCCATTTTAGTCATGCACACAAGTTCAAATAATTAGTTTCTTAGATCAATTATTACTATTTTGATGTATTAAGACTTTGAAGCTATTTTGGACATTATGTAAAATGTCAATATGTGTGATTAATGACTAGTAATCAAGTTATGATTTTATGAGCTGCATGTAGTTAGTTATGTCTAATTACCATTGTACTTCATGAGCATCATAAAAAAAAAAAAAAAATTAATATGTCTTTACCCCCTGTAATTTGGGTGAGTTCCGATTTACCCCCTGTAAAAAAAAAAGTTTAGATTACAACCCTATAATATGAACGTTATCAAAGATTCTTTGATTTAACGTTATCAAAGATTCTTTGATTTTAACAATTCTGCACAGTCATATGGGCCAGGGGCTAAAATCAAATAATCTTATTTTACAGGGTTGGAATCTAAACCTTTTTTTTACAGGGGGTAAACTGGAAATCGCCCAAATTACAGGGGGTAAAGACATATTAACCCTAAAAAAAATAAAAAAGGTTCATCTCATAACTAAATATCAATGATTAATTTGTAATAACAATGCAAAATATTTTCCATTCTTTTTTGCTTTCGCGCTGGTTTCCGACTCACCAATGGTGGTTAACTAATCCGACTCATGTGTAGGGGCATGCGCATTGACCAAGCGTTGTTCCCCTGAAAATCGAATATGGTATTCCCCGGAATTATTTTTCATTCTATAACACTGAACTAGAGAATGATCTTATGTTAGAGTGAAATTAATGTATCATAATTATTAATCACCAATATTAAAGGTCGAGATTTGTTTTTGAAAGATAAAGATCAAGATATGTGTTAATTATTTTATGTTGTTATCATAAATCTTTTTCTTTATCTTAATCATTCGTTGAATGAACAAGATTTACTGATCTATCACTAATCAGAAAACTCATATTTTTAATCCTAACATAAACCTAAGTTATAACTAGACTACGTACGTAAGTTATATCTATCATGGGTCACCACCTACCCCATGTATTCATTATGTTTTTCTTTTTACTGTTTATACTTTTCAATTGCGCAAACACTTTTTAGTTTTTACCAATAATTATATTGAAGTGCGACCTCTAAATTCCGACGCTTCATAAAGGATATTGATTACCTTGAGTCCTCCTTTTTACCCCATAAATTATTTATATATTTGTTTATGACAATATCATTAATAGTTTTTAATTAAAAAGCTTTCTTTTCAAGTTTAAAATAAAAAATTGGTGTCAAATTTGTCAAAATGTATATCACGGTATCTTGCTTTATCTTTTTAAGTTTGGGATTAATGATTACACATCAAAAGGACAATGTAGTGGAATTTTATTGCTCTAGTTTTGGTTGATTTTCCAAAATATCAGGCGGCAAAATACAATCAGAACTATTTAATTAGTTTCAAGAAGAATGCGGGTAAGATCCTCTAAATATAATAGAATGGTAAGATTCAATCAAGAAAAGAGTGTTTATTAGATAACTTGGTCGTGTAACACAAACCAATGATTAATGCATTAAAATTTTAAAACATTTTATAAATAAAATATCTCTAAATTGCCAAATGTTTGGATATATGTATGTATATATATTAATGAATGAATGAATGAATGAAAAAATTGAACCATCTCTATCAACTTTTGTTCACTATTATTTTACGTATTTTATTTTTCTTTCGGCTAGGGGGCGGAGAAAAGGAAAGGGGTCTACATATTTATTTATAAGCTAAAAAATAAAATAAGCTAGTTAATTAAGTAATTTACAAAAAGGTAGCTGGAAATTATTTGGCATATGATCCCTCTACAAGGGAACAGGAACCACAACAATAGCATTCTTGTTCTCTTGGCATTCCATGATTTCATGTAGACATATAGTGGAAGCTCGTGGTGTGTCATGTGTATCGGTTTATATCTTTTTCAATCATCTTTCAGTCATAGATAATTTGATTTGTGAGCTAAATGACACCAGAGAAGTTTTAAGAAAATTATCATAACCATTAACTTATTGTTATTTATCCTTTTTTAGTTGAATTGCGAAGATATATTTGAGGTGTTTGTTAATATCATCCATGATCACAAACATATTGAGATTGCATGTTTTGGATAGTATAATTTGACAGAAAGTTTACTTCTAAAACAAAATATTTGCATATTTATGGAACGTATACATTTGATTTGAGGTCATGTTGTACGTGGGGAAAGTTTCCCTTAATATGATTTGAATTGATAAATATTTAATTAAGCTTGATATTTTGTTGGTAAACTTTTTGAGGTGCAGTCCATAATTTGTTTTCTTTTCTTCTTCTCAATGTTCATAATTAATATTTGATAGACTCCGAACAAGATTATGTGTCTGTTTGTTATAAATTAAAAAAATATTATATATAGATTTTCCTTTATAATTCTAAAAATAGATTTTTTATAAATTTACTCAAAAATAGTAGAAGTTGTTTCAAAAAATATATTGTTTAAGAAAACGAAACAATAATTTAAAATTTGATTTTCGGTTAGCAATGTTTTTTACTTGTTCAGGAACAAACAATGACACACTAACTTTACATTTCGGTTATTAAAATATATGATTGACATCACATATGCTTTTTTCGTGTGAATCTGAACAATAATTAATTAGATCTTCTTTTAAAACAAAAATTTAGAGTTATGAGTGGTCCTACAACGAGTTGAATCATAATATTTGACTTAGAGAAACCTCAAAAATGAGATTGACGCCACATCAACATGCAAAACCTTAAGATATTAGGTATTTTGGTCATCTCACTTATATGTTATCCAATATCTACTCTCCAATTGAATTTATAAGTTTAACTCATACATGGAACGTCAAATAAGACCTGAGACACAACGTGATAAAAAATGTGGGTAGGTGGCGGTTTCGTAGATGGATGTTTTTTCTCCATTCTTTCATGGGAATCGAGAAAGTAAGTTAGAAAAAAGAAAGACGATAAAAAGTGAGTTACCGGTATTTTTATGAGTTTTTGAAGGAGTTGGAGAATATTGGTCAAATCCACAAAATACCAAAAGTGAAGGAATTTGAAATAATAGAGATTGCATAAACAAAATATTACCTTGACAAAGAAAATGCATGAAAGTGAATGGCATTCAAAATATAAAATTTAAATAAAATGAATTAAACAGATGACACCCAAAAAACTACAAAAAAAATAAAAATCGTCATAGTGTTGAAACATCAAGTGGAGCCTAGATACGTTGGGTTGTTCAACGCACTAGGTTAAGAGCAGCCACACAATTGAGAATGACACCACAATTTTATCCAAAATCTTTAGGCATGTGTATATGAGTTATCTCACTTATTAGTTTTTCAACGTCTACTCTTTCATCCATTGTAAAATTTTAACTCATATTTGACACATTAACTTCTCTTCCTCAAGTTTGCGACTCCCCATGTCCGTAATTATGTGAATTACCCAAATAAGATTAAATGGAGACACACCACGATAAAAAGGGTGGGTTGATGGTAATTTAATAGGGGGAGGGGGTTCCATTCCTTTTTTCATGAGAATAGAAAAAATATATTATAGAAAGAAAGAGGATGAAAAACAATTTGTGATTGAGAGAAATGATACTGGTAAAAAAATAAGGATTGTTCATTTTGTCCATGAGTTTTAAGGAATTAAGTGAGTTTATGGTAATTTTATGGATTAGTTGAAGAAGTGGGAGACTTGCTCCCACGAAAAGAGAGAGAAAACATTAGAAAAAAAAATCACGAAAAAGAAATTTAAATGAGAGAAATGGTAAGTAAATAAAAGTAATGTGTGTTTTATCCGTGGAAGTATCGTGATTAGAGTGAATTATTTTGAATTTTATGGGTTAATTAAATGAGTTAGAGATTTATGAGTAATTATTCACCAAAAGGAAGAGAGAAAGTAAATTAGAAAAATGAAGAAGATGAAAAATAAATTTAAACATGAGAGAAATGACAAGGGAGAAAACTAAGGAGTGTGTATTTTATCCATGAGAGTATAGTGAACAGAGTGATTTGCTTTTATTTTATGAGTTTGTTGAAAGAGTTATATTTTACTGGAAATTATGCTGCCAAAATATTAGACTCGTTAAAAAAATGCAACATCAATTTAAAATATCTAAGAAACATGTATTTTATCAACTCGAGATAACACATCTACATTTCTTCATTGTCATATTCTACTAAATACCAAAGTAAAGGAATTTGAAATAATAGAGATTGAATAAAAAAATTAGCATAAAAGCGAACGACATCCAAAAACTACCCAAACTAAAATTTAAGATTAAATTTCAAACAAATAACACCTAAAAACTACCAAAACAAATCAATGAATCATCATAATGTCGGGACTTTCATGGAAGTCTACATTTAAATGTATCATCATTTTATGCTAAGAGCAACCACACAAGTGAGATTGACATCACATCTTCACCAAAGTCTTAATGCATTAGATATATGGGTCATCGCACTTATATGTTGCTAAACTTATACTCTTTCATACACGTGATATTTTAGCTCACACTTGACACCTCAGCTCCCCCAACCAAAATCCACGACCAAGAATCACTCTCACTCTCCCACATTGTTGAAAGTGGGATATGATACTACCATATCCCCTTCTTCGGCAGCCAAGACAAGTATCGATCAACACCTTGGAGAAAGAACAATCACACAAGTAAGAATGATATCACATCTATATCTAATATTTTAAGGCAAGTATACGAGTTTTTCTCACTTATTTGTTGTTCAATCTCTACTTTTTTTTATCTATTGTTGGACTTAATCTGACACTTGATACATCACAATATTCTTGATGATAAAACTCTAACCCGTGCCAACACGGGTGTTCATACTAGTACTCCCTCCGTCTCACAATTATTGTCTCTTTAGTATTTTTTCTTTTTCTCAAAATAATTGTCACTTTACAACACCAATGCAGCATTTATTATTATTTTCCACTATTATACCCTTATTTATTGAATTTCATCCAATTTAACTACTCTATTAACTGCAATCAATAAGGGTGTTTTAGTAAATTGTACTAATTTTATCATTGAAATCAACACAATTAATCATTTCTTTAATAATCGTGCATAAATCTGAAACGACTAATATTGTGAGACGAATGGAGTACGAATTAAATCACAAATCATCGCTCTTAATGCGTGCTCAGCAGGGAAGAAACATAAATCTAAGAGTGTTTTGGATGAGTTTGCTTTAATTGCTGGGATTTAAGGTGTGGGTATATAATAGCTTCAATTGGACATTTTCTTGTTAATCATTAAAGGCTAAACTACACCACAAATCCTTTAAGTTATTTAATTATAACTGGTTTGGAGATGTCCATTGAAGTTATTTGGCAACTCTGTAAGTTAATGAGAGCCTTGCAAGAATCAGATTCATTTAAGTGATCTGCAAAATCTGTTTTAAAACTGAACCAACCCAAATTATAAAAGAAGTTAAACATTGAAAAAGCCTTTAATAAATTACTACAGTTAAAACAGTTGATAGAGATTGAACAATCAAATTGCTACTAGTTCCATAAAAACATCCCAGAAATGTATTCAATGCTCAACATACAATAACCAAACATAACCACCGCCACTATTATTACTAGCGAAAGACGGGTACGAACTGCTCTTTTTATTGCGCTAACGATTGAAAATTATAAGCGGTATTTTTTTTTATGAAATTTTGGTTTTGATTAAAAGAAAAAATATAAATGTTTGTTATTTTTTTTAATAACACGAACAACAATCTTTATTATAGAAAAAGTTGTTTAAGAATATAATTGGAATAATGAAAAAGTTAGTATAAATATACTCATCTGTTTTTTAATAATGAAAAAGTTAGAAGAATAAAAAAAACAGATATACATGTATTCATATCGTGTTTGTTATATTTGTTTTAATATTTAAATTTATTCTTATCTATTTGTAACATGTGTTTTTTATATTGAAAATTAAGGGTATTTTTGGAAAGAAAAATCCAACCCAAAAGTGTTGAAAGAGGGTAGTTTTCTTTATATATACTATAAATTTATTTGTTACATGTGTTATTTGTATTTAAAATAAAATTAAAACTAAAAATTAAGGGTATTTTTGATAAGAAAAGTCCAACCCAAAAGTATGCTGAAATGGATAATTTTCTTTATATAGTATAAAAGATTTATTCGTTACATGTGTTATTTGCCGAAAGAGATAGTTTTCTTTATATATAGTATAGATTTATTACTCGAAACATAACACACTTCTCTAAAGAGTATTCACGCAATCAAACTAAGGCTGAACACATCTGGCATCATTTTCTTTTAAATGAAACTCATATGGAAGGAAATGTCATAACAGTAGCCACGGCTGCAAACCAATCCAAAATGAGGTTGAGGATCAATTGGAAGTGCTGAGCGTTAACTCAAACTAGAGATTTTGAATTCAAAGACAGTTGCATAAACAATTTATTACACAAACTAGAGGTTTTAAATTTGAAGACAGTTGCATAAATAATTTATTACACGTCAAAATCACAGTGGGTTTTGCAAAATCACCGTTACAAAGCGATTTTGCATAAACTCGATATATCTTTGGTTTGGCACTGGATCAACTACAATATGTAGCACAGGGGGAGAGTGAATTCAAACACTGCCTCCAAAGTGTAGTTTTTTGCCAAGATTGTGGTGCCTCGCTATGATTCTCACCAATATATATATTCCAAAACTACGCAAGGCTTACACACTAACAGGCAGCAGCCACCCGATAGCTAGGTGCATACCTTACTTGGCCAGGGACAGCATATAACAAATTATAAAATCAATAGTAGAAAAGCTAGATTATTCAGCTGCAACAAACAGTTTGCACTAAAACAAAAACAAAATTTCTATGCTGTCTGCATAATGTGTAATAATCTTAAACCCGAGAACAACAAAAAACCAAAATGATTTAGTTGAGATAACCACACAAAAAAAACTATGGCGAACATATAAATGGATTTTACTGAGAAACCCCAAGCCATTTAGAGAAGTTGTCAAATTCAGCATAATCAGAATCTGAGACCATGGTGTTATACCAAGCTTTCCCTGCAGCCTTGATGGCAGAAGATTCCTCCTGAAAGAGTGAAAGGAACACAATGAAAAGTAATGTTAGTTTCAGACAATAAATAAATGGTAATAAAATTGTCAATTAACGAAAACAAATTACTCAATACAGCAAAAAAGAAACAGTCAGAAAGAAGCAGGGAACATATGGAATGGCATAAACCAAAATTCATCCATTATTCCGCAAAAAACAAACTCATCCACTCATCTAAATACACACGGTTGAATGTCTAAATTGGAACACAGCAAAAAAATCCAATTAGAAAGAAGCAGGGAACATATGGAATGGCATAAACCAAAATTCATCCATTATTCCGCAAAAAACAAACTCATCCACTCATCTAAATACACACAGTTGAATGTCTAAATTGGAACACAGCAAAAAAATCCAATTAGAAAGAAGCAGGGAACATATGGAATGGCATAAACCAAAAGTCAACCATTATTCCACAAAAAATCAAGTACATTAAATTAATAACTGCAATTCCCAGGAATTTACCAAAGCTGCCATCAAATCCACTTGCAACTAAAAAATACTTTCTTGCATAACAAATAATAAGGGTGTGCTAATACCAATTGTTAAATAAAATAGTAGAGTAAACCAGGAAGATCAGTCTCTATTGAAGTAAAGAGCAGAATATGCAAGGAGCTCACTAGTTTCAACAAACACACATTGATCACTCGAACAAGTATGTATCTTGATGCATACCTCACGAGCATGATGAGAATCCAAGTTTTGATAACTTAAGATGAACTGAGTTTTATTTTCATCTGGTTTGTAATAATTTAGGGTTTATTTAGATTTGAGATCGTAATGGTTTTTAATCAGTTTTAATTACATTCATAGTAGTCGATCTCGGATAGCAGTGTGTAACGGCTGACCCCAAAAGTGGGATAGCATAAAGCGGTATGACAAATTACATGAATAATGATATAAAGTATAAACAAACTTATATATTTCTAAAAAAAACTATTTATATTTAATATAAAATTAAATATAACACTCAAATCTCATGAGACATTCATAAAACAGAACACCAAAAAACAAAAGATAGAGGAACAAATAAAAAAAATCATAAAAACAAGATAAAACGTAAAACAAAAGAAAAGAGGAAGAAGAAAAGAACAGAGAAACTATACAACAGAGTCTATTTGGTTTTAAGAATCCCTAAAATGCCCTAAATCAATTTAGAAATTTGGAAACCATACAAAATGTTTTTAAAATATGGTCAATTGGGAAATTTTCAACTAAAATCAAATAGCTGCTAAAGCGGACGCTATCCACTCCGCTACGCTGAAGCGACTGCTATCTTATTCCGCACCGCTACGACGATTAGCGTAGCAGCGACGCGCGGCCACTATTGACTACTATGATAACATTTGGTTTTTAAGTTATGTGTAAGTGAGATATTTTGGTTCTTTGCAGTTAAGACAGTATAAGTGCAAAGACCCTCACTTACACATGAAGTTAACTAAATCTAATTACTAATCACTACAAACCCAAATCAAAAACTATGAATTATTACAAAAACAACTTAAGTTTTGTGTAAGTTAGGTACCCTGCTTCTTTGCACTTAAGACAATATAAGTGCAAAGGCCCTCACATACACATGAAGTTAACTAAATCTAATAACCAATCAATACAAACCCAAATCAAAAACTAATAATTATTACAAAAAAAAAAAACAACTTTAAAACAAAACAAAGTTGTTTATACTGGTTTCCTTCATGCAATTGAGATCCTCATCCTTTCTTCATGATAGAATTAAAATTAAATAAAAAATCAATCTCAGCTTTTATACAAGGTATGCAGACACAACCTAATTAAAGCACTAAATCTAAATAGAAACGAGCCACTGCAAATCAGCAAACAATCAAAACAATAAGTTATGCAAGCATTTCAAATAGTCTAAATCGCAGATTACACATCGCAAACATTCGTATTAGTATAATAACATGACAACATTCAAAAATTGAGCACAATAGTAATAAGAACATCACCTTAGAGACGGTCTTCCTCTTCTTGTCAAGCTTCTCCTTCTTAGCCTTAACCCTTTCAGCCTCAGCAAGCAAAGCCATCCTCTTAGCAGTCTTGGCATAAGGATTAAGCCTGAGCATAACATTAAGATTCTTAAGAGGATTCTTCTTAAGGGTAGCCCTCTGAACATCCTTCTTAATCGGCCTCACAACACTCTGCACCTCGTCACTATTAATAATCCTAGTCAAATCAGAATTCACCATCTTAGCCCTAGGTAACACATACCCTTTCTTCTTCTCCGAAGCCTTATCAAACGACCCATAAATCGAATCCAATTTCTCAAAAGCAGACTTAGTCCAAATCACAAACCTCCCCAAATGCCCACCCGGTGCAAGCTTCAAAAGATTCAACCTCTCCACATTAGTAATCTCAACACCAGGAATATTCCTAAAAGCCTTCACAGCCTTCGCCCCTTCGGTACCATAAACAATCAACGGACCTTTCCGTGATATATATCGCCTATTCCTCATCTTTCCCTTTCCGGGTCGAATCCCAAGGCTATCCTTCGCCTTCTCAGCATCAGCAAAAGCACCAACCTGCTTCAAAACCTTAATAGCCTCCTTAGTTTTCTCTACACCTTCAGCAGCATCACCAACAACAAGAGGAAACTCAGGAACAGTTTCAATCCTGTGACCACGAGCAAGAACCAATGAAGGAATAGCAGAAGCTGCTATAGCTGAAACAACAGCATAACGTTTCTGATTAACGTTAATCTTCCTATGCCATTTCCTCCAGATCCTTGTCGGAGCAAACATTCTACCACCACGACACATGTTACCAAAAGCAGCCTGACCAGCACGGTGGGTCCCACCACCAGCAACACGAGGAATACGTGAAACAGCACGTCCGGTACCCCATGATTCAGCTGAGGTTTGGTGACCAGCTTTACGGCTGACGGCGTAGGGTTGTCTAGAGTTTTTGGAAATGTTGGAATGGACGAAGTTGACGATGTCAGGACGGATTGAAGCACGCATGACATCGGGGATTGGAAGGGTGGTTGGTGAATCGGTGGACATTTCCGATTCTAGGGTTTGGATTGTGACAAGGGGACGTGCTGCTGCGGCCATTGGTGGAGGAAGAAAGAAACACTAGCTAGGGTTTTTGCGGGAGTGCTACTGCTAAGTGTGTGTGAGAGAGAAGAAGGGTTTGTTGTATGTATTTTGGGCTATGATTTTGAAACCCTAAGATCCATGTTTGTTTGGCCCAAAAATTCAAAAAAAAAAAAGAGACTTTTGAGAAAAGCAAAAACAATTTTTATCCAATTTATGTTTTGTTTGGTTGATAAAAGAAACATAGAAAAAAGAAGAGAAAATTAAAATCGTAGAATTTTATTTTATAATCGTCATCAAGTAGAATTTGAATTTTGTATGAGCTAACACGTTAAATTTGATTTAAAAAGCAATTAAGTGTTAATTGAAGTATATCATATGATTCAAGAGTTATATTCGCAGTACTAAACTTCGAGTTAGAGAAAGATTTAGAGATTGAATGATCTATTATAACTAAAACGTAAACTTATAAATAATGTAAACCTTATATGGGCTACTGTATTGCTCCGTCGATTTGACGACTAATATTATTGTTCGATGATTTGGTCACACTCTACAAAATTTAAGTTACACATAATTTGAATTAAAATTTAATGACAACATTGAAACAATCCTCCCAAATCTAAACAAATAAAGAACATTGACACTATCCTCCCAAATTTAAGATGCATAGAATACCTAAACCAAGTTTAGGTATATGACATGGATTTGTGTCTACATATAAAGAACATATAAACTTGGTTTATATAAGTTACGTAAATAAAGTTTATTTACCCATATAAACTGAGTTTACATACAAAGTATACATAAGATCAATGGTTTAAGGACTAAATTGAAGAGATGATGATAGTTTATGGACCAAATTAATTGTTTATTTAAGATATATCAGCTTATTTTATGTAAGTTTAGATATGTTTTTGATTCTATATATAGGAGAATGAGGGGGTTTAATATTGCTCTTTCAAAAAAGTGATGTTGGAGGATGTTGGTTGATAAAGGGGGTTATGATATAAGGTTTTAAGGGGCGAAGTATGGTGAGGAGGGGGCACTTGAAGGAAGGAGGTAGAGATGGTTTTGTTTGGTGGAAGGAGTTGGTGCAGATTTGTAATGGTATTAGGTTCCGCGATGGAAGTTAGTTTGAAGAGAATTTAAGGAGGGTGGTGGGTGATGGCGTTGATACTTCTTTTTGGTTTGATAATTGGTTGGAGGTATTTCTACCACAGAGCGGTTTAGGATGTTGTTTGAGCTGTCAATGAATCAAGGGTGTCAGTGGCAGATATATTTCCTTTGGAGGTGGGATGAGGAAGGAGATGCTTGGAATTGGAGGCGCCGTTGTGTGGGAGAAGGAGTTGGTAGTGGAGTTTGGGGAATTACTTAAATGTGTTACTTTACAAGTTAGCAGTCATGATCATTGGCAGTAGAAATTAGATCCTACATTTGGTTACCTTGTAAGTGGATCATATCAGTTGTTAGCTCACTTTGTTCCTCATGTTCATACTCCTGTTACATATCTTTTTTGACACAATGAGACTCCTTTGAAGGTATCTGTGTTTGGTTGGCATCTTCTTAGTAATCGGCTTCCTACCAAGGATAACTTATTCAGACGAGACATCCTTAATCAAGACTCGGCTTTGTGCTAGCGGATGTGATGCATAAGAATAGGCTAATCTCTTGTTTTTGAATTGTAATTTCTTTAACAACATTTGACAACATGTTCAACATTGGACTGATTTCTATTATGTTGATCTTTCAAGTATTTCATATCATTTTATGCAGTTTTGCTTTTTAATATACAGTTCAAAAGTACAACGACATTTTATGTATGCTATCTGGTTTTCATGTGTTTGAGTAATTAGGAAAGAGAGGAATAATAGAATATTTAGTCAAAAGGAAGTCTCTATTCATAATCCTTTAGGTAAAATCAAGTCACCTTTTTTACCGATGGTTGAAGTCAGATTATGTTAATTTAACGTTTGGTTATCATGTTTGGTGGCGTAACACTTTATCTTAACACTCTTTTCCTTTTTTCTCTTTTTGGTTGTACGTATTCTTTTGATAAGACTCTTGATATTTCTCTTTTAACGCATTTTATGCTATGATGAACATTTTTTATTATTAATATCATTTATTTGCCATGTTAAAAAAAAGTTTAATCCCTATTATTCTTCAAAAAAGTTTAATCCCTACTAATTTTTAATCGTTTTTAGGGATTATCTTTTATAAGCCCCTCCATAGATACTTTTAGTCTCTAGAGAGAGACCAAAAACACCCATTTTTTTTTTAAGTTACAGACTAAGAACACCCGATTTTATTAAAGGTAGGGACTAAAGTTTTTATTTGAACTAAAATAAGAAATAAATTTTTATAAGGACCACAAACGTGTTTAACAATTTTTAAAACTGTCCTTAATTTTTTTTTGAAAATTGTACATTGTTAATTAAATTAGTACCCCATTAATATTCCAAGAGCTATGTAATGATGTTAAGTTGTTAATGTCATAATAATACCTTTTTTTTTTACAAAAGCATATTATAATACATTTAAAACGATGTTAAGTTGCTAATGTCATAATAATACATTTAAAATTAGGCAAATAATAATATTATCTAGAATGCATTTGATAGAAAATCCAAACTAAAAGAAAGTTGACCAAGATTTTACAATATTTTGAAATATTAAAAATATGAAGGATAACATTGATGCGGTTCTAACCAAAATGTATATTTAATATTTAGAGGAACATTACTTTAAAAGACAATATTTAGAGGGATATGCTAACAACATTCACTTTAACATCCATTTTTAATGTGTCAAATTTAATTAGAACTCATCATTTTATGTGGGGTCCATTTTTAAAGTGATAAGATTCATTTGAATTTCACTCGATAAAAAATTATTGTTAAAATAATGTTCCTATCCTTACTATTAGTAAAAGAGCAGTGCTATGAACATTCACATTACAATCTTTACAAAGTGAAATCACGTAGTTTTTATCAATTTATGTGAGTGAGTTTTTAAAATGGTGTTTACTTGAATTTCATACGACAAAACAATGAATATTGTAAAGAGAAATGTAAAGTGTAACGCATATGTTAGACCACAACAAAAAAGAAACACTCATTTTAGAGAAAATTTAAAATTAAATTACAGTATAAAGCAATTTCAGACAGTTTCCTTGTTGTTGCGACCATATAATTTGGCTTTACTAGCTTCTTTTGATCAAGCATAGTTTCTTTAACACCCTTATTGTAGTTTGGACCACTCAATATGAAGAGTAAAGATCATTGTTCCTCGCATTTCTCATGCTTGTCTTAACTGTCACATGAGTTTGCAGTACCACAGTTGTTGGACGTGGGGTATTAACTCATAAGGTTGATTGGTTTCAACTTTCAAGCAACCTTTTCATAATTTTATGTAGAAACGAAAACGAGGATGTAACTGTCGTAGTTGCATAATGTAGCTGAAAAAATAGGTCATGCAATATTCATTTTCTCGTGAATCTTATAACTATGCATTAATTGAGTCCATGGTTTCCTTGTCTAATATGCAATCTCTATAAGTTTTCTTCATTGTAGATTGTACAGGCTACGGCCGGCTCCATTGGCAGATTAATTAGGTTATAGTAAGAACATTACGTACAAGTCACATTTTCTTTGACAAGGTTACGTACAAATTACATATGCATACGATTTTGTCATAATAAATAATGAAAAGACGACTCCATTTTATTTTTACTATACCACCTTCGGTTTCTTTATAAACAAAAATAACTAATTAATATAAATTTAAGAAAAATAGTAAATTCAATTTTTTTCCATGTAATAGAAAAAGGTATTGCATTTCCTAAACAACATTTTTTTATGAGAACCTTTCACTTTTTAGGAGAAAGAGATCCTATTAGTTCAAAATTCGATTAAGAGATAAGTAAAATCTAACAAAATATTCTTCACTCAATAATTTAATTTGAGTTCTTATGAACAATTCGTCATTTGAGTTCATTTCATTCTAGTCCAATCACTTGATTCCTTTGCTTAAAAAAATTAGTTTCTTTTTATTGAATGATATTTTGATAATAATAACGATAACGGTAATAATGATAATAAAATATGCACTACTCTACCAGAAAAAAGCACCACTAAGAGCAATTATCCATTTGTCAAAAAAAGAACAACAATCATCCATTATATTCACATCATCATGCAATAAATAAGTGCTTCTAAAGAAACAACCAAAAAGATTAAAAGACCCATACTCTATTTTTTTATGATAAGAAAATACACCCATACTATAATTATCTCTTCATCTTATATTTCTTTTAAACTCCGTTATCCAACCCAATAATCGACTAATTTGAAGGATTTAATCCCTCCATCTACTTATGATGACCCCATTTAAATTCAGAGCATAAAACTGTATAAATTTAGTCCATCGAAATTGACGTTTGAAAATATCAAATCAGAAACCTTAAAATGGACATACTTTAAGATTCTAAACCAATTGTTAGACCAACCTCAATCAGGTTATAACAATGTTTTTCACTACTCCTTAAAAAAATGTTTATAACTATTTTACCCCAATTTTAAAGTAAAATATGCATTTTTAATTGTACTTTTTTATTATACAATTAAATTGGAAAACCCTATGAGCTGGAAAATGAAGGTTTAGTGACTGACGACTAGGCAAGACTTTGCAAGAATTTTTGGGTGGCCTCTTCCCGCCGGAGGCAGACAGTGACAAATTTTACACAAAGAATGCGGGGTCCACCATGACCTTTTCAAATTAGGCATGAATTATTATTAAATTATATTTTTATATTACGACACATACGTATGACAAGTATATTATTTAAAAATAGAAAGACATAGGGTAAAAGAAAAAGGACAAATATTTATCATTAATCTCAGATAAAAAATGAATACCCTATCGGTCTATATTTGACAAATTTTAGATAATTACATATTTTATGGAACAATAAATTTAATTTTAATCAAAGATGTCACATTTATTTAAATATACAATTTTTTAAACTATGTGACATTACACTAACACGAAATGACATAATGTTAGAGTGTGTAAAAAACCAAAAGATAGTAATACAAACAAAAAATATGCACATTAATATCATATCATATGCATGTAATAATAAACAAATTAAGGGAAGAAGAGAAAGATACTCATAATTTATGTTAGTATACTAAATGCAGCAAAAGTAATTTGGCCGTATAATCACTAGATTATGAGAATCTTTTTTCGGTTGAATAGTTATAAAGCATCAATTACTATCAATTATTATTAACTCCAAAGACCATTCATATTTTAGATTTTCTTAACAAAACACTCTAACATAGTAGTCTTATGCCAAATGGAAATGCAAGATTTAAAAAATAAAAACTATATAATATAATATAATGTCACTTAAATGATGATAATGAAGTTTATGTATATTTAGTTGTGTAACAAGAATCTTGTTTCTCTGTGTTTTCTTTCATGTCAATCTTTATTTTTGAGTGAAGAAGAAGAAAGTGAAAAAGTAGTAGTTTAAGTTCCCCAAAAGCCTCATTGTTTAATAATGTTCTCGTGACTTTCTCTCACTTGTTTTTTATTTTTTGTCCACTGGTAACAATTTCAGCCTCAAAAATCATAACTTCAATTATTTTTTTCAACCAAATCTATTCTTAATTTGCTTCATCTTCACTTTCTCACTGGCCCAGATCTCTCTATTGCACAGCACAACATTGTTTGTTCCATTGCAGCTACAAAGGTTGTTCTTTTTTCCTCTTCATCTTAACCTCATACTTCATGTTTTATTGTTTTGGATCCTCATGTTTTTTTTAGTGGAAATGCAAAAGTTTCTTACTTCTGTTAAATTTGTACTTGCTTGTTTAATGTTGTAGCATTTTGGTTTCTGGGTCTGTTTCTTTCTTTGTCCTTCATAATTGTCATTTTTTTTTGGTTGATAAATTCATGAATTGTTAAAAAAAATTGTATTTTTGTTTGTTTGTGTCTGTTATTTATGATATGGTTTTGAATTTATACCTGACTTATGTTTTATGCTGCAATTTACAAACTAGCATTTTTATTTAAGTCAACATAGCTCAAATTGTGTGTTTGTGTGTGTGTATGTTGTATTGTTTGAACTTATGGTTAAGTTTTTGGTGATGCAGTGGGGGAGCTAGAAGAAGAACAAGTTTTGTTGCTTTGACTAGTTTCAATTTTTGTTTGTTGGCAAAAGAATATGATATTTGATATGCCACCATCTGGCGCCCAAAGTGTGAGGACAAACAGATCTTCATTTAGTTCTATCAATGGTAGTGAGGGTACACCTTTACATAGCTATGCTACTGTTAGCAATGGTGATGGATATGACAGCGGTGGCTCCAATTTCGCACCACCGTGAGTATTACCTTTTCTTTTTGAGTTACACTCTAATGTTTATAACTTTGTGTGGAAAATGAACATTTTATTAATTTGGGATGTTAGCAAGCAATGAGAGGGGAGAGATTTTAAAATCGTTTGTGTTTGGTTCATCGGGGAGAGGGGAGAGATTTTATTGAAATGAAAGTGTATACAAACTTAATTCTTGCATTATCTTCTTATTGTTTGATCCAGCCATAATTCTAAGAATGTGCTTTTTATGCTTTTTGCGGTGGGAAAGATTGATTCTAGAAATTTGATTATGGCTGAAAGTCAGTAAAATGTGAAGTGATTTATATTTGAATGCATTCATGTAAAAGTGTGGGTTGAACAATTATTTTATGGCTAAATATCATTTGTAGAGGCAAAAACTCTAAATATAGGTTCATGTTAGAGTCAATACTAGAGGCAAAACCCATTCTATTCGAGAACAATCAAACATGTCAAGATCAATTATACACATCTAGAATCAATTTTACTTCCCCCGAAAGTGGAACCAAACATACTCAAATCTTGAATTGAATGACTAGCTAACAACAAAGTGAAATGAATTGTGTGTTTGCTCGTCTGCAGTATTTATGCAGTATTCTTCAGTTTTTGACGTTGTATTTTATATTTACTCGCAGCACACCAACAACTCTATCAATGACTATTCCAGCAGAACTCGCTGGAGCAGCATCTTTGATCGACAGATTTCAGGTGGGAAACTATATATGTTAATCTTGCTTCAAATATTATTTTCTTTAACTGTTATGCATTCCTATTATTGTGTCTCAATGATTTTTGTATAATATTCTGCTTGTAAGGTAGTGTACTTTCTAATTTAGTACTATATTGCTTTGATCATGGTGACATGATCTTTTGTTATCATGTTTTCTCAAATGTTGTATGTTATAGGTGGAAGGTTTTTTAAAGTTGATGCAAAAACAAATTCACTCTGCTGGGAAGCGAGGGTTTTTTTCTAAACGATCCGTGGGACCCCAAGTTCGAAAGAAACTTACAATTGAAGACATGCTTTGCTTCCAAAAGGTAATCAAATACCAATTTTTAAATGTGGTTACTTTTTTTTCATTAAGCACATGAAAATCTAACTCACGAGTTCATGCAGGATCCAATACCAACATCATTGCTTAAGCTGAATGGCAATTTGGCAAGCCAGGCAACAAAGTTGTTCCAAATGATTTTGAAGTATATTGGTGTTGATTCGTCTTCACTAAGCTTGAAGGATCGGGTTGAGCTTGTAGGTAAACTATACAAGCAAAGTTTGAAGCATTCAGAACTCCGAGATGAACTTTTTTTCCAGATATCAAAACAAACAAGAAACAATCCGGAGAGGTAAAATTTTTCTCTTTGTATTTAGTAACATGCTTCATGTTTTCTTTTCTTAGCCTTTGCTCAATGTAGATGGATTTATGTTTGTGTACTACTGGTTAATCTGTTAACGGTTGATACATTTCTTGTCTCAAAATCAGGGAATGCTTGATGAAATCATGGGAGCTAATGTATTTATGTGTGTCATGCATGCCTCCAAGCAAAGACATTGGAGGATATCTGTCAGAATATACCCATAACGTGGCACATGGTGTGGCTGTTGATTCTGGAATCCGAGGTGTTGCATTGAACACTTTAAATGCTTTGAAGCACTCTCTCAAGGCTGGTCCTAGGCATATAATACCTGGACCGGCTGAGATCGAAGCTCGGATGACTGGGAAAAAGCTCACAACCATAGTCTTCTTTCTGGATGAAACGTTTGAAGAAATTACATATGACATGTCAACAACCGTAGCGGATGCTGTCGAGGAACTCGCAGGAATTATTAAACTGTCAACATACTCTAGCTTTGGCTTGTACAAATGCCGCAAAGTTGTCACAAGCGCTAAATCATCTGATTCTGGCAACGGTATGGCTCTTTAACTTCTTGCTTGTGAATATTATTAAATTAGCTGAGATCAGTAGTATAACAAGTCTTCTAATGTTATTATTCAGAGGAGTACATTGGTTTGGACGACAAAAAACATATCGGGGATCTACTAGCGGAATTTAAGGCAGTAAAAGAACAAAGTAAGGGAGAAGTTTTGCACTGCAAACTGGTCTTCAAGAAAAAGTTATTTTGTAAATCGGATGAAGCCGTGACAGATCCTATGTTTTGGCAGTTGTTCTATGTACAAGTATGCCTTTTTTGCTTTTGTTTTACGAGTTCGGTTTGGTTTTTCTTCCTGGGCTCTCTAGTTTGAGAAAGCGGTTTCCTTTTATTTCCAGTTTTCATTAGTAATGACAAAAATGTCACATTTTGTTTCTTTCTATTTTGTTACCATTTCCTATAAAAATATTTGAGATCAGGAAATAGGTGAAAAAAAATGTTACATTTTTTAATTATGAGTGAAAATTGAAAATGTTTTCTCCAGCCAAACAACCTAATGTTTTGATTTTAATTTTAATAAAACTCTGATCTGCTTCAAGGTATTGATTTGTTGGTGCTTGGGTACTTGTTTACAGTTACAGCATGATTATATTTTGGGTAATTATCCTATTGGAAGGGAAGATGCATCAATGCTTTCTGCATTGCAAATCTTGGCTGAGATTGGATTTGTTAGAAGACCTGAATCATGCCCGTAGGTGACTTTGAGTGTTCATCTTGCTAGAAACTATCTTCCAATATTATTTTAACATCTTTTGATTGATTTTACCGTGACCAAACTTTACAATATTTTCTACTTTCTACAATCTATTATATTATGACAGCAACTGACTGTGATTTCTGTGTTTATCAGTGATTGGAATTCATTTCTCGAGCGATTTCTTCCCAGGCAAATAGCAATGACTAGAGCTAGACGCGAATGGGAGTTGGACATTCTTTCTTGCTATCATTCACTGGTATAAGATCATAACTTCATTTGATTGTTTTTCTTGATCAATCTATGATAAGATGGATTTCCCTTTTCAGGAGAATGTCACGAAAGATGATGCAAGACAACAGTTTCTGCATATAATAAGGACACTTCGTTATGGCTTTTCTGTATTTTTTAATGTTCGCAAAATTGATGATCCTATTGGACTCCTACCTGGACGAATAATACTAGCAATTAACAAGAGAGGGGTAAGATTCAAAACTGATTTAATGTCATAATGATAATATTATAAGGTTTACGATAATTTACATGTAAGAGAACACTGAATTGTACTTTAAATTAATTAAATGTTTGTTTCTGATCAATTTTCTACAGTGTCATTTTTTTCGTCCCATTCCAAAGGAATATTTGTACTCAGCTGAATTGAAAGACATAATGCATTTTGGAAACAGTAATTCTGCTGTATTTTTTAAAATGCGAGTTGCCGGTGTTCTTCACATATTCCAGTTTGAAACCAAGCAGGTATTATTAACACCTTCATTGAAATTTACCATTTTACTCTTCAAGTTCTCAATCTTTCCCTTTGGACTTGATCAATATTTTTTTGTTAGATTGGAGTTATTTTATATCATTGTTGTTTTATCATTTTTGCAGGGAGAAGAAATTTGTGTAGCCCTTCAGACACACATAAAAGATTTACTGCTGCACCGATATTCCAAAACACGATCTTCTCCTACAGGTTCTTTGGATAAAGAAATTTCTACTGAATTCAAGTCTCCGAATTTGGAATCATACGAGAAGCGTGTTCAAGATTTAACAAAAGCTGTTGAAGATTCTCAATGGAAGGCTGATCAAGTAAGTCTAAGATTCTAATGTATGGTATATAATATAGAGTATTACACAAGGTGTAGAACAAACACCTAACTGTTTATAATATTTAAATCATGTTGAATAGTTGATGGAAAAATTGCACGAGAAGCAAATACAAGAAGAGGAGACTCTCCAAGAATTAGAAGGCTTGAAAGAATCTTTAGAAACTTCCAAGAATAGTCTTGCAGAAGTTACGAATGACCGTGATAGGCTTACATCACTATGCAGTGAAAAAGATAATGAACTTCAGGTAAAACTTTTGACTCTTGATAACTTCATCGCATTAGTCTCATTTTTATCTTTGCAATATTAACTTTTCTTAATGATTACGCAAATTTACTAGGCTAAAATGATAGAAAAAAGGAGCTTGGAAGCAAAGATAGCCAAGTTGAATAGTTTGATGATAGAGGGTCAGGGAATTACCAATAAGGACTCTATTGGAGCTAATGACCGAGTAAGATACTTTCTGTTTCTGATATTGATCGGATATTTTTCTTTTTCCGATCAACCACTGTTTTCATCTTTATAATGTTGACTTCCGATGTTACCTAATAGGCATTGCAAAAGCTTGAAGATGACTTGAGACTTTGTAGAGATGAGCTTATGGCAGCTGAAGACACCATCAAATGCTTGACAAATGAGAAGTTAGTTTTGAGACAAAAGATATCTGAGCTTGAGAAGAAGAATACTGAAGAGGTAAAATAGCATGTTGGAACTAGATATATAAATTTAAAAGCTTAATTTTAAGATGATATACTCAATCAACAGAAGAAATTTTTGTTGGTGTGATGCAGATTAATTATCTTCAACGAAAACTTGAACAAGAACGCAAAGCTCTGAACTCTCAAGTACACGGCCTTGAAAGAAAACTAGATGTGCTTAAACAAGAATTAGTTATGGCTGAATCTACACTTTTGGCGAAGGACTCTGAATTGGCTGCGTTGAGGAACAACTTAAAAGAACTAGAAGATTTGAGAGAAATGAAAGAGGTTTTGATATTTTTTATTTATAGGTTCAACATGTTCACTTTATTTGTGACAAGTACAAAGTAATTTCATTTATCAATTTCAATTTTGCTTCATGTAGGACATTGACAGAAAGAATGAACAAACAGCTTCCATACTGAGGATGCAAGCGGCACAACTAGCTGACATGGAATCACTTTATAAGGAGGAGCAGGTTCTCAGAAAGCGATATTTCAATACCATAGAAGGTGAACATAAAGTTTAATGTCCATGTGAATGTGTATATATTTACATATATAACTCACATACATAATAAAAACATTGGAATTTGGTTATATTTTTCAGACATGAAAGGAAAAATACGAGTTTACTGTCGTCTAAGACCCCTTGGTGAAAAAGAGATTGCCGAGAAAGAAAGAAAAGTTCTTACTCATGTAGACGAGTTTACTGTTGAGCATCCATGGAAAGATGATAAAGCAAAACAACACATATATGATCGCGTGTTTAACGGCAATTCAACTCAAGAAGATGTATTTGAAGATACAAGGGTAAGTCTTAGCATAGCTACTAAGAAATAATAGTTGTTTACTTGTTTTTTTCTTTTCGAACAAGCATAATAGTTGTTTACATTGAAATAGATTTAACATTTTCTTATGCTTGTTACTAAAGTCTTTCTTTTGGAAATTCACAATGCAGTACTTGGTGCAATCTGCTGTAGACGGTTTTAATGTTTGTGTATTTGCCTATGGTCAAACTGGCTCTGGAAAGACGTTTACAATATATGGATCCGAAAACAATCCTGGCCTTACGCCACGTGCTACTACAGAGCTTTTTAGAATTTTAAGGAGAGATGGTAACAAGTTCTCTTTTTCCTTGAAGGTACAATTGCAAAATGGAGCTTGATAAACACCTGTCTATCCATCTATATAAATTTATGTCATTAAATACACTTAATGCGCACACAATTGTTGAGTAAATTAACCATAACTTTGATTTGACGAATGTCTTTCTTTACGGTTTGATGTAAACTTCTTTTTGTGTTTACGATGCAGGCGTACATGTTGGAATTATATCAAGATACACTTGTAGATCTCTTGTTGCCGAAGAATGCAAAGCGATTAAAATTGGAGATTAAGAAGGATTCAAAGGTTATTCATTATTTTTGTGATTGTAAATTTTCCATTTCATAATTCTTTTAATTTTATGGATTGGTCTCTCAAGCTGTGATTGTTTATTTTAGGGAATGGTAACGGTAGAAAACGCAACCACTGTGCCGATTTCCACCATGGAGGAATTGAATAGAATAATACAAAGGGGTTCGGAACGGCGGCATACAGCAGGGACACAAATGAATGAAGAAAGCTCAAGATCTCATCTTATACTATCAGTTGTAATCGAAAGTGTCAACCTTCAAAGCCAATCAACTGCAAGAGGAAAGGTATTAATTGTCTTATATCTATGAATATCTTTATATATGCAACTTATTCCATATTCATTTTTTTTAACTATTTGAAACATGAACATTTTATTATGCAGCTGAGTTTTGTGGATCTTGCTGGCTCTGAAAGAATTAAAAAGTCAGGCTCTGAGGGTAGTCAATTGAAAGAAGCTCAAAGTATAAACAAATCATTATCAGCACTTGGAGATGTTATTAGTGCTTTATCTTCAGGGGGTCAACACATACCTTATAGAAATCACAAGTTAACTATGTTGATGAGTGATTCGCTTGGAGGCAACGCCAAAACTCTCATGTTTGTGAATGTATCTCCAATAGAATCAAGCTTGGATGAGACACATAACTCTCTTATGTATGTTATCCTTTTTCTGAACTTAAAAATGTTTGACTTTCACATTTTAAATAGTATAATTTGGCTGATTTTCACTCCTGTTAGGTATGCATCGCGTGTGAGGTCAATTGTGAATGATCCAAGTAAAAACATATCTTCGAAAGAGATAGCTCGACTGAAGAAGTTAGTTGCTTATTGGAAGGAGCAAGCAGGTAGGAAAGGGGAGGATGAAGATTTAGAAGAAATTCAAGATAAACGACCAACTAAAGAGCGGAGCGATGGCCGCCATTCAATGTAGTAGCTTCAGGCAACTGAGAGATCATAAATGGCTTCTAGTGCAATGGATTGACCACCTGCTGTAATTTTTGTCTATGGAATGCTGCAGTCTCCACATTCCAAGATCTCATAGGCTTAATAGTTTGTTGTAATTTGTTTCAGAGGAGTACAAGCTGTATAGTTTAATCATGTACATTTTTTTAGTAATCTTAAACTCATTCACATATACATAAGTATACACATTATGCTACCTTAATATGATAGTTCCTGCTAACTAATATTGAAGACATGTCCCTTCACAATCATACAAGGAAATTTATCTTCATATTTCTGCAGGATTTGAACAATAAAGACGAATTATACAATGAAGAAAATATATGGCTTATAATTTAGTGTCTTCTCATAAAATAAAATAAAATAAAGGCAAATACCAACACATGTCTATAATTACAATGTCAGTTTTCACATATCAGAGACAGACCAACAATAAGCCTCTTTGTCTACCGCTTGTCTCTCATTTGTTCTCTTAAACAGTTCCTTCTCGAACCCATTACTCCGATCAACACCGGCCCAGTGTCGTCCTGGCCTAATCCCATTTCGATTTGGAGCAGCTGCTAAACCTCTCTTCAACCAGCTATTATTTGGAATATCTTAAGGGACAATAAAACCAGATTCCTTCATTTTATCACTTTCTCCCAAGTTTGGAAGAGCCTTCTCTTCTGGATATTTTTTCTTGACTAGATGTGCCATAGGATCATCCCTTCTTACCTTCGCCTTCGAAAATTTGTCAAGTTCAGGATCGTCTCTGGTTCGCGCAAATGGCTTTTCCTTCTCAGCTTCTAGTTCCTTTAGCATAGCCTCAGCTTTCTGCTTTTGAGCCAAGCCCTTGCTCCATTCTATTTCAATCTCCTTGTGCTTTTCTTCTACTTTCTGTTGTTTTGACTTGTAGTATTCTTCTTTGGTAATGCGTAATCCTTTGTTATCGAAAAATAGAGGCTCGACATCAAGTTCACTTTTGATTCTTCCTTGGTGGAGGAGACGGAGTATCACCACGACGGTGAATCGGACTCATAGTCACAAAATTTGCTGGGGCTACAAACAAGTGTAACGGTAACCAATTTGCAAGTAAAGACTAGCAAGAGTGCGATGCCCTATATTACACACCACTACTTATTTATAGCTAATCTTTCCCTCTACTTTAAATAAACATAGGATGTGAGACTAGTTTGAATTTGAAAGCTTAAATTAAATGGTGCTATCAACTGTCATCGTGAGCTTAACTCAATTGTAGAATATGTAAGGTATGAGGTTCGAACCCCGGCCACCACAAACAAAAAATTGTGCTATCAACACTTAAAAAAAATAACACTATTTTTAAACTGTGAGTGTTTTTTTAGTAGTTATCCTAATATTTGTTATTTTTTTGAGTGATCCTAATATTTGTTAGTTGTTAGCTTTGTTTTCTTTTACTTTTATTTTATTATAATTGTTAAATTGTAAATCAAATTAGTAATTGTTTTTTAAAAACAACCTGTTGGGATATTATTAATTTTTGAAGTTGTGATTAGATTAGTAAACAAAAATGTGGAAAAGGTCCCGATTAAAATATTAATAATAGTATATTGAAATTGGGTTCTTCATTCCACTTTGTCTCTCTTCCTTGGAATTCCACTGCCACTACTACTAGTGTCATAACCTTGCTTCAACAGCTTCATTCACGATTCCGTGTTGTTTTGTTGTATCAATTGATCCTTCCAGAACCGATTCAGCTTTCTTGAGACGAAGTGATTATAGAATGGACCAGACCATTCCAGTGATTGATCTTGACAAGATTTCAGAGCAATCCGAATGCAAAAAGCTAAGAGAAGCATGTGAGAAATGGGGTTGTTTCAGGGTCATCAACCACTCTATTCCTTCCACCCTTATGTCTGATATGAAGATCGTTGTTCAAGCTCTTCTTGATCTTCCTATGGATATCAAGAAAAACAACAAAGATGTTATTGCTGGTAGTGGTTACATGGCACCAAGTGTTGTTAATCCTCTCTATCAAGCTTTAGGCCTCTATGATTTAGGTTCTTCACAAGCTGTGCATGAATTCTGCTCTCAATTGAATGCCACACCTCATCAAAGGTTTCTTCATTTTTCTTATGTTTATCATTTAATTGATTTAATTCATATACACGGTCGATGTAAAGAGTTTTTTTTACGCTATCAATCAATCATAATCATAACTGTTAGTCTCATGTGAATGTGATTAAGGTTGTTGTTGGTTATGATCCTTAATATTGTTCTGTGTGCATAATTATAGTCAAATATGGATGAAATAGTAGCATAACAATTTTTATAAGAAGAATGTTTTGCTATTAGTTTCTTATGGTCTTTGTCAGTGTCTCCAAAAAACGATCTTGTAGTGTGTTTCATTGTATGAAGCTAGTGTCGAATTACACGGTTAAGTTAGTTATAGTTCTGTTAGATAGTTGTTAGTTGTTTATGTTAGCAATCAGTTAACTACTACTATATATTGGCGAATGTAAGCTTATTGCTATCGCATTTCTTTATCATTATTGAGTTGAATGAATTTCTGAGTTCTCAAGCACATTGCTCTGGTTCTCTTCTTTTTCTTCATAGGTCTTGTTTGGGTTGGTTTATTTGAGGCTATCTTTTGTCATAAGCACATGCGAGACTATTTTGGAGAGCTTATGGAAACAACTTATGACATGTCCATAAGTTTTTTTCGACTTATTTTCATAAATTGTCCAGGATAACTTATAGCTTGTGCAAAAAACAATTTGATTTCAGCTCTTGTTAATGAAACAACTTATATACAGTCACATATATGTCAAGGGTTTATACTGTTTGGATTACTGCGTCTTCCACATTGATATGTTTTTTTAGGCATAATAAAAATGTCCATGTAGATGTTATTGTTTTCTTTGGTTTTGTTGCTTTTAAGAGTTTATCCATCTAGTTTATAAAAATGCAAATACTGGTTTCTGGAATTGTTTGATGGTTAGGTGTATTTGAGTTTGATCACTTTAACTTGATGTTGTGCTTATTTGGTATCCCAGTGAATTTGGCAGTATCACAGTGAGCTACTGTGATTTTTTAAACTTTGTAGCTTTGAACCGTGATTTTGTCCAACACACTGTGATATCAAACTTTCACATGATGAATTATAAGATTTTATCCTCTCAAATACAACAGTGAATTTTTGCAAATTTTATATTATACAGTAGCATAGTTTAGCTTCCTATTTTGAGTAAAAATGGAACGTTTCCTATTTTGTTACTAGTATTGAACGGTTGTGACCATTTTATTTATATTTAGTTTTCTGGTTTAGTTTAGTTTTCTATTTCTACTAGCCAATTATTGACCTTTTTATGTATGGTTGATTATTAGCAGGGAAATAATGGAGGCATATGGCAAAGCAATACATGATTTGGCAGTCAAAATAGGACAAAAGATGGCTGAATCACTGGGCATAGGTAGTGCTGATTTTGAGGACTGGCCTTGCCAGTTCAGAATTAATAAATATAGCTTCACCCAAGAATCTGTAGGGTCCCCTGGAGTCCAAATACACACAGATTCAGGGTTCCTAACAATTCTTCAAGACGATGAAAATGTTGGCGGTCTTGAAGTGATGGACAGTTCTGGATCATTTGTTTCAGTCCCACCATTTCATGGAACCCTCCTTGCCAATCTTGGAGATATTGCTAAAGTGAGTGCTAGTTAGTAGTTACACTGTAAATCACTAACTTTGTCCCTAAACGTTCACATTCTTTTCTACCTGCTATTTTATATTGACAGAATATAAGAAATTTAACAAAAATTATACACTATAGTAACATATATAACAAATGTGTTATATTATTATTTTTGTTTACTTGATAACTAAAGCAAGAGAGAGTGCCTAAGTTCAAAAACTAAATTGGTTAATCAATGATTAGTCACCTTCATTTGCGCCTTAGCTTATGTTTTAACCTTATGGTGTTTAAAAATTGTGTGCTGCAAGTCCTGAATATATGAAATGAAATGAATGCAGGTATGGAGCAATGGGAGGTTTTACAATGTAAAGCACCGTGTACAATGCAAGGAAGCTACCACACGCTTTTCAATTGCTACATTCATGTTAGGACCGAGGAAGGAAAATGTTGAGGTCCCAACAGAGGTGGTGGACCATGATCACCCACGTCTATATAAACCTTTTGTTTATGATGATTATAGAAAGCTCAGAGTTTCGAAAAAGATGCACACTGGTGAAGCCCTTGAGCTATTACGCTTGGCGTAAAGATTTGAGAATATCAGGACTTCATCCTCTCTACTGGGCAATGCGCATCTTGTTGATAATCATTTTTTTTAATCCAACGCTCCATGACCATGTCAGAGTTCACGAATAAGTATGTGTACAGTGTACATCCGTGTGTACATGTAGTTGATTTTATGATACTGATTACATGCTATTAGAGAATGATAGTTGGGAAAATTGGTGATACTCTGCTTTTACCGAATAAACAAATAATCAAAATGGGCGTTACACTTTTCAGCCCGGTACCCGTTAGGGCTAGCCCGAACGGGCCGCGGGTAGCCCGTTAGCCTGCATAACAAAAAAAATCATTTAAATTATATATATTTTTCAAATAATTCTTTACGTAGTTGATTATCAAACTGAAAAATAAAAGTCAAAATTCATTGAATTAACACAAATATAAATGTAATATAAAATTATATTTACTCATTTTGTTATTTATAATTTTAAAAATCGAATATATAAATATCTATAACCATAACGTATCTAATTTATTTAAAATTGTTTTCCTCGCCGTTTTAGTTTACGACGTTTGTACGAAAATATTAACAATTTATTTTTGTGCTAGGCATTATTTAAACATATTAAAAATATTATTTATAAAAAAATTTAGGAGTACTTTATAGTACTTTTTTTAATAAAAAAATGTAATTTTTAATACGGGCCGACCCGTTTAGCCTGCGGCCCGTGTAGGGCCGGGCTCGGGTAGTATATTTTGAGCCCGTTTCCAAACCAGGCTTTTTGGCCCGGCCCGATAAAGCCCGAAACCCGTAAGGGCCGGCCCATTTAGGGTCAGGCCGCCCATTTTGACAGCTCTACTCTACCGATAAGTCTCAAACATGATTACATCATGTGGAGTAGGGATTTTAAAATTCAAACTAATCCAAAAATCCAAAACCACACCTAATCCAAAAAAAAAAAAACCATACGAAACTGAATATAGTCGAATGTGTGAAAACCGCTCGATCGAATCATATTTCAGATTCATTTTTCAAAACCAAAATGAACGAAACTGCATACATATATTTTTACTTATGTTTTATTAGTATAATATATTTCATCAATCTTTTGTCATTTCATATATTTCAAACATAATCGACCTTTGTCATTCTATAATGTTAATTTTTAGTATATTATTTGTTATATTTTGTATAGAACATACTATCTTTTTTGTGTCTTTAAAATATTAATAGGAATTTTACAACTGTAATTTGAATATCCTAAAATCGATCTAAATTAAAACAATTAGACTAGACCGGTTTCTTTATACGAGATATCCAAACCGAACTGTTGCATAATTTTATTTTAGGATCGGATAGTTTTTTAGCTCAAAACCAATTCATACCCCAACACAAACAATGTGGTATATGTTCACACACAAAAAAAAAACTACAAACATTCATATAGTACAGGAATCAACTGAGAAACCAAAAGAGGGAAAAATTGTTCAATGAGTAATAATCACCTTTACTTAGTTAAGCTATAAAATTTGAACCAAAAAAAAAACTGGTTTATGGTATTTGCAAACTGTTTGCTCTGTGCAAGACCTTAATATGTAAAAGGAAATGAATGCAGGTATAGAGCAATGGAAGGTTTTGCAATGTGAAGCACCATGTACGATGCAAGGAAGCTACTTACACGTTATTCAATTGCTACATTTATGTTGGGACCCAGGAAGGAAAATATTGAGCCCCAAAGGAGTTGGTGGACCATGATCACCCACATCTTTATCAGCTTTTTACTTATGGAGAGCATAGAACGCTTAGAGTTTCTATCAAAAAGGCTGGTGATAAATATCTGCATGCTGGTGAAGTCCTTGAGCTATTACGTATGGTTTAGTGATTTGGGAAATTTAGTGCCCATCTTTTTAGAAATTTTTATATATGTCCATTTCTTTGTTTTCCAGTTAAATTAAACACTTGTGTCTAAATCCTCTGAAAATAAACATTATTCAATAAAGGGATGTGGTGTCCGAGTGCTAAATAACTCATTTTTGAATGAGGGATGAATGTGTCAACTTTTATCCATGTGGAAATAAAGGGAGTCTTGCTTCTGATTTTAATAACTTTAAATACCATGTTATGTTTTTAATGCAATTTGTTGATTTCTAAACCCCAAACCTTGATACGCCTTTTTTGAACAAATCGTGTCTTATTTAATCCAATATACTTTCCTATTTACCCCACACCCTTCCCAAAAAAAAAGTTAAAAAATATATACAAGGGATGCAATGATACTTATGAAGGACTTCTTAAGAAAATAGGTCAAAAGAGACAACATGATAAATTTGAAAAGCACTGGAAGACCCTCCATTGATAAATGACGACTTTTTCAACTAGACAACCTTCTATTAAATCGCTCAAGTAACGGGTACTAAAATCTTAACCGTCGGGAGTCTCCAAGCTGGTTTAGTGGGGTTGTGTAAGACCCTAACCACGATATTTAAGATTGAATATATTTTTAGTTTTATATGCAAAGCATCATTAAATATTTGCACCACACTCATTACAAATTATATGTGTTTATATTTACAGATTTTTTTTAGGTATGGACATGAGAAATTCGATATGATAAAATTTTGAGAATTCATGACTATTTTCAAAATATTAACATTAGTGTAGTTTTTATATTGAAGATATATTTTTGTTTTATATACAAATACCGTTAACTATTTGCACCACAATCGTTGTGGATTTTATGTGCTTATATTTGCGGAAACATAGTTTTAATTATCGATACGAGAAAGTCGATAGGATAAACTTTTGAAAACTCATGACTATTTTCATAATATCAACATTAATATAGTGTTTCTATTAAATAATTTTTTATATGAAAATTAGTGAAACTAAGAGATTAACATAAGACATATTAGGAAAAATGGGGAAATTAAGTGAGAAGAATAAGCGGTTTTCCTATATTTATGACATAATACATTGTTTTATTATTATTTAGGTTTAAATATATTTTTGATCCCTACATTTTGCACGACTTTAAGTAATAGTTCCTACATTTCAATAAATGTTTTTAAAATCCCTACCTTTTACTTCCGTTAATACAATTGGTCACTGCCGTCTATTTTTGCATAATAAGCAAAGAGAAGGCTGATGTTGCAATATTTTTATTTTATTTTTCTTATCAAAATCAAAACCGGGGTTGGGCCAAAATGTTTCTATTTGACCCGGTTCATATGAATTTGACCCACGTTCATCATTTTTCTACCATGCTTATTGTTGCTGCAAGTTCCATTCCAAAATCCATAACCGTAAAGTCATTTTCCACCATGCTCTCTTCATCTTTCTCACTAATCTCTCTCTCTCTCTCTCTCATACAACCCTTGTCTCCACCTTCCAGTCATCGCACTACCACCATCTTCGTCTCTCTCGCCATTGTAAGCACCGCCCCATCACAAATCGAAACTCTCATCCTCTCCGCACTCCACCATCTCTACCACCACGCCCCCACGCTGTTACCATTGCAGCCATCACAACCTCACCATACCCATACCATCACCATTGTTGTCGATGCTTAGATCCCAGAGGGAATTTTTTTACCGAGATATCAGATGGGTTTCTGCAATATTTTTGTTGTTGTTGAGGTATACAAGAGAGGAAGAAATCCACTAAGATTAACGTTGTTGATATTGCTTATGATTTTTAGTTTAAGAGAAGAGAAATATAAAGATGAATTTAGAAGGAAGATAAGAATGATGAAGAACAGAAAGACGAGGGTCCTTTTGGTCCAATATAATAATTTTTTATTTTGATAATTTTTTTACAATATGTCTTTTACATAAGACACAAATGGCACCCTTATGCTACATCAACATTCCGTTTAATGATTGGGAAGAAGTTGATAGCAATAACTATTATTGATAAAACATTTATTGAAATATAGAGATTATTACATGTAGGGACCAATAACATATTTAATCATATTATTTAGTAGTAAATTGACCTTAAAATCCATCAAAATAGTGAGATTAAGAGGCTAACCGGGAATATTCTAGACAAAAAGATAGACTTTTGTTTAATTATACTAGCAGTAGATTGGCTTTTTTTTTCCTTTCTTCTCAATAGTATTGAAACAACTTTATAGTTTTCACTTATTGAATTCATATTTAATTATACTAGACCCTTACTCGTGCGATGCACGAGTTTGTTTTGATTTTCATATATAAGTATCATGTTGATTATATTATTAGTTGTCGACATATTTAAATGTATTATGTATAACATTTCAATAAAGACTACAATGAGCAAAATGCACCGAAGTTGGAACTCGTCATACAAAATTTAAACAATGAGCAAAATTTAAACAATGAGCTAATTAAATAGTTCAAAATACACTTCAAATGAAAAAATTACTATATAAAGTTAGTATGAGAAACATATCAAGTAATTCAACCATAGAAGCCTATAAGATCATCTACATTTTCATTTTTCAAGACATATGTCGAAGGAAAAAGGGGAAGAAATGGATGAAACTGTAGACTTTTGGTTTAGATTGCGAAGGAGAAAGAAGAAAAAAGGGTTCGAAACCGTTTGGAAAGAAAGGAAAATGAATTAATTGATTTTTTGAAAAGGGAGTTTAATATTGGATATCACGTAGTGGAAGCCAAATGATAACACAACAACAACAAGTGGCTTGGTGGTTAATGATTTAGATTTTGTCCCTGTAATTTCAGATTCTTCAACTTTTGGTCCCTCATTTTATCATGTCATTAGAATACGCATAAATTACGTCCCTGTAATTTCAGATTCCTCCCACTTTTGGTCCCTGTAATTTCAGATTTCTCCACTTTTGGTCCCTCATTTTATGTGTCATGTAAGCAGATTCTGCTAACGTGGTGAAACGAGGGACCAAAAGTGGAAGAATTTGATATTACATGGACAAAATCTAAATTTTTTTACAGGGGCTAAAACCAGAATTCGCTAATATTACATGGACGAAAAGAGGTATTTACCCTTTTTAATTTAATTCTGGGCAAGAATGTTCTTTTCCAACATTGCTTCCTGTTATGATTTCCACATCCAACATATTCTTAAATAAACCATGACATAACAATCGCGTTCCATTACACATACCATATCTAGGGTCTATGTTTCGAAACAACATCAAAGGTGCACTTTTTATACCTTTAAAATATGTGGTGAGATACTTTCTTGAGCAGTTGAGTTTAGGAATTCATGTTGATATAAGTTATGAGTATCCCCTTCAACCTCGTTAAATGACAATAAATTATGTTATTCTCCTGAAAACTAATTGATAATTATGTCATTCTATTTTTGAACATCATTATTTGTAGGTATAATTATGGCTCTTTCGACCATATATATGAAATATGATATTACTCCTCGTCTATAAATCACATACACTCCTCATATTAGATGTGTCTGAACACGTGTTGCACCCACATCCACAAATATAATTACCCTAAATTATGTGATTTTCTCAAATTATCAACATTATTGGCGTGTCAGTATCCGTGTTGTATCTGGTACTGGTGTTCGTATTCATACTTCTTAGTGGTCCTCTCTTTTTATGGCCTCAGATGGTGGTTTGAATGTAACCAAAAACAAAAGATGGTGGTTTGCAGCTTTCTAGTGTTTCTATTTTTAGTTGTTGGTAACATGAGTGTGATTATCATTTAACAATTTTGAATTGTTTAAATGGTTTTAACACTTCGATTTCATTGTATTTGTTGGATATTTGATGTGGGTCATGGGTGAAGTTTATCAATTGTATACATGCAGAACGTTTGTAATCACAAAGAAAAAAACAATGTTTTTATTCCATTAAACGGCAGAGGATGTTATTGCTTATTTTTCCTTTATTTAATAATAAAAAAAAATGGTTCTCTTTATATAAAAAAAAAAAAAGAAGCCACACTATCATAGTTTGTATAAGTAATTATAAACCAACAAAGTCAAATAATTCTTAAAATTAATCGTAAACAATTTGAATCATAATCGCTTATAAACCAGCAAAGTCAAATATATAATCCATAAAATTAATCGACTTTGATTAGTTGTAACATGAAAGAAAAAGAAAAAAAAACTAAACATGTTAATTCTGAATTCTGATGCAGAGGGTTGAGAAAAATTAAACAATGTAGGAACGAACAATTAACTGTGAGAACCATACTTATTAATATTTGATATAATGCTAACAAATCTTTTTCTAACATATTTTGAGTTCTAATCTTTTTTTAGAGGATTTAAAGTTCAATCTTTAACATTATTTTTTGCTCACGTTTGTTATTAATCTTATTTTTAGAGGATTTAAAATTCAATCTTTAACATTATGTTTTGCTCTTGTTACTAATCTTTTTATCGGAAGATTTAAAGTCCAACTTTTAACATTATTTTTTGTTCACATTTGTTACTAATTTTTTTTAGAGTATTTAAAGTCCAATCTTTAACATTGTTATTTTTTGCTCACATCTGTTACTAATCTATTTTTTAGAGGATTTAGAGCCCGTTTGTTACAGATTAAAATAAAAGTGATTTTGACATAAAATGATTTAGAGATTATATTTTAGAAATTTTGTGAAAAATCAGAATCTAGAGATTTTTTGGATACAAAATTAGTTCAATTTTTTAAATCATATTTTCTCTCTCCACTAAAAAAAATCTATTTTTTGAGAAGCTGCTCTTAATAGCTTCTCATTTGAAGCTGTTTTTAGATTATTTTTAGATTCTGATTTTTTTTTAAAATCTGTAACAAACAGATGCAAAACTCTTGAAAGTGATTATTTTCTTAAAAAAACTACAACAAACGGGCCATTAAAGTCCATTCTTTAACATTATTTTTTGCTCACGTTTGTTAATAATTTTTTTTTTGGAGGATTTAAAGTTCAATCTTTAACATTATTTTTTGTTCACGTTTGTTACTAATATTTTTTTAGAGGATTTAAAGTCTAATCTTTACCATTATTTTTTGCTCACGTTTGTTACAATTGATCAAAGGCTAAGGAAAAGTAACTTATATTAATAAAACAGTATGTAAATACTGTTTTTTTGTGGAAGTAATAAAATAATATGGAAATATGGTTTTTGTGGAAGAGATATGAAAATACTTGGCAATCTTTGTCGGTTGTATTGAGGGCAACAACACATGTACAATATGAAATATTGGATGATGAAAAAGGTAATATGAGTTTTTGTTTAGTGCTAGTTTTATGTGAGTTTGATATGTGGTTAACGGAGGTAAAAGAGAGTTAACGAGGACGATTAGTGACATGTATTAGTAATCCACGTGTTATTTTATAATTGACTAACAGTAAGAACAGTTCATAAGAAATTATGCGTAAGTTTTCTCCTTAAATTAAATTTATTATTATCTATTTGTTACATGTGTTATTTGTATTTAAAATTAAAATTAAGGATATTTTTGGACAGAAAAGTCCAACCCAAAAATATGCTGAAAAAGGTGGTTTTCTTTATAATATATATATATATATATATATATATATATATATATATATATATATATATATCGTTTTTTATTTTGATCTTTAATATTTTATTTTAATCCCTACAAAATATGTTTATATTGGAGTTAGTCTATACTATATTTATTTTAGTCCTTATTTAGAGGAATTAAAATCAAATAACCTACATATTACAAAAATCAATTCCAGTATAAATAAACTTTAGTGTGACATGAATAAAATAAAAAGAGGGAAAGCAAAAATGGTATATCTTCATGAACTAAAAAAAAAAACGGGAGCTAAAAAAAGCTTTCGAGCATTCGAATATTCAACTATTTTTCTAATAAAAAAGTAAATAGTGATTTTTGGATTATTTAATGGTTTGATTAATTAACAATTAATCTTGATAGAGCCCACCCTAAAATATCATCAATTCAATTATTTAAATGTTTGGTGTACATTTCCTAATAATTCTTAATAATGTCATCAAATTCTGGTTCAAGTTGCCAAGCATTCTATACATAGTGGGGTGTACGCGTACAATAGGGTTCATGTCCAACAGAATAGGATAATGATCTGACGCTGGGACAACAAGATTTTCTAATTTAGCTACCGGAAAAATATTAAACCATGCAAAATTTGCTAATGCTATATCCAACCTTTCTTCTACATTACATGGTGTACCCAAACTCTTACCAGGTGAACATATACCCATCAACTGGAACATCAGATAAACCCAAAATCAATTACCGCTTGCGTAAATCCATTAATCAACCAGTTTGAAGGAACCGTTTTGCCCCCTTCTTTCACATGCATCCATAATATCATTAAAATCTTCGAAAATACACCGCGGACTATTTGACCGACAAGATAACTGACATAGGAAATCCCACACGATGCGCCTACATCCTTCATTGGGGTACCCTTAGTATCCTTTTAAGTATCCAAGAACCACAAATAACATATATAATTTCTACAATAATACGATTTTGTGAATAACCAACGATTTGACAATTAGAATATGTGCGCCAATATTAGGCTAGGCCACCCTCTCTACTAGTAAGATCAACAGAGAAACATAAATCAAAACCTAGAGCATGTCGTAATTCCTCAATTTTATTGGTGTGGACAAATGTATCGCATAAGAAGAAGGCTTCCAGATTATAGTACGAGACAAAATATTTTATATTAGAAATTGCTTTGGGTTACCCAATCTTCGACAGTTATTACTAATCACACTCATTTTCAGCCCTAAAATAAGTAACCATATTTCCTTAATACAGAGAACCCAAGAAAAATATGTGGTTGTCTTGCTCAATTTCCAGAACCCAAGGAAGTCTTGTGTGCATCTTACTTAATTTATGTTAGAACAATACACAATGGATAAAGGAATAAAGGAACAAGGCTGCAAAGGTTTTATATCGATGGAATAAAGGAATCAATTAGACAAAATCATGACCTAAAGCCTCTTTATGAACCTTTTACTTATGAAGAGTATAGGATACTCAGAGTTTCCATAAATAAGACTGATGATAAATTACTTCATGCTGGTGAAGTCCTTGAACTATTACGTTTGGTCTAATGATTTGGGATATTTAGTCTCCCTCTTTTCAGAAACTTTTATATATGTCCCTTTCTTTATTTTCCGGTTAAAATAACATTTGTGTCTAAATCGAAAAAGACTTTTGTCATTGAAGGGGAATGGTTATCTTGCTAGTGTTTGAGTGCTAAATAACTCATATATGACAGATGAATATGGCAACTTTGGTCCGTGGGGAAATAAAACGAAAATGATATAGATAGATCACCTTAAATGATAATAGAACCCATTGGATATAGATAGATCACTCATTTAATGATATAGATAGATCACAATTCATTCACTTATTTTTTTTTAATCTAATAGACCACCTTAAATGATAATAGAACCCATTGGATAAAATATATAAATAGTTTATTTTTAACATTAATTAAAATTAATTATAAATAAAATCAGAAATAAAAAATTCCTCTAAAAATCAGAAATAAAAACTGAATATTCAAATAAATTTTAATTTATTAATAATATATTAAAAATTGGAAGGAAAATGTAATAATTAATAATTGAGGTTGGATTCGATGAAACACTTCTGTTTTTACCCAAAGAAAATTAGGCAATGTTCTCCTAAATGCAAGTATCCCACTTTTTATTTTCTTTCAACAATATTCTCTTTTTCCAGTCTAAAATGCTCTTTTTATGCTAATAATTAAAACAAAAGTAGGAGGAAATAATCATGCAAGAGAATGACAAAAGCTATATTATAAATCCATATATTATCAAGTTGCGCAGCAAAAGCAAATATAAAGCCAAATAAAATATTGTCAAGTTGGGTTTAAGAAAATTAAATCAATTTCAAAGCTTATCATGACTAGGGAACATACGTATAAGCCATATGCTAAAAGTTTAAAGTCGACACGCAAATAAAAACACATCAACGTTGGCACAGGGGTTGTCATTTTATTATTGAAAGGGTCTTTTATATGAAAGGTATCTACTACTTTTTCTCCAATTCCTAGGCAGAGAAAAGAAATAAGAAAAGTGTTGTTTTTTACCAAGCAAAATCAAAGTATTTCATTCAACAAAATACACAATATATGAATAAAGACATTATAAGTAGTGTAATTGATAAGAGTTTACTAGAGCATGGAGAGTGCATATTTGTTTGTCATCTTGTAAACACAAATTAGAGTAGTTTTTTTTTTTAAAGATAAGAGGTGTCCTGTAAAAGGAAAAAAAAAATAGAACCATATTTAGAATAATCATAAATTTGATATTCATTAATCGAGATCCATGGATATGATATGAACCAATTGAGAACTCGAAGCTGGTGCCAAACTTCACCTTCTGTTGCAAACATAATAACATGACACCAAATTTGTTGATAATTATATTCGATGAAAAAATCACATCAATAAATACTTGATGTGTGGAGTAAGGAATAATCAAGCAACTAAAACAAGTGGGTAACAGTTATAATCACAAACAAAAGTAGAAAACAGCAAGAGAAAAGAAGAGAGAACACAAATTTTTTTTGTTTATCCAGTTCAGTCCAAAATTGACCTAATCTGGGGAGAGAGCAGCCCTCCGTTCCACTATAATGATGAGTAACTTTACAAAAGAGATATCAATGGGTTAAAAGAGATATCAATGAGTTACAAGAATAAGTCTCCCGCCTAATTCTACCCAAAGTCTCATTCTCTTCCGGTAACCAAGAGACTCAATCCTAATAGTGTTTCCCAAGGTGAATCAACCCTCAAACCCTAGTGTTTGTTCTCAAGAGATAAACTCTATACAAACCCTAGTTTTGTTGTTGTCTTTCTAAACCCTTGTTTCAGCCCCCTCTATCTCAAGGTTTACTCTGATACAAGGTCTATGTTTATAGTAAAATATAACTCATAAATTTGAAACGAATATCACACTGAAGATACGTTTCTTTTTTATCTCCTTCACTGAAAGAATATTTGCATTCAAACATTCAAACGAATAAGAAAACTGAAAATGGCCAAAAAATATTTCGAATAAAAACATTCAAACTGACCTTATGTACATTTTTTTATTGAAAATTGTTTTTCCCACTTCTAAGTTTGATATAACACATCAGTAAATTACACATATAACCCCAACGGTAGCTAACTGCCATTCAGGCCTACACAACGGTAGAATGCTACCCTCGATTAACTTACAACAATAGTTAGTTGTCGTTGTCATCATTATTTTTCAGCATCACAATATTCCATCCTCGATAATCTACAAATCAATCGATCAAACAGTGCATGTAGAAAACCATAAATCAGTGAATAAAAATGATTGAAGGAAAGGTGATAAAAGGAAAAAAGCTAAAAACAACATAAAATTATTCAGATTACGCATAACTTGTTTATGGTTTCTTTTTTAGTTTTTAAGAGGAGTTGTGATGAAAGAGAAAGCGTTCATACCATTGTATGTTTGAACATCTTCTCTCCTATCACCATGCATCTTATAAACTGTCTACACCTCCACAATAAAAATAAATTAAGTAGTAAGAAGTGTTGAGTTTGGTGGTTTTTTATTTAGTTTTTAAGAGGTGTAGTGCTGAAAGGGAAGATGTACATACTATTGAATGTTTGAACACCTTCTCTATCACCACCACACATCTTATAAACTGTCGATATAAGCACATTTGTAAAAAAATATACTATGCAGTAAGTGTTGAGTTTGGATGAAATTAAAACAACACTGCCTATTTATAGAACTTTTTATGGGTTGTGGACCACAAAAAGTGTTGGTGGAACCCTATCCACACAAAAATACATTACAACGGTAGTTAGCATCCGCAAGTACAACTTTAACAGCAGTTAGCTGCTGTTGCGTACTGAAAGCAGAACCTGCAATTGCCAAAAGTTGCCAAAACCTTCACTTATGCGTTTATAAAATTCCCTATTTTTCGTTGTTTTTTCACATCAACATTAATAAATTACCAACATACGAATTATCAACATTCGATGCAAATTAAATGCAAATTACCACAATGCGATAGAAATGTACCAACATCAGTTAAAGTCAACCAAATACAAAATATGAACAAATGTCATCAAAATAAGAACAAAGCTTGAAAATGGAACTAACAACAAGTCCTAAAAACAAACAAAGCCTAACTAACAACAAGTCTTAAAAATGGAACTACTCCTCTTCCTGCTCTTGCCTCCTCAGCCTCCTACGCCTTATGGTCAATGTCAGTGCCAACCTCCCCCTAACATCTCGCAAAGCATGATACAACTCCTCAATGCTCAACCCCTCTTGACTCAACGATTCATCAACCCGTCTAACATCGCTTCTAATCAGCTTCATGGTATCAAGCGAGCCTCTCTTATACTGTCGTGCAATGATCTGCTCCTCATTTGCTGGCCTCAGAGGAGATCCCTTAACATGTGGCAAAATCTTTGGGTGAGACACCTGACCGTACCAAATCACATAGCTGTTTGCGTACTGCCATGGTACAACCACATGCCGACCCCACTGAGCTTGAGTACTGGTGTGAAACCGATAATCGAGAAAAAGCCTACACAACCTGGGCTATACACATAGCGTGCATACATGTCGGAGGATTGGAGATGTTCTTTACGTACCCATACTACTTTTTAACCCACTTAGGCAAGTGACGGTACACCTTTCCACGACCGTACATCAACCATCCTAAATACCAAAATATTTCCTCAAATGCTTGGATCTCTCTATAGCCTTCGTACAACATCCAACATACATCATCCATCTAGAGACAATCATGCGCCAACCGGTAGAACGACACGACTCCATGACCCCTGTGTGGAATCCATCTAGCAACGCATGATCAGTTTAGGAGATACTCTTCATTATCATCTCTGGGGCACACTCGTTGAAAATATGCAAATAACCATCACTGCACAAAACAAACACATTTATAAATTATTACCATCAATGTTTATAAAATATAAAATAATTGCAAAGTACAATTATGATATATATTAATTTTTTTCACATATTTAAATATGTTATCATATACTAGAATTGAAATATGATATCATGTATAGTTAAATTATTTAAAATGTCACGTTAAATATTAAAAGGGAGTTTAATATCACTAATAAAGTATTTTATTAAACTATTTTAAATATAAAATCAAGAGTTAATATGTCTTTACCCCCCTGTAATTTGGGCGAGTTCCGGTTTACCCCCTTGTAAAAAAATAAGTTAAGATTCCAACCCTGTAAAATAAGATTCTTTGATTTTAACCCCTAACCCATGTGACTGTGCAGAATTGCTGACGTGGCGAGCTGATTGTATAATTAATTTTGTTTTTCATTTTCTCAAAGGTACACATGGCATTTGTGCCTATTTTTTTAAAAAAATTAAAAAAATTCAGGATTTTTTTTATTACGAAAAATATTTTCCAAAATTTTGAAAAATATATTTTCCGAAAATTCAAAAATTTATAATTTACGAAAAATATATATTTCAAATTTTTTTAATTTTCCATAATGTTTTTAAAAAAAAATCGAAAATTTTGAAATATATATTTCAAAAAAAAAATTTCAAATTATTTACGAAAATTTGGAAATATATATTTTTCAAAATTTAAAACATATTTTTTTTCGAAAAAGAAGTTTTTTAAATTTTCTCATCAAAAGAAATCTGGAAAATATTTTTATTTTTAAAAATTTGGATACAAATTTATTCAAAAATTTAGGAAAATTCAGATTTTTTTCGAAAATTTATTCCATAATTTTTTTTACGATGTGTTACAGATTTGAGAATTTTTTTTAATAATTAAAAATTGAGAGTAAAAAAAATCTGGAATTTTTTTATTTATTTAAATTTATTCTTATATATTTGTTACATGTAGTATTTGTATTGAAAATTGATGGCATTTTTGAAAAGAAACAGCAGGTCCAAAATAACTGAAAGAGGTTGTTTTCTTTATATATATTGTCGCGCCATTTTTCGGAGATCAAGACTATTTGATTAGCGTTTGACTCACTATTTATTTCACGACTGAACATTTAATTTTTTTAAAAGAAAGTGGAAAAAAGTTCAAATACCACTTTAAAAGATTTAGGGTTCGGGGGTTGGTTACATAAAGGGAAGGTATTAACACCCTTTATGTCTGTAGTACTCTATGGGAACCTCTTGATTTTATTTAACTTTTGTGCTATAATTTACTTGCTTTTTGAAAATGAATTTAAAGTGATAAGAGAATAAAGAAGCCTATTATCTACATTTTTTATTGATTTGGAAGGACATGGTCCTTTTCCTACGTACCCGTGAGGGATCAAAATCTCGAAGTTTGGGGTAGAAATTTCGTTTTATTTGTTTGGTGTTTTTATTAGTTTTGAAAAAAAAATTAAAGAAAAAAGCCGAGTGGCAAATTGGAATTTATTTGTATTTTTTATTTGAAAGAGACTACTCATGATAAAATTAAATTGTTTTAGACATTTGATTAAGAAAAACAAAAAGAAGGATCACTTGATTTTTGGAATCAAGGTTTATTATAAAAAATGTTTTTTGTGATTTTTGATTATTTGCATGTTTTTTTTGTTTTTTTTTAATAATAATTAAAACTAAAGTTTAAACTAAAGGAGCATAAAAATAAAAGCGTTGGTACCTTATGGCGGTGTTGGATCGCCACAATGACCTTTTACCTAAACTGTCAAGCATAAAAATAAACATACACCCGCACACGCACACATGCACCTACAACTATTACATTAAACCTACAATACATGCTATGGTCTGCGAGAAAGTAAATAACGAAAAATAAATAATTTACATTTAAATCCATTATACATTCTAAGGTCTATAATAAAATAAAAGAGATAAAAAATACGCAATAAATAAGTGAATGATAAATATGTTGTCTGTGAGAAAAAAGAAAAAAGTACTACCTTTCTGTTTGGTTTGCTGTCCGTGAGAAAAAAACCTTCTGTTTGGTTTGTTGCCTGTGAGAAGAACCTTCTGTTTAGTTTGCTGTCTCTGAGAAAAAACTTCTATTTGGTTTTCTGTCTGTGCGAAGAAACTTCTGTTTGGTTTGCAGTCTGTGTGAAGAAACTTCTGTTTGGTTTGCTGTTTGTGCGAAAATTGGTGTTTGGTTGGCTGTTTTATGCAAAAATTGGTACTTGTGATGTTGATGCGGGCTATGAACGAGAGTGAGCCTCTGAGAATGGTTTCTTTGCAGGTTGTGAATTTAGGCCGTAAAATTATGTTTTGGTTGATGAATGATGGTGTCGTGATGTTGGTTTGGTTATTGTTGCCTCTGTTGTTTTGTGACTCTGTAACTATTGCAGGTTTTTTATTAATTTTGGCCTCTTTCTTCTATGTGTTTGCAGGTTGTATTTATAGCATTAGGACTAGGGTTATGGTTTGTTAAAAAGATGCAAAAAATTTGGGGCTTGGGGAGGAGGAAAGTGTGTTTGTTACAGATTGCATATTTTGGATTTATACTCTTTTTTGGACTTATCATCTAATAATATAAATAAAAATAAATAAAAAGAAAGGATAATTATGCAAACTTGGACTTTGGATACTATTTGGACTTATCGACATTTTTTTGGAATTTTTGGACAATTAATAATAAATAATTAAAAATAAAATAAAGTGAAAGTAATTATACTAAGAAAATAAAAATGACTAATTAAAAATAGGAATTAAAATTAAAGATTAAAAATAAGGAAATTAAACAAAAGATGGAAATTAAAAATATAAAAGTAAATATAAATAAAGAGAGAAGAGGACCCTATTCGGAACCAAAACGTGAGGTATTTTAAAATACATCTCTGCCGATATTTTTACTGAATAAGTTAGAGATTGATCAGAGTCAAATGACACGTGTCGGTGGGATCTTGGGTCCAAAATTGAGGTATGACATATATATATATATATATATATATATATATATATTTCCCAAAAAATTATATGAAAAATACAAAAATTTCTAAACTTACTATATTTTGATTTTTTTTTTAAAAAAACCAAATTAAATTAAATTTTTATAAATATTAAAAAAAATAACAAAAGCTAATTTCTGAATGTTTATTTTTTTCTGAATTTTTTTTTTTGAAAAAAATCCAATTTTTTTCGTTTTTTTTAAAAAAGATTTTTTTTCTTATTTTTAAATTTTTTGAAAATTAATTTTCAGTTTTTTTTTATTTTTTATCTTTTTAAAATAATTTTTTAAACCATTACGCACATGTCAGGTTTTAAAATAATTACACAGTGGTGTGCCACGTCAGTGTCTATTATACACGTGTCAGGTTTTAAAAAAAAATAAAAAATAAAATAATTACACAGTGGCATGCCACATCAACGTCTGGATGTGATCATGGGTGTTTTGTGGAGAATCTTCATATTACACAGTTGAAATCTAAACTTTTTTTTACAGGGGGTAAACCGGAACTCGCCCAAATTACAGGGAGGTAAAGACATATTAACCCTAAAATCAAACACATTTATAAATTATTACCATCAAACATTTTATTCAGATACACAAGCATAATAAATTAAAATTATTTTCTTCAAGAGTTTTAAGTTTGCCTCCATCGATTTGTTCCTAGCTATAAGGGACTAAGCTAGATAGTGGTAAATGTACGTCAATGTCATCCCTCCCCGCAAGTATTGATTTTTCGAACCAAGGTCATCCATTGTCTCCAAGTATATCAACTCGATGTTTATGTTACTCATATCACCAAACAACGTACATCCAATAAGATATAAGCGGAAATTCCTCACACAACAAAGTCTCCCTCTCCCTCTCCCCCCCCCCCCCCTCTCTCTCTCTCCTCTTTGCACGTACACCTAACCACCTAACCATCAATGTTACTCCATCATCCATAGACACATTTCTCGCATGGCTCAGCATGCGTCATTCAATGAAAACGTGCAGAAGACACGCCACATCATCTAATGTGACGATTATCTTTCCATCGGTATGTGAAAACTGCTAGTCTCGACTCCCACTCCCATCATGTCACTTATTCTACCAAAGAATAATGAATAAAACTTGACCATGAATTATTCTAGCACTAGATACCAAACTCAAGAACTAACCGGTCTATCTGTCTCATATTAACTTATTTTTTGGTCAAGATTTTAAATATGTAGTTATTCAACCGATAAACTATTTATATGTGAATACGGGAGTTGCACATTATCATAAGTTATTTTTTCTTCTACGACCCAAAACACTTCCTAAAGGGACGTTATTACTCACTCAGCTGTAGATCATTTACCACAATTTCATTTTGTTTTTTAAAATGTCCATATTCCTTGCACATGTCAACCTGTATTATCCTCTTAAAATAATATTCTTCCCTAGACAAAAACAACAATTTCAAATATGGAAACTTCGAAGAAAACAAAACCAACACAAACCCAATTGCACCTTATTAAAATCACCTTCAAAACCTGCTTTTCCTTACACAAAGAAAAGAAAATTATAATAAGTATCCTTAATCAACAACACCACCATTCATTTCAAACAACATACTCACATCACAACAACAATGCTTTCCATTCAGTGTCGCCGCCGGCACAAGTCCGACATGGCTTACCTCACCGCCCTCATCGGCATTCTTCTCCTCTTTCCGGCGCCAACCTCCCAAGCTCAAATCAAAACTCACTCCTTTGGACCCTTCAACACCACCAATGAACACTATTTTCAAATCTTATCCACCGCATCCATCCATCTCGGTGCCCTTCAGGTCACCCCGGACAGCGCAGGAAGTTCAACCATCGTCCCCCTCTTCAACAACTCCGGCAGAGTCTTTTTCAAAGAACCCTTTAAACTATGGGACGGTTCCTCCTCCACCGGTAAACTTGTCTCCTTCAATACTTCCTTCCTCATCAACATCTTTCGCTACAACAATGGTACCCCTGGCGAAGGTCTTGCTTTCATCATCGCACCTTCTCTCACCATCCCTCTCAACAGCTCCGGTGGGTACCTAGGGTTAACAAACGCAACCACAGACGGAAACTCAACCAATCGTTTTGTTGCTGTTGAACTTGACACCGTTAAACAAGACTTTGATGATGACAAGAACCACATAGGACTTGACATAAACAGCGTTCGTTCCAACGTTAGTGTTCCTCTTGATTTGGAGCTCTCTCCAAATGGAACTAGATTCCATGTTTTATGGGTTGAATACGACGGTGATAGGAAAAATTTTAGTGTCTACATGGCGGAACAACCTTCCCAAGATTTACCTATAGTGAAAAAACCGGCTAAACCGATAATAAGTTCAAGTCTTGATCTAACAAAAGTGGTGAGTCAAAATTCTTATTTTGGATTTTCTGCTTCAACGGGTAGTACTGTTGAGTTAAACTGCGTGCTTAGATGGAATATTTCAATTGAAGTGTTTGATGATAAGAAAAATGAAAAATATTTGAGTATTGGTTTAGGTGTTGGGATTCCTCTATTGGTTTTGATTTTAGCTGGTGGTGGATTTTGGTATTATTATTTATGTAAGAAGAAGAAGAGTGAAGAACATGGTTCTAATTCTCAAATAATGGGTACATTGAAGAGTTTACCAGGAACACCAAGAGAGTTTAGTTTTCAAGAATTGAAGAAAGCTACAAATAATTTTGATGAAAAGCATAAACTTGGTCAAGGTGGATATGGTGTTGTTTATAGAGGAACTTTACCTAAGGAAAAATTAGAAGTTGCTGTTAAGATGTTTTCTAGAGACAAGATGAAAAGTACTGATGATTTCTTGGCTGAACTTACAATTATCAATCGTCTTCGTCATAGACATCTTGTTAAATTACAAGGTCAGTTTCATTTTTCATTCATTTATTTATTTCAGTTCTTAATTAATTTTCATTAAGCTTCATCAATATTATTTCATTAAATTCTCTAAGTTAGAGCTTAGATCTATATGATTGTTTAGGAATGTTTCAATCATACCATTCTGTCTGTGTTACCGTTATTGTTGATGATTGAATTATCGATACTTTTGACCAGCTATTGGTGAAGGTTGGTGGTGTGTCTGGTCTTTTAAAAGGGAAAAGACATTTTTGTGATGTTTTTTAATCTAAAATAAACATGCATTGTTTGTGATCTAGCTGGTCTTTTGTTCTGTCCTATGGATTAGTTTTGTTTTGAAAGTGACATTTGATTCTTGTGACCGTATGTGGTCAATATTAATTGCTATCCCAATAATATAGAAAGAGCTTTTTCTGCCTTTTGTCCGTATGGTCAATGCTTAGCTTAAGCTTCATTTCATTGAACCTTCCTTCATCAATTCTCAACGCTGAACATTTATGGAAGAAAATATCAACGCCGAAATTGAAATTACTAGCATAATATCCTTTTCAATCTAAATTTCCAACGTAACATTGTCAACTTACTAGATTATTAATTAGTCAAAATAAAAAATTCATCCAAACAAGATTAATAGATTTTAGAGTAGAAAAAACTTAATTGAGTACCATCTTGTAGTTAATTAAGGCCCTAGTGGTAAACACAACCCCATCAGCCGGCCAGTGTTTCCACGAGTCTTCTTAATTTATATAGTAAGATATTATAAAAGCCACGAGTTATTATCATCAATAATCATAATATAATATATTCAGCTTTTCGTAACTTTTAAGCATTGCCAACTAGTCTAACAAAAGAGTTCATAAATAATATATGATGACTTTGGCTTGGTTTGATGAAGTAAAGACTAACCATGTTGTCAACTTGTCATCAAAGAGATAAAGATGGATGTGTACTATAGTAGCTGGCCTTATTTCTGAGATTGAAAATATATGTATCCTAATTTGTACTTTTGTGTATAAAAATTCAACGTTCTTACTCATATTGACCGAGTACCTAAGGTCAATGTTGGAATATAAGTCGGTATTTGATAAAATATTATTGTCATTGAATTAAACATTAATTTAATTTTTCTTTTGCACAAATCATTTAAATAATTAAAAAATAAACAGTATTAGAAGCCAAATTATTTAATTAACTCGACATTCATAGCCCTTGGTGGACTGAGTGAAGTTTCAAACCATAAGTGGTTCATGACGAAGTGCCCTGTTAACTCTTACTTCTTATATGAGTGGGAGGTGCAAACTATTTGTGTTGGAATTTGTTGGAATTTGGCAGGGTACTGTGGTGGTGCCCGTGGTGATCTTGCTTGATGGTAGCGGTGAGGTTTGTGCCTCTTTGGGTGGTCTCATCCTTAGGATGTCTCCCTCTCTCTATCTAATTAGTGGAGTTGCAGCCGGTGTTTCTAGGGTTGTTTGGTGCAAGGTAGTTAAAATTGAGATTTTACTTCAGGTTAAAAGAGAAGAGCAAATCGTAAAATCGCAACCAAAATCAAAGGATTTTACTCAATTACTTTTGTAGAATCGATTAAGAAATTGTAAAATCGCAATCAAAATCGATGGATTTTGTCTATTTTGGAATTCTACTGTGGATTTGAGTCATTGAAGGGGAAGAAAGTCGCAAAATCCTAAATTTTAGGATTTAAGTCGGAATTTTGACAACAATGGTCTGGTGCCTTTTGGTGTTTTTAGCCTTGACTTTGTTTCCCTAAAATTTGAGTGAAAATTTATGTGCCAAATTAGTCAGTTGACAAAATTATGTGCACCATTTTATTCCTTTAAGAATGATAATAGTACACATTAGTCTCTTTAGAATGATAAAAGTATTGCATTAAATTAAGGACTAACATGTCTTCATTTTATAATTCTCCATGATTGATTATGACTTTTTTTCTTAGGACTGAAATGGTACACTCAGTTTTTAGCAGAAACTAATTTGAACCATTATCCTTAAATATTTATCAGCTTATTTTATCTTTAATATATATGGATTAATTTGGAAATAATATGCAGGATGGTGCCACAAAAATGGAGTATTGCTCTTAGTATACGACTACATGCCTAACGGAAGCTTAGACAACCACATATTTTGCGAGGATGGAACAAGCAAAACCCCTCTAAGTTGGAATCTAAGATACAAAATCCTCTCAGGCGTTGCTTCTGCATTGAATTACCTACACAACGAGTACGATCAAACAGTAGTCCATAGAGACCTGAAAGCAAGCAACATAATGCTAGACGTTGATTTCAATGCACGTTTAGGTGATTTCGGCTTAGCACGTGCACTAGAGAATGAAAAAACATCCTATGCAGAATTAGAAGGAGTACAAGGTACAATGGGATACATAGCACCAGAATGTTTCCACACAGGAAAAGCTTCAAGAGAATCAGATGTTTATGGTCTTGGTGCTGTGTTTCTTGAAACTGTATGTGGTCAAAGACCTTGGACTAAAATTGAAGGGTATCAATTTTTGGTGGATTGGGTTTGGTATTTACATCGTGAAGGAAGAATTTTAGAAGCAGTTGATCAAAGTGTTGGGAATGAGTATGATGTTGAAGAGGTAGAGAGGGTATTGAAATTGGGATTGGCTTGTTCTCATCCTATTGCTAGTGAGAGACCAAATTTGCAAATGATTGTTCAAATTTTATCTGGGTCAGTTAATGTGCCTCATGTGCCACCTTTTAAACCTTCTTTTATGTGGCCAGCTGTGGATTTAGCTAGTCTTGCAAGTACTGATTTTACAACAACAAATACTAGTGAGTATACACCAATCAATACTAGTAACTCACAATCTTCTATGCATGTTGGATTCTCAGATAACAGTTCTTTGGTCTAAGACTGAGACTAATTTCTTTTTGTATTTTCTGTGTGTATGTTGATTAATTAGCCTTTCTTAATTTTTCTTTCTCTTGAGAAACAGGAAGAAAATTTGTTCCGACTTTTCCATTTTATTTTACTTTTCTATTTTTATTTCAATTGATTTTTAACTGTATATTCTTTTTTCTTCTACTTTTTAATTGGAAAGGAATGGAATCAGTGTGCATCAATGTATAAATTTTGATGAAATATGTTACTTCTGCTTCTTCTTTTTTGAAACAATGTTACTTCTGCTTTGTTTTGCATTATTTTGTACCCACGTATGATTAGAGATTCTTATATAAATTTTGATGAATTTTATCCTTAATAAAATTCGGTCTAGAAATATTAGCTCAACTGGCAAAAGCCGAAATTGCAAGGCTAGACATCGTGACTCGGGTTCAAACCTAGGACCTCACAGTTGTGTGTGAGTTTAATATCAGTGGCTTACCACTTCATCTAAGACAAAAAAAAGTATACAAATTACTCAATCGGTTAAAGTCAACCCACACGCACAAGTGACATCCGCATACAAATTTTTTATTCTTTATTTTTGACTCAAGCCATTAATAGATAGATATTGTCACTCAAGTGAAGTTCATAATTGACACGCTTTACTGACAACCTTTGTCTTTATGCTTGATGCTAAAATCAATGTGGAGTGTGATCCTTACCGGTAGAGTCATAAGATGGACCAATCTGACCCGATCCAACGAAATAGATTACATAATTGGCTAGATAAAATTGAAAATAACTCACAAACACATCAAGAGGGAAATGAAAGAACGTGGATTACAAAAGAAACAAGCTTTTAAGATTGATTCAAACATTCACAAATTTATGTCTCGTAATAAATATCGTTAAAAGAACGACTATATTTACTCAATCTTAAAACTTGTGGATTTTAAGCAGCAATTTTGTGGCTGTGTTCCCCATTTCTCTAGAAAAGAATTGCATAAGGATGATTGAATTTTGTGATTGAGTCACACAAGAACATAACTTACTCAGTAGACCTGCTAATTGAGTTCAACAAAGTGATTTATTACCATAATATACTCTAAAGTGTACAAATAAAAAAATTAAAATTATGAGCCTATAAATCAAGATAATATACTGCCATATTTGGTGCCTATCATAATATGGCAGTAAATCTACTATTGAAATCAAATTTGTGAATTTACTTTAAAATTAAGATAAGTTTTTGACTTTAAAATCAATTTTTTTATTGAATTTACATTTTAAGTAAATGTATTCAAACATTTTCCCATTGAATCATAGTTTTCTTTCTCTTTCACCTTCGAAGAAGTAAGGGAAAAAAAATTAAAACAAAACAGCATTTCTGAAATGAATCCTTCACCTTTGATTTTCACTTATCTTTTAATGGTTGAGTTTTGGCGTGCACATAAGATAAAAAAAAAAACAGAAAGCCATTAAAGTTTAACTATGGACGAATAACATATTGACATGTTACCAATAACCGGTAACCGATATAAACAAAACAAACAATTCCCTTTCTCTTTACATGAACCCTAATTTTCTTTCTCTTTCACCTTCCAACAAGATTTCAAGGTTTCCAGTTGCGAATACCTCAATTACTTTCTCAAGGTTTGTATATCTATTCCATTATTCCTCTCAATTTCACCCCCCAATTTAAGGGTTTCAATTTTTTGGTATCTAGAAGGCTTTTTGAATTTCGTTTTGGTTAATTTTTTTTAATTGGGTATTTGTGTATTTGTAGCTTTTAGATAATAATAGCATAGTAGTATTCAAGTTCGTGATTAGAGGGGTTGCTGGGTAGGTTAATTTAATTGAACAGTCCTCAATCAAACATACGGTGCTGCTGCTTGTATAAAATTTAATCAGAAAGTTTTCTTTTTGAACTGAAATTCTTAGTTTTAGGGGTTTGGATAAACAGCTTATTTTGCAACTTATAGCATAAGCGCTTATGAATAAGTTGTTTCTATAGCACAAGATAAAATAAAGTCAAACTCCTTTCGCATAAACTATAAGCTATTTTCATAAGTTTCCTGGAGAACTTATGAAAATAAGCTAAAAACATGTCTTATCAATAGGTCATAAGTTGTTTACATAAGTTCTCTCAAACATTGTCACAAGTGCTTATGTCAGTAGATAAGCTCGAATAAGCCAATTTAAAGAGACTCTTAGGCCTTAGTAAATAACAGTGTTTCAAATGTCAAAAGCTGGTAATAGTGTAGTGGAGTTTGAACAAATCACTATTGTTCCACGATACGCTTTTTAGTGCAAAGTGTTGTCAAATAACGGCTATTGTGGTGGTGTAATGCTGTAGTGTAGTGTAGTTGAATTTGAACTAACCGCTATTTGCCGTGATCCGCAATTGAGAGCACCGATATATAATGCTAAACATCAATTTTGACTTCAATATTTACATTTTTATTTTAACTTTCACTAACTTCATGTTGTTTTTGTGTGTTTGTGTTGTCAACTTCTTATTTTTTATTATTTTTTTATTCTGCAGTGACTATTGGTGAGAAATGCAAGATCCAAGGATTCCTTTGTCGGAGGAGATCTTGAGTGTTAAACCAAAGAAGAAGAAAAACGCAACCCAGAAGGCATCTCTACTTCAACTGCAAGGAAATATTGTCAAGGGAGGGGGACAGGCCCCTCTTCCATTGAAATCAGGACACAAAAATTCCAAAAGACACTTGATGACTGAAGTCTCGCCACCTTTTCAGAGACCAGAAGGTTCCAATTCAGATTCGTTGCCCGACTCCTCTGCGGGTGGAAATGAATACCGTCAATTGAGGCGGAAGTATTTGCAGCTGGAGGACGAAGGTTTTGTATTAGGAAAAGAGCTAAAAGAAGCTGAAGATCAGGTAAAGACCCTTGAAGAGGAGAAGATTGCATTGTTGGATCAACTCGTTGTAATGGAAGGCCTTGTTGATCCCTTGGAGATTCACTCATAGTGTTTGCAATTATCTATAACTTCATCTTCTGATCGTGACACCTACATGTTGTTATATATGTAATGCCTATATAGAAATCAATGTTTGGCTCCTTTTGTGTAGGGCTTTAGAAATTTGATGGATAAAAATCATCGTAGAGGTTTTACAAGTTAAATTCTAAAGTTCACTGATGTCTAAAATGCAGTTCAAAATTCAAATACATTAATAGTTTTATGTCTTAGTTGATGTAGATTGTTCATATTTCTTGTTCATCATCTGGATTGCTATATGATTTACTATGAACTGTGATGTACTGTTTTAGAAATCAGCAACATGCTGTCATAGGACAATGAACTTGTGGCTCAGCTAGAGAACAAAGATTACTCTGGAAAGTGGCTCTTGAGTAAGAGGGTGTCACAATGTTACTCATGAATGTTGTTGCATTTTTTGTTGTTTCTGATTTGTATAGAATTTTACTATTTTACCATATTTGACCATCCTGCAGCTATTTAATTCAGGTGTGCCCAACTATAGCTTCAAGATCTTATATTTTTACTGATATTAGACGAACTAGGCATATCTGCAGGTACTTGCTGGCTGTCCAACAATCAGTTCCTGAATTTCTGATTTCATCATGATTGCCTTTAGAAGTGTTTTAATAACATGCAATCAATGGTGTAAAATAAAGTCCTTGACATTCATTCAGACTAGCATTCACACCCAAGCATAAGTCAAAAATTTTAATGTATAAATAATATGAAAACCCCTTATAAATAGCAATTGAGTAGTGGTGATAAATGTATTGAAAGAGATGGGGAATGTAGGATCAGAATATGGAATATGTTAGCTAATTAGCTTTGTTGGTATTTAGTAAAATAGTAGTATTTTGACAAGCAAAATGTGTTCATATGCTTTTTATTTTTAAATGATTTTTTTTTTCCCACAACTATATATTTCTTTAAGTAAATTCTTATAATAATGACCAAACTATATTAACATCCAACTCAGCTCCAAGACACATGTAGTATACCAAGTATTACTACCGACTAACCTAAAATTCTACATAACAAACATCTCTACTGTAACAACTAACAAATAGTTGAGTAAGTTGAATGCGTCGAGATATCATCTCTTCAAATTCTGTGTTTGGTATTTGCTTGCTTATCCAAACATGTAGCTGTAACTTAAGTTTGGCAGTGATCATTTAGATTCATCAGGACTTCAGTATAACTGTTTGTTCTTATAGTGACCATGGGATCTCACAGCTTCTAAGCAAATATGTACATATTTACAAGTGTTGTTATCTGACCAACCCAAGGCTTGCTGTTGCAACCTTGACAACTATAGGACTGGTGACCTGTGACATTCTGCTCCTCCATGTTAAGAACCCAAATCCATATCCCTTTAAGGGAGTGGTTACTTTGATATTCACAGTAAACTTGATTTTCTGTCCTGTTCTTGTGAATACTAATCGGTTTGGCACAACTGTAACGTTAACTCCGTCTGGAGACAACACTTCAGCTGCATATATACTTTTTGCTTTTCCAACATTAGTCACAACCCGCATTGCTGAAAAGCTGTCTTCAAGATTGGGAACTGTAATAGATGGATAGTTGAGATCAGATGGTGATTTGAATGCTCCATCACATGTGCTGTTGTCTCTTGTAACGAGATGGAGTGATTTCACATCATAACCAATTGAACACAGGAATGCAACAAAATCTTCTGACTGTGAATCATATACAAGACCAGGATCCAGAGCTCCTGCAGGATTCACAAACCCTGATCCATAATCAAATGCATCAGCCCTTCTTCTATCAGGATCCGCTCTAATTGGTTCGTTTTGCTTATCCACAATCGTTGCTGCATATTGAATTTATATGATTAGTTCCTTAAGTATAGATAGTGAAGTGTGTGCAGTGTAAGGTCTATGCAATGATCCTTATCTTTCCTTTAGATCAAATCAAATCTACTAGGGAGCTTTACTTGAATGTTTGATTGTGAAGAATCACAAATAAACCACAATGAGTAATACAAGTTCTAGATAGTGTAATACCAGTAGTCATGATGGCAGATTTGATAGCAGATGGAGACCATGAAGGATGTGCAGCTTTGATTAAGGCTGCAATGCCAGTTACATGAGGACAAGACATAGAAGTTCCTGATAGAATATTGAACTTCATGTTTCCGGCTGCTGCTGGAGACCATGCTGCTAGGATGTTTAACCCGGGAGCTAAAACATCAGGCTACATAGCAGTGCAAGAAAAAATCTTAGTTGAGAAACAATAAGGCATTTTATGAACTCAATGGCATATATAACTAGGAGTATAACCTTCAAAATTTCTGGGGTCAAGGAATTAGGGCCTTTGGAAGAAAATGCTGCTGCACGGGGTGCAGGCTGAACTCCTACTACTGTCTTGGCCCCGGAAATCCTTGACATAGGCATGCTATTCACAATTGTATAATACATGGTTAGAGTATGGAAGTTGATGCTATCAAAATGTGTCTATTATATCAAATATAAAACAGCAAACCTTGTGCTATTGATATAGGATAGAATCTGTTCTCCTGTTTTACTTCGAACAATAGCTGAAGGTATCATAAATGGGATTGCAACACCTTGATCTGTTTCGTCAATAAGTATCATCCCAACTCCACCTGCCTCTTTCACTACCTTACTTTTTTCCAATTTTGACGCCAATGAACCCTCATCGTGTCTACACACCAAAATTTTCCCTTTTGTTTTGGTCTTGTTTAGTGAGCTATCCAAACAGTAACTGCAGAAATATAGAAAAGAACAAGATTTAACTTATGAGCCATCCGTTTGCATTGATATTTAGGCAACTCTAGCTTTTAAGTACCTTGTGCTTCACCTGGATTGATAAGGAGTGAAATATCCTGCAAAGGCTTCAGATGCAGGAATTGTTCTTCTAAAGGCATTCATTTCCACTAGACTGAGACTCTCACCCTAATGCAGTTAGAGAGAGGACTAATTAGTTGTGCAGAAAACATGCCAAGTTAAAAAACACAGAGAATTCAGCTTTACCGCAATGTTAATGCCATTTCCTAACATGATATCAGACGTGAAATCCCTATCTGTTGAGCCAGCAGCAACAGTAATAATCCATGGTGCAAGGTTTGTCGCAGAGCCAACGGTTCCTTCATTTCCAGCTGATGCTACTACAAGTACTCCGTGTCTAGCAGCATGGAAAGACCCAACAGATATGGCATCATTGAAATAGTCACCTTGAGGAGATTCAGGACCAAGAGATAAAGATATAATGTGAACACCATCTCTTATGGCATCATCAAAGGCAGCTAACAAGTCCACATCATAGCAACCTGAATCCCAACAAGTTTTGTAAACAGAAATCCGAGCCAAGGGTGCACCTCCCCTAGCATTTCCTGCTGCTAACCCATTATAATTCATGTTTGCAACGTATCGTCCTGCTGCTGTGGAAGCTGTATGGCTCCCATGACCAGAGCTGTCTCTTGCAGATCTGAAAGAGACTTTTTTGTCTGACCCTTCTTCTGCTTCATATCCACTCATATAGTATCTTGCTCCTATCACTTTCCTATAATATACCATCAATGATTAACCAATGAAGACGGTCCAACTTGAACCTAATAATGCATATGAAGTTAAAAAAAATAAAAATGATGAGCATGTGATTCAATCAAAAACCTGTTGCAAGATGAAGCATTGAATGCTTCTCCTATTTGACAATGGCCTTTCCATCCACGTGGCACTGGTGGCATGTCAGTGTCTCTAAAACTTGGGGATTCTGGCCAGATTCCTGTGTGAACAGTGTGATAAATGGTTATGATTAAAACCTGTTAATATTCCCATTTATTAGCAAAATCCAAGTAAAATATAGCTATTGCCTTAACTATTTTCCAGTGTGATATCTTCAAGCTTAAATTTGACCAATTGGAGAGTAAATGCAGTTTGTGTCACAAGCAAAGCAGAATTTGATTTACCATAATGATGTCATGTCATGTGAAACATTATACTTTTATTGAAATGCTGTTCATAAAAGTAAAAGGATAAAAAAAGTGGGTAAACCCAAGTGAAAACCGACTAATAAATGTTTTCATGAGACTTCTAAGAAAAGGTGCATGTTGTACGTGAGAATGAAGGAATAGTTACATAGAAGTTATCAAAAAGGCATTACCATACTCTAAGAGTAAGACTTCCTACCTGTATCAATGAAACCAACAATGACATTTGCTTGGTTTTTGTTTGAGTATCCCATATTCTCCATGGTTTCATCATCCAAAAGTCCCATAAAGTTCCATGAATGAGTAGTATGCAACTTTCTTTTAGAATTGGGGAACACAGAAACTACTCCTGGCATTTCTGGTCACATTCAAATCAGATAAATAAGTGAACAACAAAAATTATAGGATCCTTTAAGCATTGAAGCTTAAGGAAGAAGAAAATGTCACTGACTTGAAATTTGGTAAGCTTGTTCATCAGTCAACTTTGCTGCAAAGCCTTTGAAACCATGTTTGTAGCTATAAATATGTGAAGCCTGTGCTTGTTCAACACTGTTAAAAAATAAGGAAAAATCACATTCCTGAAATTACATAGAAAAAGGGAAATTCCAAATGAATACAGACATTAATTTTTTACCTTCCCCTATGAACATCTGCTAGCATTTGATGATTATGCTTCAGAATATCATCTGAGTCTTGATCACCACTTTTGCTTCCCATGTACACTACATAAACCTGTCAGTTCCATCCACTTCAGATTCCATAATTTGCAGTTAAGACACACAAAAGAAAATAAAACAATACTTTGTGAAAACCATATACCTTGGTAGAAAAGCAAAAGCCAGAATTTGCAACAAGTACTGCAAGAAACAGATTAAAGATATGGTATCTAAAATAAGACATTGTTCAAAAGAGAAAAGAAGAACAAGGTTCTATAAATTAAAAAACAAAGAGAATCAAAAAAGAAAGCCTAAATGGAGTAAGATGATGGTTAATTAGAAGTTAGAAGCAGAATCTTGGTTGCAGTTGTAACATTAGCATGTGACTATGTGTTGTTTTAATTGAATGAGATTATTTATACATAACAACAAAAAGAATGGCAAAACGTGGAGTAGTGGGAGTAAAGGAAAGTAGTAGTGGGAAAAAGATTTAGATGAAAACAAAGAGAGAGGGAGTGTTGCTTTTGGAACAAGCAAAAGGAACCGCAAAGCGCCATATTTCTATGAAACCGTTAATCTTTAAAGCAATGTAAAATATCAAACACTCAACCATGTTATAACCGTCCCTATATTTTCATTTCATGATTCATTCATTATTTTTAGTTATGTTATCATGTTCGGTGTTTCAAAGTTCAAACACCGAATAGGATGGTCCAATCGGTTATATCTTAAACTGCCGATTTGGTTATCTTAGCGGTTCAATCCCAGTTTCGCTCTCGTTCAATCAGTTGAACCATGATTTAGAGGTTTTGTTTGTTGTCTTGTCCAATTTTTTAAAACATTGATGTAATTAATAATTAATAATGAGTGGTTTGTACTGAATTTGTGAGTTTGTTTGGTTGCTGTGACTTCAATCAATAGTAGTATATGTCTCCATCTTAAGGGGATTGGACATGATTAATTAATCAAATAGTACTTGTCTTGCAATTATTGACTTCTACCACCTGATGATGTGTTTATAAAGTTTTAGATATCATACATTTGATCAGCAAGCAAATATATAATTGTTCAAACGATTAGAAAGATTCCACTACCTTTCTCATCATTGACTGTGAAATAGTATATGATTTATTTTTTCTATTTACTGTTCGAAAATTGTTGGCATGTAACAAAAAATTTATGTACTTCAAGTTTTAAAAAGGGGTTCAATGTCTGAACCTCAGAAACTAGCATAACAATTAACTTCTAACATTTGCCTCTAAATAACTAACCACCACATGGTGTATGTAATTGATCCGAGATGTATATGAGGTGATGGTCGGAAGCATGGAAAAAGACAAAAGAGTTCCATACGAGGGGGGTGATGCATGCACTTGTGAACATTGAGATGTTCAAGTTAGTATTTGATCGAGTAGAGTGAGAGACTTATCATAATAGAATTTGAACATTTTTTCTAGCGCGAGTGTCCTTTTATAATTGAGATTTCAGATGAATTGCGATAAAACTCGTTAGAACCGTTGAGAGACTTTCAACACGATTAATAGATCATTGTGTGATGTTGATTACAAAGTGATTGATTGCTGGGAAGGTGTATTAGTATTGGTTGGTGGTGCAATGCTTAAACATATGCCTTCTAGGCGAAGTCCATTCCAAATAATTAACATCTTGCTTTTCTGTTTTTCATTTTAAGGTGTACCTTTAAACAAAGAGATTGATATCCTCTCTATTTAATAAATATTTTCATTTTAAGAGATAGACATAATAATATTACATATTATCCATGTTTATATCTCTTCAAATACTAGTGTTCTATAAATAGAGATGATTCTAACCATAGGCAAGATATTTGAACCATTGAGGAAGGATCTTTTCTATTGAAAATCCACAATTTGATGACATGGGAAATTTCATCGTTGTATATGTACTACCTAATATTCTAAGAACGCACACGATCCAATTCCAAACCAACAAATGTCTTTGGATCTTGTTAGAATATGTTGACCATTACGAAAAGCAATTGGGCATAATATATACGTCGAAATTCAATCTCTTCTACTCTAATCCTTATTTTCCTTTTTCCTTTTCACAGTTCCTATCTTGCATCTCACGTAATCATATGGATTCACGCTTATCATATAATGTCTTTTTCTCTAAACAAATTATTAAGACGGTTGAAAGATTAATAAAAGAAGTACTTATACTTCACTCATAGTCCTGAGTATGTCAGCACAACACAAACGAGAAAGGGACTATATACGTCCTACCGTTTAATAATTTATAGTAAGATACAAAATTAATCAATTGACTCGTGAGATTATTAACAAAATCGTGAAGAATTGTTGTTAATTTTAAATTTTATTAAATTAAATTAAAAGATGGATTTATTGTAGTATTTTTTTACAAAATTACACGATTAGTCCTTTAACTTAATTTTAGATAACACTTTCGTCATTTATCTTTTTTTGTCACGATTTAGTCTTTTATATTATAAAATGACAATATCTTATATTTTTTATGTGATTTTTTTAATGAAATTTGATTTTCTTGGCTTGTATGATGACGATTTGCGTTTGTCTATAAGTTTGATGAATTTTTTTGAGTTTTTGATTATTTTTTTCATAAAAAGGATAACTATGTTGTTATTTTATAACATAAATGACTAAATCGTGAAAAAAAAAAGATAACAGACGAAAGTGTTACCTAAAATTAAGTTAAAGGATTAATTGTGTAATTTTACCTTTTTTTTAAAAGTTAAATATGTTTTTAGTTCCTATAAATATGTCAATTTTTTGTTTTAGTCTCTTTAAAAAATGTATTTAACTTTTAGTCCCTCAAAAAAATTCAATCTTCACTTTTGGCCCCTCCTTTAAAGTAAACTCATATAGAGAATACATATTTTTGAATAAAAATTTGCAGAAAAATTCATAAGATTATAAGAATCTAAAAAAATCGAATTTTTTTAACAAAAAAACATGAATTTATATGAATTTATATATTTTTTACGATTAAAAATTCATATTTAATTTGTATTTTTTTTACAAGTTAATTTTTGTTTTGTTAAAAAATTCTAATTTTTTTGGGAAAATATTTTACAATATTCAACAAATTTCTGCGTAATTTCATTAAAAAATACAAAAATTAACTTAAAAATAGGGAGCAAAAGTTGTGATTGAAAATTTTATAAAGACTAAAAGTGGAAGGAAAAATTTATACTGACTAAAATGAAAAGTGTGTATATTTATAGATCAAAAAATATATATATGCTAGGTCCGGATTCGAACCCCGGACACCAAAAAAAAAATAGGTAATTTTATTTTTTGTCAAAAAAAAAGATAGGGCCAAAAAAATATTTCACTCTTTTTTTTATAAGAGATTTTAAAAGTTTTACCAAAAAATTGAGGGAGAGTTTTTGTGTCAACAATTGTGGCCTTCTGCAATTCGAGGATGTAGTCTTCAATTGTGTACAAAAACATTAATAACTTTATGCATTTGATCTAGTGGTAAAATTTAACATGTCTTAGAGTATGCATTTTTTGATTTAAGCTAAGTTAGTATCTTTAAAGTGATGTAAATATAAATGGATTCCTTCACTGTGGAGATCATGAGGAAGCTTTCCTTCATAGTGTTCGTGACCGTCAGTTTTCTAGTAACATTTGGCAAAAAAATGGATTATTAGGCAACAGACTTTTTCTCTGCAACTACTATATATGACTTGATCAAATTTGGCACTTCAGACACTCTCTCCACTATCTTTCTTTTTGGTATTTGGTGCATTTGGAGGCATCGAAACATAATGTGCCTCAATAATGAAACATGGTCTCTGACTCGCCATTGCAACAACATCCATAGTTCAGCCGATGCAATAAGTTCAGGCTTTGAAAGAGATGATAGTGCATCTCATTCAGATCGCCTAATTAAATGGAAGAGCATTAATCACCCTGGTTCCATTCTTAACGCTGATGGAAGCTGCATCAGTGCTCCAATCTACGTTATGATGGTGTCCTCCACAGCGGTGCAGTTTTTACTTCTTAGGTTTTTCAGGCTTTGTCCCAAACTCAATTGATATCCTCCCGACAAAGCTCACAACAATTTACCATGATTTGTTGCTGGCTATCGAAATTGGTATCGATGATTTGGTTTGCTATTTAGCCTCCCTTCTACCCATCGATGTCATCTAGAGTGATACTATGTGATATTACATCTATACCATCTTGATTCAAGATATTAAAGATTTGCTAGCCAATCAAATCTTCTCTCTTCATCATACTCTCAAAGAGAGAAATCAATATGTTGACTTCCTAGCTAAATTAAGAGCTTCCTCATATACCGATTTCGTCGTTCATTCACCGCCTCTATTCGATCTCTTCTCCCTGCTCCGACGCATTGGGAACTTTTTTCCTTACGCGCTAGTTTTTTTTCCTGTTTATTTTCTTTTGTTTTGTCCAGCATTGTAACCAAAATAAAAATAGATACATACAATTTCAGCTTGTGAAATTGGGTATTTGACTATCTGTTTGTTCTAAACAAAACAAGACAGTCATGTCATAATGCATGACGTTATAGTACTTAGATGCACGTATGTGTCTGTCAGTTCACTGAATCAATCAATTAACCAAACCACGTTACTAGCATTGAATTTAGATCCCAAATCCAAACAACAACATCAACCAATCACAAACAGCCACGGGTCATCCTTGTGTACACGTAACAGCTCACTACACTGCGATCACTCACTCACGTGCCGTAACTCACTTTTCTTCTTACAATGACCCTTTCACCCCTCATTCTTCCCACGAATTACAAATCTCTCCCTCTTCACATTTCCCTCGCCATTCGCGTGTATCTCTAACGACACCGTTTTCCGTCGCAGACTGTAAATCGGAGAATGGCGACGGCGACGGCGACGGCGAGGGAGAAAGTGTTCAACGGAAGGGAAAAGTTCAGCGATTCTTCAAACACCTTTCATTCAATTCTTGCATTATCGTTATGGCTTGGTTCCATTCACTTCAACGTCGCAATAATCCTCTTCGCTTTACTCTTACTTCCTCTCTCCAAATATCTCTTGTTCGTTCTCTCTCTCTCTCTCTCGCCATTATTATTAATTTTTTTTCTCTTCATAATTTTGTTGAATTTTTGCGTGGTAGGGTTTTAGGTTTTCTGTTAATTTGCATGGTGATTCCAGTGGACGCTAAGAGCAAGTTTGGTAGAAGATTAGCTAGGTAGATTTTCGTTTTTATTCTGTATTTGCTTTTTCGTGACGTGAAATTTGAGATTTTTACTTCTTTTTTTCCTATGTGTAAAAAGTGTACTTTTTTGTTGTTTTGGTATATTTCATTTTCAGGTACATATGCAAGCATGCGTGTAGTTACTTTCCGATTACGCTTCATGTAGAGGATATAAAAGCCTTTGATCCTAATCGTGCTTATGGTTTGTACTTTGTACCTAAAAAATGATAATTGAGTTGTTTCTGTTATTTTGTTTTACATGAATTATGTTGTTTTATTGAAATGACAAGATAAATTGGGAAAATAATGGAATTTGAAAATATTGTTTTGTATGTTTTGATGTAGTTGTTATGTTCATAGGCTTTGGTTTAGAAAGAAAATTAACATGGGTTAGGTAAATGTAGATTTGGATAATCATTTCCTAGAATGGGAGGTTGGTGAAGAGTGAATACTATGGAAAGTTTGATTATTGAGTAAAATTTAAACTGAAAATGAAGCTTAAGTGCTAATTTAGTCTGATCTGTAATGCTTGATGTAGTAATTACAATATCTGTAAGCATAAACATCAAGCTTAGTGTACTACTTACCTCTTTTCTCTTCAGCTTCTCTGTGAAGCAGTAGACTAGAGAAGTGTTTTTTTCTTCTTTCTGTACTCATTTTTTGGGTGTTTAATGTAATCTATATGAGACCTTTTTTAAAAAACAAATAAATCAGCACTCTATAACCAACAATGAGGATCAGTTGAAATTCATGAGATTTTTACTCTGGTAGTTGTTTTTATCGCTCAATTGGATTCCTTTTATGTTGATGTATACCAACTTAATGCTGGCCGTTAATTTTTACTTTGTATTTTAATAATTAGGATTGCCATTTCCGCATAACTACTTTTAGTGAAAACCCCAAATATGACTGATAGCTGCCGTGTCGAATTAATTCTTGCTTAACCTCGGTCCAAATCAGAAACTAGATTTAGGAGCTTTAACTGTGCATGTTGTTCGGTCCTTCTTAGTTGCTGGAGTTTTCCTTATATAACATGTAATTAGTACAATTTACAATAAGCTTTATATTCCCCCATTATTTTAGCCGCATGAAATTCATAGTTTTCCATAATTGTTTTTTTACAAAATCAAAGTAACTTTTACTTCAGTTTCTCTAGTTTTCCTAGTTATTGTGGTATTTTTCTGTTGGAAATAGGTTTCAAACTCGATTTTATTATATTTGTAATTTGGCCTATATTACTAATAAATCATTGGTTATACTTTTTTGGTGTATCTTCTTGTTAGTTGCTCATTGATAGTAACAACAGTGGAACAAATATGCAGTTTTTGGTTATGAACCACATTCAGTTTTGCCAATTGGCGTTATTGCACTAGCTGACAACACAGGTTTCATGCCTATTCCAAAAGTTAAAGTTCTTGCTAGCAGTGCGGTAAAACTTTTACTTGAGGCACTAATGAATAATGATTACTAATAATTACTGAGATTTCCTTTACAAGTTTTTCTCTTTGCATTTGAATGATAGGTGTTCTACACACCATTTTTAAGACACATATGGACATGGTTGGGTCTTACACCAGCAACAAGGAAAAATTTTATCTCCCTGTTAGCTGCTGGTTATAGTTGCATTTTAATACCTGGTGGAGTTCAAGAGACATTTCTCATGCAGCGTGGTTCCGAGGTGCATTGCTTTTTGCCCTCATTTTACTCAATGCGTGTGATTTTTCTCTTTCTTTGACCAGCCTTGTGATACTTATTTTCTTATGATAATAAATTAAAGTGTTTATTCCTCCAGATATAGGATTGTTGTTGATACAAAGTTCAATAGTACATTTGTGCAGGAATTTGTTTTGCTATTAAATCACTTCGGCTCATTTGTAAATTGCATGTGTTTTGAATTTCAATTATATTAATTTTTTTCCTATGATATTTCATATCTATTTTTAATTAAGATGGGAGGAAAATGAATTCTGTTCTTTTGTTTAGTTGGAGTTTTAAGATCAATAACCAGAAACCATTCAGCCCATTTTATTCTATTTCTTGCATCTAGTAATGACCTTCTTATTTCATTATATATTTAGTTTCATAGATGTTAACAGGATAACTTGAACACTTTACTTTATAGATAGCTTACCTTAAGGCAAGAAGAGGTTTTGTCCGCATAGCATTGGAGAATGGTCATCCCTTGGTTCCTGTTTTCTGCTTTGGTCAGGTACTTATTTCTTCTCTTAATCTTACATTCATGTGGAAGCCTTACACTGGTGCACCTTTACTTTGACTTCATGTTGTTTATGCCTTCAATTTTGTGTTTTGGAGAAACAGAGAAATCGTGACACGATTTTCCAGGCAGTGAGCATGTTTTCTGGGTGATCAATCGTGTCACGATTTTGGGAAAACGTGACACGATTTTCAGCTTGCTGGGCACGTTTTGAGGATAAGGTTGGTTGTACCTTGGGTCGTACGCACCAACCGTGTCACGATTTTGGCAATCGTGACACGATTTTGCCCGGATCTGAACACTATATATGCAATCTTTGACCCATTTGTTGGGTAAGCTTGGTGAATCTCATGGAAACCAAATGAGAGAACTTTTAGGGTTTTAGATTCTAAATGTTGAGTGTCTTTGGGTGAGGTTCAAAGCTTCAAGATGTGAATCTTGGAGAACCAAAAGAGGGGGCTCTTGGGAAAAGGGTTGGTGCCTTTTGGGAAGATTCACGGGGATGGGAAACACATGAGTGAAGAGTCTTTTGTAAACACCTTGGAAGAGTGAAATTCATGAGTGTCTTGTTCATTGGTGAGATTGGTAAAATGGGTAGAAATTAGGGTTGTTCTTTGTGAGCTTGTTGAAGCTAATTTCTTGTAACCCATTTTGTATCTTTTTGTAAGAACTCATTGATAGTGGATTGGAGAGATCAATCTCTCCCCCAGAGTAGGTCAAGTTGGGCCGAACTGGGTGAACATTTCTTGGTATTGTTATCTTTTCTTATACTCTCTTTATCTTGTTTATTCTTTGGTTGAATTGTGATTTTTGCTTTGCACTTGGTTTCTAGATTAGATTTAGCTTGTTGTTGCTTGTGGTTACTTTTGTTTTTGGTTGTCATTGATACTTGCTTCACGAATCTAAATTTCATTGGTTCAAAGTGGGATTTGAGTCCGAATTCACAACACTTCACATGTCAGATTTATAAAAGTGAAACTATTGTGGAATCAGTGAAACTATTGTGAAATCTACTTGCATGTCACTTTTGGATCTGCCAACTTCATTTTCTTTGCACTCATAAGTTTTAAGATAACTATCCTTTTTGGTGTAACTTTGATACAGTCAGATATCTATAAGTGGTGGAAACCAGGTGGAAAGTTCTTTCTGACCTTCTCTAGGGCGATTAAGTTCACCCCAATATGTTTTTGGGGTATCTTCGGGTGCGTGATTCTTTTATGCGTCAATTTTGCATCCTGCCGTGCTCATTCTGCTTGAATTGAACCTGTACAATTGATTGAATTGAAGAGGATGGATTAATTTAGTAAAAGATCTTTAACTTGTTGAACTATGCCTTCCACATTTAAAATGCTGCCTACACAAACATTATCACAAAAAATGATTGACACCTAATATAGAAACAATAGTTAAAATAGGTCAGTTTTTGTTGGAAATAAGCTTAAACTATTTGCTAAAACATGTAATTGGAGAAATTGGATTCAATTGATGTTGTTCAGGACGTTTTCTGTTCAGTTATCACTTTTATTGTAACTGGCAAGCTCTTACTGTTAGAAACTTATTTCGTTCCAAATAGTTGATTTGAGTAGAGTAGTCAATTATTGTGCACAACCAGAGCCTAAACAATAGTTAGCATCAAAGTTCGGTCATGTCTAGAACTTTTAATTTCATATTTGTTAAACAAATCATCTCATCTCCTTTTTCAGATCCCCGGTACCGTTCAGACATCCAATGCATGTGGTGGTGGGTAGGCCAATTGTGCTCGAGAAAAATCCAGAACCAACCACGGAGGAGGTATATGCACAATCTTAAAGCATTTTCATGTTTAAATAGGATTCTCAATTTTATTTCTCGTTGACTAGTTTTCACAATGGTAGTTATAGTTTGGAGTAGTTCTATAAGAAACTTACATGTCTTATTCTTAGCTTTGATAAGTAACATGCAATATACTTTCATAATCAAGAGCTATTACAAAAATGTAAATATGATAACCAACATAGAACTGTTTCTAGATGGAAATTCTTAATACGTGTCATGAATATATGCAAATGTTGATGGTTCAGCTGACAAAAATACTGGCTTATTTGAACCTGGTTTTAGATTGCCAAGATACATAGTCAGTTTGTGGAAGCACTTCAAGATCTCTTCGAACGGCACAAAGCTCGGGCTGGCTATCCAAAGCTTGAGTTAAAAATTGTTTGACAAGGCCTTATTATCGTCCCATGTAGCATCAGTTTATTTATGTATTTTCTGTTATCTTTGTGGATGGAGGTTGGTAAATGTAATTGGGGCCATGTATTGTATTGTATTGCATGTAATAAAAGACCATCTCCCTTAGGGTCATTAAATAGAAATAATAACGTGAAATAAGGTGGTGACTTATTTTCGTTGGGTTTATCTATTTTTTCAATATAATAGTATTAGAAATCCAGTCATGTGTACTAGCTATCTACAAGAGTATAACTATGTTATAGAACATAGTTAGTTGAGTACACGTGAATGATTTTCATTGAAGTCACCTCGTGTTGGATTAATTGTTAACATTTTTTTTTGAAACAAAATAAATCGGCCCCACGTTATTCTTCAACACCAAGAGATACTGAAGTAATAAATATTGAAATAAAACTACGGAACCCCTCCATAGGGAGGATTGTTTCTAAAATTAGCATTGGCCATTAAAAATTTGAACTAAAATTGCAGAGACCTCCTTGAGGACTCTTCCAAAAACTAGCGTATGCCGCTAATAGAGACACTCACACGGTATTCTTTAGTAAAAGGCGAAAGAATAGTTCGCTATGTGATCATCACACGGCTCCGTAATTTTAACAAGGAGAGGTCCTATTCTTTTATATGTGAGCTGCATAGTTTGGTTTATGAATTGGGCGATGTGGGACTTTATCAAACACCCACCTGGGCTGTTATCACATGTTTCCCTTGTTCACTCATCCACACATTTATGTGAAATGTTTAATCATTTCTCTTCAATTTCATGTGTTTAAAATCATTTAGTTTTTCTTAAACATCTCAAAGCTAGAAACATCAAACATTCATAGAAGCTTTCCTTCTAAAGAAAAAGACTAAGATACACAGGTTTCTTTCTTCCCTTGGTGGTTGGGAACGCAGATGATAAAAAAGTTAAGAGTGGGATCATTTGATCCCTATATATCCTAAATAAAATACTTACAGTATTAACAAGACATGAATTTACAGTAAGGGGCTACAGTGTTTAGTGCGCAATAAGAGATTTCGGATTAATCCTTCGTCTTTTTTTTTCTTCCCTTAAGTTGGTCCTTTATGCTCCAAAACGTTAACACCATCGACCTTTCATTGCATTCCATTAAAAAACATTAACATTCGTCGATGCCTTTCTCATGTTTAATATATCCCTGCTTAACAAAATGAAGAGATTAAAGTTGTCTTACATCTAAGAGGATACACTGTAGAGCAATTTGATACATCTGGCTGCATGAAACTTCTGGATCTGGTGATGCATATTCCCTTAGCCACCATTCCTTTAATATCTCTCTGATTCAACATCTGCAGCCTTTCACTGGAAATATCTTTAGGAGACAAAGGCAGCATCGGCGATGGTGGAATCGTAAAGGATGGGTTCAGGATAAGCAGATAAATAACAGGCATTCTTGAGAACCTGATTCACAAAAGTTTAAGATGTAGATAAGCACGTACGATAAACAAAACAACAACAAAAAGTATTATTTTTTTTTAAAATATGTAAGCAAGGAAATAGTTAATGATGTCATTTAGATGGCCAGTAAAATATGAAAAAGATATATTGTTATTATGATAACAATCAGCACAAAGATAGGCTTCACTAATTGAGGTATCCCAATCTAGCAACAATTGAATTTCATCGTTACTTTGACTATAACTACACTCTTGACTTTCAGAAAGAGAATGAAATTAAAGTATTAGGAAATTTTCTGAAACAGAAGAGACTCATAAATCTTACATAAATGCAACCTTCACCATAAATAGGACAAAGTGAAGCCTCTGGTGCACTAGAATGAGAACATGGTTAAGTATGTTTTGAAAAACATCAATCGAGATCCTTTGAATAAAAAGTCAAGGCAAATGTAACACGTGAATAAGAGCTCACCTTCCAACAGATGAGCAGCAGAGTTAAACGATCTATTATGTCTTTTGTTTTAAGTAAGTCTTTACAACCTCGCATTTTCTTGATCAAAATCTACCATGGCTATCCTCAGGGCCGTTCCTACAAGATTGGAGGTCGGCTCTAAAATTTAAAAAGGCCCCTAATAAAATAAAAAAACAACTTTTTAAAAGAACAATCTTTTATTCAAACTGAAAATAAGATCCACAAATATAAGAAATTGTCATCATTGTAACTAACATAAAAATGATCAATATTGTACTCAATAAAATTAACATACAATTTCAAACGATTATCTCTATCAACCTTCTGCGTTGTTCTTTTCTTTAGTTTATACTGAGGCAAAAAATAAAATTTGTAATTTTTTTCTATAAAATGATTATAATGTTCGTTATTAGAACTTTGTTATTTTATGATAAGTATGAGTAGAAAACTAGAAGAAGTGATCTAACAAAAATAAGAAGAGAGAAATTTATTTTTTTATTTATAAATATAAACCAATATGTTGATGAATTGGGCTGAATTGGAGGAAGAAGGGAGAGTAAGCACAAATGAACCTAAAATCAATGGAAAATTAGGCCTAAACCAAGGCTCTGTCAGGATATGGGTCAAATAATAAATATTCCTTTTTGGGTGGTCTACGAGCTGCTGCTCAATCGATTAGTTATGAAATACCATTAACTCTATGTGTCTTATCAATATCTCTACGTGTGATTCGTTGAAACCAAAAAAGCTATTTGATGCTATTGCTATGCTCCTCTCTTTAATAGTACTATATAGGAAAGGAGTCGAATAAATTAAATAGAAACCTTCATTATCTTAAATTTGATTTTTCACAATTCGGATTGAAGAACTCAATTAGATAGTTATATGAGTGAAATAAAACAGCTTATATTGAATAAGGAAATCTTGAGTATCGAACCAAGGACCACAGACATGTAAAAAGCAGACCTGAACCATTGTACCATACATGCAAAATTTGAATAACTTTCGCATTACTTGTATATATTCAATTTTTATATGCAGTATATATATGAAAAAAATATTTTGAGCCCCAAAATTTTGGAGGCCCGGCTCAATATAGCTGTTTGCACCCCCTCATGGCCGGCCCTGGCTATCCTGCAAAAGAATCCTGTAGAAGACAAAGAGGTTTTACCTTTGTGTACTGCCGCAGGTCAACAGGCTATGCATGCAATATAAACAGTTAGACATAAATACTTTATAAAAAAAATACAAATACCAATGAAAGAAGAAACAATGCATGCACTATGAACAGTTAGGCATAAAATTCTTCATTCAAAAATACCAAATTACAATGAAAGATGAAACAAACAGTAATCTTTGTTGCACAACAAGGTGATCAGTCTACCTTTTCAATGGAAAATATATACAACGCCGCACCAGAGTATACAAACTGAGCCACTGCCAAACATCTCAAGATTTCAAACATTGTATCCAATCATCAGATTTCACTTGCAACAGCTGTAGGAGGAAGGAGACAACTAATTGAATTTAAAAAACTAGTCAAGCATCAATTCACCAATTACCAGTGAGAAAATATCAAAGGTGTCCAAAAGAGCCACTTATATTTTATCCCTTCCCATTTGTGTAAAATCACGTCTGCTTGGTGATTTGAGTATGATTTTCAACCCACAGATAAAAAAATCCCACTCTTACTTTCTCACTTCTAAAATGACAACAGAAAAAGTTACAGGGATAAAATACCAAGCTAGAAGCCACATATTTTGACAGCATGCCAAATGACTGGTGCTAAAAGTAACATGGTGTTGCAGAAACTACAATATTAGAGCACTAGTAGTTATTCGATAACAAATTATTATCATCCATTCATCTATAAATTAAGTCAACAATGGTCTATGAAATTATGCAATCATCTCAGGACTAATACATTAGCATAAACATGAATTGAAACAAACAGAATATAAAGTAAATCAATTCTCACTAAGAAACAGCAAATACTCTTTTATCTTTGGCGGCAACTAAGTTTTGTCAAAGAAACTAACAAATGGACTCTCTGTATCATCCTACGAAATATGTCCATCCTCATTATCAACCAAGTGTGGCTGTACACGGTTGAAGAACTTCATCAATTGGGTTTTTCACTTAAAACGACAGATTTGTCCATCCTCGTTCGCGTTGTACATGCTACTCATATCGATACCTTTGAACTCCAACTACCGTGCAGCTCCTGACTTCAACTATCTCATGTGGACAGTTGCTGGCAATTAGTGCACTCGTCGGATATTGATATCTCAATTGAAGGTCTTCTTAGCATTTCGGCTCCATCTTTTTAAAATATAATGTGATGGTAAAGTAAGAAGGTTAGTCACCCTAACAACAGTCAAAATGTGTCTACAAACTATACCAGAAAATCAAACATCTGGCAACTACGAGTAGCTTTCATCTCAAAATGGTTAAATCAGACAAAGTAGGCACTATGATCTTTCCCTTATTTGGCTACTATATACACTTAAATTATTTAATAGAATTATAATTTAATCTGAAGTACAGAATTCAATACAATAATAATAAGAAATATAAAAAATAATATTTATATTTACTTAAATAAGTTGTCCTAGTAGGCCTAAAGGCTTTTTTTTATGACCTTTTTAATTAAATAAACTTCTAGTAGAATCTTAGGCTTATCTATGTAAGAAAAAACTTGGTCAAAGGTCTAATGTAGCCTAGGACATAGACCCCTATCAGATGGTCTTACCTACTCCGCCCCTAGTGGCAATGAATAGGTCCACTTTGAGGGTATGATGATTAAAATTAAATGTTACTCCATGTTGTTTTGTCGAGAGTCACTCCTCTAGAAACAAATTAGGGAAGAATTACAAACAATGAATTTTACAAGTGGTAAAGAACTCCCTTAAACAAGTAGCATACCAAAAACATAGTAACCATAAAAAAAAATTGAACTAAATTTGCAGAGCCCTCAATGAAGATGACTCTTCCAAAAACTAGCGTATGCCGCTAATTGTGACGCTCACACGGTATTCCTTAGTAAAAGGCGAAAGAATAGTTCGCTATGTGATCATCACACGGCTCCGTGATTTTAACAAGCCGAGCTCTTTTCATTTTATAAGCAGCGTAGTTTAGTTTATGCATTGGTCGTTGTGGGACTTTATCAGACACCCACCTGTTCTCACATGTTTCACCTATTCACTCATCCACACATTTATTTGAAAGGTTTAATCTTTTCTCTTCAATTTCATATGTTTTGAATCATTTAGTTTTCTTCAATATCTCAAAGCTAGAACATTAAACATTCGTTGAAGTTTTTCTTCCAAAAGAAAGAGACCAAGGTACAGAGGCTTCTTTCTCTTCTTGGTGGTTGGAACACAGATGATAAAAGAGTTGAGAGATAAGAGTGGGAGAATTTGATCCCTATGATAAAATACTTACTGTATTAATAACTATAAAACTCCTAGTTACTCCTTCAGACAAAGATTGTGTTGATGGTATTATATATTTTTTTTAAGAAGCTAAACTAACTCACCTAACTTGGGTGTTGATGGTATTATATTATGAAGGATGGATCCAGGATAAGCTGATCTGACACCTTTACACAAATCGGTCACCTGCAACATTCGTTTAAAAACGACAAAGATGAAATCGCTTTGCACTTGGGGGATATTCAACCTCATCTCTTCTCAAAATTATTATATTAGTCTAAACATATCAAAGACCATTATTAGAGAAATAACCGGCATTCGGCGAATGGGATTCACAAAAGTTTAAGACTTAAATAATTAATGCAACCTTTGACAGAAGCACGATGACAAAAGGCTTGTGTTAGTTCTCCTTCACCATTAATAGGATAAAGCAAAGCCCCCGGTGCACTCGGAAAACGGAATGGACAAAGATAAGTATCTTTCGAAAAATATTAACCATAATCACTTGATTTAAAATCACGCCAAATACATGAAACAATGTTGAATAAGAACTCACCTTCCAACAGCTGAGCTGTATTGAGCTAAACGATCTTTTTTTTTAGTATGTCTTTACAAATCTCGACATTTTCTTGATCAAAATCTACCATGGCTATAGAATAGAGAAGAATCTTGTTGAAGACAATGATACTTTTTCTTAGTGTACTGATGTTGGTCAACATGTTATGCATGCACTATAAACAGTTATTAGGTGTCATTCAAAAATACCAATGAAATATGAAACGAGATAGTACTCTTCATTGCACAAGAAGGTGGTCAATTTAACTTTTTTAAAGAACATAGTACACTTCATTGTATAATACATATTGCTGCACTTGGCAAATACTTCGAAATGACTCGTAAATGCAAATTTGCATTTTGTTGCCAAATCCTCAGCCCTCACACCATCAATCAAATCTGTTATGGCATATTACACCCAACATTTGTTTTAAGAAAATAGAATGAACACATGAAATGAAGTTCCAAAAGTCAGCTCCAAGCCTTGCTTGCAAGTGCAGAATTGTTTTTTACTTATCAAAGTCATTGTAGCAACTCTGACTGCTTTGTACTAATTGTGTTGCACCTTAGAATGTTATTAAAGTCATGTAGGCATGTTTAAAAACAACAATTCATATACCAAATTGTTAGTTGATTTGATTGTTCAAATAACTTGCATCTAACAATATAACTCGACTTGGTTGCTACTTTAACATACCCCTTTATAAGTTGTGGTATGGTTCATCTTTTATCTATTGTAACAAATTTTCATGGAGACTATTATCAGAGTTATATTTGTTTCATTAGAGTTATGTTATTCACTATTGTCACTATAATTGATGGATGGTGAAAGTGTAACTCTTATTCTAAGCAGAACTCTTATAAGTTGAAAAGTAATATTTTGAAAAGCATGCAACTTTTAATGAAAACCTTCATACGATAACTTGAATCACAGTGAATTTGACGAAATAATGATGGCACCATGATGTTGTTGATGCTACAAAGTGTAGCTTTTGCCAAAATCACAATGGCTAGCCGTGATTTTGCCTAGTTCATTGTCGATTCAAACATGCATTAAAGTATTATCTGCTGCTAACAACCACTAAAATATAAAAGCACCTTGCAAACACAATTAAAATTTCAGCTGTATAATCTTACCAATCATGAAAAGCTGAAATGGCCCCAGATTCTTGAAACAGTAGCCCCACCGGAGCTGCTTTTGTTTTGCTACATAATCTTGAAAGATTGCAAGACTTAATAGCATTTAATATCTAAACCCCAAAGCTGAGAGTTACAATAAAAGGCATGAAGTTAGTCCCACATCGCTTAATAACAGAAAAACTCATTTGTTTATATACCTGAAACTGAGCATATTCAAGCACGACCTTACTTGAACAGGATCTGTTCTATAGGATCGTACTACTGTGTCCTTGATTTCTAAGGAGACAGGAACATACGTCTGGTGGATGAACCATGACCGTGTGATCAGAGCGTGATTAATGGTCAGTACATCATCTTCAGCTGTAGATGATCGTTCCCGGCCTAGTTCAACTGACAGGGATGGTCACACGGTTGTCTGACAGACCCAAATTCCTTTTTATCATGTTTTTTTCGACTCAAAACCCGTATAATCACGTAATGATAATGTTTTTACCTTGGTTCACATAGAGAGGACATGGAAGGTTCTTGTTGTTTGTGTTCTACGGTCCATTCTCTTTCCCAAAGATAACACTAACTAGTTCGGTTTCTTTCTTCAAAAGCATAACAAAGAGATTTTATGGACCACGGACTAACTGGCTCGGTTTCTTTCTTCAGAAGCATAACAAAGAGATTTTATGGACCATGGTTGCTTGGTTTCACTAGGGAACATACTGTGTCCTTGATTTTATGGATCTGTTCTATAGGATCGTACTACTGTGTCCTTGATTTCTAAGGAGACAGGAACATACGTCTGGTGGATGAACCATGACCGTGTGATCAGAGCGTGATTAATGGTCAGGATGATGTGTGCATCATCTTCAGCTGTAGATGATCGTTCCCGGCCTAGTTCAACTGACTGGGATGGTCACACGGTTGTCTGACAGACCCAAATTCCTTTTTATCATGTTTTTTTCGACTCAAAACCCGTATAATCACGTAATGATAATGTTTTTACCTTGGTTCACAGAGAGGACATGGAAGGTTCTTGTTGTTTGTGTTCTACGGTCCATTCTCTTTCCCAAAGATAACACTAACTAGTTCGGTTTCTTTCTTCAAAAGCATAACAAAGAGATTTTATGGACCACGGACTAACTGGCTCGGTTTCTTTCTTCAGAAGCATAACAAAGAGATTTTATGGACCATGGTTGCTTGGTTTCACTAGGGAAAGCGAAATGTTTATTTGAAAGTAATTTTGTTTTTGTTTTTCACTTCCATTTTTGGGTTTGGTAGAGTGCTTTAATTAAGTTTGTGGAGATGCCACGTAACTATGTTCCAAGGGTAACAATGGACTTTATCAATGTGACACGTTTTGGTTCATCATCATGTTGCAGGAAATGACTAATTTACTTGACCAAAAAGCAGTATAGTGAGTGAGTGAACTTGTCACATGGAAATCCACTTTACTTAGATTTGTAAATGTCATATTTCCAAGTAAAAAAAAAAAGACGTCTCATTAACAATTGTCAAGAGGGTATTGTTTAAAGAAATTATAAAAAAAAAATTATCTTAAAAATACAAGTTTTTTTTTTTAAACAATCTTAAAAATACAAGTTAAACACATGTAAAAGTCTCAAGTATACATTTTTCTATGTAAAAATTACTATGTTGAGATGCTTAAACAATGCACTAAGAGTATTTGTTAGCATTTTCAAAAATGATTATGACCAATATCAACTGTTAATTAATAAATTAAAAGTAGATATTATAGATATATCCTAATAAATTATGAGATTGCTACGATAACAATTCTAATTTTTTTTCATTTACACTTACCTTATTTTTGATGTTTTCTGAAGGAAAAAAAAACTATTATTTCAATTATCTATCATTTATATTTTTTGGGGTTAAATATCTTTTTTTGTCTCTATAAATATGTCGACTTTTCGTTTTAGTCTCTCTAAAAAATTTCTTCAACTTTTAATCCTCGAAAATTATTCATCTTCACTTTTGGTCCCTTCTTTAAAGTAAATTCATATGTAGAATTCATATTTTTGATAAAATTTTGTAGAAAAAATTATAATATTATAAGAATCTCTCCCAAAAATAATTAGAATTTATTAACAAAACATGAATTAATTATGATTTTTTATATTTTTTGGGTTAAAAATTCATATTTAATTTATGTTTTGTTAAAAAATCTTTTTCTTAGAGTGATTTTTACAATATTCTACATATTTCTGCACAATTTCATTAAACAAATACAAAAGTTGAATTAAAAATAAGGACCAATAATAGCAATTGAGAATTTTACAGGGACAAAAAGTTAAAGGAAAAGTTGGTATATTTATAACAACCAAAAACATATTTAACCCTATTTTTTTAAACAATCGTATCATCTATTATTAGTTTGGCAATTATATATTGTATGAACCACATTTATCATAACATTTGAAATTATTTAATTTATACTATAAATCTATTTTGCTTGATTATAGTTTTAGTCCTCATATTTTCATTCACTCATTAAATTGGCCTCTCGTATTGAAATTAAGAAATGATGAATATTTGATGATGTGTCACACAACTTAATGATGCACTATAAACAGTTAGACATAAATACTATATTCAAAAATACCAATGAAACACGAAACAATGCATGCACATGGAGAGTAAGGCATAACATACTTTATTCAAAATTACCAAATTCCAATGAAAGATGAAACAAATGGTACTCTTCATTGCATAACAAGGAGACTGATTTAACCTTTTCAAAGAAAAATATATCCAATGCTGCACCAGAATGCTCAAGCATACAGAGTATACAAACTGAGCCAGCAGAGGCTAACCACAGTAAAACTGTCCAAACACACATCAGCAGCACCAAAACACCAGTGCCCACCCACGGCTACCTTCAAAATACAATCCCTCGGATTCCAACACCACTTGTAGTACAAACAAGCGGCAATTTTCAACCTACTAAGACTCCAATGCCACGATAGGACTTTTATCTTCTCCACCAAGTCATCAACCTCCTTAGTCGAATCATTTTAAAATACAATCATTCCTCTCTGTCCAAATGATCCAAATTGCGGCGTGCCAGATTAACCAAAAACCCCTCCTAACCTTTCTAAGCCTCACCCCATTTGACCAACACGGTCTAATTCCGTCTAGTCTTTCCAAACCTTGACATTTTCTTGATCAAAATCTACCATGGCTAGAGTACAAAATAATTTTGTTGAAGACAATGAGACTTTATCTTAGTGTACTGACGCCGGTCAACAGGTTATGCATGCACTATAAACAGTTATTAGGTTTAACATAATTCATTTAAAAATACCAATGAAATATAAAACGAAATAGTACTCTTCATTGCACAAGAAGGTGATCAATTTAACTTTTTTAAAGAACGTAGTACACTTCATTGTATAATTCATATTGTTGCACTTGGCAAATACTTTTTTCTAACAATGAGCATACACAAAAAGTATGAATGCTTCATCGAAATGACTCCTAAATGCAGATTTGTATTTTGTGGTATGGTTTATCTTTTATCTATTGTTGTAACAAAATTTCATGTAGCCTAGGCCGTAGACCCCATCATATGGTCCTATGGTTGATATTAAAGGCTCCTCTACTGTTTTGTTGAGAGTCACACCTCTAGAAACAAATTACCTCTATAAACAAATATGGGAAGTATTACCAAATAATGAATTTATACAAGTGGTAAAGAACTGCCTTAAACAAGGAGCACCAATAACATAAGTAACTACATCAAAATTAAAAAAAATATAAAAATATTGAACTAAATTTGCAGAGTCCTCAATGAAGAGGCCTCTTCCAAAAACTAACATATGCCGCTAATAGTGACGCTCACACGGTATTCTTTAGTAAAAGGCGAAAGAATAGTTCGCTATGTGATCATCACACGGCTCCATGAGTATGTACAAGGAGAGGTCCTTTCTTTTTATATGTTAGCTGCATAGTGTAGTTTATGAATTGGGCGATGTGGGACTTTATCAGACACCAATTAACTTGACTACTTCCTTTCTCCCAATGAGAATGAAGAACCTGTCGTCACATCTTTCCCCTATTCACTCATCCACATATTTATTTGAAATGTTTAATCTTTTCTCTTCAATTTCATATGTTTTAAATCATATAGTTTTCTTCAATATCTCAAAGCTAGAACATTAAACATTCATTGAATTTCTTCCAAAAGAAAGATACCAAGGTACACAGGCTTCTTTCTCCTCTTGGTGGTTGGAACACAGATGATAAAAGAGTTGAGAGATAAGAGTGGGAGAATTTGATCCCTATGATAAAATACTTACTGTTTAATAACTATAAAACTCCTAGTTACTCCTTTAGACAAAGATTGTGTTAATGGTATTATGAAGGATGGATCCAGGATAAGCTGATGACACCTTTACACAACTCAATCACCTGCAACATTCGTTTAAAAACGACAAAGATGAAATTGCTTTGCACTTGGGGGATATTCAACCTCATCTCTTCAAAAAATTATTATATTAGTCTAAACATATCAAATACCATAAGCAGAGAAATAGCCGGCATTCGGCGAACCGAATTCACAAAAGTTTAAGACATAATAACCATATAAGTTTAACAAAACAATAATTTGCAATATTTAAAGAGAATGAAATTAAGGTATTTAGAAACAACTGAGCTGTATTGAGCTAAACAATCTCTTTTTTTTTTAGTATGTCTTTACAAATCTCGACATTTTCTTGATCAAAATCTACCATGGCTATAGAATAGAGAAGAATCATGTTGAAGACAATGAGACTTTATCTTAATTTACTGATGTTGGTCAACATGTTATGCATGCACTATAGTTATTAGGTGTCATTCAAAAATACCAATGAAATATGAAACGAGATAGTACTCTTCATTGCACAAGAAGGTGATGAATTTAACTTTTTTTAAAGAACCTAGTACACTTCATTGTATAATACATATTGTTGCACTTGGCAAATACTTCGAAATGACTCTTAATGCAGATTTGCATTTTGTTGTCAAATCCTCAGTCCTCACACCATCAATCAAATCTGTTATGGCATATTACACCCAACCTTTGTTTTAAAAAATTAGAATGGAAACATGGAATGAAGTTCTAAAAGTCAGCTCCAAGCCTTGCTTGCAAGAACATAATTGTTTTTTACTTATCAAAGTCATTGTAGCAACTCTGACTGCTTTTTACTATTTGTTATCAAAGTCATGTAGGCATGTTTAAAAACAACAATTCATATACTACATTGTTAGTTGATTGTTCAAATAACTTGCATCTAACAATATAACTCGACTTGGTTGCTACATTAACATACCCCTTTATAAGTTGTGGTATGGTTAAACTTTTATCTATTGTAACAAATTTTCAAGGAGACTATTATTAGAGTTATATTTGTTTAATTAGAGTTATGTTATTCACTACTGTCACTATAATTGATGAATGGCGAAAGTGTAACTCTTATTCTAAGCAGAACTCTTCTAAGGTGAAAAGCAATACTTTAAAAAGCATGCATCTTTTAATGAAAACCTTCACAAGATAACTTGAATCACAGTGAATTTGACAAACTAACAGTGGCACCGTGATGTTGCCTAGTTCATCCTCGATTCAAACATGCACTAAAGTAATAGCTGCTGCTAATTAACAACTACTAAATATAAAAGCACTTTGCAAACACATTTAAAATTTCAGCTGTAAAATCTTGCTGATCATGAAAAGCTGAAAATGGGCCCTAGATTCTTGAAACGCGCCACCAGAAGCATAACAAAGAGATTCATGGACTTGCCATTGTTTCACTTGGAAAACCAAATGTTTACTTTGAACGTAATTTTGTTTGTTTTGTTTCCTTCCATTGTTGGGTTTGGTAAAGTGCTTTAATTAAGTTTTTGATATGCTACGTAACTATGCTCCAAGGGTAACAATGAACTTTAACATTGTGACACGTTTCGGGTCATCCATTTTTCTAACTTAGATTTGTAAAATGTCAATATTTAAATCATATTAGTTTTTTAGTTTTTAAGTTTTAAATTGATCTGATTAAATTTTTTTGATCTTTTATGTCAATAAAATTGTATATGTTAGGGCCAACCGAACTCATCGCTCTTAAAACTAGAACTCATATGTATGTTATTGATGTAGTATTTTTCCATCAAACAAAAGTAAGTATTTTATATCGTCTCATCAGGGACTGGTGCAATATTCTAAGTCGTTCAACAATCGATATCATTCTGAGCTAAAAGATTAGTTTGTTTGTTTAAACTATATGAACTAAGTTGCAAAAGTAAAAGTTGAGAGTAATAAGGTGTGAAACTTGTTAGGATTAGAGTCCCTTGACCAAGCGTCACATATAACCTAATGATCGTATACATATTCTAGCTTTTCTTTGATATTATCATGTATCCCTCGACAATATCATTCGTGTCCAAATGATATTGTGTAATCAATTGCATCGTTCAATAGTCGATGTCTCAAACTATCGAATGATCCAAGAGTCGATTGTAACGTTTAATTGACGATTTCTCAATCTATTAAACGATCTGAAGGCATTAAGTTTGGATACAAAAGGGTGATTATCAAATCATCAATTCCATGTCTAGAATTTATGTGTTGATAGATGATTATTCTAAACCTAGATTCAAGAGTATTTTTCAATAGCAATTAAATCAAACATAAACAATAAAGTGCAAGAATAATATCAATATCAAATCAAATGCTAGAACCATATATTGAAAGATCAAACGATTACATGTTTGGCAAGGTCAAGTACCTCTAATCCCAACAATGGAAATTTAGCTACTCATTCTCATGATAGCCTTGCAAGATTGAATTATAGGATGAGGATTCATTACAAACTTATGATTTCTCAACAAATGAGGAAGAATATACATTCTATCACTCCCACTCTATGAAGAACAAGCCCTATTTCTCTCTCTAAGATATTACAGTAATGAAAATTGGAAGTCAAAAGTCATTTTCAAATGAATGGGTCAAGTGGCTTATATAGACTTTCTGATCTGCATCAACTCGCCTCACGAGTAACATCACTCGCCATGGCAAGTTGAGGTTTCTTCACCAGTGGGTTTGTGCCACATCGCTTCTGAGAGTTTTGGCCGCCCTAACTCGCCTCGCGAGTATAATCGCCATTGTGAGCTTCTTTTCGCCTTGTGTTCGCCATGGCGAGTTGGAGGCGACGGATGATAAACTTTCTGCCAAGTGCTCGCCTGGAGCTCGCCGTTGCGAGTTGGTGGCGAGTTTGTTTGTCGCTCGCTTTTCACGGCTCGCCGTTGCGAGTTGAGGGCGAGTGGCTTGAAACTTTTGCCTCTTGTACTTTTCTTTGTTTTTCTGCTTTGTTTGGTGTCTTGAGTTCAATTCCTGCAAAAAAAGGGTAGAGTAAGAGAAATAAAGCGTAATAGGGCAATAATCACTTATCTCTCGGCTTTTCCCTAGATTACTTGCATGACAAGTAACAAAAGTGCCTTAAATGTAAGATGATTTTAACTACTTTATGGCACTTATCAGTTATTCCATTTTTATTTAAAACAAATTTGATTGATTAATTTATTTATTTTTAATTAATTGATTTATAACGTTGTTGATGAAATCTTCATATGTAAATTGGAAAAACAGTAAGAAGAAAATGTATGTCGGTTCTGGTGTCATAAATATTTTTTTTGACCTTTCACCTCAATGTTAAATGATCATGTAGCATTTTTTTAAACAAAGTTAAATGAAAAAAAATCAATTTGTTAAAAAAACAAATTAAAGGACCTAGTTCATTTTTGTTGAGGACCAATTTAAAAATAAAAAAAACTACAATGACTAATTTGCTATATACATTAAACTTAAAGGACTTGCCAAAAATCTATTAATCATTATTCTTCAAAAAAAAAAAATCTATTAATCATTAGTTAGGCAAGTATATATGATATGAAACTCTTTTTTTTTTTTAAGGAAAATATGAACCATATTTTTTAGAGAGATATGAACCATATTTATTCATCAACATTTGATATTATTTAATTTAGGGAAATGCTTAATACAACGAATAAATTAACCACGAGAGGGATCACGAAGAGATTGCAAGTGAAACTAGAATCAAATCCTTGTGAATTAATTTTTATATTATTTAGAAGAAAAAGGACTAGATAGCACATAAATCTTTAGTTGTAGTCTTGTAGAGCATCATTTTTTCTTTCTTCTGATATTTAAAGTAGAAACTCTCTCCACAGGTGAGAGTTTTTCTTGTCCTCAACATTTTATTATCACCATATATTTGTCCTTAGCATTTTTGTTAGATTATGATATATACTAACCACTTAAAGATTATGCAAGACTGTTATACTCATTTGCAGCCTTTTGTTGGGGAGCACTTCTTCAAAGCACTGCTTTACTAACATTTGTTTTGGGTTGATTTAGGTCATTTTACGAGTTAATGTTGGACACATGTTGAGTGTTAACCAAGAAAGAATAAAAAGGAAGGAACTATTCTTCATATCTGGCTACTCTATACACGGTAATCAATTCTTCTTCATCTATGATAATGTTGAGGCCCGATGTTTTGATAATGGATTGATATGATGTTTGTGGTTGGTTAAGAATTCTCTTTTATGATAATGTTGAGGGATTTGTTTTTGTTATTGTTATCGTCAGTGGAAGTTGGACATGGGGGGGATGTTGTTTTCGATATTAAATGTGCATTTATGTGGACTATCAATTTGTGACTTTTCTAGACTAGAGTGGATCAATAAATTGGGTTAAGACTTAAAAGCAACCACAAACATTAATGTCGTACTTTACATCACACTTAGCACATCAATTATCTTTTTCAAATGTTAGACTCTTCACGTCCTTGATCACTGTTAGGTATACAAGTCCTCTCACTTATGTGTTGCACAACATCTATTCTTTTATTCAATGAGACGTTAAAAGAAAAAATTGCAAACCTTTTCAGACATAACTTTTGCACAAAACTTAAACTTTATTTAAGCCTATTATACCTTTGCAAATTAGGGAACTTAGACAATTTTAATAGTGAATTTGATGTTGCTGCCAATATATATACCAAATAATACACGGTTGGTGCAAGTTGCATGAAGCACAGCACAGATACGACAAACTGTTTATGTCATCTACAGACAGATATTTGTCTTGAGTACATTATTAGATACAAAAATATCTGCAATGATCCAATGAATATAGAAATTTTCAAGTGAGGAGGCATTACCTATAAGCCGCATGCATATATGCCGATAAATAAATTGATAAATCATAAATGACCTGTTGCATACTCACACATATATACATATATGAGGAAGCTTCTTCAAGTTACAGATAAAGTTGAGTTGAAACTTGAAAGGATGAAATTTAACGTAAAAAAAAAAAAAGTATATTAATAAATAATGAATAATAACCTTAGCAATATGAATAATAATAATCAAGAGACAAGCCACATGAAATAGGTTGACCAAAGAGTCACTGCAATTGACGCCAATGCATAGGTCCATAGCATTATCACAGAACATTCACTTTCACCGGCTCCAAATAATTGTGCTATAGTACCTGATATAGGAAATAAATTTTGAACCAAAAAAGATAGTTACTAAAGTAAATTATACAATTTTGGTAAAAAAAAAAAGTTAAATTATAAAAAAGAGCATATATATTAGTGGTCTACAATTTGATTTGAATTATATATAATTAAGAAATTAGTAAAAGTTTATGTATTACCTATATTCATAGCTGGTGGAAGTGCATATTGAAGGAGAAGTACAAACTGATATAAGGGATCTATTTGCACCAAACCCAAATGTGTTGCCCCTTTAATAATTAAAACTCCAAAAATTGGGAGCAAGATATATCGGACTGCTATGATTCCAATAATTGTCCAAAATGGAGTACTTGCTCCCTTCAATCCTGCTCATTCATCCACACCAATGAAATTATTAAATAAATTAAATGTTGACATTAAAAAGTTAGCTCAACTCTATATATAAGAGATGAGTGAATAAGTAAGTTAGTCTCGAAAGTTGTTAACATTGGTCAAAATAGTCCTTCAATTTTTAAAATCGGCAAATATATCCTCTAAATTGTAAAATGTTATTCAAAATAGTCTCTTAATTAACTTTTGTTGCTAGAGGTGATGATATGTCACATTAGCTGAGCATAATCCCACATCATTGTACTTTCACTATCAACTTGTTTGCCTATAAAATTTAGGTCATATCAGTGACAAATTGGTCAATAATTACAACCGTGTGAGGACTGATTACTAACAAATAATCTCAAAAAGACCTAAATTCAGGACAGATAGCCTTTAGCATGCATACATTAATGTATGATTAACGTGAAGGGACCACAAATTCAACTAATATGTCACATCACAACCTCTAATGATAGAAATTAATTTAGGGACTATTTTAAATAATCTTTTACAATTTGATGGGCATATTTATCAATCCGCAAAAATCAAAAACTATTTTGACCGGTGCTTACAAGTTGGAGAGGACTAATTGTATGCTTTACCTCTAAGAAGGTTGGCACCCATTATAAGGGTTATTGTTGGAATGGCAGCATCACTGCATGTAATAATAGGACAATGTAACCTTATATGTAATTCCAAAATCATAAAGATGGTTGATTTGAGATGCATACCCCAACATGGAAGCAGAGTCTTCAATCACATGAAGAGGAGCATTGCTTCCAATCATTAACCTACGTAACCAAGGAACTACACCAACAATAAATCCAACAATCTGCATGAGTAACATATTGTGCATATTATATTACTATACTTGCATTGGACCGTTGCAACAACATAAGTTCACACTGAAAATGAACAATGTATCATACCGCCCCAAGAGTTGCTGGTGAAAATATGCCTCTGAAATTCGGGTTGCCTAAAATCATTCCACATTTATGCTTAATTTTATCAAAGACATGCACCTGCAAACATAAGAAGATTAGAAATATTGATACTTTCTTGTTGGATTTTTCTTCTAAATTTAAGATATATTCTAATCAAAACTACTCTTAAGTCTAAATATTATGAAAGGGAAGTTTATAGCAACCTTAATTTTCTGGTCAGACTCATTCTTAGAAAGCAATAGGGTGTATGCATCATCAACATTGCCTTTTGTTGGACTTGTATTTTCTAAGCCTTCCTCTATGATTGATTGTGATACATCCCCTGAATCCTCCAAGGTGATGGAGTCACTACTTTTGTTACCTTCTTTGTGAATTTTATTTGACGAAATCCGCATTATGTTGTACACATAAGTCCATATAAAAACAGCTCCAATCTATTGTTTTCCCAAAGAATAAATACAAGTTCAGAAAACAAAGAAGAGTTTTACTTTGATACAGTAAAAAAAATTACAAGATTATCTAATCATCATCGATCATATGTGACTGCAAAAGTAGTTATGATTAAAGTCAAACAGTTTTAATAATTTAACCATAGTGATTCACATAGCAAAAAAATCTAGTAAAATTAATGAAATTACATACTGCCATAGAAAGTGAAGCATAAGCCATCCCATATTGATAGCATACATCAGGATCTCCAAAAGGACTACCTTTGTCTTTACATATTGCTGGAATAATGATTATTGGCAAGTTTCCTAAATTTCCTGTTCATACATCAATCATAAAATAAGCTCAACTTTAACGATGCATTAAACAATAAACGGCACAATGAAAGCTGCAATACAGAACATGAGTATGAATATCAAACCTGAGACCTTGAGGAGGAGCATACTCCCAGGTCCCAAGCCAATACCACCGGACTATAGATTTATATTAGGCCATGTAGCCAAAAGTTTGTGCATACATTACAAACTTTGGTGGTATATATAGAATTATTTCACTCATTTATTTATGAAGAGAAGAGATCTACCTGCAGAACAGACACCTACTATGAGACCTTCTATGTGTTTAGGAGGCTTTGTGAGTTTGATAATAATCCATCCTAAGGCTGAGCCTAACAAAAATGTAACCAATATGTTCACTGGCATGAACCACCTAATTATGAAAATCAAAAAGTGTTACAAACCATAATTAAGAAAGCAAATCCTAAAAATAAAAATTAGGAGCAAAAAATTGAACAAAATAACCACTCACAATGAAACAACATTATCTAAAGTGATTGTTTGTGCCAAATTACCACCAATCAGACCAGGATTGAACACATAATGTACAAGCTGTGACATATGAATTTTGTTGTTAATAATATATTAATAGGAAAAAAAAGTGTTCTTAAAGAATTTATGAACTTACATGATTGGTTTGATTCCTTGCATCTTTTCCCAACAAATTAATGTTATCAAGTGCAAGAAGTAAGCCAATTCCAGTGACTAGTAATACTTTGATCACAGGGAAAGAAGCAACAGAAAATAGCTCTAGAAATCCCATTATCACAATTAAATCTTCCAAAACTATATGCTATTTAATGTATCCTGCACACAAATTAAACAAAAAAATCACTTATATATATATGAGACGAACTTGGAATTATAATGTTGTTCACAGTGAAAAAATGAAAATAGTAAAATAAAACAATATATTTTATTGGCAAATGAACATAAATATGAAGCAAATTGCTTCATCCTATGAATCCTATATTTTGGTTTAACATGAAGAACACAATGAGTAATTAAAAAAAGGAAAATAATTAATGAAACTATAAAGAGTTAAACTGACAAAGGCATCTTCTAAGGGGACCAATATATACTACTTTAGTTCTTACTTTCATTAACATTTGCATTAATAGTAGAAAAAGTGAGACAACATAAATAATTTCATTGATGCTATTTTGGTCCATTGAATTGAAAAAACTTAGCTTAAACTATATCACTTACCGTATCCTGTGGGTTGTGTATTGCAGCTTCCTTAAACATGTATGTGTGTGTCTTGTTGCTTTTAATGATTGGAGTGAGGCTGGAAAGACAAAAAAAAAACTTTGTCGACGTCACAAAAAAACTATTGTTAAGAGTCCCACATCAGATATGAGATGAATTGACAATATGTTTAAAATAAGTGAGACAATCCTCACTTCACAAGCCGATTTTGTAGAGTTGCGTTAGGCCTAACCACGATTCCTAAGACCTATCAGTATCGGCGGAGTATCTTAATCCTGAAAGATTAATTGTCCTCCACTTATTCAAAGTTTGATTAGTAGACCCATTTGTTAATATACGTAATTAAGAGGAGACAGCCATGATGATAAGGTAAAGCGACAAAACAACAAGGTTTCCCTATAAGGTAGCACCACTTGGAAGAAGAAAAAAAAGCTCACATTGGATTTGAATGAAATAACGACAAATGAAATGTGTGTAAGTTGAGTTACTTCAGTCCAAATTATTTAATTACACTTTTTGGACAATATGCTAACGTCTAAGCTAAAATCAAACTAGTAGTAGTAACATTGTTCGCATTTAAATGTGTGAATATGAGACTTTTAACATCATGACATCCGAATTTAACAAGGAAGAGGTGTTTCACACGCCAGCCAGGCCAACTAGAACAGTGTAGAGGCATCTTCCTTGACCTATGATGGTGATGGATAGTATTAAGATTGAATTGAATCATGTACCAATGAATGGGAACCTTTGTTTGGATAAGTATGATGATAAATAGCCATTAAAAAAAAGTGAAGACTAAATTTAGTTCTAATAAAAATCTTAAGGTTCCCATTCATTGGATAAATCCAAATAAATAATTCGGAACTTTTATTGGATAGAAAAAAATAAATCGGAACAATTTGTTTTTTACCTTTTTACATTATGTTTGGTTGATGAAGAAAAGGCACACAAAAGAAAAGAAGAGAAAAGAAAGTGATAAGAGAAAAGAAATAAGATTAATCATTTGCTCAGTCAAATAAAAAATAATTATTCAATAATTCGATACGAGATGATACGAAAGAAAATGATGATAAGAAAGACATATGTATTTACTATTTATAGAAGGAATTCTTAAAAAAAATAGTTATAATAAAATAAAATAAAAATTCGTTACGATAAATGAAAAATCATTATTAGTTTATGGTTTAATTTACATTTCTCTTCACTAGATTCTATCATACTTTTTTTTCATACTTCTTATCTTAACATGGTATCAAGGCAATGATATCCACCTTAAACTATCATAATTCCCCTTTTTTCCTCTTAACATCGTATCAAGATGAATCATTTCACATTACGTATATCATATATGTGTTGAAGTTTCTCATACACCTTTGTGGTATTCTTCTTTGATTGTTTAGCCATTAATTATTAGCTTCATTGTATACTTTTGTTCTATACTTGTTATTTAGAAACTCAAAACTAAGAAACAAAATCAAAATCAATTTCTCAGCATAACCACTTCATCAAAAAGGGGATCATTGTCACATATGCAAGTTAACCTACAAATTATCTTATGAGCTAAACAAAGATAAATCAAGCTCAAATGATTGATCAACCAAACACACTTCTAATTAGCAAAGCATCAAATTTTTACAAGGACAATAAATATTTTTGTGTTTTAACCATCCGATTCTTAGGGAAAGGAGACGTTGATAATCCGAAGTTCAATAGTGAGGTAAATATAATTTGACCAAAAAACCTCCGGAACAATTCGTCATTTGATGGAGTTCATTAACCATTCGAGTTCAACCACTTGGTTAGAACAATATAAAAATGAAGTGTGAATAAGAAGTTAATACTATAATCAAGACACAAGCCACACATGAAGTAGGTTGACCAAAGAGTAACCGCAATTGACGCCAAGGCATAGGTCCAGAGCATCATAACAGAACATTCACTTTCACCAGCTCCAAATAATTGTGCTATGGTGCCTGACATAGGAAATAAAGTATGAACAATATTATTTTTTTGGTAGATAGACGAAATGGCAAAGTCATTATAAACTCACACACACAACCGGAGGTATTGGAGGTATCGGGGTTCGAACCCCGATCATGGCATCCGGCCTAACAATTTCGGCATTTTGTCAGTTGAGCTAGGACTTCTAGATAAGTTTGAACAATATTACAACCATATTTATTAATGGTGTACAATTTGACTGAACTATAACTAAGAAGATCATAAAAGATTAATTACTACCTATACTCATAGCTGGAGGAAGTGCATACTGAAGGAGAAGAATAAACTGATATAAAGGATCTACTTGCACCAAACCTAAATGTGTTGCCCCTTTAACAATTAGAATACCAAAAATTGGTAGCAAAATATATCGAACTCCTATGATTCCTATAATTGTCCAAAATGGAGTACTCGCACCCTTCAACCCTGCTCCATTCACACACACCAGTGAAATTATTAATCAAATTAAAGGATAAAAATAAAAGGCTAGCCCTACTTAATATATAAGAATCAAGCGAAAAAATTGCTCTTTAGCCACCTAGCAATTGCTCAGAGACACCTAAAACATGTTGAACGGTGGTTAATTGTCGTTCAAACACTTTTTAAATCGGTTAAACCAATTAAAAAAGAAATTTAACTGATTCCAAAAGTTTTCTAACGGAAATTAAGTAGCGTTCGGCGTCAAACGTTAATTAACTACCATTCAGTCTTTTTTGAGGGTGTCTAAAGAGCAGTTGCCACAAGTGAACGGGCAAATCAGTACCCAAAATAGTAAACATTGGCCCAATAGTCCCTCAATTAAAGGAATTGTCAAATTCATTTCAAAAATTGTAAAATGTTATTTAAAATAGTCCCTCACTTAACTTTTGTTGTTAGAGGTTATACTGTGGCATGTTGGATATGTCATACTACACGTTGATCTCACATCAGTGTCAAGTTCAATGTCAACTAATTTATAAACTTTAGTCATATTAGTGACAAGTTAGCCTCTAGGTGCGCTGATATGGTGTATGGTCAGCTAATCATGTGAGGACTAATTACGAGCAAATTATCTCCAAATGAGCTAATCACAAATTGAATTGATGTGTCACATCATAACCTTTAATCATAGAAGTTAGCCAAGGGATTTTGAATGATTTTGGCACCCATTATAAGGGTTATTGTTGGAATGGCAGCATCACTGCATGTAATAATTGGACAATATAACCTTATGTAATCCAAAATTCTTAAAGATGAATATTTGAGATGCATACCCCAACATGGAAGCAGATTCTTCAATCACATGAAGAGGAGCATTGTTTCCAATCATTAAACTACGTAACTGAGGAACTACACCAACAATAAATCCAACAATCTGCATAAAAAAATTAATATTAAATTTTAATTTTCTTTCTTATCCATAAATCGAATCATTTTCTATGATATCATAGAAAATGGACAGTATTGTATCATACCGCTCCAAGAGTTGCTGGTGAAAATATGCCTCTGAAAGTGGGGTTGCTTGAAATCATTCCACATTTATGCTTAATTTTATCTATGATTGGCACCTGCAATTAAACCCTCCAAAACTTTTTGCAATTAGATTTTAATTAATTTGAAAAATCAAACATAAGAATGTTAGAAGTTGATACTTTCTTGTTGCATTCTATCTAAATGTACAATATGTTGTTAAGAAGACTAGTAAAAAAGAAACTACTCTAAGATTATAGGCAAAAATATATATGAATCCATGTACTTTATAACCTTTTTGTTCCACGGAAAAAGCAATGAAAAATCTTATGAAAGGGAAAATTGTACTTTGTAGCAAACCTTCTTTTTGTGCTCAGACTGATTCCTAGAAAGCAATAGGGTGTATGCATCATTCACGTTGCCTTTTGTTGGACTTATATTTTCTGAGCCTTCCTCTATGAGTGATTCTGATACATCCCCTGAAGCCTCCAAGGAGATAGAATCACTACTTTTGTTACCTTCTTTGTAAACTTTATTTGACGAAATCCGCATTATGTTGTACACATAAGTCCATATAAAAACAACTCCAATCTATGGTTTCCCCAAAGGATAAATACAAGTTCATAAAACAGAATGATAACATTTTTGTATTGTAATTTCAGAATTGATGTGAAAGGAACTAATGAAGTTGCATACTGCCATAGAAAGTGAAGCATAAGCCATCCCATATTGATAGCATACATCAGGATCTCCAAAAGGACTACCTTTGTCTTTACATATTGCTGGAATAATGATTATTGGCAAGTTTCCTAAATTTCTTGTTCATATATCAATCATAAAATAAGCTCAACTTTAAAGATGCATGAAGCATTAATGACCAATGTTATAGCTTGATGAAGCTTTGATAATAGAAGATGATACATTTCAAGCACAACGTAGGCTGGAGTACAGAAAAATGTGATGGTCATAATAATAGATGGTAAAACATTTAATTTGTTCAAGATTAGTTTTAAAAAATGGTCCATGACCATGATTCAGATTGCAACATCGAGAATTTTCGTGCCTTCGAGACTACAATTGAGATTGCATCAACTCTATTTAGTTGTTTCTTCGCAATATCAAGAATCATGACCAAGACGTGTTGACTAGGCTATAGTATAGCCAAGATTTTGTGCATACAAACTTTGATATTAATTACTCATTATTGACAGAATTTGGGGAAACTATAGAGAAAAGATCTACCTGCAGAACAGACACCTACTATGAGACCTTCAGTGTGTTTTGGAGGCTTTGTGAGTTTGATAATGATCCATCCTAAGGCTGAGCCTAACAAAAATGTAACCAATATGTTCACTGGCATGAACCACCTAATAATATTGACAATTAAAATGTTACAAACCATATAACAAATCAAATCAAAATTTGCAACAAAACTATGAACAAACCACTCACAGCAAAACAACATTCTCAAAAGTGATCGTTTGTGCCAAATTACCACCAATCAGAGCAGGATTGAACACATAATGCACAAGCTGTAATACTATGAATTATTGTTGTCAATATATAAATACAAAAAAAAACATTACAAAAGTTAAAAAAAAAAGTTGTTAAAGAATTTAAATAGTTACATGATTAGTTTGATTCCTTGCATCTTTTCCCAACAAATTAATGTTATCAAGTGCAAGAAGTAAACCAATTCCAGTGACTAGTAATACTTTGATCACAGGGAAAGAGGCAACAGAAAATAGCTCCAAAAACCCCATTATCAGTATCACAATTAACTCTTCCAAAATTATATGCTATACAATGTATCCTACAACAAATTAAAAAGATTCGTTTATATATATGTGAGACAAACTTGTAAGTATAATATTGTTCATAGTGAAAATAGTAAAATAAAACCATATATTATATTGGCCAATGAACATATATATGAACCTACTATCCCGATTTAACACGAGGAGGAAAAAAACAGAGAAAATATGAAGTGTCAATAATAACTATAATGACTTAAACTGACACTGACACAGAGGCATGAAGTAAGAGAACCAAATATATATTAATTTAACTTTTTTTTTTTATTACTATTTATTTGTACTCATGGTAGAAAAAAACCGACACAACATTATGGGCCGTTTGTTTTAGATTTAAAAAAAAATTGTATTTTTATAAATGGATTTTTTGAAATTTACTCAAAAATAGTATAAGTTATTTCAAACTCATTTAACATAAGTTAAAAATGAGATCTTGACATTCACTGGCTTAAATATTAATTTCTTTCGAAACTTTCCTTAACAATTTATTCGTTAAAAAAAATTTAGCAAAAAAATATTACACTATAAAAATCTATTTTAATAAAAAGTTAAAACAAACGGACCCTGATTCTTATTATTTCCTCCTGAGTATGAAATAAAGTTGAACTCAAAAAACTGACACAACATTAATTCTTATTTTCTCCTAAAAAAAATTATTCTTATTTTCATAATTTCATTGATGCGATATATTTTGGTCCATTGCATCTTTTGTATGTCGTATTTTTTGACGTAGAAAAATGCAACACCTCTCCTCCACCCTCCCTCACCTCCCTCAAATCCAATCATCACAATCAAGATGTAGACATCCGGCTTCGGTGGTGCATTTTCCTCTCACGGACGCACCACCGCCAAACCACCATCGGGGTCGTTTCACACGTCGAGGGTCTGTTTTCCTTCGACGGCGTTGTCTCTAAAGTGGTTTGTTCTTTCTCTTTTGGTTTTCACGATCTAAATCTGCTTTGGATTCGGATTTGGTTTCTATTTTATGATCTGGTTTGAGCATCTCTTTGGTGCTCGGTCTAGGTGTTTCAGATCCTTTCATGGATAGTTGTTTGTTCAGATTTATGATATGTTTGACTGTGTATTGTTACTAATATTGATTTTAAATACGTACGAGTTGGTTTGATTCTCCGCCTTATTTTGGTGGGTTTGAGCCCTGACCATTGACTCGGTTATTCGGACAGCAAGACTCAAAAGGGTCATGAGCTAACTGTTTTCGTGTTAAAAGCAGAGAGTTGTGGTGTGTGGGTATGTTTCGTGTTGGCGGATTGTTCATTCTCTGATGTTTTAGATTTGACTATTTTAAAGCTTTAGGGTTGTTTTGGTTAATTTTGCTTATTGGTACGTGTGGTCATACCTTTGATTTCTCTGATTATTATCCAGAGTTGTTGAGTTCTGCAAGTTTCAAAGATATGGTGACACGTCGATGTTGTTTGAATATTTGTCGCAGTCCTTGTGGCTGGCTTCAGACTGCTTTGGAATCCTAGTCATTCGTATGGTTGACATTGGACTAATTGGACTCGAAAGAGTCAGTATTGCTCGTTGCCTCGTTGCAGGGAGTTGTTGGTTCTTGGACTATTATGTGTTGACGGTTGGTTCATACACCAGATAGCTGACCATGGTTTATTTAGGATTGATCATCGGAGGTTGGATCGTATGTGTAGCTTAAAATGTTTGTAATGTCCGTTTAGGTTGGCTTGCGCATTTAGGATTATTGGGTTAGGTTTATGTCTCCCCAGTTTTTTTGTATTTTTTTCCTTTTTTTTAATAATATTTATGAGCACTTAACACAAGATTACAGTATAGTCGAGAAATCAGTTATTTTGTTTCTTTATGTTGTTATGCTCTGGCCTTATCAAAAAATAAAAAATTGGTCCACTTAATTTAATTTTTTTTATTTACTCAATGTAAAACTTATAAGAGTGTTATGCATAGATTACCATTATTTCTCCTCGAGAGATTCAGCTCTGCTTATCTAGCCCATATTCATTTGGTAAAGGACAAAGTCTTTCATTAGTTGACTCATTTGTTAGGAGAAGACAACAACTATGATGATATGGTAAAGGGACAAAACTGTTTTTTTTCCCGAACCTCCGATCATCATTATAAGTAAAAAATAAATACTTTAGATTCGTTTAATTAATTATGAATAAACCTAAAATGTATTTTTGCTTATATTAGTGACGAGAGGAACCAATTGAAAAATAAGTTCACACTAGATTTGGTCCAACTAACGACAAATTAAAAATCTAAATTACTAAAATAACTTTTTAGACAATGTGCTACCTTCTAGAGTAACTTTCTAAGCTATATTTTGTCAAAAAAAAACTTTCTAAGCTAAATATTCCTATATTTAAAAAAAAAACTTATATGCTAAATACAAATCAAACTTACACTCTTCTTCAAAAAAAAATTAACCTCACACTCCCGATTAAAAATTTGAAAAAAAAAATATTGGTTGAGGAGGCATAACTGTAAATCGCCACATCTAAATAAATTATTTTCACATATTTTGAGTCATCTTTCATACGCTTTTGTGATTTCATTGTTGTTTGTTTTGATTTTCCGTCTTTGTGCGGCGTATTTTTTGTCTCTTGTCTTAGTGTGATGTTTAATTGATTGAGGTTGAAAGAATAGCCTTGATCAAGTCCATATCTAATTTACGACTTTGTTGTTGTCAACATTGCAGATTCAGAGGCATGATATTTCAGAAACTTAAATATAGTTATATTTGTAGACATGTGTACATTTCCGTTTTATGCTATTGATATGGATGTTGTGAGTTTGTTCGAAAATTTATCTTTTTTGTTTTTATCGATTTTGAATTTCTATTGTATGGACATACTCAATCAACTTGAATCTATGAATATATCATTTATTTTTTTCAATATATATGTCTAGGCTAGGAGATCGGAAGCCTCAATTCAAGTCGGGCAGCAGCTTTTTTACACTCAAAGGGAACCCAGCATCCCATTAACTGAGACTTCCTATGCATAGCTTTGGCCTTTCGTCATACCCAAAGGCTACTTAGTGCCTCCACCAACTGGGAAGCAAGAGTATGAGTCAAAAAGCCCAATACACCTCCCTATATATAGAATTTAATTCTTTAATAGGGCTACAAGGGAGAGTGTGGTCAAAGGGTTGTGGGCTCTTGGCCTTCGTCGGGAACAGATTGTGCCCATGATTGGGAAAGCTGTTGAGTTCGTTGGATCAAAAAATGACATTAGAAAAGTAAAAAGTCTCATGAGTCGCTGCAGATATATATATATATATATATATATATATATATATATATATGTCTGTGTGTGTGTATTAAAACGTTGTTTTTCTTTGATTTTATTCCTTTTCAATTTGAAAGTTGGAAATAAAACATTCTTTTTCATTTTACTCTATTTTAATTTATATGCTTAGTCAAAAGAATATTATTTTTTTCAATTCATTATGTTCCACATTACATGGCTTAACATAGAAAGTTGTGAATAGTTTGACTGTTTTTTTAGAAAACTAATATATACATATCCTAAATAAACTTTGTATATCTTTTAATTTATGTTTTCATTACATTATATTCCTCGTTAAATATCTTTTTTGACCGCATTAAATATTTTTACATCTTTTTTTGACTAAAGATATCCTTAATATAGAAAGTTATGTATAATTAACCATTGATTTGTGTCTATATATTTGTATCTATGTATTTTTTCCCTCTAGTATCCCCCTGACACAAGAGAAAGAAAAAGCAACAGAAAAATGGTGGGTGAGACCATTCCATTCATTGATCTTGAGAAGATTTCAGAGCAATTCGAGTCCAAGAAGTTAAGAGATGCATGTGAAAAATGGGGTTGTTTCAGGATCATTAACCATTCCATTCCTTTGACCCTCATGAATGAGATGAAAATGGTTGTTGTAGCTCTTCACGACCTTCCTATAGATATCAAGAAAAACAATAAAGATGTCATTCCTGGAAGTGGTTACTTTGGACCAAGTGTTTTTAACCCTCTCATAGAATCTGTCGGCCTCTATGATATGGGTTCTTCACAAGCTATACAAGATTTCTGCTCTCAATTGAATGCTACACCTCATCATAGGTATGCTTAGGTTTATTTTTTTAAAAAAAAAAAACTTTTAATATTTGCGAGGAGCATGCGACTATTTAAGTTTTTTTAATAAAAATGTACATACTGGTTTTTGGATTTTTTTTAATTGTTAGATTTAATTAACAACTACATTAAAAAATATTTAATTAACAATTAATCTTGATGGATGCTAAAGTTTCTATGGGTACTATTTAGTCATTGTGGTTGTTTGGTTGGATGATGATTGCTATCAATGTTTTATTTCTAACACCTACTTGAGTTGTGATTTTCGCTCAAAATATTAATCATTTTGGACTATGATGTGATATTTTATTTATATAATTGTTATTGATTTGGTTGTAAAACTAATAGAAATATTTATTTAAAAATAAAAAAAATTAAAAGACTAATATGCGTTTGATCTAACATAGCATAAAAAGTCAAGGTTTCATTCTCACATATGCGGTTTGTCCGTATTAATGCTTAGAAGTTTCTAGAACATGATACATCTGGTGAATCTTTCAAAAAGGATACATTCAATGAAGTGAACGTGTGGGAATCTAAAACAATAAAAAAAAATTAGAATATTAATTTTTTTTAGGGGAGAATATATTAATGATTTCATACAAATTTCATAATTCATTCAATTTTCATAAACAATACAAATTTTACATATTAATGTTTAAAATATAAATTAAAATATTGATGATTAAATCATAAACAAAATCTATACTTCGAGAACCTTAAATGATCTCCATAGTGCAACATGATTGCGAAGGACAAGAAAAAAAATGAATAAGAAATCTTGCGATTTGAGAACTGGAGTAGGCATGACAACAAAACCCATATTCGTGGTTACCTATCCGAACCAAACCCATTTTGACGAGTTTTGACTGAGTTTGGGTATGAGTTTGGGTTTTCCCCGATTTCAAAACACAGGTATGGGACGGGTAACGGGTATATAGGTACCCACCCCGAACCCATACCCAAACCCGTCCTGAATGCAGAAAACTACTTTACGTTGATATGCCATGTTATTTTGTTTAATAATTGCCGTGTTATAAAAACTACCATTGATATTTAAATGAGCAATTAAATCAATCGGTCTAACAAATGTTAAAGTGAATATATTGTTGGATAATGCATTACAATATTTCTCTAGGGGTTGTAAAAAAAACTTCTATTTTTTATTTAAAAAATTATTCAATGTGGGGACGATGATGGGGCAGGGATTCCCGAACCTGTTGGAGACGAGGATGGGGTTTAATTTCTCATCCCTGTTGGGTATGGGTAGGGTAACATATAAGTATATGAGAATAGGGTATGGGGACGGGGAATGTAAAACCCGTCCCTACCCCGCTCCATTGCCATGCCTAAACTGGAGGAAGGTGGAATGGAGACAACCACAGTAAATGGCATAGATAGAGATAAGAGGGATATTTTAGTAATTTACATGATTTATTAATGAGTAGAGGTACTCGCGGGAACATGTTTCAGCAAATCTAGGTATCTAGCCATAATGTAACGGGTAGTTAAATATTTGATTATTATATTAGTGGATACTTGTTAAACTACTTGCTCCGTGCATATGTTAAATTTTATCTGTGGATGCCCGTGAACACGTTTTTTTTTCTCACTATCCATACCCATACATATTCAAATTTAAGGAAATTATCCGCATTAACTATTACTGTATATTCTACTGTCATAAATGCATAATAAAATATAATAGTAATTAATTTTAAAGTTAGGATCACATATTATTAATTAGAGAGTACAATTGGTTAAAAAAATAAAGGGTACAATTCAAACTAAATAAATAATATTGCATTGAAAACTAAAAATGAGATTCATTTTAAAACAATTATTTATTGCTAAAGTGACACTCGTTGTGAAACGCAGATAGTACAACCCTAAATTTATGTAAATTTCTAAAAAGTTAAGTGATAAAAAAACTCACTTTCAGTCACATACTTTCCTTATATTCATACACGTTGTTTTCTTATAGGTAAGATATGTTTTTAGTCCTTATGAAATAACAATTTTTTTAATTTAATTCTTAAAAACTTTTTTTTGGTTAAATTCTTAATAATATTTTGACCATTATTAGTCCATACCTCTTATCACCAAAAAAAAAAGTCCATACCACTTATAAAATCAAGTAATTTAAAGCATCAATTTTCATAAAAGATAGAGATTGAAAGCATCCACCGGTATTTTTAAAAAGACTTCAAAAAATATATAATTTATATGAACTAAAAACATATTTAACATTTTTATTAGATAACATAGCTTTCTATTTTATTTTTTACCATTAACCAATTATTGACCTTTTTCATTTTACTTAAGAGTGTGAACGGTTGATTTTCGTTGATTACCAGGCAAATAATGGAGACATACGGCAAAGCAATACATGATGTGGCAGTAAAAATTGGACAAAAGATTGCTGAATCACTAGGCATATTGGATGCTGATTTTGAGGATTGGCCTTGTCAGTACAGAATTAACAAATATAACTTCACTTCAGAAACAATAGGGTCCTTTGGAGCTTCAGCGCACATAGATTCAGGGTTCATAACAATACTTCAAGATGATGAAAATGTTGGTGGTCTTGAAGTGATGGACAATTCTGGCTCATTTGTTTCAGTCGCACCATTTCATGGAGCCCTCCTTGCCAATCTTGGAGATATTGCTCGGGTAAGTACTAAGGACATATTAATTCACTAATTTTATCACTAAAATTGAAGCTGAATGGAAATATAAACTAGGCTCTAATGTTTAGTTCCATCGTCTCACTAGTCTTTACTATTATATAGATTGATTTTTTTTAGACAGTTAGATTTTTATAGAGAGCCTCATTCATCGTCTGCAATTATATAGAGACAATTAAGATTATATATTGAGTATGATCCAAACTTATAAAGCATGTCATTTGTTGCATGAATACATGCGGTGGTGACTCGATTGATATGCTTTAATACCATGAGATTTTAATATTGGAACTAACTAATGCCTAAAAAAAAATGTTTGTAAGATGAGAAATGTCAATCTTTATTAATCGAGGTTATGTATTATCTTTATTCAACGTGGGAAATAGGTTTTTTCTAATAGGTTTGTTACAAATATTAGTGACAAACTATTTTTATTTACTTGATAAATAAAACAAGAGAGAACTCCAACCAACATGATTGAGTTTAGCGGAGGGTATCAAACTCCCACAGTGGTGAATCAAAGTTTGAAGTTCGACTAGAAAAGGTACCTGCGTCTAGTGCCGAATAATTCTCAAATAGGATTACCTCATGTGTAGTAGGAATGTTCAAATTTAAATTGATCCAATAAATCGAAAACAACACAAATTGAATATTATTGGATGGTTTTGGACTTGTAAAATTGCTCGAATCGAATCAGATTTAAGATTCCTTTTTCAAAACCAAATCGAACTAAATTGCATAAATATATTTTTTGAATGAACATATCCCGTTGTTTTTCATAAATATATATTAAGGTAGCATTTTTCAAAACCAAATCGAACTAAACCCAATTAAATTGAATTAGATCAAACCAGTTTTTTTATATGAGTTATCAAATACAAACTGAACCGCGTATAATTTTATTTTATCAGATATTTTTTAGCTCAAAACCCATTCATACGACACTGCAAACAATGCGGTATGTTCTTACAAAACAAAAATGCACTACAAATATTCCTAAAGCAGGGGAATCAATGAGAACCACAAAAAAGGGGGAAAATAAAGTGTCTAAGTTCTGAAACTAAATTGTTCAATGATCGATTAGTCACCTTCACTTAGGCCTTAACTTAGTTAAGCTATAAAATTTGAACAAAAAAAAGCAAAAACTAGCTTATGATATTTGTAAACTGTTTGCTTTGTGCACGATCTTAGCATATGAAATGAATGTATTGTGCAGGCATGGAGCAATGGAAGGTTTTGCAATGTGAAACATCGTGTACTATGCAAGGAACCTACTACACGTTATTCAATTGCTACATTTATGTTGGGACCGAGGAAGGGAAATGTTGAGGCCCCAAAGGAGTTGGTGGACCATGATCACCCACGTCTTTATCGACCTTTTACTTATGAAGAGTATAGGACACTCAGAGTTTCCGATAATAATGACCGTGATAAATTTCTGCAAGCTTGTGAAGTTCTTGAGCTATTACGGTTGGTTTAGTGATTTGGGAAATTTAGTGCCCCTCTTTTCAAAATCATTTATATATTTTTGTGTTTCAGTTAAATTAAAGACTTTTGTCTAAATTCTCGAACAATAAACATTAGTCATAAAGGAAAATGGTTATACCCTAGTGTGTGCGCGCGTTAAATAACTCATTTATGAATGAGGGATGAAAGTGACAACTTTTATCCATGTAAAAATAAAGCGGGTCTTACTTTTAATTTTAATAACTTTAAATACCAAAGTTGTGTTTTGATATAATTTGTTAATTTGTGTCTTATTAAATTTAAATTTTATTTCTTTAATTTATCCATGTTTAATTAATCTTATTTCTTTAATTAAAATAAAAAAATGAGAAAGGATAAAAAAAAAGGTGTGAAGCACACTACTGGCGACAATTTCCGTCAATAATGACTTGCATAAACATTTGAGACGAATCTAGTAGGACCATCTGATGGTGCATTATTGAGGGATTTTCCCGTTGATTTTTTTCTATTGGAACGTTAGACGTATTGAGTACTCAGACTCTAGAGTAACTTTAAGAAATTTACTTATGTCCCATAAACCTTTGTTGCTTTTTATTGTTGAACATATGATTACTGTTGATAAAATTCCCGCTTGGTATTGGAAGAATATCAAGGTTATGAAATATTGTGTTAATGAAAGAGGTCCATTGATTCCTAATTTATGGGTGCTCTGGGAAATTAATCATTCTGTTATTTTTGTGTCTTCTCAATGTATTGCTTTGGAAGTCAATTTTGGGAAGAAAAGCCAACTTTCGTCGACGGTTGTCTCGTAGTTAATTTTGGGCCGAGGAAGGCACCACGACCCTTGGTTGTTTTTGGGTGATACCTTCAAAATTGAGCTTTGATTTCTTTCTGGACAGATGTGGTCTGCATAATTATAGATTTTCCTAGTCTGTTGTTCCTTTTGTTTTTATTTCTTTCTTGTTTCGAGGGTTTTGGCCTAGTCCCCCTCTTGTACATATTTTCCTCCTTGTTTTAATAATATTTTGAGTTTGACGACATAGGATGGAGGTTCTTTGAGGTACTAACCTAATTGGGATGTCGGTGCTTCCTCTTGCATGCCCTCTCTCCTAGCTTATCTAAAAAATGATCAACGACGTTTTATCGAAATTTGCGTGTAAATTACAAACAATATTTTATATAATTTTTTTGATATAGATTAAAATTATAAGTATAGATATTTGTGATTTCCAAATGTAACAAATTTAACAAACCACATTTATCTTTTCATATTGACAACAACAATAGAACAAATATAATAAAAATTCTTATCTTTTTTAATAACACCAACAATATAACATTATTATAAGAAAAATATGTTTAAGGGTGCAATTGAAATAACAAAAAAATCAATCCAAAAGAGCCGGACATGCTATTTTCTTTATATATAGTATAAATAACAAATTTTTAAATAGTTAAATGAAAAAAATATAGTTTGACATATATATCAAAAGTTAAAACTCATTTTAAAAATATCATATCCAAAAACAATTTTGATTCAAAATATAAAAACAACGTAAAATATCCACAATATAGCACCATATAGTTTAGACTATTTGTAGAAGATCGCAATCTCTATTCTCTGACACTAGATAACTAAAAGTATCAAACACAAATGATATAAAAACATGTTGATTATGATGACACACTTCTATCATGTTTGATCATTTTACTTAAAGTGATTTTGAGGGTTGCTTACCGCACGTCAAAAGCTTCAGTCCTCAATTCCACAAGTTGAGAAATCTTCGTCAAATTGACACATACATGTTTTTTTTAATATGAATGTTGATCACCCTACACAATCAAACAATGTGTCATGTCATTTAAAATATATCAAATCATCAATTTTAACTAAAGAAATTTGATAGAAGAACCAAAAGAGTGTGATTTTAAAACGGAATAATAATTTCGTGAACTAGTAAAAATAAGGAAACATAACTATAATTAACCCCAATCTACATTTACAATCTCAGGCCATCTCAAAAATGATTTTTTTTTAAAGAGCTGTGTTATTTAAATAATTTTTTTTTTGTGAATATTCATTCATTTGTTTGACAACCTAATGAATAATCATATATTTTTACAAATAAAAATATGTATTGACACGCAAATCAAAACAATAAAGAGAAAAAATAAAATTATAATATAAGTTTAAAAGAAAAAATTATGATAAAAGTTGTTATAAATTGATTGTATGTATATATATTTTTTTTCTTTCTTAAATGACTTTTTTAGAAGTATTTATGATATTTGGATTAGATAGAAACGACGTCGTACGAGTGTCCTCCCCTCTGTTCTCTTACAACAACGTAACGCGGCGCGTGACGCGTGAAAGAAACGCGCATCAAAATTCTACCGCTTCAACATGAAATTTGCGTTCTTCTGAAAATTCCTTCAAACCTCAAACAGTACAATTTAGGGTTTTTTTTCTTTCCAAATTCAACTTATCAGCGTATCCAATTTAGGGTTTTCTCTCCTCACACTTTAGGATCGCCCTCCAATCTAAAATTGCACAGGTAATCTCTACTAGTTTTTTTTTTTTTTTTTTTTTAATTTATTGTTCAATTTTTTTTTTTCACTTTGAATTTCGCATCATTGAGTTAAATTACCATGCAAATCAATGTTTTGAGATTTTTGAATTTCAAAAGCACGTTTTTTTTGGGTTAGTAAACCATGGTTGTTCTGTAAGTAGATTACTGGCTAGGGTTTAGTATTAATAGCAAGGTTTTATTCTCTTTTTATTTATTCTTGCAAATGTTGCTGCTCAATTTAAAGAATTTTTTTATTGGAGAACGGTAAGACCGGCGTGTTGGGTGGTAAAGAACCAACACGGACGTATTTAAGCTTAGCAGAGATGACGATGTTGCTTTGATGTGTGGTAAGACTAGACGGGGTAGAATTAGAAATGACAACATTAGGGAGAGTTGGGGTATCACCTAGAGTAGAAAAGATGGTAGAAACGAGACTTAGGTGGTTTGGGCATGTACAAAGAAGACTTGTGGATTCTGTAGTAAAGAGAGTAGATTAGATGGAGGGGAGTCTAATCGCTACAGATAGGGCAAGACCTAGAAAAACTATATGAGAAACTAGTAAGACATGGTTTTTGACTTTTTCTTAGAACACTATGAGTATATGACGTCGTTTGATTCATGTAGCTGGCCCTGCTTATTGTGATAAGGATTGGTTGTTGTTGTTGTGTTTCATTTATTTTTTTGGTGTGGGTTGGTAGTGGTGGAGACTGAAGTCATGTTTTTTTCCTTGATTCCATTTTTATGTTTTTTTTTTACCAATTTTTTCTTGAATGTTGAATTAATTTTATGAATTTGGTGTAGGAGGTTATTGTGTTTTCATGCTTTAAAATTTGCAAATGAGTGATACAAAAGAAAACAATGAAGTGGGCCAGGGTGTTCCGGCGAATGTTAATGTAGAGGAAGCTGACCATGTCATCGGTGAAAATGAAAATTCAAATCAAGCTTCAGCTAGTCCACAATTAGGAGATGATCATGAGATGATTGTTGAAAATCTTGCTAGTTTGGATTCATATCTTGATCAAGAGATGCATCTTGAAGTTCAACCAGTTACTGTAGAGGAAACTTCAAAGAATTTTGAAAATGTGTCAAATGATGTTGAAATTGGGATGGAAGAGGTGCATGCTGAGGATGTAAATGTGAAACCCAAGGTTGTTTCAGAAGGTGTTTCACAAGAAAATGTTCAAGATACCCTTCATTCGGTTCCAGTTGAGGCGGCTGATGCTCATATTTTGGACACAGCTGAGGGTGAAGATGCTTCTGATGTGAAGGTGGACACCAAAAAACTTCCTCTGAGTAGTAACGGTGTTGAGAATGATGATACTGCCTGTCAAAATAATCTTAGTGATGGTGATGTTGAAATGACAGCGGTGGAGGTTGAGATGAAGCCTACAGCCTGTGAAGCGGCTGTTAGTAAAGCTTGTGATGTTGAACATATATCGTTGAGTAATAACAATCCTTCTACACCACAACCTGCCTCTTCTGATGCAAATGAACCTATACTGTCAAGTCATAATGATCCTACTACACCACAACCTGCTCCTGATGATACAAGGCCAGAAATCAAGAATGTTTTAGAAGTTGAAAGTAAGGATGGTGAAGAGCAAGTTGCTGAGCCTGTAGATAATGAGAACCCAGATTCGCCGCAGAACATGTTTTTCTTGGATGCGGATCATTATTATGATGGAAATGAGTCGGGAACAGAAGAGGACCAGGCAGCTTTTATGAAGGAGCTTGAAAACTTCTTTAGGGAGAGGAGCATGGACTTCAAACCTCCCAAATTTTATGGAGAATGGCTTAATTGCCTTAAGTGAGTTATCTCGGTTGATTTAAATTTTTAGCCATCTTTGAATATGACATAAATTCACCAAATTCCAAAATGTTGTCGCTCTGGACTAATGCTTTTTTTGGTGGAACATAAGGTTATGGAGAGCTGTAATGAGATTGGGAGGCTATGAGAAGGTATTCATTTATTTTTCCTTTCTATTATGTTGAATGTTTCATACAAATTTATGTAGCTGGTTTTGGAAAAACGATTAAACATTGTAGAGGTCCATAGTGATTTCAAATATTGGTTGATGGTTAAGCTTGTCGGGACACTGAACGAGTTGTTTGATTTTTAATTTGGTCTTTTTGGTCACTCTTATGGATTGTAAGCTACGATCAGGGAGAAGAACACTTTTAGACGTGCAAATAAAATAAAGTGAACACATGCACACCTACAACACACATATAAATATGTGGAGCGAATTTAAACTTGCAGAAGGAATTTTGTGTATTTATTCCCATTTCAGTATGTAAGAAGGTAATTGTGATTGCCAAAATGGCATTGCATTATGAAAACAAATATAATTCAAAATATGCGGAACATCCAAATTCATAGATATTTTAAATTTCCTATTATTATAAATTCTCATGACAAGGGCATTCGAGATAATGGGTTTTGTTAATTACCGGAAGGACGATAGCAGTTTGCCCCATACTCTATTCCCTTCATCACCCTGGAATCTTTTTTGTTAGATTAATAAATGGAAAGTTGATTTTGATGCACCTAACAGTTTGTAAATTTGTCTACTTAAGGTATAGTGTGGCTGTGGCACAGTTTTCTTTTAATTCTTAGGTTTCAAGTAGTTTGCTTTAGATGAGCGAAATTTGAGGCATTCTTTCTTGAGGCAAACTAGCACTGATAGAACTTTAGGCTGTCTATTTGTTTATTTCAAATAAGTTGTTTTCATTGTTTATAGGATATATACCTAATTGGCCTGTATTTTTTAATAGGTAACCTCATGTAAGTTGTGGCGGAGTGTGGGAGAGTCTTTCAAACCTCCAAAGTAAGGACTAACTTGCACTTTCATGTCTTGCTCTCGTTAATGGCTCTGAAATTGTGATATTTCCTTATATTTCCAATTTTCATTTGTGCTTTTTTGTTTCTTTTTAAGTGTTATTTGATGTCAAATTTGTGATATGTGTTGTGTCTAATCTTCTTAGAATGTTTGTTTTATTTTTTTTGAAAAAATCAAAATGAAATATATTAAACCAGTGACTATCCCCCCAGCACAAGGTGTGCCAAAAGAGATAGCAAATAATTACAGCAATGTTTCAACAATAATAACAACAGTTAGCCTATACCCAAACATGAGAATGGGTTCTGGCACCAATCATGAAACTTATAATGATAAATTACAAATTTAGCTTTATACCACGAATAAGAAAGAAGCCTGATGTTCTCCAGAAGCTGAGAAGGTGTGTGTTCTTTGGCTCAGAAAAGTTTGTTTGGGCTTAACTTAACTCTAAAAGCTAGCTTATGGAGTGAGGTTTACCCTCATACAACCGTTATTCTTGTAATTTGAAACTCTCAACATCCCCTCCTTATGCCTAGGACTGGACATCTGAACCATGAAGTTTGCATGCTTGGGCATTTGTGGGTGTGACCCAACGGACCCATGATACTTTTATATCATTTTAAAATTTTGGTTTTGCTCCTAATTTAACTTCAAAAGCTAGCTCTTAGGGCGAGAGTTGCCCCCACTTATTGTTTAGACCATATCAATATCCACAGTGGAACGCTTACCGCTCTTTTTTTACAACATTGCAATGATAGTGTGTATTGGAAAGGTTATTGAGAACAATTTGTGGTCACATTTTATGTAAATGGATAAATGTGAGATAGGTGCTTATGTTGAAGCATTAATTGATGATAAATTTTCATATTGATAGAAAAGTTTATTTGCATAGCTTTGCAGTTTTATTATTTTTTTTTTTATGATATGGGTGGCATGTGTTTCTTTACCCTTTTCTTGAAATCTTTTGTGAGCTTTTTGGATAAACCTGATTAATTCCAGTAATATATCAATATTGTCCTCTGTTTTCATCTTATGCAGGACATGCACCACAGTTTCCTGGACTTTCCGGGGATTTTATGAGAAGGTGATTCTTGGCTATTAAGTTATATTATAATTATACCTTTTATTTGAATTTTGACATTTAGAAATTACAAATATAGTTTATATATATTATTGTTGGTGTTCATTTGAAGTTTATGAGCAACGCTTTGTTTGCATGTGAATGTTGACTCTTGATGTCAATAATATATTCATATGCATTTATGCGAATTGTTTGAATGGTTTTTGTGATACAATACTTTTTTCTGATTGATAAGGTGATAAACTTCAAGTGATTGCCTTATTGGAGAAGATTTTATGCTGTTTATGCAGCAGCCTAGCACCAAATTTTTCTCTTTGATATATTCAATTCAATACTATTCTGTTTATGCAGTAGCCTAGCACGGTAGCACCAAAGTTCTCTCTTAACATATTCAAATCAATGCTTATCTGTGGCACGGGCTATAGTTTCTGTCTGTTTCCTTTCTCATGGTTGGCTTAAAATATTGGTCTTTAACCATGCTTTTAAATATAATATAAGATATACATTTAATTTTGAGAAACTGTATCAGATATTGTACGTTCAGAATGATGCAGTCCTGTAATCCTCACCTTTTTAACACCTGATTCATTGCTGCTGTTTCAAATGTTACTCTAGGCCCTTCTTGATTACGAAAGGCATAACATAAAAGGCGGCGAGCTGAATGTACCTATCGCTTCTCCTCCAGAGCCTGTGAATGTTGAAAATCAGGTAATGTGATTTGTATTTGATTTCTGTAGCATGAACAATAATGATCTATGTAAGGAGTATTATCATCACCACAATCTTATTAACTGAATGTGTTTGATTAGCTTATTTTGCATTTGAAACAGCTTATAATCAAGATTGTGTTGGGAGAATTTTTGAAAAATAGACATTAACACGCTGATACTGCAATTCTTGTTTTGATTGTCTGTCAAAATCATTTGTTCTGGTTTAACAGAATTTTGTTGGTATATTTATAGGTTCAAAATGCTTCTTATATATCTAAAATAATTTAGTTGTTAACACAAGTCAAGTAGCATTCATATTATCCGGTTAATGCTTTTTTGAAATTAAATCATAAGGAGCTATCTGTTGCCCAGAATTTTTGCTCTTCTTCCCCACCAATATATTAGTATTAACTGCATTCGAGTTTAAGGCATCATTATCTGGGTTAAATTTTTTATGTAAAAGTTGCCTGAACAATATCTGAAATTGGTTATTGCAACTAGGTAAATTTGCACCCTTAGTATTCGTAGTCTATGTGATAGGAGTTGAACTATGACTCTGTCCTTATTGCTGTGAGCACTATACTTATTTGTATCTCACGATCATTTTCAATTGACGATGGTGTCTAGGGTTTAGCATCAGGTAGATCCCGGAGATATGCTGCTGAACAGGCTATGCGGGGTTGGCACTCACAACGTCTTCTTGGCAATGGTGAAGTTGGTGACCCTATTATAAAGGTTTGGTGGACTTTTGAAGTTTTTATTTTCCTTTTTCATTTTTTGTTTTCTTACATCCATAGAATTGTTCAATGCTTCTGTTTTCTTAGGATAGGAATGCTGTGTCTGTGCAAAAGCGTGAAAAGCAGCTTAAGAGCATCAGTATGGTCCTCCATTCCTTGTGCTATAAATTTTAATTTTGTAGGTGTTACCATGTTAGATTATTCTCAGTATTGAATCATGCACCTTATTGACTCAGATGTACCTAAACGTAAGAGCCCATCTTATATGGATAATGCAGTCAAAGCAGCACGGAGTAAACCATCAAGACCACAGTTAAGACACGGTTACTGCTTTCTATATTCCTTTTACTTTGTGTTGTGATTGCTTACTTGTTTCTGTAGTTAGAAGGTGAATTGTGCTGCCAACTTATAGCCATGAGAGATTTTGTACTTTGGCACTGTTTTATTCACTACTTGCATGCCTATGCTAATATATGTGGCTGCTAGGTTGGGAACAGCTGTGGATGACATAGGACCTTCTGCTGATTGGGTAAAAGTCAATGTTCAAAAAACTGTAAGTTCTTAATTGTTGTATTTGAAATAATATAATAGAAGTTGTATATGTAGTTATTATCTCAATGTAAACTTTCTTGTGCAGAAAGATTGTTTTGAAATATATGCTTTAGTTCCTGGCCTTCTGCGGGAGGAGGTACTACATATTCTAACTGCTTTATCTTGCTTTAATATCTATTTATCTGCATTAATAGTATATTAGTATTATGATGAAAGTTAAGCTATCTTTTTCACTATTTCCCCTTCCCGTGAGAGTTGCCATTGGAGGTGTGCAAAATTCATGGCGGAGTGGGTGGGAATTTCAGCTTATACAAAGGACGCTATTACCTGTTTGTAGACTATTATGTAATATTCCCCTTCATTCTTGAGCAATATAAATATATAAAAGAAAGCCGATTTCATAATGCCATGTAAATATTCATAGTAAATTTGCATTGCATCCCCAGTCTATATTATAAATCTTTACAAATATTACAATGTTCACCCTTCAAAATGTCCTATGCTGAGGCTATCAGTCATTAGGATCTTACATGCCAGCACATTGAGTAGAATTAGAACCCTTGATAAATTGGTGATGCGGTGTTGTGTTCTCCTCTCAAGGTCTTAGATTCGATTCCCCCTGATGCCAATTTCGGTGGGCTAAGTCCATACAGAGCTATGCTCTAACTTTAAATGGGGCCACCACAAGTGGACGGTGGGATCGAACCCTCAGATTAATCGGTTCTTGGACCGGATAAGTTACAATGCTGAAATGGTGTTGTGGATAATGATGCCTACTTTTCTAAACCAGGTACGTGTTCAATCAGACCCAGCAGGACGTTTGGTCATAAGCGGTGAGCCTGAGCATCCCAATAATCCTTGGGGCGTGACACCTTTCAAAAAGGTGAGTTTTCCTCCTTTTTAAACCATAGTTATTTTGTTGTCCTTAAATACATTGGCAAATTACTCAGTAGCAGTGCTTCTATTATTTCTCTGATATAATAAATAATTTCATGAATCAGGTTGTGAGTTTACCCTCAAGAATTGATCCTCATCAGACATCAGCTGTGGTAACGCTGCATGGACAACTGTTTGTCCGTGTCCCGTTTGAACAGTCAGAATAGTGGTTGTTTATATTTTTCTTACAAGTTACAAATTTCCTGTACTATTATTTATATTTATAGGATAGTTGACCCCGAAACAACAATTTAGAGGTATTGTTCATGGCTTTAAAACAGATGCCAATTTATAGCTTAGGGTAGAATATATATTTAATGTTAGGGATGTTTTCTCAAGCATTACAATTTGACCGTGTTAATATGAGCTAGTTAGGATTTTGTAATGCTGAATGTTATAAAATTTGCATGATGGTTGGTTCGTTAGATTCCGTTAAGCTGGCCACAAGTATAAAGTGCTCAATGCATGCAAGAAATTTTAAGTTTCAGCGCTCTAAATTTCGCCATGTTGCGACGCCTACCTCCCACAAGAAGCGTATTTGGTAATGTTGTTGTGGTCAATCTGGACGAGTAGAAACCGCATCTCATTGAAAGGCATCGCCGAGCACTCCACCATTTATGGCTCCCGGGATTTCAATGTATGATGACTGGACTCGAGCTTGAGAGACTTCAATGACTTGTGAAGGCACAGTAGTGACTTGGCAGCAAGTTAAGTAGTCTAAACATGTAAGGTGTGATATACATGCATCTTTCCCTACGCATAGTTTTGGGATTGTGTATCCTCAAGGAAAACAGTGTTTTCTTGATGGCTAAAGCTGAACGGTAGAGATGGTAAAATACTGGTTTTTTTTCTTTTCTTTCTACCAATGTATTTATTGATAACTTGGATAGGGGCATCTTCAAAGTAGAAGTGGGTTTTAGCTATCTGCAAATGGAATTAACCATCCAATAGTAGATATCAGAGTTTGGTGCACGATGAACAAATTGTAGAGACTTATTGAATTCTAGTAGTTATAGAAAACTCATGTTTTATTAGAAGATAAGTTAATGAAGATGTTCATATCTTGGCTAGGGGCACTTTAGCGAATTTGACTGCTTCTAAGGATGAGGGAAGCCTTAATTTTTGCGACATCTGGTTCAATTTCTTGCTATGTTAGGAAAATAAGTTGAAATCTTGTATTTGATTCAAACTCGATTTTCCTTGAAATTATTAGAGCTAGATGCCATCTGAAAAGAGACTTTTCACAGGCTTCTATTTGTCAAAAATCCAAGCATCACTGGAAGGAGTTTGTGGAGTACAATTCCTTTGCAAAAACCTCCCTATAGTCTATAGATGGTGTGTGTAGGGGATGGTTCAAGAATTAATGTTTGAAGGAAATCATGGCTTCGAAATTCAGATAATATCACTGTCACAACTCCTATGCATCCTTTATTTCCTGATTTATGTGTTAATTATAGTATGATCCTTCGTAATAACTTTTTTCTAGAAAAAATGGGAAAGGTGATTTTTATTAATTAAAGTGACATTAATGATCGTTTTCAACCGTGTCCATAAAAAATTTGAACTATGTACGGTCTCTACAAGAATTTGAATTTTGTACCTTGATGTAACTAGGTCAAGCTTTTGTACCTCGAATTTGAAATTTGAATTCTTGATCGGAGATATTCTTATTGTGTATGTATTGTAGTTTTTTATTTTATTTTATTTTTATAATATATTGATGGTAGAATGATATCTCACAAGTGACATAGATTTGGTAGCTCAACCATTTGTGTGTTGTGTAGTTCATTCCTCATATTTCAACTTTTTCTTTATTTTAACTTGAAGATGTCTTGAAATGTAAATCTAGTGCTGCATTCTTTTCTCATTCACTATGAAAGACTTGGTTTATTATTGTTAACTCAAGTTCCATGCTCGTGGGAAGAAAAAAAAAGGTTCGTTTATTGACAAATTACATTTGTTTTGTTTTATTACTCAATCTACCAGTTAATATATATTGACTTTTGATACCTCAAAAAAATTCATACTTGACCTTTTTATTTCCAGCTAATAATGGTTGGTTATTGTTTTTGTTTTGAGAAAGATGGTCTAATGGTATAAACTAGGCTGATATGAATTTCATGTTATCCATTTAATAAGAAATCGTTGAAACTTCATTACATACCTCAAATTCATTAGTCATAGAATATCTTACTATTTACCACCAGTAATATATTTATTTGAACAGAACAGAAACAAAACAAAACAAAGAAAGTGTAATTTAAATAGAACGGCATAAGATCAATTGATTTTTACAAGTTTAAAATGAAACATAACTGTGTATAGTTTAAAACAAAAATGCTTCATTTGTGGTTTAAAATGTTTCAATTTAAACTCTTGAATCTTTATGGTCAACTTTGCTCCTTATATGTAATCTTTTGTGGTTACTTTTAGCCATTGTTTCTAATTTTAAAAAAAAATGTTTGAGTTGTTCTAAAGTCAGCACTCCAATGAATATTTGCATGTTAGTTTGGAATTAAATAAAAATGTGAGGGTCATAATCATAGATAACAGGTTACCTACAAAAAAAAAAATGGCTACTAAAAGTTGAAGTCAAAGCTTTGTCATTTTTTGATAAAAATATACACAAAAGTTGTTTAGACAGGTAATGAAATGGCATCAAAATATGCATTTAGCAAAATTGTCCAAAATAGAAGGCACTAGTTGTGTTGAGTTGATGGCCAATGTTCACAAAGCTTTCTTCATCTAACTCCCTTGGCATATACTTGTTTCATGAACTTCTACAAATTTAAATTTTGTTTCCCTTTTCTTGTCACACACTGTTATCCAAAAGCATATATACATCCATGTGTTAGGCTATGGTTTAACAAGAATGATGTCAATATGTCATAGCATCATCAATAGTTAATCATTTAACATTAAATAAAATAAATATTTGATTTATTGTATTTTTCTTTTTACTACTAGACTAGACACACCCTACTAAAAGTAATTAATTAACTCAGTCCTACCATGTCACTTTTTTTTTACTGTATTGGTGCAATTGCCTAAAAGGTATAATATCTTTCAAAATTTTCTCTAGACCTAAGTCATCTTAAAAATTGGTCTAACTCCAAAAATACTCTCCTATTCATGCTATAGAGAATATAAATACATGAAGAACAAGGCAGGCATTATACCATTAATGGTCTTTTTATAAGACAAACATAACTAGAACTAATGAAAATGCTGAAATGAAGAGACTTGATGAACTCATCAATGGAAAAAATATTGACAAATTCATTTATTTATCTCATTTAAAAGTTTCAAATGAACAAATAATGACAATATATAATATTAGTTTATAAAGTAGGTGTTAAAGGTAACCTCAATAATTTTCAAAGAAAACTGTGGATCAGCTACTCTTTTGGAAGATTAGTGGATGTTTAGACACAAACCTGTAGCAATTAAAGACATCATAAATCTGAGTGACCATTAGTCCTCAAAGTTTGTTATTATTATTAAAGTTATGTAAAAATAAAACAAATTTGTATGCAACAATCACATCCCTAATATGAAAGCCAGCCACTCTACCATAAAAGCCAATTCACAAGTCAAACATTGTTAGACTAACAAAGTTTTAAAAATCATATTATAATATAAGCTAATCAACTCAACCGCGGAATCTTACCAATTTGATTACTAATTATCCTATTCCTTTGCTGCTTTAGTCACCTACTTTGAAAAAGAATCCATGGCATTTTTATCTTTTACTCATTTTCCCTTGCCCCTTTATGACCCTACCACACCAATCAATGATTCAACACCTTGTTGTTTAATTGTTTATCATGCCTTCTATCTTTATAATAGTTAATGAGTGTCATAGGATCATTCGTTGGCATTTTCCTTTATAATATTATGTATAACTACACATATTGTGATTTGTTGTCAAACTTCGTTGCTCACAAGTCTTGTACCAGAAATATTACTTATAGGAAGCGGGGTTCGAACATCCGATTCTCCACACTTAAAATGTGTGAATCTACCTACTAAAATACTTGACAAAATAAGAAAATAACTAAACACAAAAAAAAAATGTAAATCAAATTAAACATATTTTTATGGCATACTTTATCAAAATGTGAGACTCTTAGCACACACTTCTCATGCCAAAGACCGAACATTAGGAGTGTATGGTAAGTGACTCTAGAGCGTTGACTTGATAATAGGTCGTCCAACGAACCTTAAATATACTATAATATTAATTTAAAATTTGGGATGAACTTAACTCAACTTTTGTAATAAATATATTTTCATGTTAAATCGTCCCATCTCTTAATGTGAGATCAACAGTTCTCAATTTTAGTATTTAAACATACACAAGTTTTTTAAGTTTAATCCAGGTCACATATAATACACCTCAAAGGATCAAACCCCTTTGTCTTTGCAATACCAAACCGTCCAAAGTTTCAAAATAGTCCAAATCCACAAATTTCCAAGCTTCTTCCTTCATATTCTCCTTCACACCTCAAACTCATCATTACCTCACCATCCAAAAAGTCATACTCCAACATTATATATTTGTACACAACAAAGTTTGCAGCCTACAATACCACAAACATAAGCCAAAATAATGAACCAAATGAGTTACAACAGAGTTAGCAGCACCAGCAGTAGTAGTGGTAAAGGATCATCATTTTACCATGGAAAATGCCGAGGATTTAGGCTAAACCTCACAAGACTTTACTATTCGCGGCTACGCAAAAGAGTCAACTTCTTCCTCAGAATCTTTGATAAATTGAAACTGTCTCATGTACAAGCTTTTCAGCTGTTGAAGAAAGTTTTCTGCAGAAAAAGTGGATTCAAAAGAAACAATAGCAATAGTAGTAGAAATGGTTTAATGAAGGATGAAAGAATGAAGGGTCAAAGTGATTGTAGATTTTCATCTTATGGAAGGAATAATTCTTTCTATGCAGAAGCTATTGCAGATTGTTTGGAATTCATCAAAAGAACATCTATTTCTTCTATGGATCAAATTCAAGAACCAATTGTAGTACATATTCATGATAGAAAAAACTCATGATTCCTTTTTGTTTGTTTGGTAGAGACAAAAATAGTACACTACTATTAGTTTATTTTGGTTTTTTTGTGTGTTCTCCTAGAATTATTATGAGTTTATGTTTTTTTTTTTTGTCTTTTATTTGTTAGGAATGATTGTCCTTTTTCTGTGTATATATTTTTCTTCTGAAGTTTTGATTTGATAATGGGTCATTCTCTAGACATATTTGAGATTGTAATATATTGTTCCTTTTCCTTCTATTTAGAGATTTTAATTAAACATTACAATGGAAGAGTGGCTATGGTTAAGAGGTTTATTCTTCTTAGTTGGCACATGTATGAAGATTTTAGAGCTGGTTTTAACATCCAACACAATCTATACCAAAACAAATCTAACACAACAATCATATATTTGGCTGATCTAAGCCCAAAGAAGGCTAAAGTGGAGATTGTTGTAGTGGGCAATTTTATCTATTAATTATTATTTTTATTTCTTAAACTGATTTTCCGATCAAAATGAGACCTTATAATCTCTACCGATAAGATGTAAGTAAAATTTGAACAATCATTAATTTAATCAAAGATTAAACTAGAGTATTCTCGATTATTCGACCTTAAATAAAGTCTATTAATCAAATTAAGTCACTTCTTTAATCATCTACCATAATTTATTATATTTTTAATGCACTTTTTTATTTATATTCACAAATATTTGCAAAGCTAAGGGAGGCATCACTATTAATATAATAAATAAAGCAAGTGTAGGATTTCTTCTCATGGGTTTTATTTTTCATCCGAGAAGGTGATTGAAGTAAGGCAAATCTCAAAGATTATCTATATTTCCTTCAATTTTAAATATAAACAAGAAAAATTTGGGTACCTCATTGAATTTTTTGGTGTAGTAAAATATGTTTTTCACAATATACTTTATGAAAACTTGTTTCATAAAAATAAAAGGTTATTAGAATATGAAATATAATTTTGTAAGAAAAAAGAAAAGAAATAGAAATTAGTTAAAGAGTATTTTAGGAATAATATTATTAAATAGAGTATTGCTGATTAAATTTCACTTATATTTAAATCATCAAATTGATTTCCTTGTTGTTTGTATTCGAGTAACAATTTTTTTTTTTGTCAAGTAGCATAGTGGCTGGAGCTCACATGATTAAATGTGGAGAAATTGGGTGTCTGAGTTCGAACCACAATCCCTGCATATAATATATAATATATCTACCAACTGAGTTAAACTCACAGAGATAATCCAAATTTTAACTTCAACAACCATTATACAAACTTTATATATGAACTATTTAGGTGCCTAACATGTTTCCTCCGAGGCAATTTTGTTAGGTTCATGTTCATATTCTAATGAACATGAGTTCCATTCTACGGCGTACTAAACAAGAAAACATTGTTTTCACATTACTATTGATGATGATTAGGAGTCCACTAATGCTTAGTTTTTTAGTTAATAATCTAGGGTTTTGTTGGTGGGCCGCAGTGAGGGTACCTTGATAAGGCCAGGTTGTGGCTAAATTGGCTTACAGGTTGTCTCAACTTACCGACCCTGTCTAAAATAATCTACGTTTTAATATGTTACTAATACCGACAATTCTTCAACAAAATCGTTTGATTTATATATGCTATGACGCCACACACTTCTTGATTAATTGTTGTTTTGTTTGAAACAAAGACGTCTTGATTAATTAATATTGACATACTATAATGATAATAATAGTATGTAACATGTGTTCTTATAATATTAAAAGTTTGACTTAAGATAATCATTATCATAATCAAATTTGAAAACGCTAACGAGTGTCTCTGAAACAATCTCTATATATCTTAAAATGTAAGTGTTCTGGACCGGTTAGAAAGTCAATCCAACGTTTACACGTGGACCAAAAATCCACCGGATTAAGGCGTATCTTCCAGAGGAATACGTTAGCAACAATGCACCATACCCTACTGAAGCACACCCCCGTGCATCAAACACCGTACACATGTCCTCCAATGGTCTCTTGATGAGGTGTCACGCTTCACGGAGACGATTATTCTTACACACGCCTATATAATGGTGACTTAACTTCACATCCAAGGTACGATTCACGTTTCCCACACTTTTCACACATTTCATCTCATTTGCATCACTGACTTGAATGTTAGAGTGCTAATGTGCCTGCAGGCACCTTTCATTCCGCTGTGAAGACTCATCATCACTATACCGAAGCAGTTTCCGTTACCATTGCCTCCACCTCCTCAACTGTAAATTTTAATAAAAATTTGTATACTCAAATATTAAAAATTGAAGTGTTTGATTTTAAAGACAAGTGCTGTCAACATAGTTTTGAAAACACTTTTATGTATAGTATAATTTCAACAAATGAAAAAGTGTATTCTAGAATTATATCACAAAAATCAGCAGCATTCCAGCACCCTTAAGAATTGCCCGTAAGTAGTAAATCCACAATATTAGAAGCAACACCACAAGATCTAAACAACATGAATCAAACCTATGAACTCTCCTTATTACCAAATGAGCTCTTTTCGACACAAACATAAGGAGGATGTCAAGCAACCTCTCTAGAATTCAACTAGATAGGCTGACTTTGAAAAAGCTGAACAAAACAGGTGAGGTTGGAGTTGATGAAGTTAGTCATGGACCAATCCTTTAAAATTGTATCATTAAAAACAACATAATTGGTATTTCAAATAGCCCAACTAATCATGATAAAGAGAAGACACATTATTTTTCTATCCTATCGAGTTTCTCACGCGCTTTACAATACAGTTTGGGTTGTAGAATCCGAACGACATAAACATCCTATAAAACCTCCAAAAACACATTAAAACATTTTGAATTGTAAAATTTGAACAGGGTGCACGAGAAACTCGTAGGATGAGAAATATAACTTCCTAATGAGAATTCACTACATGGATAAGGCATCAAACTTGATCCAATCCACATAAGATGTCAAGGCTAAAAGAGGATCATGAAGAAAGTTAATACTATTTCAAACCACCATTATGTGTTGAGTGCTGACAATCCCTAAGGAGATGCAACAAGTCTTTCGAATGAGAACCACACAAATGACAAGATGAATATGAGGTGATATGCTTAGAAATTCTCAAGCGTTGGTAGGAAGAGAGTCATGGCAGACCAACCAAAACGAAGTGATCAAATTTTTAGGTATTTTAAGCTTCCAAAACCCCAAAAAAAACTATGTTGATAAAATATATGCTATAAATCAACTATGTTTCAGTATCAAATAGTATCAGGAGAGTTTTGTGGGGGATTTCACTCATTGTAGCTTTTTTAGTATTGTATTGTAGGGGAAGCATGCTGGTTGCACTTAATTACATGAGAGGTTGAGTTGGTTGTTATGAACAACTTTTTGGCTGTTGTAAACTATACTAAAATTACTCTAACGTAACTAAATTATTCGTTCATTCATTTTTTGATAATGACTACAATGACCGATCACTTATTTATAACTTTTAATCCTAACAATTTAACACATAACTAATCACTCTGAATCCTTTTAAAAACATGACTTATTATATAATATAACTTGGGCTATTCTATTCTAATGAACCTATCTTATCTTAATTCATTACATTGGTTGCAAAATTCATTTTCAACCTTTTGGTACTTGGTTTGAATCTAGTACCCCTAAAATAAAAGTAGGAGAAGTACTTGTCCAAGTTTATCCTCGTGCTTGTTCAAGCTATACTCACCATATAACGCATTTCAGGCAACAAATTATATCATTTTCTCAATCTTTGTATACATATTGAATTCATATATCCCCTAAAAAAAAACGAATTCACATACACCACACCTTATTCTAACCGATTTATGAGAAACTATTCCTATTCTTAACTTTGCATACAAGAACAATTAGAATACAAAAACTTAGGTAGGAAGATAATAGAATAAAAAGCAACGAACAATTTAGGAATACCAATAGTAGCAAACTATTTGTCATGGAGGCAAAACAAAAACCAAGTATTGTGCATCCTTCAATTTCTCTACTCTCCCAACAACAACATCAACCTCTTTCAGGTTCCAATACAAATTATTAAAAAGTTGATAGAATAGACCGCATACCTCATACAAATAGAACACACGTAAGTTCAACTCTTACTATCATCATTAAGACTTTGTTTTCATCTTTTTAATTCTAGGACTTATCTTAATCTGGTAAGTCTTCTAGAGTTAACCAACTAAAAAATTTATTAAACAAAAAATATATTCTATTTCTTGATATTATTTCAGTTCATTATAGTAATTTTTAAAATATCATACTTACATACTAACACATTTGATTTTTATTTTTATTTTTAGGATTTTTCGGCATTTCACCTATTATTTCCCAATCAAAGATAATCTTCTCAAGAATATTAATTGTTGGTATCTCTTTCAGTCAAATTTGATATTTAATTCGTGGAATTAGAGTCTAACCATCAAATTGGACCAAATATATATATTTTATGTTAAAAAATAAATATCAATTAAAATCTTTGATTAAAATTATTAATTAAAAATTTTAAAATAAGGAAAGTTAATAGGAGAAAGAGCATAGGAGGGAAATGAAATTCAGATTTTGTCCAAACCACAACTGGAGCACTCTTTTCAACAAAGCGCGAAACCTAATCTCCACTCAACGCGCCTCCGTCTCTTCCGCCGCATCCTCCGCCACCATGACTGACTCCACCACCCTCCCCACCGTCAAAACCAAGCTCTGCATCATCGGCAGCGGCCCCGCCGCCCACACTGCCGCTGTATACGCCGCCCGTGCCGAACTCAAACCAATCCTCTTCGAAGGATGGATGGCCAACGACATCGCTCCTGGAGGACAACTCACCACCACCACCGACGTCGAGAATTTCCCCGGCTTCCCCGACGGTATCCTCGGCGGTGACCTCATGGAACGTTGCCGTCAACAGTCCGCGAAATTCGGAACAGAGATCTTCACCGAAACTGTTTCTAAGGTTGATTTCTCTTCTCGTCCCTTTAGGGTTTTCACTGATTCACGAACCGTTGAAGCTGATTCGGTTATCGTTGCTACCGGAGCTGTTGCGAAACGGTTACCGTTCACCGGCTCCGGTGATGGTCCTAATGGTTACTGGAACCGTGGTATCTCAGCTTGCGCTGTATGTGACGGTGCGGCTCCGATCTTTAGAAACAAACCTTTGGCAGTGATCGGAGGTGGAGATTCAGCTATGGAGGAAGCAACGTTTTTGACAAAATATGGTTCTGAAGTTTACATCATTCACCGTAGGGATACGTTTCGGGCTTCGAAGATTATGCAGAGCAAGGCTTTGAGTAATGATAAGATTAAAGTGATTTGGAATTCAATGGTGGTTGAGGCTTTTGGAGATGGGGAGAATAAGAAGCTTGGGGGTTTGAAGGTGGAGAATGTGGTGACAAAAGAGGTTTCTGATTTGAAGGTTTCTGGATTGTTCTTTGCAATTGGGCATGAACCAGCGACAAAGTTTTTGGATGGTCAATTAGAGCTTGATTCTGATGGGTATGTTGTGACGAAGCCGGGGACTACGAAGACTAGTGTTGAGGGTGTTTTTGCTGCTGGGGATGTTCAGGATAAGAAGTATAGACAGGCTATTACTGCTGCTGGATCTGGTAATTCTATTGCATTATATCATTATTGTTCTTACATTATAGAATCACTTGTTATGAAGCACAAACACAGACACCGAACACAACAGATACACTGACACGTTGAAGCCAATAATAATTTGAGAAAATGACATGATACAATGTAATCACATGTGTCAACACCGGACATGCCTTCGATTAGAAGTGTCGGGGCTAGTTCATTATTCATTTTAGAAGATTTGCTTATTTGTGTGTGAGTGTGATTCCTGGGTTATAAAATAGCTATATTTTCTCATTTTGTGAATTTGCATGTGTTTTGCTTAGTTGTTATATCTGATGGAATCCTTATTGTTGATTATTATTTAAGAGAATTATGTTATTCCATTGAGTGTTAAACCAAGCTTGGAGATGTTATCTTAAATGAGGTAGGGATGTATTCAAGAGAGATTGATGAACTCACCTTCATTTCATGGTCTGTATCGTATAGACTGTGAGAAACAGGTTTTTTAACAACTATGAGTTTATCTAAGGTCGAGTGTTTATTGGTGTATATGACTGGTATTGAAATGCAATGGTCTGAATGCTGCGTTTTCTCCATTTTTCTCCATGTTCATATTCCGTTTTTATTTGGAGATGGTCTGTTTGAAGGATGATTAATGTTGGTAAACTTTGAATTTACACCATTATACTTTGCCCTGGGTTTGGCAAAATAATAATAAAGCATTGCAAAACAGAAGTTTAAACCTTTATTCAAATCCCTTTAGTTGGATATCATGCAACGTTTTAGACATTTATTAAATGAGAAAGACAAGAAAGAGATCCAGTAGCTGAAAATATCCTGGGTGTAACTGTGTAAGAGATAGTTGTATCACACTTATCTTTACCTCATTTATCGTCTCTATGTAATGATTTTTTATATAATTTAGCATAGGTTCTTTCAGAGTTCAAAGCCTATTCATCGATTCCCCAACTTTTTACCGTTCCTGGATGGGGAATTTGTTAGTCCTTGCATCAGATAAGGCATTGAGTTCCAACACTTGAAGCTCAAAAAGAGCACTGGACCGCCAATTTAAACTTAAACCAGTCCGCCTTGTCCCAAGACTCGTGCTTGGGCTGTGGGCCGTCAATATTTTATTAAAGATTTGCTAGCCCTCTACAAAGGCTTATTGGCCCTTTTCTAGGGAGCTCCCTTGCCCTTTAGCATATTCGGCCAAAGCATCTAGAAGCATCTAGCACGTGCGCTTCTTGACTTAGAGCTTAAGTTCCTTAGAGCCCTAGTCAGGAAAACATAAGCCCAAAAAGGCTATAAATACCCACCTTGACATCATTCTCAAGGCATGACCTAAACAGACTAAACCCTAGCTTTCTAGGTTGCATTCACCGCAACTTCGCAAGGGTAAGCACTTCTTGTATATTTAGCTGCGGACCTGACTGGTTACTTCCAATTATATAATCAAGCCTTCAAACCATGGTTAGATGGGGCATGCCCCATTTCTAGACTTACTTAAGTAATAAGTACCATTATTAAGGTAGATTCACATCTTTTTTGGACACATGATTATTAGGTTGACTGATTGTATTATATCTTGATAGGATCCAAAACTTAGAAGATCAGATAATGTGGTTGATAACTGATAAGGAACACAACTTTGTTTATGTAACAGAGGAGTTTAACTCCATACAAGCATAGAATGAACTCGGATAAACAGTGAGAAGATATTAGAATTAGAATAGTAAACAAAAGGAAGAAGGAAACCAGAGGTTACTATTCGGAGTCAGAGACACCATTTTTCTTTCCTTAAATCCTATGTGACAGATCCTCTTCCACTGATTCATGTGAATCCCCTCCTCATTCACATCCAGTAACTCCCATCCATGTGACTCTGGTCCAAAGTTCTTTTCAGTCAAATCTTCACCCCCCTAAATCTCCATGTGTAGACCTCATTCATGGCCCAATCAGCATGTCTCCAATAAGACTCACCTTGTCCCCAAGGTCAAATTTGCAAAGTTGCTTGTGATATTAAGGATCGGTGGCTTGTTGTAGCTGCGATGCATGGATGCTGGGGGGAATTTTGGAACACAGTTATCCGATCAAGGTGTTAAGTGTTTGACTTGAAAAACTGTATAGCAAAATATGTAGGTTAATTAGGTGACTACTTTATAGAAGAGTATGAGTACAAAAAGAAATAGTTCATGGTGTAAAAGAAAGCAGGAGTAAAAAAAGAACATCGAGCTTGAAGTGAAAGGAGTAATATCCAAATCAGGCCATAAATGATTTTGGTGGCTGCTGTTTATTTGTCATAGTTTATTTTAATTGAAGTGGTAGTGATCATAGCTATTTGTTTTCCTCAAACATAAAGTCATAAACCCAACATTACTTATAGGAGGCAAAGTCATGTATAAAATCAACAAAAAATGGGTTTGATAACTCAGGTTGTGCCGATACGCAACAGCTGCATTTGTCCAGAATAGTGGTAAGCAAGATCACCATGACTTCTGCGACTGTGTTTGAAAAATGCAACGCTTGGAAGTCCTGTAGCAGCCAGATGCCACTCTGCCACTATTGTTCCAATTGGTTTAGATTTTTCTCTCAAAATACATTAAGTAACTGAGGTGGTCATATCACCTCATCTCCGGGCTTTTCTTCCATCTTGGGGTTCTAGCCCAGAAATCTGCCCCACCAGTAGTTGCTAAACTTTCGAGTTAACTCAGTCGTACAAAGCTTACAACTCTAGGTATCAAAATCTAGTTGACTCGCTTACAAAATTGTCTGTGTTAACTATGCTAGACTCGCAAGTTTGAGGACAATTGGACAAGTCTACAACATAATGATTATTTTCCCCCAATCATACCTAGAATGTCAATGATTTGATGTTCTTTTAATAAGAACGCAAAATGCAACATCTGAATGATAAGCATGCATACAGAAGATTAACTTCACAGCTGTAGCAGTTGATTCCATAAATGCATCTAACATGCAAACATGAATTTATCTACGAAAGTGAACAATACTATATTGAGTCTCAATCCTTATCTCCCTGCGTAAACAAAGTCTCAAACCAGAGTACATGTGCAACCCATCGTTGCATGTTTGCAATGAACTCAACAACGCGAGGAGGTTAGTGAATCCTACTTTGATGTGGTGAAACCTAGCCCTGTCGAGCTGCATCTGAGCACCAATGAGGGAATCCCATTCCCATCCATCACTCTTCAATACATTGCACCTAACTTTTCCTTGTTTTGAACTTGTGTTGCTCTTTGTATGAGTTGTAAACCTGTCATGTGGTATGTGAATTTCTGAGTTTTGAGTTTAAAGTTAGTGTCTGGTCTATAAATCCATCTCTGTTCCATTTATTAGTTGCATATATAATAATTAAATTTTTCTTGTAGTGTGTGACCCATCTTAGTTTCATTTATTTATTGGTCGCTCACATAATTTTCAAAGCTATGTGCCAATGTCATTGTAGCTGTTTTATTGTTAAGTTAATGTTGGCTATTTACTACGCACATAGTATTCATTTTATGTTTAAAAACTATAATAGAAGTTTTCAAAGTGCATGATATGATATAGAATTACAGATGTTTTGAACATTATTTTGAGTTTGAGTCTACAACATGTTAACTCTGCAATATGGCAGGGTCCTGTGTAACCATTACCTAAAATATAAGAAAACCTACCAATCAATTTAAATTTAATGCCTTATCAAATGGCATGGTTCGATCAATTCATTTAGCTGGGCCCCAAATTTCGTTTGTGACATGTAAACAACTTCAATTTAATTTTGTTTGGGAGCATCTAAACCTTGAGCATCCCGGTCGTAAAGTGTCATACCACTTTCTCCATGCTTTATAGGTCCTCAGAATTTGGTTTTCATTTTACCCTTTTCGTGTTTGCTGTCATCGCACTGGTTTATACTGTGAACTATGAAAAGATTTCAAATGTCTTAATTGGACTTGTCTGTAACTTGGCATTAGTGAAATTATTTGTCCCTGATCGACTGATAACCTTTGGTTTCTCATGATGAAAATTTCTTCTATCAAGCTCATTTATAAAGTTGGCAATGAATACTTAAAACACCAAATCCTTGTTTAGCCGTATTTGGGAATTTTAAGCTTTGTTTTTGAAACGAAATGAATGAGAATATATATATTCATTAGTTAAAAGGACAAATTGTGCATTGGGAATCACCACATTGTTCTGTCATGTGTATTTGAACTACAAATAATTCTGACCATGTTGTAAAAATATTAGCGTCACGTTTCTTTAGCTTCAAAAGTTATTGCTGGCTATTGTACTTATTTACGATAATTGTAGTTAGTGATCCGATTTAGGTTATGTTTCAAATTATCTTTAAATGACATGGAGATCTTGTTTTTGGTGCAGGGTGCATGGCAGCTTTGGATGCAGAACATTTCCTGCAAGGAGTTGGTTTACAACAGGATAAGAGTGATTGACTAGCTAAAGGGTGTCCAGAACTCACAAGATGCTTAATTAGAAGCAACGTTTGATTGTTATATAAAAATTGAAAAACAAGCTCTTTATGTACCCTGCTAGAATCTTTATTTGTTCGTTATTATTCAAAATTTGATTTGATTGTGGAGTTAGACTTGCATTGTTTTAGATGCATTGAAGCTCACAAACATACGTATATTTGTTATGAACTTGTCATTTATTGGGCCAATGGAATGAATCCGTTGTTGTAATGATGCAAATATATTTGTTTCCTTGATCATATCTGACTCGAGAGATTAATTTTTGCTATAGTACAGAAAGATAAATCATATAAAAAATGGTCTTAAAAACTTTTTAGCTAAGCACTTAATTATAAAGTAATAACAAGTTCAGGGATTCAATAACAATTTTTTAGTTCAAGGACCTATTAAAAAATCCCCAAATGGTTAAGATTAATTAAACCTTTCTATTTAATGAATCTCTCACCCTGATTTGATAATGTTAACAAACTTAGAAATCATTGTTTCCTAATCTTTGAATTAAACTTTTATCTTAACTACTGCCCAGGTATCTACCATGCCATACCCCTTCAAGCATTTATCGATCATGGTACTGTAGCCAGGACAATTGATAGACTCACTCAAATGCATCTGAAACTGAAGGAATATACAATGCTATCCAAAAGTTGGGTATTGATTGGAGCTATGTCAGTTCACAGCTTGAATTGGAAGGAGTTAATTCATTCAAGAAAGCCTTTGGCAGCCTCTGGATTCACTCCAGGAGAAGGCAAAATCTCTTAAGCTGGTCAGTGAGGTGTGAACTTTATGGTTAACTATTTAATAAAAGACAGTGGCTAAGGGGTTGTGATGTGTGCTGCTGTAATGTGCTTCTTAGAATCATAAATCATTGGTCATAGTGATACATTGTTAGTTGGAAATTCTTGGTTTCTAGTTAAAGTTTTTTTTGTTTCTTTGTTTCTTTCCATGTAATACGTATGCTGTATTTTAGGAAAACAGATTCCCTGCAATAATTGCACTATGCAATTTTAAATCTTGACCGTCTGATCCAAATCAATGGCGGATATTGTTTAAACTAATTTTGTTATTGTGCAATCCGAGTCCGTTGAAATCAAATTAACATCTTTGTTCAAAAGATATCAAATTAACATCTGAGATTGTCTGCTGTGTATAAATACATGCATATTACTGCATTGAAGCCGGATCTGATGTTAATTTCTATGCCTGATGCCATTTTATGTTTTAGTTTTAATATTATGGTTGATTACATATTTTCTAAAATCAATGTAACACAATACAAGCATTGTTAAGTATGGTGTGTTCAGTACTTAGATAGGATTTAGATGAACAGGACTATAATAAATAACCAAAAAGGCACAAGTTCATGTAATTAGGGATAGAACAGTAAGCTATCAACTATGATAATTACTTGGTACCTTTTTTTTGTTTATCCAGAAACCATGTTTATTGGTGCTTCCCACTTGTTGCTTGATGAGTTTTTTCCCCCTGGTCGTTGGTTTTGCCAGAAAGGAAGGGAGCAACTTTATACGTTTGAATGACACAAAAACTCTTGATTTGTTGTAAAGTACACATTCGGACAGTACAAAAACTGTGTTTTGCTCCAATATCGTTACTCTTGTGGAAGATTATAATTTTGATCTTGTCATTCTTTTAAGAACGTGGCTGTCATTTTGCATCCCCTCATGTTAAATAGCGACTATAGCAGTGCTATAGCCTATTGCATAGTTGAATTTAAACAAATCCCTATCACACTAAAGGCAGAGTTAAGCTTATCAAAATCTGTGTTTTATTCTGATATTGCAGCAAAACAGAAAAGTCACAGCCTGTTTAGAATCGGTTGCTAGTTTGTGAACCAAGGCGCCGATAGTCTAGTTACATTCCAATCATAAACTTCCTTGTGAGATTCACCACATCCAAAGAAAATAGCAAGCGGATGGTCTATATCATGCTTGCATTTGTAAATGTGATGACTACTGTTGCTTGTTGGTTTTCTTTTGATCCCATTATGACCCTGCATGGTACTAGTGCACACAGTGTATTATTATGTATTGTGTTTTGTGTACATTGCTTTGAGGCATAATTTGTGGATAGACATACTGCATTTTGTTTTGTTTTGAACTGATATGGGAAGAACGAGGTCATAATCAATGGTTGCACTCTTTGGCTGTGATTCCAGCATGTCTTTGTATGGGGTGTGTGCAGTAGCTGTATATGATAGAATCATTTTATTTCCCTCTCGAAATCACCATAGTTGACTCCGATCTTCTCAGTTGGAATGCACCTATTTTTAATACCAAGCAAACTCATTTATGTGTTACTGCTGAAATAGCCATTGAAGCTTGTGTGAAAAGACTTGATCAATGTTTCAATAAACTTAGCAGGACGAGCAACCACAAATTTGCTCTTTGTTCTTTTGAGTATAAGGAAGGTGCTAAATGCATAATACCAGAAAGGAACATTGATGAAAGTCTAAAAATGAAACTAACACAAATTTGCTCTTCTCGTGTTGTTTGCTTGATGTTTCAAAACACTCAAGCGTCAATCCAACTTACAATATAATTAGCGATAATAATAAAAATAAAAGTAAGATTAATATTGCATTGTGAATAGAGAACTCAAACATAATAAAAAAATACATGGTGAATCGGAAAAATGAAATAAGAATCTAGTATCCTATAAGTCCCACATAGAATAACTTTACCAGGTTTTGAGTATTTATATAGTAATGTAGGATGTACAACTTATAATACTCCCTCCGTCTCTAAATTATAGTTGTTTAAGGTATGATAATGGAAAAAAATAGTAAATACTGCATTGATAGTCTAAAGTGACCATTATTTTGAGAAGTTGCGCTAATACCACTAATACTCTTATTAAAACGGAGTAAGTTACAAAGAAATAAATATTAAAACTCTAACCACTTTCATCTTCTTCTTCCTCCGTCAAACCCTAAATTTGAGATTGCTTGCATTTTAAGAAACATAGTTGCGCTAATACCACTAATACTCTTATTAAAACTCTTACATCATAAAACACCAAACTCTTTTTCTTGAGAGAAATAAAACACCGAACTCTATCAGTTATGAGTTTCTTTTCACGAAAATAACTTGAACAGTGATCTCCCAGTGGCACAACTACATTTCTTTCCATTTAAAATATGGCTAATGATTTTCTCAAAATTGTTCTACTTAAAACATATTTATTCAGATTCTTGAAACAAGTGTGTGTATGTGTTGTGTGTTATGCTGGGATGTAAAATCTTTTAATTTATACCCACTTAAAATCATGAAGATGTAAATTATCAACTTATACCTTTTTATTTAGTCAAAAATTAATATCCTTACCCAATAAACCACAAAACTGACGTTTCATGCAATAGGGCTTGGTGATGGTCCAAGTGCATTGCTAGTTATAAAAGTACACGATTATGAAAAAGTCTACTTACTTTACATTACATGCAGTGATTAGATCCTATATATAATCACCAACTATACTAACCACTCACTCAATAAGTACCAAATAATATCATCTCTAATGTATATCATTGTGATATACGTTGGATCTTCATAAAAAAATCTAAAGTAACAACAATACAAGTAGTCACCATTATTACACTATGAGTCTCTGCATTAACTTTCCTTCTTAAAAACTCAAACAAAGTTGAGAAAAGATGATAAAATACTCTTAAAATCTTTGTCCTCAACAGTGTCATGCGAGTCTAACTTGAATATCACCCTAGTTGATCCAGATTTAATTGTCCAATGGATAGCATATATGAAGCTTAGAGTTTTTTCATACTCAGATGGACAACCTCCATAAATTATGTAGTTCACAATATACACTTTCCACCAGAAACAATTACAAACGTCACTTTGCTAATGAATTCGATTATGACTTTTGCATTGTATGTTCTCTTTCTCAATGGTTTAGATAAAGATGGATCATTCACATGTGTTCCTATCATCTCTATTCAAAGTTTTCATGGTTTTTGAACACATGTATTCGGTACTCCTTGCGCCTCGAATAATAAACCGAAAGGAAAAACACCATTAATTGTATTTATTTATTTTTTGTTAAGTAGGTTATTGTTAGAATTCACTATTTAAGATGAATAAGCGAAAAGAATCTGACATTTGAATTCCAACATCTACATATTTCAATGTATTGTCCTTACCATTGATATGCATGAGAGAAGAGGTTTAAAGTAACATCTCTACTTTTTAGTTTCTCTTTTATTTTTCTTCTCAATAGAGGTACTTATGAGGTACAATGCTTATGAAGTTAAACTTTCCCCCGTTGAAGTTGGTCTTACGATTTCCACATCAACCAATCAATTAGATTATGCAAGAGTGACAGTAAAATTTCACTTTGAATAAATGCCCTCTCTTACCATAAACCATCGATAGTGTATCAAATTTGTGTAACCTACAAAATAAATTTAATTCTCGGTAGTAATTTTTCACTTCTTTAATTATTTTTTTTGGTTACAAGGGAAAGGAAACAAAACAGAAACAAGAAAACAAAAACAGAAGAAAGAAAAGAAAAGTCCTAAAAAGGACATCGACTAGGCCCTAGGATAGCAGGCTCCCCAAGCGTTGTTCTGCAACAGAGTTTTCATTCCTTCAGGAGCAGTCAAGTGAATAGGTAGAGCAAAATCAGAGGAAACTCCCATTTTAGCCAAAAAAATCAGCGCATTGGTTACCCTCCCGTAGAGTGTGGAAGATGTCAGTATTGTTGGCGGATAGCGGGTCCTTAACTTCAGCAATGAGTGCAGCATAAGTGTGATAATTCATGGTTGGTCCGGTAATGAGATTTAAGCAAAGAAGGGAGTCGATGTAATACACAAATTCAGTGATGTCCAAGTCTCGAGCCAGAAGTAAATCGTGGTAGATTGCAGAGAGCTCAACAAGTAAAATGTCTTCTGAATTATGGATGAAACCAGAGAAACCGGATAGGTAGTAACCTGCAGAATTTCTCATGAGACCTCCAAAGCCAGCTCGTTGAGGTGTTCCAAGACAACTCCCATCCACATTGAGAATGTGGCATGATTGATTGTTGCAGTTCCACTTGATAAAACGCTCTATAGTCTCAACCGTTCCATGCTTAGAGAGTGCATTTTTTATAACTTCAGTCGAGCTATAGATGTGGAAAGAAAGCCGGTTTAAAGACCAAACCTCATGATTTAGACAAGATAAATTGCGGTGTCTCCAAACCCACCAAACTCCCACCGAGAAGATATTAGAATTAGAACTCATCAAACCTGATTTCAACCAGTCATAAGCAGAAGAAGAAGAAGAGAAGAACTACGGATTATTGAAACCAATATGATGCCAAACCACGGATGGAAAAAATGCAATCCCTAACGCAATGGAGAAAAGATTCTTCATGGTTACCACACCGAGGACAAACAGCCGAGGGTGCCATGTTTCTGTGATGGAGAAGGGAAAGAGTAGGAACAACATCATGACAAGCAAGCCAAACCAGGAACTTGTATTTTTCCGAAATTTTTAATTTCCAAATCCATGACCAAGAATGGGACGGATTAATATTAGAGACCTGATCAACATGAGAAATCAGCCAATTATAACCACTCTTAGTTGTGTAAACACCATTCTTATTGTGAGACCAAATAAACACATCATCAATAGAGTTACGGAAGCGGAATTGGATGTTGTTAATAGCTTCGGTAATGTTATCAAGAAGATTAGTGTAGAGATCTTGCAAGTAAGGTGAGGGGCTGCTGAGAACATCTTTAACAGTGAGGTGTAAATCATGGATATCAATGAAGGGGACAAGAGATCCTAGGAAGCCTAGGTCGCTCCAGTTAGTGAACCAGAAAGAAGAAGAACCATTGCCAGGACGCCAAATGTAACCATCTGTTAGCATATTTTTAGCACGAATGATGGATGACCAAGTGGGGGAGTTGCTGCTTTGCGCCTTAGCATGAAGAAAATGGGGTGCAACAGAGTATTTGTTGGAGAGAAGTTGAACCCATAACTTGTTGGTGGATTGCACCAAGTCCCGAACAAGTTTTCCAAGAAGACAAATGTTAGTCTCTCTAGCTGATCTAATCTCTAAGCCGCCAAGATGTTTGGGCCGAGAGATCTTTTTGGATCCTACCAAGTGAATACCTTTGTTTTTAGAATCCTTCCAAATGAAGTTGCGGGTTGTTTTGTCAATGTTGTCACATATGCTTTGGGGGAGCCAATTTATCTGCATGTAATAAGAGGGAATGGATGACAAAACTGAAGTAGCAAGATCCAATCTACCTGATTTGTTGAGGAGTTTATTCTTCCAACTTGCCAATCTAGTTTGCAATTTCTCAATAATAAAATTGAAATCATTTTTCTTAGGCCGGCCTTTGAGGATTGGAAACCCAAATACTTGTCCAGAGAGGACGTGCATCTGATACCGGAGATAGAAGTGAAAGTGTTGATTTTATATTGAGGACAACCTAAAGAATAGAAGGCTTTGGACTTGGATAGGTTGATGTTCAATCCGGAAACCTTGCTGAACCGGTCAAATAAATCCTTGATAAATCGAAGCTGAGAGTTTTTAGCCTTGGCAAACAGGAGGACATCATCAACAAAAAGGAGGTGGGAAAGTCTGGGGCCCGTGGTAGAGATGTGAATAGGCTCCCAATTACCTTGATGAACTGCATTATTGATATAAATAGATAGTTTCTTCATGCAGAGGATGAAAAGGTAAGGAGATAGCGGATCACCTTGTCTGAGACCATAAGAAGGCTTAAAGGGAGGCATTTTGTTTCCATTCCAAAGGATAGAGAAAGTTGATGATGAGACAATGCATGATGAGCTTGATAATGATGTCTGGGAAGCCAAAATCTTGGAGACAAAAGTGGAGAAATTCCCAGTTAACATTATCAAAGGCTTTTTCCAAATCAATTTTGAAAGCCACATAACCTTTTTTTCCTTTTAGACCTGCGCATAAAGTGAAAAAGCTCCTCCAAAACAATAGCATTATCAGTTGTAGGTATTAGGGGGTTCAATTTGGGGAATAAGAGCTATGAGAGTGTCTGAGACAGATGGGTCGAAATGGCCGGTTTCGAAGGCTAAGTGGACAAGCTTGAAGACATCATCTCCTACAATATGCCAACACTGCTTAAAGAAGATACATTGGAACCCATCTGGGCCCGATGCCTTGAAAGGCTTCATAGAATTGAGGGCAACCACCACCTCAATTTTAGAAATGGGTTGGGTAAGGGAGATTAAGTCAGGTTCGGTCAAAGTGGGGTGGTTTCCTTCATGATAAGTGCGGTTTAATTGGGGATGGTTTTTGTAGAAAAGATTCTTGTAGAATGTTTGAGCCTTTTCCTGGAGGATAGAGTTATCAGAGGACCAAATACCATTAGGGAGCTGAAGTTTATGAATTCTATTTTTCTTTCTTCTAATGATGGTTTGGGCATGGAAAAAGGAGCTATTTTTGTCCCCAAACATGACCCATTGTTCCTTGGATTTTTGGTACCACAACATCTCTTCTTGGAAAAGAATGTGATTGTATTCCTTTTGAAGTTCCTTTTCAAGGAGGACATGTTTAAGGGAATCAACTATTTCCAAGTAATTTTGAGCCTATTTTCAACACGCTTCTTTCTTTGAAAAATATTGCCGAAAACTTCTTGATTAAAGATAATGGAATTTTCTCTAACCTTACAAAGAGCAATGATAGCATTGTGATTAGAAGATTGCCAAGCTCTATCAACAACACCAGCATAGTCTTCATGATCAATCCAAGCCGCTTCAAAACGGAAAGGCTTAGGCCCTCTAGCAAGGGGAAAACCACCAAAACGGAGGAGCAGGGGGTGATGGCTGGAATGGAGTCTGCAGAGAACTTCACAAAAGCTTTCGGAAAGACAAGGCGCCAAGGAACATTTGCAAGGCTTCTATCTAATTTTTTGGAGAGAATACGAAGACCATTGTTATTGCGGTGCCAGGTGAAGCAGCTTCCTGTTGTTGTTAGGTCAAGAAGGTTACAGTTGTTCATGAAGTTAGAAAAAATGACAGCTCTTGATTGATGGAAAATGCCTCCCCTTTGATCACAAGGAAGGAGGGTCTCATTAAAATCGCCAATGAGCATCCATGGTCCTTCAATATTTTGGCTAAGATTGATGAGATGATTCCAAAGTGTGGGGCACATGACATGGTTAGGACTGACATAGATGCAAGTGCAAGTAGTGGAGACATTACCATTGTATACAGTGAAGGTAATAGAGGATTGGTTAAAGTCAGTGACAGTTGAATTTATGTTGGTGGCTGAAAGTTGAAGAAGCCAAATTCATCCGAAGTGACCATTAACTTCAACAATATGTACATGGTTATAACCATTGTTGATCCAAAAGTTTGATAACCTTGAAAAAGGAACATGAGTTTCAAGAATAGCAAGAAAGGTAGATCTATACTTTCTGATTAACATTATTGATTAGAAAGTAAAACAACGCCGCACTAAGACGACCAATAAACTGAAGTCACACTAAGATGATAAAATCACAAAAGGAAAAATAAAATATATGTGAATTCACTTATTTAAACAAAACGCACAGGAAAAATATCTAAAAGGGTAATTGCTGACCAAAATTTACCCTAAATCACTCATCTTGAGTGGACTAAAAAGAAGTTATTGTGGCACGAGAGGATAAAATCGTGGCACGATTTGACATGAACTAAAACATTATTTAAGCACTCTTGACCATTTGTTGGGTAAGTTTGGTGAATCTTACGAAAACAAAAGGAGAGAACTTTTAGGGTTCTTAGATACTAAAGGTTGAGGGTTTTTAGATGAGGTTCAAAGCTCAAAGATGTGAATTTTGGAGAACCAAAAGAGGGGGCTCTTGGAAAAGGGTAGAAATCATCAGTCTCTTGTTCATGGGAAGAGATTGGGAAATGGGTAGAAATTAGGTTTGTTCTTGGAGAGATCAATATCTTCCAGAATTTGTCATTGTTGGACTGAACTAAGTTTCTTTGGTATTGTTCTCTTTTCTCTACTCTCTTTATCTTATTAATTTTTGTTTCGATTGTGGTGTTGCTTTATACTTTGTTCCTAAATTAGATCTAAATTTGTTGATGTTGCTTGTGGTTCATTTGATTATTAGCTGCCATTGCTCCACAAATCTAAATTTAATTGATGTGAGATTTTAGTTACCGGGTTCACAAAAATTAAGACATATACATTAATGATGTTTCTTAATATGTGGTCCTTTTATTTTTTTTCTCCAAAATTTGTGTTCTTTTAGAAAATCAGGATACAATTAATTATATTTTTTATGAGAAATACTTGTATAGGCACAACAATAAATATTACTTGTTAGACACACACACATGAAATTCAAAAAATTAAAAAGAAAAATATTAAAGTGATATTGATTGATATGTGTCTATTTTATTTATCTTTTAATTTATTTGATTTATGTTTGTGTGCCTAAATTTTGTGTCTAAATGCTTGTGTCTATGCAAGACTATCTCATTTTTTATATCCTTATAAAAACCAAAAGCATGAATTAAATACATTTTACTTTTAGTAAATGAATCATAATAAAATGGTTTAAAATTATCTATCTTTATTATCTTTTTAATATAATGTGTAGGACCAAAGTAGTGATGATATAAAATTATGAAAAATTTGAACATACATTTAGTTTCGACAATTATATTAATATGATATGATGAATGAGAATTTTATCCAAACCATTGAGAAAGTGAAAATACAATGCAAAAGTCATAATCGAATTTAGACAATTTTATTATTATGATATGATGAATAAGAATTTTATCTAAACCATTGAGAAAGTGAAAATACAATGCAAAAGTCATAATCGAATTAAATAGCAAACATTATGTTGGTTTCTGGAGGAAAGTGTATATGGTGAAGTCCATCATTTATGATCCTACATAAAACAGAAATGAAACTCGAAATGAATTTATAAATAGTATTAACAATCTTTCATCCCACAAGTCAAATATGTAAGGATCTGTTAAACTTAGAATAAAAATTTAATATTGTTGGATCATAAAAGAAGCTCATATTATGTATATGATTCATCTTTTTTATATATTATTCGAAGAGACATTACATATAATATTTAAAATACAAATTTAATATTGTTGGTTCATAAAGAAATCAATTTTCTACACAATGTAAGACTTTTTATTCACATTTGCTCACCAACAATCTCCTTATCCTCCATCAAGTGTGAGCCTATCTATTAATATGAATAATGCTTCTCTCAAATGAATTTCTTTTCATCCAGATACATTTACACCGTCATTGATACCCGCCATATCACGACATGCATCCTTAATTGCTATTGGCAGGAAGACTTTCGAGGCAAGAAGCGAGTCTCTTTTGTAAATGTTGGGTATTATATCATTGTTGTATCATGAAGAGAGCCATAGATATCACAAATTTGATTAAGAACAACAACATAAAGAGAATTTGACTTCACATCTCTATCTAAAACTTTAAAGCGTGCTTATGAAGTCTCTCACTTAAATAATGTTTAATATTCAGTTTATAATTCACGCTTGCACAATAACAAATATGACATTAGAACATATCAAATGACTCTAAAAAACCATACCAATATGAACGACTCACTATTACATAAATGCACCAAGTGTGTAAGGCATACGTGGGTGAACTGAAAAATAGTCCCACACATATACCTTATTTGAAAATATTAGTTACTAAAAAATGAAATTAAAGTTATTTAAATGCTGTTTTATAAATGATATCTTTTTGAGGAAAAGATACCCCAAGAGAAAAACTCAACGTGCATGATAACATGATAAAAAGATTGTACTAAAATTATTAAAATGAGGTTTTTTTTTTCTAAACAAAAAAAAAAAGAGGATTTTTCTGCGTTGATTTTGTTCACATGTCTTATACATTGGATTTATAATCGATTCAACATGTAAGCATAGCACCAAGCCGTCTTAGCTCAGCTGGTAGAGCGCGTGGCTTTTAACCACGTGGTCGTGGGTTCGATTCCCACAGACGGCGTTTTTTATTACCCCCCAAATAATTTTTTGATGATCATTTATAGTGATATCATCATATGCTTAATGTTAAAAATTAATGAATTAATTGGTGCATTAATAATTTAAATCTACTTTTGCTGACCTTAATGTCATTTATGAGTTTCTCCATCTCATCAAACGTATTATTTTCAATGATTCTACTTACCACCAAACATATCAAAGTCACAATCTTATCTTTTCTCATTTATTTTCAATTCACCTTGATTCCTAATACATGTGATAACTTGTACAAAGAAATATTTATGAAGGGATGTAATATTATGCCATATTACCAAAATCTGATGTATTTTTCAGTTCTACACTCAACTAAGTGGTTGAAAAAAGAATTATTCACGAAAAGAGATGGTGTCTCTATCTATACTATAAGAATTACAACATTCAAATCAATAGTATAACAGTCTCTAAGTGTCATTTTATTATGTAAAAATATGGAATTTCTCTTTTATATCAAAAAACTTAAGATGACGTTTATATTGAAATCAATGGAGTGTATTCAATTTAACTATTGCATGTGTGTACGTAAAATAATATATATGTAAATCCCTTCTTTATACTCCATGTCATATATGGTTCAGATGTGAACCTTCACCAATAATAATACTAAATCAAAGAGAGTTTAGAAATTAGTTAAAGTTCAAAAAGCATGTATTTAACAAAAAAAATTACGGGTTGTATTTAACAAATTCTATCATTTGAGAGGATTGATTGGCAGACAAATTGTTTGTTAAAACTCATCTCTCTGACAATCTATTGCTTCATTTATTATACTACAAGTTCTTAAGATTTTACCACATTAAGCAAAAAAGAAAAGATAGCTTCAAAGTAATACAGTTACATTGTAAGTCCAATAAAAATATTTACTTGTTGTTGGAGTACACTACTGGAGATATTCTAAGCGAAGATGAACTTCTAAGATAAATGGCCGTGATGAGATGACAATATAGATGATTGGAGTAACAATCACAACAGCATTGCAAAACGGTGGTACTCTAATGAAAAAGAAAAATCAACAATCACTTTGTATTAATGAATTAAATGTGATATGATTGCAATTTAATTTTTTTATTCAACCACCTCCGGTCAAAATATACACTACTAACTTTATTTTGTAAAAAAAAAAAAAACAAACTCAATAAATTTACTTATTAAGTAAAATGTCTCGTGAGCTTAACTCAGTTGATATGGACAATGCATAATATATGCAGAGGCGGAGGTTCGAACCCAGTACACTGCTTCTCCACATTTAAAATGTGTGAACTTTAGCCAACTGAAATTTAGCATTAAATTGACTCGTCCCATTTTTGTCGGGTTAAAAGTTGGTATAGCCTAAACGTGATGCGACCAGCCCGTTTCGTCATACCTATCTAAACACTGGGCAAGATGACACTTTATAAGTGACATGATCCATAAACCTATAACCTTAAGGTTTTGGGTAAGAGTGTGGTATCTCTATCACTAATGTGGTTGTTCTAGCCTGAATGTGGACAGTCCCCCAAGCTCCCCTCATGATCCAACAGTGGACAAGTGTGAGTTATATGTCCCACATCAGATATAAAAGTAAGAGGACTCATAAACCCATTGCCTTAAGGTTTTAGGTAAGAGTGGGGCGTCTCTCTCACTAGTGTGGTCGATCAGTTGCGGCAGTATAAGTTCCTTGTGTCGGTCCGTTGCGGAGAAGGCAGCAACGACGAAGGTTTTGGGTAAAAGTGTGCGTCTAGCTATTTGTATTACTAATGAATCCATTTTTTTTACACATATTTTCTTTCCAATTGACACATATTTGAGGCACTTTCGGACAATAAATGTAGGCCCTTCTCCTAATTGTGTATTGTGTTGTGAGAATCTAACCTTATGCTAAAACTCTTCTATTTGGTATTGATGAATCAATTTATTAGTTATGAAAGAAATTTAGGCAATTTCCCTTAGGTATTGTGTTTGTTTTCAAAATATCCCACTAAAATATGTGGTTAGCATTTTAAAATTACAAAGTCACAACTTATAATTCTATCAAAACTAAGGAAAGAAGTGAAGTAAGATGATAAATAGTCAATAATATTACAGAAGAAAAACAAATAATTCTATAAAAAGTATTTAAATTTATTGATCTTTTGGTATGTGTAAATAAAAAATTGAGAACTATATAAAGAAATAAAGTAATTAACAACTAAGTAATGGAAATTACAATACAATTACGAATACAGACAGGATCATAGAGTAAAAGAGTTCCACATCTTTTGAGTTTTGGATAACTTGGGATATAATTACAACACTAATGAATATTTCTTTTCCTTTTATTATAAAAAAAAAAGGAATCAAACCAAGTCTTGTTTAATTCCTTCTGTACAACTTCAGAAAGATATGATCCCCTCACATGGACCATACATTAATGAAGTCTAGTTCGCAGGCTTTGTCCCCTTAGTGCCCTTTCCAAAGTAATTTATACTCCTAATGAAATTTCTTTCTTTTATTCTTGTTCTTGATGATACATGCAATGTTATTTATCTCACAATTTTGTGGTTTTGTCAGCTCATGAAGTAATTTTGGTGACATCTTTACTAGATCTGTTGTATTTCATGTGGCTCTTTACAAGTTGTCCAGCTGCAATTGCAGACATGAGTGAGAGCTCTCCTGCAAGGACTGAACCAGCAACAATAGTTGCTAATTGCCTAGAATTTGCTCCTGGAGTTTCTTTACTAGCACCCTTAACACCAAGTAAATTCAAACAAGCTGATTGTGATGCAAGCTGTGTGCCCCCTCCAACTGTACCCACCTGCATTATTAAAAGATAGATTACATAAGTAAATCATACATAGAATAGTGATGTTGTCATGTCAAATTTATATCAAAATAAAAACCATTACTGCTAGAATAGCACTTGAGGTAGTATGTTCATGTCTTATGTGATTTGAAGACAAGGGAATATGAAAACTACACGCGGATTGAAGAAACTGTGTGCTACTGTAACATGGGACCTAAAACATGCATGCTGCAACAAATTATGGATCTCTCTACACCTGGCAAATGACAAACATGTTCTCTACTGTAATTTGATTAAAAAAAAAAAAAAAGGTGCGCAAGATTTACAAGAAAACATTACAGGTAAAGAATCAATTGAGAGATCAGACACGATCTGGGATAAATATTTATGGCACTGAATTTTACATAGATTGTCTTGCAGATACACAGACATGATATCATCTCCCTAGAAAGGTATATATCGGTGGTAATGGTATAGGAATTAGGACGGATGGACACCGAATCCTTATCACGTGACTCACCAATCATATGGCCGAGTATATAATTTTGCTTTGGCTCGGTTCAATATGTTGGCGTGATTAACCCTTTTATGTTTGAAAAGATCTTACACATGGGTCATTTTGGTCCGTCATATTTATTTGGTGGTCCAACAAATGACCTTTTTCTTGTTTAAAGGCTGACCAAAGGGATTTGGCAACTCTAGTAGTAGTATACTATTTAGCCTAAATTTGGTTTGGCATTTACAGCCCTTTCAACGCACGTTTACTTTCTCCCCTACATCTTGTTTGGTATTACTATTAACGTGATTCTCTATATTAGAGATAGATATACCTCAATGGAAGGCATAGTAACAGAGATATGAAGGTCTTTGCCATCATTCACAGCTTCCATCATGGTCATACATTGAGAACTCTCAACATTCTGAGCAGGATCTTGACCTGTAGCCAAGTAAATAGCAGAAACAATATTACTAGCATGTGCATTGAATCCACCAAGAGCACCAGCCATAGCTGAACCAGTAAGGTTTTTTAACATGTTAAGCTCAACCAAAGACTCCACACTAGTCTTCAACACTTTCTTCACCACCTCTTCCTTTATTACAGCCTCACACACCACTGATTTTCCTCTCCCTTCAATCCAATTCACTGCCGCAGCTTTCTTGTCCGAACAAAAGTTTCCTATTATTACCAAAACACGTTACATCACAATTTTAGCTATAACTTGGATTGGACAATAACAAATAATCAAAATAGGAGTATATACCTGATATACCAATAATATCCATATCAGGAAAATCGCTTTGAAGAAAGTCGAGTACGTTTTGTACACCTTTTGATACCATGTTCATTCCCATTGCATCACCGGTTGAACATGTAAATCTAATGTACAAATTCTTTCCTGCCATTGTAGCTTTAATACTTTGTAATCTCGCAAATCTACTTGACCTGAATAACAAAATCATTCAAACAAATTAATTAATAAAAAACTATGAAGCATCATTAACATTAACATGTAGACACTGGTCAGACACGCAAAACTGATACGTTGACACCAATAATAATTTAAAAAAGTAAGTAGAAAATTACTTGTTGAAAGTGTGAGAGAGGGAATCAAAATTTTGAGGATCTTCTAAAAAGAATTTCAACTGAGAAGCTCTTTTGGCGGAGTTGAATCTTACGACCGGGGCTCTGGTCATACCGTCGCGGAGGACAATGGCGGAAGCACCACCGGAAACATAAATAGCTTTACAACCTCTATTAGTACTTGCAACCAAACAACCTTCTGTCGTTGCCATCGGCACCGTGTACTCCTTCCCGTCGAGCAACAAAGGTCCGGCAACTCCCACCGGAATCTGAACAAATCCTATCGGCATCTCACAACACTGTCCTAATATAGAGTCGTAATCAAAACCTTCCATTGGTAAACCTGAGAGTGACTTTCCGGTGACTCTCTCCACCGCTTGGTTACGTATCGCTGCCGCACGTTTACAATCTCCGAGTTTTGATTCAAGCGAGTACGACGGAATTGTACCGGTTACCACCGCATGGACAACCTCGTCATCTTCCATGGAAAGTAGCACCGGAGTCGGAACCATCGCCGGAGCAACTTTTTCCACGGGGATTTTCGGAGGAAGCTTCTGTGCGACTCCAGCGAGGCACGAACCGGAGTTTTTTGCAATGTCGGATTCATCTTCTTCATCGTAATGAACGGCACGAGAAGCGGCAAAAGGATGAAGAATGAAGCCAATGCCGAAGAAAGCCATAAGGTAGATAAAGGAAGCGATGAGGGAAAAAACACCGGCAATCTCGGAGATTGTGAGAACATGAAGAGGTGTGGAAGTTCGGATCTTCTCACGCCACCGGTGAAGAAGAAAATACGCGACGGAGAAGAAGAGACCGAAGAAAACCGCGTTTGTTAAGTAGAGTGAAGATTGTGACTGTGAATCAAGCTTTTGGTTCTTCGTTTTTGAATATTTTTCAGAGACGACGGCGTTCACAGTTCTCCGGTGAACGTCCATTTCTCTCCGGTGAAATCTAAAAATAGAAAATGGAGAGAAAGAAAAGGGAAAGAAAGAAAGGACAGAGTGGAAAAAGGGTTAAAACTTGAAAATGAAAATGAATGGGAAGATTTAGAAGTTATTTATAGAGATTTAGGGAGGGAAATGCGAAAGACCATGTTGTACACGAGTACAGCGTGTCGGTTAATACTTCACTTTACTAGTTAGACATTTTTATATTTACTATCTATTTTTAGTTAGACAATTTTTTTTATTTTTAAGGAACTTAGACAAACTTGTTAATCTCTTTTTATTACCTTTTATGCCTTATACCTTCTATTTTCACTTTACTAGTTATCCCGTTATCTTACTCTATTTGTTAAAAATATAATAAAATTTCACATCTAAATATAATGTTTGTTGTTTTTATTCACAAAATTTAGAGTGAGAGAATGATGATTCAGTTCAAGGCGAAAGACTTTATGATTAAAAAAACACTTGAAATGAAATTATTATATATGTGCCTCTCTCTCAAATTCAAAACCTATTTTTTATTAGAATTAGATCAAACATTTAAAGTTTTTTTTTTTTAGAATATGGTGGTTCAAATTATGGACTAGAAGTTCAGCATCTTGTTATTACTTCACTATCAAGATTCAAAAGTGTTCATCGTTCTGTAAAACCAACCTTACGCCGTGTCTTCTAGTTTAGGACCAAGGAGACCAGGTTCTATTGGCTATATTTCAACTTGGAGCAAGCATGCCAACATGGTGCAACAACCGGTCTAACCTGAGAAATCTTGAGTCATATGCTCCACAATTTGCCTTCACTTAAGTTATAAACTCGACATTTTTTTCTCAATTAATAATATGCGTGCAATCTTAAAATATTATATTTTACTTTGCACTTGTGATAATACTGAATGCACTTTATTATAAATAAAAAAAATCAATACACGGTAGTAGTTAACAAGAAATCTTGTAAGCATATCATTTTTATTCTAATTTATTTTGTTTTTCAACAAACCGAAGTTTCATAGCTTGATCGTAAAATGAGTCAAATTAAAAAAATAGCTAGATGTTATGAACTCGTGAACAACGAGGGAATATTGTAATCTTTACATAAAATATTTTGTGCAACACATAGTAGGACCTCAAATAAATGCTGGCTAACGTTACATCATCACTAGAAGCCTTGAGTTGACTAAACAAACATACTCCCTCTATCTCTAAAGTATAGTCGTTTAAGGTTTGTGCGCGATTATTAAGGAAATGATTGATTGTGTTGATTTCAATAGTAAAATTAATATCTTTTACTAAAATACCCTTATTAATTGTAGTTAGTGGAGTAGTTGAGTCGAATGAAATTCAATAAGTAAGGGTATAATAATGGAAAAAAAATAATAAATGCTGCATTAGTATTCTAAAGTGACAATTATTTTGAGAAAAAGAAAAAAATACTAAAGAGACTATTATTATGAGACGGAAGGAGTATTTATCAGTGCCACAAAACTAAAGTTTTTTGTTCAAAAGAAATTAAAAGTCTTATGAACAAGTACTTGTGCTGCAAAAAAATATGTGTTTAATCAATAAACGCAAATTGATTTATATTAATATTGTTGTTTATGCTTTCAAATTGATGATTTAGGAAAGTTGCAAATCGTGACACGATTTGCTAGGCGTGTCACGATTTTCCTATGTCGAGAGTATGTTATTCTAGGTGCTCAATCGTGTCACGATTTTGGGAAAACGTGACATGATTTTCAACTTGTTGAGCACATTTTCAGGATAAGGTTGGTCGTACCTTAGGTCGTACGCACCAACCGTGTCACGATTTGTTAAAACGTGACACGATTTTGAGAGCTGAAGACTATTATATAACTGTTTCTTTGCAGATTTTGAAGAGAGTTGGAAGAGAGAAAAACTTGGGACTACAAAGGAGGGAACTTTAGGGTTGAGTGTCTTTGTAGTGAGGTTCTCTTGGGTTGGGAAACATTGTAAACACCTTGGGTGAGTGAAAATCATTTAGTGTCTTGTTCTTTGGTGAGATTGGGAAAATGGGTAGAAATTAGGTTTGTTCTTTGTGAGCTTGTTTAAGCTAATCACTTGTAACCCATTTGTATCTCTTTGGAAAACTCTTTGATAGTGGATTTGAGAGTTAAATCTCTCCCTCAGAGTAGGTCAAGTTGGAACGAACTGGGTCAACAATCTTTGGTGTGTTTGTTTCTCTTCTCTCTTTATCTTTTGCTTGTGGTTTTGGGCTTTTCACTTTGATTCCTAGATTAGATCTAGGTGTTGTTATTATTGTTGTTGCTTGTGATTTCTTTGATTGTGGTTACTACTTTCCTTTGTTCCACACATCATTGTTTATTGGTGAGATTTGAGTCTGAATTCACAACAATTGACGCCCACCGTGAGGCAAATGAGTGAATTCGTTTAGTGAGTATCATGGGTTCAAAGTGGAATATTGAGAAGTTCATCGGAAGTAACGATTTTGAGTTATGGAAAGTGAAGATGCAAGCGGTGTTGATACGACAAAAGTGTGAGAAAGCTTTGAAAAGTGAAGGTGTGTTGCCGGTCATCATGACACAAGTGGAGAAGACCGAGATGGTGGACAAGGCTTGGAGTGCCATTGTCTTGTGCCTCGGTGACAAATTTTTGAGGGATGTCACGAAGGAATCAACCGCGGCATCGATGTGGTCAAAGTTGGAGTCATTGTATATGACCAAGTCTTTGGCTCATAGGCAATTCCTTAAGCAACAACTCTATTCATTCAAAATGGTGGAGTCAAAGACCGTAACGAAGCAATTAACGAAGTTTAATAAAATCCTTGATGATTTGGAGAACATTGAGGTGCAACTTAAGGACGATGACAAAGTTATACTCTTGTTGTGTGCTCTACCGAGATCATTTGAATCCTTCAAGGATACCATGCTCTATGGAAAAGAAGGCACCGTCATCTTGGAAGAAGTTCAAGCGACTTTGAGAACCAAGGAGTTGACCAAGTTCAAGGAGTTGACCAAGTCCAAGGACTTGAGAGCGGATGAAAACAGTGAAGGCCTTAGTGTCTCGAGAGGAAATGGTGGTGGTGGAGGTAACTGGGGAAGCTCAAAGGGCGGTAACAACTCAAAGTATAAGTGCTTTAAGTGTCACAAGTTTGGCCACTTCAACAGGGATTGTCCGAAGGACAATGACGACTCCGTGCAAGTTGTGTCCGAGGAGTATGAGGATGCGGGTGCTTTGGTGGTGTGTTGTTGGGAGGATGAAGGTGAAGTTTCTCACCTTGGTATTGATTCCTTATAGAGCGGTGATTGTCTGGAGAGACGTTAAACACTCAACATTAGCCTGGAGAGGCGGTTGGAAGAATACTCAAGGTCGGCCTGGAGAGGCGGTGGTAAGAATACTCGTGATCAACCTTTGAGGTGGAGTTGCAAGGCAAAAGGCATAGAGTGTGTACGCATTTGGAAGTTGAGGTAGAGAAATCTCAACTTGAGGTGGTGTTAGTGACACCAGAAATTGTACGACTATGGAGGTCTTGGGTGCTATGCTTTAGTTGTGAGCATGTGAATTCTTCAAGAGGACGGAATGCATTCCAGGGTTTGAAGAATGTATGGTGTGGCTTGTGTGATTACCTAAAAGACCAAGGGTGATTGAATGCAAGGTGATCTTCAAGGAAGCAGTAGACGTTCCGTGGTTGAAGAAGGTTTGGTGTATACTTGTGGAGCTACTTGGTGTAGTTGGATGCAAGGGAAAAGAAAAGGAGAATGATGATTGATGGATAAAGTGGAATCACCATCAATTTGAAGTCAAGGTAGAGAATGTTGTTTATGCCTTCAAATTGATGATTTAGGAAAGTTGCAAATTGTGACACGATTTGCTAGGCATGTCACGATTTTCCTATGCCGAGAGCATGTTATTCTGGATGCTCAATCGTGTCACGATTTTGGGAAAACGTGACACGATTTTCAACTTGCTGGGCACGTTTTCAGAATAAGGTTGGTCGTACGTACCAACCGTGTCACGATTTGGCAAAGCGTCACACGGTTTTGACAGGTGAAGACTATTATATAAGTGTTTCTTTGTAGATTTTGAAGAGAGAAAAACTTGGGACTACAAATGAGGGAACTTTAGGGTTGACTGTCTTTGTAGTGAGGTTCTCTTGGGTTGGAAAACATTGCAAACACCTTGCGTGAGTGAAAATCATTGAGTGTCTTGTTCTTTGATAAGATTGAGAAAATGGGTAGAAATTAGGTTTGTTCTTTGTGAGCTTGTTTAAGCTAGTTTCTTGTAACTCATTTGTATCTCTTTGAAAAACTCTTTGATAGTGGATTGGAGAGTTAAATCTCTCCCTCAGAGTAGGTCAAGTTGGATCGAACTGAGTCAACAATCTTTGGTGTGTTTGTTTCTCTTCTCTCTTTATCTTTTGCTTGTGGTTTTGAGCTTTTCACTTTGATTCCTAAATTAGATCTAGATGTTGTTATTGTTGTTGTTGCTTGTGATTTCTTTGATTGTGGTTACTACTTTCCTTTGCTCCACACATCATTGTTTATTGGTGTGAGATTTGAGTCAGAATTCACAACAAATATCAAATGAAAATTCACATTTTTTTTATACAAAAATCCATCTTTCTTATCATAGATTAATTTCAAAATGAAGTTAAACATATAGAATAGTGTGGCAAAAATATCAAATTTTCTTTAATATTTTTTAGGCGCATGGATTTTTTTTTCTCGATTAAGTAGGAGGGTTTTTATTTAGTGTTAAGTGTAAAACAAAATGCACTCACGATGCATGTCCTTCAATAATTGTGTAGTAATGTAGTACTGAATTTTTTTTTTCTTCACATTTATGGGGTGCCTCTTGTTAGCGACCAACGTTTTTTTTGGTGCCATTGATGAAGCGACCAACGTTTTAAATGACATGTGTGTGTGTCTCTGCGTGTGAATAACAAGGGTTAGGCATGCATGCATATGTTGATATATATTTAAATGTTTGTAATAGGCAGTATATTATAAGTGTGTGTTTTTCTTTCTAAATTGTACAACTCATTGTAATAATTTTAAAATAAATAAAATCACGCACCAGATTTTTTGTTTTATCATATACGTCGCAAATGACTGTATCATTTTAAAACATAAAACTAGGGGTCAATTAAACAATTATTTTATGAAGAATAGGTGACGAAACCCCAAAGCAAAACAAACCCAAGAAAACGTTAAAAGCTCCTTGGAAAGACAATAAAAGTTCTATCACCCAACGTAGTGAAGCAGGTAAGGTTAGAAATAGTTTCAAAAAATCTATCTAAATCGAACATATGTTAAGCATACTTAGAAAAAAACATACGCTGCTTGATTAGCTTCACAAAACGCATGAGTCAATGTATAGTAATTCAATTGACAGTGATTTGATTAATCATTAGACATATTTACACAGATCAAAACATAATTAACCCTAAAAAACTTAAGAACTATACATGTGACAATAGTTGAAGAAAATATATAATGCCATTGCCAAGTTGTTGACCCGCGAGTTTATACAGACCCGAAAAGGGTCTGTAGATTCAATTCGTAGACTCGAGTCGTAAACTCGTACGAGTTTATAGAAAATAAAAAATTACGTTAAAAAACCTGTAAGATACATATAAATGACAAATATATATAACAAAATACCAATTAACATAAAAATTCAAACTCCATACCAACTTGTTTTTTTTTTTAAGAAGTTAAACTAACTCACCTAAATTGACACTAGAGAGAATCAAACTTGAGACCTCAAGGAAGAGCACACTCAAGCCAATACCACTAGGCCAATCTAAGTGGGTTCTCCATACCAACTTGTTAACCAAAAAAATTCATAATAAACCTAGTAAATTTGCAAAAATGTTAGTCGCTAACTGGAGGCACCCCATGAATTTAAATGTTTCTTCGGTAGACTCGTCCTAGACTCGTGAGTCTATGCGAGTCTATAAATGTCTACCTGAGACTACTGAATTTACCACAAAAATGATTCTATGTGCGAGTCTACTCGTTTTTTACTTCTAGATTCATAAATTTGTATAAACTTGGAAGTCTACTCGCGAGTTTGACAACCATAGTCATTGCTATTCGATATTTTTGCATTCATCTCTATCCAATAGTGATTTAAAGGGGAAAGTGTAAAGTTGAGAACGTTCTAATCTCAACACCATAGCAAAAATCTCAACAAGTGAGTGTGAGAACCAGCCTAAACTACATTGGTTGAATCATTATATCTTGGGTGTAATTTTCTTAAATCTTGCTCTCTTTAATTCAAGTATACGCAAATAACACAATACACTGTATTAATTCTGTTTAGATTTTCATTTATAATAAATACAATTTAGAATGTTTTCATCAAGATAAGTTTAACAAACAAAATCTTTCTCCCAGTATACACTTGAGATAATATTTACTAAGTGTTGATTTCAATTTTATGAATGATTGCACAATTCAAATCACCCAAGCCCCCTTCCAAGTGGTCCATGAATCTTGGATAAATTTGATACCATCATATATTTCTTTGAACTCATTATTATAAAGTCGGTTTGTAAAGTGGGTATTATCCATCATTTATACACACATTGTCATATTAAATCTCGTCTACTAAGAGGCTTGAATCCAAAAATTAGTTTGCAAATAATATATTTGTTTGAAAAAAAAATGCTTGCAAAATGCATCTGACACATATCCTAACTATTTTTATCCATTCTCTCTACTAAAGTTTTATAACAACTAGCTTAGTTTCCTGGGAATCACTGGCTGGAAAGAAAGAGAAAAAAAAAACAGCAGGAGGATGTTGTAACTGATTCTATGAACCCAGTTGTCACGATAGAAATTTTTTGCTTTGCGTGTTATTGACTTGCTGTACGGTGTAAGTTCAAACATTGTCAATTTCTACTAACTTAGTCATAAAAAAAGATCAATGGGTCCACCCATGGTATTGTTCCAATTCAAGTCTAACAGAAATTGATTCAAAAGTTGGAGACAATTCACAGACTAATTGGAGTGTGTGACAAGCATGACGCGGGCTTAGCAAATTGCATTCTCTTGTAAAAAATACACACAATTTTAATTTTCCCCAAATTCACTCTTTGGAGAAATTTCCAATGCTTTTCAATAATGTGCTACCTACCTCGAAGGTTCGCAAATCACCAACGCAACACAATTTTAATCACCATAGCTTAATTCACTGACTTTCTTAAAAAATAAAAAGATATTCTTTCGGTTACTATTATAAACAGAAATCAACTTTTTAGATTTATTGAATAAATGATTTATATGATCTGTAATATAGATTATATTCATCATTTATTTAGTAAACTTCAAAAATAATTTTTTTGTTATAATAGTGATCTGATCGAGGCATAGGAAGTGCACTACCAATTCTAATTGAATCGACTATCTTGAGCAACTAAAGGAAAGAAAATTTAGCTTAGCACACTTCCATGTTATTTTCATTTATTGAAAATGTTTTTTCATGCTCTTATTAATGTGAATTCCTAATAGGTTAAAAAAAATAAAAATTATTCCACTCGAGCTTCTTGTTGGTTTGCCATTAATTGTTTCCGACTTCAGCTTCAATATTCTTGTCTCCGTTGTTTCTGGAAGAGGTAACTTTTACCAACATCATCGGTGATCAACATTTACTCCAGCTAGCTCATCATAATGTTTTTGTATATGGTGAGGTCTACATTATCCTTTAATGAATTTGAGGTAATTTACTCTTTATAATAAATATGATTTGATTATGATACGAAAGAGATGAAAATCGCATGTTGAATGAAATAAATGTAGAAGGTCGATGATTTTATGAAGAAAATGGTAACTAATTGTAAGGAGGAAAAACCATATTTTTGGTGATGCTTACACTATCCCTTGATGAATTGGGGATAATTTACCCTTAATGACAAATATGATTCGATTATAGAACAAATGAGATGAAAATCACATTTTGAATGAATGAGATGGAAGAATTTGTTGTTTTTTAGATGAAAATGGTAATTGATTGTAAGAATAAAGATGAAAAAATGAGATATTTCGTTGGTACAAATAAATTACCACTATTCTATTTATGTACTATAAGCAACAAACCACTATTTTTTTTATGTGCACATGCACACTTTTTTTTTATAAGCGCATGCACGCGCACTTTTTTTTATAAGCGCACACGTGCTTTTTTATTAACATATTAAGTCATTTTAAAATTTATCTTTTGAAGAATGTTATAAACTCTCTTTTTCAAGATTATCTCAAGAGCAATTTTTCTATGGACACAACCTTAAATGAAAAATATTTAGGCACACACACAATAAGAAAAAATTAATAGAGAAATAAATTAATCACATCATTTTATACTTTTATCTTTAAATTTTTCTCTTCTATATGTGTGCGCCTATGTATTTTTGATCTGTGTTTGTGACCAAGTTAGACTTTCTCTTATCTCATGCTCATTTTTTTATTAGATGGAATCAATATATGACCTACCAAATTAGTACAACTCATTTTTAAAGTGTGAGGCCCACTTTAATTTAAACTAATGAAAAAATATATGTTGAATAAGTGTTGAAAAGAGAGCGTTGTTAATATTCCTCTTTCGTTTTTATCGTAAAAAAGTATTCAAATTTTCTGTTTAAAGACCCAAGTTTTCTATACACGGCCCTAACAACCAAAACTTTTAGATTGGTTCCTATCAAATTAAATTATGTTCAGCCAAAACTATCCATCAATGTTATGGTGCAAAGTTATCTTCATCATTTTGTCCTTGAATTGTTCAACTATCAAATACATCATTAACATTATCAACTAACTAATTGGTTTCAACTTCAGTTCCTGTAAATGCCAACAAAAAACCTTTTTTCTTTTATTAAAATTTTCAATTTTAGGTTCATTTTAGAATATCAACAGGGACAAGATTGATATAGTTCTACAATTTCAAAGATTAGTTGAGGTATATACTCCCTATTAGGGGTGTTCGCGGATTGGATTGGTTCGGTTTTGGAAGGAAAAACCATCCGATCCAATCTTTTTGGTTTTGTTATTTGTTCATCCAATTGTTTTGGTTTTAAAATCAAATCCAATCCAAAAAAAATCGGTTTGAATTGGATTGATTTTCGATTTTCATAGATGTATATTTTTTTCATTTTCTTTTAAGAAAATATATTATTTTATGACATTTTACACAATGGTATGGTTGCGAAAAAGATGGATAAGTAGAAAATAAAAGTAACATAAAACAAATAAAATAGTAGGTTAAAGAAAATAGTTAGAGAATCGTAAGTTAATAATATTTCTTAAAAAAACGAAAAAAAATTCAACATTATTAAAGAACGAGTCTAGAAAATAGTTACATAATTGTAAATTAAAGAAACATTTATAAAAAAATTCATATAATAATTTGCAAGTATTAATATTTCGGTTTGGATTGGATTGGATCGGTTTATACTATGGGAATTGAAAACCAATCTAATCCATTTAAGATTGCGGTTTTTTTTCGATTTTCAATTTTCCGGTTTTTTGTTTGGTTTGATTTTTGGTTTTTCGGTTCGGTTACCGCGGTTTGTTTTTGATTGGATTGGACATGAACACCCCTACTCCCTAATAGATCCCACTTATTTTAAGAAACAATCAATTCATTGATCCCACTTATTTTACCTTAATTAAAGTAAACAATTAGTCAAGTAATTAATCTATATATATACTATATATAAAGAAAACTACCCCTTTCAACACTTTTGGGTTGGACTTTTCTTTCCAAAAATACCCTTAATTTTCAATACAAATAATACATGTAACAAATAGATAAGAGAAACACTTAGGGGGGTGTATTGGATTAGGATTTTAAAAGACTATTTTAATAACAAAAGTCTTCAAGATTTTAAAAGACTTTGTGAGATTGTACTGATTCTGTGAGATTTTAAAAGACTTTTTATGCAAAAGACTTTATACATTCAAGATTTTAATGGATTTATCACAATGACTTCTAAGGATTTCAAAGGATTTTATGGGATTTTAATATTTCAAAGGATTCAATGAATTTTAGGGGAAAAAGAACAAACTTACAATAGTGAATGATAGAAATAGTAAACAAATAAATTGTGTTTGAATAAAGAAAAATAAAACCAATAGAAAATTCTTTTTTACTAGCAAAGTGATTAATGTAAAACAGAGAGATTGATTATTTTCTACATTGTAATATTATAACTTCATGTTCTCCTAAGTAGCATCTCTCCACATATCTGAACCTATATTAGACAAAAAAAATTGCATTAACAAGAATTAGACAAAAAAAAAAAGTAATCGAACAAAAAAAAAAGCAAATAATAGTAATCGACATGGACAAAAAAGTATACAAGAATCAAACAAAAAAAAAAACAAATAATAGTAATCATGATGGTAATCGACATGGACAAAAGAGTACAGCAATCAAAAAGAGTAATTGAACAGTATCAATCCCAAACATAATTTGTATTTGTTTCGGTCAATGATATCAATCCCAAATATTAGAATCAGACAAAAAAAGTATCAATCCCAAAAAAAGTAATTAATTGAACAGAAAAAGAAGAGACAAAAGTAATCGAAAAAAAAAAACAATAGGATCAGACAAAAAAAAATGAAAGTTGAAGAATTTGATAGAGAAAAGAAAAACCTGGCATGGAAGATGACGGGATAGAGAAAAGAAAAACCTGACATGGAAGATGACGGCAGACAAGGGTTTGCAGACAATCACAAAATCTCAAGGGTTTGTGTGAGACTGTTGGATGGGAGTAGTATTTATATTTTTAACTAAAAAGTCTCACAAAATCCATTCCATCTAAGAATCCATCAAAATTTATAGACTTTTGAATACCAATAGACAATTCATAAGTCATGAGAAATCTCAATTGAATACCAACGGATTTTGTTGCCTTAAAAAAAAGTCATGATTGTCTTAATTGAATACCACAAGATTTGTTTACATTTTATAAAAGTCTTGATTGAATACCACTAGACTTTTTAATTATACAAAAGTCTTTTAAAATCCCTTGAATTCTCAATTCAATACACCCCCCTAAATTTAAATATTAAAACAAATGTAACAAATACGATATGAATATATGTATATTTTTTTCTTTATCATTTAATAAATATAACAAACTAAATGAGTACAGTTATACTTACTTTTTTATTATCTCAATTATACCCTTAAACAACTTTTTCTGTAATAAAGATTGTTGTTCGTGTCATTAAAAAAACAACAAAAATTTATATTTTTACTTTTAATCAAAACCAAAATTTCTCAAAAAAAAAATATCGTTCATAATTTTCAAACGTTAGCGTAATAAAAGAAACGGAAAAGATAGGTGCCCGTCTTTTCGCTAGTTAAAATAAAAAAACTGCATTCAATACTGTTTAAAACACACAGCTATATAGCAAGCGTCCTTTCCTTTCTTCTTTTTGTGAACTTTTTCTGAATTTTTGTTTTTGAATCCACTTGTATCTTTTATTTCTTAAGAAAAAAATTCTTGTTGACCAATTTGTTTTATCTTTTTTTTTTTTCTTTCAAACCGATTCACAGATAAACATGTACTCATACCAATCTTTTTTCGTGAATTTTTTTATTCTGATGAAAAGCCTATATTTTTTTTCATTTTTTTGATTAAAAGCCGTAGAATATTTTTGATTAAAAACCTAGTGAGAAGCGGCAAAAGTTATGGTGCATAAGTCACTTCACAACCATTAGATCTAATGTACACGTGTAATAATTCTAGGCTTCTCTCTAAGTTAAACTTAGAGAGAGGAGTTCTCCCTTCTCTCTTCAAACAAACAGTCCGACGGTGATGATGACGGTGATGATGATGAACGACGATGTTGATGATGAGATTGAAGATTCTGGAAACCATTTCCACAGCAAAATGAGATTGGAGTACAACTCACAGAAACCATTTCCACAGCAAAATAGTTTTGGCATTCCGGTACGGTGATGATGATGAACGACGATGTTGATGATGAGATTGAAGATTCTGGAAACCATTTCCACAACAAAATGGGTTTGGAGTACAACTCACATAAATCATTTCCACAACAAAATGGTTTTGGCATTCCGGTACGGTGATGATGATGATGAACAACAGTGTTGATGATGAGATTGAAGATTCCAGGGGTGATGACGATGAACGACGGTGATGATTCAGTTTGTTTCTGAGTTTTGTTCGTTTTGTTTTGTTTTGTTTGGTTTCCTTTGGAGGTATAGCAAACAATTATGTTGGGATTTATGCACAGTGTATAAAGATTTCCTTATGCACCATAACCGCTCCCGTGAGAAGCTATAATGAAGTAAACTTGTGCGTGTATTGATGTGAGTAGCCATATATGTTGTGTGTTTTAAAGAGCATCGAATACAACCTTTTTTTATTTTATTTAGTTGACTAATTTATCATTTGATTAGGATAAAATAAGTGGGACACATTAATTTATTGTTCAGGACCTCGGGACATTGGAATGCATTACCCTATTAACTAAATTATGTGAGCTTCCTTGTTAGTGGATTTTGTTGAAAGATAAGTATTTTGTTAATTAAGATTCTAGACAGATACATATAACATCTTTTGCGAAAAAAATCTGCCAGCAACTAAATCTTCATTAAGTATTTGTGAATTGTGATCACATTTACATTTCCAAATATGGACTGGTCGAGAATCAAGACAGATATGTCTAAATTAGATATCTGTTATGAACTTAATGTAAGATGTATTTTTTTTCTCTAGCTAAGCATAAGACGATGTAAAAAAATTAGTTTTATGATGTAGACATTTGACTTAGCCAGTTAGCCAACAAATTAGGCGTCAAAACAAAAACTAGTTAGGAGAATTAATGTCGAAACGAACAAAAAAGATGTAGCTGTCGTTTTGTTTGTTAGCATCATGGAATATACAAGAAAAACGAGTTGTTGTTGTGGTTTAAAATGTGATTATATCATACGTTTATCTACTATTATTTCTACGACTTCTCATACGTTCAAACAAAAATGCCTTGGTTGGCACAGTCCTTTTTCTCTTCAAGATGTATTTGTATTTGTACTTTGAGATTATAACTTCCTTCGGTCGCAGGCAACCCATCGTGTAGCTAGATATAGCCATATATATAGGTTAGCTTAAATCATCAATGAAATTTTAAATGAACAAATAAATTAGTTATATATATATTTAGGTTTGAAGAAATCATGGTGCAGTACTGTGTGTTACGTAATTCTATATCCTCATGAATTGTGTGGAAGATCATCATAACCTGAAGTATACGATGCAGTGGGTGAAGATTTTAACACTATTGAAATTTGATTTTAAAGTCTCTTCAAAGTTAAGGAATTAGTCATTTGTTGTTCGCAAACAAACATAAATATTCTTTTCTTTTAGGGTGTTTTTGTTTCGAGTTATTTTTGATAGACTTCCGAAAATAAAATTATAAAAATATTGATTTTCTCCGGTCAATTTAGATTGGCTAATTTACCTTCTTCAAAAAAAAATTATGAAAATATATACCATAATGTTAGTTACAAGTTTAGTCTTAGATTAAAATATTCATCGGAATTGAAAAATATCCCCAAAGAAAGTGGTGAGAAGAAAGTTCTCATGAACATGAGAATAAATTTATAGTATTGTTTACGCATGTTTTTGGTAAACAATAAAGGGTTGGTTTTGGTTATTACAAGCACGATCAAACCAGAAATTTTAGGACATGTTGTGCATTTTGTTTTTCAAGTGTTCGTCAAGTTCGTAGGTTGCTTTACGAACAAGACGAGACTGCGTGACATCTTTCAACAGAAAAAAAGGTTTTTAAACGCAAAGTAAAGGCATTAAGTTAAAAATTGCAGAAACTTAAAGAAAAGATAAAGTACATTGCATTAAAAATAAAGGCGGTTCGACAAATCCTTTACATACATTCTTTATGACTCTTTTATCTTGTGTTGGTCGAGTGTTTTAGAATTCTGTATAGATGATTTGCGACTCATTTTCCCTATGCAAAACTACTATTTATACATAATAAAATAACTGGATGAGCCTAACTCCACGATCAACACTTCTTCCATGTAGACAACTACTTGTCTCGCATATTCTCCATTGAAGAAACCGCTTCTCTTTGAAATTTGAATCCTCCCGCCTCTGATGTAAGTTGTTTGACTTCGACGGTCTTGCATCCATGACTCACATGTCTTGTCGAGCTTTAAGGCATTTAGATCCTTTCACTCTAAATCCAAATCTTGTCAAACTCCTTCAGTTGAGAAGAAAGACTTCAATTCCTGCAAAGATAAAAGTTAACTATGTTGACCACATTAAATGAGCCTCGTGAAATCACAAGCTAACAACTACATAATTTTTAAAAAAAATAAAATTCTCATTCTCTCAAGGAAGTTATTCCTAGGAACATATCTAGTAAATTTGAAACAAATAACCCTTAAGCTGCAAATTTATATATGTTTAATTATGGGAATTTTTATTTTTATTTTCATAAAAATATTTCGATTTTTTACCAAATTCATTTATTTGGAGAATTATAAAATAATATCAAACTTAAATGATGTAAGTTTAGCAATTACAAGCCCAAAATAAAATTTTGGGCCTCTCTGAAAAGAAACTAAAAAAAAATTGGAGAAATTCTTTCCCATCCTATTTACTTCTCACACGTTCTGTAAATTTACTATTTTACCTCGTTCGAATTTAATAATCTGAAGTATATTTGACGTTTTAGGATTATAATAAAATTCAAACTATATTTACTCAGACTTTTCATTACAATGACATAAATTATTAAAATGACGTAATTTAAAGCGACATAATATAAATTGGCAAGAAATCAACATATTTTATTATTTGATTAAGAATTCATAAAACATTTATATTAACACTAGCGGAAAGGCAGGCAATATCGTGTCCGTCTGTCTGCTTTTTCTACTGCGCTAAGCATGTGATTATTTTATTATGTTTGTTTGTATAATTTTGATTAAAATTTTTAAATTTTAAATTATTAATGAAAATTATTGATATATTGATTTATAAACAAATAATTGTCAATGCATATAACAAAATTATTTATGAACTCAACATATTTTAGTTTGCCTGCATATAAAATAATGATCATTTATTGATTATTATAATAGTAATTAGTAACATCATAACATAAATGTATAAATGACATGTTATGTGAAAGAAACATTGTTATGATTGTGATAAAAGAATATCTTTAAAAACTATATTTTTCGTAAAGTTTCCATCTTATCCTTCTATTTTCCTTTCTTTAATGAAAACTTTTGTTGAATTTTGAGAAACTCATCTTGATAAAGCTGCATATAGTTGACCATGTCTGAAAACATGACATGGATGATAGATTCCGACATTGGAAATGATTTGCCCTTGTGACTTATTTATGGTAATTGCAAAACTTAGTCTAACGGGAAACTATTTCCTACTAAACACAAAGGAAAGTCCTGAACTCGTATTTGTTTTTAATTTAATTCTGGGCAAAAATGCTCTTTTTCCAGCATTGTTTCCGGTTAGGATTTTCACATCCAACACATTCTTAAATAAATCACGACAACAATCATGTCTCATTACACATGTCATATCTAGGGTCTATGTTTCGCAACAACATCAAAGGTTCACCTTTTTTTTACCTTTAAAATATGTGGTGAGATATTTCATTGAGCAATTTAGTTTAGGAATTCCTGTTGAAATAAGTTATGAGTATCCCTTCAACTTCATCAAATGACAACAAATTATGTTCTCCTGAAAACTGATTGATAATTAATATTTAATATAGTGCTAACAAATCTTTTTCGAAAATATTTTGAGTCCTAATCTTTTTTTAGAGGATTTAAAGTCCAATCTATAACATTATTTTTTGCTCACGTTTGTTACTACTCTTTTTTTAGAGGATTTAAAGTTCAATTTTTTAACATTATATTTTGCTCATGTTTGTTACTAATCTTTTTTTCATAAGATTTAAAGTTCAATCTTTAACATTATTTTTTCTCACGTTTGTTACTAATCTTTTTTTTAGAGTATTTAAAGTTCAATCTTTAACATTATTATTTTTTGCTCACGTTTGTTACTAATTTTTTTTAGAGGATTTAAAGTCCAATCTTTAACATTGGTTTTTGATCACGTTTGTTACTAATCTTTTTTTTTAGAGGATTTAAAGTCAAATCTTTAGGAATATTTTTTGTTCATGTTGTCACTAATCTATTTTTTAAAGGATTTAAAGTTCAATCTTTAACATTATTTTTTGTTCACGTTTGTTACTAATCTTTTTTTAATGATTTAAAGTCCAATCTATACCATTATTTTTTGCTCATGTTTGTTACAATTGATCAAATGCTAAGGAAGAGTAACTTTCATTAATAAAATAATATGAAAATACTGGGTTTTTTTAAGTAATAAAATAATATGGAAATATTGTTTTTTGTAGAAGGGATATGAAAATACTTGTCAATCTGTGTCGGTTGTATTGAGGGGAACAACATAAAATCGGCTGATAAAGAAGTAACATGAGTTTTTGTTTAGTGCTAGTTTTTTGTGAGTTTGATCTGTGGTTAACGGAGGTTGTAACACCCCGTTCACCCAACGACGTAATAATAAATATAATTATATCAGAGTAATTCAACAACGGAGTATTACACTACTTTTCAAAATCTCATAAATAGAAATTATACTATTTATTATTCCACATTGAAAGTCTCATTAAACTGCAGCGGAAAATTTCGTTTAAAAAGACATAATTCAACTTCAAAATTATCTTGGCACAAAAGGCCCAACAAAAGTCATCATTATTCAACAACATGAAAATCCAACAACATAATCGAAGTTTGATACATAAAGGAATGAAAGAAAAACATCGCGACGATCCCCCATCCTAAAATGTATCAGAGCCCTAGACACAGAGCCAATCATCCTACTAATCTTTGTTACCTGCACTTGCCCACAAGGCGGCAATTCCAGCAGAAGGGGTGAGATACACGATCAATAATAAATATATATACTCCATCAAATCAATGAAACAACAACATCTTACAACAGACATTATTCAATTCATATATAATGTGAATAATATACACATATGTAATAGCAACGTAATTATCTTCAACAACAAACAACAACAACAACAACAACAATGTCATTATCAGCAATGAACACCAACGACATGACCGACGACAACGACTACGATAATGCGACATCGACAACGACAAATGCATCATGCATGTGGTACCATTCTACGCGCGTTGAATGCTAAGCATTCCGGGGCATAAGCCCCCAACAGTTTGAATGAAATGACATTCCAGGGCATAAGCCCCCAACAGTTGAGTGATAAACACTCCAGGGCATAAGCCCTCAACGGTTGAGTGAAAACACTCCAGGGCATGAGCCCTCAACAAGGTATGAGTATGCAAATGGACTCGACTTGTGTATATCAACATACAACTCAACAACATATGTGCCTAATCATTTATGACACACTCCACAACTTAGTCAAAATCTGACACAACAACTCTTACGACATAATTCATCAACATAACACATATACATTAATCAACTACATTCATATCATACCAAAACATTCTTCAACAACAAGCAAGTGTGATCAATAAGACATGAGTCAAATACTCATAAAACACTTCAACTAAATTCCTAAATACTTAAGTTTGAAGTTGGGAAACTAACCATAAGTTTTGGACTAACTCAGAATTAGTTATGCTAAGTTTTCTTAAAATTTTCTGAATACCCACTTGGACTATTTTCATCATAACTCAAAATCTAAAAATAGTTTACACGTCAAACCAAGGCCATTAGAAAGCTAACTCAATTATCTACAACTTTCATGTTTACACCAAAAGCTAATTCAAAACAGAAACAAGTGAAAAATAGTGAACAATCGAAGAAAAAGTTTACAGAAATCGTGCCACGATTTTGGAAAACGTGCCACGATTTTCATGACCAGAAAACCCAACATTCGGCATTTCAAAATCGTGCCACGGTTGCAAAATCTTGCCACGATTTTGTCAGCATTAGGTCAAAAAAACAGCTTTTCAAAAGTGCGATTTCAGCCTAGTTTCACCCCAAAAACCCAAACTTTGACCCCTTTAATCACCCGAACTGAATTACAATTATGTTTACAGATTCTATATACAACATAGCAATCCAAACAACACAGAAACATGTATCAACCAACACAAATCCTTACCTTATAGCAATTATCATAACTTTCTTAACCTAAAACCAAAAACTCAACAATTCATGAATTTTCAGAATTATATAGATCATTAGTGAAAGGAATCCCACCCTTACCTTAATTCAGCAACAATTGAAAGCCTACAGCAATTTGATCCCTTCCTAGCTCTCCTTCTAGCCCTCTTGGTTTTTCTCCTCTTTTTCTCAAAAACTCTCCTTTTCTCTACTGTACGTGAAAATGTTTGTCTGACTCTTTCCTTCCTTCTATTTCCTATTAATACCTATTAATTTCTCCTTAATTCTAATTAACTCCTATTAAATTATTAAATAATTCATTTTACTCCCCAACCTTCTAATAATTGTAAATATCACCTATCTTACTTAAATAATTCAAAATAACTATATAATAAAATATATAACACGCCAAAAATCAACGTAATTATTTAAAATCATAAAAACTTATTAAAATCAACTGAAATAAAATAATCGACAACTAGGGCGTTACAACTCTCCCCAACTTATAGAATTTCGTCCTCGAAATATTACTTCAAGCAAACAACTCAGGAAAAGACTCCTGCATCTTACTCTCCAACTCCCAAGTTAGACTTTCACCAGCTACTCCTCCCCAAACAACCCTCACTAGAGGTATCTCTTATCAACTTGACCTTCTTTGTAGTCTACTGAACAATCTCTGATCCCAACACCACACTTTCACCAGTCTCAAACCAACATAAAGGGGTTCTGCACCTCCGACCATACAAAGCTTCGAATGGTGTCATACCAATACTCGAATGGTAATTGTTGTTGTACGTGAACTCTATTAACGGTAGATGACTATCCCAAGCTCCACCTTGTTCAACTACACACACTCTCAACAAATCCTCTAACGACTGAATCGTTCTCTCCGACTGACCATCTGTTTGCGGATGATAAGCCGAACTCAATTTCAACCTTGAACCCAAAGCCTCTTGCAAGCTCTTCCAAAACCTCTAAGTGAACCTCAGATCTCTATCCGACACAATGCTTGACGGAACACCATGCAACTTCACAATATTATGAATGTAAATCTCCGCCAACTGAGCTACCGGATAACTAATATTGATCGGAATAAAATGTGCTGACTTCGTCAACCTATCGACAATAACCCAAATGGCATCATGCCCTCTTTGAGTGTTTGGTAAAATCGTCACAAAATCCATAGAGATACTATCCCATTTCCATTCCGGCCCATCCAACGGTGTCAACAATCCTGCAGGCTTCTGATGCTCAACTTTAGATTTCTGACAAGTTAAACATGCATAAACAAATTGCGCGACATCTCGCTTCAATCCAGACCACCAGAACATCTTCTTCAAGTCGTGGTACATCTTCGTAGCTCCCGGATGAATACTTAAGCTACTCCTGTGACTTTCTTCCAAAATCATCTTTTTCAACTCGTCATTATCAGGAATACAAATTCTGCCTCGGAATCTTAACACACCTTTATCATCAACCTGGAAATCACTACCTTCCGCTTCATTACTAGCAACCATCAAGTCTACAAACTTAACATCTACTTCCTGCGCTTCCTTGATACTATTCAAGAATTCATTATTGATCTTCAACATACCCAACTGCACGCTCTGAGGTGTCAATTCGCAAACTAAGCCCAAGTCTCTAAATTGCTCAAGTAACTCGAACTCTTTTATCATTATAGCAGACATGTGCAACGTCTTTCTGCTCAAGGCATCTGCAACAACATTGGCTTTACCCGGATGGTAATTCAAACTAAAATCATAGTCCTTCAACAACTCGAGCCATCTTCTCTGCCTCATATTCAACTCTTTCTGATCAAACAAATATTTCAAACTCTTATGATCACTGAACACCTCAAATCTGGAACCGTACAAATAATGCCTCCAAATTTTTAACACAAAAACTACAGCAGCCAACTCTAAATCATGTGTAGGATAGTTCTTCTCATGGATTCCCAACTGTCTCGAAGCATAAGCTACCACCTTACCATCTTGCATAAGTACACCACCTAAGCCCAACTTGGACGCATCACAATAAACAACAAAAGGTTCTACTGGCTTCTGTAAAATCAAAATCGGAGCAGTCGTCAACCGTTGCTTCAATTCATTGAAACTATTCCCACACCTAGCATCCCACACAAAAGCTTTACCCTTACAGGTTAACTGTGTCAGAGGAAGTGCCAACTTCGAAAATCCTTCTATAAATCTGAGGTAATAACCTGCTAAACCCAGAAAACTTCTAATCTCTGTAACGGACCTCGGAGTCTCCCATTGCGACACCGCTTCAACTTTCGATGGGTCAACCGCAATACCACTACCAGAAATAATATGGCCAAGAAAACTTACTTCACTTAACCAGAATTCACATTTCGACAACTTTGCATACAACTTCTTTTCTTTCAGCACCTGCAAAACAACCTTCAAATGCTCTGCATGCTCTTCTTCAGTCTTAGAATAAATCAGAATATCATCAATAAAAACGACAACAAATCTATCCAGGAAGTCATGGAAAATTCTGTTCATATACTCCATAAATACACCAGGTGCATTAGTAACACCGAAAGGCATCACCTTATACTCATAGTGACCATATCGCGTCCTAAACGCCGTCTTCTGCATATCTTCATCCTTTACCTTGATCTGATGGTAACCTGATCTCAAATCAATTTTACTAAACACGCGAGCACCCACTAACTGATCCATCAAGTCATCAATTCTCGGAAGTGGATACCTATTCTTTATCGTCACTTTATTCAGCTGACGGTAATCTATAAACAGCCTCATGCTACCATCCTTCTTCTTAACCAGCAACACCGGCGCTCCCCAAGGTGAAACACTTGGTCTTACAAACTTCTTATCAAGTAGATCCTCCAACTGTTTCTTCAACTCTGCCAACTCAACTGCTGACATACGGTAAGGAGCCATCGACACAGGCTTCGTACCCGGAACAAGATCGATTGAAAATTCAACTTCTCTTTCTGGCGGCACATCGGGAATCTCATCAGGAAAAACTTCTGGGAATTCATTCACGACTGGTAGGCTATCAATCACTGCTTGATTCTCTACTGACAAATACGCCAACAAGGAAAACATCCAGTTCCCATCACATTCTAACTGCTTCAGCTGCTTAGTAGGCAAAAATTATGCTCCACTCTCTTCTTCGGCAGAGGAAAAGTACAACGTCTTTCTAAAACAATCTATATGGACATGGTTGTATTCCAACCAGTTCATACCAAGGATTACATCCATACCCGTCTACGGAAAACATACAAGATCAACCTCAAAGATTCTACACAACAATAACAAATCAAGACAACAAGGACAATACAAAATTGTCACACAACTCTACTAGGCTCGACTCGACTCTACTACTTGGCCGAACGGACCAACCAGGCTCTGATACCAATTGTAACACCCCGTTCACCCAACGACGTAATAATAAATATAATTATATCAGAGTAATTCAACAACGGAGTATTACACTACTTTTCAAAATCTCATAAATAGAAATTATACTATTTATTATTCCACATTGAAAGTCTCATTAAACTGCAGCGGAAAATTTCGTTTAAAAAGACATAATTCAACTTCAAAATTATCTTGGCACAAAAGGCCCAACAAAAGTCATCATTATTCAACAACATGAAAATCCAACAACATAATCGAAGTTTGATACATAAAGGAATGAAAGAAAAACATCGCGACGATCCCCCATCCTAAAATGTATCAGAGCCCTAGACACAGAGCCAATCATCCTACTAATCTTTGTTACCTGCACTTGCCCACAAGGCGGCAATTCCAGCAGAAGGGGTGAGATACACGATCAATAATAAATATATATACTCCATCAAATCAATGAAACAACAACATCTTACAACAGACATTATTCAATTCATATATAATGTGAATAATATACACATATGTAATAGCAACGTAATTATCTTCAACAACAAACAACAACAACAACAACAACAATGTCATTATCAGCAATGAACACCAACGACATGACCGACGACAACGACTACGATAATGCGACATCGACAACGACAAATGCATCATGCATGTGGTACCATTCTACGCGCGTTGAATGCTAAGCATTCCGGGGCATAAGCCCCCAACAGTTTGAATGAAATGACATTCCAGGGCATAAGCCCCCAACAGTTGAGTGATAAACACTCCAGGGCATAAGCCCTCAACGGTTGAGTGAAAACACTCCAGGGCATGAGCCCTCAACAAGGTATGAGTATGCAAATGGACTCGACTTGTGTATATCAACATACAACTCAACAACATATGTGCCTAATCATTTATGACACACTCCACAACTTAGTCAAAATCTGACACAACAACTCTTACGACATAATTCATCAACATAACACATATACATTAATCAACTACATTCATATCATACCAAAACATTCTTCAACAACAAGCAAGTGTGATCAATAAGACATGAGTCAAATACTCATAAAACACTTCAACTAAATTCCTAAATACTTAAGTTTGAAGTTGGGAAACTAACCATAAGTTTTGGACTAACTCAGAATTAGTTATGCTAAGTTTTCTTAAAATTTTCTGAATACCCACTTGGACTATTTTCATCATAACTCAAAATCTAAAAATAGTTTACACGTCAAACCAAGGCCATTAGAAAGCTAACTCAATTATCTACAACTTTCATGTTTACACCAAAAGCTAATTCAAAACAGAAACAAGTGAAAAATAGTGAACAATCGAAGAAAAAGTTTACAGAAATCGTGCCACGATTTTGGAAAACGTGCCACGATTTTCATGACCAGAAAACCCAACATTCGGCATTTCAAAATCGTGCCACGGTTGCAAAATCGTGCCACGATTTTGTCAGCATTAGGTCAAAAAAACAGCTTTTCAAAAGTGCGATTTCAGCCTAGTTTCACCCCAAAAACCCAAACTTTGACCCCTTTAATCACCCGAACTGAATTACAATTATGTTTACAGATTCTATATACAACATAGCAATCCAAACAACACAGAAACATGTATCAACCAACACAAATCCTTACCTTATAGCAATTATCATAACTTTCTTAACCTAAAACCAAAAACTCAACAATTCATGAATTTTCAGAATTATATAGATCATTAGTGAAAGGAATCCCACCCTTACCTTAATTCAGCAACAATTGAAAGCCTACAGCAATTTGATCCCTTCCTAGCTCTCCTTCTAGCCCTCTTGGTTTTTCTCCTCTTTTTCTCAAAAACTCTCCTTTTCTCTACTGTACGTGAAAATGTTTGTCTGACTCTTTCCTTCCTTCTATTTCCTATTAATACCTATTAATTTCTCCTTAATTCTAATTAACTCCTATTAAATTATTAAATAATTCATTTTACTCCCCAACCTTCTAATAATTGTAAATATCACCTATCTTACTTAAATAATTCAAAATAACTATATAATAAAATATATAACACGCCAAAAATCAACGTAATTATTTAAAATCATAAAAACTTATTAAAATCAACTGAAATAAAATAATCGACAACTAGGGCGTTACAACTCTCCCCAACTTATAGAATTTCGTCCTCGAAATATTACTTCAAGCAAACAACTCAGGAAAAGACTCCTGCATCTTACTCTCCAACTCCCAAGTTAGACTTTCACCAGCTACTCCTCCCCAAACAACCCTCACTAGAGGTATCTCTTATCAACTTGACCTTCTTTGTAGTCTACTGAACAATCTCTGATCCCAACACCACACTTTCACCAGTCTCAAACCAACATAAAGGGGTTCTGCACCTCCGACCATACAAAGCTTCGAATGGTGTCATACCAATACTCGAATGGTAATTGTTGTTGTACGTGAACTCTATTAACGGTAGATGACTATCCCAAGCTCCACCTTGTTCAACTACACACACTCTCAACAAATCCTCTAACGACTGAATCGTTCTCTCCGACTGACCATCTGTTTGCGGATGATAAGCCGAACTCAATTTCAACCTTGAACCCAAAGCCTCTTGCAAGCTCTTCCAAAACCTCTAAGTGAACCTCAGATCTCTATCCGACACAATGCTTGACGGAACACCATGCAACTTCACAATATTATGAATGTAAATCTCCGCCAACTGAGCTACCGGATAACTAATATTGATCGGAATAAAATGTGCTGACTTCGTCAACCTATCGACAATAACCCAAATGGCATCATGCCCTCTTTGAGTGTTTGGTAAAATCGTCACAAAATCCATAGAGATACTATCCCATTTCCATTCCGGCCCATCCAACGGTGTCAACAATCCTGCAGGCTTCTGATGCTCAACTTTAGATTTCTGACAAGTTAAACATGCATAAACAAATTGCGCGACATCTCGCTTCAATCCAGACCACCAGAACATCTTCTTCAAGTCGTGGTACATCTTCGTAGCTCCCGGATGAATACTTAAGCTACTCCTGTGACTTTCTTCCAAAATCATCTTTTTCAACTCGTCATTATCAGGAATACAAATTCTGCCTCGGAATCTTAACACACCTTTATCATCAACCTGGAAATCACTACCTTCCGCTTCATTACTAGCAACCATCAAGTCTACAAACTTAACATCTACTTCCTGCGCTTCCTTGATACTATTCAAGAATTCATTATTGATCTTCAACATACCCAACTGCACGCTCTGAGGTGTCAATTCGCAAACTAAGCCCAAGTCTCTAAATTGCTCAAGTAACTCGAACTCTTTTATCATTATAGCAGACATGTGCAACGTCTTTCTGCTCAAGGCATCTGCAACAACATTGGCTTTACCCGGATGGTAATTCAAACTAAAATCATAGTCCTTCAACAACTCGAGCCATCTTCTCTGCCTCATATTCAACTCTTTCTGATCAAACAAATATTTCAAACTCTTATGATCACTGAACACCTCAAATCTGGAACCGTACAAATAATGCCTCCAAATTTTTAACACAAAAACTACAGCAGCCAACTCTAAATCATGTGTAGGATAGTTCTTCTCATGGATTCCCAACTGTCTCGAAGCATAAGCTACCACCTTACCATCTTGCATAAGTACACCACCTAAGCCCAACTTGGACGCATCACAATAAACAACAAAAGGTTCTACTGGCTTCTGTAAAATCAAAATCGGAGCAGTCGTCAACCGTTGCTTCAATTCATTGAAACTATTCCCACACCTAGCATCCCACACAAAAGCTTTACCCTTACAGGTTAACTGTGTCAGAGGAAGTGCCAACTTCGAAAATCCTTCTATAAATCTGAGGTAATAACCTGCTAAACCCAGAAAACTTCTAATCTCTGTAACGGACCTCGGAGTCTCCCATTGCGACACCGCTTCAACTTTCGATGGGTCAACCGCAATACCACTACCAGAAATAATATGGCCAAGAAAACTTACTTCACTTAACCAGAATTCACATTTCGACAACTTTGCATACAACTTCTTTTCTTTCAGCACCTGCAAAACAACCTTCAAATGCTCTGCATGCTCTTCTTCAGTCTTAGAATAAATCAGAATATCATCAATAAAAACGACAACAAATCTATCCAGGAAGTCATGGAAAATTCTGTTCATATACTCCATAAATACACCAGGTGCATTAGTAACACCGAAAGGCATCACCTTATACTCATAGTGACCATATCGCGTCCTAAACGCCGTCTTCTGCATATCTTCATCCTTTACCTTGATCTGATGGTAACCTGATCTCAAATCAATTTTACTAAACACGCGAGCACCCACTAACTGATCCATCAAGTCATCAATTCTCGGAAGTGGATACCTATTCTTTATCGTCACTTTATTCAGCTGACGGTAATCTATAAACAGCCTCATGCTACCATCCTTCTTCTTAACCAGCAACACCGGCGCTCCCCAAGGTGAAACACTTGGTCTTACAAACTTCTTATCAAGTAGATCCTCCAACTGTTTCTTCAACTCTGCCAACTCAACTGCTGACATACGGTAAGGAGCCATCGACACAGGCTTCGTACCCGGAACAAGATCGATTGAAAATTCAACTTCTCTTTCTGGCGGCACATCGGGAATCTCATCAGGAAAAACTTCTGGGAATTCATTCACGACTGGTAGGCTATCAATCACTGCTTGATTCTCTACTGACAAATACGCCAACAAGGAAAACATCCAGTTCCCATCACATTCTAACTGCTTCAGCTGCTTAGTAGGCAAAAATTATGCTCCACTCTCTTCTTCGGCAGAGGAAAAGTACAACGTCTTTCTAAAACAATCTATATGGACATGGTTGTATTCCAACCAGTTCATACCAAGGATTACATCCATACCCGTCTACGGAAAACATACAAGATCAACCTCAAAGATTCTACACAACAATAACAAATCAAGACAACAAGGACAATACAAAATTGTCACACAACTCTACTAGGCTCGACTCGACTCTACTACTTGGCCGAACGGACCAACCAGGCTCTGATACCAATTGTAACACCCCGTTCACCCAACGACGTAATAATAAATATAATTATATCAGAGTAATTCAACAACGGAGTATTACACTACTTTTCAAAATCTCATAAATAGAAATTATACTATTTATTATTCCACATTGAAAGTCTCATTAAACTGCAGCGGAAAATTTCGTTTAAAAAGACATAATTCAACTTCAAAATTATCTTGGCACAAAAGGCCCAACAAAAGTCATCATTATTCAACAACATGAAAATCCAACAACATAATCGAAGTTTGATACATAAAGGAATGAAAGAAAAACATCGCGACGATCCCCCATCCTAAAATGTATCAGAGCCCTAGACACAGAGCCAATCATCCTACTAATCTTTGTTACCTGCACTTGCCCACAAGGCGGCAATTCCAGCAGAAGGGGTGAGATACACGATCAATAATAAATATATATACTCCATCAAATCAATGAAACAACAACATCTTACAACAGACATTATTCAATTCATATATAATGTGAATAATATACACATATGTAATAGCAACGTAATTATCTTCAACAACAAACAACAACAACAACAACAACAATGTCATTATCAGCAATGAACACCAACGACATGACCGACGACAACGACTACGATAATGCGACATCGACAACGACAAATGCATCATGCATGTGGTACCATTCTACGCGCGTTGAATGCTAAGCATTCCGGGGCATAAGCCCCCAACAGTTTGAATGAAATGACATTCCAGGGCATAAGCCCCCAACAGTTGAGTGATAAACACTCCAGGGCATAAGCCCTCAACGGTTGAGTGAAAACACTCCAGGGCATGAGCCCTCAACAAGGTATGAGTATGCAAATGGACTCGACTTGTGTATATCAACATACAACTCAACAACATATGTGCCTAATCATTTATGACACACTCCACAACTTAGTCAAAATCTGACACAACAACTCTTACGACATAATTCATCAACATAACACATATACATTAATCAACTACATTCATATCATACCAAAACATTCTTCAACAACAAGCAAGTGTGATCAATAAGACATGAGTCAAATACTCATAAAACACTTCAACTAAATTCCTAAATACTTAAGTTTGAAGTTGGGAAACTAACCATAAGTTTTGGACTAACTCAGAATTAGTTATGCTAAGTTTTCTTAAAATTTTCTGAATACCCACTTGGACTATTTTCATCATAACTCAAAATCTAAAAATAGTTTACACGTCAAACCAAGGCCATTAGAAAGCTAACTCAATTATCTACAACTTTCATGTTTACACCAAAAGCTAATTCAAAACAGAAACAAGTGAAAAATAGTGAACAATCGAAGAAAAAGTTTACAGAAATCGTGCCACGATTTTGGAAAACGTGCCACGATTTTCATGACCAGAAAACCCAACATTCGGCATTTCAAAATCGTGCCACGGTTGCAAAATCGTGCCACGATTTTGTCAGCATTAGGTCAAAAAAACAGCTTTTCAAAAGTGCGATTTCAGCCTAGTTTCACCCCAAAAACCCAAACTTTGACCCCTTTAATCACCCGAACTGAATTACAATTATGTTTACAGATTCTATATACAACATAGCAATCCAAACAACACAGAAACATGTATCAACCAACACAAATCCTTACCTTATAGCAATTATCATAACTTTCTTAACCTAAAACCAAAAACTCAACAATTCATGAATTTTCAGAATTATATAGATCATTAGTGAAAGGAATCCCACCCTTACCTTAATTCAGCAACAATTGAAAGCCTACAGCAATTTGATCCCTTCCTAGCTCTCCTTCTAGCCCTCTTGGTTTTTCTCCTCTTTTTCTCAAAAACTCTCCTTTTCTCTACTGTACGTGAAAATGTTTGTCTGACTCTTTCCTTCCTTCTATTTCCTATTAATACCTATTAATTTCTCCTTAATTCTAATTAACTCCTATTAAATTATTAAATAATTCATTTTACTCCCCAACCTTCTAATAATTGTAAATATCACCTATCTTACTTAAATAATTCAAAATAACTATATAATAAAATATATAACACGCCAAAAATCAACGTAATTATTTAAAATCATAAAAACTTATTAAAATCAACTGAAATAAAATAATCGACAACTAGGGCGTTACAGAGGTAAAAAGAGCGTTAACAGGGACGATTAGTGATATTGATTAGTAATCCACGTGTTATTTTATAATTGGCTAACAATAAGAACAATTCATAAGGAATTGTGTGTAAATTTCCTCCTTAAATTAAATTTGTTATTATTTATTATTTATTATTTATTATTATTATCTATTTGTTACATGTGTTATTTGTATTTAAAATTAAAATTTAAGGGTATTTTTGGCAAGAAAAGTCCAACCCAAAACCATGCTGAAAGGGGTAGTTTTCTTTATATATAGTATAGATAATATTTATTACTGTCATACCCCGATTTTTGACCTAAGATCGCACATTCATACACCGACACGTGTCATTTGACCCTACACTCGTACGTCGTTCGATCATGATCAATCACTGACTTTTCGGTAAAAATTTCGGCAGAGAGGTATTTTAAAATACCTCATTTTTTTATTTATTCCGAGTCGGGCCCTCTTCTCACTTTTATTTTTTAGTCCTTTTAATTTTAATTCATTTCCATCTTTTATTTTCTATTTCATTTACTTAATTAATTAATTTAATGTTAATTTATATATAAAGTTATTATTTATTTATGTTTCAAAAAACAGGTCAATATTTGTTTTTACCATTTTTTTCTTTTTTAATGTCCATAAAAATCCAAAGGTCCAAGAAACAGTCCAAGTTCATCCGGAAAACAGTCACGTTTTTCTTCCATCTGAATCCAAATGCAGTTTTTCTGCACCATTCAACAAACCCTAGCCTAGGATTCTGGATTTTTGCAACAAACCCTAAAAAGGAAACCCTCACTATAAATAAATCCACAACACAAGGGACCGGGGGAGGAGGAACGACAAAGCTCCATCACGACGGCAAATCATCAACAAAAAACACAAACAACCGAAAAGTTGACCAGAACATAAATCAATTAATTCATCAACCTGCAACAATAGAAAAACAGCCACAAGAACCAACAGGTCACAAAGCCACATAATCCGAATTCTTTCCACCGAACCACCGTTCAAACACCGAAACCGAACCACAGCCAGTTCGAATCCAGAAGATCGAACCAGATTCGCAAAGGACCAGCAAATAGGTATATTTTTTTTCTTTTTTCTAAACTCTTAGATCTAGAACCCTAGGGTTTTACTTTGAAAATTTCAGGCTTAGGAATAGAGAATAGGAGTAGAGAAGAAGAAACAAAAATCTAAAAAAAAGTAAATAATAAAATTTCCAGTTTCCGGCGCCGGTAACCACCTCCGGTCGCCGGAAACCGCCCTGCCTTGACCGGAAACTGGGTGTTCCCACGGCGGCCTTCATCAAGGCTCGCCGGAAAACCCAAGTGTTCTTGAGTTGAAGAACATGAGAGAGAAGAGAGAAATTGTAGGAGAGAGGGAAAGAAGAGAGAGAAACGTTTTGAAGAAATGAGAAAAATCTGAAGCCATAGCCTATTTATGGTGTCGTCCCGATCCTGTGTGCGCGGGTACACGCACTAACGTGTACCCCCACTGTCCCAGCCGTTGATTCGACAGAAATGGCGACTTCACTGGGGACCCCCTAAGAGGGTTGAGCCTAACTTGGCTTTATTTAAAATTTGTGCTATAACTTGCTTAAAAACAAAAATAAAAGATGGAAATACGTGTATATATGGTCTTACTTCTTCTCTCTCCATTCTTAAACGTGTGTGGTGAGATAAGTCCTAACCCGGACTTGAGGGAAATATAGGATAGGAGTGGTAGAATCATAGCGACATACCGAGAGTATTCTCGTGTTTTGGAGCATGTGATATAACCACACTTAGCGGATGACCTTGAGGTGATGTATGTCGGCGTGTGTTGTCACGTTTAGACGTTATTACTTTTAAGTGTCCGTCGAAGCTAAGGACCTTAGTTACCTTTAACCCATCTTGGCCTCTAGGACGTAGTGCGGTGGCTAACCAAGTGTTGTCTTGGAATTAGTTGACATGCGATACTACACTCAAACGAGACTCTCCTACGAACGCTGTTGGACCGGGTGTTGTCCCGGGCATCCAACAAAGTTCGGAGGGGGTTGGACTTTGGGAACTTGAAAGAACCCGTGATACAGGTACACATGTAACCCTAGCTCTTACCAAATGACGTACTCACCTTTGACTCCATCACTATGGACCTTTAACCTCACTATGTTTTCACTGTTTGTGTAGCATCATGCATACATGCATTCATCCATAAATATTCATTTTTGCATCCGTCGAAGGACTTATATATTTTTTGTAAACATCATAGATATGGAAAGTACTAGGGAGAATACTATGGAAAGCGCCGTGAAGAAAGTTATGAAGAGAACTAGGAAGTATGATTTCAAGAAGCCAGATTTGGAAAATCTGAGGAAACTAGCCAGAAGGTTAAACAGCCCGGATCACTTTCGAGATCGGTATGGATATTTGCTTAGCATTCTCAAGACAGATATTGACGAGGGACTCCTCAATACTTTGGTCCAATTCTATGACCCACGGTATCACTGCTTTACTTTCCCGGACTACCAGCTCATGCCTACACTAGAAGAATACTCTTACTGGATCGGTTTACCCGTGTTGGACAAAGTGCCTTTCCATGGCCTTGAACCCATGCCCAAAATCCCCACCATTGCAGCTGCTCTTCATCTTGAGGCAGCCGAGATAAAAGCCTGTCTTACCCTCAAAGGAGGTCTCCAATGCCTACCTTTCAATTTCCTTTACCAAAAAGCTACCATTTTCTTGGAAAGATCCAATGCAGATGCTTTCGAATCTATCCTCGCCTTACTTATCTATGGCATCGTGCTTTTCCCGAACGTTGACAACTTTGTTGACATGAACGCAATCCAGATCTTCTTAACCCAAAACCCTGTCCCTACTTTACTTGCCGATACTTACCTCTCAATCCATGACCGTACCAATAAGAAGCGTGGACTTATCATCTGTTGCACACCTTTACTTTACACTTGGTTCATCTCCCACTTACCCTGTCCTAAGATTCGATCAGAGTTTGTCCCATGGTCCGAGAAAATTATGGCCCTCACCCCGGATGACATAGTGTGGTGTAACTTAGCTGATGACACCGGAGTAATTATTGATCATTGTGGAGATTTCGCAAATGTACCTCTTCTGGGCATACATGGGGGAATCAGCTATAGCCCGATGCTTGCTAAACGCCAGTTCGGATACCCTATGAGGATGAGACCTGCCTACCTCTTCCTCGAGAGTGAATTCTTCCTTTACAAAGAGGATGTTCAGAACAAGAGAAAACAATTTGTACAGGCGTGGCACTCCATTGTTAGGATGGACAGAAACCAGTTGAGAAGTAAGTCAAGGATAGCCCACGAATCCTACGTCCAATGGGTAATTGACAGGGCTGCACAGATAGGGATGCCTTATCCCCTGCTAAGGTCTTTAACCTTAACCATTCCGGAAGCACCTCCACCTTTACCCCTCAAGAATATGGAAGAATACCAGGCACGTTTGTTTGAGTTGGGACGCGAGAAAGCCGACTGGGAAGGAAAGTACCATGCAAAGGTTCGGGAGTGCGATGTCTTAATGGACCTGTTAGAGCAAGAAAATTGGAAAAACCACAAGAAAGACCAAGAAATTGCTGATTTAAAAGACCGTATCAGGGAGAAAGACGCCATACTTGACCAGGTTCCTGGGAGTAAGAAGAGGCGCATGGACTTCCTCGCCGGCACTCATCCAGATATTGGGGAGTAGACCATCTCAGGAGTTGAAGAGTTTCACAGTCTATTTATCATTTATGTCATTTTCTAACTTTTTGTAATGTACTTTGGAGTCCATCCCTTGGCTCAGTTTGTTAGAAAGGGAATTATCTTGCGATGTTTTAAATTATTATGAAACCTTCAACTATGATGTTTACAGAAATGCTTTTATAAATCCTTCGATAAAAATGTGTCTTTTTGCATAAACATATCATGCATCATTCTGCATTCATAGTTTCAAATCCCAAGTCTCACACAATTTCTTTATTCTTAAAGGTCAACCCGTTTGAAAAGTGGCCCGACGCGTTCTCCACAAATCTACTCGCACTCACTACACTCGTGCAACTGTAAAGAAAAGAATGGACTCTCTCGAACAAGAAAACCGAGTACTCCGAGAAGCAAATGAGACCATGCAGGCCAAGATGGACGAACTGACTGAATTGGTAAAGACATTAACGGCCGCGCAAGATCAGCTGCCACCACCACCTCCTCCCCCTGGCAGTACTCAGGCTGAGGCAGGTCCCTCTTTTGTTACCTCACAGCAAGCGACATCAGAAGGTCGTCCTTGGAGCATGCCTTTTAGCTTTGGTGAAGTACTCCGTCCTCATGGCTCAGAAACTCTAGTGTCTACCGTTCACAGTGCATTTTCCACTCCGACTGCAACCTACTCAATACCGTTGGTTCACACTATGCCACAAAGTGGAGACCCTATCATTCCCTTAGGGAATACAGGGGCGCATGACAAAGTGATCGACTTACAGGAGAAGTTTGAGATGATGAATCGGGAAATGCAAGCACTTCGTGGAAGGGAAATATTCGGGAAAGATGCTTATGATCTCTGCTTGGTACCGAATGTCCAGATACCCCACAAGTTCAAGCTCCCAGACTTTGAGAAATACAAGGGGACGTCCTGTCCTAAAGAGCATCTACGGATGTATATGAGAAAGATGTCCACGTATGTACGTGATGACCAGGTCCTCATTCACTACTTTCAAGACAGTTTAGCTGGTGCCGCACTGAAGTGGTACATAAATCTGGACCGTACAGAGGTCCGAACTTTCAATAGTCTGTGTGAAGCTTTTGTGCAGCAGTACAAGTTCAATGTAGACATGGCTCCAGACCGAAGTGATCTCCAAGCCATGACTCAGAAAGACAGAGAAACATTCAAAGAGTATGCCCAGCGATGGAGGGATGTTGCTGCCCAGGTTAGCCCAGGTATAGAAGAAAAGGAGATGACCAAACTGTTCTTGAAAACTCTAGGTCAGTTCTATTATGAGAGGATGGTTGGAAGTGCGCCCAGAGACTTCACAGAGATGGTCAACATGGGGGTGCAGTTGGAAGAAGGGGTCCGAGAAGGACGGTTAGTGAAAGAAAATACATCTGCCGGCAGTACCAGAAGGTTCGGAAACAGTTTTTCAAAGAAGAAAGAACAAGAGATCAACATGGTGACCCATCAACCAAATTATCCAACCTATAACCATATTGCTGCCATCACGCCTGCCACCAGCACTACTCAACCACTAAATTATCAACTTCCCCAATTTCCTCAACAATATCTTCCCCAATATCCTCAACAATATCCCCAACAACCATACCAACAACGCCCATACCAGCAACAACCACACCAACAATATCCCCAACAACCATACCAACAGTATCCACAACAACCATATCGACAACAACAACCGCGACCACAAGCTCAAAGATTACAAATTGACCCAATTCCCATTACCTATGCAGAATTGCTCCCAGGGTTACTCAAACAGAATTTGATCCAAACTAGACCACCCCCTCCAGTGCCAGAAAAACCATCACCAGGGTACAGACCAGACCAGACTTGTGCTTTTCACCAAGGAGCCTCAGGCCATAACATTGAGAATTGCTATTGTTTGAAGAATGCAGTCCAGAGGCTAATCAATGAAAAGAGAATAACCTTCACCGACTCAAACCCAAATGTTCAAACCAACCCTTTACCAAATCATGGCGCTCCAGCTGTCAACATGGTCGAAGACTGCCAAGAGGCTTGCCTTGTTCTTAAAGTGCAACATATCCGAACACCATTGGTTCCACTACATGCCAGGTTATGCGAGGCATCTTTTTTCAAACATGACCACACCGCCTGTGAGGTGTGCCGTCTAGATCCGTGGGGTTGCCAAGAGGTAAAGGATGACATCCAGGGACTACTGAATCGGGGAGAATTAATTGTTGAAAGAAAATGTGACGATGTGTGTGTCATGACTCCTGAGCCTTTGGAAATATTCTTTGACAGTCGGAAGTCAGCTGCTCCTTTAGTGATTTGCTTACCAGGGCCAATGCCTTATGTCTCTGAAAAGGCCATACCGTACAAGTATAATGCCACTATGATAGAAGGAGGTCATGAGGTTCCTATACCATCTTTGCCATCTGTGGGTAATATTGCTGAAGATAGTAGAGTACTGAGGAACGGGCGTGTTATCCCTGCAGTGTTTCCAAAGAGGGTTAGCGCCCCGTTAATTGAAGAGGTTCAAGCTAAAGTTTCTAATGCACTCCAAGATGTAGGCCAGTCTAGTGGGGCCGGCACGAGTTCTGATTTCGATGAGGTGCTCAAGCTAATCAAGAGGAGCGACTATAAGATAATTGATCAACTGATGCAGAATCCGTCAAAAATATCAATAATGTCTTTACTGCTGAATTCAGAAGCTCATAGGGGAGCTTTAATGAGCGTGTTAGAGCAAGCATTTGTAGACCATGATGTGACTGTTGGTCAGTTTGGCGGAATAGTGGGGAATATCACTGCATGCAACAACTTGAGTTTCAGTGACGAAGAACTCCCAGAAGAAGGAAGGAACCATAATCGGGCGTTACACATATCAGTGAATTGCAAGACAGATGCTTTGTCGAATGTGTTGTTGGACACCGGGTCAGCCCTAAATGTGATGGCTAAAGCAACTTACAGCCAACTTTCCTACCAAGGCACACCGTTAAGACGAAGTGGAGTAATGGTAAAGGCCTTTGATGGTTCAAGGAAGACTGTCCTCGGAGAGGTGGATCTGCCCATTACAATCGGGCCACATGTTTTCCAGGTTACTTTTCAAATAATGGACATACAAGCATCATACAGCTGTCTATTGGGCCGACCTTGGATTCATGGAGCTGGGGCAGTGACGTCAACCTTACATCAGAAAGTGAAGTTTGTGAAGAATGGGAAACTGGTAACTGTGAATGGAGAAGAGGCTTTGTTAGTAAGCCACTTGTCGGCTTTCTCTTTCATTGGTGCCGACAATACCGAGGGATCTTTATTTCAAGGACTTTCTCTAGAAGAAGAGAATTCGAAGAAGAATGGGGCATCTATTTCATCTTTCAAGGACGCTCAGAGGGTAGTCCAAGATGGTGTGTCTACAGGCTGGGGGCAAGTGTTAAGCTTACCAGAGAACAAGCATCGAGAAGGTCTCGGTTTCTCTTCATCAGCTGGAATCCCCGAGGCAGGGTTCGTCATTGAGCCACAGAGAGGAATTTTTCGCAGTGCTGGATTCATTCATTCTCCGCCAGAAACCAACGCAGTCATTGAAGACAACCCCGAAGAAATTCCATGCCACTTTGTGACGCAAGGAGGGTCTAACCATAACTGGGTTGCTGTCGACGTTCCTTTTGTTGCTCATTTGTCCAAGTAATGCACTTGTTTGTCTTTATGCTTTAAAAAAAAATCCTTTCGTCCTGCCCCAAGCGAAAGTGAATTTATCTAGGGCTTTTTGCTTCAAAAATTACCATCATCAATAAAATGTCGTTTTGTTTCCGACTTTTGTTTTATTTTGTGCTTTTAAAGAAAAATGGTAATACAAAAAACCAAAAAAACATGATCACTTCCAAAATGTCTGCATTTACACATTTCTTCTAAAATCAATCATTAAACATATGTGCAGATTAATTACCAATAAACCCGTTGAACAACGTGACTCTATGATCTCTCCCAACTTTGAGTTCCCTGTATACGAAGCAGAAGAAGAAGAGGTTGAAGAGATTCCCGATGAGATTTCTCGTTTATTTGAACAAGAAAGAAGAGCTATTCAGCCTTATGGGGAAGCATTAGAAGTAATCAATCTAGGCTCTGAAGAAGACAAGAAGGAGATAAAGATCGGGGCGTCACTTGAAGCAAATGTCAAGAAACAAGTGATAGAACTCCTCAAAGAATATGTCGATGTGTTTGCTTGGTCATATAAAGATATGCCAGGGCTGGATACTGATATTGTGGTACACCGTTTGCCTCTGAAGCCTGAATGTCCGCCGGTCAAACAGAAATTGAGAAGAACTCACCCTGATATGGCTCTCAAGATCAAAGAAGAAGTACAAAAACAGATTGACGCAGGATTCCTCGTTACGTCAGAATACCCTCAATGGTTAGCCAACATAGTGCCCGTTCCGAAGAAAGATGGTAAGGTCAGAATGTGTGTTGATTATCGTGATTTGAACAAAGCTAGTCCCAAAGATGACTTCCCACTGCCTCATATTGACGTGTTAGTTGACAGTACTGCAAAATCCAAAGTTTTCTCCTTCATGGACGGTTTCTCCGGTTACAATCAAATTAAGATGGCACCTGAAGATAGAGAAAAAACATCCTTCATCACCCCTTGGGGCACTTTCTGTTACAAAGTAATGCCGTTTGGTTTGATAAACGCAGGAGCTACTTATCAGAGAGGTATGACTACCCTTTTTCATGACATGATGCACAAAGAAATTGAGGTTTATGTGGATGATATGATCGTCAAATCAAGCACTGAAGAAGAACATGTCGAATACTTGCTAAAGATGTTCCAACGATTGAGAAAATACCAACTCCGTCTGAACCCCAATAAGTGCACTTTTGGTGTCAGATCCGGGAAGCTTCTGGGTTTCATTGTTAGTCAAAAAGGTATCGAAGTAGATCCGGACAAAGTCAAAGCCATCAGAGAGATGCCTGCTCCAAAAACAGAAAAACAAGTAAGAGGCTTCCTCGGACGTTTAAATTACATCTCCAGATTCATTTCTCATATGACTGCGACGTGTGGACCGATATTCAAGTTACTCCGCAAGGATTAAGGGATTGTATGGACAGAAGATTGCCAGAAAGCTTTCGACAGTATCAAAGAGTACTTACTAGAACCGCCCATTCTTATCCCTCCAGTTGAAGGAAGACCGTTGATTATGTACCTAACTGTATTAGATGCTTCTATGGGTTGTGTGCTCGGGCAACAAGATGAGACCGGGAAAAAGGAGCACGCTATTTATTATCTAAGCAAGAAGTTTACTGATTGTGAGTCTCGTTATTCCATGCTCGAGAAGACTTGTTGTGCTTTAGCCTGGGCCGCCAAACGCCTCCGTCATTACATGGTTAACCATACCACTTGGTTGATATCTAAAATGGATCCGATCAAGTACATCTTCGAGAAGCCAGCTTTAACAGGAAGAATCGCCCGGTGGCAGATGCTGTTATCCGAGTATGATATTGAGTACCGTTCCCAGAAAGCAATCAAAGGTAGCATCCTTGCCGATCACCTGGCTCACCAACCGATCGAAGATTATCAGCCCATAAAGTTCGATTTCCCCGACGAAGAGATCATGTATTTGAAAATGAAAGATTGTGACGAGCCGTTGTTCGGGGAAGGCCCAGACCCTGAATCAAGATGGGGTTTGATATTTGACGGAGCTGTTAATGTTTATGGTAGCGGCATTGGAGCAGTCATTATTACTCCTAAAGGTACCCACATCCCATTCTCTGCCAGACTAACCTTCGACTGCACAAACAACATGGCAGAGTACGAAGCATGCATTATGGGTATTGAAGAAGCCATCGACCTAAGAATCAAGAACCTTGACATCTATGGTGATTCAGCTCTCGTGATCAATCAGATCAAAGGAGAATGGGAGACTCGCCACCCTGGCTTGATTCCATACAAAGACTACGCGAGACGGTTACTGACCTTCTTCAACAAGGTCGAATTGCACCACATCCCCCGCGATGAGAACCAAATGGCAGATGCTCTAGCTACTTTATCCTCAATGTACCAAGTAAACCGTCGAAATGAAGTACCATTAATCAGTATCAGGTGTCTTGAAAGACCTGCTCATGTATTTGCAACTGAAGAAGTGGTCGACGACAAACCATGGTACCATGATATCAAGTGTTTCCTTCAAAATCAAGAGTATCCACCCGGAGCATGCAACAAAGACAAGAAAACTTTAAGAAGACTATCTGGCAACTTCTTCCTGAACGGAAACATTTTGTATAAAAGGAACTTTGACATGGTGTTGCTTAGATGCGTGGACGCCCGCGAAGCGGATTTATTGATGCATGAAATACACGAAGGATCTTTCGGTACTCACTCAAGTGGGCATGCAATGACCAAGAAGATATTAAGGGCCGGGTATTACTGGATGACGATGGAAGCGGATTGTTACAAACATGCCAGAAGGTGTCATAAGTGTCAAATCTATGCTGATAAGATTCATGTTCCACCAACCGCACTCAACGTTCTCTCTTCCCCGTGGCCATTCTCCATGTGGGGCATCGACATGATTGGTAGGATCGAGCCCAAGGCTTCAAACGGACACCGTTTCATTCTAGTGGCTATTGACTATTTCACCAAGTGGGTTGAAGCCGCATCTTATGCTAATGTGACCAAGCAAGTGGTGGTCAAGTTCATCAAGAATCAAATCATCTGCCGCTATGGCGTCCCTAGCAGAATCATTACAGACAATGGGACGAATCTGAACAACAATATGATGAAAGAACTGTGTAATGATTTCAAGATCGAGCATCATAACTCCTCTCCTTACAGGCCTCAGATGAATGGTGTTGTCGAAGCCGCAAACAAGAATATAAAGAAGATTGTCCAGAAAATGGTGGTAACTTACAAAGACTGGCATGAGATGCTTCCATTCGCATTACATGGATATCGTACTTCCGTACGCACATCGACAGGGGCAACCCCTTTCTCTTTGGTATATGGTATGGAAGCAGTGCTTCCCGTAGAAGTTGAGGTCCCTTCAATGAGAGTTTTAATGGAAGCTGAGTTATCAGAAGCTGAATGGGCTCAAAGTAGATATGATCAGTTGAATCTAATCGAGGAGAAACGCATGGCTGCTCTATGTCATGGACAACTATATCAAAGAAGGATGAAGCAGGCTTTCGACAAGAAAGTTCGTCCCCGTGAATTCAAAGAGGGTGATCTCGTGCTAAAAAAGATTTTGTCCTTCCAGCCCGACTCCAGGGGCAAGTGGACTCCCAACTATGAGGGCCCATACGTCGTCAAAAGAGTCTTCTCCGGTGGGGCCATGACTCTTCAAACTATGGATGGTGAAGAACTTCCGCGTACTGTAAACACGGATGCAGTCAAGAAATATTTTGTCTAAAAAATATAAGAACAGCTCGGTAAGTCGAAAACCCGAAAGGGCGGCTTAGGCAAAAATGAGCGTCTCGGTGGACTGAAAACCCGAAAGGGCGGTCCAGGCAAAAATTAGAGACATTAAACAGAGATTATCCTGATAGGCTGAAAACCCGAAAGGGCGGCCTATGCAAAAATTAAGGATAAAGAAAAAGACAAAGTAACTGCATCCGGTCAGACGCCACCGACTTGGGGCACACCTGTTACCAAAGAACCTTCAATCTGAAGCATCAGAACAGCAGAACTCAAAGTTGTCAGGGAAAATAGGGTCGCGAAGTTCAATGTACCCCTCCACAAATAAATTACCATTTTTTAAATTTTTGTAAAGATCTATGGAGTCATGCCATCGGCTGACCACCGTTCAATTAATAAAATTTGAGCCATTTCCCCTTTATTTGAAACTCTCATTTATTCTATTTTCACACTTTCTTCTGTTTTTGATGGTAATATTGCGAAGCAAATTCTTAAAACTTTTTCACGCCTCTCAAAAGCATAAACAAATAAGTGCTCCTTAAGACTCACGAGTAAAATGGAGCGTACGTCGACATTCTCCTCCAGGAGCGTTCGGACCCTACTAAACAAGCATGGCTAGACAATGTGGGAAGTTTTACAAAAAAAAGGAAACAAAAAAATACAAAAAAGAGCTCGCTAAGTCGAAAACCTGAAAAGGTGGCTTAGGCAATAGAGAGCGTCCCGGTGGACTGAAAACCCGAAAGGGCGGTCTAGGCAAAAATTAGGGGCACAAAAAAGGAATATACTCCCGGTGGACTGAAAACCCGAAAGGGCGGTCCAGGCAAAAGTTAGGGATTTCAAAAGAAAACAAACAAAAAACAGAAAACAAAAAGAGCGTGACTGCTGGGGCATACCAATGGATAGGCACCCTATGTGAAATGGCGACTTTTACCCAAAGTTCTGGTCGATAACGGGCTCCCTCCCCAGGAAACATTGAGAACTGCTATCTTGTGTTAGCTCTCGCCATGAAAATTGTTCGATTAGTTCACAACAGTGTTATCTCCAAGGAAGTTTGCCGAGTGTGGGTGTTGCGATGTCAGTCAGTCTCCCCTTCCTACCTGCTTTATCTCTTTCCGTCGAATTTACCTATTACAACCCGATCTACACATTTATACATTCATCCATACATTCATTCATACATTCATGCATTATTACTTTCACTCACACACAACATATACACGACACCATTCACACATGGTTGCATCGGTCACCCGAAATCTTGTTTTGGCCGCATCCTATCATTTCAAGTCCATTATTCGTTTAAAGCCGACAGTCCTACACAATGGACCGCTTACACATTTTTCGTTTAAAGCCGACAGTCCTACACAATGGACCGCTTACACATTTTTCGTTTAAAGCCGACAGTCCTACACAACGGACCGCTTACACTTTATCTGTTTTCAAGCCGACAGTCCTACACAACGGACCGCTTACACTTTACCGCTTTCAAGCCGACAGTCCTACACAACGGACCGCTTACACTTTATCTGCTTTCAAGCTAATGGTCCTACACAACGGACCGCTTACACTTTATCTGTTTTCAAGCCGACAGTCCTACACAACGGACCGCTTACACTTTACTGCTTTCAAGCCGACAGTCCTACACAACGGACCGCTTACACTTTACTGCTTTCAAGCCGACAGTCCTACACAACGGACCGCTTACACTTTACTGCTTTCAAGCCGACAGTCCTACACAAAGGACCGCTTACACTTTACCGCTTTCAAGCCGACAGTCCTACACAACGGACCGCTTACACTTTATCTGTTTTCAAGCTAATGGTCCTACAAAACGGACCCTTTACATTTCTATTATTTTTAAGCCAACAGTCCTAAACAACAGACCACTTAAGTTTACTTTTTGCCTTGTCTCAAGCTTGCTAGTCCTAAAACAACGGACAATCTGCACCTACCTGCCATTCCCTCGAGTGTCATCCCCAGTGCGTCTGGCCCAGAGATGTCATCAAAAGTTTTGTCTTCGTTAAACCATCGTTCCGAATTAATACAATAATAGACAATCGTTTCCCCAGTAAAACTGCGTTCCTCCAACAGAGTCAGATCCCTTTCTATAAAAAGTCCGGGTATCCCGTCGTTATTAGTCGTCTCAGTCGAGTCATCTGTGCCGTCTTGCATTCATAATTGCGTTACATGCATTCACAGTATCTTAGGATCAAAAATAGGTGTACTTTATATTTAAGTCCCTTCGGTCCGTTCAAATCAAAGATTTCATTCTCAAATCTTCGGACGAAGAAACTTAAATAGGGGCATCTGTCATACCCCGATTTTTGACCTAAGATCGCACATTCATACACCGACACGTGTCATTTGACCCTACACTCGTACGTCGTTCGATCATGATCAATCACTGACTTTTCGGTAAAAATTTCGGCAGAGAGGTATTTTAAAATACCTCATTTTTTTATTTATTCCGAGTCGGGCCCTCTTCTCACTTTTATTTTTTAGTCCTTTTAATTTTAATTCATTTCCATCTTTTATTTTCTATTTCATTTACTTAATTAATTAATTTAATGTTAATTTATATATAAAGTTATTATTTATTTATGTTTCAAAAAACAGGTCAATATTTGTTTTTACCATTTTTTTCTTTTTTAATGTCCATAAAAATCCAAAGGTCCAAGAAACAGTCCAAGTTCATCCGGAAAACAGTCACGTTTTTCTTCCATCTGAATCCAAATGCAGTTTTTCTGCACCATTCAACAAACCCTAGCCTAGGATTCTGGATTTTTGCAACAAACCCTAAAAAGGAAACCCTCACTATAAATAAATCCACAACACAAGGGACCGGGGGAGGAGGAACGACAAAGCTCCATCACGACGGCAAATCATCAACAAAAAACACAAACAACCGAAAAGTTGACCAGAACATAAATCAATTAATTCATCAACCTGCAACAATAGAAAAACAGCCACAAGAACCAACAGGTCACAAAGCCACATAATCCGAATTCTTTCCACCGAACCACCGTTCAAACACCGAAACCGAACCACAGCCAGTTCGAATCCAGAAGATCGAACCAGATTCGCAAAGGACCAGCAAATAGGTATATTTTTTTTCTTTTTTCTAAACTCTTAGATCTAGAACCCTAGGGTTTTACTTTGAAAATTTCAGGCTTAGGAATAGAGAATAGGAGTAGAGAAGAAGAAACAAAAATCTAAAAAAAAGTAAATAATAAAATTTCCAGTTTCCGGCGCCGGTAACCACCTCCGGTCGCCGGAAACCGCCCTGCCTTGACCGGAAACTGGGTGTTCCCACGGCGGCCTTCATCAAGGCTCGCCGGAAAACCCAAGTGTTCTTGAGTTGAAGAACATGAGAGAGAAGAGAGAAATTGTAGGAGAGAGGGAAAGAAGAGAGAGAAACGTTTTGAAGAAATGAGAAAAATCTGAAGCCATAGCCTATTTATGGTGTCGTCCCGATCCTGTGTGCGCGGGTACACGCACTAACGTGTACCCCCACCGTCCCAGCCGTTGATTCGACAATTACAAACAAGTATTAGACACTTAATGTTAAATTTGAATCACAAGAAGATGAATGGCAAAGAAGGAAAATGTTTGTCGTCCCGTTCGTAACCCTCCAAAGAAGATGACAATACAAGATGATGGAGTGGGGGAAAGTTATTGTGATTAGCAATCCTAAATCCTGACCGATCTGTAAGTACAAATTTGCATATTAGAACACACCCTTTGATCATTTGTATTATCCCCACAAGATAACACGAACCTTTGTAATAAAGGCCAACAATGAAACATTGATATCATAAACTAATCAAAAGAAAAGTAATAAAGAAAATATGAGAATGTGAGCTGGAACGAAAATTATGAAGAACGAGTGAGATATTATAGGCGAAATGCAAACATAAATTGTATCGACAATCAAGCGAAGTCTAAACATGTGGTCAAACATGGAATCCTGTCAAAAACACATGAAGAGTGTAACAACCCGATTTTCGTTAGATTTATTTTAATTAATTCTTATGTGTGTTTACATGTACTTGTATGTGATTAATTACCTCTGTGTGTATTTTGGTTGGGATTATCGGAATTCATAGTTAGAAGGGTATTTTAGTCATTTTAGACTGAGGGGGTATTTTGGTCATTTTTATTAAGGGAACAAATTTTAGTAAACTTAGAATAGACATTATTTAAGTATTTTGAGGTGATTAGTTTCTTTGCTAAGACTAGATGTACTTAATAGTAATTATTTTGTTATGGTGATAATTAGACATTTTACTAAGTTTAGTGAGTAGTAACATTTCTAATTAGCTGTGAGAGGGGTAGGCCCATTAAGGGGAGATTTAACCCAACTTATTTAGGTGGTAACTATATGAGCTTAACTTTGAGAGAAATTAGGTTAACTTTTCATTCATAAACTTAGGAGGCTAGAGATAGAGAAAGGGTTAGAGATAAGATCCAAGAGGAATCAAACTAGGAACAAGGGGGAGTGAAGGATTAGCTGAACTTTGTGAAGAAAAGAGGTAAGGGGGTTAGATTTCAATAATAATTTCTTAGTTCATCTCTTTCCCCAATTCTTTGCATAAATGCTTATTTGAATAAGTGATTCTCATGAACTTATTTGTTTAATTCTTATTCATATGATCTAAACATGTTTGGGTATATGAATTAGTTGTTGATTAAGTTGTTAACATGAAAATTGAATGATATAATGAGATGGTGTTGGTTATGTTGTGAATTGTGTTCAATTGATGAATATTGATATGTTGTTGTTGATTTATGGTTGAAACTATGATTACATGTTGTTGTTGCTGTTGTGATATGTCGTTATTGTTGATTGAAGCTATGGGTATCCATAATCATTGAACTTGATTTGAATTTGTGTTGTTCTTGGAAGTTTTCATGAAAATGGGTCAAGTGGTGATTTTTGTTGAAATGATGTTTTGATTCAAGTTTCATATGAGTTTGAGTGCCTTTTTATGTTTAGAAATGTTTAGACAAACTTTGGAAACCAATTTGGGCATTGGGGAATAAAAATTGGGATTTTTGGGTGAAAATGGAGTTTTTCCCGAAGAGCAGATTTTCTGCAACTACCACAACTCGCCATGGCGAGCTGGAGGCGAGTTGGTGAGTGAATACTATGTCAACTCGCCATGGCGAGTGGATTACTCGTCGTGGCGAGTTGCTCAGTGCAACCACTCATATTTTGTCGTTTTTAAGGTTTCGGGTAGATCCGAGCCATTCCGAACTGATTCTTTGATGTAGTTAAATGTAATTGAACTTTTTAAACCTCTGTAAACATCAAGTGAATGAGAAATTGGACTTGGTTGGGTGATTGTACCTCAAGCTTTTGGAAACGTCAAAATATCAATTTTTCCGAAGCTTGTTTTTCTTTAGAAAGAGGAGTGGGGTTAAGGTTGTATACTATATACATGATTTCTAAAAATGGTTGTGAATGGATTCAATGAAGATTAACTTGTTTTACTTTGAAAAATTGAATTCTTTTGAAAAACGATAAAAGAAGCTAACTTTGTGATTTCTATAATTCTGATGTAATTAGCCGATGAAATGCATATGTATGTTCAACTGCACACATATGTGATCTAATAGCATACATAGCCGAGGCATTAGTGTTGTTTTACTTTGAAAAGTATATGTTGGTTGTTTTGCTTAACCATAGACGAACTTTGTCAAATTTAATCCTTAAGACCGATTATCTCGGAAACCTTTTGTAAATGGCTTTGTATGAATATTTGAGGATATGTGAACGATTGCTAAGTGTTGAATATGATGACTATCATGAATTGGTGAATTTTATCCGTTACTTGAATTGTGAGGAATTATGTGAAGTTGATAATTGTTGATTCGTTGTTGATGTTGAATTAGTATATATATTTGATTGAATGCAATTGGTAGAAGTTGTATACATATAGCCGTTGAATATAGCTGTTGATTTGTTTAAAACATATGCATGGTCGATTGAGTCATATGTTCATTCATCATATGTCGAGTCGGATGTTGATATCCATATAACCGTTGATTATAGCCGTTGACTTTGATGTGTTTGTTGCATCATAAGGTGACGACCTTGAGGAGATTGGTACCACATGCATATAGAAGTTGAGTCTAGGCGCATAGCATGAATTGACATGAGTCATATTTGCTTATGTGTTGATGGTGGTTTGGCGATAAATGTGTTGATGCATTGTATATTGTGATGATTGCAAATATTGTGTTGATGGATGATGTTATAGATGAATGCACTTGTTAATTGAGATTTAATTAATGATGTTCATTTCAACTGTTTGTTATTATTGATTATTATTGATGTGAAGCTAACCCCCAGTGGTTTTGACCGCCTGCCTTTCCGTATGGACCGGTAGACGGAGTACAGGAGTAGTTTTGCTTGCTTGGTGAGTTGATTCAAGGATAGCAGATGCTTCCTCTACTTTTATGTCGAGTCTAGATTTAGGCTCTGATTAGGATGTGATCGCTTTACTTTTGTTTTGGCTTATGTTGTTGATTATTGCCCATATGTCGGGACTTGGAGATTTATATCTATATGTTGGATTATTTGATGTATGATTTATATCCGCTGCGACTGTTGAGAACTTATATATATGCATGCATGTTGTATTGAATTTGGTTGAAGACGTAGCGTTTATTTCTTGAATATTTATTATATTCGCGTGTTTTATCGTTTTAATAGAAATAGGACGTTACAAAGAGCGCATGGAACAGTCAACCTTACTGACCAAGTCACCGTCTTGCTTCTAGATTGATTCGGTTTCTATAATCCAAAACCATTCTCATTTATTTCAGATTATATAATCTGAATCGTTCTCATACTGTAAAAACTTGTACTTTGAAGGGTTTGACATGTTTCAGATTATATAATTTAAACTACTCAGAGACATGATTTTTCTATGGTCTACATTGTAGCGTTATTTTCATTGATCCACGATGCACATAAACTTTTATAAATTGATGTATTTGGTTAATTTAAAAATCACACCACAAAACTATAAACACTTATCTAGTATATATGAATATCAAGTTTGTTGCAGTTTACTACAACATGGGGAAACCTAATCTTTAGGATCCACATTGATGTCCCATTGTCTTGCTTAAAGGAACAACTGAACTAAATTAACGGTTGACTAAAAAACAAAGACACGAGGAGGGTAGATAATATACAATGAAACAATCTGGATCATCTCCCATTCCTAGAAAATGGAGATCGACATTTCTTTGCCAAATTAAGTCACACGTGGTATAAAATGAAACCAATGGGTAACCACAAAATAGTGGTCGATATTAATTTTAGGTTTATTTGCACTTTTCCCCCTATCTTTTGCTAATTGTGCGATTTTGCACCCCTTTTTTTTCGAGCGATTTTGCACCCCATATTTTGCCAATTGTGTTTTGTTCAAAATCATCATTAAAAGAGGGGAAATGAGGAAAAAATAGGGTGCAAAATCGCTCAAAAAAAAGAAGAGGAGGTGCAAATTCGCACAATTAGCAAAAAGATAGGGGGCAAAAGTGCAATTAAACACAAAGATGGGGTGCAAAATCAGAAAGGAGACAAAAAGATGGGGTGCAAAATCGCTCAAAAAAAAGGGGTGCAAAATCGCACAATTAACAAAAGATAGGAGTGAAAAGTGCAATTAAGCCTTAATTTTATTAGTGAAATGCTATCAACACCTATTTTTCAACACTCTCTTTCAATGGATGAAATCAATGTATATCCTACCATTTTATGTGGATTCAATTTTTAAAGTGTGGATTCACAATTATTTAGAGAAAAATATGGTTTTAGAGAAAACCACTCGAGAAAACAAAAGAGGAAAAGAACGATTCGTCAACACAAATCGCGGGAGATGAGAAGGGGAGAAAACCAGAGAAGAGCGTTCGATTCTCGGTTTTGATGTGAATAATGAGGATCCCGAGCTCTCTATTTATAGAGGGGATTTGACCTCTCCGACCCGGTTCACGACCCGCTCGCGCAAGCCCACGCTCCAGTAACGGTCACCCACGAGGCGGAAACGTGCGGACGTGTGCCGAAACGTGGATGCGCGTGTGTTAATATTTTTTTGGCATTAGCTCACTCCGTTCACAAAAGTGTGTACCCCAAGGGCACACCCTTGGAGGTGATATCCCACATATATAAACACTACTAGAGTGTGTGATCTATCCAATGTGGGACATAGGATTTTCAATTCACACTTAACACTAGTTTCTCCACTTGTGTTTACATTTCAAACTTCACAAACTCACTAGTAAACTCTCTAGTGTTCCAACAATCCCCCACTTGAATTCAAAATTGGTTTCTCAGATTACGTTTTAAACGTTTCCTAAAGATTGCTAGTAAACAAAGGTGTGTTTAACACTTGAACCTTTGCATAGTGAGTAGAATTCCGATTAACAAGAGTTGCTTACAGCATTGAACTCTATCTCAGACATAGGACTCACACACAACCTTTTCTTAGGTGTTTTCTAAAAGCCCGTGCGTTTAAGGCCTTGCACGTCTATCCCAGTTTTAACGAATGGTCTAGGAATTCTGCCTCGAAATTCCATATGAACCGGCCTCAGTTCTACATACGTATAGGTGAGTCTATCAGAAGTACTCCTGTAGCTATGTACTCCACTCCATAAGGAGTATAGATCTCATTAAGAGTTTCTATTATCTCAACCTTCTGTCACTGCAGGATCATGCATTCTCATAGCATGTTCTATCACTTGTGACTAGTTGTTACCCATTGAACCTAGTTCTTGGGATCTCCAGTCATTTAGGTCGGGTTGCCATCACTTATGATCAATAGGCATTAGTAAGTCCCATCCTGATGGATGTATTTGCGACTTTCTCTCTGTTTAGTCCTTTCGTCAAAGGATCAGCTAAGTTTTCATTTGTTCGTACGAAATCTACTCTTACCGTTCCATTCGAAAGATATTCTCTTATCATGCTGTGTTTTCGTCTTATCTGTCGTCTCTTACCATTGTAGTAACGATTCTCAATCTTTGCGATAGCCGCGGTACTATCACAATGAATTAACACAGCAGGTAACGGTCTTTCCCATAAAGGGATTTCAGATAGCAAGCATCTTAGCCAACTTGCTTCTTCACTAGCAGCAGCTAGTGCTATCATCTCAGATTCCATTGTGGATTGAGCCAGAATGGTCTGTTTCTTGGATTTCCAAGAAACAGCTCCTCCAGCAATGGTAAATATATACCCACTGGTCGCTTTGGAATCATCTGATAAGGTGTTCCAATCTGCGTCACTATATCCTTCAAGCACTGCAGGATATCTCTGATAATGCAGTCCTAGGGTCATGGTCTTCTTCAAGTATCTCATGACTCTTTCGATAGCTTGCCAATGCTCCATGCTTGGCCTGCTAGTAAACTTGCATAGTAATCCCACGGCGTAGCCGATGTCGGGTCTAGTACAATCAGTGGCATATCTAAGACTGCCAATGATGCTCGCATATTCAGATTGTCTTACACTGTCTCCAGTGTTCTTAAATAGCTTCACACTTGGGTCACAAGGTGTGCTCGCAGGTTTACAATCGAAGTAATTATATTTCCTTAAGATCTTCTCAACATAGTGAGATTGATTCAAGGAGATTCCATTATCAGTTCTAGTAATCTTGATTCCAAGAATTACATCTGCTTCACCTAGATCTTTCATATCAAAGTGATTGCACAGCAAAGTTTTCACTTCTTTAATGACGTTGAGGTTCGAACCAAATATGAGTAAGTCGTCTACGTATAGACATATGATCGTGCAAGTGTTATTGCCGTATTTGTAATAAATACACTTGTCGCTTTCATTCACCTTATACTCATTCTCAATCATTAGGTTGTCGAATTTCTCATGCCATTGTTTCGGTGCTTGTTTTAAACCATACAGAGATTTTTCCAACTTACAAACTTTGTTTTCCTGTCCATGGACTACAAAACCTTCTGGTTGATCCATGTAGATTTCTTCTTCTAATTCACCATTTAAAAAAGCAGTTTTTACGTCCATTTGGTGTATTATCAAATTGTGGATGGCCGCCAAAGAGATTAGTACCCTAATGGACGTGATTCTAGTAACAGGTGAATAAGTATCAAAGAAATCTACATTTTCTCTTTGTCTAAAACCTTTGGCTACAAGGCGTGCCTTGTATTTGTCGATTGACCCGTCAGGTTTTAGTTTCTTTTTCCGAATCCACTTACACCCTATTGTCTTGCTTCCAGGAGGCAAGTCAGTTAGGTGCCAGGTTTCGTTGGACATTAGAGAATCCATTTCATCATTTATAGCTTCTTGCCATAAGTCAGCGTCAATTGAAGACAAAGCTTCCTTGATGCTTGATGGATCCTCCTCTATTGTATATGCCACATAGTCGGGGCCATAATCTTTAGCTATTCTTGCTCTCTTACCTCTACGAGGTTCTATAACATCTCTTTCGATGTTTTCGTTGCTTGTTCTGATTTCAGAAGGTTGATCAAGAGTTGACTCAATGGTACCCCCACTATTACCCCCACTGTCTCCTGACTTAAAGGGAAATTTATTTTCAAAGAAGTCAGCATCATTTGATTCTATGATCATTTTAGATTTCAGGTCGTAAAACCTATAGGCTTTACTGTTTAAGGCATACCCAATGAATACACATTCATAGGCTCTACTTGCTAGTTTAACTCTTTTGGGGTCTGATTTTCTTACATAGGCAAGGCTGCCCCATGTTCTAAAATAAGACAAGTTTGGTTGTCTTTTCTTCAAAATTTCATAAGGGGAAGTTTTGTTCTTAGTTTTGGGTACTCTGTTTAGCACATAGCAAACAGTCAATAAAATTTCTCCCCACCAGTAAGGTGCTGCCCCGGAATTAAGCATGGTTGCAACTACTAATTCGGTAAGCGTTCTATTTTTTCTTTCCGCTTTACCGTTCATTTCTGGAGAATAAGGAGCAGTTGTTTCATGAATAATTCCGAGTTCTTTATAATACTCATTGAATGTATGTGATCCGTATTCAGTACCTCTGTCACTTCTAAAACGCTTGATTCTAATATTGAATTGATTTTCAATTTCTTTTACATACTGTTTAAACATTTCAAGCGCTTCATTTTTATTTCGCATTAAAAACACATGTGTGTAATCGGAGCAGTCATCTATAAAAGTGATGAAATATCTTTTTCCATTTCTTGTCAAGTTACCGTCTAATTCGCATAAATCAGAATGAATTAATTCAAAAGGTTCAGTTATTCTGGTTACTGATTTATGGGAACTTTTAGTTATTTTCGCTTGACTGCAATATTGACATTTTCCAAAATCGTTTAAAGATACTTTAGGTATTAAACCTAAACCGCTCATATTTGAAATAATTCTTTTATTAACGTGACAGAGTCTAGAATGCCAAATATTAAAATCACACAACATATAAGCAGAAGAAGAAATTTTATTAATATCAATGTTTAACTTAAACATGCCATCAGTGGTGTACCCTTTCCCAACAAAAATACCATTCTTAGTGATGGTGTACAAATCAGCCCCAATGCTTTGGACAAACCCAGCCTTATTCAAAAGAAAACCTGAAACTAAGTTCTTCCTAATCTTAGGAGTGTGCAACACATCCTTCAGTATCAGAGTTTTTCCAGAGGTGAATTTCAGCTCTATATCTCCGATTCCAGCAACATCAGTGGAGTGAGAGTCTCCCAGCAACACCTTCTGATCATCACAAGCAATATATGTTTTAAACATATCTCTGTCATAGCAGACATGGCGAGAAGCACCAGTGTCCATCCACCAGCCATCAGAACCTGCAATCATGTTAATCTCAGTAATCATAGCCACGTAGGGCTCATCAGGTGCAGCAGCAATAGCCAAGTTAGCCTGTGCAGGTCGGTTGCTTCTGTTTCTGCACTTGCGTGCCATATGACCTGCCATCCCACAGTTGTAACAGTTGAAGGGAGGGGCACCGTCATTCTTGGGTGGCTGATGAATCTGGGGTCTTGGATTGTTCCCAGTCTTATTCCTGTTGGAATTCTTATTCATAGGGCGGTTCTGATTCTTAAATTGTTTGCCAGTAGGCTTCAGAACAGCACCTACAGATTTCTTTTTAGTGTTGTTGTTAGAAACAGCATACACTTCTTCATTCTGATCCTGCTTTCTCGCTTCTTCTTCAATACGAAGGCGAGTAATCAGACTTTCAAGAGAGAACTCCTTAGTTTTGTGTCTAAGTTGACTCTTGAAGTCCTTCCAAGCAGGAGGCAGCTTATCAATAATCACAGCAATTAGAAATTGTTCTGGGAGTTGCATCCCTTCAGCTATGATCTCGTGAGCAATTTGTTGCAGCTCATGTGATTGTGCCTCGACGGGCTTATCATCACTCATTTTGAAATTCAGATAGCGGCTCACCGCATATTTCTTAACACCAGCCTCTTCGGTGTCATATTTTTTCTGTAGTGCCTCCCATAATTGTTTGGCAGTATCACAGAGTCTATAGTAATCATACAGAGGGTCTGTGAGTCGATTAAGAATATAATTCTTACAGAGGTAGTCAGTTTCTTTCCACAGAGCAATGTCTATGGACAGCTGTTTATCAGTAACAGCTTTCTCAGCAGAAGAAGCAGGGTCCACTGTTTTATCCTTGTCATTCGCTCCAGCAGGAGTCGAACTCGTAGGTGCCACAGGCAGGGGTTCGTTCAAAACGTAGGCAACCTTTTTAGTGGTTAAGAAAAACAGCATTTTTTGTTGCCAACGTTTGAAGTGGCTGTCTGAGAACAGAAACGGTTTATTAAAATCATCAGCAGCAGTAATTTTTTCAGAACTCATCGTATCGTATTTGAAACGTCTTAAAATTGTTGTTTTGAAAATTACGACAGAGCTTTGAAACGATTACTGGGGCGAGTCACGACCAGGTCGCTTTCTTTAATACGTTTCACGACACTACCTGAAATGTGCAAGGTAGACTATCAACCGTGCGTCTCCAGGATAAAACAGCCCAGATTCTTTTTCTGTACGATTAAAGGCTGCACTGCCCAGAATCGGTCGAGAATAACACCTCTGAGAAGAATATGGTTTTAGAGAAAACCACTCGAGAAAACAAAAGAGGAAAAGAACGATTCGTCAACACAAATCGCGGGAGATGAGAAGGGGAGAAAACCAGAGAAGAGCGTTCGATTCTCGGTTTTGATGTGAATAATGAGGATCCCGAGCTCTGTATTTATAGAGGGGATTTGACCTCTCCGACCCGGTTCACGACCCGCTCGCGCAAGCCCACGCTCCAGTAACGGTCACCCACGAGGCGGAAACGTGGATGCGCGTGTGGAGAACGTGTGCTGGACTCGGTCTAAGCTTGCAGGATTCTCAGAGCAAAAAGAAAATAATATTTATTTTCTGAGCACCAAAAAATATTCTTTTACGGCCCAAACCCAAACCCGGTCCGGTCGGTCGGCGTCGTCGCGCGTTAATATTTTTTTGGCATTAGCTCACTCCGTTCACAAAAGTGTGTACCCCAAGGGCACACCCTTGGAGGTGATATCCCACATATATAAACACTACTAGAGTGTGTGATCTATCCAATGTGGGACATAGGATTTTCAATTCACACTTAACACTAGTTTCTCCACTTGTGTTTACATTTCAAACTTCACAAACTCACTAGTAAACTCTCTAGTGTTCCAACAGTCATTCATCTTCTTTTGCACGTGTTATCATTTTGAATTTGTTTCCATTATTTAATATTTGTTTAGAGATGATACATTGCAATTTTATCTTAGGTTAAAATGATCAGAGAAGTCAAGAAATAGGAATAATGTATTGTTTGGTTCTTAACTTCTGATGAAAGTGTGGAATGAAAATTTTAAATGATAGGAAGTTTATGGGAGAATAGGCTTTTATTGTTTGGTATTTTTTTTGGTTGAAATATCTGTTTGTTATTTTACTTGTCACATTTGTAGAATTTTTATATTCCTGTTTAATTATTGTGTTCGAAGTTTAATGTAGCACAAATATTATTGTATCGAAATTGCCCTTAGTTATTTGTTGGAGAGGAATGAATAAATGAAAAGATATATAATAAATGATTAAGAGTGGTATAAGAAAAAATATACAATCATATCTAAAGTAACAAAATTTATTTGTTGTATTGATATGTGTAAAATGGTCTAATAATCATTTCATGAATTGTTTAGGATCGTTGGATGGTCCACTTTAGTGGAATATATGGGCAATTACAAAAGAAGGTGGTCAAAGAGGAAATTTTGGTTGACGTGTGTCGGGGCTGTTTTCCAATACGTGCACGCCTGAGTAGTCGTGGTATTCATTGTCCTAATGATTGTGTTTTGTGTGGAACTAATTATGAAGATAGCATTCATGTCTTATTAGAATGTTCAGGTGCGATCCAAGCATGGAGGGAGGTCAACTTATGGGAAATTATTGATAGAACTCGCGGTCAAAATTATAACATGGATGCTTTGATTTTTTCGCTTCTTGACTAGCTGCCTTCTATGCAAAAAGAGTTATTTGTGACGATCGTGTGGAGCTTGTGGAAGCGAAGGAATTTAAAATTGTGGCAACAACAAAATGAAACATGTATGCAGGTTGTTGAACGGGCTCGATACCTCTTAGATGATTGGAGAACCGCCCAAGAAGTCATATCGCATAAAGCTACTGACAATCATGCACAACCGAACAATGTTATTCATGGCCATGTCATTGAGTGGACGAAGCCGGCATATGGTAGGTACAAATGTAATATTGATGCCTCTTTTTCCGACTCTCTGAATATGGTAGGTATTGGCATATGTATCCCTGATGATCAGGGTGAGTTTGTTATGGCCAAGACACACTGTTTCTCTCCTCTTTGTGATGTTGATGTCGGCAAGGTTGTTGGACTCCACACGACGCTACAATGGATGGTTGATCTTCACTATGACCATGTTGATTTTGTTTTGGATTCCAAGTCTGTTGTTGAACGTTTTAATTCAAACCTAGTTCATAGTAGTGAACTAGGTTGTATTATCCAGACTTGTAGACAGTTGTTTGGTTGTAATTTTCAGAACTCTCATGTCGAGTTCAATAGGAGGCAAGCCAATGGGGTCGCTCATGAATTAGCTAGGGTAGCCCCATCTCATGATAGCTTCTACATTTATGATGATGTGCCGTCATATATTCGAGATTTGATAGCTAATGAAAAGCAATGCATTTCTTTCTTCAAAAAAAGTGATTATGCACCGTGATGCCTCCGAACGATTTGTCTTAGTGAAAATTCATTAACCATTTGAGTACAATCATTTAATTATTAATAACGTGTTTTAAAGGTAGTAACGTTATTTTATTTTAGTATTTTAATGAGGTTGTATCAATCTATTTGTATCTTGAAAGTGTGTATTAGGTATGTCTTTGGCTGCAAGGTGTCTTGGTTAGGAGCCAATGTTTTGGTGTATTGCCCACACAACCTTGCCTTTATGGCCTTCTCTTGTGCTCATGACTTTATACGGTGTTCTTTTTAGTCAAATTTTTTTAAAAAAGAAGATAGGGCGAGTCTTCTGTTTTACTATAATGTTGGGTTCGAACATTTTTAATGAATCATATTTATCAAAAAAATGAAGTCAAAAAATGACAATATCAAAAATTGGAACAAAAGAGTTATTATGCCTTGAAGTGAGAAGCAATTGAAGGAAAAAAAAAGAAGCACTTGTAATAAAAAAAAGAGAGCTTTAAATACATATTTATGAGATATGTACGAATAAATACATGTTTTTCAATTATTTCTCATATGCTCCCCCTCAGGCTGCTCTATTTTTTGCCAAGGTATATCCCGAACTAAAAGCTAGAGACTATTCTTTTGAAGTACAAAAATCAACTTAAGAGACTAACCTTTTTCACCAAATATTCTTTCATACATATTAGCTAGAAATTGAGTCCATAACCAAAGTACTTAAATGAACTCAGATATCACACTTATTAATTATATATAATTCCTATTGGAGTGTATAGAGTATATAGTTCAATCCGCTATACCGTAGTTAATTTTTGTGAAATTGTTCCTACATCAAGAGGAAAACCACAAAGGCTAATAACCTTTGCAGTATTATAAGTTGTTCTATCTCACCACTCACTCACTCTCATAGTCACATAACAAACTCTCTCATTGCCTTAGTTTTCAAGGTTTCCCCCAAACTCCCTCTCTCACACACACATTTAGGGGTGTTCGTGGGTGGGTTTGGGTTGAGTTTGATCAAACCCATATCCAAATCAAATAGGGTATTCCGGTTTGGATGAGGTCAAATAACCACCCGTTATATTATTGGATGAGTTTGGGCAAACCCGCTATTTTTTGGGTTGGGATGGGTTGGGTAATGGATTACCCAACTTATTTTTCTATTTTTTAAATATTAAATGACTAAATGACAAGTCCTCATAATTTTGTTTTAAAATAGTACTCTACCTTTTAATTTTCTTAAAAAAAATGTTGAACTTATTTTACTATAATTTTATGCATCATAGAATATCAAATAATAAACTCCATCATAAAATACTTGCAACAAACTAAAGTTGCATAACATAAAATTGCATTAGTATCAAAATAACCAAAAAGTACAACATATTAATTTGTAACTCTAGTATGTTTTGATTTTCAATATATAGGATACAATGTGTATGTTTTGGAAATATAACTTTCTTCTATCCTACGAAAATAAAGATAAAAAATATTAGCATTATTGAGTAAGTGAGTTTTTTGGGTTTGAGTCTGGTTTTACCCCGAAACCCATTTATTTTTATGGGCTTTCCATTTTTAGAAACCATACCCACCCAATTGTTCAACCCAACCTTTTTTTTTGGGTGGGTTTGACTGGATTTTCTGGTTGACCCAACTCATGAACACCCCTAGACACACTCTCTCTTCACTACACTTCTAGGTTTTCATCTTCTTGCTTCATTCTCGGATATATGAGTGAAAATTTCACATTATTATGGTGGCATTTAACATGGGAAAGTGTAAAACTTTCCTACCATGGATAAGTTGGATCTAACCATTTGATCAAATGAAAAACACATCACTATCATGCTCTCTCAATACTATATTTTTTTCACCATACTCTCTTCTCTCTTTACTCTTCCTTCTCATCTCCATTTCCAACATGGCCAAATGAAAACTATATGACTACAGATCGAAACATAACATAATTAGTTCATCAATATTTTGATGTGTTGAAAAGATCAATCACCGACTTTGTTCATTGATGAAAGATAAATACTTTTTATGGTCTTGCATTTTCTTCACATGTTGATTTTATTTGAGAATTTTTTACTTGTATTACTTTACCAAAGTGATATCAATCTTTATCTCTTCAAAATCTTTTACTTAATCACGGATGGAAGCTTTGAGCAAGGTTTATTTTTAATAGACAAATCTTGAATGAATGTTATCATCCAAAAAATACCATTAATTAAGGTTGAAGGAAACGCAGCAAACAAAGAAATACCATTAAGGCTGAACTGAAATCAAATCCAAGAAATGCCATATAACCCAGCACACAAAGCTAATTAGAGTGAAATCAAATTTATCGTCTACTTAAATAAAATAAAAAGTAGTATGCAAAGCCCACACTACAAACAATAATACAAAAAGAGAAAAAAAAATTGAACATGCTTAATGAGTTTGTGTTCATGTGCCATTGATGAAAGAAAATTTGGGACGGTAGGTTTGATGGTACTGGTGGGTGTGTGAGAGAGGCATGGAGGAGAAAGAACGGTGTTGGAAGATGGTGTTGAGAGACTATGGTAAAATTGTACTCTCTATTTGATCAAATGGTTAAAATCAATTGACTTATGTGAGAAAGTTTTGGTTTTATCTAGATTACCCTCTCTTGTTTAGGGGGTATTTACCCCCTCATGATATCAAACAATCAAAATATAAAATACATTGTCAACATTAAATGTCAAATAAATGAGTTAATTTTTTATATAAAAAAAATCAATTTTAATCTTTTTTTGAGAGAAAAAAAATCAATTTTAATCATAAGGTAACTTTTAATACTTTTAATTTTTATTTGATTATAGACATGATTAAGTCAAATAAATGAGTCAATTTTTTCTAAAAAAAAAATCAATTTTAATCATAAGGTAATTTTTAATACTTTTAATTTTTATTTAATTATAGACAAGATTACATTAGAGGTCATTTATCTTATTTATTTGTAACACTTTGGTCTTTTATCTTTATTTTTTTTCCGTTTAGGTCTTTTATCTCTCATAAAAGCACATATACATCCTTTTTCTCATTTTTTTTATTAAAACAAATACATAATTTTATTTTTTAAAATATTTTTATTAAAAATAAAAAAAATCCAGAAATATGATGAAGATGTTCATCATCTTCATCTTCTTCCTTTGAATCTTTATCATCTTCATTGAATCAAAAAAAATTCTACACAAATATATCTCCAAATATCATGAATTAATGTTATGTTTATCTCAAATCTTCTTTTAAACACAAAAATAAAAACACTATAGAGAAAGAGATTTAGTTTCATCACAAAAAAAAGATTAGTTATATAAATTGTCACACCGTATATTATTTTCTAACTCAATATTCAAACCCGGCATAAAAATAACCCTAAAATTAAGCAGCTTTGCACATCAATTTTGTTGTTTCCAGAACAATCTTAACTTTCGTAAAGCCTAACCATTCCGCCAATGACTAAGCCTCCACCATCCGTCTTGCAACATTTGTGAAATTAAGGTTTTGATTTTTGTGTTTAAAAGAAGATTTGAGGTGAATATAACATTACTTCACGATATTTGGAGATATATTTTAGTAGAATTTTTGTTGATTTAAAGAAGATGATGAAGATTCAAAGGAAGAAGATGAAGATGATGAACATCTTCATCATATTTCTGGATTTTTTTTCATATTTAATTAAAAAAAAATTACGTATTTTTTAATATAAAAAAAAAGAGAAAAAAGATGTGTACGTGCTTTTAAGAGAGATAAAGGACCTAAACGGGAAAAAATAAAGATAAATGACTAAAATGTTACAGATAAATAAGATAAAGGATTTCTAATGTAATCTTGCCTTAGTTATATTTAGGTGTTCAATCTTAATTATTTACACTACATGACTTGCTTAGAACAACTAAAATTTCACATCAAATTTATTTCATTTGAATGTCCTTAAATTTATCACTTACATTCATAAAAAAATTTCTTCCCATTTTGATAGTTCACTTTTGTCGTTTCAAACTGCCGCAATTTTCAATTTTTGTGAGAATCGTCGTCGTTCGTTTGATTCCAGATATCGTCAGAATTGTCGTTATTTCCATAACCACGTCAGGTATGGCGACTTAATCTTTCTTTTTGATTTGGTTTTTCTTGCCTATGAGGTAGTTAATTATAATAATTGAATAAATCATCTGTTGTGCTTTGAGGACTGCTAGCAAGTGTTGCCGTTTTGATGTTGTGGGAGTTTGCTAGCATTTTTTTTCCGGTTGGTGAAATGGTTATTTCATGAGGCTTTTGGTCTTTTGTTTGGACTTAAAGACTTTGGCTGATAGTGAGGCAGATCTATGCGTGTTAGCAGATTTTATTAGGTTGACTGCTTAAATAAAAAAAATCAAGTCACGATACCTGATGTGGTTTAGAAACAACGACAATTCTCACTATAATTGGAAATTGCAGCAGTTTTGAACGACAAAATTGAACAATCAAAATGGGAAGAAAAACGAAAAAGAAACAAGAATTGATCAATATGGAAGAATAAAGAAGAAGAAATTTGAATGAAGGAGATGTTTTTATTCTCACGTTCGAGGTTCTGGAATGGAAGAAATTTTACGAATGTAGGTGATGAATTTAAGGACATATGAAAGAAATTTGATGTAAAATTTTATTTGTTATAAGTCTTGTAGTGTAAATTAATTAAGATCGAACACCTTAATATAAATAAATAAAAATTAAAAGTATTAAAAGGTACTTTATGATTAAGATTAACTCTTTTATTTTTAGAAAAAATTGACTCTCATTTATTTGACATTTAATGTTGTCTATAAATATTACATTTTGATTGGTTGATATAATGAAAGAGTAATTACCCCTTAAACAAGAGAGAGTAACGTAGACCTCACCGAAAGTTTTACACTTTCTCATATTAAATGCCACCCATTATTATTACTATTATTATCATTGCTCTTTTGTTGTTGATATTTTGCACATTAACTTTTTGATTTTCGTCAAATCTCTATATACATGTATTATAAGCTACATTTTGCTTACATGTCACTTCACCAATGATCCCCTTTCTAACTTTTATTCTTGATCATTCTTCTACTTTGCTTATGTGTCACTCCCTCAAACCATTATTATACATAATAATTTTGATAAAAAGAGTTACACTAATCAATTGCAACCTTAATAAGAAAGAAGTAAGAATAAGTGTAACTTAACATTATTATTTTAATTAAAAAAAACGGTTGCCGCACAAACAACTATCGGTTAAACAACTTTTACATCCTTCATTCTTATAATTCCTTCAACTACTATTTTTTAAAGACACTTGATTAATTTCTATAATATTTACACCATCACATTGAATTTGTCTGTTTACATTCTTCCACATAAAGGTTAAAAAGATGTTACATTTTAGATCATTCATATTTCCCTTTCACCTATATAATAACCAACTCTAATCTCATTCCTTTTCTGCTCATTTTGTGATATTTGATGATCAATTTTATTATTTACCTTATTTTCTCTTGACTTTTTCACCATGTCTACTACTTATCCCATCTTTCTACACTTTTCCTCTACCATGCTATCTAAATGTTCTAATCTTATATCATGTTTTTTACTTTCATGTCATTGAGAAACATTGTGTGTATAAATATGTGATTTTGTGCACCAAATTTTGGATTTTGTTCATCACCACATTCAAGCAACAATTGGTATTCATTTATTACTGTTTTTTTTTCCACTCACTTTAACTCTTCATCTCTTGATTATTAATTGTTTCTATGACATGATAGGGAGTCAAGTTACTCTTAGATTGGTCAAATATTTAAGCTCTATTTTTTTTATATGATGTTTGTTAGTCTATTTTTCTGACTTTCTTTTATATTGTTTTGTATTCCTTAATGTGTATGTGGAAATATTTTACGTGCATTAGAAAAATAGAAAATTCTATTTTTTATTTTGTTGCATTATTGGTACTCAGGAAGAAGTTTATAAAAAAAGGTTATTCATCATTAATTTTTCCAAGAAACTATTGGATGGTACCTCTTCAATTTGGTGTTATATTTCTTTTCTATTTTTCACTCATTATCTTTTGGCTATTCATTGGTTTTATGACTTAATAGAGACTCAAGTTACTTTTAGGTTGACCAAATAGTTTATATTTCTAAAAAAAATTAAAAAGTTACTTTTTATTAGTTAATAAAAGGTTGTAAGAAATGTAATGATAATTGATCACGACTATTAGCATCCCCTTCTTTAAAAAAAAAGCATCAATGCCTAGGTAACTAATTGTAGAAGCACACATCTACTCAAAACTCTAATGAAATGCTCTTGATCTTTTTGAAATTAGAGAGACAAAGTCATGTTTTGATGATTTAAACGCGGCAACATGGAAATTTAACCATTGATTGTGGAATTGACTGACATTCATACCTTCCATTAATCGAGTTTCCTATAATTAAGAGTAAATTTGGGTGCAAAATTGTGATGATGTTGATGTGGTACCTCTAAGACATTCCCATACACTAAACTTGAGTCATTATTCCGAAGTTATAATTATGCATATGTGTCAACTCTAAAAATATATTCTTAAATATAGTATAACTTCTCACCCTTTCTTATTCTATCTAATAATTATAAGAATGCAAACAATTTTAAGTTACAAAACTTATCATCCCTTCTTAGTATATTTGTTGTTATTATGTACCATTCATTAAATTAATTTAATAAGAATAAATGAATAAATTAAAAAAATTATAAAAAAAAAAGATAAAAAAAATTAATATCAAAGCTTTTTTGAGCTTATCGTTCTCATATCAAGACCAATATACGTTGCACATTTTTTTATTAGTATTTAACTAAATTCAGTTGTTCTTCAGAAAATATTATCATAATGTGTAAGATCTAAACAAGTTTCACGACTATTATTCTATCTAATAGAGTAGCCAACAAAAACTCTATTACCTGATGCAACTCTTGGATGAATTTGAAAGTGAATTTTAATGTTCATCAAGTGTAATTCCTTTTTGAAAAAATATTCTCACTTGTAAAAAATCTTCTCACATATCTTATAACTTCTCACCCTTTCTTATTCTATCTAATAACTATAATAACAAAAGTAATTTCAAGTAAAACTTCTTAATATGTTTTTATCCTCCACAAAATTAGTTAAATAAGAAAGATTAAAAACAATAATTAGGCATATGACCATCCTTTGTACTAAAAAATAAATAATATTCAAGCCTCTTTGTGCTTATTGTTCTCATATCAAGACCAATATAAATGACACATTTTTCCTTATTAATATTAAGCTAACTTCATTGTAAACTAATTAAAATTCTTCTTGAAAAAACACTAACATAACGTTTAACATCTAAAAAAGTTTCACAACTATATTAAAACATGTGCAACGCACAGGTTATATGTTTAGCTTCATAAAGCTATAAGCAACGGCATGTGTAATTAATTTTGATAGAATATATGCTATTTTTTTAGGATGGAATATATGCTATTGGTATTTTTTTATTTTTTAGTTAATCAACTGACAAAAAAAATCCAACTTTTTGCCTTAAAAATATAGGCCTACAAAATCCAAGTTTTTATCTTAAATCTTTATTTCATTTTTTTTTGTCAAGTACACTTTAATTCTTTTCATTTCTATCCGCTCGGACACATTAATCAACTTTAAATATGGTTAGTTTCTCTAGACACCTGTAATCACGTTTTGCTTGAAATCATGACATAAAACAATTTTAACACATAATTTCTAATTCTTAACTACTTAAAATCACGAAATTTTTTACATCTAATAGTATGCAAATGCGCTTTTGCTTCATCAAACCCAACTCCAAAAATAAAAAATAATCTTATTTTAAAAAAAATGACAAACATCTTCTTTTCATTAATTTATATTAACAATTTAATCAAACCCGTGCAACGCACAAGTTGTCTCCCTAGTGTTACTATTATTCTTCACTGCATTGCAATTTGCGTGAATTATGCAAGTTCGATAATAAAAAAAAATTTCGTTTTGCTCTTTTTTTCCTTATGTTTTTAGCATTTTCCCCATTTTGATGGATGTCGCGGCCTTTCCTTCTGCAATTTCGATTTGTAAATATTCACTTTTAAGAAAATCGTGACGTGATGAGCAATTAATTTTGTTTTCTTACTTTTCTTTGTACTGTACTTAGGAATATGAATAGACATGGAAAGTATTCAAAATCAACTTTGCATGTGAACATTGGAATTTTTAATTTTTCGGGAAAGATGTATGCATGTACTATGGTGCAATATTGATAGGGTTTTTACTTTTTAACTTCTTTGTTTTGCTGAAAGATTAGCGTTTGTAAATAGGCACTTGGTCTATGAATGTACTCTAACGTATCCAAATTGTGAAACATATCTTCAAATATCTATTTAATGGGCAATTTTGATCTTTGGACGTGTCTTTTGTTAGTTATTTGAGTATTCATATGAGTCTTTCGTAGGTCAATTTAGTCGATAAAATAATAAACAAAAGAGATACTTAGAATATTTTTGAAATTTTAATACAATAAATGATAACAATGACAAGACCTCACACATTCATACACGAATATTTTTTAATCATCTATTTTTCATCATAAGTTTTTTAATCTTTTGTCGAGTTATAGCACAAGAACTAATCTTTTGATGTATATAGTTTCACATTAGCGGTTCCCTCACAACAAATATTATTTCCTTACATATATCTAAAGATTGAACTCATGATCCCCGTGAATTTAGATTAGTTGGTAGGGATATTGCATTTTATATGCAGGGTCGGAGTTCGAACCTCAAACGCTCCACTTCTCCACAATTAAATTGTGTAAGCTCTAGCCATTAGACTACTTGAAAAAAAATAAAATTGAACTCATGACAAAATACTTATGCGACCCAATTATGTCCTAAATATGACATATCATGTTGGTCATTCTGTTCGAGACAGTTATAATATAACTCAATCCATTTGACTCAACCTTAATTGATTTTTGGGACATGCTGAAGAGTGTCCTTAGGACATTGGTTAAGAGAACATAAATAAAATAATATGTTGAATTCAACTTTCTAAAAATCAAAAAGTTGTAATTTTCAATGCAAAACAGTTTTTTTTAGGAGCAAAACTATTATTTTTAGTTTTCTTACCCATGCACAGAGAGCATTCGTTAGCAACATCCTTGATTTTTTTATTTATTTTTTAAATAATAAGAATTGGACCTACAAAATCATTACGAAGTAAACGACAAAAAGAAATACGCGGACCGTATATTAAGGTGCTCTATTTCTCCACTCACACTCTCATGTAACTAACTCGTCGCTGCCTTCGTCTTCAAGGTTTCGGTCCAAACGTCGTCGCTTTCTCACTCTCTCACTTCACTCCATTTCTAGGTTTTCCTCTTCTTCCTCCATTCTCGAATATCAAACTTCACTTTACTATTATCACTTTTATTCTTGTTATTTTGCGTATAAACTTTTCGATTCTCGTCAAATATTACTATTTTTGTTCACTACATTGCAATTTCTACTCTTTGATGAACCATGCAAGTTTAAGAATTTTTTTTATATTTTCGTTCTGTTCATAGTTTTTTTGTGTCTTTTTACCCTTGTTTTCATAGATGCTGCGTTGCGTGTTTACTTCTGCAATTTTGTTTTTCTTCGATTAGATTTTTCACTTTTGAGAAATTCGTGAGGCGTTGTGCAATTTTTTTTGTTGTTTACTTAAATTTTGCCTGTGTTGTATTTGGGAATATGAATAGACATGGAAAATATTCAAAATCAACTTTGCGTGTGAACATTAGCATTTTTAATTTCTCTTAAAGATGAATGTAGTGATTATGGTAAAATGTGATAGGGTATTTTTGTTTTATAACTTTTTTAGGCTTTGTCAAAAAAAAAAAAAAAATTTTTTAGGTTCAATGGTGAGTTCTGTATCACGACACTTCTGATCGAAGACATGTCTTGTATCTGACACATGTCAGTGTACACTGATACATGTGATCGAAGACATATCCCGATGTCTGAGACGTGTCGGTGTCTGACATCGACACATGTAATCGAAAATAGACATGTCCCAATGTCTAACACATGTTAGTGCCCGACACCGACACATGTGATTACATTGAATTATACCATTTTCTCAAAATTTTATTAGTGTTAAGGTCTCCGTGTCCGTGTATTGTCCGGAATCTGTGTATGTGTCCGTGCCTCGTAATTTGTAAGTTAAAAAAAAGAGGTGCATCCTTTTTTTTTTATCAATATTATCATCATTATCTTTGTTCTTCGGAAGAAGAATACTGCAAATGTTTGGTTCCGCGTCATAATGTCAATTATCATGTCCCAATGCTATGGTTACCATGATTTTGTGAATATGGATTTCCATGCTTCTCTTTCACCGCACAGCTGCGTCAAACCTAACGCCAGACCAAACACATTCTGCATTTACAAGCTTAGCTTTCTGAGATTTTTTTAGTAAAGCTAAATTTTATTGCACTGAATTTATGCAGATAAGCATGGCCCTTAGCCTTAAAAAAGACTGGAAACAGATATGCGACATAAAGTTCTCAAGCCCTCCTACTGAATTGTATGGGTTGTATATTAACTTTGAAGAACTTGTTATGTTATTACCTGTATTTTATGATGAGACAAACAAATTTTTTATTGTGCTCTATTTACTAATGAGTATTATTAACATGATTTTTTTTTTGCAGGCCACAAGAATTGAACATAGATTCAATTGTTAAAAAGAAAAAGCTAATTGATATTTCTGCATTGCCGCAGTTTTTAGTAGCACCTGCTCCAAACTGTTCACGTGACAGGAATGAGTGGGGAAAGTTTCTGAATTTCCTGCACAAAAATGATATGGTATAAAATTTTATTTTTCCACCCTAAATTCTTTTCTTTACAAAGCAGGGTTTGGAAGTAATTTAAGTAGTTTAATTTTATAGATTACTTATGTATATCAGGACCAATTATGCCTCGAAGTAGAAGACAAAAGTCCAGTTATGGCTTTTATAGCGGCTAATGATCACTGATATGATGATATTGTGGCAGTTCTTATGGCAATGTTTTTTATTCAATAGTTTGGTGTTTTTTTCACCATGTGTTCTAGTCATATTCTTGTTGTTGGTGAGACTCCCCCTTTTGTCAATGAACTATATATGGATTCATTGAACAATATACACCTACAAATTTACAAGACATAGGTGCGGATCAATTTCTGGTGCTTAGTGATGTGTCGGCTATATTCTCATTTACACGGTGCTGTAACTATTAAATTGTAAAAAATTAAAACATTTGTGCCAGTTTTCTTAATTATGTTTTGTCTCTTGGTTGTCAAGATCACCGAACCTTTTTGCCTTATTCTGTAAGTGCCAACATTTATGATATGAAAAATGATATTCGAATTTCGAACAACCATTTTTAAACAACTTTTGTGACAACTCTCTCTCACACTCTCATTGTACTTTTATTCTCTCTCTCTCTCTCTCTCTCTCCCTTGTTCTCTCTCTATTGTTATTGTCCAATTAGAAGAGAGGAAAAAAGGTTGTCACTAAAGTTGTTTACAATTGGTTGTCCAAATATCGTTCCTCTTATGGTATATCCATGATTAACAAATAGAGTAAAACTAGTATATTTTCGCTCATTGCTTTTGCTTTCTTCTTTTGAGTAGTTGAACTAAAATCAATAAGACTCTGTTTTCCAGGTTGCTATTACAAGTTTTGAGCAGTACAAGCTTTACATTTTGCCTCCTCCTATAGTATCTATATCAAGCACAGTTAATGTTGCATATCAAATAGGCAGTATATGTACTCGTCCAAGAGATTGTGAATCAGGTTTGCCATCTACAGCTCACTGTTTTCATTCTTATTTTATAACTAGTCAATGCAAATGGTATGAAAACATTACAAACATAATGTTTTGCATTAAAAAAAGAATGGACATGCATCTTAATAATTGATGAACATTTATTCTTTAGGTTTATGGAATTATTAAGTTGTATTTTTCACGTTTGCCTTTCAAATTAATGACCGTATTTGTAACTTTAGTTTGGAATTTCTTTATGCATAAAAAAGAAGTCTATGAAAATCTTTATTTAAGCTTAGCATTTGCCTCTTCTGTGAATGAAAGTAATTGTAGTAGATTATTCGTTACCAGGTTCACACTTAGCCGAGGAACAGGGTGGACACGATACTATCATGGCAAGAGGTCCATCAAATGGTGGAGATGTCAGCTCCTCACATCCTAAGTTCCCTCCCTGGGAAGATCATGCAAATCATTTTACATCTGAAACCTGTGGCGGATTTCAATCGCGTGTGATGCAGGATAGACTGCATGGAAAAAATTCTGTAAAAATAGACCCAAGTTACTTGAAAACTCTTGGCCAGGCTCACTCTGGATGGATTTTTGGTGGAATAGCTGAGCTTGTTGATAATTCAAGGGATGCCAAAGCAACTAAGTAGGTTTATGTTTTTTTTTCACTTTCTGCCACTGTTGTCTTGTTTTTGTCCTTGTTGCCAAACTTGCTATCAATAATGTGTTTTTTTCTAACATCTAGAATTTTTCTTGGTAAGGCTTTTGGTTTGAGGTTGAAAGTTTTAAGGAGTATTAATATTAATATTATTTATCAATCTTCACACCTTGGAGTTGGTTCTGTGGGGATTTTGTCGCGTGTTTCTCGCGACTGCTTTTAAAAAAAAATTGTGAATGGGTGTGATTTAAGGACTGTGTTTTTTGAAGGGTTTTGGTTCTTTTGATTTGATGATAAAAAAAGTCTGTTGAAGTTATGAGTTTTAGATTAAAAAAGAAGAATAATAAGAAGAAATATAAATATGGTGTGATATGATTATAATGATTTGATACTAACTTTGCAGTAACTTGATTAAAAAGACTAATCACTGACCTCTTTTGATAGATACACAACATAAGAATCCTTATCCTAAATTAAAAGGAAAATCAGGAAACAAGTCATGATAATGACCACAGAATATGGAAACTACTCCTTGGAGATAATCTAAGATACTCTAATAATAGAAACTGGGTCTAGGAGATAAACTAAGATATTCTGAGATATTTTATATATGCCCTAATAGAGATAATCACCCAGCATTTCGAGTTTTCATTCTTATCTATATTATGACACTTATAGTTATGCAGTCAAAATGTTGCTCTTTGATATGTAGTAAATAGCATATATCGAGTTTCCATTCTTATCTATGTAACTGGACCATCTACTTAAAAAGCTACATATTGTTCCTTTGATGTTGATGCAACAGGATGGATATTTTTGTTGAAATGATAAAGTTGAAAAAGTCTGGGAAGGATGTACCTATGCTATCAGTAATTGATGATGGTCAAGGGATGAACCATGAAGAGGTTATTAAAATGGTATCTCTCGGGCACAAACAATCTGGTTATGACGATAAGGATCAAATTGGTAGATTCGGTGTTGGATTCAAGGTAGTTTTCTTCCCACACTCTTTTTTTCCTCGCCCACGTGTTTTTTTATCTTAATTTTGACCTTTTGGTGCACATGATTTGCATAAAATATCTTTTATCTTCTATGTCATGTTCAGTCAATGTAATTTTTGTGGGCAACCACTGATGCATATTCAAATAGTTGGAGGGTGTTGTTTGCTTTTGCATTTTATTCATGTTTTTTCTTTTGCTTTTGCTGTTTTTTATCAGTTCAAATTCTCTTTGTCATTTTGGTTTTTTCTCCCTCTAATCTCGATTATAAACAAAAATATTCACATTTTTTACTCTCAAATATAAGCAATCTTCAACCACCTTCACTGTATTTATTGCTATTGTTTCTATAATGCCCTTCATCAGTGCTAGCAGACAATTGAAATGAGATTAGCCAATAATAAATATCATAAAAGGGTATTTTTGTGAAGGTGCTTAATTTTTTTTGTCTGCAGGAGTTTTTTTTTATTGTTGGTTATTCTTCTTTTATAAGAAGAAAAAATGATTTGTTAAGTTTTGTTTTGCTTGCTTAGTTTTTTTCACAAGAGTTTCTCTTATCTTTAGCGTAGATAGTTTTTCATGATTGTTATTGACATTTTAATATGAGAATGAGGCTGAAGCTGAATTTCAACAAAAAAAAAATGCAAATGAATTTGATACCGAGTTTCTTGAGAGATTAACTGTCAGCGTTGTGAATTTATAAGTGTACAATTGGAATCCATTGATTATAGGCATTTAATCTAGTAATTTAGTAAGTACAAGCTACATACTTCCTAACTTATCGTAATTAATAATTGCATCAGAAAAATAGTTACAAGGAAGGATAAAAAAGCAATATAACACTCAAGCTGGTGCTTATATGACCACATGTGTAAACCTTAGCATATATAAGTTATCCTTGGGCCCGTGAATTGGTGAAAATATCCACTGGCTTACCGTTAGAATTCAAAATAAGTGTAACGTCCTCGCCTAAAAAGATTTTCTCGCAGTGAAATGACAAGCAATCTTTTATGTGTTTAGTTTTATAAAAGAAGACCAGATTGAGGGAAATATGTAAGGCTGTCTGATTATTACATATCATACTCATGGGCTCCAATTTTCAGTTCCTTAACTCGCATAGAAGTTATTGCAACCAAATAAGCTCACATGTAGCAAGAGTCCTAGCTTGATAGTTTGCCTAATAGATAAAGCAACAACATCCTGCTTCTTGCGCTTTAAGAAAAGTAAGATTCCCCTATCTTTGAGGGCATCTCATCCGTTAGAGGTTTACCGTGGATCATTGTAGCATCTAGTCCGATCTGCATTTGTATGTGAAACACTATTAATGGACCTATGTTCTTATAAATTGCTTTATTTTCCAGAGATTCTTTGATTTATCTCAAGATTTGAGTCATTGCATCCGAGGGACTATTCTGATGAAAATTAAGGAATTAACACACTACACTAACAAGTAACAACAAATATTATACAGTAAGCTAGTATAACTTCCTGAATAGTCTTCGACATCTATCATGGTCTACAAAGGGCTCTCTCTGATTTAGCAACTACCCTCTTCGTTTCATATTAAGTGTCATGTTTGGAATCACCCCTTTTTTTTTTCATATTATTTGTAATTTGTAATTTTAGAATACTAATAAAACATAAGTCATTGAAGCTCATTTGCCATCTACTTTTTAGTTTGTTTTTTTCTTCATATTATTTATTTTATATCAATCCATGTAACTACTCCACCATCTACTTTATTAATAAGGGTATTTTAGTCACTGAAGCTCATTTTATACTGAGAATTATGCTCAATGGTTTTCCTAAGAAACATGCATAATCATAACGACACTTAATTTGAGACAGGGAGTAGTATAAGTTTAGCATTCAAATAGATAGGAATACCAACTGGCTCATGGTCTAACATTGTAGTTTCCTTGCAAATGTTGATGGCACACATCCTTTGAGAAATGACAACATCCTTCTTTGATTAAGCTCATTCAATTCCAAGCAAATATTATTGTTGGTCCAAGTCTTTGGTATTAAAATGTTGAAACAAATGCTGCATGGGATGCCAAATACCACTGCGGTCTCATGTAATAGCAATGTCATTTACATAAGCAAGAAGATAATTGCACTAGTTGTTGGATGAATATTTATAAAACACGAAATGGTCGGCTTGGCTGCGAATCACGACAAGCTCCTGAAGAACTGTACCAGATCTTCCAAACCATGCTACTAGGCTTGGGGCAGGCTCTTCCGCAGAAGAGTTCTGGGGGAGGCTATATCAGTGGTCTATTTTTAGTGCCATTATCACAGCTTTGATAGTCGAGATTAACTCTTAGCCTTGTGAATTTATAATGATAAATGTACAATCAAAACCCTTTGATTATAGGAATTAAAAATGATAACTGGAAGTACAACCTATTTCTTACCTATAACCTACTTTAATAATTACAAGGAATGAGAAAATAGTTGGTATATCTCAATTCTTAACATTGACTAAAGCACTAATTAATCTTGGATCGTTTTTTCCTTAAGATATTTTGATTTTGTATTTCTGATGTTACAAGGAAGGCACATAATAAGATACTTTTAATTCATGATCTTGTTTTGTTTCATGTTGAAATGCAATAAATATAAACTAAAATATATCTTTAGTCACACCTGTATTGTACTGGTGCAGTGAAATTTTGAATTTTTGTTCATTTTTGTTCCCCCTACAATAGACAGGAGCAATGAGGCTTGGCCGAGATGTTCTTGTTTTAACCCAGACTGCTAATTCCAGATCTATAGCTTTTCTTTCACAATCTCTGAATGAAGGCAAGGATGTACGTTATGCAACCTGTATTTTCTTTTAATTATGCTGAAGACACAAGTAACAACACTTTGTGTCGATACTATTGTTTTAATTTTTACTGTATCTTTATTTATATGTTTTATTGTAGAATATAGAGATTCCGATAGTTAGTTACTGCCGGCAAGGACAACAAATGGAAGTTGATCCATCAGCCCAGTCTGAGAGTTTAGCCAAATTCAATTTGAAAGCTATTCAAGATAACTCACCGTTTAATAAATATCTTATCGGTGAAAAGGCAGCCCTGTTTTGTGGTGGTACGGGAACCCAAATATATATATGGAACTTGGATGAATGGGGTTCAGAGTGTTGCCTAGAGTGGCATGACGGATTAAAAGGTGGGAGTTCTTTTCACCAAGGTGACATTTTCATCCGCAGCAAGAGGAGTCGTGCTCGTCTAGGCCAACTTAATCAAAAGGTTTGGTGTCTCTTGCTTTAATGAAATGATTAGCAATTGAAACTATACCTGCTTTTTCATATTCTTGTGGCTTCAGGTTCCTCTGGATTACTCATTACGAGCTTATTTGGAAGTCATCTTCTTAGTTCCACGAATGAAGATATCTGTTCAAAGGAAACTGGTAATTCCATTCTTGAAAGTCAATGGAACCAGGATGGAAATTTTGTTCTTTCTGGCCTTCAATCTTTCATTCTAATTGTTTGTTTTATCTTTGCTTAGGTTAAATGTCGACCACTAGCAAATTTCCTCACTAATACTATTATTGCAACTGGTGACATCTTGGGAAGGCCAGTTGAATTGATTCTAGGATTTAGTCAATTAGAATGGGATCAAGCAAGCTGTGGAATATTTTTGTATTGGCATGGTCGCCTAATTGAGGTAAGGATTTAGCCCTTGGTGTATATCTGTAGCTATTAAGGGGCATGGAATACATTGTTTGACTGTGGTATGTGACATAGCCTGATCAAGACATCGAGATCTTGTGGTTGATTAATAACCATTCTAATGTAGAAGGGATACCCAAGAAACTTAGATCTTGGACTTGTAGGTATTGTTTGTCCCTGGGATAACATTTTGGCACATGGAATAGAACATGAACAAAATGTGCCCCTTTTTTCTACCTTGTGTCCTCTTTTTGTTCCACCATTAATACAGATCTGAGCAAAATTCATATGTTTTTGTTATGTCTGTTACACAAAAGGCTACTTAAGATCCTGGCATTCCAAATGTCTCCATCCTGGCATTCATATAAGATCTGAGCTGCATGCTGTTGTGAAAATGTCGGGTGCACTGAAGTGCCCCTCAGTTGGCTTAATACTTAGTTATTCATCAATTTTCTATGTATTCACGTGCTGCCAAAGATTAACAGGCTGATGACTTTACTAAATCTTTGTAAGGTCCTCTAATAAGAGTAATGTGTAACAAGGTTTGTGTGTGTTGCCTATATTCTCCAACTTGAGGGCCAATGATAGATAGGAAGAATTGAATCTGAGTATTTACAATCATATGGGATTTACTGGTGTATCTACACACACATACATAAAGCAAAGAGAAATGTGATCCAAAGATATCTGAATCAAATCAATTAGCCTAGGAAACTATGAAAGCCTGATAATAGGAAAGAAATAATAGTGTAATATATATCTAAAGAAATAATGTTTTGTATTTAGCAATAACAGTAACTAGGATACCCAAAAGTTCTTCTCATTATTGCTTGTTTTCTGTATATCATATATGATAGCTCCATTTTGTATCTTAGTAGACACATGATTCAGTCATAGGCCTCTCATTTTCTTCTCTTCTTTTTCTCTTAGCATCTTGATTTGTTTCATAATTTAATTCAAACCTGGAGTTTAGTTTTAGTATAAACTTAGGGTTAGGTGTGATTTAATTGCCTTTTGTAAAAGCCTCCTATTTTGAATTATACCAATGGTGATTTCTCCTATTTCACCAATGAGATACACACTGAATTAATATCTCAGATAAAGTCTGACCTTGCCTATCCCTAATGCAGTTTAGTGCCAGCTATTCTAAATGAAGTTTGTCTTTGGCTATCCCAAATTCAGTTTGACCTCGACAATTTGAAATCCTTAATGTATTATAAAAATGACTGATTTGTAATCAACCATTGTGATTTGTACCAGCCTTCCGCAGTTAATTATAACAGTAGAGATTTCTCCTATTTTACTTATGAGTCACGCCTTGATGAATTATAGATGGCTGTGATACACACTAGGCATGGTTTGAATATCTAATTTGTTTTTTTTTATATCCTAAATTTCTTGTGGGTTAAAGCTCTTAAACGTTAAATTTGGAGAACTTATAGTTCTTGCTGTCTATAATTGTCTGGCGAGAATTTTTTTGTGACGATAGTTCTAGCGAGTCCCTTTATCCTTGGTTGTGCAACAAACCAACCAACTCTTTTGGTTGATGATCAATCTAACACTTCTCTTCTTGCACATCTCTGAAATATTTGAGTTGGCTTTTCAGCCATTTTTTTATCTTCGACAGTTTATAACAAACTTAAATTAAAGCTCAGTAAGCTTTAGCTTACAGCAGTGTTCACTATTTCTTTCGATTGATTTTCATATTTCTTGATTTGTTTCCTGAATTAATTATGGTTTTTGGTCTAGACGTCTAGTATGTCATGATTAGTTTCCTCGTTTAATTAGAATCAGGAGTCCACTCATAATAGGAATTAAGAGTTGGTACTTTGTATTTTTGAATTAAACTGCAACTATTTCCTCCTTATTTAAAATTTTATAATTACTATTTTTCTTTACTTTTATAGGCTTACAAGAGAGTTGGTGGCATGATTCATAGTGCAGATGTAGGCCGGGGTGTAATTGGTGTTATGGATGTGACCAATTTAATGGTATGTACCCTTTGATTGCATTTACTCCAATAATATATTGTTTTGGCATTGATTTACATGTATTTTAACTATTTGGCGCCTTTGAGAAAATAATGGGCATGGTCGGATAATTTTATTAATTTTTGTTGCTTAGGTTTAGAAATGTATTTGTTGCTTCTACAATCTGCCCAAATGATATGATATGATATGATGTGCCTCTGTTATACAAATCTGCAGTGGGTTTGTTATTATTAAAATTTGAATAGTATGTATGTTAACTGGATTGTGAAGTGTCATACTTTTTGGCTGGAGTAACACTCAAAAATATAGATTGCCTAAGTTTTAGTTATTATTCTCAATGTCATATTATAGAATTAGTTTACCACAAATCAATTGAAACTTATGAAGAAACAGTATGTACTTGAATATGTTTTTGCAAACATTTATATGCTTGTACAATTTGCCCAAATGACAGTACTATGTATGTCGGCTTAATTCTGAGTTGTACTTCTGAGAAGGGAAATTATTTTTTGCATAGAAACTTTTTCTATCTATGTCACAGGATTCATCATCATCACTGTTAATAAAATTATTTTATCGAAGTCTTACATCCAAATGCTTAGTACTTGCACAATAATCAATTGCTATTTTCATCTTTTGAAATCCCGTACTTTATTTCCTTTTTGGCATAGGATGATCAGGATGGTCGTGTGTGGGTGCACAATAACAAGCAGGGATTCCAAGACTGTGAAGCATATGCATGTCTTGAGCAGTGGCTTGGAAAAAAAGCAGATGAATACTGGGACAATAATTTTGATTCACTTTGTTTGGTAATTCTATTATCATTTCTGAAAGATCGTCAAATTCTTGTTATTCATTTAGGACTAAAATCAATATATTGTTTTAAATTGAAGTTGCTTTCTCAATGTGGGCTGTCTATCCAATTTATCATATTAGGTTGTTTCAAATATTTGAATTTGATAACAGTAGCTTAATTAAAATTTTGAATGGTTCATGTCCTCTTATTCTTCCTTTACCTGGGAAGATTGCTAAACTTTAATTTTATTTATTCCGTAGGACAATGAGGACAACTGTGTCTACAAACCAGATTGTGAGTGGGTGCAATGTGACAAATGCAGAAAGTGGAGAATGTTGCCTCCCACCTTTGACAGCCGAGAGTTGCCTATGCAATGGTATGCTAACAGACATTTCACATTCATATATCTGTTTGAATAAATTGTGACTGATTATTCTTTGCTTGATTGTATAAGCAATATTCTCTCTCTCACTCATTTATCTAAATTCATATTGCTTGAATTGAATCTGAATATTTCTTGTATCATTTACAAAAAAATTGTGCTATTCAAGGGAAACTGTTCCTGAGATCCCTAAATTTGGAGTTCTCATCAGTCAGCGTAAGCTATCAGCTTATTATTGAGATTCTCACATTGGATGTGATATAGACTAGTTTTTATTGTGAGATGAATCTCTTGCCTTTCAACTCTATTTTGCAAGGTTGAGTTAGACCCAACCAAAATTCTAAGGTTGAAGCTGAGCCGATCAAAGATCTGGCCTCCCCGTAATCGTGTTAAGCTCTAGATGTTCTCACATGGGCTCGTGTGTGTGGCAGTTTTTTTTGTTTTGTTTTGGGGGGGGTTCTTACATTGGATGCGATATGGTCTGGATAAGTGTTAATAAGTTAGAGACATCTCTCACCAATTTTGTGGAATGAGTTAGACACTATCCAATTCTAATGTCTATCATGGTATAAGAGGAAGGAATAATAGTGGAAAGAATGAATAAAATCTGATTCTGATTACACTATAAGGAAACACCAAGAGATAACGACATTGTTAATTTATAAATATTTATTGAACAATGCACTTCAATAATTCAAGAATGAAACTATAATCATAATTAGTGTGTTACTGCTATATAGCGGCTCATGTATCTTAGTGCTAGGAACCCGGAATTCTTATTGATAAGAAAAAACACTTTCATTGAGAAAATAGGAAGAATGTGGGAGAAAAACTCTCTTCCATGGTTTCCCCTTTACAACAAAGCCACTGGTCTATTCGTATAACTTTACAATACTCAATAATCCTACTCCTATATCCATGTATTCTTGTGTTATGAAGCACGGATGCGGACACGTACACCGGACACAACACTGACACACCGACACAGCTAATAATTTGAAAAAATCATAATTAGTGTGTTACTGCTATATAGCGGCTCATGTATCTTAGTGCTAGGAACCCGGAATTCTTATTGATAAGAAAAAACACTTTCATTGAGAAAATAGGAAGAATGTGGGAGAAAAACTCTCTTCCATGGTTTCCCCTTTACAACAAAGCCACTGGTCTATTCGTATAACTTTACAATACTCAATAATCCTACTCCTATATCCATGTATTCTTGTGTTATGAAGCACGGATGCGGACACGTACACCGGACACAACACTGACACACCGACACAGCTAATAATTTGAAAAAATCATAATTAGTGTGTTACTGCTATATAGCGGCTCATGTATCTTAGTGCTAGGAACCCGGAATTCTTATTGATAAGAAAAAACACTTTCATTGAGAAAATAGGAAGAATGTGGGAGAAAAACTCTCTTCCATGGTTTCCCCTTTACAACAAAGCCACCTGTCTATTCGTATAACTTTACAATACTCAATAATCCTACTCCTATATCCATGTATTCTTGTGTTATGAAGCACGGATGCGGACACGTACACCAGACACGACACTGACACACCGACACAGCTAATAATTTGAAAAAATCACATAATTCAGTGTAATTACAAGTGTCGGTGTCGGACACGACATGTGTCCGACACCGGGACGCGCCTAATCCAAGGAGTGTATGTGCTTCATAGGTTCATACATGATACTCTCTAACCAGTCAATCAACTAACTAACTTTCCTAACTACCCTATGTTCTATATCCTAACAATACACGCCCCTCACAAACTACCTTTTCCTCAAGGTTGAAATCTACTAAATTTTCTCATGTTTTATAGCTTTAAATATTTGAGTTCTGCAAGTTCCTTGACTCTCTAAAAATAACGATTTATTGTCTCTCAATAAATACTGATTCATCATTCAGTATTCAATCTGAATGAAGTTTCCGATTTTGATAAAATCAAACAAAACATTGCCCTTTTCTCAGATTCTCTTAATTTCACTGAACTTTAGAACTGTAATGGTTGCACTTAGTCAATTTCATCATAAAGGGAGGGAATTAAAAAATTCAAACCTCTACCAAAAAAAAAAAAAAAATCAAACCGCCACCAGAGGTTTGGCATTGACCTGAATGTTTTGGAAGTTAGAGTGCAGGATTTCCTTGCAATGTCAGGATCATCCAAAACTTGATTGTTCATCCAAGGGTGTTGCTATTGTTGATTTGAGTCGTGGCCAGTGACTGTCCCTGCAGCCATCATTAGCTCCAAGTAACATTGGAACCATTATTTCTTTATGAAAATGTTTTGGCTTATTTATTTTTTGTATATTGTAGAATATAATCTTTGGAAATATTAAAGGAAGAATAACAATATCGACGAAAGCAAATATGATTGCCTGTTTTGTGAACTAGTTAATTATGAACTCTTGCTATTTTAGGTTCTGTTATATGGAGCCTTTCAAAGGTAAATGTGCAGACGCTGAACAGAAGGTGAAGCCTGGCATAGTCGCTGTTTCCACGAAGCGGTCAGGATATGATTGCATGCTGAAAGATTCTCGTAGTATCAAGATGGAACCTGATGCTGATATTTCTGGAACAGGTTAGACCTTAAACATAACTAAGCTACGAAATTGGCCCATTATATTTGCAATACGTTGTTAAAAGTTCTATACACAAATTCTAATATGTTGGATATAAAATTTGATGCTGTGCCTTTCAAAGATTTATCTTACTCTTGCAAATGGTCAGGCTTAAAATTTAATTTAGTTAAAAGAATGGGGTTGGTACTATTTCGATTTTTGACTATTGAATGCTTTTGATTATGGTATCGAAAGTTTATGCATTTTAGTGGTGGATGAGTTTTATAATCTAGATGGCATCAAAAATATTTACCCAGTCCATTTTCCAGTCATCATATAACCTTTTATGTTGCTACTTTTGTTTTGACTAATAGGTTAGATTGTAAGGTAGGTGGGGTTGGGATGGAATTCATAGGGCTCTCTTGTAAATGGGAAAAAGCATACAACATATGGCTTACCCATTGCATGAAGTGGTTTATTGATGCTCTATAGGTGGGTGAATTGGGAAGTTTGTTTGCAATTTGATGCTGTGGTAAATTGGTAATTAGTCATAGGTTCATGCTGAATAGGAGTGACATACTACTTGAGCGCTTTCAAGCATTCTGTATAAACAAAAATTCATCAAATGAAATGATGTAAAGTTTAGTGAAGATGGCATATTATTTTTATAAAAAAAAAAGTTATGCTTCATTTTTAATCCGGTAAATCGGTAAATAGTCACATGTTCATGCTGGACAGGAGTGACATACTACTTGAATGCTTTCAAACATTCTGTATAGAAAATTTCATCAAATGAAATGGTGTAAAGTTTAGTGAAGATGGTATATTATTTTTAATAGAAACTTATGCTTCATTTTTAAATCCTCAGCAGTTTAATCGACATAATAGATGATATTTTGCGAGTTCTTTTTCTTTTAAAATTCTTCCTGACATCCAGCCACTAAAAAATTACGTCACTTTGGTTAGTAGTATCAATATACTTACGTGTGAACATAGGTATTATGTAATTTATATTGTGATTATGGTATTATGGTTACTAAATATATGCTGATTTTTTATTTCATGACTATGTGTGACCTTTATTATGTGTTATCTCAACTTGTAGATGACAAATTCGTCAATTCTGAGAATGTACAACATCCAACCTTGAAGCGGTTGAAAAAGGGACTTCCAAGACACGAAGATGCCAAATCTCCGTCGTTGAACAAACCAAAAAAGAGATAACCACGCAAGTTAAAACTACCACTTGAAATATATTTTTCTTTTTATTCTCCATTCAGCACAAGTTCAGGTTTTGGAAGCCCAAACCAAAATGTCCGCCAACGACATAATCTCAAAACCTTGGAGTTCTCTTTTTTGGCGGGTGATGTAAAGGCTCCCAAATTGTTCAACATATTGGAACACTAACTAACTTCCGATAGTGTTATTTGTGCTTACAAGCCTATCGAGTTCTAGCTTTCGATAAATGCTTCTTCAACAATTACCTTTTTTTGTTTTGTTAACCCTCTGGTTTCTTTCTTCTAGAGGAATGGCTCTGATAATCTGAAGTTCAGCCGAAATGTAAGTAATGTTTGGCCAGCTTTGGATGAATGTTTTTCAACATGTGAATATTATTGACCCAAATTCCTTGCATTTATAGCATCTCACATTTACACGTTATAATTGTTAGGAAGATCTTTAAATAGTCTTCAAAGTTGATTTGATATTTGATGGCTAAGATCAATAAATGTGTCACACATTTACTTAGCGGAATTCAAATCCTTTTTTTATACTAAGGAAATACACTTTAATATGATAGGGAACAATAGTTCTCATAACAATTTGCAAACGAAGAGGAGCACATCCAAGGGGAGGGATGGAGGGATGGAAAGACGCTGAACTCCATGTGGTTGGCTGTAAGCAAAATTTTGCCATCCACTCTGAAACACCATTAATTTCCCTACGAATTGAGAGATCTTTACCAGCCTCACCTTAGAAATATTCCACGACCACTTATTCACAAATCAATAGTCAAGGTGAAAAGGTACAGAACCATGAACCACAGGCTTCACCAACACCATCAGGTCACATTTTGCCATATTTTTACAAAAGGCCGTGCTCCAAAGAACCTCAAACGTAGTGATCACCCTGCAAATGTCCGTTGTAAGGGCATTAGAAGGCCAAGATTCCTCGTTAAACTACCTAGATAGTGACCACAATGATCTCTACAAAATCCGATACAAGAAGCTTGGTGCCTTAGAAGACACACTGATTCATCCCCATTAACCTCAACCCAATCTTAATAGAGAGGCTCCCAACAAACTAAGGTGATTTCATAACAAATTGATCTTCTGAGATTCATGCCACATCATCTCTTAGACAGAAGGATTCATGCTAGCATACACAAAGCTGATCAAGAAATAATTTGATTGGGATGCATATACCGTCAATGAGAGACAAGAACTTCCAACCTCCGCATATAATATAGACTATTAATTTTTCCACCTATTTACATTTCGCGCATCCTTCATTTTTTACGAAAATATGCAATTTGGATTCTATAATTGAACACAGTTTGAATATTTTCGGATTATAGAATCCAAAATATGCTTATATATAAGCACCAATTAGATCCTCTCTCATTTCTTACCAAGTTGAGTTATCTAAAGGGAATCAAACCAAGTGCAAGCCTTCATATTCCACGTTAATATCTCGATTAAAAATCCTAAAGTTAGAGACCAATGCAGCATCAAGTTGATTTTTGCGTATATGAGTAAATCTTGCTTTTGATAGACCATTTTTGGTAAATTCAACATTGAGAGTCTATATGCCAACGTAACTGTTCGTTAGAACAACAACTAGTAACAAAAGATTAAATAAGAGAACGAAAGAGAAAGGCGATGAACATACTATATTTGTTAATGTAGTTCGGCCATTTATACCTACCTCTACGACTATAGAGTAATTATATTTCCGTTTCTATTATTGTGATGAGAATTTTAGTTTAAATGTTACAAGTTGTATATATAGTACTATTACGGTTCAGTATATGTTTATGGGAAATGTTAACGGGTGTCCTCATGCTAGGGATGGCAATGGGTACCCAATGGATAGTGTAACAACTTTAGTGTCCTTCCCCATACCCTATGGACACCTAAGTGCTCATACCCGTACCCATTATCTGAACTTTAATTATAAAAAGACAATAAAAACATCACAATTAAAATAAAACTATGATCCAATTTTTTTTAAAACAACTCATAAAATAGTATAAATCGTAGTATTTAGCCAAATCAAAAAACAACAAAAATATTTCTCGAAAATTAAAATAAAAACATTTAAAATACATATAAAAAAGTGCATGTTAAAATAAACATCAAATTGATTTAAATCATAAATTTGTAGCTCGTGAGCTTATGAAGGTAAGGATGAAATGATTACCATATTAGTTTTTATGTTTAGTTTATTATTAAATAGCTAAATAAATTAAATATTTGTACGTAAAAAATAAATAAAATATTTCTTATATTATATAAATATGTATATGCGGGTTGAGGGGCTGGGTAGTATAGTGCCCTCTACCTCATGCACTCTTTAAGGGCCATAAGTAGTAAGTGTTTATGAAAAAATGTGTAATTAATGCACCGGAAATCGGAACATTTGATTTTTTTTTTTAAAATAACTATAATGCTTAAAGAGTGTCTCGGATGCACCCGTTAACGCGACTCCGTTTATCTAGTAGTTGTGGGTACGGAACCAAGGGTAAATCTGTAAAACCACATACACAATCCAATGACAAAACACAAACGTTTTTGTTGCTACAAAGTTCAATCTTCGCTACTGTCACAGTTCTCAGTTCCCTCGCTTTTTCACGACGCAAAAACATCGCTTTTGGTAATCCTAATAACCGGTCTCTTCAACGTCGCTTTTTCTTCTCAATTCAGGTCGATTGAATCAAGGGTTCCAGAAGAAGAGAGTCAGGAAGAAACTAGCCGGTCAATTATCCGCCACCGCAACAACCACCTACTCTTCTATTCTCCGCCTTCCTCCTCTCCCGTAATTACCTCTTCTATCCCTATTCCATTTCACAATTTTATCATTTATTTTCTAAAGCTTTTATATCGTTTCTTATCATATTTGTTCTTATCTGTTTCTTTTTTCCTCCATAATTTGTATCTTACAAGTGTTACTTATATGTTTGAGTAATTGGTATCTTTATGATCAAAAATTTTATAACCCTACTGAAATTGAATTTAAATTTTCAGCATTCAATTTGAAAATTATGGTTGTTAAGAGTTTCGCATCGGATAGGAGATAAGTGGGGTCCTCACCTTACAAGCTGGTTTTGTGGAGTTGTGTTAGGCCCAACCACGATTTCTAAGAATGGTTATCTTATTGGCGAATGTTAATTTTTCAATTGTGGAGACCTACGAAGCATGGTCACGAATGCTGAACATGACATTGTAATAATTCGAGAAAATTAATTAATTGAATGTAATCATCGGTGTGTTGGACACTGGACGCACGTGTTAGGAAATCCTAGCGAGAGTAGTGGCCGACCCCAAAAGTGGGATAGAGTCTAGCAGTATGACAAGTAGCTGTCACCAATATTTGATTATTTTTTGAACAAATTTTAGATGAAGAATACTATAAAGAATAATTCTATAAAGTATAACACTGAAATAGTGAAATCTCATGAAACATTCCTAAGAAAAAAATATCTGAGGAAGAAAAAAAAAAAGAAGGAAGAGAGAAACCATCAAACAAAAGACAGAGGAACAAATAAAGAAAGAACAAAGAAAAGAAAACAGAGGAATAGCACAAAATGAAGTTGAACCGAGGAACAGTGGAAAAAAAAATTGCGAGAGGAAGAGAGGAAGAGATTGTGAGTTGAGAACAGAGAAAGAGAGAAGAGATTCTCAGGTCGTGTTTTTCAGTTGGAAGATAGAAAAGTGTGTTTCGCGGCGCAGGTGAGAAAAGATAAAGAGTTGAAAAATGTCAGGGTTTACAGAATCCCCAAAATGCCTTAAAAAAGGTTTTAAAAATAGGGTTAGTTTGAAAATTTCCGACTAAAATCAAATAGCGGCCGCTATCCGCTACTCCACTAGAGCAGCTGAAGCGGGTGCTATTTGGTTTCGCGCCACTACGACAATTACTGTAGCGGTTCGTCGCCACTATGCTATGCGCAACTGCTATAGCGTAGCACCACTATTAACTACTATGTGTGTTAATCCCACAGAGGTGGCTACATTATATGCTATCATGTGTCATTACTTGTTCTTTTTATTTTGAAATGAATAAGGTGGTTTTATATGAAGATAAGTTGTCTCTGTTTGTTAGGTTTTATGTGAAGGTTCAATATGCCTAGCTCTATTTTTGAGTAAATTTTTTGTCAGAGTTTACTATTTAGGTACTTCACAGTTGGATTTGAAAATCTGTGCACATGTTACTGTTCTTACTGAATTGTTGTCGTTGTTGTTGTTTCCTTGCTTTATTGCTTATCCTCTGCTTGTATTCTAGAACTCACAATTTATGTGTATGTGGTTCTTAAGAAGGAATAAATATTTGATTCGACAAAGACGCGTTACGTTCTACACGAAGGAAAAGAATCTTGCCATCACAGCCCTTGCAGGCAGTTCTCTGAGTAAGTATTCATCATGTTTTCCAACAATTTTTTAATGGCTTTATCTGTGATTTTTAAGTTTTAGATCACTGTTTTAATTTAATATGGTCGTAATGAATTAATGAAGTATTAGACCTCACTGTAAGAATAATGAAATAGGAGATAATGAAATAGGAGGAATAATGATACTTTTATGCTATAATAATTTATTTCTTCATAACATTTTTGTTTACTTTGATGCCAAGACATGAAAACATTTACACTCTATGATGCTATCTAAATGCAACAACAACATTGTTTTTAAATTGCATGTGCTATTTGGCTTTAGTACCAGAAATTTTTCCTAGTTTTACAAACCCCAAATTTTTTATTTCAGGAAAATCAGCTTCGCGACTCACAGTTGTTTCATCTACACTAACGGCTGTTTCATCTCCACTATCTACTGATAGCCATGGTCACCTCTCACTCAGTGTTCGCATGTCTCGAAGAAGTAGTTATAGTACCCGTACACAAGCATACATATATCATTGGTCTGGCTTTCGAATCCCTGCAAATGCTGAGAAGCCGGAATGGTGGTGGAGGACTTTATCCTCTATACCCTATCTAATAGCATTGCAGATGTCTGCAGCTGGGTATTATCTACAACCTTTGCTTGATAAATTCAATTTATTTGAAAATGTGATCTTTTATATCCCAGGAGCTGTCAACAGATTACCGACCTGGTTCCCTATATTATACTGCTATTTGGCTATCATGGTAGTTGTTAAAAACAAGGACTTCCCCCTTATCTTCAGATTCCATGTAATGATGGGAATGCTACTGGAAATTGCTCTGCAGATAGTATGGGTTGCAAGCAATTTTATGCCACTTCTACACTTCCAAGGGAACACTTGGGATGTATTACTGGGCTGGTGTAGGGTTGGCATATATTGTCTTGATTATGCATTCCATCAGGTGTGCTCTTCTTGGTACTTTTTCGAACATCCCACTTATTAGTGAATCGGCTTTCCTGCATTCCCTACTTAATATAGGAGGAATCCAGTGGCCATTTTAGGAAGTAGTCAAGAGCATATTTGTAAACTATATGTGGTTTTGTAGTGATAGGAAGGATTGTGGTTACTCGTTATTGTTTGTAGACTGTAGTTGACATTATACTCAATTATATAAGGAGATAACGGTTATTGAAATTCTGATAAGGATTCTAATAATTGCGCTGTTGTTTTTCTTGTCTCTCCATCCCAAATTCACCTGCACGGCATACGCAAACCGAAATCTTTGATGGATGGCCAGTTTTGTGAATACATATCATCCCACAATAGAGCATATGTATCATGCATGGTCTTATTGGTTTCCCTCATTTCCAATGTGAAATTATTTGTATAAATTATTTAGCTTGGGTTCTCTTGATGACTTAAATTAATATGCATTTTAGCTATTTCCAATTTTTAGTGTCATGCTATACTGAATTAAATGTATTAGAGAATGTATTTGGCTGTGAAGAAAATTAATTCAGCTTAATGCCAGTTCTGCTTCTGAAAAATCATGATTGATAGAGCTGTAATGATATTCTGAGCCATATCTTGTTTATTTTCTTGCTTAACATGATATTTTAATTTTATGCTTCAAATTGGCCTATGATTATATTATATTTGAATTATTTGAAGTGTTTTGAATCCAAACCCATGTTTACAAGGGAGAACCTACTCAGTGCAGAGACATTAATATGACATTATTGGATTTGAACGAGGTTTTAAATCTTGAAGCTATTATATTTCTCTGTTTTACTTATGAAATCAAATTTTGAGAAATTGTCTTTGGCTAAATTACCCAAGCTGAGAGTTTGAAAAACTAGCCACTGAGCTTGCTGGTGAAATGTGATACTTTGTTTGGAATATGGAATTGCTCATAGATGATTTGCTTGAATTTTTATTTTAATTTTTGAGAAAAATTATTTGTTTGAATTGTTAGTATTGTCAGAATGCCTAATGCTAATGTTGGATGATGAAGAATTGATATTGTTGTTGATGACATGATTTTATACTTTTAAACGGTGTTGTTAAATAGTGACTATAACATTATTGCTTAGCAAAATTTGAACAAATCGTTATTGTTTCACGATACATTATTTAGTACATAATATTGTAAAATATCACCTATAGCTACGCTATTGCTATGTTGCGTTGTGGAATTTGAACAAACCACTGTTTTCCGTGATCTACAATTGACAACATTACTTTTAGAAGATTTGGACCAATCCACTTGCATCCATCTATTATTCGTCAATGGACCAATCCAAGTTTGCAACTTCTTCCCAATGACCTTCCTAGTGTAACCTTCCTAGTCCATCATCTCATATACCTAACCATCCGTATATCTCACTCACCATATCACATAATCCTTCTCTTACCTCTTCCACCACCACGACATCCTCTTACCCCTCCATGGATACACCCGATACCTCCTCATCACCTACACCACTAACCCAACATTCACCACCTACTCAGATTATGGCCAACCGTAGCATGTGAGGTTGCTACAAACCCAAAAGACTCTTTAAGAGTGATATTCAATTCATTTGTATGATTGCTCTATCCTAATATAATAAATCAATCGAGTAAGACTCTTCCTTATAGCCCAACACATCCGACCTTGAATATGTTATATTCCGGCTTTGATCCTAAAGTTCCATTTTGGAACACATTGTTAGAAAATTTACATTGAAGAGTCTAATTTATAAAGCGTGGCATATAATTAAAGGATTGCCATACACAATGGATTGGTATTTAGGATGAACTCTCTTAAGATTTATTCTCATAATAGGCAATCTCACTCAACTTACAATATTTCATTGAAAAATTTTAACACGCGTCTCTATAGCATAATCTCAAAAGTCAAATATAAAAAAGAAAAAAAATCTTGAAAATTCCGCATTTAATATCTTAAAAGTTATTAAAGTTTTTTTTTAGTAAAAAGTTATCGGTTATATTTCCAATATTTTTAATTTTTATTTTAAAGACACAAGTTAGCATGACCTTATTTTATTTTGTCTTTTTTACAATATTTCTTAGGAAAGTAAATATATTGTTTAACTTTTTTTATCAAGTAGTCTAATGACTGAAATATCACTTTGAATTAATCTTATGACTGCTCAACTCATGAATTTAATGTTTGTATTATTTTTTCTGATGTGGGTAGCCTATGAAACTGAATATACACAGAGACTTATTTTATTAAAATAATTGAAAATGATAAGGGGGGACAAGAGCAGAACGTGAGATAGAGCGTGAAAGGTGCAGCCGAGTTTTGCTGGCATTGCCTCTCTTATCATGTCATAATCCTCAACCAAGTAACAAATTTTCATTCTCATAAGTGAAATAAGAATAATTTTTTTGCACAAAATAATAAGAAGCTTCAGGGGCTAGCTAGATAACGTTACTTCCCTCACATGTTGTGTTATCCATATTCCATACTTGCATTGCGGTTAACACGTAGAAGGGACGAGAAACACGAGTGAATGATATGAAATATATGTGTGAATTGAGTGAGAGTCACTCTACTCATGAAGAAGTTTGTTTAAAAAAAGGCCATAAATAATTCTTATTTCAAATTATTAAAATATATTTATTAAATTATATGTGATTTTAACTCAGTCGGTAGATAAAGATCGGTGTTCGAATATTAAACACTTCACTTATGCATGCTTAAGAGATGAATTTTTAACAACTATGCTGTAAATTAAACATATTTGTGTGGAAGAAACATTTGTATATAAAAAGTGGAATGCATTATTAATTATTATCTTATCTTAATATATAAATGTGAAAATGGTATTTATATAGTTAAATAAGTTTATGGAAGATGTAGCAGCAGGTGGGTAACATGTACATGAGCTTAGCCTGATGGTGAGGGGACAGATATTGCCACAACACGTGACCCATGAATGTGATATTATAGATCATATGATAAATAAAAAAGGGAGTTACTATTGTGATTGATTTGAGCCATAACGCAATGAGTCTCATGACCATGAACACGACCCCTTACAACATTAACAACCATAATATAATAACCATGACATAGGCAAAAACAATATATATAATTAAACATATAAAAAAACTTTTAGATGAGATGTCACAAAACACTTCTAACTTAATCAAAATTCTGAATTAAATTCAATATTGAGCGATCAGCGGCGTTAAAAAATTTAAAAAGATTTTACGACCTATTTTAATCTAACAAGACTCGAGCGGTTTAACACATCTGATTTACGTCAAAGATAATAATTAAATATTAAGAAATAAGGCTAATCATTTTTTTTATTGGACTTCCGACCTTACATACAATGCATTGTCTTGACAACTGGGCAAGAGAACAAGGGAGGCTAATTTAATCTAATCAATGTAGTTGTGCCGCGTTGTGTGTTGCTGAAAAGTGAAATGGCATTGACGTGAATAGTTACTTTGCCAGCTGGATACACCTATGGACGTGTCCCCCTTCCCAACACTTACACCCGTCTCTTCCATTTTATTTTCACTTTCTTTTTCTGCTTCTACTTCTAGAAAATACCAAATATTTCTATACATATTTTTTCAAAGAAATCCAATATTTTTTTTAAAGATGTTAAATTAACAATAAATCTGAAACTTTGAGGAGAATTACACTTTCAAATTTTAAATCAATACCACTAAACCAATTTAAATTGATCAAAAGAAATCCAATATTATACCTTGAATCAAATATGGTTATATGATATTTTATCAAAAAATTATGGCTGCATAATAGAATATTTTCTCAAAGGTTATAGTAATGCTACATATTTTTTGACTCATATAACTTTTATGATCTCTAAATAAATAGGAAGAGACTTGCTTTGTCAAAACTATTGATAACACATTAAATTTATTTAAATTCTTAAAAAAAATATTTAATTCATTTAAATAACATTTATGATATTTAATATATTCTTTAAAAAAATATTTAATATATTCTTAAAAATATTTTTATGATAATTTTTATTGTATTTTAAAATTGTGACCATTGATTTAAGTGATAAGTGATTTAGACAATCTTATGTATCTTATAGATTCTCTAGATAATAATCAATGTTAAACGGGAAACAAAAATTTTTGTGCTAATAATATAAGAGAAATGTTAACAAGTGTTTCCGTGACATTCTTTAAGATCTTTAAAAAATATTTTTTTTTTAAAATTGATGTAATCAATGCATTGAAAATTAAAATTTTTGACTTATTTTATGAAATAATTTCTTTTTTAGAATGTTTAAAGAATACTCAAAAACACTCGTTAACAAAACCTATAATATAATAACCTACGAAAGTTTTAAATCTTGATACTCACTCCGTCCTATTTGAACAAGAAATTATCTCAAACGGATCGAGATAGTTAATAATGACATTAATGTTGATTTGAATTTCATACTTTAATATCATAAAGTCAAACTCTTTTTAATTTGATAAAGAAAAGAAAGTATCTTATTTTTTAAATTAAGTTCAAAACTTGATTAGAACTTAGAAGAAAAAAACCTGATTTAGTTTTGCCCATTGTATTTGTATGTTATGAATATGAATACTAGCAACAGTATTGTATGTTGTAATTAGACTAAATCCATTTATTTCGGAATGGATTAAGAAAAGCAGCACTTATGTCATAAAACAGGTAATTAGTTTAAAAACCGCGGGCGTGACCAAAAACAACACGCTGGCATCGTCGTTATTACTCTAACCAGGTAAGGGTATATCCGTCATTACACAAAATAACGCATAAGACAAAACATAAAACAACTAGAAAAACAACAACAGAAAAACAGAACACTGCTAGAAGAAAGAAGAACAAGAATTGCAAAAAACTTGTGAGAGAGAGCACAAAAATCATACCAATTCAGATCCTTAAACTTTAAGGACTTTCTTCTCTGTTCTGTCGTTTTGTGTCAAAAAATTTGTTTTTTTTCGTTTTGTGAAGTTTTTGTGCGTTTTTATGTTAAAATGCTAAAAACTGTCTGTAAAGGAAAAGTGATACTAGAAAATGGTTTAATTTTCAATTGGGTTTTCATTATGATGTTAAAGTTTTGAACTTTTTGGAATCTGGGTTGTGAAGAAAAAAAATGGAGTGTTGGAACAGTGTTGATGGTGTGGTTGAAGAGATAATGAGGATTCATAGATCTTTACCTGTTAGACCAGGGATTGATGAAGTTGAAGCAGCAAAAGGGTTGATTTTGAATGTTGAAAAGGAAGATCAACTTAGGTTTGATTCTATAGGTAGACAGAGTAAAGGTAATGATGTACCTGATGAACTTTTCATGATTTTGCAAGAGATGCAGAAGAATTTTGTTTGCTTTCAGAGTAATGAACAGAAGAGGGAAGCTTTGAAACTTCTTGATCTTGAGAATGTTCATTCACTGTTTGATGAATTGATTCAGAGAGCTTCTGATTGTGTTTCAAATCCAAGTAACGGTTCAAATTCTAGGAAAATCGGTTATTCTGCTGGTTCTAATGGTTCTGCTTCAACGGTTTCGACGAATTTTTCCAAGAATTTGGCTTCTGGTTCTGGTTCTAGAAGTGGTTTTGATAAGCAGGTTCCTTCAAGTGCTGGTTCTTCTACCTTGGCTCGTGTTGAGAAAGATGTTTCTGCTAAGGGTTCTGAATTGTTTTCAAGAGATGATAGTTATGTGAGCAAGTCCAAGTCTACATTCTACCATAATGGGTTTGGAATTGAAACAAATTTCTCATCCAAACCACAAATAATGGATTCATCGTTAAAATCCACAACTGCTGCAGGTATAATATTTCACTATTGCAATTTTGTTATTTATATTATTGTTTATTTGGATGGCCATATTCAAAGCTTTAAACCATGGTAGTAGTAATGATAACGATTGGTTTTGTCGCTATTCTTGATATCGTTGAGAATTGCGGTCTCTAATGTGATGGATGCTGCCTCAATTGCAGTCACGTTTGACTTTGATGGAATGTTGTGCTGATGGGATGTTGTTTTGTAGGTCAAGATGGTGATAAGTTGAGTTTGATTAAACTTGCTAGCATAATTGAGGTTTCTGCGAAGAAAGGAACCCGTGATCTCAATCTCCAGGGCAAGTTGATGGACCAAGTTGATTGGCTGCCTGATTCTATAGGGAAGTTATCTAGTTTGGTTACCCTTGATTTATCAGAGAATAGGATCGTGGCTATACCTTCCACAATTGGAGGCCTTTCATCATTGACCAAATTGGACTTACATTCCAATAGGATCACAGAGATTCCTGATTCTGTTGGAAATCTCTTAAGTCTGGTTTATCTATATCTGAGGGGAAACAGTTTAACAACCTTACCTGCTTCTGTGAGCAGATTGATACGTCTTGAGGAGCTTGATGTGAGTTCAAATCTAATTTCAGTGCTTCCTGACTCTATAGGGTCACTTGTTAGCCTCAAAGTGTTGAATGTGGAAACTAATGATATCGAAGAAATTCCATATTCTATTGGTAATTGTTCTTCCCTTAGAGAGTTTCGTGCTGACTATAATAAGCTAAAAGCCCTGCCAGAAGCTTTAGGGAAGATTGAGAGTTTGGAGATTTTGTCTGTGCGGTACAATAACATCAAACAACTACCTACAACAATGTCAACATTGATAAACCTGAAGGAACTTAATGTGAGTTTCAATGAGCTTGAGTCCATCCCTGAGAGCTTATGTTTCGCTACCTCTCTTGTCAAGATGAACATTGGAAATAATTTTGCTGACATGAGATACTTACCTAGATCAATTGGGAACCTTGAATTGCTTGAGGAAATGGATATCAGCAATAATCAGATACGTGTTCTCCCTGACTCGTTTAGGATGCTCACAAACCTACGTGTCTTGCGAGTGGAAGAAAATCCTCTTGAGGTTCCGCCTAGAGAAATAGCTGAGAAGGGAGCACAGGTATATTTTATTACTTTGTTTTGTAATCTAGTTCGTTTTTATGTATTTTAATTTAATGAATATGGTTATGTTTATTAAATCTCAAATTTATTGTGTTGGTGCATCTTAGGCCGTTGTTCAGTACATGGCTGAGTTTGTGGAGAAGAGGGATAAGAAAGATGTTAAACCACAGCCACTTAAGCAGAAAAAGAGTTGGACCAATATCTGCTTTTTTTCAAGGAATAACAAAAGAAAGCGTGATGGAGCTGATTATGTGAAAGCTTGATTTCCTTCAATGGCATACCAAGCAACTGCTTCCATTAATAAGTAAGTTTGAGTTGTATTACTTTCTCAATACATCGATAAACGACTAAATTAGCATTGAATTTTACTTGTGCACTCGTTATATGCTTAGGATTTGTATAGAAGAACTTATTATGACTTTTTTGAACTTATTTTATGACAAGTACTGAAGGCAGGCAAGTATTAGATAGTGTTTATAAAAATAGTATGTGACATATTCATAAGCTGTTTCAAGAAGCTTGTTATGATATTGTATAAAATAGTTGACAACTATGATAGCAATTAACTAAATTACTTCTTTTATAACAAAAATAGTTTATACAATAACACTTACATAGTACACACTTGTTCAACAAGTGTATGCAACCTTAATCTAAATTCTAAATCTTTATTGTTCATATTAACTTAGGTTCATCCCATGTGACATGGCTATATTTCTTCAGTGGGAATCATAGCAGAGAAGGGAAGGTTCGGCTGCCGATATTCTCTCCATTTTCCTGTTTGGCAAGGATTGAGAAATAGAGACAAAATCAAATATCTTTCAGTTCAAGGTTAATATATGGATGGTGGGAGAATGAATTGACAGCATTGGTTGGCTGTTGCTACAATTCCATTTGAGTTGGCAGCACAAATTTGTAGATTTCTTGTTCTATAATTTCTGATTTCTTTTTGAACTTTTCCATTTTATTTCATTAGTATTTCTGTTGTCTTGAAATTAGGAAGTGTACACAATCCAACAGGAAAATAGAGATGATATGATGGAGAGAGAAAGTGAATGTGATTATGTACAATTGAACCTTTAATCCATTGTTAAATGATTCATAGTTACTGTTACTGATTGTTATTTTATGTAAAGTTAAACTTTACTTGGCTGGAAATTGAATATTCTATTGAAGGACTAGTAATAACACATGATTATCTAATTGCTGACCAACACATCTTTGGCTCATTTAATCATGTGGGCAGCTGGAGAATATTCTTACATTTTGTATGTTTATGATGTTAATCATAACCTAGGAAAATGTTAACAAGGGCATACATCACCCGTTAAGAAATTAGTTATAGAATTGATGATTTTCAGAAATATTCAATTTTTTGTAAGTTTAAAGTGTTTATTTAAGCACAAAATCTTTCTATCATATTCTTTTTAGAAAATGATATTTGCATTGAAATGCATCTTTGCGAATATTCATGACCGTATGTTATTTCACCTTCACGAAATTTATATTGAATGAAAATTGAGTATTTTTATTTTTATCTTTGACATAATTATAATTATATATGTAGTTCCCTTGACATGCGTCATTCGAGCACAAGTTAATACGCTCTAAAAAAATCCATATTTAAAATAATAACATTAAATATGATAAAGCTAGTTAGATTTTTACTTACGTGAAATTTACTTCAAACCGTTAGTAAATTTAGTGAGATAGAATTAGAGATTTTTTTTTCCTTAACTAAATAAAAAAACAAAAAAACAAAAAAACAAATTTCAGTTTATCCAATTGTGTATGCTAGTGTAGAGGGGGTCCATTTGAATATAAATTCCTGGCTTCAGCCCTGGACCGAAGGGAATAGTACTGTTATGTAATATTTATGAACAATAGATGGGTAAAGGTTTGGAGGTTTGCTAGCTAGTTGTACAGTATCCTAGCTGGTACTAATTATTGCCCTCTGATTTTGTTGTATTATGATGTACTTATCCCACATTCATGAATTCATGGATAATAAAGGAGCATTTGTCATCAAAGCATTGGAAAATAAAGGACCAAAATCATAAATCTTAAAGTTAGAGGTTAAACTTCAAAATGATTAGCTTCTACTATAAAACATTGGTGACAAACATCTTGAATCAATTTCATTTTGGTATTAGTGCTTGTTTTAGCTTTTATTCTTGTTAATTCTCATGTCTATATGGTCTATAATGGAGGGTACTTGTAAACTTAGCACCTCTTTAAGCTCTCAATTAGAGACGATCTTATTGACAATTTCTTAAACATTTTTACATGTTTATAAGTAGCATGCGTTAAAAAAACAACTTGTTACAATATATTTAAAATACAATAACACATGATATTTAATAAAGATGTTCATTCAATTATATTTACGTCTTCGATTGCAGAGTAGTTCAATTATTTTATAAATGATTAAAGTTTACAATGTACAGCTAATATTTAAAATTTTAAATACCGTCTTCCAAATTAGAACATTACATGATGATTATATAAAAATAATTATAAAAATGTCAATTTATTAGCAGAAATAGACTAATAAGAAGGAATAGTCTATTCCTTAAAAATATTTGCCAAAATTGACTGTGATCCAAACTTTTAGAGTGAATTATTTGTCAATATGGCATTAGTTTGGCAAATACAAGTCCTTTTCAATCTTCCCAAATTTGCTAACGTTTGAAAGTTGGTTGGTCTAATATCACACGTTATTAACAATAATAATTGAAAAATAATTCTTCAACATAATGTTAATGTTGAATGCGATCTTTATATGAATTTTGAGAATGTCCAAGAGTTATAGAAGATATTTCTATATAGAGTAAGAGATAGAGATTTTTGTTTGACAAAGAGATAGAGATGGTCAAATATAGATAATATCGATCTTTTTAAGTTAAAAAAAGGTTGTAATCAACAAAGAGATAATTAGGAATCGTGTTTACAATAAAATTAAAAGATTAATTTCTGAATTCTTTAAAGTATAGTTCTTCTTTGACGTTTAATTATGAAGGTTAAAACTCTTAGAAAGAGTTTACTGCTCATTTAAGTCTCACAAAATTTGAGATATTAGTCTTTGCAGTTGCGCGAGAATGATAGAGATGACCCTTGATTTATATTGAAAGGGGCCCACAAAATCATGCACTATACATGAGATGAAGAGGAAAGTATACCATAAATCACCTAAGACAGCCTTTTCCTAACGCTGGCAACTAGGATGAGGATGGTGGCCAATAATTCCTTCCTTCAATTCAATCAAATATATAAATAAATGTCAAACACATACATGTGGGACGGACCAAACCAATAGATTCAGCTCTTGGTTCTTATTCACTTAATTGTCCAATTTGTGAGAGTTAAAAAAACATTACATGTGGTGGCGCATCATAATTTTGGACACCTAAGTGCAGGTAACTGTAAGATAATAAGTGCAGGTAACTGTAAATCCTGGATCATACATGTTATACTGGTATGATTCTCTACAAAATATAGAGACGTTGACATATTTGGGCTTAAAAATAAAAGAAAAAATACATGTTGAAAAATAGTTCATGAATTATACGAATTGATAAATACATGTTTAAAAATTGTAACACATAACTCAATAATCCATTTCATTGACTTCAATCATTAGAGGCCAAGATATGACTAAAGTGTAAAAATCAAACTAACAATTCGATTAACTCGAAGATTCATTCCAAAACAATTACTAAGTGCCCGTTTGTTTTCATGGTGGCATCCACACATTTAAGCCTATGCTCCATTTTATAGTTTCATTAGAGAGATATTATATTTCACGACTGAATTTTGTTCCGAATTCGCAAATCACTTACATGTTAGTTTTGTAAGATGTTTGGTCAAATATTCAACTGTTGTTTCTAGAAAATATAAAAAAAGTGGATGTAAAGCTTGGAAATTTTACAACCTTCGCGGTCTACTGCGAAACTACAATTCACTATAAGTAGCATTTTCCTTCATAAAATTCAAAAATGCATTGAGACACAATCATACAGGAGATTTTCCGTAAATCAAACAAGTGTTAAATTAGTTCGTCTATATCTGAATTATATGTTTACCTTTTTATGAGTGAGAGTTCAAATCTTCAGAAGTTACTAAAACTTTTTTTTGTTGAATACTCTTCTCATAAACCTTATAATGTCCTATTTAGTTTTCACTTCATTTCATTCTAATTTCTATTTCACCTATCCAAACCGGGGTTTGAGCTTGTGCAATATTCCTTTGAATTTGTCTAGAAATTTCAACATACCATTGGCGCCTAGCCCATAGCTTTAGGGTGTCCCCCCTAGTTGCCACTTCACTAATCAATAAAAAATTTGGCCAATCAAATTATCATTATGGTTAATTAATGACGGGTTAGCTTCCATGTGCAAAGGGAAAGAATACACTTGAGCCATGCATGCTTAGCTTAAAGAATACACTTTGTGATATTTTTTAAGGTGACTGTCATTATTCAATGTAGTCCCTCATTTTCTATACGTACGTCTTTTAAGGTTATTTTAATAAATTAAGAAGTAAATTTAATTAACAACTTTTTAAAATATACTCTATTTTCATTGACCTACTCACTCAATTTTTTTTTTCTTCATTAATACAAGTGTAAAATAAGAGTTGAGATTTCTCCATTTCATAGCGGAAAACGAGAGCACCAGTGCTAATGATTTTAGTGCAAAAAATATGTTGGCTAGCGACGTACACCATCTGGTCACTATTATAAGCAAAAATTTACATTTTGGATTCATACAATTAATGATGTATATGGTCTTTATTATAGACCACATACATCATTTATTGAATGAATCTAAAATGTTAATTTTTGCTTATATTAGTGACCGGAGGGTGTATATTGTAAATAATTATACCTTATGTACTAAAAAATATTAGTAATTCATGAAAAATGTTAGCAATTGTCTTAGGATACCGGGTAAGTTAACAAATATAAAATATTAGAATTTTTTTTACAAGTATAAAATATTGTCTGGATATTTTTACGGAGCATGTCGTTCATTTTAAGGAGTTTCCTGACTTTAAGTACATATATGGCTTTGTTAGGTATGTACTTTTTGATATATTCAGACTGACGGAGTATCAGTGAAGAAGGAGGCGCCTGTGAACTTTTTTACTGACCCACTAGATAAAAGTTCAACACTCAGGCCTGCAAATGTTATGGTGTACGGATGAGTTGGAGAAAAACATGCATGAGTAAACTTGACTGGGGTTTCATCACTTATGGGATTAGGTATCAGACCTTTTACCGTAGGACATACAGTCCTAAAAGCTGCGTCAAGTAAAGTGGCCAAATATGAGAAAGCGTGTTCTGACAATCAACATGATTTTATACCCTTTGCTTTTGACACTTTCGGTTTCTTATCACCAGAGGTTGTTGACCTTATACATAGAGTTCAAAAGATCATGCATAGCAATGTCATGTCTCCTAAGTCCATAAATGTTATGTTTACGATGATTGATTTTATCATTCAAAAAGGTCTAGCGGCGCATGGTACTGGATTCAATTTCTTAAAAAACCAAAAACAATGTTCTCTTCAATAGAAAATGTTCTCTTCAATAGAAAATGGAGTACCAAATAGAATGGCATCTAATCGAATTAATTTTTTTTTTTTAGAAAATGACATCTAATTAATTAATCAAAGTACTACTACTAGTATTGAATAATCGGAGGGCATGATACAGAACCTGCAGACACAAAGTTCTTCAACTTCTAACAATTCTTTAATCATTGGTCATTTCAATGAGTTTAATGAAAATATTCATTACGTGACAATCCAATCCCTACCCAATTGAGTCACACATTGCGTAATGCGTTGGCGGAACAGTAACCAAGTCAAAAATAGTTCTATTAAAGTTTTAATATTAAGGATAGTTGTTGGAAAGGTTCATGCTAATGTGGGAAATCTTTAAAAAGAAGATATTTTTTGTAAGTATAACTAGGAAACATTAAGATCTAAAAGCTTGAGGATAGGATGAAATCAAAGTTAGTTGAAAATTAGGCTTAGCTTATTTGTTGATTAAATAATTAGTTAAGTTACAGTTGGATTCTCGTGTGTCCCTCTAAGATATGGCAGCTTAGTTGGTTGCCAGGAGAGTATATGTAGATGTACAACTGTTATCAACACTTTGTTCCTACTACATTGGATTATAGTTTAGGTGGCATTTAAGGTAGACAAGTATCTCGAATGATCTACGAGACTTTAAGATAATTTTTAATGGAGAGAATTTAAATCCGTATTTAAAAATCGTTTGAAACTTTAACAGTGATCGGTTGTCGCTTTTATAAGTAGAAGTTGTTCATGATATTATTCGTTCTCACAATTGATATAGTGTTGGATCGTCTCCGAAATTATAGATGTCATGTTTGAAATAACAAACTAATATTCTATAATCATTTGAATACTGTTCTCCCCAATTGCAAAATCAATGTTAATTATTTTGTAAATAAGTCTTCTCTGATAAAAATCAACGGAAGAGTATTAAATCTACCTATGACATATACACTAATTTATATAACGAATATTCTATCCGATCAATGTTATTGTTATAAAGGAAACACAATTTAATTTGTGGTGATTAAGAAAGTTAGTTAAGTGTAAATAATTTTTTTTGAATTCATATACATTCAAGTTAAATTTACTAAAATATCATTATTTATATTTAATTGAAAAGCTCGCTCAACTATCCACATGTCATGTTTCTCAACAATAATGATAGATTTGACGCTCTTTTTTTGCTTATAACAGCGACGACGGGTTGTCTTTACACAACTGGAGTTGCCTTTAATTTTGATGGGTGGGTGTTTGTGTCTTTTCCTTTATAAGAGTTGTAGAATTTTTATTTTTCATTACACTCCAAGCCACAAGTTGGAATGGTCTTTTGTAGCATTAAACAGATAGAGTTTACTTGTTTTAGATTTTAGCTTGAGGGATAACTCAAGAATTTAACCTAGTAACAAAGTGAAAACAATCAATGTTATTGTTTGTCTGAAACTCTTGTTAACTTGAGAGTTATACAAATATTTTGTTGTCATTTGAATTACCTTTATTATTATGTGGTCCAAAAATCACGTAGTGTTTGAAAAAAAATAACTCATGTCTTGTAGTTCGACAAAAAAATACAAAGTTTGTGTTGTATGCTAGAAAAGTCCCACATAATCTAGAAATAAACCCTACATAGTGTTTATTAAGCGGATGATATCTTATAATATAGTTTTGTAAGATTGAGTTAGGCTTTAAGTCCAATTTAATTTTGTTTATGAATCTTTTTCATATCACATGTTCAATACATATATTATCCTCTCTTGTAAAATTTCGATAGTCGACTGTTATGTCAAACCAATTTTGTAAATATGAGTTAAACTTCGAACCAAGGATTTGATACTCATATTCTTGTCAATACTAGTCACCTCTCACCATTCAGGTATGTGTCATTGTTATGAGGGTTGAGAGGGAGATAATTGGGTCCATAACCCTACCTTATGGCTACAATTTGGTATGACATGATCATGAATTAGGAGTTAAAAAGGACAATAGATAAACGGGACCGACTCATTATGCTCCAAAAATTTCGCAGTTGATTATGACACAATACATGTCACATAGCCAATAGTGAAACCTGCACCTTCAATAACAAACCACATCACGATGAGTTTTTAAAGCCATTTGATGAATGGTGACAACACAGTGTGTCCCCCCCCTTCAAATCTCTACCCTCTCGTGAGTTTATTAGCTTGCTGTTACCAACACTTTCAATAATGGTGTCTTCTATGTTTCATTTGCTTGATGTTTGATATTGACAAACAAATCTAACTTGTCCTCAAATCAATTCAAAATAATTTTTTGCTGACATGGATGTTTCTATTTACATCATCTATTGAACAGTGAAATTTTGTTTTTCATGTGTTAGAAATAGCATCACAATAATGTCAAAACATTGTGGAAAGAGTGAAAACGACCAAGATAATGTTAATGTGTAGATAACAGATTTTTTATGAGTATTATAAGAATTCAAGATAAGATAATTGAGTGGAGCACACCAAGAAGCATGGCCAAAACCAAAAATGGTAACTTTCCAGCACAAGCATTGCTAATAAATCTTTTTTTTTTGTTCTTTCTGTATCTCAGTATGATACATTACTTGTAGAAGATGTTCCAACATATATGATTTCATCGGCAACTGCAAAGACTAATCTTTGGATAGGACAACATGGGTGGCAAAGTTCTTCCCCTAGAGTTGGACGTTGTTGCATTCACAAGAATCAGATTTGAACAGAAACCACTAGCTAAGCTCAAAAATATTTTGACCATCTCATCCAAACATATTTTGAGTTTTCTGAACCATATTCTACAAAGTGATGTAAGGCTATAATGACAGATTTAAGAAGAAAACAAAACTTCTGCAAACTATTCCTGTGTATACAATAAAATGACTTGCAATCATACACAACCAACAAAAAACTGTGACTGCAGAATATTTCTCTAAATCAAGCCAGACCCTTCTTCTAAGTCGGCTGCGACTTCACCACTAGTTGGCCTGCAAAGTTTCAAAATATTTAAATAAAATCAGAAAATAGAGCATATATGTGAAATTTTGTTTGATAAGGAATGCACCAACATTATGCTCATATGCAAATCAATGCAAATACATACTCCCTCCGGTCCTTATTATAAGATTTATTTATTTATTTTAAATTTGGTCCTATTTATAAGAAAATGTCGCAATTTTAAGGTGGTTATGGCTTAAAGGACTTTTCTATGACTCATTTAAGGTTTGTCTTTTTAACATTAGTGAAAGTATTTAATGTTTCACAATTATCTATAACGGCATATTTGTAAAAATATTGAAAAAGTTACAACAATTAATCATTACATTGGTTTTGATGTTTTTTTTTATTTTTCTGATGATAAGGATCGGAGGGAGGAGGGAGTACTTCAATTTAATTTAGCACAACATTTCCTATGTGAATCCTTTGGGTGTGTAGTAACATAAATGCAGGCCCCAAAATGCTTAGATTTCATTTTTTACAGTTGAATCTGAGCTTATCAAATAAATTTGAATGTAAAATCAAACTACTACTAGTCAGTAGAGCTGTCAAATGAACTAAGTTCATCGCAGCCCACCTCGGCCCAGTGGGCTAGCACATATAAATGAATTGTATTGGGCCGTCCCGCTTGTTATATGGACAACTAAAATTGAACCCAACCTAAACAGGAACGAGCTATGAGGCCCGATGAACCAATTTGACCCGTATTTCAACAAAACTACTCTCTTTTATCACAGACACCAAAAGATAAATGACACAAATTATTTCTTTGGAAGACTATAATTACTAAAATATGTGTGCCATTTATGTGAAATTTTGATTGATAAGGAATGCACCAACATTTATGCTCATATGCAAATCAATGTAAATACATACCACATGACATCCATCAAATAAACATGCCTTCACGAAAAAATAACATTGCCCCTAAATTGATTCCCTTATACATAACAATCAAAATTCAAAATCATATAGCAGTCCAAAGAAAAGCTTTGAACGCAAACATGTATATCGATATATATAGAAAAATATATAGGTCGATTGAAACAGTGGCATGACATGACGGACAAGAACTCGCCGAAAGCACAAACGGCGGTTACAATACTCTGTCCCTCCCCTCCCCTCTCTCTTGCATGAGCAAGAAGAATTGAGTTACTCACACAGTCAACCAATGAGAGAATAAGAGAGGGATTTCTGATTTTTTTTTAGTTTGGGCCATTTATTTTTCAAAAAAGGTCGGGCCAAAACTATTTTTTTATATTTAATTGGACCCGCCCAAAGTCCGTGCCGTGGACCAGTCTTATCCGGCCCATGATAAAATACAGGCCGAGTGGGCCAGGATCTGTTTGACAGCTACACTAGACAGCATAAATCTAAGATAGATAAACCTAAAAAATCTTTATTACATACAGGACACCTATGCAAACTTATCATCAAATAACATTCTTTGTGACATTATTTTTTATTTTCTTCTGCATTATATTTTTTGTCATTATATTACTGGAGTCAAAAGATAAAGTTCACTTCTTTCTGAAGCCAAGCCTTACACATATCACTCCATCATTCTATATAAATAGCATCTTTTTTCCATATCGACAGTTAACAATTCACATATTAATACGATCAAGTCCCAGAATCCCCTGCCATCAAGTCAGCCTAATATATACTAGGTCAAGCAGAAGGTAATTATGGTTTGTGTTACAAATTACAGACCCAGTCTGTTAAGTGTGGAAGAAGTTATAGGACTTTTTAAGATAAAAAGAGGAGAGAAAGGATAAAAACTTCAGATTATGATGAATACGGTTTAATATGATTGATGGTTATTATTTCATACAAAAATACTAACACTATCCTTTCTTTATCCTTCTTATAATTTGGATTGGGTCTAACTCAACCCCATAAAACCGGCCTGAAAGGTGACACACATCTTCCATTTATAAACCATGTTTTTGGCCATATCACATCCAATATGGGACTCTTAACACAAGCCCCTCACATCTACTACATGACCCGAGTAGCTTGATTACAATTGGTCCAACTGATCTAGGATAGTCTCTGATACCGCCTTAGAATTCAGATTGGATCGAACTCAACCTCACAAAATAGGCTTGTAAGGCGAAGAAAGTCTCCCACACTTATGAACACCTTCCTGGACATATCACATCTATTGCGGGACTCTCAACAACACTAATACAAGATCCCAAATCCTCATTAAATAAGTAAAGAAATTGGTTAATAACTAAAAAATGTGAAACTAATCTTACGGGATGATCTAAGATACTATAAGATAATTTCATATCTTCCAACAATACCCCTTAAATTAAAGTTTGCAATTTTTAAGATTACTACAAATGTATTCTTTGAAAGTGAAAAATAACCAAATAATATAATTTGATTTTGAAAATTAGCTGGGACAAATCACGTATGGAACAAGAATAGCGACCAAATTGCAGCCAAGACAGATGCAACTACGAAAAACTATTGATGCCTAACTGATGGAGACCTAGGGGATCCAATAGGCCCTAATGGAACAAAGAATGAAGAAGCACTAAATGACTTATGGGCGATGACTTTTCTTAATTATTTTAACCATATCTGAATATCCGATTTAAGAGTTACGTGATGTGTTTGAAAGCTAACAGAATTATTTACTAGTCGTATTTGTAGGTTTAGACTATATTGGCTTCTATTATAGTGAAATTTGAGCTTGAAGTTGAATAGAAATTAACAAATTTCTTGTATTTTAGGCTTTCTTTTGATTTTTCTTAAACTACTTGTATTGGGCCTTGGTTTTGCCCTAGATCAGTCCTCATTAGCTGCCAGTAGGTGCCACTTTAGTAGATTATGAATAGCCTCCACTATTGAATAACTCTATAAATAACCTTGTAATCTTCTTGTTTTGGGACTTTGAATGAATTTTGAATTTGCACTCCTTTGTGAGTTTGTGAGAGCACAGCTCTCTTAAGTTCTTGGATGAACCACTCTTGATTCGTATCAGCATCCTTACTCTTAAGATGAGTCCTAACCTGATTTGTCACTCTCTAAGAATGTAGCGTCTTCTTTCATATCTATCTTTATCAATCTTTTAGCTTTTGTTTTTTATTTCTTATTGCTGTGATATTTTGTTGTTATGTCTTTTAATATATTTGTAGGGGACAAAGCTTTGATCTTTGTTCCCTCTTCTCCAAAACGAAGTTATGCCCACTTGAGGGTAAAGGTTCGATCCTAAGGATCCCTTTCTAATATTCATTCTATAACTATCGATTCAAATTTATATTGTGATGCAATACTATTATGTGGGCCAACTTTACAAGAAAATAAAGTGTTACTTTGTTCTCTCTTCCTCAAAGGAAGTCAATTGCGTCATTTACTTCCATAAAGGTAGAACCTTTATTGCTTGTTTCTTCGTCTCACTTTTATTCGCATAGTTAAACAAGAGCCGATTGGACAACGATCCTTAAAAACTAAATGCGTCCACCAATGGATCAGTTCACAAACCACAACAAAGGCAAAAACAATGGTGTCAAAATGCCAGAGAGGACCGGTAATTTAAACAATTGTGACACTTAAACTTTGCAGTGCTTATACGTAGGACCGGTAACATCAGAAGACTTTCAGAAAGATCGTTACAGGAGCAGTGCTCAATCAGCAATCATTTTGTGGGTCCAGTTCTGCAACCTGATTGCTAGAAAACCTATTTTCCGAAATGAAAATGGAAGCCCTACGGGCATCTCTCCGTGCAGTTTCCCCTCCCCACCCCTCTCTCTCAACTCTAAAACTACTCTCCCCAGCACATCTCCACGTATTTGTTAAAAACTTGGTGTTTTATGTGTTTGTCTAAGTAGAGTTATTAGGCAGCATGTGTTACTACTTTAGATTAGGTTTATATTTTCCGACTAGAGTTATATATGACCTTATGGATTTTGAATTTAAGTCTGCTTAAGTGTTTGTAGTGATTGAAAGGTTGAGAGAGAGAGAGAGAGATGAATTTTATCAACTTTGCATGATCTTACAATCCCACGACTTACAATCTTCACTCCCCTTTCCGATCCTAAGTAAAATCTTGATTTGACTACTTTGCCTCTAACATCAAGGTCCACTTTCAAACTCAATAATCAACAGTTATTTCAGACAAAATTTCATTAAGTTTTAATGGTGTCTATCTTTCTCCAATTTTGTCTTTACTTTGTTTTTGTCCACAGATATGACTTAAAAGAATAAATATAAAAGAATAAATATGCCTTAAAAGTTTAGGAAGTAATGCACTTACAGTCCGCCTAAAACTTTGATAGTGTCGTAGAAAAACCATTGCAAAGTTATAGAAGGACCAACCAGCAACATTCTAATAGGAAGACTCCTGGTAAATAAATTGGCTAGCCCAATTTTTCTGATAGCCTGCCATAAAATAAATAAGTGGAACACAATTAGTACAAGTACAACAGCTTCAATCACTGAAGGAAGAATCATAAATGATAAACCAAATGCAATTGCAAAGAAGCAAATACCAGCACAAGACTATCAGCTTTTCTGTTATAAAGAGAAGCTACTATATTGTCAGCAGGATTAGAAACAAAGCTACCAACGGATCCAGCGGTATATCCAGCTAAACATGTCACACCAAGTTGTTGAGTTTTTGAACATTCCTCCTTTTTTCTTTTGACAACATTACGATACAAAAAATCAACAGAATGCTCGAATGTTGAGAACATAACCATGGAAACTGTCCAACAAAAAAAACAGGATACTCAGTATTCAGTTCAATGATGAACATGTGCATGAGTTATAGACTATAGCTCACTATCACTGAAACAACAAATTTCATCACCATCACAGGAACTTAGTCACAAGAACATAGTTACAACAAAATAATTGCAACATAATCCAGAAGAATATACTGAACACTCACCATGCTTAGCTTTAAAGAAGTTTATTTTTATTTTATAATTTATAATTCAACATCTATTTCACTATTACAACATAGTCACAGGAAACATAATAATTTACAACATAATCCAAAAGAATAGGCTGAATACTTAGCATCCATAGCTTATAAAAGCTAATGTTACTTTAGGATTAAAAATCTTTTGTTAGTTTATCAACCAATAGGTAACTTATGCCGTATAACCCGATCAATCAAATAGTTTCTCAGACCTCAGCATGTGACTAACAATAAACGATTCAGCAAAAGCAAATGAAGAAAATTTCCAGCCATTAAGTAGGCTAGATATGATAAAGATACCAAAACATATATCAAAGAGTAAAGCAAGGCGTAAAAATTTAATAGATTTTTCTCAGCTAAACATCTTTAAGTTAACCAATTTCCAGCTAAACATCTTTAAGCATACAGTTATATTATATGCTGGAAGATTTCACAAGATAGAATGGCAGCCAGCATAAAGATAGTGTTCATGTTTCGTTAATTTTTAAATATAAAGCTGTATAGCCCAAACTAGTGCAAGATTAAATAAAGTTTCAAGAGATAATGAAATTACATGGAATGTTTCGACCCAAAAGTGGAACAAGTCCACGGTAGAATCTGCAAGCAGTACATAAAATAGAAAATAAATAATCAAAATCATCGCCTAAAGACAGATGCACATCAAGTAGTAAACAAACGTATTGAAATCTTTCTTTACCCTCGTGCGCCTTCTGCTGCATATACCTTTGGAAAGCCGTCAAACATGCCCTTAGCATAACTAGGTTGTGCTTGAACCCTGACTTTAACAGCTTCAAATGGACATAGAGCTAAATTGGCAAATACTTCAGCAGATGCACTACTAAGAAAATATACAAGACTTCTGTGCTGGTCTACCAATACATTGGAGTAAACTCCCTTAAAATATTCGTAAAGACCGAATCTGCATCCTCCTTGAGCACCATAGCCAAAGAACTTGCCTGTCCATCCTTTCCACAGGACAGAAGGCCCTTGTTCCCTCAATAACGTAGTAAAGCACGACGAAATACTGTAATACTTAATAGGGTGCACCTACATGTAACAACATCACTTCTTCCATTAAATATGATAAAACGAACAACAAGATCAATTCTACACATTAGGGTGAAAAATCATTCTCATTAAGGGTAGCCAAAGATAGTCAAGTTTTCCACATTGTGTTCTGTCTTAACCCTCTAGTTCCTAGAGAAACGGATCTAAGACTTCAGCTGAGAGGTAAGTAAAGTCTGACCAATGATTGTTCCAGTCAGGTTCAAACTCATAAACCCCCAATTTTTTCCACATTTTTTATGCATTAGTGTGAAAAATCATTCTCAAACATAAAGTGTAGCCCCAAAAAAAAAACTAATCTGTTTTTCCAAGTATTTTGTTATGAACATTAAGGTGCAAAATCACTCCCAGACCTAAAAAGGCAGCCCAAAAAAAACTGCTTTTCCAAATATATTGTTACTAAACATTAGGTTCCAAAATCATTCTCATCCATTAAAGGGAAACCATAAATATTCAATTTTCCCACATTTTTTGTCCATTAGTGTGAAACATAACTCTCAGACATAAATTAAAGAGTATCCCAAAAAAACTAATGTTTTTCCATCCCACATAAATTGCTACTAAACATTAGGGTCCAAAATGATTCACATCCATGAAAGGGTAGCCAAAAAATTTCAACTTTTCCACATATTTTGTCCATTAGTGTGAAAATCACCCTCAAACATAAAGGGCATCACCACAAAAGCCTATTTTTCCACATATATTGTTACTAAACACTAGGATACAAAATCATACTCAAACACAAAAGGGTATCTAAAAAATCAAATTTTTCCACTCCCCCATTTCTAAAACCTAATCAAACAAACTAAAAACCAATTCATCATCATGAAACAAAGAAATGAAATAAAACCTGGAAATAAAATGCAACCAACCTGCATGTTAACTTTCAAAACATCAAGAGGAGTGGTAGCAAGATGAGTGGTACCAGCACTGAGCATTCCTCCAATGGTGCAAAGGGCATAATACCTTGGCGTTAATTCCTGTGAGATTCCTCCTTCCATGACCGCCATGATCCTTTTCTTCAGTGTTGAAAAATCACGTTACTGTTAGTTCCATTTATTCCTTCACTGAACTCTTTCACGTGTTTTGATTGAAAAAAGAGAAAAGATGATTTTTGATGCTTTGTGCTTTTTCTAGAAAGGAAAAGGAAGAACAAAATTAGAGGTTGTTAGAGTGACACAAAACATATAACAACACAGCACAAATGTAGTTTGAAATGAATCTGATTCTACAAATTTAATGCTAATTACCTCAAAAGTCAAGGAATGCCCCCATTTTGTTGGAACTTCTTAGGCCGTTCGAAAAGCTAGTAGAGTTTATTGCCCCCAAAATCATTAAATCACTTTTTTTTTTTTTTGGATTGAATCATGATTTTGTCTGTCCAATATAGGCGTAGCTTGGTTGATAGCTACATTTTTATAAAATGTATAATCTCACTATTAAACTACTTAATCAAAAACAACGATCAAATTAATCCTTATTAGTTGGCGCTATGTACGTTCGACTATTAAAATTATAAAAAACTAGTAAATTACAAGTTTTTATTACTATAATTTTTGTGTGTTGATTATTTAACATTTGTTCGCTTTTATTTTTCTACTTTTATAATCGATGATCTAGTGAGTTATTTTAAAATAGACATAGATTTTTTTGTTATAAATGTTATCCGGCCTACATGTGGCTCATACAAGCTAGTTCGAATGAGTAGCAGATTATTTAAAGCATGGCTAAAAATCCCAAGAAAAAGTTCAAGGCTTAAATCATGTAATTTACAAGGTTCGACGGGTCGGTCGGGTTAGCTTATTTTGAAGACTCTACTACTAGTTAAATATTTTTAATATGATCTTTTCGTACCACCTTTGATATGAAAGATTAATTTGAGGATGTTTGAGTCTTTTAGAGAACAAGAGATGAAGGTTGAGTTTTTTAAAAAAAATTGAGTAATTTCTTTTTTATTTGTTGGGTTTGAAGATGGATGAAAGTGGATGATGATGATAAAGATGAAGAAAAGGAGGAGGGATGAAGATGAAGAAAAATATAAAAAAAAATATTATTAATTGTTGTTGGTTTATTGTAACGTACAATAGACATGCATGATTCAACGATCATCCTTTTAAAAGAAAGATCAAAGGTTAAAATATAAAAGTAATAATAATAAGATTTATGGTGGACTATGTACGGTATTTGTATATCTTATATGTTTGAGATTAAAATTAACTACATTTATTGACGGAAGCATATTTGAAGGACGGAAACATCACGAGTAGTAGTTGTAAAACCAAAATGAAACAAGAAAATTAGTTAAGGGGGCAAATATTTAATGAGAAATGCAAGGAACACAATTTAATGAATCTCATGTGAATTTTAACCAATCAAAGAGAGAGTGTTGATAGCATTACTCATATTTAATTTAGCCGAAACAATATTTACAAAAAGTTTTGAAGAAGTTTAATGTGAAATACTAATTGCGCTTGATATATATGGTTGGAATTTTTATTTTTTTACAATGGTGTCAATGATTTTTTTTGTTTACAATGGAGCCAATGATGTTTGAACTTTGACCTTATGCTTACTACTCAAACCCCATTACCATTAGACCGGTCATAGCGGTTTATATGGTGAGTTACACTTTATGTGGTTTGATTCAACTCCAAAGATTTTCACTTAGCTTAGCATGTTAGAATTATTTTTTAGTAAATCCTCAATAAGATTGATAAGATTGATCATTGTCTCTAACTTGCATAATATTAATGTATCTCCTCTAATCTATTTTTTAAGAATACAGTAAAAAGAGAATTAATGTGAAATGCTAAGTGCGCTTGATATATATGGTTGGAATTTTTATTTTTTTACAGTAGAGCCAATGATTTTTTTTTTGTTTACAATGGAGCCAATGATGTTTGAATTGTGACCTTATGCTTACTACTCAAACCCCTTACCATTAGACCGGTCATAGCGGTTTATATGGTGAGTCATTTCGTTACACTTTATGTGGTTTGATTCAACTCCAAAGATTTTCACTTAGCTTAGCATGTTAGAATTAATTTTTAGTAAATCCTCAATAAGATTGATAAGATTGGTCATTGTCTCTAACTTGCATAATAATGTATCTCCTCTAATCTATTTTTTAAGAATACATTAAAAAAAGAATTAATGCAAAATATAATTTGTTGTTGCAATTATATGTAAAAAAGAGAGTATATCCCTAAGTGTGGACGTTATTTTGTAAAAAAATAAAATACAAAATCTTCTTTTAATAATTTTAATAACCAAAGAAAATACATATATGAGGATCAAGCAAGTTAACGAATAACACATTTAAAGATCAAACTGATTATAAAAGGTACATTAGAAAATATTTTTGTGATTTTGTTAAATTCATACTATAGTCGCAACTAGTGAACATGTTGAGGCAAAATCTCTAATTAATTTTAAAGATAATAAACCTTGATGATTAAGAAATTAATGGACTTTGATTAATTTATTGGTATTTAACTTGTGCTTTTGAGTGTTTAACTAAGACAAGAACAAGGTTTAAATCATACCAAGATAAAAGAAATCAAAGGACATTTGAATTCATGAACTAACTCTGAGTTCAGAAAGTTAGTTCAGAATGTTGCTCAGAGATCAGAATGTTCAAGCAGAGTTCGGAAGGTTGTTCTTATACAAGCCCAGAAACTCAAGAACATTTATCAAGATCATACAAGGCACATGTGACATGAATAAATGTCTAGGAAAGTACATTTGCATGGATCAATCAAGCAATAAAGGCATTTACAAGATTAATGTCAAAAATGATACTCAATGTTCATTTAAGACTATGAACGTTGAAGTACTAGGAATATTTCAAAGAGAATATTATCCTAGATGTTATAATCACTGTTTTTCATTGTTGTTTCACTATTAGGATTTGATTACATCAAATGATAGTTTTATAAATCATCCTAAGTGAAACAAAAGGAATATTCTGATGATCAGAATGTTCAGCTCAACACATGCTTTATGAACATTACAGTAGGTCAAAAGCAAAAAGGAAATCTTGTCCCACTCAACCAGAGTTAGACACGTACGAGAGTTGATACTGTACATGGACGACACAATCTCTCAAAGTATGGGCATGAAGAAAGCAGAATCCACTTTCCCCTCTCCTGCATAGTTTCCAAGGCAAATCTGAAAAGACATTATCCAGCAACATTATGATGTATGTGGAAAAGTCACTGCTTATGGATATTCCTAGAAAATCATATGAAACACATATGATAACCCAGAAACTTACGTCTTCATTCATACATGATGAATCCAGATGAATATCATGATGAACCCAGATTGAGATCATCAAGAATGCAACAACATTCTGAAGTATTCTCAAGAACACAACAACATTCTGAAGCTCAGAATGTTCTTCCAGATTTTCAAGTAAAAGCTAGTGGGGCCCAAGACACATGGCATAACACCATTGGTCACCCTCCAACGACTACAAGAGCCCAAGAACTCTATAAATAGAAGTGAAAGGCTCATCATTACTTGCACCGTTGCAAAGCAAAAAAAAACAGCAAGATCATTGTTGTGAAGCTTTAGCATTTGAATTGATCATCATTGAGATTTCAAATTGTCTCTTGAAGTGTAAATCAATTCTCACTTATCTTGTTAAAGATAAACATCCCCATCCATTCTTCTCTTGTATGATTTCAATCATTCAAATTTCAAACAATTTGTAAAGTCTCATCTAGCTTCAGGGGTACTAAAGTGTTAGTTTGAGAAAAGGTTGTAAAAGTCTAAGTGAGTAACTTAGCAAGAAGATGCAAGAATGTTGAGGCTTAGAGAATACATTTGTTGTAATTGTTTAGGTGAACAAGATTGTAAGGTGCATGATTTGAGAGGTTATCTCAAGCATCATAGTGGAGACTCTCACAAGATTGTGAGGAGTGGACTAGCCCACATTGGATAAACCACTATAAATCTTTGTGTGTTCTTCTTCTCTTCTTTATACTCTTTATTTTCAGTATACACTACACACACAAACACTTATATATATTTAAACTGTTTTTGCATAACTACTTCAAAACGTTATGAAGTCAGTTTACTAACTTAACCATTTCAAATTCAAAACTTGAGAATCACTTTTAAGTTACATGTTTAATTTTTAAAAGGTCACAATTCAAACCTCCATTCCTTGTGACTATTTTATCAACTTCAGAACATTCATATCATTGGAGCCAAAGTGATTGAAACACACTATTTGAAAGATGCAGTATTATTTTCAAATATTATTCAAAGTATTGTTGACTTTAAACAAAGTTACCAAGTTAAGGCTATATACTAGAGTTTTGAGGGGAGAGGAGGGTGTGTAAAAAAAGGAAGGATAAAGTGGAAAGAATGGAGAGATATAAGAGTGATGGACTTTAGGAGGTTTAATTTTCTTCATGATATAAAATCTCTATAATTTTTTGGAACTAAAAAATTATATTGGATGAGGAATTTGGAGGGTTTGTGGGTGTTTGAGTGAGTTTCTCAAATCTAATCTATATTGTTATAATATATTGTTAAAAATACATTAACCATAAGTACTTATTTATCATTCTCTCAATTTTTTTTCTATAAACTCATCCCTCCAAAACCCCTCCCCTTTCTCCCCGTTTAAACTCTGAGACAGAACCTAAAAGTTTAAGCGACTAAGCCCATTTATGAGTTATACTTTAAAAAAATTGAGTTATGCTGAATTTTTTTTTATTAATACATATGGAACTTCCTTTCCTCCTCCCTGCATACTTTCTTAAAAATTATTATTTTAATAAAGTTATCTCTCTACGAAAATAATCTTTTAGCATTCAAGAGCATTTAGATGAAATGACAAGGGTTTCATCTAACTTAACAAAGTTATGGATTTGAATCTAGCATTGAACATGCAACATCGTTAAAACTCGTTTGTCGTCTATTTAGGTCTCACAAAGTTTAAGAGATTAGTCTCCGCAATAAAAAAAATATTTTTTGGCCTAATTTGTCCCAAAAATATACGTCTGAAAAGCTCAGTGTAAAACCTCATTTTTGTGTAATTTTGTAACAAAATCACATTAAAAAATAACTATTATTTTTTAAGGAATTAAAAGATGCACCATTGAATGGCTCCGGAAGTGTATTTTCGAGAAATATAGAATGCAGCAACTGTTATCTGTGATTTCAACGCATGCAGCAACTGTTACCCTGCTGACAAAAAGAATATTTGCATGCATATTCAATTTATTTATTTAATAGAATGTATATTCAAATTTTAAACCATGGTAAAAGGCTACAAATAAAGAATATTATATTTGTTTTTTCATAGATTATAAATAATGTGACATTGCCTTCTAAGATTCTCAGCAACAGGCATGCCTTGTGAGTTGTGACAACATACATTGTTCAGGAAAGGCTTTGTTGACTTGTCCAGGCATTATTATAGATATAAGCTTGTCACGCCATGTGTTCAGTTGTTATATATTGTTGAGGTTATTTTGCATCAGCATGCTTGTGATTGTGAGATGTATACTTTTATGTGTTTATTTTTGTCAAAACTATACATCCGAAAAAGATACTTAAAGAAATGGTTTTTAAAGAATACAGAGGAGTGGAAAAGAGTTCTGAAAAATGATATTTATACAATTATTTTAAGCTAATTTTTTTAACTTTTTCTTTCACGTTCTTAGGTTAATTTTTAAACAGCTTTCTCTTTCACGATTTTATTGTGTTCTCACTCACATTTTGTCTTTCTCTATGTTTTTTTACTAATTGTCCAGGGTCAGTTGAAGGTCAATCCTATGATAACACGGAGATCAAACATCCATCAGATACAGGTGCATTGCATCAAGGAATATGCTAGCTGCAACAGTGCACCCTGCCTTACTGAAGCACACCCCCGTGCATCTCACGCCATACATTTGGCCTCTAACAGCCTCCTGATAAGGCGCCACAAATCCCGAAAGCAGTTAGCGCCTTCGTGCTCTATATAAAGCTGACTCCACGTTATCCTCAAGGTACAATTCATTTTTCTCTCACTCTTTTTACACACTCAACCTTATTTCCTACACTTACTTGAGCGTTAGAGTGCTAACATGCATGCAGGAACCCTCCATTCCACCGCGAAGACTTCAACGCCACCGCATCAGAATACCGTGTCGTTACTGTTGCCACCATATGTCTTCACCGAACAGATCACTAATAAAAAGAGAAAAATAGATTATTATCTCAATATTTATACAGATATCATTCATAAAAATGAAAGTACATGGCTTAGTGTCTTTTCCTTACTTTTTTTTGTTGTAAGATATGAAAACTGTTCTTCTTCATTTTAAAATTGATCATTCCCTTAATTCAACGTGAGTTAACTCATACTCGACATTTTTCAGCATGAGCGAGCGTGAGTTAACTCATGCCAACACTTTTAAGAACAACTCAATTACTTTTTAAGTTGATACAACCAATCTTAAAAGTGGCAGCATAGATTAACTCACACTGAAAAATGCTGAACGTGAGTTAACTCACATTTAAATTAAGGAAATGAATAATTTTAATCGGGAGAAGATCAATACTTTAAGATATTGAGGCAACTGGGCCCTTTCCTACGTATAAGCTCATCTAACAGTTTTTTTAGGGGGGAAAATATAATCTAATATATTCTATTTGCACAACATTTATAACAACTAGACTTTTGACCCGTGCACGTACGGGTCCTATCGACCATAATAGAAATTGATAAATGATTTTTGATCAGTGAAATACACATGCATCTATCAATAAACACAAATTAGATTATTAGAGATCAAATATCGCAATCAAATTCGTCTTAATATGTCCTTAATGTCATTTGATAGAGAAAACATAATATATTAAAGATTATTTATGTATTTAATCACAATATAAGTATTGGGGCAATTATTCTCTTTTTTTTCTTTATAATTAAAAAAAACATTCTCTTCTTTTTTAATTATAAAGAAAAAAGAATATAGTATATGTTAGGTTAAATTGTTGCTAGCAATAGATATATACAAACGATGACACAACAAAATATGAATGAAAAGCTATCACTGATGAGAAATAGTAGGGATTGCTGCATTTTAGAGAGAATTTGTTAGTTTAAATTGATGTGCTGCATTTTAGATGGACTTTGTTAGGTTAAATTGTTGTTAACCTAATACAACATTTTAGAGGAAAATTATTATATTAAGTTGCTGCAAAATTAATAAATAAAGTATACACCCTCTTCACTCTCTTTTTTATATATTATTATTAATCATTTATATTTTATTTCTGTCAAAATGGATTATTTACCTATCATATTATGCACGCTGTTGACATCTTTGACTTTCCTTATGCTAAAAATGTTTATGTTACGGTTGCAGTTGTGATGATGTTATGAGATTTACGTGACAAGTCTAAACGTAATGTCACTAAAAAAGAATTATTATTTTTATTAGGTTAAATAAGTTTTTGGTCCCTATAAATATACCAACTTTTTATTTTAATCCCTCTAAAATTTTCCTTCAACTTTTAGTCCTTATAAAATTTTCAATCACTACTTTTGGTCTATATTTTCAAGTTAATTTTAGTATATTTTTAATGAAATTGAGCAGAAATTTGAAGAATATTGTAAAAGTGAAGGTGGAAAATTTTAGAGGGACTAAAAGTTGAAGAAATTTTTTAAAGGGACTAAAACGAAAAGTTTGTATATATAAGGATCAAAAACATATTTAACCTTTTTTATTACAATCAAACTAGTCATGAAAGGGAGAAAATAGATGCAACTAGATTTCTGACCCGTGCTCCGCACATGTTTATTGTAAAAGGATTAACATACGAATAATAAAATGCAATATGTAATTGGTAACGGTGAAACAAAAGCATTTTCAAGGAAAGTGGTATAGAACAAAAACTATCTTTTTTGCCAATTTGATATTACCGTCCATATTATTCAGTAGGTTTATTATGCAACGATATAAAGGGATGAAATACCTTGAATTAATTCGATGAAAGGACTTAGATTCTTGAGAGCACTTGAGTTAGAGAAAATACGTTTTTTGTTAGTGAATATCCTTATTTATTAATTTTGTTAGGTTTGCAACAATTTAACCAAATTTTTCCATATCCTCTTGCCTTTTTTTTTTTCAAGGAAATATTTTCTACACTTATTTGATGTTGCACGTTTGTTCTATAAACTATGAGCATGTCCTTATTTATTAATTTCATTAGGAATTTAACCTAATTTTTTTCGGCTCATTTGTTTTATTAGGCTTGCAATTATTTAACCTAACAAATTCCATCTAAAAAAATGCATCGCACAAATTTCATTCCTATCCTATTGCCTTTTATATTTTCTACACTTATTTGATATTGCACGTTTGTTCTAGAAACTATAAGCATATCAATGATCACGTTTGATGTCTTCTATTTTATGCTCTTTTTTTTTTTGACAATTTTTTGTACACTTTCTTATTTAATGAAATATTTTGTACACTTATTTAATACTAAAAAAATAGATTGCACCAATTTCATTCCTATCCTCTTGCCTTTTTTTTTGCTATCCTTTTGTCTTTATTTTTTTGACAATATTTTGTACACGATACTGGAAAAATTCATCGCACTAATTTCATGCCTTTTTTTGACAATATTTTGTACTTTTTTTTAATCAATTTCATGTCTTTATTTCATTCTTATCTTGTTGCCTTTTTTTTTGACAATATTTTATACACTTATTTAATAGGTTTACAAACAGAATACCTTAATTTCCATGTAAACTTGATTATATATACCAAGCCCTAAACGTAAAAATTTCACACATAACACAAAAATCATATATTTTGATATTTAGAGCTTTGCAAATGGAAAGACGTGACCTTACAACTCATTTTTTTCACCGTTACCAATTATATATTGCATTTTATTATTCGTATGTCAATCCATTTACAACAAACCCAAGCGGAGCACGGGTCAAAAATCTAATATGTTGATAACTTAAATAGGCCTATGCTGTAACAAACATTATACGATAAGTGACCATCAATTTTGGATCGTTAGTTTTTCATTTTAATTAGCTAAGTTTCCTTTTTTTTACTTGTTGTTTGTTAGATGAACAAAGCATTATCGGGAGGGTTGTACGTAACAAACATTATAGGATAAGTGACCATCAATTTAGGATCGTTAGTTTTTCATTTTAATTAGCTAAGTTTCCTTATTTTTTGTTACTTGTTGTTAGATGAAGAAAACATTATCCGGAGGACTGTGCGTAACAAACATTATATGATAAGTGACCATCAATTTTGGATCATTAGTTATTCATTTTAATTAGTTGTGTTTTCTTATTTTTTTTCATTTAGTTTGTGAACCTATTAGTTATACCTTTGTTTTTCTTTTTCTGGTCAAGTGTTATAGCTTAATAAAAACAAAAAATAGATGAGGGAATGTGTTTATAGTGCCAACAAAATAGGAAAATGAGTGAAAAACAAACTAAGATTATTGAGAAGAAAAGAAGAAAAAAAAATACCTAGTAGTTTGTGAACCGATTTGTTATATTTTTTTTTTTTGGGTCAAGTGTTATAGCTTAATAAAAACAAAAAATAGATGAAGGAAGGTGTGTATAGTCCAACAAAATATGAAAATTAGTGGAAAACAAACTAAGATTATTAAGAAAAAAAGAAAAAAAATACCTAGCAGTTTATGAACCGATTTGTTTAGCACTTCTTTTTTTTTTTGTCAAGTGTTATAACCTTTTTAAGAAGTAAAAAAATCAGTTTTAACTTTTAAGAGGCCAATTGTTACAATTTGCAACAAATATTAGAATCTAAACAAATCTCAAATTTCAAGATAAAAAAGAAGGACTCTTGCTAGTGGTGTGATTATTCAAACACCTACTTTCTGATGTCAAATTTCAAGGAATGCCAAAACAGGAATAAAAAAACACACAAAATAAAATGGTAACTTCAATTGCCCACAACACCAGCATCCAATCCTTAATTGTTATGCACCATTTAGCATAAGAACACTAAACTTTGCAACCTTGCAATTAGAAAAGTAAACTTTACAATGTTTAATAGGTGCCGAAAACACTAAACCAAAACAATGAAGTATCAATCCTCAATTGGTGTCGAAAACACTAAACCAAAAAAACTAAATGAAAACGAAAGCAAATAAATGACCACTACATTAAAGAAAACTTCATCATGCTTGAACAACTTGTTTATGCATCAACTAATTCGCAATCACAGTAACGTAAATAGTGTGGTTGCGTCCAGCCATTGGGCCACCAATCCTCAACATCACACCTTCATCAATGTTGCGAGCTTGAACAAAACGCTTCCATCCACCACCTATCTTGATGTGTTCATAAGGAATAGAGCCATAAGTCATCACACATTCCCAAATGTTCCCACAATCATCAACCATGTTAACTGTTGTGAAAGCTCTGTGAAATATCTGCTCACATTGTCCCTCATACCTCAGCTTCTACATGAGTAAAAAACATTTAATAGAACACTCATTAGAATATGGGGAAAAATTCAGAATTGAATCAAAATTAACAAAAAAACATATGTATATTCATACCAAAAACCCCTTGTTCACATCACTTTCAGTCAACTTTTTCACAAAATCAATTTGAAAATTGATGAAACTGTGGCGATAAGATAGGGCATAGGTAACGGGGGGGAGATCATTGTCAAAAACTGGACTAACATCAGACATATCAATCACAAAACGCATGGGAGGATCAAAATAGGGACACCTAATAGCCTTCCCAAACCGGTCCTTTACAACCATTTCGAACCGACCTGAAGCAACAAACACAAAAGTCACCCATGCACATAATCCTAGCCTATAAAAATCACTGATTGCCTTCCATCCTTTGGTGAGAAAAAAAGAACCAGCAATCCTATCAACCAAAACTTCAAACTTATTTTTCTTTCCGTCGACCAGTTTGACCAAACGATTGATTTTGTCTTCGAAATCAGCTACAAACATGTTTGGTAACTTGACAGCACCCTAAAATAAAACAGAAATCAAGTAACAATCAATATATATTTATATATGGAATACGGCTCCAAACAGTAGCAATAACAATCCTCAATTTAAAACATGGTAAACAGGAGCAGCAACATGAAACTAAATACCTCGTAATAATTCAAACACAAAAGCAATGGAATTTAATTGAAAATTGGATGAATAGTAATGTAATAGCAGCAAACCAAAAAAATTAAAAAATTAAAAATAGGGTAACGTAATAGCAGCAAGCAAAAGTAATAAGAATAGTAATGACTTTAAAACGACAAATATTGTCTTTCACACTGCTTTGCATTATGTATTACGTAAACTGCTTAGTGCTGGCGACTGCAATATTGTATTTCACACTAAAACTTTAAGTTCTTTGATGCCAAATAATATATTGCAGAGTGATAGTTTTCGTAAAAAACAAAAAAAAAAAGCAAGAAGTTAGGAAGGAAAACGACAAATTACATCTTCTGGGTCGTACTCAACTATGTATGTTCTGTACTTCAATCGAAGTTTGGTGACAATCTCGTCCATCTCAGTAACAGGATGATTCATCAAAGGACCTACCAAATCAATGGAAAACAACATGTTACAAAAAATATGACAATTGTATAATTCAAGAAACACTAATAATAACAATCCAAAAAATGGAATGAAAAAAATTCAGAATTGAATCAAAGTTACCAGTTAAGCAGTGATATGAGAGGAAAGTTGTAAGGTCACGTCCTTCCATTTGCAAACCTCTAAATATCAAAATATATGATTCATGTGTTGTGTGTGAAATTTACCACGGTTTAGGGTTTTTTTGTTTGTTTGAGAAAAACACGTTTAGGGCTTGGTATGTATAACGAAGTTTACATGGAAATTAGGGTAGCCGAGTTTGCACCTCTAAATATAAAAAATAAAGTAAGTGTAAAAAATATTTCCTTCAAAAAAAAAAAAAGACGATAGGAATAAAATTGGTGCGATGCATTTAAAAAAAAACAAGAGGATAAGAATAAAATTGGTGTTATGCATTTTTTTAGATGGAATTTGTTATAGTGGAAAAAATTAGGTTAAGTTGCTGCAGACCTAGCAAAATTAATAAATAAGGATGTCCATCTTCATGTCAATATCTCATGTATCTACTATTGGATCATCTCCTCAATAAACAGAAATAACAATGTCACATTATGCTAACTATCTCTATTAAATTCACTCTCACAGTCAACAAATCAAATTTGACAGATGATTCTAGCGACGGTAAAACCACAACTTATAAACCCAAACAACAAAATTTATCCTATTTGTGGGGGCAGGTTTTTGTATGCGCATACTTGCAAGGAAGCTGTTTTGGTTTAGGATTTCTTCTGCTCAACATGTCTTCTAAGTACCGAGTTTACAAAAACAAAAACAAAAATGTCTTCTAACCATTTGGAACTCAAAAAAATGTAAAGATGAAATTTTATTTCTCCTGCATGGAAAGATTTTATTTCTAAGTATATTATGTGATGTTTTATATGCTTGTGAGTATTTTAAAATGAAAAATTATCCCAAAAATTTGCAACTATTATGCTTTTAAACGCTTTTCAAACGTGCATGAGGCTTATATATATTTTCCTAAATATATGGTTATATAGGATGTGGTTGACTTATTTGAAATTAATAACTTGGTCAATGAGGCAAATTTTAGTTGTAACTCACCTGATGAGTAATAACCTACATGAGTGATATTAGCCATGATCTTGTACGAAGTGATATGTGAGTTAGTGAGTCAAGAACATGGTAAACTTGGTTGATGTGTGTTTTTTTAGTTAGTCTTGTCTATTTATAAGGAAGAAAGACACAGTAGATAAATTAGCTAGACTCATTTTATTTCCAGGATCTAACTAGCTAGTGAATCTTAATAAGTTATCGCTTGTGTTTATCTTTCTTATACATTATTTAAAAATTGAGCAAAATAAATAAAATAAAGCGATACTCCACAATTTGTACCTCACCAAATTCCGATACAAATATTTATCCAACAATAGAATATCAAAATGACAAAAATAGTCTTATGTGTTTACTCCCTGTATCTCTCTTTGTCTCTGCCCTCCCTCTTTTATCCAACGTTTTCGCGAGGCTTAAATACGTAAAAGGTTGATGTAAGTTCGTGTGTTTTTGGTTTTCCTTCTGTATCTTCTTTTGTTCTAAAACAAACCATGTAAGTGGTTAACTTTTTAGTTTTAGTTTATAACGTTAACTTCTGTAAAAAAAACTCGTTGTTGGCAAACGGAAACATGCATGGCGAAGGCTGAGTTGGCGTTAGTTGCTTGCGTGGCTTGACAGATGATAAGTGACTAGTTTTGAGGGACCAAAATAAAAAACGTAAATTTGCATAGGGACGAAATTGAAAAAACGTAAATATCAAAATTTAAAATCTAGATCTTCTTCGTCCATTTGTTTTTTCTTGTTCTTCTCCCTACCAATTTCTTCATCTCCCTGGAATCTCTTGTTCATCCCTCAGATTTGAACTCTGCCTTCAATGTGTTGAGCTTATTCTCCCATTTTTTTGTTCATCATCAGACTCCTTAAATACCGTATAGAGACCTCTCAAAAGACTTCACTATAGTCATATTTCAGTTCAGAATTATACATGAATACAAATGCACTTGCTATATAGCTTGAAAAATTTAGGAACATCAAACTTGGTGTTAAAAGGAAAGGAAAAAGGAAAATCTCTATCTCATGAATATCTTTAACTAAATCAAAATGTGTATCATTTGCGATCACTGAGCAACATTAAAGAATGGTAAGATTCTTTTTCCAACAAAATTCACCTATATATGCACTTACCTGCACAACAAAAAAATGTGGGAGAAGGAACTTGTGGCTATATTAGAAGAGACAAAACATCAGTCGAAATAGATATCTCAAAGGAGCAATGAGGTACAACAAAGAAAAACAAGTCTTTTACCATGAGAAGATGGATTTGAGAATGAAAGTATAACCAAGTAACGAGAGGGAAAAAGTAAAACATGTTTGCTTTGGATTATTTAGGGCTTTGATTTCTTGTATTGGTGAGAATTAAGGAAAATAATACATATTTGTTTAAATGATAGTAGTGCAATGATGTTTCAAAAGCAAGATACGAAAGAGTTATTTATGATAGATTACATGTTTGTCTTCGTATTTCTTGTATTAGGTCTCTTTCTCTTCACATGAAGAACATCCATGTGTATGTCGACTACCATGTAAAATAGAAGAGTTTTATTTCCTAGTTTGAATATAAAAGTTGTTGCTGGACTACAGTAGGTAGGTTAGGCGGGCTACTCGTCATACCATGACCACTCTTATTACTTCTGTTGGGTTAAAACTTATACCTATTCTAATGGACATTTATTCATGCTTATTTTGTTAATGAATTTATGCATTCTTACCCTACTATGGAAGTTGTTGTTGCTTTATTTTGTGAATAAATTTATGTCGTGAATGATTGAACTTAATCCACATGGTCAGAGACTTGTAGTTGACTTCACTTCCCAAACCCTTCTTATGAGAAATCTAGCTCTGCATTTAAGGACTTTGATGGGACCATGGTGGTTTGCGCAATTTGATCCACTCCCTTCTGAAGTTCACTTGTAACATGAGTTAATAGCAATGGAATGAGAAGACATTTCAGGTAGATGAAGAAATCGGCAAGGAGAAGAACAAGAGAAAACAAATGGATGAAGAAGATATCGTTTTTAAATTTCAAATTTTGATGTTTACGTTTTTTTCAAATTCGTCCCTATGCATTTTTTATTTTGGTCTCTCAAAACTAGTCACTTATCATCTGTCACACCACGTAAGTCACTAACGCCAACTCAACCTTCACCACGCGTGTTTCTGTTTGCCAGCAACGCGTTTTTTGAACAGAAGTTAACTTTAGAGACTAAAACCATAAAGTTAACAACTTAAAGGGTTTGTTTTATAACAAAAAAAGATATAGGGACGAAAACAAAAAACATGCGAACTTACAAGAATAGTCCCCAAGTCGAGTTAATTACTGTCACGTCACTGATTAGCTGACATGGTAGTGTTCAGTGGCATAGTTTCTTGCTAACTAGCATGAAAAGACAAAAATATCCCTTTCTTCTCCCTTCTTCCTCCTAGGGCTGGAAATGAGTCGAGTCGAGTCGAACTCGCCTCAGCTCGACTCGACTCGATAAGAATTGGTTCAGCTCGAAACTCTACTCGAGTTCATGACGAGCCTTTTTTTAGCTCGAGTTCGGCTCGTTTTAAGTTTACGAACAACTCGGTTCGGCTCGTTAGGTTCGGTTCGCTTGCTCGAATCACATAACTTAAAAGTTCTTTTTAAAATAAAAAGACAATATTTTAGTTTTTAGATGATAATTTGGTATTGTTGCAAAATTGTTATTGATATTTTTTCCATTAGAAAGTATTTTGATTTCTGGGTATACTAGAAAGTGTTTTTGATTTCTGGCCATAAAAAGTTGATTTCTGAGCATTAAAAGTTACAAAGAATCATACCAATATTAGAAACAAAAACATGACTATATTCGTGGAGCATGACAGAATATATTTCAAGTGTTGGAGCAAAACTATAACAATATTAAAAAGAGTCTATTATTCCTTTATTAATACAAATAAGAATCATGCCAATATTAAAAAAAGTATGAAAAGTAATCAAATAAAGACAACGAAACATTATGAAGAAAGTATAATTTAGTGTTAGAGCAAAACTTAATCCACAAAATTGAGTGACAATACTACTAAAATCAGCAAAAGAAGATGAAATAGTGGTGAGCTATATTTACAAAAGTGATCTTTGTGGAATCTGAAAGAGATAGAGAGGTGAGGACTTGATGAATTGTCTTTTTGCCTTCCACCTTGGTTTGGAAAAATGGACGGAAGAGTTTTCTTTCTTAGTGGTCTATAGAGTAAAGGATTAATTTTTTTAGATAGAGGAGAACAAAGGTCACGCATGGAAAAATGGTACAAAGTTAATTCTTTTTCATTTGGGAACAAGTAGTCAGGAGGACTAAGTACATAAAAATATTTAATACATTAATTTTCTTAATGAAGTATTTAATACATTAAAATTTAAGGTATGTAATTATTTTTTTAAAATAAAACTAAGTGTGTGTGTGTGTGTGTATATATATATATATATATATATATATATAATCGAGTCAGTTCATGAACCAAACGAGTCGAGCAACATATAACTCAAGTTCTTAACGAACTTAATTTTTAGCTCAAGTTCGGTTCATTTGGTTCATGAACCAAGTTCAACGAATTAATTATCGAATCGAGTTTTGAACTATATTCGAGTTGGTTCGGTTCATTGTCAGTCATACCTCTCCCAAATTATTCTTCTCATCACACCTTCAAACCCATAATTCATCTTCAAACGCAAAATTTCATTTTTTATGAAAAATCCATAAATAAATTCACTTCTAGTAGTGGTGAAGGAGATGAAAATGTGGTTTATATTGGTTCAGTCACATATTCTCTGTCGTGACCTATATTTAGTCCTGGTGTAAGTACATGAGATTTTCTTCCACTAGAATTGAATTTGAATGTACAAAATCTTTGGGGCTGCAGTTACAAATTGAAGAACACATTCAACAAAACTCATACAATACTACAAATTGAAGAACACCCTCTTCAATAAAAATCTCAAGGCTTAAATATGTATTTCATCCCTGTAATTAGGGGTCGTTTGAAATTTCATCCTTGAACTTACTAATCCTCATATTTTGCCCTTGCAAATATTAATCATTTGAAAATTCGTCCATTAACCCACTTAATGACTGCCACATCATCAAATTAGCAAAATGGCATGGGAAAAGACAAAAATACCCTTTTTTAATTAAAAAAATCATAAAAAAAATTTGAAGAAGAAAAAAAGTGGAAATTAGATTTTTAAATCCGGAAATTAATTTTTCGAAAAAAAAAGTAATATATAATTTTCAAAAATAATTTTCGAAAATTTAATTTTCACTTTTTTTTTCAAATTTTTAAATTTTAACAGTTTTTTTTATGATTTAAAAAAAAAACAGATTTTTTAATTAAAAAAGGGTATTTTTGTCTTTTCCTATGCCATTATGCTAATTTGATGACGTGACAGTCATTAAATGGGTTAATGGACGAATTTTCAAATGATTAATATTTGCAGGGGCAAAATAGGAGGATTAGTAAGTTCAGGGATGAAATTTCAAACGACCCCTAATTGCAGGGATGAAATGCATATTTTAGCCAAATCTCAATTTCAATTTGAAGTACATTTTGTACAATAAAAACTCAATTGACACTTTAAGGATCTCTCACCTTTGAAAAATGAGAACTCGTGATTTATATGATATGGGGTAACGCCCCGGATTTTGATCCAAGACATTACGCCTAAATCATCTTCTTTTTCTGAAAAACACTACTATTTATTTATTTCATCAATAATATATATTCTAGCAAAACCTATACAAAACTCATAACATAATTTAATTAAAATTCTTAAAACTGATATCCTTCAAAGTTACTTCTAAAATTACAATTCAGTGAAAACTCAATCCTTCAAAATTATTTCTAAAATTACAATTCAATAAAAACTCAATTTCGTTCCCGCACGCGCTTCAAGCAAAAACACCAAAGCATACACTATGTCTTCTTTGATACCTAAAATATTAGTGTGAGGGTCAATTTCCTTATCCAAATTGGTTCATACTCAAAGCACAAGAACAATGCCACAAAATAGATGGTATCAAAACTTCTCAATCAAAAAGAAATAAGAAAAATACATTTAAGTCTTTAAGGTAAAGTTCATACATATTTCTTTTGTATATATAAAAGGTTAATCACTTATCAACACAATGTATAACAGATCCAATGTAATGCAATGATGTGTAAAATGCATGCTCTTAGATACTACATGATCCGGATATAATTCCCGCCACTAAAGCATCCACACAGAATATAATTGTAATCCCGCGACTAAGGCATCCACAGATGCATATGCCATGCATGATCATGAAAATGAAAACTAAATCCCGCCACTTAGGCACCACTAAGAAATGCTAACTAAATCCCGCCACTTAGACACCACTAAGAAATATGATATTAACCCGCCACTAAGGCAATTACAGTCAAGTATTAATGTCTCATCATCAAGTACACAAACCAAAAGTCAATCATTTCACAAACTCACATTTTCATCTTTCTCTTCTTTAATTCATCAAAGAAATGTAACATTTCTTTTCCAACATCACAAAAACATTTAAAGCATAATACCACATTATCATACACAACTTTCATATAAAACATAACTAAGAATAATCACTCATAATTAATAATAATCACTGTTAGAAGGATTAATTTTACCATGAAAATACGTTTTAATTATTTTTCTTTTTAAAAGAGAAGAATTGCTACAACATCTACTTAATAACACAGTCTTAGCACTTGGTAAGAACGTATGGGGAAAAAGCCCTTACCTCATGTGTTTTTGTTCTAAGCCACGACTCTAAGCCACCTCTAACTCACAGCTACGGTGCAGACACCTTTTATCTCACTCAAGGTATTATTTTGACGATCGGGCCGTTGAAAATGAAGAACCGCATGTTGGAAACACGCTGTCCAAAAATTAGCTCAATCAAACGGCGTGGTCGAAATTCTACGATGGCAAGTCTTAAGCTTCCCTGAATTTTAAGAAAGTGGTTGCTGGATGGATCCTCAAAATAGCATGGGTGAAGAAGGGATAGGATGATGAAGAGGTCGTACCATACGACACCGATGGCATGAGGATTTAAAATGAGGGTATGGAAGAAGGGTTCTCGTGTTTGATATCCTAGGAGACAAAAGGTTAACTAGGAAAATATATGATATAAAAGTGGGAATGAGATGAAACTTGAGTATAATACCCTAGTTTTCTTATATCTCCCTGTTCAAGTGTGCCTTATTATCCCTCTATATAAATGCAGAAAACGAATTACATGTTTCCGTCAAAATCTAATTGTACGTGGTTCCTCGTTCCTACTAAATAGGTATCAGTGGAATGATTCAAGGAAGTTACACTGAGTGAAGGCTAAAAGAAAAAAAATAAAAAATAAAAATAAATATATCGAGAAGTAATAGGAACTGATTTTAATACCTGATGAATCCTATTCAAAGTAAGCTATCTACTAGCAATTTGGTTTAGTGGAAATTAAAGCAAGTCAATAAAAGAATAGAGACAATCAACAGTATTATCGATTAAATAATACTCTCTTAAACAATTTTCTTCCAAGACTTCCAAGTCAATCAAAATTTAAAATAATAATAACTTATAAAGTTATAGTAACAACGAAAATCCCCAAATAAATCATTACTTCTAAACTAATTTAAATGAAATAAATTGAATCACATAGATTACATTTAATAAGTAAAATAGATTAAATTAGTTATATAATTTAATTAAAAGAAGGATGCCACAATATTTTTAACGCATAAAATAAGGTGTGGAATAAATAATAAACTAAAAGGACATATATGACATATATAAAATATCAGGATGTTACAGGTTACATGCGAAAACACACCTTAAACATCGAAAACTAAAAAATTGTGTGTATGATAAATTCATTTCATAAACATCATTTGTTTCCAACCCATTCTAAACCAAACTAACAGCAAAGTAAAACAAATTCAAGGGGAAGAAATCACTTCTTTCAGAAACATTTAAGCCACCGCAACTTGATACTCTTCCGACATTGTCCTCGTTGCAATAAGACGTGCACCACTGTCATCACCGCCGTAAATCACTTCTTTCTTTTCTGGGTTGCTACTCAGATTCGAGTTTTTCCTCACGATCTGATTTTGTTTGGATTTGGATAAATTTCAGTTTAGATTTTGACCCACACCGTCAAGAAAGGAAGAGGATAAGGAAGAAAGGAAGAGGTTTGGATGAATTAGTGGTTGAGTTTTGATGTTTTGGGAAACGGTTGCAGAAGAAGAGAAGAAGAGGATGAGGAAGAAAGGAAGAGAAAATAACTAAGGGCATTTTTGTCCATTCAATTCAATTTTAAATGACTCAGTATCATTACCTCTTAATCAGTGACGTGACAATGATTAATTGGGATGAAAGACGAAATTTTGAATGATTAAATTTTGCAGTAGCAAAAGATAAGGATTAACAAATTCAGGAACCAGTTTTAAATGACCCCTATTTGCAGGGATTAAACACATATAAAAAACTTCTTTTATATATTTTTATCACATCACCAATATATCAATCTATCACATTCTATTTTATTTTTTACTTTCTCAAAGAGTTATTTGATTTGTTGGTGTGTACATAAAAAAAATTCTTTATCAAAGTTTTGCGTCTTTCCGCTTTTATTTGTTATGGAATAATAAAATGAAAAGGTAAAATTGGAAGAAAAATGTTACACCAAAACACAATTTCTTTTTATATAAAGTCAAAATAAAGTTGGTTTTTAATGTACAATATTATTTCTACTGTTGTAAAGCGTTCCTCTTACTATTGTCGGTTGTTCATATTTCAATAAGATTGAACTAATTATAATGATTGTTCATATTTCAATGAGATTTAACTAATTATAAAATGATAAAGGGTTTGTCTAATATGTGCACCATTGCTCGGGTTAAAACAATTAATAGAGTTTTTTTTTTTTGGAATACAACAATTATATATTCAAAAGTTTTATATTTAATATTAAATATGCAAGTTTCAATACAAAATTTTCATTTTAAACCTCTTAACATGTGCAAATTTACGCATGGTAGGAAAACTCCATAATAAAATAGCATAAATGAGGATAAAAGTAAAAGAAAAATCCAACGCAACCCATTTATATATTGTTATGGATTTACTTTAAAATACTTTTTTTAGCAATAAAATTTAAAATACATAAAACGTGTTATGTTTGCACTCTGCAGTCGCACCAATTGTTCTTAGAGTTTGTTTATCTGAATAATTGTTCAGCCATTGGATTTACACTCCAATTATAATAATAAGAATGTTTTTCTTAACAAAGAAAAATATATTATATTAACAATAAAGAGTCCTTAGTAACACAAGGTGTGCCAAGAATAACCTCAAAAGTTTACAACCAAACAATAGTAGTCAAAGGAAATGAAAATAAGTTAGCCGATGCACATACAAACAAAAGAGCTCGACCACCACATATGAAAGTTTGAACTTACATTGACATTATAAGTTTTCATCCACCAAAAATAATGTAACTTGACTTTTTTCTAACGACTAATGATTGTATTCTCCTTATTCTTGAAAACTCTATTGTTTCGCTCATTCCACAAAACCCAAACACAACATAACCAAATAATCTGCATAAAAGAACGACGTGTTTGCGTGCCACCGGAGAAGTCAACAAACTGAACAATATGATCCTGAAGAGAGTCCGGATCTTGAAGAATGTGTGTTTCTATTATAAAATTGCTATTCTACAATCAAGTTTCGCTCACTCCCAACTGAACTACCCAAAATACACATGTGTGAGTTAACTTATGCATGTGTTACACGCAGCGTGACTTAAGTCGCTCGCTACCTGACTTAAGTTAGCGTGAGTTAACTCACGTTGGGTTCTGTTATATAAACAAAACAACACCATAGGAATTTCCAAAACTCCATTTGCGGTTTTGATCAACAAAGTTGCGATTTTTCCAAAACTCCAATTACAATCTCGAAATCAAGTAAGTGTTTATTATTCTATTGAATTGACTTTTTTATTTATTGAATTGTTAGATTCTTTGGATAAGTTGTCACATATGTAGGTTTCTTTATTTATGATTTATGATTTTATGATGTTAGATGTTTATGATTTGATTGAATTGTTAAATGTTGATTAGAGTAGAAATTGTTGATTAGAGTATAATTGATTGAATTGTGGTAGTAATTGTTAGGAATTCTTAGGAATTTGTGGTAGAATTTTTAGGATTAGAGTAGGATTTGATCTCTGATATTTGCATTGTGTAGATATGTCTCATAAACAGGGTGATGCTCATATAAAAAAGGAGGGTGAGAAGAAGAAAGCAAAAACCACCGTGACATGACACGATATCGAATGTGAAGGATGAATTAAGTGACGAGGGGATGATTAATATGATGGTTTGGTTTTTTGGATGTTTTATTTTTATGTTTTCTGATATGCTGCGCATTTTGGTATTGAAAAAATTTGAACAACGTTGCATATTGAACAAAGTTGAGTATTGAATAAATTCGAATAAAGTTGTACAAGTACACGAAATCAAATCAAAAATACACAATTTTATTTAGTTTTAATCAATGTTTTAAAAACCAAACCGGACCTCGACCGTGAACCAGACCATGTTACGGTCTGACAGCCTTGCAGAACCGTTGGTCTACAAAACCGGTGGAAAATCAAGAAAACCGTCACGAACCGGGAAAACCGGTGAACCGGTCCACATTATCAACTGAGTTTGCATTGTTGTTCAATGTGCAGCCTTCTGTTTGTTCTTGTTCTTTATGTTTTATTTGAATAACTATATTTTATGCTTGTTTTGATGATGGATCTTGTCCTTTAAGTGATACTGTTATCTTCTACAAAAACAGAACAACAACTTGAACAATTGTATAAAACAATTACTAAAATTGATTCTAATAACATATCACAAGAAACTAAGAAAGAGAAGGGAAATAGGTGAAAAATGGAAGCATGAAGAGAATAAGACATGACTGAGTTGTGTTGGCGGCTCTAATATTAAAAGGCAACAATGAACCATGGTAACTTATCATTGATAAGAAATGCTTTTAAGGTTGCAACTAGTCTATGTGGGTTTGGGTCAAACAATGTCACAAAAATGTTAAAAAAGGCCCACCAATTTAGTGTGTTTATCTTTTATTTTATGTATTAAAATAAATTTGTAAAGATTAATAATAAATTTATAGCTATTTACATTATATCCGGTTCAAACGGTTCTATAACGGTTGAACCATGAACCAGAGGTCGCACCGGTTGGATCATCGGTCCAGTTTTGAAAACATTGGTTTTAATTTCATCTATGTTACATTCTCTCTAAATATGTGGTATCATCACGACCTTGGTTTAAATTATATTCTTAAAAGTTTGCTCAAAATTTTGGTATTAAAGTGTCTTATAGTTAACGTAGAGATATGCATCATCCTTTGAAAAGTCAAAAGAATGAAGATAACAAAACGCATGTATTCTTCTGAATCAACTATATATGTTTTCACATCGAATCTTTTCATATAGAATGAGTAGTAACAAAAAAGAATGTATTCTAATATATTCTTTTGAACTTAATCCTACTGCACTGCCCACTGACAAGTTTCAATTGACAGAGGAGCATGATCAAGCACAAAACAACATCTTAAAGGTACATTCCCTTTCATCACATTCATCATATACAAAGGAATTCGATGTGAAAACATATATAGTTGATTCGGTAAAATATGTTCTCTTCATTTGATTTTTCAAAGAGTTTTGCAAATCTTGACGCTATGTATAAGACACTTCAATACCAACAACTTCACCAAACTAACAAGAATTAAACTTAAATTCCAACAAAATAAAGACACTACATAATAATGATGCCACCTAAACATAATCTTTCAGCATAATCAAACTCTTCAGAATATCTTCAGGCATTCTCAGCAATATAGCATACATCTTGATCCAAGGGAACATGTTGTGCTGACAAAAAATCAAGAACATGCTCCTCACGTCGTCGTCGTTCGTTAATTCTAGCCGATCGAACGTTATTCTCCCCTCGTCGAATGATGGACGTTTATACCAAACGTAATTCACCCTCCTTATGTCTCTAGGACTGAGTCCTTGGTTGATTTCATTCAGCCGATCCTTCAGATCTTTTAACGTGACATCGTACCGAACCTTGAACAAATAAGGGTTTCCACCGTTGAAGCGTACTTGAGAGTTGAACAAATTTGCCATTATTTCAGATCTACACCATAAAAAATTAAATAATCAATGAAAAACTCATTCAAACATTTCATCAAACACTTGGAGTGCAAATTATACATAAACCCTAAAACTCAAAACTACAACATAAACATGCAAACATCTAAACAATTAATTAATAAAGTCATTTACATATAAACATTGTATCATTTCTTGTCAAAAAAATCAAAAATTAAACAAACCCTTAAACTAAGCAATTTTTAATTTAAGATGAAAAATCTAACATATAAACATAAAATATTAACGGTGTTTGATTATCAAAACTTACTTGTTACTGGAGTGTTGTTTGATTTGAACTTGAAGAAATTAGGAATTTGGTTGATTTGAGAGAGTTTTTGAAGATGTTAAATGTGAAAGTGGAAATGAGGATATGAGTTTGTTGTCTGATCTTTAAATAGACACGCAACATGATTTAACTCATATTGAGTTTCAGCGTCACTTAAGTCAGTTGCGTAGATTGTAATTCAACGTGACTTAAGTCATATTGCGTTTAACATATGTCTGGATAATTAAGTAACATGGAGGTTGTTTTCAAAAATTTGTATAAAAATGAGTAAAACGTGATGGGAAAAAAACAATTTCCTTTATGTTACTCCACCTGCGCCTGGTTTGGCAATCATGGTACTCAATCATAGTGTTGAAATTAAGGGAAATGAACAAAGGAGGAGTACAAAAAAAAATATGGAAATGAATTGTAAGTAAGCATTGTCCTCAACCGAGTGCCTGATATTTGAACACCACTTGTATATCATTGAAATATTAATGTTATATAATATTGACCAATAAAGATGTGTCATATAGTACTTCATATGCATATCTTTTATCTTTTCTCTTTTGACATTTTTATATGACACGCCTTCATTGACTAATGTTAACATTGATATCCCAATGATACACAAGTGATATCTCTTATATTGATAGAACAGACAAGTCCAAAATAAATAACATAATGTCAACGTGCATAGCAATATCATGTTTGAATAAGATTGTGTAATAGAAAGAACGAACATGCTTGAATAAATAAGAAAAATAAAATATAGTGAACATCGAACCCAATTAAAAATTAATAATCTATCACTTTCCAAATCTCAGATGAAAATCGCATGAGATTATGAAACACGTGGCTGGATATTATAGCTTAAACATGTAATAAATAAATATGATGTGAAGGACGAAATTTACTTAGTAAATAAATAGAGAATTGAAAGTTTGCTTCCAAGATCCTACTACAATATTTCCAACGATCGAGTTTTTTTTTTTTGACACATAAGATAACAAAGTCATTATAAACTCATATACATAAAGTGAAGATATCGAAGTTTGAACTCCGATCATGACATCCAGTCTAACAATTTCGATATTTTTTATCAGTTGAGTTAGGATTTATAGAACCCGACGACCGCGTTATTCTTACGAGAATAGATGAAGATGATGTCTTTGGTCATTAAGGGTGAACAATAAGATTTAAAAATCACCAACAAATTTTTTTATATTTATAACCAAAAAAAAAAGAGCCGGACTGAAACTTGCCACCTATGAACCTAAGAATTTTCATTTTGCCATCAAACCAATTTTTTTGGACAAAAAATCACTGGACCAACTCTTGAAGTTAAAATTTAAAATATCTTCCATTTTTCAAGTTTTTTTTTTTTCACTTGTCAAAAAACAGTCTTTTCCCCTTCAAATAAAACCACTTAATTTGAGCTCCACATCAATTGACTAGTCAATCGATATGTATGTGAAGAAGCAATGTTTACGGATGCCAGCTGCCATACAAATTATTCAAGGTTTTCTATCCGTGGAAAAAGAATCATGTGCAGATTTTTTTTAAAGAACTGTTATTTAGAAATGGATTTAAATGAAGCACGCATTGCCTCTGATTTTTTGTTGGGTAATTTACGTAACATTCAATCAAAATCTACATGAATAAATTTCTAAGTGGTAATGGCTCTGTTTCATAATATATGTCTATTTTAAAGAATAATTTTGTTTCATTTTACTTGTCATTTTCAAGTTTCAATTCAACATTAATTATTGATTTATCAATAATACCCTTACTTATCAATAATATCCTTATTTGACTAGTTTACAAATTTATTCATGTGATTAAACTTTATTGGGTGTTTGCTATATTATCCATAATTTTTGGTAATCAGCATTTCCTTCATTTAAACACAATCTTTATGATTGTTGATGGTTGTTCAATGTCAGAATCACATTTGAAACATCTGATTTAGCTATAAGATTTAGAAAAATTATCTTTATACACTCATATCCAATCTACACCATGTTTATAAAGAGACGCGAAGATAAATAGTGATGTGATAGTTGTGATAAATAAGTAACATATCCAAATATTCGCGGAACACAAATATCATTAAATTTGCATATGTATCAATTAAGTAACGAGTAGTTAAAATATCTATTTATTTTACCCATATATATCCATTAAGCTATATGTTATGTGCATGTGGTGGATTTTGTCCGTAGGCACAATTTTTTCGCCATCCTTAATCAAACCCGGTCCAAATTGATAAATCTAGATTAGATGCCTTTAGAGTATACACTTAGGTGTAGTCTTCACATAAAAGTCATCCGATCTAGATTGGGTGACCACAAGTTTGTTTATTGCGCACAATCGTTGACTTGTGACTGCACTTAAACCAAACCTAATTAACGAATTTGGATTAAAGGCGATAACTACTACTTGCATTCAGGTGGCACAATCAATACACTAGAGTCATCTGATCATGAACCATCATTTAAATTTTAAGGCAACCTTTAATTTTTGTTTAATATAAAGTTAAACATTAAAATTTGGGTTGTTTAATCTTGATCAAATGACCACTAACTTGCCGACTCTATGCACTCACGAACTTGTTACTTTACTCAAACATGATCCCAATATAATAGTCTATTAATTAAAAATGCTAGTAATTGTTCATCAAGCACATAATCATTTTCATTCCAGAATGTGTAACGAGCAGTCATAATAGCTTCTTAATATATTGAAATTCCAAAATATCCATAATTGAGTGATTGTGCATTTTGTTGGTCAAAATAGTCTTTGACGTTAAAATAATTCTTCAATGTTGACGATAACTCTTTTCTGTAGAGTGCAATATGATAGTAAGTAGAAATACTTATAAGAATTGATATAACACTATATAAGTATATTATGGATTGATATAACAATATTGATGAAACATTTTAAGTTTTTTAACGTTAGAAACTATTTTGATTTTTTTGAACAAGCCAAAATGAAATATAATAGATCAAAATGAGTGGTTCATCTCGCACAAGGCGTGCAAAAGAGAACTACCAAAAAGTTTGTACAAAGTCAAGTCACTAATGCCTCAACATGGTACACCCCGAAGAAGACATAAGAAACAACAAAAATTATAGTAAAATACACATACAAGGTAAAGACTGCTGCCACCAGTCATGATAGCTGAAGTTAAAGGTAGTTTGACACGCCTTTAACCACCGGAAATATAACAGTTTTACCTTGTCAGTCAATTGTTGTAAATCCAAAGCCTTATGATTAAAAACTCGGTTGTTTCTTTCCTTCCAAATAACCCATACACACGCAAGCCATATTAATTTCATGAAAGTATGTGTAGATCATGGTAACCCGGCTAGGTAGCCAAACTGAAGAAGATGGTTACGAACCACATTTGAGGCGACAAAGGTAATGCCTAACCACTGCAAAACATAAGACCACATATTGCCGAATGTAGCGCAACCTAAACATAACTGACATGGTGTTTCCTCATAACCACACCCTCCAACACACTGGTTGTCGTCTTGGTGAAGGACACGACGCCTCACAAGATTATCTTTCATCGGTAGTCAGTTGCGAATAAGTCGCCAAGCAAATAAAGAAACCATTAACGAGACATATTTATGCCACACATTGCCGAACAAGCCCCTAGCATGAGGTTCATCCACCAATGTTAGAAAATGATAAGCCCCCTTTACGGAATATCCAAGGACAGGATCGAGCATCCATATACACCTGTTAATAGTATGTTCCTGCAAATTAATATCATGCAGCAAAGCAGAACACTCCCTCACACACTCCTCCTCCCAATTTTTATTGACGTAATGCACGATTAAATATATATTAATCGTTACACATTCAAAGAAAATTATTAAAAAAATTATTATAACTATTGTTACACATTCAAAGAAAAAATAAATATTTACTGGAGGTATACTTGCTTGGACACAAGTTCAAATAAATATATTTGAACACGCACAAAGTTAAAAGAAAAATAAAAGAGAACAAAATTAAATAATGTCAATTAATTTAGCTAAATATTTTTTCTTAAATTTTTTCATTTCATTTGAGAGTGTTTAAACAATATTCATTTATGTTTGTGTCTACAAAAGATTTTCTCAGCTATTTACTCTTATTTATTCATACTTTATTAACAATGCTAATCAGTAATCACTGCCGTGGGGATATGATCATGTTGCCGTGGAGATATGACCGTGGCACCTTCAAAGTCATAGCAAACTTAGAGACACATCATTTTCACGTGTTAGCCACAAATTTGAAAGGCAAAAAATCATAATAATAAATGTAAGCTGGCATAATTCCTTTGACTTCCCAATTAATAATTGACTATGATACATTAATTAATCACATTAATAACTAAAAAATAATAATTGGAAAAAAAAAACAGTTCACTGACAATCTAGTACAGCTAGACCTTAAACAGTTAGATATTTTCAAATGTGTTTATCGTAACATAACATAACAACCCAACCAACATCTACGGAATTCGCTAAAAAACATAAACCTCTGAAAACAAACACTGTCATGTTTCAGCTCTGATATTTATCTTAGCCAACACTGATTCTTCATTGGCCCATCAATTTTATATTGTTGAAATTCAAGAAATTGTTCTAAAGCTTCTATTTTGAGTGAAAATGATGGAGGTTGTGATTGTAGCAATCGCTGCTACACTTGGCAATCTACTTATTGGATGGGATAGTTCAACCATTGCAGGTTTAATATATATTTTTCAATTATTAATCATTAATTTGTCATCTACTTATGTTAAAATATGCGTGTTTTTTTTTGTATTTGTATGAAAATCTCAAGCTCGTGTATGGTTATAGATTGGACAATCACTTATATGATTACCCTAACTCTGAAATTGTTAAATGAAAAAATTGATAATGGGTAATTTTGCAAAAAAAAATGGCATCGATCTTATAACTAGTGTTACTGTTAAGTATAGCCAATAGTTACAACTTGGACAGGGTCGATAGAGCGATCATGGTAATCTGTATTTAAATTGTGTGACTATAAACCCTAACATTTCACATAATTCAACCATTGCAGGTTTAATTCTTTATTTATTTTTTTCAATTATTGATCGTTAATGTGTCATCTACTTATGTATTGTTTTCGGTTAAAAATATGTTTTTTTTTTTTTTTTTTGTATTTATATGAAAATCCCAAGCTCATGTATGGTTATAGATTCTGGACAATCGTTTATAAGATTACACTAATTCTGAAATTTTTTAATAAAAAAAGGATAGTAGGTAATTTTGCAACAAAAAAAAAAAAGTGTTTGATCTTATAACTCAGTATAGTTGGTAGTTACTGATTAGTGGACATGGTCAACCAAGCAGTCAGAGTAAAGCTGTAATTTGGACCGTAGTATTTTAATTGTACTCTGCAAAGCTTATTTTTTTACATAATACAAAGGAATTGCAACAGTTATACAGCCGGAAATTTTGGGAAAATTGGCTGAGCTGCGTTGTCGTGTGTTCAATGTTTGCATTTATTGGTTTTGAGTGTTGGTGTTGTTCTTGTTTTCGTGTCATTCGTGTGTTTGTTCCCGTGTTTTTGTCCGCTCCTTTGTAGAGGTTGTCGTGGTTTTGGGCATCTCTAGTGCCCATCTTGATGTTATTTTGCAGGACCCTTTGTACTATTTTGTTTCCGCTCTTTATATATTATATTTATACTTGCCATAAAAAAAAAAGAGTTTGCATTTACTGTTTCTTTATTCTTTTGAACTCGGTTGCTGTTCTAACAGCTAGAATTGAACAAACAATTTGTTTGCCTCTTATGCAGGGGGTATGACCTACATCAAACAGGAATTCGATTTGGAAAAGGATCCAACACTTGAAGGGTTAATTGTATCAATGTCTTTTATAACTGGAACTGTTGTAACCATATTTTCTGGAACCATCTCTGATTTGGTTGGAAGACGACCTATGTTGATAACATCTTCTATTATGTTTATCATTGGCGGTTTGGTAATGTTGTGGGCTCCTAATGTTATGGTTGTTCTCTTGTCGAGGATAATTGGCGGTGTTGCCATTGCTCTTGCTGTTACTTTTAATCCTCTTTACATATCTGAGATAGCACCACCTGATATAAGAGGACAATTGAACACTCTTACTCAGTTTGCTTGTTCTGGTGGAATGTTTTTGGCTTACATTCTTGTATTCTCAATGTCCTTGTTGCCATCACCTAGTTGGAGAGTTATGCTAAGTATTATTTCTATTCCTTCTGTTGCTTATTTTTTGCTGGCTGTGTTTTATCTTCCCGAATCTCCTCGGTGGCTTGTAAGCAAAGGTCGAATGCTCGAGGCTGAGAAAGTTTTGCAAAGACTTCGCCGCGTTGAAGATGTCTCAGGTTACACTACGTTTGCCTTTGTCTCCTATTTTTTGCTTTATATTTTCACGTCGTTATTTTCCAACTAGTTGGTTGTGGTTTGGCCATTGACAGGATTTCTAATAGAATATTGTGTATGTTTTGTTCCGTTTCTGGAGGAGGCAAAATTGATTTCATAGGTGTAGAATTGATTTTGACATGTTTGGATGTTCTCTGACATAATAAATTTTGCCTCTAGAATTGATTCTAACTTGACGATATAATTTTGAAATTTTGCCTCGAATTTATTGTTCAATCCACTTCTTCATGGACATATCCGAACAAATCATTTTACATGCAACTCATTTTTAGCCATAATCAATTCATTCAAAATAAATTTTTGCCACCTCAGCACCAAACACATTGTAGTTTGATCAATGTACCCGACCACAGTTACTAGGATAAGGTTTGGTGGTTGTCATGTTTTTCAAGGAGTTAACTGTCTTTGATTTATAGGGGAGTTGGCTTTGCTTGCGGAGGGTCTTAGTCCTGGGGGTGAAGACATATCCATAGAAGAATATGTAGTTGCTCCAGCTAGTGAAATCCTTGTTAATCAAGAAGCAGGAAAAGATTATATAAAATTATATGGACCTAATGAGGGAGTTACAATGGTTGCTCAACCTGTGAATGGACAAGGTAGCATGCTATCGCGCAGTATGTTGTCTATGCATGGAAGCTATGCATCGCGAAGTATGCTGTCTCAGCAAGGAAGCTTTGCATCTCAGGCAGCTGCTAATCTCAAAGATCCTATTGTCAACCTATTCGGAAGTTTGCAAGAGAGTACTCTCATCGAGAGTGGTGGTTCGCGCAGCATGTTAATTCACAATGCTGATAGTTTCTTTAACAATGGAGATCCAGAGTCTAGCCCGTTCGGTACCAGCGATAACCTGCGTGCTCCGCTCATGTCATTTCAAGGTGGTGCTGATAGGGCTTTTGGATCTAAGGAGGTGTTGGATATGAGGAGCAATAGCAGTTTGGTTCATGGAAATTACGTTGGAACACCAAGAAATACAGATATAGGTGGAGGTTGGCAATTGGTTTACAAGTCAACAGATGATGCCATGGGTGGGAAACGAGAAGGACTCCAAAGGGTATATTTGCATGCAGATACTTCTGCTGCTGCAGTGTCTCAGTCTCCGCATGTTTCGTTTGTTTCAACTTCTGGCTATGACATACCTATAGATGGCGGCGAAGCTTTTCAGGCCGCTGGTATTGTCAGCCGGTCAGTACTTGGAACTAGTGATGCGTTGAGTATGCCAGAAGTCGCTGCTAAAGGTCCAAAATGGAGAGCTCTTCTAGAACCGGGAGTCAAGCGTGCATTAATTGTTGGAATAGGACTTCAAATTCTTCAACAGGTACAATGAGTTTGCATTCTGTTAGTATTACATTACATCGCTTGAGTATATTGTATCATTACAATAACTGATATTCCATCCAAAAAAGTGATAGCACACTAGCTTATTTCTATCTGATTCTGAAAATATAATCCACATTGCAGGCTGCTGGCATAAATGGATTTCTATACTATGCTCCTCAGATTCTTGAGCAGGCAGGAGTAGGGGCTCTTCTATCAAATTTAGGCATCAGTTCAATATCTGCTTCTTTTCTTGTAAATATCATTACAACATTCTGTATGCTCCCTTGTATAGCTATTGCCATAAGGCTCATGGATGTTGCTGGCAGGAGGTATGTTTCAACTATGACTCACCATTAATTACACTTACATCTTGCTTCTATCTCATGTATGAACCTACCCTTATCTGTATTGCAATTACTACGACAAGATTGTTCAATATTAATCTATACAGTATCCTATTAGTAGGACTGCTCATGGCTCGGTTCAGAATGAAATCAAACTGAACCAAACTGAACTTGTACAGGTATAACAGTTCGGTTAAACTGATCCAAACTGTTAATGGTTAGTCCCGAACTGAACTGTATAAAGGTTTGGTTCACTGGTTTTGTTTCTGAACTGACCAAAACTACCTTTACAGAAAACTAAACTGTACCTTTTAGAACCAAGCTGATTCTTTGTGAACTATACTTATTGCTGTTATTAACTAATAATAGGACTGTATTGTTGAAAAAACCAAAAAACTGAACTGCACCGAAAAGGACCGAACTGTGACAGATTGTTCACGGACTGAATTGGTTCAATTCAGTTTGTAAATTTTTGTCACAATTCGGTGTGGCCTGGTTCGCTTTTTTCGTTTTTTTAACAGCCCTACCTATTAGTGTAAGCTTTTGTTTTGTCTTGTCCCTACAAAAATCTCATGTGCACCTTTGTTTGCAATGCTAGCTAATCTATCGCACATAAAAATCGGCGTAAAATCAAACATTCATGACAAATGACATTGTTTTTTCCTTGTTACAGGTCAATCATGCTGTACACAATACCCATTTTGATAGTCTGTCTCCTGATACTAGTGCTGAAACAGTTTTTTCAACTCAGTTCTGTGCTAAATGCCGCAATTTCAGCTGTCAGTGTTGTGGTCTACGAAAGCGTCTTCTGCATGGGTCTTGGTGTTATTCCCAACATCATATGTGCAGAAATCTTCCCAACTAGTGTTCGTGGACTCTGCATTTCACTTACTTCCCTTACATATTGGGTTTGTACGTTGGCTGTCACTTTGACATTCCCTTATTTGCTCCAACTGCTCGGTCTTAGCGGCGTCTTCGCTCTATTTGTTGGTGGCTGCATCATTTCATGGATATTTGTCTACTTGAAAGTTCCTGAAACAAAGGGCATGCCTTTGGAAGTTATTATCGAGTTTTTTGCTATTGGTGCAAAGCCTGGTACTGATCCTGCAGATATTGGAATAAAAGTCTAATCAATGTCTTAATGATGATGATGATCAAAGCACCATGAAAATAACTTTATTTTGGTAAATTTAGAACTAAAGTTGATTCTGATTCCTCCGAAAGCGAGTTTAAGAGGATTTTGGTGGAAGATTGAAACTATATGCAGCGTTTGAACACATATCAGTAGCTATCTTGAGGTTTTAAGAGAAGTCAATGTATTCTAGTAATTTGTTATACATGCTACAAACAATGTTTTAGAGTAGTTCCTTTTATGTCATTCCTGTTCTTTCGTAAGCATTTGATTTTCTTCATGCTTTGAAAAAGGTGATGTGATTTAGTGAGATTTAAGGTTTGAAGATGTTATCACTTCAGACCCAAGAATCAAATTGGGACAAAATAAGACAAGTCTCAAGAAAGTGTGACATATTCATCACGGTTCTCTAGAAAGAACCATAACAAAAAAGAGTGAGATATTGTTGTGATTTGATTGAATGCATCTGTTTCACGATAATGTATTACAGTTCATTTTTTTGAATGGTACAAATATAACAGTTAATCTTTATTACTAATCACAGCAACAAGTAGTTTTCACTTTTACTTATCCTTTTTTCCATTTTTTTTACTCTAAGAGGTGCTGGAACTAATCATTATTTTTGCCTCAAATGGAATGTAAAAGATGCAAATCAGGATAGTTTGTCTCATATATCTTGACGGCTTTGTAGCATCTTGCAATGATTAATAGGGATGAACAAAATATCTGGTGACATGGAGAAAAACACATCCAAATTCAAAACAATATCCAAATATCCGGATGTTTATACATAAATTAACTGATCAATTCTAAAATGGACGGTCATCCGCTTTTGTAAATCTGTTTTTTTTTTTTGTTGGATATCCAGATCTACAACCATATCTAGTTTTTGTTCCCTTATTCTTTTCAGTAAACCACTTTCAGTTGAGTGTTGAATCATAAAAACATATCTCTCTCTTTCCCTTCCTCTGTGTGTATTCATTTGAGATTCCTTTTTTTTTTCTTCTTCTGGGATTTGATAATGGGGTAGTATCATTTAGTACGTGTTTGGTTTAGAGTTTTAAATCCACGGCAGCTAAAAAATCACGCCCCAATACACTATTTAGCGGTGGAATGAGAAGCTAGGAATTCCAACTTCACTTTAGACGTGCGTTTAACCCTTCCAATCGATGCACCAAGCTATTGACAGTGAGATATTCCACACACACAACAATGCTAAGTTCCTAACAAGACACTGATTTATATGCACTTCCTATTATTTGATGATTTTTATGTGGTTTTACTAACTACTCCCTCCATTTCTTTTTAAGCGCTATTTGATGTTTAAATTTTTGTTTCTATTTAGCTGTCATTTTGATAATTCAATGATACAATTTGTCAATTATACTTACCCACTTTCAATAAAACTAACTAATTTTAAGTATTTAGAAAATTCAAGTTTTTTCTCAACACAAATTCCGTATCTGTTATGTGCAAATTTAAACTTCCATGAATTTTTTTTCACCTATAATAATGGTTTCATGAAGAGTTAAAATTATATAAATAAGATCAATAACATTGTCACAAATTTCAAGTGCACAATAGAAGAGCAGTTTTGATGGAAAAACAAAAGACTCGTTGAATATTCAAAAAGAGGAAAGAATGGAAGAGAGAGGGACTTTTACTCACGACATAAATTTTAGTCCCTATTTTGCTTTTGTACTATAAATTGAACACTAAAAGCGCCTATTTTAATAAAAATAATTTAAAAACAAAGGTAATTTTCTTCCCTAATTTTTTCTTCTTCTTATTATTTGTAGCAAACTACTTATTTTGGTTCAACTTATTTTTCTTCAGAGTTGACTTCAGAAGAATCTAATTATGATTTGGAGTACAATGTGATCAGCTGGTTCAATTGTTCTACATAAAACAAGAATGGATATCTGCAACTTCCATATATGTAGGAGGGTCTGTTCCTTGATGATGGAATCAAACCTCATAAGGATTTCCAGTTCTCAACCACATTAAATGTAGGGCATGATGGAAGTGGCAATATCTTGACTTAGACTCTATTTAGTAGGAACAAGTAAGTAGTGTATGCAATTAACTAATCAAGCTTAAGTGGTTGATAAATTTCAGTTAAGGATAAATCGTTTTGGGAGAATTTGAATTTGAATCATGACTATAATAATCATTAATCAAATTTTACTTAGTTCGTGGTCAAATTCGAAATCACTAGAATCTATTCTTCCATAAGTCTGAGGGTTACTTAACTTAAGACAAAAGAAAAACGAAAAGTTTAAAGTACATAAACTCATTCAATTAAAATTAAATTGTTTGGTAACTGAACTTTGAACTTTCCACACTACCTTATTCATTAAAATGTTATTTGATATTACATTTAATTTATTAATTAGTATAATTGTTAATTTGATTTGATAAAAAAAGCACCATTATAAATTTATCAAACACTTTAAATCTTATATGTTAATTTACTCGCTATCAACTATCAAATTTTGTTAAGAAACCAAACTAACCTATTAAAATCAGCATCGAGGAGAATCGAATCCAAAACCTTGAAATAATCAACCATCAATTTTATGTCATTTTACTATCAACAAATTTATCGTTAACTTAACCATTCCTTTTTGTCAAATTGAGCCTAGTGGACTTGGAGTAGTTGATATCTAAGATTGGGAATATGCGTACAAGCAAAAGTGGCCGCAAAGTTGGCAATGAAAATGGCTTCCATATACAAGGGAGCTAGTGAGAATTAAGAGCACATAGATATGATATAAGGTGTTAGCTTTATGAGATACAAATTGAAATGTAAAGACAAGTGATGGATGTCATTTTTTGTAAAATTGCACTTTATAATAGCATCACATGGAAGTGGATGAGCAACTTCTAATAGGACCATTGTTTCCTGTGTGCTTGCTTTTGTTCTGTCCCATTCTTGGTGGCTCCAGAAAATCTTAACATGATTCAATATCAATTATCTCCTATCCTGTCTATGTCATAACTGTTTAGTAGATCATATCTTGTGTTGTGGGGTAGAACATATAATGTGTTAAAGTTAAATATGTTGTGGGCACTTTATAAGGTAGACATGTTTTTTTTTTTTTCTTTCCGGTAACAAGATATCTTTCAACGATCGGTTAAAGACTAATTCTTTGAGATACTGATATTTATTTAAGGAGTTGATGTCCAATAAAAAAATGTTGTTCTATAAACACCACTAATATAAAATTATGACTATATAATGTTTAAGAGACTCGATTATCTATCAATGACGTACTTAAGCTGTCTTGGTTGGTGAAAGTGCTTTTCTAACCAACACTGCGAGGTGCACATGGAAGCTACAATTATTTAAAGTGAAAATAAAAGTACATGCTAAAATTATTATTTAACAAGCATGTGACAAAATAGAAAATAGGCACAGTCAATATTTAAATGTTCCTTGTTGATGATTAAGTTAGTTGGTTGCCATGTTTTTATTTGTAGTTTTCCTTGGCTAAATTAAATAGTTTGACGTTCCGCTTGAGAGTTTCAAATGGAAGTATTGGTGTGTCAAACATGTATTAGAAATCTTACATGGAATGAAATGTTGAACAACATATAATTCAGAAGACATGTATATCTTATGTCTTAAAATTTTGGATGATGATATGATATCTAAATTGTGTGTATGGTTGCTCTAAGACAAATGCATTGACTCCTTGATGCTTTATGTTCACCTTAAGTCCTAACTATAGTATCAAAGTCTAGTTCGACTTTTGATGAGATGCAGGAGTGGATTCTGACATTGGATCAAGGACGTGGAGAGTCCCGCATTAAAGGGAGAGATTGTTGGTGTGTCAAGTGTTCCCACATTATACGAAAAAGTAGATGATGAACAATGTATAAGCGAAATAATTTATATATCTTAATGCCTCAAGATTTTTGGTGAAGATGTGATATTCAAATCATTTTTGTGATTACTGTTAATTAATTGCAAGATTCCATGGTGTTTTAGACTCCCCTCAAATCCCAACAAGGATGGGAAAAGGTTTTGAAAAAAAGGGAAGAAAAAAATGATAGTCCTTAAATATGAACAAGAGATTTATTTTTTTTGAGCATGTAAAACTTCTTCTTTAACATTAAAATTTTAAAAATGTATTGAATGAGAATTTTAGAAGGTTTTGAAGGACTTAGATTTTTTTTTTCTTCAAATTCATCATATTATTTTATAATACTCACAAAATTTAAAATATATTAATCATAAACATTTACATTTTGTTCCCTACAAAAACAATTTTGTTTCCTACAAAAACAATCCAATTCAAATAAGAGAGGTTTTTCTCTCTTTCCCCCTCATCCCCTCCCTCCAAAACACTATCATTTCCTTCCCTCCAAACTTTCGAACGAATCCCCGGTCTTAGTATCTATAATATTGCAAGTTATTCTTTGAAAGACAACATAAATCCCAGTTTACTGTGTTGATGTAGAAAGGAAGTTACCTATAATGTTTTCATCACTCCATGCCTCCTTGCATTTCTTAATATGCTACTCTCAGCTTTACCTTTAGATCCTATAAGGCTTAATAAAATGGCAATGCTAGGAAGAATTTAGGTATTAGTCATGTTAGATACTTAAAGTTAAAAGAGATATGGTAGTTTGAAATTGGATACCACTTTTTTTGGACCGTTGCTAGAGGAAGTGTAGGTAGCATGGCATGCAATCCAAGAGAACAAGTTGCCTGGAGATGTCATGTTTTGATAAGCCACAAAAAGTTTAGGAAAAGTAGGAAAAAAGAAAGAAAAAAAAGTAGGGAAAGTATCAAGTTATTGAGTCATCTCATCTCAACTTGATTAAAAAAATAACAAAAGGAGAAAGTGAAATGTAATTAAGAGTGACAACTGGATGTATGTAATCTTTAACAATCTTAATTAGTGCTTTCAAGTCTCAATCTTAAGGGTAAAATATCGGTTAATGCTTTTCCAAGTCTCAACTTTCCGCTTTACTACTTATATTTTCACACTAAAAAGAGAAAAGAGGTAGAAGTTAAATTAATTATATGTATGTCCTATCAAAATAAAACAAATTGAAGATGCCACCAATTATAAGCTTGTATTATATAGTCCCTCATTAAATAATTAGAGAGGTCTTAAATTATATTCGAACTGGGATAAATTTGGATAGGGCCATATGGCCAAAGGGCATCTTCACTTTTATTGTCTTTTAGCCCCATGAATAAAATAAAACACATGCACCAACTTTATTTTTTACTTTTTGTCTTATCTTCTCTTTAAATTTGATTTTATTTTGATTCTTTGGACCATCAAAATATTTCCTTTTTCCTAAAGATACTTGTTTAAAATTGAAGACGAGTTTGAAAAAGATCCACGGATAGAAGAAAAATCAAGCTTGGTAGCAAGTTTGTCATACTACCATTGAGTTGCAAAAGAAAAACAAATTTAATATCTGTGAAAAAATGTACTCTATAAACATGGTTTACTGATTTTAGTTTTTTAAACAATATACATAGAACACTTGATAGCATGAATAAAAAAATGATATTATCATGGTATGAAGTTTGAATTAGGATTATTCACTGCATTTATAAAAGTGTGCAGTTGCATGATTGTTAACCGTAGACTCCATTTTCATGAATAAGATGATGAAAGTGATAAGAATATTTTCTCTAACACTCTTTCTCTTATTGAGTGAAATTTATATGAATATTATACTTTTAAAATGGGTCTCACACAAAATTTAAAAGATATATGAGTTTGACTCGATAAGAAAATAGTTGTTTAACCGAATGTTAAAAAGAAAATGTTGATAAAAATCATTAACGCTATTCTTATGGATGATATGATATGCAAAATTAAGTGATTGGTGGATAACGTGATTCCACCATGGGAATCCAATTCCACAGAAGAAGTCAACATGTGTTGTGAGTTTGTTTGCAACAAAACAAAGAGAGACACAGGAAGTTATAAAACCAACTGCGCTGCGCTGGTTGTTTGTTTGTTTGTTTGGATAAATTAACAATGGTGGTTAGGAATGATTGATTAGCTGACACGTAAGCTTTCCTTTTCATTACTACGTTTTCTTTTGCAAGCTTGTGAGTAAGCATAATGTGATTAGTATTACTAAATATAAAGACGTGATTGTCTTTAATATCCCTTGACATGACATATCAACCGTAAAACTTTTATTTCATCTGTGCTTCATAAATATCTAAAATTAAACAAAGACATTCGATTATTTATAGGATATGGGACATGCATGATGAGAAAAAGAGTTGTTTTAACATAAATATTTATGAGTGAGATGAAATTGAGGGGTAAAAAAAATTAAGTTTTATTGTTTGGATTGATGAAATATGATAGAGTTGATTGTTGTTTGCAAATGTGAGTTATATGACTCACATTAGATAGAAAAGCGGAGGTTTAATGTTTTATAAGTAAGATGATTCATAAATCCATAGTTTTAGAGTTTTGGATATGAGTGAGACGTTTCTCTCCCAATACAATTTAAGGCACGTGTTGACTTATTTGACAAGAAACCTAATTATAACCCACAAACAAATACTAAATAGCTAGATCTTTAGTATCATTACATGTTTTATGACTTTTTTTAGATGCAATTGTAGTATTGAAAGGTCATGAATGGAACGCGAAACAAAAATGACAAAATCGTTTAGTATCGATGCACTCGTTAAGCAAGCTGACATGCTAGCTTAGTGAATTGCTCGGAGAGCTCATGTCCAAGCAAGAACATAATTCATCCAACAAATTATAGCGGTTTAGTGACAAATATAGATGAGTTGATAGTGACTTTAAGGTGAAGAAACCACATTTCACTCAGCGAACGTACAATTCGCTTATCGAATTGTCACTTACAACAAACTATAAAAGGACCTCTCAATTGTAATTTTTGGAATTCCATCGTGATTATAATTAAGTTGAGAAAATGGAGGTGAGAGCCAGGGAGAAGAGGATTCTTCAAGATGGAATAGTGAAAATCACGATTCTTCTAACTTTTGATACATGTCATCTCATTTTTATCTTTTGTTGTAAATTACTATGAAACCAATGCATCAAGGATACTTGTTAACAACTAAACCCATTCTTCGTTCAATGTCTTTCTCGAATTAATAGCAAATTGACGTGCTTTAATTTTTTTTTTTAAAAATATCAAAAACCATCACGCAGTACACGTTATTGTATTTAAGCTTCATAACTTTCCCTAGTCAAAATGAATCAATGCCTTGTGTTACTATGTGATCTGAGTCTCTTCTTAGTTCTATTCCAACTTTAATATTCCAGATATTTTCCAATTGAACATTAACTCTTCAATTATGATTTCAAATTGATGTCTTATCAAATTGGTATTCAATTTATATCTCATAAAGATCTTTATGATAAGTAAATTTGTACTTTTATTATATTTTATCATTTCAATTCATTTTTTGATACATATTTAATTTTAAATTATTTAACATTGTTTTACTAATTAAATCATTTAACTTGTTCAAAAGAAACCAAAAAAAAATCCTATAACCACAAATTCAATTTCGTTTATTTAGCATAATTGAAACAAAATTGATCAAGACAAAGGTAGGAGAAGGCTAGATAAGACAAAACATGTAATCCTGAATATTCTTTTTTGGGAAGATAGTGTCGTGAATTGTTGGCTTGAAATAAATACAAGATACGATACTTATTATCCATATTTTATTTGATTTTTTCTTTATTTAACACTTAAGATGATGTGTTTAATTCGAAGATTTTAATTAATTGATAGTATACAATTATTTTACACTGTCTGTCTATTTTAATTAACATGGTATAACTTTATGTTATAATATATGCATACACTTTTATGATGATTTTTTTATTGGTTGTGGCCCATCTAGACTCATATGAAACTCCAACCCCTTCTATAAACACTAAGATATATATTAAAAAAAAACTCCCCCTCTTAACATATGCACTTGCCCATATCTAAATAAGATGAATAAATAATTGCTCAAAAAAAAATGAATAAATAAGATAATCCCCATACTCTATAATATATGGTTAATTAAGGTTTGAGGTTCGAACTTCAGGAGAAAAAAAAGTTTAAAATATGGTTTTGGTCCCTGCAAATATGTCTCTTTTTGGTTTTAGTCTCTGTAATTTTTTTTTGGCAAAATGTTTTGTTTTTAAAAATAGTCCTTGCAGGAACTATTTCCAAAAACAAAATATTTTGCAGGGACTTTTTAAAAAAAAAAAAGTTTTGCAGAGACTATTTTTCTATAAAATGAGTTCAGTTATCATGTGCCACGTGTACAAATCATCACAAAAGTGGGGCCAGAGACCAAAACCAAAACTAGGCATATTTGCAGAGACCAAAAACACAAAAAAAAAAAATTACAGGGACTAAAACCAAAACGAGACATATTTGCAGGGACCAAAACCATATTTTAGCCGGATAAAAAAAACTAAGACAATCCTTTACATTTTTACTTTTAAATTAAAGTTATCTTTTTATTAAAAAAATTATTTTCTATGCACAATGGTATACAACTTTTGTAGTCATGCATCCAATTAAACCAAATTATAGTGTCACCAACTTAAGTTAATTCCTTTTGTCAAAAAAAAAAACTTAAAGTCAATTCCTAAAATATTCACAAAACATATGCATTATCCAAAATCCCATAAATTAACTCAAGTGATTAGCAAATCAAATGCGAGTCATTCAGGAATTATGGTTGAAAGTTGAAACAATTCAATTTACTTATCTTCTAATCAGATTTCAGACTAGATAAAAAATAGTAAAAAAACCAATCTTTCAGTAAAAATGTGATGTTTAAAAAAAGCTAAATAAAATAACCTGTACACACAATAAATTAACCAAAAAAAAAACTATACAAGACAAGAAGCAGTAGAATACTAAAAATTGTCCAAATTCAGATATCTTTTGATCATCTTGAAAGGTTAAGAAGAAAAAAAGTACAAAAATTTAAAACCTACTAAATAAATACATAAAAAAAAAAAACTAAGAGTTTAATTATTTTCTGTTCTTTAAGGCAAGAACCCACTGTTTCCACTATGATTGAGATGTGCAGAGTTATTACTACAACTACTAACACCCCCACTATTACTATTTGCACCGACATTGCTATCTTCCCCACCTTTCATCTCTGGTTCACTAACCGCAACTCCGGTAGCATCACTTCCGGTCGCCGGAAACCTACCACACTTCTGACACCTCGTCACCGCCAGAATCTGCCTACAAGAAGGACAAGAAGAGTGTGACCCAAGCCATGTATCGATGCAAGCTACGTGAAAACCATGTCCACACTGTGGAAGAACACGGATCTCATCGCCGGCGGCGAAGTCGGATAAGCAAATCGCGCATTCCGTTGTTGCTAACCATTTTCCTGGGTTGCTGTCGACGTAAGAGAATTTGGGAAGTGATTGTAGAACCTTTTTCTTTAATCCTTTGTTGGCTAAAGCTTGTTGAGGTGAGTTTCCGGCGCCGGAGTCTCGTCGGAGCCAAGCGCAACGAGCGACGGCGATGAGTCCAACAACGCATATTAAAGCACAGAGCAAAGCTGCGAGAATCACAACGAAATCTGACTCTAAAGCAACGGCTTCCGGTGGTGGCGCCACCACTACGGTGGTGGGCGTGGTTTCCATTGAAAGGAGAAGTCTTAGCGATCGAGTCATGTTAATGAGAGAAAGTGTTTGATGAAATGTCTCACTGAAAAGAAATCAGAATGAGAAGGTTTTGGTTGTTTGAGGTGTGAAGAATTGTGGGCTTAAATAATAGGGGTAGGTATTAAATAGGTTGGTTGAAAGTGGTCTCGTTTTGATGATGATGATGATGATTTGAGAGAGAAAATATATTTGAGTTTTAGTGGGTTTGTGTTAGGGATAAGGGATTAAGGGTTGAGAGAGGACTTGAGTCAAAATCATGACTAGAAGTTAGAGAGGGAGAGAGAGTGATAGGAAGGTTCATGGTAAGGTAGGGTATGGTACAATTAAGTGGACCCTTTAGGAAGGCAAGTGGGTTAGGATTGTAAAGGGACAAAAGTGGACATAAGCTAAAACATTTGCCCCAAATGTTTTGCTTTCAAATTTCCTACCTTAATTCATATTTCTTAAATGTTTTGCTTTCAAATTTCCTACCATATTACTCCTTCCGTCCTAAATTATAAGTAAAAAAAAAAAAAGCATACTTATTAAAAAAACTAAAATATAAGAATTTGGAGTATAGTTTTTTGTGCTTTCTTTGAAAAAAGTTTCATAGAAAGATGTAAAAACAATTTTCATTGGCTATTAGTTATGGAAAAATGAAAGAGAAAATTTTTTGAATGTAATTTGCATTTAATTTTATGAGAATAAACAAAAGTTTGTCTTGAAAAAGAGATTTTTTTTAAAAAAAACAAGATTAAATAGAATAAAAGTTTGTCTTTTTTGCTTATATTTTAGGACAAAGAAAATGATTTTTTTTGCTTATATTATGGGACGGAGGGAGTACTAATTTATAGTTTAAATAAAGTTTTGGTCCTCTGTTTTAACATAATTGCAATTTTAATCCTTTATTTTTAATAGCGTAGCATAATTTTGGTCTATATTCTAAAAATGACGACCTTTTAATTTGGTGATTAGGTGACCTGATATGAAAAAAAATGATCTAATTGACAAGAGTCTTTAAAATACAATGTCAAGTTAATTCATGATCAAATATAACATAGATCGATTGAAATGATAGAAGAATTTGAGAGTGAATAATTAATTGTCGGTCATAAATTAAATGATCAAAATCATGGATTAGTGAAAGTTTTTGACCAAAAATATGCAATTAAGAATATGAGTCCAAAACTACAATTTTATCAAAATTAAAGGATTAAAATCGTGTTAGAAATCTCATTTAATTTAGAAAAATATGACCACACAGTTTCGATCATTTAATAGACCAAAATTTGTGGTTGATAACACAATTAGTTTGAGCTAAGAATTTGGGGTTCTAGGCTTAAACACGTACTAATATTTACCATTAAAAGTAAAATAAAAAATAGAACAAAATTTGATCTTTATATATTTTTGGTTATACGTCAATTGTTCGGTTATAATTGATCCCTTAATTTTTAGTCCCTTGATTCGGACGACACCACTAAAATTGTTCCCTAGATTCTCTTCTTTGTGGAAGCAAGTTACTTCCATTTGACCAACACGAGTTGCTTGTAGATTTACTTTTACTAATTTATTCCATTTTTTTACCAAATATTTTTTTTTTTTTGAGGAATTACCAAATAACTTATCTCACCAACCTTGGTCGGCTTTCCCTATCTTATTATATATATATATATATATATATATATATATATAGACACACACACACAAACTATATATATGATAAATTTGTTTGGTTTTAAACTATAAATAATACATGTGTAGATAACATGCAAGTCCCTGTCAACTTAAATATAAACTATAAGTCAAAGAAATATCAGTCGGTTCTAGAGAATACTAATACTAGACAAGAGAGGGGTCTGTTTTGGGAGAATATTTTGATCAGTTTCTTCAGAAAAAAGGTTACGTGGAGAATAAAAAAATGTGAGTTTTGTATTCCAAAAAGTCATTTACATTTCATTTTTTAAAAATGTTATAGAAAATAGATGAGAAATTGTATTATATTTTGTCTTATTATTATTTTGTTTTGACGGTATTTTGTCTTATTTTTATCATAACAGTATGAACGGAAGCTTTTCATCTCTTTAAGATTATAAGAAAATAAATACTAACGAGTTCTTAAATACATGATTAAGAATCAAATATAGAAAGGGAACGTTGGCAATACCGTCTTTAGCACATACATTTTAACGTACTCTTTTGTTTGTGTAAAATTTATACCGGACTCACGTAATTTAGTGTCGATCATATGAATTTCAATAAATAAAAGAAAAAACGTTGAAGCATGGGTTAAAAATGTTAACAATTCCCAAAAATAAATGTTAACAACACTCATTGACCATGCTACTTTAAAAATAAATTTCGCAGAAATGAGATATCATCGATCACGTGGGTTAAAATGAGTGTTACTATCATTATTTCAGATAACATGTAGATATCATCATTCAAATTAAAAAAAACATTTAAGAAAGTATGTATGCTAATCAAGGTTGATTTATCCAAAAAATTCTTTTGAAAATACTCAATAATTCATTAGTCTTTTATGTCATGACATCAATTAACACCACACCACACATCATCGTAGATAAAACCTCTCAAAATTCGTCATAGATACCATTTGAATTTAACAAAGAGATAAAACTGACGCATAAGAAATTCATAAATACGGTGTAATTAATTGTAAAAAAATTATAAGTGAATAAGCAACTTGTCCTCAAATTTGTAATCATTGTTCAAACTTTAATGTGTTTATAAATAAGATAATCTTCATCTTACAAGTTGATTTTGTGAGATTGTCTAAGATGGTATCAGAATATCTTTCAAGATCTATTAGATCATATACCATTTATATCTAGCTCCAGATGTCTAGACATAAGCGCCCCAGAGGAGAAACCACCACTCGGCGAGCCCGGACACTCGCCCAGACTTAATCAATATTTTCTTTATATTTGGCCCAACCCAATAGCCCATTAAGCCACTTAAAACAAAATAAAAATTGGGCAAACTCAATATTTTCACACGACTCTATAAAATTCCTGGCTCCGTCATTAATGAGAGGTGCGTTAAATAATCTTACATATGATAAAAGCTGATATGACAATATATTTATAAGTGGAGACTCTTCACCTCGTAAACTAATTTTGTAGGGTTGCGTAAGACCCATGTACGATTTCTAAGAATTAATTCTTATTTTTCAACGTATGAAAGTATAATAGCATCACAGTATGTTAGACACTTGCTTATTCAAACTTTACACACTTGTATATTTTCTTTCAAAATTCAATAATTAATAAAATGAAATGTTAATAGCATTGGACTCCTTTTGCATGCTAGCATTCGAAACCATGGATTGGATATTAAGCAAATCCAGCAAAAGAATGCGAATCTCTACTTTGGGCAACTTTAAAATTCTAAATAGAAAAGCCTACCAATTACCGAGAATAAATATGTTCAATTTGATGCCACCATTATATTCATATCACTAAGTTTGATGCAGTATCTTACCCGCTAATAGCTTTGATCTATGTTAATTAACAACTTGTTGATGGTTTGAAAAATAATGTTGATAATTTAAATTAACCAAGAGTAGCAACTTAGCAAGTGGCCTTTGGCCCTTTTCGTGCTTCTTGGAAGAAAACATAAGATATTGAGAGTTGTAATCTTTGGATTCTTTTAATAGTTAGTGTATTTTAGAAGATAAGGTGAATGTGACTATCAAAAAAGTAATAGTAATTATAATAAATATATTTTAATAAATTTCATATTTTATTATTAATTTATCTTTGAATGAGATTTTTAAGATGATGATGATAATAATATTAATAATATAAAGTATGGACTAAAGTGATCTTCTCTAGAGTGGTGAATACAGGATTCCATTTCGATTAACCACGTCTGTGTTTTTCTATAATATTATGATTATGATATATATTACTTTATAATTAATAATTATAACTTTAATTATAAAAGTGCATTATCTATTCTATTATAATACCTTCTACCTTATCCTTATATTTCTTTCCACTCTATTTAAGTTTTCTACTACGATGAAAAGTTTAAAGTTAAATCCAAAAGCCATATTACGTCTAGTTTAACTGTGCTATGATGTAATTAACTATTGCGCTTCTAATAGAGATGTTGTGAATTCAACCTCAAAACTCACACCAATAGTACTTTGATGTGTGGAACAAAGGAAAGTAGTAACTAATATCAAAGTAATCACAAACAACAATAACAATAATCAACCTACATTAAATCTAGGAAACAAGTGAAAAACTCAACCACAATCAAAACATAAAAACGTGTTGCCAAAATACTTTAGAGAATATATATAAGTTTCTTAAAATTTTGAAGGAAGATGTGTTGCCAAAATATTTTAGGGGTTCAAATCTTTAGTCTAGTCGCTCTTGATGCTCCCTTAAACTTTCCAACAAGTTACCTAATTTAATTGTGAGTTGCTCATTTAACATCGATCAACAATGACCTTAATGAGAGGAATACTACATCAATTTTAAGATAATGAGTGTACATATAGTGTCAAGAGTTTTTGGTTGTCACATATTTAGTTAGTTAGAGTTGTGTGGATGCTTCTTAGAATCCTTTAAGTATGGCTTATAGTAGCTGACAAGTGTGCAGAGTTGAACAACGGAGCTAGTGACACCATTCTTTGGACTAGGTTCAAACGTTTTTGTCAAGGATGTGAGAGTTTAGAGGTAATGTTGTAATATACCATGCATGTATAATATTTAAATTTAAATACATTAAACTCTATTCTCTTACTAAATAATACAAAGGAACTACATATTCGAATGCAGCCACAATTAATCAAATTTCATCAATTATCATGTATTTTTTTGTCAGTAGTGGAATTCATTTTTTGAAATGAATAAATGAGGTGTTCGAGGTTCGAACCTAAATCTTATATATAATAATATAGTGTCTTATCAATTGAACTATGCTTGAGGAAACTCACTTATCATGGTTTTATCGATTTTATTATGGGCATATTTGTTTCTTTACTATTTTGAACCGGGTTGTTGTACTAACAATCTCCAACATCATGTATGTAGTCTCAAAGCATTGCTCTTTATGAAAAGAAAAGATGATATAAATCTCATCTCACACCATATAGGGTTTTGCATAGAGAAAAGTCTAATTTAAAGACTAATTAATCCCATCTTTTCGGCCAGATTCGATTCTTGAATAAAGGCATTATTTTTAATTTCCCTTTTATTTATTAGAGAAACACGGTGGAAAGAAACTTTAACGATGGCTTGAATTGATAGCACATAAAAATGTCCCCAATAAAGGGTTCTATATATTGTTATACAAATCATATCATATAAAATATAAGATCATATCATATAATGTCCCACAAAATAACGAAATCTATGTGCTGTGACAAGAAAGGAAAAGGGAAAAGAGGAGAGTATTAATGCACCCAAAGTAGAGTGCGGCTTTTGAAGGTTTTTCCCACTTTGATAAGTGAGAGAGATAGGCACTATCCACTAAGCCTCATTCAACATGTGCTTCTGTCTGGCACAGCACTGTAAGGTCTAAACTCATTTTTTATTTTATAATAATGTTCCAAATTATTTCCAAATCAATGAATGGTAGACCGATCCTTAATCCGACGTGGAATTTCCTTCTTTCTCTATTCAAAAAGAAAAGATTGCCAATATTTTTTTTTTAAATCGAGCATCATCTACGTACAACTAAATTAATCACTTGGGTTAGTTAGAATTGCAATAAATGGTATGTATGTATGTCTAGCACGTGTCCATATATAATATATTAAGGAGAGATGATATGAACACACTCTTTTAACACTCTGACATCCATTTTTTTATTGCGTGAAATTTAGAGACACACTATTTGAATTTCAAACGATAGATATCATTATATTTGATGAGAGTGTTCAAGAATATATATATATATTCAACAACTCTAGAACTTAGATAATGTGAGACTATACAATTTCAATACCTACTTTCACTTTCAATGTTCATATATCCAATTTTCACATTATCATTCTTAATCCGACGCTAATACCATAATAAATGAGTTTGAATCACATTCTCGGAAGTTAACTCAAAATATGAGGGTGTCCAACCATATTAGCTCAAAACCGTGGTAAAACGAGACTTCAATACAACTTTGATATCCATCTTCATACTTATCGTGGATCTGAATGCAGTTTCTATTTTGTCACTTTTAAGCGATTATATATCAAACTATGTTTATTAGACTTGGATGTCACTCGTAAAAGCTTACAAGATGAAGGTGTCTAGTTAAGCACATACATACATCAATGATTTTAGAATTTTAATAATGAGAATCTTCAATATTACTTCTACAGTGTTAAAAAGAGTATACCAAAGAGTATGTTAACTCAAAAAATATAATCAAACGAAAATCATTAACACAATAATTATAATATCCAAAAAAAACAGCTGGAATAGTGACTGTAGTGTCCATTTTTATACAACTTTTTCTTGGAGTCCTTTTGTTTGCATTATTGAACATGTTGCTATAACTAATTCCTAGAAAAAGGCTCATCACTTTTAATTGAATAGTCACAAATTGTGCAAACTTGCATGCATAAACAACTGTGGCGAGGACAGACAAAAGGAGGTAAAACCTCCAACATGTTGCGATGGCTTATCCTTTAAGGAGGCCAATTGAACGATATTTAAAGAGAAATAGTCTCAATCCCAAACCATAGGGCCTATTCTAAATAATTCTCACTAATTTATGAAATACTCTTATCAGGTGGTTCTGTCCTTTTAGGATGTACTCCTAAGAAAGAAGGCATATCAGTCTTGAATGTTGGATCAATCAATCTATACACAAAAGCAATATACACAAAGCAAAAGTTAAGTAGAATTTAAGATTCGAAATATTTTGTGATAGAATTGTTTTTCTTGGGTGTTTCGTTATGCTGTAAATTGTATTTATATAATGATGTTGTTTTGGACATCAAATCTCTTTAACTTGAATATCAAGTATCTCTGACTTAAGTATCAAGTATTTTTAACTAATATACAATATACTAATACTTTATATAGTGAATATTTTTATATTCTAATATTTTGCATCATTGACTTATGAGAAACGATACTGTACATTTATTTTGGGACAATTTTTGGAGAAATCTCTAGCACACTCTCCTTGAGTTTGTTCGTTTATGGAGTATGTTACTATACTAAAAATATTTTGGAATATAAACAAATGGCGGCCATAGAAGCTCCTAAGTTTTTTTTTAGGAAAATAGAAGCTCCTAAGTTATCATGTAGCATAATTGAGAAAGCGCTATCTCATAATAATTAAAAGATTTTTGGAGTCCAATTGAAAAAAAAATATTATCCTTAAACATCAGCAAGTCACTCAAAATTAGGATTGAAGTTCTATCTAATACAAGTTAATCCTTAGTTTACTAGTAGTTCTTTTTCTTTATATTGATATGTTCACTAGTTAAGGCCTTGCCCTTGGATTCCAGCACAGCACCTGTCAGAAGTTTCATTTCCAAACTGTGGGTGTGGGATATTAGTTTACGCTATTTCTAACTGTTTTTGTAGTCAGTCCTTCTCATTATTGATTCCTAGGAGAATCATTCAATAATGAGATTATCAGATTTACTTATGCAGTAACGCTGACCCAGAAAAAAGTTATAGTATCCATTTAATTTCAAAAGATTCACAAACCCAAGGTGGCATTCTCTGTATATAACCATCTTATGTCACTGCAGTTGATGGTCTTTTTCTATTGATTCCTTTTCTAGTTTTGTCTGTTTCAACGATTCTGTGTAGCACAAATAATCATAGACATTGGTCATATAAATGCTGAAGATATCTCATTATCTATAGGATCTCACTCCCTAGATAGCTACTAAATTTTTTCCACCGACCATCGAATTGAACATTGTTGTGAAAATGACTCAAAATTGGAGTTTGGAGGCCAAAAATGATGTTTGCTGGAAAGGTCAAATCGGCGCCCGAACTGGGGAGTCCGGGGCCCGATTTTTCGCTGCCTGACGGGGCTTTTGGTTTGGTTTTTTTCGGCGCCCGAATGGAAGGGCTCGGCGCCCGAACTTGAGCATTGTGGATATTTCAGAAACGTATTTTTGGGCCAGATTTGTTACAATTTTATGGAAGTTACTTTTACTATAAATATAGGCTTTGTATCAGAGCAAACCTTGAGATAGAGGGGGCTGAAACAAGGTTTAGAAAGGCAACAACAAAACTAGGGTTTGTATAGAGTTTGTCTCTTTGGAACAAACACTAGGGTTTGAGGGTTGATTCACCTTGGGAAACACTATTAGGATTGAGTCTCTTGGTTACGGGAAGAGATTGAGACTTTGGGTAGAATTAGGCGGGAGACTTATTCTTGTAACTCATTGACATCTCTTTTGTAACGTTACTCATCATATAGTGAAACGGAGGGCTGCTCTCTCCCCCAGATTAGGTCAATTTGGACTGAACCGGGTAAACAAATTCTTTTGTGTTCTCTCTTCTTTTCTCTCGCTATTTTCTACTTTTGCTTGTGATTACAACTGTTACCCACTTGTATTGGTTGCTTGATTATTCCTTGCTCCACACATCAAGTATTTATTGGTGTGATTTTTCATCGAATTCGCAACAAACATTATTGCGCTAAGTGAAGACATGTGATTTAAAGCACTGGCGAAGTTTCAAACAAGTGATTTATCAACTAAAATGTCTTACAAATTTGATTACCTCGTGCTTAAAACTACCATCATCTATAAATACTTAAATTTTGTTAGAAGGACCATGCAAACCAAAGAAGAAAGAAGAAAGAATATGAATAAACTTTAATGATATAATTTAAAGTTTAAGATAGGAATACTCAATTTGTTGTTTGAACTTGAAAGTTAGCTAAGGATTCTCTTTAGTGATGAAGTAAATAAAATAGTCATAAAGAAGATGGGTTCGAATTGTGACCCTTTAAAAATTATTCTCTAACTTAAAAAGTAATTCTCAAGTTGAAACTTGGAATGATAAAGTTAGCAGACAGTCTTCAGAACGTTCTGAAGTGTTAGTGTAAAAATAATTTAATATATTCAAAGTGTTTGTGTGTGTTTGTGTTTACTGAAAGTAAAGAGTTAAGGGAAAAGAGAAAGAACACACAGAAATTTATAGTGGTTCCCCAATGTGGGTTAGTCCATTCCTCACAATCTTGTGAGAGTTTTCACTACGATGCTTGAGATAACCTCTCAATTCCTGCACCGTACAAACTTGTTCACCTGAACAATTACAACCTCTGTATTCTCTAAGCGTCAACAGGCTTACACTTTTCTTGCTAAGTTACCCACTTAGACTTTTACGCCTTTTGCTCAAACTAACACTTTAATACCCCTAAAGCTATATGAGACTTTGCAATTTGTTTATGAGTTTGAATGATTGAAATCAGACAAGAGAAGAAGGAAGAGAGAAGTTTATCTTTTATGAAAGATAAGAGAGAATTGATTTAAACTTTTAAGACTTCTTGAAATCTCTATGATGATCAATTTTGCTAAAGCTTCAAAACAATCTTTGTTGTTTTTCTTGTATGCTTTGCAGAGGTGCAAGTATTTGCTGAGACATTGATCTCTATTTATATAGTGTTTGAGCTCATATAACCGTTGCAGGGTGACCAATGGTCTTTTGCCACGTGTTCTGGGTCCCACTAGCTTTTACTTGAAAATCTGGATGAATATTCTGACCATTAGAATGTTGTTGTGTTCTTCATCAAAATGTTGATGTTCATGATGTTCTTCATCTGGGTTCATCATTGATGAATGTATGATGAGTTTTTGGGTTTGTTCAATGCGTGCTATATGATTTTCTGGGCTTTATCCATAAAAAGTAACTTCACCATATGCATCAAAAAGTTGCTGGATAAAGTAAGATAAAGTTAACGAAATCTGCATTGAACCTTGTGCAAGAGAGATAATAGTGGCTTTGCAACTTCATGCCCATGCTTCTAGATGATTTCTTCTTGATACAAATCAGAGGACGTGTCCATCTCTGATTGATTGGGACAAAATTTCCTTTTGCTTTGTTTTTTTTATCTTTTCACCAACTACACTATTCATAGTTTAAAGCATGTACAAAGATGAACATTCTGACCTTCAGAATGTTCCTTTTGTTCTTACTTTAGGATGATTTGTAAGACTTACTTTCGATGTAATTCAATCCTAATAGTAGAAACATAACTGAAGTGCAGTAATTGTAACATCTAGGATAATATCCTCTTTGGAATATTCCTAGTACTTCAAGTGTTCATAGTCTTGAATGAACCTTGAAGATCATTTTGACATAAATCTTTGTAAATGCTTTTATTGCTTGTTGAATCCATTTCAGATGTACTTTATTTGGTCATTTACTTATGTCACGTATATCTTGCATCTTTGACGACGTTCTTCAGTTTTCTGGGTTTGTTTATGATCAACCTTCTGAACTCTGTCAGAACGTTCTGATCAACTCTCTGATCAACATTCTGAACTTCAGAATTAGTTAATGAATTTAATGTTCTTTGATTTCTTATATCTTGGTGAGATTTAAACCTTGTTCATGACTTAGTAAAACACTCAAGAGCACAAGTTAAATACCAAGAAATCAATCAAAGTACATTAAGTCCTTAATCATTTAAATTTTATTATCTTTAAAATTAATTAGGGATTTTGCCTCAACAAGTGATACCTTTTTCCCAAACAATTATGCAAATTGGCAAACCATGTTTCTCTATTGCAGTTTCCTTAACTCCTCAAAAGAGTGTTAAATATGTTTTTTATGTTTTTGTGTTTTCGAGAACTACTAAACTAGGAAAAACATAAGTAAATAAAAATCAAATAGACAGAGGTAAATTGCGAGTAAAATGATAGTTTAATTGATCGAGTGCCAAAAATAATAATTTACAAGTGGTATTCATAGACCATGTGACAAAGCATATAGTTCTACAGACAATTTGTTTGGTATACAAAACTAACTCTGATTGCTCTTATTTGGCTAAACTCGTAAGTAATGTGTGTATTTATGACCATTGTAAGTAGAGCCTCACTTTAAAGCTTATTCCTATATTTCGTGGTGTTTTCTGGTAACTGGTCCACACAAACACTTTTTTCTTATGATCATGCTTCCATGATCATAGACGTTTTAGTTAACTTGAGCTAAACATTGGAGCATGAGTCTTTGAGGCCAAAGTGCTAGTTTCACGTGCCTTCAACCAATTCTAGCACCCCTATGACTTTCGAGAGACTCTTCGGACCTGAGAAAGATTTTACTCATTGGTGTTCGACCGTCTCTATAGTTCAGCTGGTCATTCATTCAGCTATATGAGTATCGACTAACCCTTAACTCGTTATAGGGCATTTCTGACCAACAACTTCAATTATGATTAGGCTCAAACACTATCACATTTATTTATAAGGATTTAATTACGTACATGCATAAGATTTTTTTTATAAGCAAATTGATTAAAGTGAGTACAAGAGTTATTCAATACCTATTATGAAAGACCAATTCATACACTTTTTAGACAAACTAGTGGATTAGTCCACCAATCCGGAAAAAAAAATCAATTTTTTATTCTTGTCTTCCCTACAAATAAACCAAGACCAAAACAATCATTCAATGCAGTCAAATACCACCATATTTTGATGTGGCAGATAAAATTTGTTAGACATTTATGTAAAAATGAAAAACATGTATTAAACTAATCTTTTAATGACATGTTTGAAGAAAGTGAACTCATCATTATTGGCTTCTCCCTCACTATGATGCCTATCTTCTGCTTCTTGTTCATCATGATCAACTTTTACAATCAAGTTAGTCTCCATCAACTCATTATCAGATAATTCGTATTCATCTTGTTCCTCAATGGTTGAAGATCGTGTTGAATGGCCAGTAGTTTTGAAACGGTGAAGTGCTGGTCCAGGGGACTGCATTGTTGATCCAACAATGGTGCTACCATCCATGGTTCCTATAGTAGACTTTCCTAGCTTTACATGCTTCTTTTTCACAGTCATGTGCCATTTCTTTAATGCCTTGGATGTTTGTTCATCAAATATTGATTTTTTCATCCTTGAACCCATCTACATGATTGTGGTCAATTAGATCGATTTCAAATGTTAATTCATAGCATGCAAGTATGAATTAGTATTTGTATTAGGCCAAATATGTTTACATTAAATTAAGATGATAAAATATGATTGAATATCTTGCGTAGATTACTAATTTTTAAAAAATTTATGGGACAATCTTTGGCTCATCGACAAACGGAAATAGGAACTGCTTTCCTCACCCCCGTCCAACGTTTTCTTAAGAATCACATTTGTCTGTAGATATATACTTTTAGACCGAAATACAATGTTTTTTTGGGAAGTAAATACTTTCGAACGGTTAAAGTGTATATGTTTTCAAAAGTATGTTTCTAAAGTGAGTGCAGAGGGTGGAAAAACAAGTTTCCAACGTCAATAGATTAAACTACTCTTGGTGTCAGACCTAAGCCCACGTCTCAAACAACAAACTAAAGACGGAATATCTGCTAATCTGAAAAGTATGTTAGGTTTGAGACCAAGAGTAGTATGATCTATTGACGTCGGAAACTTGCATTGTCAATACATCAAACTAGTGTTGGTCTCAGAACCAACAATGTTTCAAAAATATTTTTAGTGCTATTGAGGAATTTAAAACATGTATCTACCTGTGTTACAAGAGCATACAATGGAAGAGTAATGTAGCTGCAAAGGCATAGCATCACAATCCTACAAACCCCATTGGAATTAATCAAATTGCTAGATTTTAGAGATGTAAAAATTAGTAAGATTTTAGTTGTTCTCATTGGCTATACCCAAAAGCTACTTTTATAATGGCAAGCTTGTAGTCCAAACGGAAACAATTTTCCAGCCCAAAAGAATACTGCAAAAAAATAAATAAATTATTTGTTTCATTATTCAAAACTATAGACAACAAAAATAATTTAGTCAATGTTCAAGATTAAGGTATACTAATAATTAAGGATTAGTACCCATGTCCACAAGATATATGTTATTTGGAATGAATTCTGTAAGTATAAGAAAATTAATTAGTTTATAACTTAATAAGTTTAATAGAATAAATATTTTAGATAAGGTTTTTAAACAATTGAATAATACCTGAAACAAAGCAAAATGGATAAGATGAAGAACTAATTGAGGTTGACCTAACCAAAAGTATCCATCTGAGCCTTGAACAAGAGGCATTCCTTGTACAACTATATGTCTCTCTGAGATTTCAAGAGCCATTCTTGCTAATACCACTTGAAGTTTTGTTCCAACAGCCAAAATTATCTGCAACAAATTAAATATTTTATAATGTAGTAGATCTCAACCAATATGAAAATTTCATACAGAATACATAATACTTACAATAATTGAAATCAAGAATGCCCATATTGGAGTACGCCATCCTGAAAATTATATATGATTAGCTTCCAACTATAATTTTTATTATATGGTTAAGTATGTTTTTAGTCCCCATAAAATTGTGCCTTGTAGGTTTAGTTGTTCCCGTAAAGATTGTTTTGTTATACATTTAGTCCTTATAAAAGTAAAATAAGGACTAAACTTGAAAATTCATGGTAGAAGTACTAAAAATAAATTTAACTCTTAATTATGTTCATTTTAATTAGCAGAAGTAATAAATTCCATATAACTCAATTAAGAATATAGTTTCTCACCATCAATGTTTAGGAGCAAGAAAAGTACAGCTGATACCCAAAGGACAGGACTGTTAAAAACAAAGTGGTCCAAGTTAAGCACTTTATTCAAATTTACTAGAAAAAACCATACATTATGCAGTGACAGAAAATTGTTACCTTACTCCCACAACTACCTTGAAATCATCTTCTAATGATCTTTTGATATACTTTTGGAAATTAAATTTACTTCCAGGAGCTAGATGGACCTATACATAAGTTAAAAAGAAGGAAGGTAAATATGGTTTTGTATTGTACTAAGTTTTAGATGTTTCTGCAACAATTGCGCAAGAATTTTTGTTGAACATACTATATGGGGAATGTGCAATTACTTACGCTAATAAATCCATTGCGCAACGTCTGGTAATCGACCTTACGCACAGACCTATAAAACTGTCTAAAGAAGCAGCCCTGAAATCGAAATACAAGAATATGGTTAGTCATTGATGCTCAACATTTTTATGAGCTTATAACTCAAATAATGCCACCAAGTGCCATCTTTCTGTATTTTTTAAACAATCATTACATGTAACATATCCATGATGGTTTGATAAAATTAAATCTCATACTCAAATTAGCAAAAAATTAAAAGAGGAAGCGAAACCGGATTAGTAAGACGAGACGCACAACATAAAAGGAGATAGGAACCCTAGTCCAAAAACTTGTATGAGCTCTAACAAATGATGTTTCATGAGTGAGCCTGAATTTTGAAGCATCTGAAACATAAATAGTAAATAGACGATATAAGCATATGAAGTTTCATGCAATCATTTCAAATTCACAGAAAATTAAGAGAATATTATTATTACACTAGAAAATGAAAATTAAGCACATGCATTGTTGGAACTCATATATACCATTGGCAAACTCATAACCGTCCGTTAAAGTCTCTTCCTCCCATTCCTTCCATCTACGTATCTGCAGAAACAAAACTTTCATCTAAGGTTCTGCTTAGATTGACTTATTTGAGCTTATCTTTTGACATAAACACTCACAAGACTGTTTAGAAAAGTTTAAGGAAACAAATCATGGTATGTCCATTAGCTTATGAAACAACTTATAGCTTATATGTAAACAATTTGACATTATATTATCCTTTGCTATACAAATAACTTATAACATAAACACTTATTTGATAAGTGTTTATGTTATAAACATTTAATTAAGTTGTTTATCCAAACAGGGTCCAAGTTTTTGTAGCACTTCTCTTATAAAGAAAAGGGTTTAACAGGTTCATCCACTCCGGCTCATGATAAAAGATGTATAAATCTTCTAGACTCATGCTTCCAAAGTAAGAAGAAAAAATCTTGAGAAGTAGAAAGGATGAAGCTGACCTTGAGTCTTCCAAGAAGCATTGTGACAGCACTGTAAAACACATGAAAGACTGCTAGGAAGAATATGAGGATGTGTAACTGGTGCAGTCCATTCACAGATAAAAGTGGTTCATGTCCCTATAACGAGTTAACTTGGATAAGAAGCTACTAGAATTGATGTGAAATAAAATGAGAAATTTAGTCAGACAGTGTAATTCTGCTCTTCGAATATGCGTATGTTCAAACTAACAATCAATTTGTTAAAATCACAATGGCACCGCGAATTTGTGAAGCGCAAAATTTAAATTTTGCCAAAACTTCAGTGATTCAATGTGATTCTGCCAATTTAACATAAGGTAGAGCTAAATATATGATCATACATCTATCTTCTCCAACTACTTCTAGTTGTAAGTTCAGCTTTGTAAAACACTCTAAGGCACTAAGAAATTAACAAACTCAAGTTTCATTTTTAAATGAAAAAGAATGAAAAAGGAAACATGGCTACCTTCCTGCTACATTTGAAGGAGGGAGTATCAGCAGCTAAATATCTACCTTCAAAAGAAACTGGTTTCCTACTTTGTTCCACTTTACTATTTGATTTCTTATCACCAACTATATATTTATTTGGACATGGCAACATTTTGTTTGCAATTTTTTCAGAAATACATATTCTGACAATGTAATTTTGTCCAAAAGTTAATAACAGTGAAATGAATCCTAAAATCATCAACTCTGTAAAATAAACAAACAACATTATATTAGACTAAAAAAGAGAAAAAATATTTATTTATCATAGAGTAGTAGAGTTGTTTTCTATTTCAAAAGTAGTAAACCCTTTGGTAAAAATACTTACCTGCCTTGATCTTCTCTAGAGCTTCAAGCAGAGCCTTCTTTTCTCTTTTTCCTAACCACTAAAAGCAAAATTCAACTTGTGAGGCGTATTATCTAAGACTTCAAATACTTTATCTAAATTTAATGATAATAATAATTGTAATAATAATAATATTAATAATAAAGGTTAAATATGTTTTTGGTCCCTATAAATATACCAACTTTTTGTTTTAGTTCCTCTAAAACTTTTCCTCAACTTCTAGTCCCCCAAAAGTTTTCTATCACCACTTTTGATCCCTCATTTTAAGTGTTTGTTTGGATGTGCGGCTGCAGCTCACGCTTTGTTGGAAATCAAGGTGATGACATGCATTTTTAGTAGAGTTCAGATAATTTTGAGTGGTTCTAAAGCTGAAAAGGACAAAAAATGAGTAGACAGGTAAAAGAGGAATCGTGTTACAATTTCTGTGCATGGTGACACGATTTTGCTGCCAATTATAAGAGTTTCAAATCGACAAAATTGTGTCACGATTTATTCAAGTTGAATTTGAGGAGTGGCAATCCACACAATCATATTTAACTTGAAAACTTTTGGGGACTAAAAGTCAATTAATTTTTTAGGGGGACTAAAATAAAAAGTTGATATATTTATAGGGATTTAAAACATATTTAACCCTAATAATAATAATAATAATAATGTTCTACAAGTACAACTCAGTTAGTAATTGCAAAGACAATAATATACAGGGCGGGGGTTCGGATCCAGATTACCCACTTCTTCACATTTAAGAATGTGGGTGTCCAACACATTTTAATGCCATGGCTAGAGAAAACTACAATTTGAAATTAAATGCTAGGAAGTTTTACTAGTAAAAGCAAATGTGGAAGGGAAGTTTAAACTTGATTGAGAAACGCAAAAACATAGAGTTAGTGCTAATAATTACAAACAAAAACAAGCAAAAAAGAACAAAAGTTTGAAGGTTTGAATTGCATACCGTTCCTAATTTGTGAAGACTCTTCTCAAGTGCTATGGATATCAAGATGAAAACAGTGCAAACTGCAGCAACACCCCATGTTGGTGTTTGATCAAGTGTTCTTGAACTGTTCCTACTATCACTTGCAGTTGCAGCCATGGATAAACCTCCATAGATGAGACACAAACAAGAAAACACCCTCTTGAACATGGATGAAAAAGAACAAAACTTTGAGCAAACCAAAACTCACAAAAGAAAAGGAAAAACTGGGTACTCTTGATTATATTGCAAGCTTTAAATTATGTGTATCTGTGTTCCTTGTGAAAAAAGAAACAAAAAATAATTGAATAACTAATGAAACTTGTTAAGTGCTTTGATATGTTTGCACATGGTTTCCTATCGTTGTCAGCATTGTTGGAAAAAATAAATGAAAGGAAATGATTTTGTTTTTCATGACAAATTGTGGTCATAAAAAAGAAAGGATAAGGTTTAAATAGGCATCGTTAAACGGATCAATTTTGTAAATAAAAATTAACTTCATCATACCAACTGTCAGTAATTTTTTTGGACAATGCTCATGCAAAAATTATTATGACATTAATTAGTTCATTTGTCAACTGATCTTTAAATTCGTTACTTTAACTTGGAGTATTCATCATAAAGATATAGTACCAATGGTTAATGGCATTTGTTGGCAATATAAATAGAAACTCAGAAACTTGCAGCCATATGGTGTGTCTTTAGACTATTTGAGATATTTTATCCTAGTGAATGATGTAGGACTTGATTAATTTTTTCTTCTTTTCCAATTTAGATTTAGAGAACATCAGATTAGTTAGAGAAATGTATTTTGAGACAAAATCTTATAAATTTGATAGGTGGTAGCCTGATTTTAAATCCATACCACATTCAGGTAAAAATACATCCCACATAAATTTTAAAAGTTGCACATCACAATTTAGAAATATACACCCCACAAAGGTTTAGATAAAATATAGCCCACAACTTACGAACTTAGGAAAATTGCTCTATAAATTTCATAAGAATACTGCTCTTTGCCCTGCACAAAACGCTGGCACCCAGGTAGAAGACAATTATACCTCAGCGTGACTTAGGTCACGCACCACTGGCATGTGCGCGAGTTAACTCACGCACGTTAGCCGGTGGTCAGAACTCAAGAACACACGTTTTTGTGAGCGGTGGTTAGTTTTCAACCTTCAATCCACACGTTTTTTGACTAAATTAATGGTATTTATAACCTATACTACCATTCCCACCTATAAATACCCCTCCATACTTCCCTAATTCCTCACACCATATCACTTTCTCCTCCTCCTCACTCTCTCCCTCTCTTTCTCTTCTTCTTTTTTGCTTCTATAGTATCTAGGCTCTTTACACCCCTTTAGGTATATACCAGTAGTTTTTGGGGGAAGTAGTGGTCCGTCGGGTTGGGGAAAAGGACATCATCCCTTGAAGTAAAATTAGGTTTGCTTCCTTTTACTTCCAAAATCTTTTTACCGTGGGTAAAAAGAATCATCATGGGGGTATAAAAGGAACCAAATTTAAATTTACCTCAAGGGATCTTGATGTCTTTTTCCCCAACATGACAGATCACTATTTTTTCCCAAGAGCCATTGGTATATAACGAAGAGGGTGAAAATAACTTTTTACCCCAAGAGGGTAAAATATATGTATTAATTATTGTAATGTTTGAATGATATTAATAAAATCAGAGTTATATTTATTAATTTTGTTTTTAATTTGTATTTATTTTTGCATTTATTTTATGTTTATGATTATGTATTGAATAAAAAATATTGTATTTAATGGTATCGAATTTATTTGTATCGAATTTATTTTCTAATTTTGTATTTATTTGCATATTGAATAGATAAATTCGAATAAAGACTAATTAAACTTAGGGTGAATTCGAATAAAGAATTGTAATAAATAAATTCGAATAAAGTTGCGTATTAAATAAATTCGAATAAAAGTTACATTACATTACATAAAGTTCCTAAATATGGCATATCATTACATGACATTACATTCGGAATTGCACATTTCAACTACAACAATTGTGTTACCTCTGAATGGTGCAAATTCAAAGTTGCTAAGCAGCAGGACTCCCGCATTCGTCCAGAAGTGCTTTTGTTTTAGTCAAAATGTTAAATTCTCGTTGATCTTGGTTTTAAATTATAGTATTCAAGTGCCAACGGAATGAGGTACAGACCTTGACACTTTAATACCATCATTTAAACGAAGCCAACAAGAATTTAATATTTCGAATGAAACAAAAGCTCTTCCGAGCAAATGCTGGAGTCCTGCCGTTTAACAAGTTTGAATTGTCACATCCAGAGTAACACAATTGTTGTAGTTGGAAGGTGCAATTCCCTACCTAATAACGATATTCTGACGGAATCAGACTTATATAATACATTCGGGTTGCACCTTCAAACTACAATAATTGTGTTACCTCTGAATGAGGCAAATTCAAACTTGCTAAGCAACATGACTCCAACATTCGTCCAAAAGTGCTTTTGTTCCATTCAAAAGGTTAAATTCTTATTGGTCTTGATTTTAAATGATAGTATCCAAGTGCCAACGGAAAGAGGTCCAGACCTTGACACTTCAATACCATCATTTAAATGAAGCCAACAAGAATTTAACCTTTTGAATGGAACAAAAGCACTTCCGGGCAAATGCTGGAGTTCTACCATTTAACAAGTTTGAATTGCCCCATCCAGAGTAAGACAATTGTTGTAGTTGGAAGGTGCATTCCCTACCTAATCACGACCGACACCTAATCACGATCTTCTGACGGAATCATACTTTTGATGAAATCTTCAGTTGATCTCACCAAAGTTGCTCGCATATCGATCCACTGGAACATGATGTGCTCCCAAAACATGGTCGTCACGATTTCGTTGTTCAAATGAATGATACTCTTCCATCGTCGAGCGTTGGACGTTTATACCGAACGTATTCCACCCTCCTTGTGTCTTCGGGGTTGACTCCTTGGTTGAATTCATTCAGCTAATCCTTGAGACCTCTTAACGTTACACCAAAGCACCGAACCTTCAACCTCTGAGGTTCTCTGCCGTTGAATTGTGCATGAACGTCGATCCACCCGACCATTGTTTCAAATCTACACAATAAGAAATTAAAAACAATCAATGAAAAACTCATTCAAACATTTCATCAAACACTTGGAGTGCAAATTATACATAAACCCTAAAACTCATAACTACAACATTAACATGCAAACATCTTACCATAATTAAGTAGCATAAGTCATTTGCATGTAACATTGTATCATTTCTTGCAAGCAAAATCAAAATTTAAACAAACCCTAAATCTAAAAAAAATCTCTAAAACTCAAAACCTACAACATAAACATGCAAACATCTAAACATTTAAGCAACACAGGCCATTTTCATGTAAACATTGTATGATTTCTTGACAAAAAAACAAAAATTTAAACAAACCCTAAATCTAAAAAATTTCTAATTTAAGAGAAAAATCTAACATATAAACATAAAAGGTTAATGGTGTTTGATTATGAAAACTTACTTGTTATTGGAGTGTTGTTTGATTTGAATTTGAAGGAATTTTGGATTTGGTGATTTGAGAGAGATTTTGGAGAATTTTTGAGATTTTAGATGAGAAATGAGGAGGAAATGAGGTGTTCTGGCTTGTTTAAGACAGAACGTGGCGTGAGTTAACTAACGCCGCACTAGTTAACTCACGTTGCGCTAGTTAATTAACGCAGAGTTTTACACGTGCGCTAGTTAACTAGCGCAGGGGTAAAATCGACATGGTTGCAGGGTGGGAGTATTTGATGCAAGGGGGAGAGCAGTATTCATTTCATAATTAATGGAAAAGTGGTTCGTGAAATTAACAAACCCAAAATATAGAAATTGTCAAAGTACTCTATAGATGTCGTTTGGTGTTACTTAGGTGAGAAGGTGAATGGTTGTTGTGGATGATTTCTATTGGAGGTTGCCTCTGTTATTCGGGTCCATACTCGATGTTGCTAGCTCTTATTTGAGTTTTGGGTTGTGTAAGGTGTTTCGAGGGTGTGTGTCCTTCGAGTTGGGCTATTTTTTCCTTTTCGATTGATGTTTGCCCCACCGTAAATCATGTAGTTTGTCTTACTTATTGTGTGTTGGATTCTGATGGGCCGGTTATTTTTCTTCGAGATCGGGAGTTGGCGTCTAGCGGCATTATTGTTTGGTTGGCTACGGTGTTTCTCTGATGGACCGGGGGTAAGGGGTGCCCTTCTGATTGGGTTCTGAAGTCTGGTGGGCCGATCGCTTTTGATTCGAGATCGGAAGTTAGTTCTTTGGTTCAAGTTTGATTTTGGTTTTTTTTTTGTGTTCTTTCGGTGGACCCAAGGTTGCACGGTGGTGGAAGCTGAATGATCTTTAGAAAATGAGTCCTTCGGATGTGGCTCGGTGTCGGTGTTGAGGATTGGTTTCTCTTTTACAAGGGTGTTCTTTTAAGGTGAGTAGTGGCGACGAGTGTTATAGATGTCGTTTTTCCAGTGGTCGGTTAGTTTAGGAGTCGGTTTTAGAAGGTGATGTTTATTTTAGTAGGTGTTGTTTTTTTGGGTGTTGATCGCAGGGGTGTCTTTGTTGGCGTTTGTCTTTTAGGTGTTCCGCCTATATACGGCGCATTTAGTTTGTATTTTCTATAACACCGATCTCTATTCGTCTTGTGCAGAGACCTAGTTTTTAATAAAATTTCGCTGATTAAAAAAAAACATGATAACTCATGATGTCATCTAATATGATATCTAAGCACCCTAACATAATTATCTGAAGTAGGAAGGGTCTGAATTTCTCTAGTGTGTTTGAAGGCAGGTAAATGTAGATACTTTTTGAAGTGTTCTTTGAGCTTGAATGTCTTCTCTACTTTGGATTGAGCATCATTCCTCACCATAAATTTTTATGAGCAAAAAATAAAATTACTTGGAGAAGGATGTATTTTGAGTGGCGTTGTTCTGCCTTTTGCCACCGCACCTTAGATCAAGTTACACCACACCACCACTGTTGACTGCGATCTGTTTATGGATTTTTGTGAGTCGGTCACTTTTTCTTTGAAATAAAAAAATCAGATGCCAGATTCAAGATTTTGAGCACTGTTGTCTGCCTTTGTGATATGTTTATGGGTTTTGGTTGGCTGATCTTTTTGCTTCGAGATCGAGAGTTAGATTCAAGATTTTGGGTGTGTTCTGTACACATTGGTTCTTTAGGGTGGTCTTTGTTTTTGAAGGTATGTGTTTTTGCCGCTGCCGAACCTTTTGGTATCGAACCTTTAGGTGCTTTGTATTTGATGTACGAGGTATATGCTTGTTCTTTGGTGGTGTTTCACCTTATATGCAACACCTTTGTTTTGTCGTTTCTTTCTTGCCTGACTGAGTTCTTCTTGAACAGTGACTTGGTTTTCAATAAATTTTATCGTTAAAAAAATATCATAAATTATCCAACTCTCACAATTTCAAATTTCAGTTTAATTGTTTACTCTAATAAAAAACTATAAGCTATAGAACATCTATTGCCAAACAACTTTGTCTTTAATCATACAAATTTGATATAAGCCAAATGTTTTGCTAACTTTTGCTAACTTGGAATTTTGAGCTTTCATTTGACTTCATGTAAAAAAACTAAGTAATTTGAACATGTTTCCCATCTTTTACAATCATTTTAGTCCAGAGTAGATTGATGACGATGGTCAAAGCTAATATGTTGTCGTGGAAGACGACGTTCTTGTACTAGAGAATGATGTTCTTGCAACAACTACAATTCTTAAATGAGAATTTTAGTAGAACCAAATAGTTTAATTAGAATGAGAAAAATGTACATTTCACCATAGGTCTCTGACCTATATACGGTTATAGGTGAGGTACATAGAGTGTGATGTTCGAGGATGGTTAGCCAATTTCTTAGATCCCAATGTGATATGTTGATCATTGTCTAATAGTCAACAAAGGACGTCGTTAACTTTTTTTTTTTGGATCAAGAATCTATAAATACTAGATAGGTAGTATAATCAGGCCTAAGGCGCAATATGATAAAAATATGAAAATTACTCTTCTAAAATCTATCGATTCAATCACTTTTTAAGTCAGTTCAGTCGATTTTAAAAGTGTCAGCGACAGATAAGATAATCAACAATTTCACAAACAAGCGAGGAGAGTAATTAAAATATAACTAAGGCCCAAGTTGAACTGAATTCACGTCAACGGTCGTTATCGTTATCAACGAAACAAAAACAAAAACAATCAATTTTCGACACAATCGAAAGTGCCCAAAGTTAAATTAAAACACAAATTCACCAACTTTTGTTCTTGTTCTTCTTCTTCCTCGTTTTCTCCGAAGAAACTAAAATTCACGCAGTTTCATTCCGAAGAAATGGCTACTCTATCAAATTCCATCGCTATGCCAATAAATCAACAAACCCATTTTCTCTCAGGTGATGATCACTTCAATCTCAGTGGCACTCCATTTTACTGTTTTTTTAATTGAAAATTCAATTTTTTTTCTTCCAATTTGTGATTTTATCAGTAGTTTTTTGTTACTGAATTAAATGTTTGATCTATATTCTCTTACGTTAACTAGTAAAAGGATTTTTTTTTTAAGTGGGTTTTTTTGGGGATCCTTTTTGAGTGAATTTATGTTAACATTTTTAGGGTAAATTGATGGTAATTAAATATTGGGATTAATCTTTGCTACTGTATTTGTGAATTTTAACTTTTATAGAAGTTAATCATATTCATTACCCTAGTTTTTGTTAATTTTAATTGATATTTAATTTATTTAATGTCAGGTTCATTGTTGAAGCCAGTTGATAAATCCTTCTTGAAAATGAGCTGCACTGAACACTTTCCAGGCTCCTCTGTTAAAGCTAAAGCATCGCGTAACTTGTCGGTAATAGTTCGAGCAAGGTAGGTATAGGAGTATAGAACATACATTTATGGTGCATTTACATTACTTTTTTTATAGTGCAATTATCTTATCATGTTTGGGCATTTGTTTGTCTAAAATCTTGGTAAAAGAAGCATAATATCATGCTAACTTTGTAGTGTTTTTATTCTCTCCTTTGCTGGTACAGTGGCGATGATGGAAGATCAAATAATGGAAGTATTTTTGTTGGTGGCTTTGTATTAGGGAGCCTAATTGTTGGAGCATTGGGATGTGTTTATGCACCTAAGGTATGTTTGCAGAACCAGCATTTTCCATTTTTATTGAGTTCAATAGTTCATCATTTTTATTGACTTGTATGTTATGAACAATCTAGATAAGCAAGGCACTAGCTGGAGCTGACACTAAAGAATTATTGAAGAAACTTCCAAAGTTTATTTATGATGAAGAAAAGGCTCTGGAGGTAAGAAAGTTTACATGCAATTATCTTTTATTTAAGGTCATGCTCATTGACTGTGTCTGAATTTGTGTGATAGAAGAACAATTTCAGTCTAGATTTAGTACACTAAATTCAATTTAGGCTTAAACGTACTTTTTACCCCCTAAGTTTGCAAAAGTTGCAATTTTGGCCCCCTTTTAAAAAAAATGGCAAAAGTGACCCCCTCATGTCTACCCCTTTTTGCAAAACGTCAATTTTGACTAAGTCAACCATATATGGCACGCCACCTGTGTATTTATTAATTTTTTTGTCTAAGTCGCAGGAAGGAAAATTGTTATAGATTGTTATTGTTATGTTAGTCTTTCAGTAGTTAGTTTTTTAGGTTTTAGTAACTAGTTTTTTCATGTTCAATTCAGTACTCTATAAATACTGCACCTACGTCTCTCATTTGTAACCTTATACCACTACCAATATGAAACCTCTTGATGCGACTTTCTCTCCCTCAAGGTTTCCAGTTTTGGTTCCCTCTTCCTTTGATTCCTAACACCAAGTAAAATACTTCCACCTCGGTAGTCAATAGCGGGCGTAGCGGCCCCTAGGTGCTATGCAAAACCCTGTTGCATTGCGGTTTTTTAGTTGTGGCCAAACAGCGGTTGTAGTGGCCACTAAAATGATGCTTCTGTAAAAACCCAAATATGCTTTGAACTTATAGTCGTTTCCTCTGGTTTAGTTTTTTTCTTCAACTTTTTGGTCATTTCATCCCATAAACGTATTTACTTTATTTAGAGTTTGGACATTGGTAACAATGAACTCTGATAATTAATTATGAATATGTCTTTAATTTTATGGAAACTCAGCTTAGTCGGTTTGTGCGTGTAAAGAGAAGACATGTTGATTATGTAGTAAAGAGAGTAGATCAGATGGAGGATAATCAAATCACTAGACAGAGGATGACCTAGAAAAACTATAAGAGAAACTATTAAGAAAGATATAGAGATTAATGAGTTGGATAGGGATATGATAGAACAATGTGACATTGTTTGAAAGTAGCCGACCCCACTTAGTGGGATAAGGCTTGGTTGTTGTTGTTGATTCCTTTAATTTTGTTCATTCTTCTATTTTTGAGCTTTTACATGTGTATGGTACTGCTACCCGCTATAACGTTTTGGGTGTTGGTTACTACACTATATTATCTGCCACTGACTACATAGGCTTCTACATAAGTAAATATTTGTATAATATTCATATTTACATATAAAATTACTACAGTAAGCTAACAATGTTAGTTTTAATTCACTGTAAATGTAAATTATTTCATATTTGGCTTAATTGCACTTAGACTCCGGAGTATCATGATAGTGTAACTTTGGTTCTAGATTTTCAATTGCACGAATCGGGTCTCCCAAGCATCACAATCATTAAAGTCAGATCCATCTATAAAGCAACCATCCAAATATTAACTTACGGAGCTGCATGTCCAATGTGGATCTGAGTTGGTGCTCACCTGATCTACCATGGCATGCTGACATGGCTTAAGAGCGAAACCACACACCTCACTACCAATTAGAGCGCATGTGAGCATCCCAAGGTATCACAACCACATAAGGGCCGGCTTACGAGCACAGACTACACTTGCTCACATTGGAAGCACCATGAGTCAAAGAGAGGTTAGGACTCATCTATCCATTTCAATCAATCGGATGGAAAAAACACTGATAGAGGGACCTGCTTGTATCAATTGGAATATTTGAGCGACCCGATTCACACAATTGAATCTGGATGGTTAAAATTGCACAATTGTGATACCAATGGAACTAAAATTGCAACTAATAAGTCTTTATGTTATCATCTATTGGTATATTATATATGGCATTAAGAAAATCTAACCTCTGATAATTTTATCTAGCAGGTGGTGGGGAAAATCTTTATAAATTGTGTAATATATTAGAATAAAAATAACACTATATACACATTTTGAAACATGTTGTGGGAATGTGGACATGTGACCCCTATAACCTCAACGTTTTTCTGCTCCTGCAGATTTGTTGTGAAATGTGTGTTTGATCATTTTTCTTTAATGAAGTGTACTTTTTCAATTTGTATAAACTTGTCATGTCATTTTGTCAAATAAACTACTATATTGAAATTCCTTTTGTTTTTCTGTTGTGATTATAACAGAGGACTCGCAAGATGCTAACCGAGAAAATAGCTCAACTGAATTCCGACATAGATGGTTTTTCTGCAAATTTGGGACAAGATGAAGACCAAAATGAATCTGCAGTGATCTCAGAGGAAATTGGAGCTTCCAACTAATAAATCAATTTAGGGATATTTAAGCACACATTTTCACCTGTTTTTTGTTGGTCATGAAATATGATTGATTCTTGGTTATTGAATTTTAAGTTTTACAAGTGAATTTTTCTAAGCTGAATTAACTATTTATTTTTATAATATGGTTGCATATGTTAATCCAAACACACACTGATTGGTTATGAGAAAATGACAGCACCAATCATGAATGATTGATTCCTAATCATGATGTGTTCCATTTGAAGTTGATGTCTAGAAATTGATTTTGGATCACTGAATCTATTCCTATACGTAATTGTCACAAGGTGGGGGTGGGAGGGTAAAGCCAAATTGAAACATTTTGCATGTTAAGATTTTAGCAATGTCTAGATGTGGTTACCATTCCACTTTTCATGGTTATTGATAATTGCACATCATCTCATATGATACGTCATTGAAAACATGTCCCACGTTTATGAGTCCAAAAATATGAAAAATAGACCAAAATTTAGTGATTTTAAAATGGGGGATCAATCAAATCATTCTTGTTTTTTTAATTTATAACTTCACTCACTTTAATTAGATGATATTTGCCCAAAAAATCATCCAACATATTTAGCACAAAATTTTAAAAAAAGTTTAATAACAGTTATTTATTGAACTAATAGTATACGGAATTTTTAACAAATAGTTTACTACACGAAAACTATTAGATTTTTTTTGATGGTTGGAGTTTGAATTCCGAAATTTACACACACATATATATATATATATTATGCATTGTTCAAGAACTATTTTTAACGAATAAAAAAATATTATTAAATAAATGTTATTGTTAACAAATGTAGACACTTTATAAACACTCTAATTTAAATAAGAGTTTAACGGTGGTAGGTCAACAGTCCAAAACTATTTTGCACACAACCAATCAAAACGTTAATAATTGTCATGTCAATTGTTTTTAAAACAATTAAACTATACTAAAATTTAAAACAATTGAGTGACAATTATTAACATTTTGATTGATTGTGTGCAAAAGAACCATTGATCCATTATTATTAAACTCTTTAAATAATTAATATTTTTTAAAAAGTCAAACATTTAAATTTTTAATACATTGAATACACATATTCACTCGATTAGCATTTTTGTTAATATCTCTAAAAAAAAAACATTTCTCTTAAATAAATTAGTAACCACACGTCACGTGACACATAAGTTTATCCCTTTGTCGTATAATATAACAAAACAATCTCAATCAATCAATCTATATTGTGACCAAAGGACGCACGTAACCGATGAAATAATGCTTTCAGTTTGGGGAAAGGTGGTATCTAGGAGTGTATGTATCATTAATGATTCATGTGGACCGTGGAATAATCATCAGCGTCTCTACTCAAAGCTCATCCCTTTTTTCCATTATTTTTTTCGGAATTATAGTTCTTTTGGTAACGTTTGATATACTATTACTAGTGCTGAAATTTTAAATATGTTAGTATAAAAGTTATACTAGTTAATTACATAAGTTAGTTTAATTACATTAGTTGTAACAAAAACTATATTTCTTAAAATTTTGATATCTGGACTAATCCGGTAGATCAATTCTATCGTCCATCAATGAGATTAGCTAACATTTATATGTATATTATAAACCAATTGTGATTTTAATATATATATATATATATATATATATATATATATTTCGTTATGATATTTTATAACGAGTTTCACTTTGTTTTGGTCTCTAATTTACCTCCTGCTAGTGATGTTTTTAATTTTTTACATAAAAGCGACTAATAAGTGATTAAGTAAATGATGTTTAAAAAAAAAGTGATTAAGTAAATGATAATATTGTTCAAATACTTTTGTTTAAGATTTGTTCAGATAAAAGTGTGTAACTAATTGGCTTTGAAAAATAAAGCTAAGGAAGGATAGATGGTTTATCTAAGAAATTAGATTATAGCACTAGCTTTTACGTAACTTTGGTTTTTTTTTTTTTTTTAAGAAACGCAACTTTGGGTTTTTTTTTTAAATAATAAATCAATTTTCAGTATATAAAATCACTTGTGTTCATCATCTTCAAGAAAAATAAAATCAGGTGTTAGTTAACCCTCCATTTCTAAAGAAAAGAAGTTCTCATAATTTAGAATTCATCGAACGGTAAGTAAAACCACTTGTTTGCTGTGTTTTTTTTAAGGTGTTTGAAGAATTATTACAATTGATTGAAAAAACCATAGAGATCTGGGGAAGATATACCGTCATTGAACCAATTATTTTTCATGTTGTCATGCACCACACTCTACATATAAAAAGGAAGTAATACAGCTTTGTCGTATTGATTTGATGTTGCACAATAATCACTTTCACTTTGATTAATTTAATCTGGTTTGGTTTAAAACAATGATTGTGCACATATCTTATGATGTCACATTGTCTCCAAATTTATGGAAATGTGTGTGAGTCTTACTCATTTATTGGTCACGGACCCTACTTCAATATTCATCACAGTAAATCATTGGTTGCTAATGAATCATCTCTCTCATATTGCAGAAATAAATTGAATTTTTAGAGTTCAGATTCAGCAGCAAACACTACATAATTCATTTGAAGCATAAGAAAAAAATCAAAAGCAAAGATGGGTTTTGTACAACTTTTGGAAGTGGCTTCTATGCCAGTTATTCAAGTCTTACTTGTTAGTGCACTGGGAGCTTTCATGGCTACTCACTATTTCAACAATCTTCTTTCACCAGATTTTAGGAAATCCTTGAACAAGGTAACAGATTCAAGCTCGATTAAATATATTAATCACTTTAAATGCAAGGTATCGCTTATATATGTACGTAACACATTTTTAATGTGAAGAGCATATATTGAACAGGACTAATTCTGTAGCATGATGCTGATGGTCGGCCATTGATTTGAGATTTGGCGGCCAAGATCAATAAATGTGTTACACGTTTACTGTATGCAATTCAAATTCGATTCGAATTGAAAAGTAGTGACTTTTTGGTTTTATTGTTTTGTAGGTTGTGTTCATTGTATTCACTCCTTCACTTGTGTTTGCAAGTTTTGCAAAGAGTGTTTCACTTGAAGATATGATATCATGGTACATGTCACTTTTCATTTTCCACTATTCTCAGAAACTAACTTTGATTTTGCTGTCTTTGTCAGTAATAATCTAATAATAGATCATTTAATGTTGGTTATGTTAACCAGTAATTAATTTGTGTGTTACACATTTATACAGGTGGTTTATGCCTGTTAATGTTGGACTCACCTTCTTAATTGGAGGGATTTTAGGATGCATATTAGTAAAATTACTAAAGCCTAATTTGAAAGTGGAAGGTCTTATTATTGCTTCATGTTCATCAGGTATATATCATACCATCAAATCAAAGGTAATTGCTATATTATAAAAAACTTTATCTAAAATTATCTGATTTCATGAATTATTCTGTAATTAATCAGGAAACATGGGTAACCTACCTATTGTAATCATCCCAGCAATATGTAATGAGAAAGGAGGTCCATTTGGTGCACGTGATGTTTGTCGCAGTAATGCACTCTCATATGCATCTTTCTCTATGGCAGTAAGGCATCATCATCCTATTCGTATTTAGAGTTTAACGTCAAATGTTTTTAATGATCTTACGGTCATAATTGATTGACAAAGTAAAAATTCTTTACACTGACAATCTATATGAACTAAATTCTCACATTTTAATATTTTGCTTCATTTCTAGCTTGGTGGTATCTTCATATGGACCTATACTTATCAAACTATAAAAAGCAGATCATTGAAATTTAAGGCACTTGAGGCTGCTGAGATCCTAAAGGCACCAAACAAAGATCGTGATGGAAATGCAGATACTCCCCTTCTAAAGGGAAAAGACGATGAAAACACAGCGATTGAAGTGTCGCCATCGAGTTATATTGACGACTCTGAACGTCAAATTGTATGACCTCTTGATCTAGATTATGTCTATACTTTTTTTTTTCGATAGAAAAAATATTGGTATAATAGTTGTTATGTTAGTATTTTCTCATTTATCACGGTTTGAATTCAGGTCCTTCAACTCCTTTAACTCTTATTTCAGATGATGAAATTTTTGATATGCTTTCAACTAATACTAGATTATTATGTAATGAATATTGATCTGGATTTTCAGATTGATGAACAAGATCAGTCAATTGTTTTGAAGAAGGAGAAACAATCATTTTTCAATAGAATGATAGAAGTTCTAACTCATCTTCTAGCAGAACTAATGTCACCACCAGCAATTGCAACGGTTAGTTTCATTTTCTTTACTTCTTTTCTTAGACTCTGTTACATTTGTTTAAAATTTGACACTCACATCACATCTTCCTCCATATTCCATGATCAGTTTTTCGGTTTCCTCTTTGGCGCGGTTGCATGGTTAAGGAACCTAATAATTGGTGACAACGCTCCATTCAGTGTTATCCAAGACACTCTTGAATTACTAGGGTATGTGCCTTCAAACATATAAAAACCAAATAGTTCTTAAAGTGTCTCCTTTTTTTCTAACCAAAACAATTATTTATTTAAACTTAACTCTTTTCAGGAATGGAACAATTCCCTGCATCACCCTTTTGCTAGGTGGTAACCTCACTGCAGGCTTGAAATCATCAAGTGTAAATCCATTGACACTCATCTGCATCATTATAACTCGGCTTTTCGTACTACCTGTTATTGGATTGTTTATTGTGAAAGCCGCGGCGAGTTTCGGCATTCTCCCAGTGGATCCTTTGTTTCAGTACACTATGGTGATGCAGTATGCAATGCCACCTGCAATGAATATTAGTAAGTGATTAGATTCCATGCATTACTTTTTAGTGATTCACCATCACTATAAAGATTGTTTATATGTTAATCAATCATAACGGTTAGATCATTAAAAACGTTTGACTTTGATCATAACTACTTTTATTAACACTCATTTAACTGTTCATGATTTACTGACAGTGTAAGAATTTTTATACCAAGCACCTGTTTGGTATAGCAGTGGGACTTTGAAACGTGCGTTTTTTAACCAAAGCTGCCGTGAAAATAGGAAGCTGGAAAACCAAGCTTTTACTTTGACACTCACAAACACACTATAAAATAAAAATTAAACTCTATATTATTATTGTTCCTAACTAAAATTTAATGATATATATTATGCAGGTACTATGGCTCAGCTGTTTGATGTAGGAAATGAAGAGTGTTCAGTTATTCTGTTGTGGACATATAGTGCTGCAGCCATAGCTCTCACTACTTGGTCAACATTCCTCTTATGGCTATTATCTTATTAAACTGCATTCGGCCGATAATGCCAGAAAACAAGATTAATAGTCTGACATGATTGATTGGTTTTCATGTGCCTCCAAATCTCCTTCATCTTATTCCTACCAATATTAAATTTTGCCCCCTTCATTCTATAGGAAAAAATATATTAATTATTGAAAAATGTAGTGTATTTTTTATGTAATAGTCCACTAGTTGTGTACTGGAAACAAAACTGCACTCATTTTTTTTCTTTCTTTTTCATTTTGATTTCTTGTAATTCTTATCTTTATTTCTATACATTTTTTTAAATAATTTGTATATTATGAATGTCTATTACTTGACATAAATACTGCTCTTGGATGAAATAAATGTCTATTATAGAACCTAAGATGAAAGTTTTGAACTTTATTCTACTTTTTTTTATAGTTTTCTTTGAATAGAACTGTTTCTTCATAAAATTTCCAAATGATCAAAAGGAAATTCAAACATACAAACTCTGCATTATTATCACAGTTGACAATAAGATAGTAACAATAAGCCAATAAGTTAGTAACAATCTGCATCTGATCTTACAGTATTTCACAAGAACAAAGCAACACACTACAAGAAAAATGAATAAGCAAACAAGCAAGAATTTGAAGAAAATCCCCACAGGACGAACTATTTATAAAAATTATTAAGATGCAATTGAACTGATAAAGTGAAGGACGACATAAACTATATAAAATGGCCATGCTTGCACAAGGCCAATATTATTGAGATGCAATTGTTCTCTTGGAATTACGATGATTTAACAAAATAGTTATGACCAATGTCTTGGCTCATTACTCTCTTCTTTGATCACAACTCCCTAATGTCTTAGGCGAGTCTGTAATCATCGAAGGTTTGATCATGCGTTAAACTTTGTATCGCAAATGAGATAATACAATATGTCTAAAGTCATTATTGATTGAACTCTTAACTTAGGTCAAGTCCCAAACGCTAGGGTTAGTAGTCATTTGATACCTAGATAAATTTATATATTAGTAAATATACAAAATTCATTGAGAACAAAAATTAACTGAATAAAAGACTAAGCTTGCAACTGCATAAAAGAGTACTCTACCATTACATGGTTCAAGTAACTACGAAGAAGATCATTTACCTGACCTAATCTAAAAAACTTAGCTACACCTAATCTAAAAAACTTAGCTACTCATAATGAAATTAAACATAACTAATAATTTTTGAAGAATTATACTTGAATAGATGATGGTGATGGTGATGGTGATGATGACAATGATTTAGAAGCTCCAATCTTTTTTCCAAGGTTGATCTTCAATTTAGATCCTTCATAAATGTATTCCTCAACTTCTTTTCATCATAAATCGAACACTAAACTAATTTTGTTCATTGCCTACTATAGAAAATCGTGATCCACTAGTTCAGTAACAGACATGCGTGAAGCGCAAGCAAGGCAGTTCTTAACATTTTATTTGTGATCCACTAGATCAGTTGATACTTCTTAAAAGTACAACATGGCCACATAATTGTCTGGTTAGTGTGAATTGGTCTTGTTTCAAGATCTTGAGTGCAATTCTTCCATTTCATGATCATTTAATTTCTTCAACTTATTACAAAACTCAACTAAAACATTAAAATACTTGTCTTAAAAACTGCAAAACGTCTCATTAAAATACTGTTATGGCAATGTGTCATCGCTCATTATTAATTTACTAAATAGTAGAAATTTGGAAAGTGGCAACACATTTTTATATCATACAAGTGCATACTTGTGTCAACAATAAGCATCTGTATCTCATTGACTTCCACAACTCAAAATCATCCATAACATGATCAATGATAGTTTGAGGTGGAACTATGAGTTCAAATGAATGCACATAAGATAAAATTGACCAGGCCTTTATATCAGTTGTCCACGGTCAACTAAAGAAAGAAGACAATTTTTTTCACTCTAATGAGACTTTTCAACTATGAAGCACAAACATAGATAAAGCACAAACATAGATATCAGATACATCACATGCACTTATACATTGACCTGGATAATAAGTTGGAAATATAACATAATTTAATGTAATTACAAATGTCAGTGTTGAACACTAACACATGTAAAAACACCTCGCACACCTTCAATCAAAAGTGTCACTGCTACAAAGCTTTTAAAGCCATCAAATTCCCATTATTGTCTACGAAAGTGAGCCTCAAAGGGAATAAAACTCCAACGAGTTTGAAACCGTAGTTCAAGAAAGTTATAAACATATAGTTAGAAATAGACAATAAAAGATGAGTTTCTTTAATTAATATGTTCTTTCTTCCATTCTATTTGAAAAGATGCGTAGAGAGTTGGACAAAGAGCGGGGATGTGGTTGTGCAATTAATTTATAACTCCTTATTCAAAAGCATTACGCGATTTGTTCCTAACGAATCAAACTTTTTATCCCTCTTGCCTCCGATGCTTCTGGCAAGTTGAATATTCTTAGGCATAATAGTAACTCTCTTAGCATAAATAGCACAAAGATTTGTATCTTCAAACAAACTAACAAGATAAGCTTCAATAGGCTCTTGAGGAGTAGAAACAACACCGCTCTGGAACCAGAGATTAGTTTTGAAGTCACGAGAGGTTTCCTTCACAAGTCTTTGAAATGGAAGCTTCTTACGAGAAGATATTTGCAGAGAAACACACAAGGTCTCAATTAACTCAAGTTTCCATACCCTTCCACTCTCAATCCGGCAAAAAAAATCCTTTTTACCATTTGATTATATATTACTCCATTTTGGATTCTCTAATAATTGAAAAGATATAAAAATATGACAACCTGCTACTACATAGCAATAAATTTTGGTCCAAGAAAGCTATAGCTATAAATTTTGGTCCAAGAAAGCTGCATATATGTATACATAAGAAGAGCCTTGCTATATCTCACGAGAGATTTCTTCCCGAGAGTTTCACAAATACATTATTTTGATATCTTTCATTATTATTTTTCTCTTTTAGATAGATTATGTATATTTCTTTCTTTCCTGCACTACTGATAAATAAAAAAGGAAAAAAAAAAAAAAGACCATGTGTGCCTCAAAAAATGACAAAGCCACCGCTACTGTCACTTTCTACATAAAGTTACTAGTCACCTTATAAACCACCGCCATTAGCTCACTACATTGCAAACATGTGATCATATATTATTAGTTTAATCCAATTAGATGTAGCTTCAAAAGCATGAATGAAATTGTTACAATTATGCTGTCATGAAAGATGAGTTCAGTATAATTCGTGAAATACTCGTGATAAGCGTGTCGCGATATTTAGTATTTTTGATATAAGAAGTTGCACTCTTTCCTCTTTGCATTCCCAAAACCCTAATTCATCCGCTCTTTCTTATTTGCTTTCCCAAAACCCTAATTCAACCGCCATTCAATCCTGACTCGCACCACGGCAATTTACCACCGATTCTGTTACCTCACCCGCACAATGTCACCACCACTACCACTTTCTCCTGAACCCATTTCCAAAGCCTTCTATTTCTATGGCACTGACCCATTTATCTCGACAAACCCTAATTCCTATTTCAGCCGCAATAACCTCACTCACGCAACTTCACCAACACTACGCTCTCTTGGACCCTTGTCATTCTATCACACAACTCCACGTTCCTTTTTCACATCATTCTAATCCCACTTTTCCTCATCATCTTCTTCCAATATCGAAGATCACCCCACCGGTGACTTCAATTTTGAGCCCCTCACCGGCTACAACAAATTTCTCGTCAATCTCAAGACGAAGTTAGCTTTTGGTAAAGTGATAATATAAAATAGTTGCGACCGTCGAGTGCATGTTTGGTTGGATATTATAAAAAACTAATTTGTTTCTTGTACACCAAATATTCCACATAATCAAAGGTGCGAGAATCCCAATATCACATACTATTTTGTGGACGAACTTAGCTATATTATTCATCTCTAACACAAGCACAAAGAAAGAGGGTTTGGGAAACCATGTCTGTGCCAAACTACTGCAGACCGCGAGCAAGAAAGGAGACAATAAAGAATAGTTCCATCACATTAACTTGTATTTTAGAAAATTGAACTGAAAATATTAAATCACTCTTGAGAATATCTCCACAGATATTAATAAGTAAACAAAACCTAGACACATAAACACAAAATTGGGATCTCTCACAATAAAAATTACATAGAACAAAGCCGTTTCACTTGTCTTTAACAAAAGACATAGAGTAAATTACATTCTTCTTCTTTGAAAGATGTTTGAATTACATTCTTCTATGCTTTTATGTAAAAATAACATTTCTCTCATCTCTTATTCAAAAACATATTAGAACATATTTAGCACATATGTGATAAGTTTTATAGACAAAATATACTACACGTAAACTATATTTAAAGAAAAAAAAAATACTATCAAGTAAAAAGTATTGTTAATGAGTACTCCCAAAACACTCTTTAACCATTTAACTTTAAGTAATTATTTTTCTAAAAATCAAATATTTTAATTTCTAATTTATTGAATACATATATTTTCACAAAAACTTATCATTTAAGATTTTTTAAAAATGTCTCTGAGACTGTTGTTTGTTAGGATTTTCCTTGAATTAAATCGTAACCACACGTCACGTGAGACACAAGTTTATCACTTTGTCGTATAAAAAACAATCTCAATCAATCAATCTAAAAACCTTAAAAAAAAGAAAAAACCAATCTAATAATAATTAAGTTTTTGTGACAAAAGGACGTAACTGATGGAATAAAGCTTTGAGTTTGGGGGAAGGTGGTATCTAGGAGTGTATCATTCTCATGATTCATGTGGACTGTGGAATAATCATCACTCTACTCAAAGCTTATCCCTTTTCCCCTCTATATTTTCGGAATTATAGTTCTTTTGGTAATGTCTTAATATAACATTGTTCAAATATTTTTGTTTGAGATTTGTTCAGTTAAAAGTGTGAAAGTGATTAATTTAACAATGAGCAATCAATTATTACAAAATCTTTAGTGAGGGTGGCTGGCTAATTATTAGCTTTGAGAAATAAAGCTAAGGATTTAATTTTTTATCTAAGAAATTAGACTATAGTACTAGCTTTTACGTAACTTTAGGTTTATTTTTTGAGAGGATCATACACATGTGTTACGATGTCACATTGCTACCAAAGTTAAGGAAACGTGTATGGGGATAGTCTTGATTAATTGGTCACGGAACCTTGGTTGCTAATGATTCATCTCTCTCATATTTGCAGAAATAAATTGAATTTTTAGAGTTCAGCTGAAGATGGGTTTTGTACAACTTTTGGAAGTGGCTTCTATGCCAGTTATTCAAGTCTTACTTGTTAGTGCATTGGGAGCTTTTATGGCTACTCACTATTTCAGTAATCTTCTTTCACCAGATTTTAGGAAATCCTTGAACAAGGTACGTGATTCAAGCTAAATTAAATATAATATTAATCAATTTAAATATAAGGTAGCGTTTATATATGTACATAACACATGTTCAATGTGAAGAATAAATATTTATCAGGACCAATTCTGTAGCATGATGCTGATGGTCGGCCATTGATTTGAGATTTGACGGTCAAGATCAATAAATGTGTCGCATGTTTACTGTGTGGAATTTAAATTCGATTCGAATTGAAAAGTATTGACATTTTGTTTTGGTTTGTTTGTAGGTTGTGTTCATTGTATTCACTCCTTCACTTGTGTTTGCAACTTTTGCAAAGAGTGTTTCACTTGAAGATATGATATCATGGTACATGTCACTTTTCATTTTCCACTATTCTCAGAAACTAACTCTGATTTTGTTGTCTTTGTCAATAATAACTCAATATATCATAATTTTATGTTGGCATGTTAATTTAATACAGGTGGTTTATGCCTGTAAATGTCGGACTCACCTTCTTAATTGGAGGGATTTTAGGATGGATATTAGTAAAATTACTAAGGCCTAATTTGAAAGTGGAAGGTCTTATTATAGCTTCATGTTCATCAGGTATATATCATACCATCAAATCAAAGTTAGTTGCTTCATTATGAAAAACTTTATCTAAATTTTTCTGATTTCATGAATTATTCTTTAATTAATCAGGAAACATGGGTAACCTACCTATTGTAATCATCCCTGCAATATGTAATGAGAAAGGAGGTCCATTTGGTGCACGCGATGTTTGTCACAGTAATGCACTCTCATATGCATCTTTCTCTATGGCAGTAAGGCATCATCATCCTATTCGTATTTAGAGTTTAAATTTGATACATCATCGGTGTAAAACTGTAAAACTAGTTTTACAATGTCAATCATATATGTTACTTTAAAGTTGGTCGAACGTTTTTCATGGTATTACAGTCATAATTGATTGACAAAGTAAAAATTCTTTACGTTGATGGTCTATATGAATTAAATCCTCACATTTAAACATTTTGCTTCAATCCTAGCTTGGTGGTATCTTCACATGGACCTATACTTTTCAAACTATAAAAAGCAGATCATTGAAATTTAAGGCACTTGAGGCTGCTGAGATCCTAAAGGCACCAAACAAAGATCGCGTGGAATATGCAGATATTGCCCTTCTAAAGGGAAAAGACGATGAAAACACAGCGATAGAAGTGTCGCCATTGAGTCATATTGAAGACTCTGAAAGTCAAATTGTAAGACCTCTTGATCTAGATTATGTCTATACATTTTTTTTTTCGATAGAAAAATATTGGTAACATAGTTGTTATGTTAGTATTTTCTCATTTATCAGGGTTTGAATTCAGGTCCTTCAATTCCTTTAACTCTTATTTCCGATGGTGAAATTTTTGAAATGTCTTCAACTAACATTAGATTATTATGAAATGAATGTTGATCTGAATTTTCAGATTGATGAACAAGATCAGTTAATTTTATTGAAGAAGGAGAAACAATCATTTTTCAAAAGAATGATAGAAGTTCTAAATCATCTTCTAGCAGAACTAATGTCACCACCAACAATTGCAACAGTTAGTTTCATTTTTCTTAAACTCTGTTACATATTACATTTGTTTCAAATTTGACACTCACATCTTCCTCCATATTCCATGAGCAGTTTTTCGGTTTCCTCTTCGGCGCGGTCGCATGGTTAAGGAACCTAATAATTGGTGACAATGCTCCATTCAGTGTTATCCAAGACACTCTTGAATTACTTGGGTATCTGCTTCAATCATATAAACAAAACAGTCCTTCAAGTGTCTACTTTTTTTCTAACCAAAACAATTATTTGTTTAAACTTAACTCTTTTCAGGAATGGAACAATTCCCTGCATTACCCTTTTGCTAGGTGGTAACCTCACTGCAGGCTTGAAATCATCAAGTGTAAATCCATTGACACTCATCTGCATCATTATAACTCGGCTTTTCGTACTACCTGTTATTGGTTTGTTTATTGTCAAAGCTGCGGCGAATTTCGGCTTTCTCCCAGTGGATCCTTTGTTTCAGTACACTCTGGTGATGCAGTATGCAATGCCACCAGCAATGAATATTAGTAAGTGATTAGATTCCATGCATGTATGTAGTTTTAACTGAAGTACATTACTTTTAACTTCATTATTAGTCACAATAAAGATTGTTTATATCCTGTTAATCAATCATAACGGTCATATCATTAAAAAGGTCTGACTTTGATCATAACTACTCTTATAAACACTCATTTAACTGTTCATGATTTACTGACAGTGTAAAATTTTTTATACTGATATTATTGTTTTTCCTAACTAAAATCTAATGATATATATTATGCAGGTACAATGGCTCAGCTGTTTGATGTAGGAAATGAAGAGTGTTCAGTTATTCTGTTGTGGACATATAGTGCTGCAGCCATAGCACTCACTGCTTGGTCAACATTTCTCCTCTGGCTATTATCTTATTGAGTTGCATTCAGCTTCTGACATGATTGATTGGTTTTCATGTCCCTCCAAATTTCCTTCATCTTATTCCTACCCATATTAAAATTTTCTCCCTTCTATAGGAAAATATATATTATTTATTGAAAAATGTGAAGTGTATTTTTTATCATCTTAGTCATGTACCGGAAACAAAATTGTACTCCTGTTTTTTTTAATTTTGATATCTTGTAATTTTATCTTTATTTCTATACATTTTTTAAAATAATTTGTATATTATGAATGTCTATTAATTGGCATAAATACTTCTGTTGGATGAAATAAATCCAACTCTACTACAAGAAAAATGAATAAGCAAACAAGCAAGAATTTGGAGAAAATCCCCACAGGACAAACTATTTGGCAAAACTATTGAGATGCAATTGAACTGGTAAAGTGAAGGACGACATAAACTATATAAAATGGCCATGTTTGCACAACTGCACAAGGCCAATAGTTTTCCACCTATGAAACATTGAAACAAAAACCTATTGATGGATAATTTAGGATCTGATAAACTGTTTCAATGTCTACCAAGCAAGTTCGTTGTTTTAAGGATGTTAAATGGTTGGTTCAACACAAAAGAAATTGACGATGATAAAATGAGGAATTAAATTTTATTAAGTCATTTTTGTTTCACTTCTCTTTCATTTCTTGGTAATTGTGACTAGTTACTAAAATTGTTCTCTTACGATGACAATGATTTAACAAAATAGTTATGACTACAACATTAGTCCAGTAACAGACATGTGCGATGCACAAGCCTCCTTTGCGTGACGCGCATACGGCAGTGGCATGTCCATGCCTTTTTTTCTCAGCCTGTGCGAGGCGTAGTTGGTTTATTCATTTTTTTTATTCTTTGTCCTATTTCTCGTCATTGAAATATCTGTAGCGACTATACCCTAAGGGATCAATTGATACTTTTTCTAAAAAGTACAACATGGCCGCTTCGTTGCCTGGTTAGGGTGAATTGGTCTCGTTTAAAGATTTTGATTGCAATTCTTCCATTTCATGATCATTTCTTCAACTTATTACAAAACTCAACTAAAACATTAAAATACTTGCCTAAAAGACTGCAAACGTCTCATTAAAACACTGTTATGCCAATGTGTCATCACTCATTATTAATTTACTAAATCGTAGAAATTTTGAATGTGGAAACACATGTTTATATCATACAAGTGCATACTGTTGTCAACAATAAGCATCGGTATCCCATTGACTTTCACAACTCAAATCAGTCATTACATGATTAATGATACTAAAGAAGGCATAATTTTTTCTCTCACTCTAACGAGACTTTTCAACTATGAAGCACAGACACATATATCAGATGCAACACATACACTAATACATCGACCCTGATGATAAGTTGGAAATTTAATATAATTCAATGTAATCACGTATGTTAGTGTCGAACATCAACAAATGTAAAAACACCTTGCACACCTTCAATCAAAAGTGTCACTACTACAAAGCTTTTCAAGCCATCAAATTCGCATTATTGTCTACGAAAATGAGCATCAAAGGGAATAAAACTCCAACGAGTTTGAAACTGTAGTTCAAGAGAGTTATAAACATATAGTTAGGAATAGATAAAAAAAGAAGAAGATGAGTTTCTTTAATTAATATGTTCTTTCTTCCATTCTATTTGAAAAGATGCGTAGAGAGTTGGACAAAGAGCGGGGATGTGGTTGTGCAATTAATTTATAACTCTTTATTCAAAAGCATTACGCGATTTGTTCCTAACGAATCAAACTTTTATCCCAATTCAACTCTCACTGGCATCTCTGCGTTTGCGTTCAAACAACAAGAGACAAATCAATGGTTTCCATCAATCTTATCAAAAGCATCAAATATAAATATAGCATGAAACAATGATCCCAAAAATATATAGTCAAGAAAAGAGATAAAAAAATAAGAGAGAAACTAGCAGGAGTGATAAATATATTTTTTATGCAACTTTAAGAGAATATGACCTTCAATATCTGTTGCATTATGAATTTTACATCTTACACAGATAAACATAAAAAAACACATTGTAGCTTACTCATTCATACTACTACTCACCACATCAAGTGCAGTCATGTTTTCCAAACTACAGACAGCTCGTGCTCCGAGTTCATGAAGAACTGGATATGCTTCAATAAATTGAAAACTCTCAGTAACTCCGGCATCTAAATAAACAATTGCACCTTCAATGTCTTCCGATATCTGAACAACACGATGAATAGTTAAAATTCTGGAAGTAGTTAACTAATTCCAAAGGATCATAATTTGATAACAGCGTTAATGCATTCTAGGTTAATATCTTTCCTAAACAAAATTATAATTATAATACTTAAAATTAAATTGAACGTTATTGTGCATTGGATACTTGTCGAATGGAGTCGATGCAAGATTTGATAAGATTGACGGAAGCCATTGATTTTTCTCTTGTCGTTTGAACGCAAACACAGAGATGCGAGTGAGAGTGAATTGCGATAAAAGTTTGATCCTGACGAATCCGTAATGCTTTTGATATGAGAGAAACCACTTCATCTATCTATGTATTTATCTATCCTTCCTTTCTTTTAATTTATAACACAATTTCTTTTCAAGCCATTAAATTTCAATTATTTTCTATTTTATCGTACCCTCTTATAATATGAGAAAAAAATGCATAACAATGATATTACAAAACCATAGATCATAGCATTGTTACAAGATAATAGACATTTAAATCAAAATAACCCAAGCAAGCTATAAAACACAGACATCACCAATAGAACTTTTCACATTGTAATCAAATCTAAACCATGTTGCCTCCCAAAACCCTAATTCAGTCGCCATGTCGATCCTGACCCGCACCGCGGCATTTTACCACAGATTCCGTTACCTCACCCGCACAATTTCACCACCGCCACCACCACCTCCTGAACCCATTTCCAAACCTTTCTATTTCTATCGCACCGACCCTTTTATCTCCACAAACTCTAATTCCCAGCTTAGCCGCAATAACTGTTGTGAATTCGATGAAAAAATCACACCAATAAATACTTGATGTGTGGAGCAAGGAATAATCAAGCAACCAATAAAAAAGTGGATAGCAATAAAACACAAGCAAAAGTAGAAAACAGCGAGAGAAAAGAAGAAAGAACATAAAAGAATTTGGTTACTCAGTTCAGTTCAAATTGACCTAATCTGGGGGAGAGAGCAGTCATCCGTTTCACTATAATGATGAGTAACTTTACAAAAAGAGATATCAATGGGTTACAAGAATAAGACTCCCGCCTAATTCTACCCAAAGTTTCAATCTCTTCCCGTAACCAAGAGACTCAATCTTAATAGTGTTTCCCAAGGTGAATCAACCCTCAAACCCTAGTGTTTGTTTCCAAGAGACAAACTCTATACAAACCCAAGTTTTGTTGTTGTCTTTCTAAACCTTTGTTTCAGCCCCCTCTATCTCTCAAGGTTTACTCTGATACAAAGCCTATATTTATAGTAAAAGTAACCTCATAAAATTGTAACAAATCTAGCCCAAAATTATGTTTCAGAAAAATACTGTTACGCAAAATCGGGCCTCGATTTTCACCATTTGGGTGTCGATTTTTCACGAACTAAAAGCCTCCAACATGCAGCCAAAATCAGGCCCCGGACTCCACAAATCGGGCGTCGATTTTGGTCTTCCAGTAAACATCAATTTTTCACTCCAAACTTCAATTTTGAGTCACTTTCACAACAATAACCTCACACACGCAACTTCACCAACACTACGCTCTCTTGGACCCTTGTCATTCTATCGCACAACTCCACGTTCCTTTTTCACATCATTCTAATCCCACTTTTCTTCATCATCTTCTTCCAATACCGAAGATTACCCCACCGGTGATTTCAATTATGAGCCCCTCACCGGCTACGACAAATTTCTCGTCAATCTCAAGACGAAGTTAACTTTTGGTAACGTGCTAATATAAAATAGTTGCGACCGTGGAGTGCATGTCTGGTTGGATATTATAAAAAACTAACTTGTTTCTTGTACACCAAATATTCCACATAAAGTCAAATGTTTTTACTGATATTACGGTCATAATTGATTGACAAAGTAAAAATTCTTTACATTTTAAATCCTTACATTTTAACATTTTGCTTCAATTCTAGCTTGATGGTATCTTCATATGTACCAATACTTTTCAAACTATAAGAAGCAGATCATTGAAATTTAAGGCACTTGAGGCTGTTGAGAACCTAAAGGCACCAAACAAAAATCTAGATGGAAATGCAAATACTTCCCTTCTAAAGGGAAAAGACGATGAAAACACAACGATTGAAGTGTCACCATCGAGTTACATAGAAGATTCTGAAAGTCAAATTGTAAGACATCTTGATCTAGATCATGTCTCTACTTTTTTTTTGGTAGCATAATTATGTTAGTATTTTCTCATTTATCAGGGTTTGAATTCAGGTCCTTCAACTCCTTTAACTCTTATTTTAGATGATGAAATTTTTGAAATATTTTCAACTAACATTAGATTATTATGAAATGAATGTTGATCTGAATTTTCAGAATGATGAACAAGATCAGTCAATTGTATTGAAGAAGGAGAAACAATCAGTTTTAAATAGAATGATAGAAGTTCTAAGTCATCTTCTAGCAGAACTAATGTCACCACCAGCAATTGCAACAGTTAGTTTCATTTTTCTTACTTCTTTTCTTATACTTTGTTACATATTACATTTGTTTCAAATTTGACACTCACATCTTCCTCCATATTCCATGAGCAGTTTTTCGGTTTCCTCTTCGGCGCAGTTGCATGGTTAATATTAAGGAACCTAATAATTGGTGACAATGCACCATTCAGTGTTATCCAAGACACTCTTGAATTACTTGGGTATGTGCCTTCAATCATAAAAACAAAATACTCCTTACAGTGTCTACTTTTTCTCTTACCAAGGAATGGAACAATTCCCTGCATTACCCTTTTGCTCGGTGGTAATCTCACTGCAGGCTTGAAATCATCAAGTGTAAAACCATTGACACTTATCTGCATCATCGTAACCCGGCTTTTCCTGCTAAACTAAAGCAATAAACTAAATAAAAAAATGCATAACAATAATATTACAAAATCATAGATCAGAGCATTGTTACAAGAAAATAGACATCTAAATCAGAAACATAACCAAAGTTATAAAACACAAACATCACCAACATAACTTTTCACACTGTAACCAAATCTAAACCCTCTCGGCCGTGATTCTTTTGGCAAGTTGAATATCCTTGGGTATAATAGTAACGCTTTTAGCATAAATATCAAAACTTTGTATCTCAAAGAGAATAAACAACAATGCTTTTATATAATATATACTAAATTGGTTCAATTTTGTTATATAATTTATCGTTTAATTTTTTGTTGCACATTTATTTTTTAATATTTGTAAGTAGAACAAATTCTTATAATTGCCATATTTTTAATGTATATATACACTGAATTATAAACATAAATTGGTTATTACATAAATTTTTGGATTTGATTATAGTCTAATTTTAGAGGATAAAATTTTAAAAAATTTCTAGTATCGGTGAAAAGATGTGAACACATTTAATTAGTGACATAACTTCAACCAACATTATCTCCTACATCTATGCCTTGAACTAAAAGGCATAGATGTGGGGAAGTGCTGGTTGAAGATAGTGTCACTAATTAAATGTGTTCAACATCTTGTCACCGATACTAGAATTTTTTAAAAATTTTATCCTCTAAAATTAGACCGTAATCAAATCCAAAAATTTATGAAATACAATTTTTTTTTGCTAAGCCAGGAGATTGAACAGGCATCAAGCGGAAGCAACGGCATCCAAACTAGTTTGGCACCCCGCAGAACCCCCATCCTATACCGCCAATCTCAGAGAGAATTTTAATAAAAAAATGGGAATAAAGTCCAGGAGGAGGGACTGGGCCAAAACCCTAAAAAAAAAACAAAGAAGAAACATAAAAAAAAAAAAAGAAAAGAAAAAAGAAACAGCAAACAGAAAAAAAAAAAAAAAAGTAAACACCTGACTACGGGAACCGAGAGCAAGGGAACCCACTCCGATCCAAAAAGAAGTCAGTTTGAAGAGTCTGAGGCAACACCGAGAACCAAGTTGTGCCTTGTATCGAATGACCCATATTAGCAAGTAACTCGTCGAGTCATTCCAATAAAGAAAATTCATTGATCACCTGAAGTGGATCCTCCCTGAGAGCGGGTTTTATAAGGCGGTGGCTTACCAATCTGAAGATTTTTCCTAACCTGTTGTTTCTGTTTCCGATATAAGAGCGGATTGAAAGGTCTATCTGCATTAGCTTTGTCATATTCACGAACACGCATCCAAAGGTCCATGTCGTGTTGCACATTCGGATTGCTATGTGGTTCATAAACAGTCAAAATTTTGTCGCCACTCTCATCAGTCCCCGAATGTTCAACCGTGTAATTGGTGTTCTGAGCAAGGTGCTCCATTTCTAAAAAAAGTGGCGATGTCGTCGAGGATGAATCTAACAACAAGTGGACCATCTTGGAGATTGGTTTGCACGTCATCGTGCACTACATCATGTTAAGTCTATGACATCTCCCTAGCAGAAGCGGAGGCCTCCAAATAAACAGTAAAAGAACGCTCATCATCGTGGGCATCTGAGGATGGATGCATCACAGGTGCACTCTGAATCCAGGGTATCACCAACTCCTCCCGCGATTCAGAGTTTACTCGTTCCACATCATCCGAAAAAACGTCAGCGTGCAAATCATCAAGGGAAGCTAACTCCAACACTGGGTGCGAAGGCAAAGAGCCTTGGGGGATCTTCTCAGACACTCATGGGGGTGTCTGAGCTAGTGTTGGAGTCGCAGAAGTAGAACAATCAGCAGTAGTCGAATTGATTTGTGGCTCGGTAGGTTTAGGTGCTGCAAATGCAATGGATGAGCCTATACCAGAGGGGTTCTCTTTAATAGGCACCCATTGAGGTTTCTTGGCTGGTATCTGCGTCTTCCCTTTTGCAACGTTATCCTTAGACATGTCTTCCTTTCTTGGGTACAACCAACGACAGTTTGTAACATCATGTCCCAATGTCTGACAATGCGAACAAAAATCCGGAATCTGTTCATAAACGACTTCCACAGGATAAGAACCACCTTCCCGTTTGACGAGAATTTCGTGAAAAATCATTTTGGAAAAATCAATGTCGACTAATATACGTGCATAGTGTCCAAAAAGTCTTTTCAAGGTTGCAGTGTCAAGAACTAGCGGTGTGCCAACCGCACTAGCAATTTCTCGTAGAGTATGTTCCATCCGATATTCTTGTGGCAGAGTCATCAATCGGATCCATATTTACGCATGTGTATTTATCTGATTATGCATATCCAAATCCACTGACCATTAAAATAAATGTAAAACCCCCAGCTTCAAGTTCACAGTTCCCATTGCCCAAACAATTTGCAAATCAGATTCAGTGGCAAAAAAAAAATTCATAAAAGCCCTTACCTAAAGATAACAATGTCCAAGGTGCAGCAGTCTTCCATTGTTTCCGAAGCTTATCTTCAATTTCCTTCGACGCATAAGGTTTATCTCCTATGTTTAGAACCAACCTTCCACGAAGGTTTCTCTTACACACATTGACCCCCTGTTCATAAATGGCTGAGTAATACGAATAGAGAGAGTCTCGCCTCGGATTGTAGGTTGTGGCAGATTGTCGTTGGTAACTTTGCCGTGTGATGCGACAAGTGCTTATGCAAATGACCGCGACGGTGGTTGTGGTGCTGGAACCTCCGTTGTGGAGGGCAGTGCCATAAGAGATGGCGCAGCTTTGGAGGGTGCAGCCGTCGGCAATAACAATTCTGCATGCCAATTGAATGGCATAGTAGAGAGACTGTCCGTAAGTGATCAATCAAATCACCCTATTGAGAACAACTGAAATCAATTGATCGAAGCTTGTACCGAACAACAACCAATCAGTGGCTAGTAATCCAAAGACACGTGAACTGAGAAATGTCGAAGAAACCAAGTGGATTTAATGGAAAAAGCCACATGTAATTGCATACAATCCACAAAAGTGCTTTCTCTCACCAAAGAAAATTGCAACACGTAAAAGGCTTATCGGTGACTCTATGTATGCAATCACAATTCAATTGATTCAAGAAGTGATTGCTTTGAAATACATTTAATTAGTAACAAATTTATGTTTATAATTCAATGTATATACATTAAAAATATTAATGAGAATTTGTTCTACTTACAAATATTAAAAAATAAATGTACAACAAAAAAATTAAATGACAAATTATATAACAAAATTGAACCAATTTAGTATATATTATATAAAATAATATATTTAAATTAGAAGTTAACAACATACATAAATATAATAAACAATAAATATGTTCCCATTTTTTTTCCTTCAAAAAAAATATTTTCATCTTTTGTTTGAGGAAAAATATGTTCTTATCTTCTTTTCTTTTTTTGAGAAAAAATATGTTCTTATCTTGTCAACAACAATTCTAACTATTTCCTTAAAAAAATAATTATAAATTTTTATTTTATCCTTTGAAATATGAATCCAATAAAATCCTAAATTTTTGGGTGATATATTTAATTAATAAAAAAATCATATTTTTTATGCAGTACATCCATTAAAACTAATATAATAACTTTTTAATACTTACAAAAAAAAAAGAACTGTAAAAAAAAAAGTGTTTAGTATTAAAGTTCAAATCCCCATGAAAACGTTTAAAATTGAGAATGGAAGGGAATGAAACTCTAGTCTGTTGAGATCTTGTGTGTTTCTGTGCACATATCTTTCATATGGATGAGTAATAAATTAAGTAAAATTAAGATCTTTTATGTTTTTAGTACCTGCGGATCTCACGAAGAGCAACAATTCCAAGGCGGAAACAATATGGCTCCTTCATTCCTCCGGTTGTCGGAGTCGATTTATGAGCAACTTTAGTGGCTATAGATGTTTGCACGGTTCTTTGCCCTATGGTGGATTTGCAAGATGTTTGCTTGGTACGTGCCATGGTGGTTGATTGGATTGAAATAAGAAAGAAATCAGGGTGTGTGATTTGGGATTTATGTTGAGATTAAATTGGAATTTTCGTTGAAAGGAAATTGGGATTCATTGTGATATATAAAGGGTGAGATTTTATGAAGGGAAGGTCAACACGGGAATTGTGAAAATTTGACAAATACTTAGGATAGTGAAAAAGGATGATAGGAACCGTCGATGTAGAGTTTATCGATGGTTGTTCGCGTCTGAAAGGAACATCACACGGATAGCAAATTCCAAACGAAATTTTGGAACTGAAATAAATTTTGACAAATTTTATTCTAAATATAACAAATTAATTAATTGCAATAGTTTCTTGATTTCTTAATTGCAATTTTAACCCCAATATTTTAAAATTTGACAGTTTCGGTTCATGCATCATATTTTTTTAGCTAAAAATTGATGATGTGACATATTTTAAATGATTATTTTAAGATATGAAGATGAGTAAAGGTCAACGTCGGTAAAATTGTAGTGCCGTTTGTAAAAAATTAATTTGTGTATAAGTAGTTAAATTTCAATAAACCATTTTAACCAATTAGTTGAGCTTAAAAGATTAATGGGCTTCAACAAAATAAAATCAGTTGCGAGAAAAAAATACAAATCATTTACAATCTCGAATCTTGACTGAAATAATCTTTGATCCGACTTAATTTACCCACAGTCTAAATTATACATTACTAGCTGCACTTTTCCTTAAAAACTGTTGGATTAAGGCAAAAAAAATGAATAAATAACTTTTCATCTTAAAAGTTTTAAAAATAAAATTTACCTTTAAACTAACAATTTTTATTCTTTTTTAACTTCACAGAGCCTCGTTTTTAAATTTGCCTTATGCTTCGAAATGTGTTGGGTCGGCCCTCCTAAAAGAACCATATTAAAGACACAAACACTACGATTAGTTTTTTAAAGTTTCAAAAAGACATAGTTTTTTAACACATAAATTGACATTAAAGTAGATTAAATGGGAAATGTTTTGCCTAATAATAAATAGGTAGATCTTATTATATTTTCCCAATCTGTAAAGAAATAAGAGTGATTGCTATTGAGATGTAAGGCTTCTACAAACACTATCTATGTCTTGAATAAATGTGGGTCACATTGTATGCTTTATTCAACTTCTTTAATCATATTACAAAGAAAAATTGATTATTATTGAAATGCAATAAAGTAAAGTTTTAATAATTTTTTAAGAGTTGATAAGTTGCATTGGATGAATGCTTATTAAACATTAACATTAAAAATGGAGTGAATTTGTGATGTTTATGTGTGGGTACTACTTAAGCTACATCTTAGTAAAAGTAACGATAGAGATGCTCAAGAGATAGATAAAAAAAATCAATAAATTATTATTTGAGAGAGAGACTTGTGAATGAGAGTTGACCAAAGAGTTTAAAAGAGGGCTTCGTCAAGGATACCCTCTTTCTCCTTTTCTTTTAGCCGCTTAAGAATTAAATGTTATGATGAATGCTTTAATGGAGACCGATTTGTTTACTGGTTTTGGTGTGGGGGAGCAAGCCAATGTGTCTGTCTCTCACTTACAATTCATTGATGATACTTTGTTGCGGGGGTTAAAAGTTGGGCCAATTTGAAGCCAATTTTACTTCTTTTTAGGATGTATGTGGTTTAAAAGTAAATTTTCATAAAAACATGTTGTTTGGTGTTAATGTTGCTGAGTCGTGGTTGCAAGAGGCGAATTTGGTAATGAACTGAAATCATGGTCACCTTCCTTTTTTGTACTTAGGGCTCCCCATTGGTGGAGATCCTATAAAACTTCATTTATGGTATCCTTTGATTGCGTGTATTAGAAGTAGATTATCAGGGTGGAAGAGTAGAAACATTTCTTTAGAGGGTCGACTGATTCTTTCAAAGTTTGTTTTGTCCTTCATTTTCTTAAATCTATTTTCAGTTTTTTTTTTAGGGGGGGGGGGGGGGAGGGATTTTAGGAAAATATCGTATATAAGATAGGAGATAGGATACTTTATGCTTAAAAAGTGAGAAAGGAGGGTTGCCTTTTGTTGCTTCGCGGGTTGAGGTGCCATATCTATGGGTTTGAAAACTTCATTATTCTCAATGATATATAATCAAAATTTCTTATAAAAACTTGAATATTGTTAAAGGTAATTTTAGTCATGTGTTATGGCTTAAAATTAATCTTTTTGTTTGACGATTGTTTCTTAATAGGATTCCAACAATGGCTGATTTGCTTAGGATTTAATTAGTCTGACTACTTCTGATGTTAACTGTTGGGATAATAGTGGATGTTTGGAAGATAGACATCATTTATTTTCTAAATGTGTTCCGTTTGGTTGGCTATGGTCTATGATTTCTGATTGGTTACGTTTCTCAACGACTCTTCATGGAAACTTACATGATGACCTTCTGCAGTTTTGTTTGGTGGGCTCGGGGTTTTTTTCTTCGAAAAATGGTCGGTTGACATTTAATGTTATATGGATTTATGTAGTTTGGGTCATATGGAAGGAGAGAAATGAGAAGATTTTTCAATGCAAGGTCGACCTTTTACAATTGTTAAGCGAAAAGGTTAAGCTTTAAGCTTTCTTGTGGTTAAAATCGGCTGTTATATTCGATTTTGATTATCATGTTTGAAGGCGTAATCATATGGCTTGTTTAACAGTCGTTTTTTAGTTTTTTCTGCTTGTTTTTGTTGTTGTTGTTTCTTGTAATAAAACTCTGTTGGATTATTAAGTTCGTCTGGTATATATATCGCCAACACTTTTCTTTGGGTTTTTAATATATATAATTTTATCCTTTTTCAAAAAAATATTTACAAAGAATAAAGAAAATATTTAGTAGATGAGTAAATTATAGGGGAGAGAGAAGGAGGATAAATGAGGAAGATAAGAACAAATTTAGTGATGAGAAAAAATAGATAAAAAAAGAGAATATAATAGATTTGTAACTAAAAAAAAAGGTTTTCCACGTCAATTAATCATAACGGTCAAGTTATTTAAAGTAGAGTTGAATCCATTTTTTAAATCTTTTTTTGTTTCACTAAAAATAAACAATATTTATTAATTCAAATTGAAAGAGTATGTTGATACAAAAGAAGTTCATGTTAACAGTGTGTGTAAACCAACAAAGTATATAAGCCTACAGATATGACTATATTTAAGTGTCTGGAATATTCATGCATCCGGATCTGCAACGTTGACAAATCCAAAGTCATTGATTGAATTTGCAGTGAATTGAATCTGATCTAACAATTTAAACTGAACAATCACCGTAACAACATGGAAAAGACAAACAACAATGCACAAAGATGATAAACAAAACAACGTCGTACTAAGACAACATAATCACAAAATAAAATAAAAAACTAAATATATATGTGAAAATCACTTATTTAAATAATATGTATGGGAAAAATGTTTTAAATGGATGATTGTGGGTAAATAATCACCCCTCTTTGGTGGATGAAGGAGAAGAGACCATGATTATAGGTAATGACTCATAAGAGAGTATCAACATAAACTTAAGTATCAATTAGATCATTCCACACTTTGTTGTTTCTTTGTTTCCATATACTCCACAACACACGGCAAAATAAAGCAGTCTCTTCCTTAGATAAATCCTGTAATGCTTTGAAAATAATATTCTTGCTATTCATATCTTGTTGTAGCAAAATAGAAATAGAAGAAAAGAAAGGAAGCATACTCCAAACATTTAAGCTACTTGGACATTGAAAAAATAAATGAAGTGTATCCTCACTACCCACCGTACAGAGTGTACAATTCATAGGACATCACAAAAATACAATACAATTATAGCGACCAAAGATTTACCTTAAATAATTTTTTCGTCTCTATAAATAAATCAGCTTATAGTCCCTCGATACAATATCCCTTTGAACTTATTTTAACATTGATCACTTAATTCACATATAGAAAACATTTGAACGAAATTTGTTTGAAGATAATAATAATATATTTTCATTTTCATAGATAAAAAATACATAGTTTGTCTAACAAAAAAAATGCACAGTTTATTACCCGTGTGCATGACACGGGTTATATGAATGAAAGCCATCGCATAGAACCGTATTTGTTTTGTGTTCATCCCACTTGCGTCATTGACTACGTTGGGTTTGGTTCAAGTTAGAGGAAAGAACCAAATTTTTTACTCCCACATGCTTGGGGTTCCTACCAATTTGGCAATTTGTTTCATATCTCTCTTGACATATAACTATATATATAGTTCTATGGTATATATATACTATATAGAAAACAATCTAGGCACATTTAGCCAAAGAACAATTGGCTCAGCTTCCTGAAGAATATTGACGTGGCCCAGAGCCTTCATTTCCCAGGTTCATTCCATACCTCTACCTTCAACATGCATAAGCATATTCTTTCATTTATTGGTCATTTGTATGATATGTTTTTGTTTTATTCTTTGTTTATGCTCATCTTATATACTTTCATGTTTTTTTTTAATGATAATATATACTTTGTTTTGGCCCTTTAAATTAAGGTTTAAATTCACCTCTTGCCTTTGTGCAATTTTGAATCTACAATTTAAGAAAGATTTGGACCATAAAATAACTTTTTTGTTTAAATTTGAAGGACCATCATCTTCCAATATAATCCTTTTTCAATCCTTAAAAAAGAAAAGATAATCCTTTTTCAAGAGACTTCAATAGTACACATCCCCACCCAACTCATATTTAGCTCAACATATAAGCCAGAATGATTGAATTGAAAGTTTCTTTTCTTTGACTCGAATTGATGGAATACAATGCATCTAGCAGGCTAATAGCTACATTCCGATGGACACAATCTAATCAGATCATATAATAAATAATACAATTGTAGTACAACTATAACTTTGTTTGTTTGTTTACTTCTTCAAAAAAAAATCTATAACTTTGTTTATATTTTCTCAACAAAAATAAAAAATACTTTGTTTATATGTGTATAAATAAAACTACTACTCTATAGAGACGAGACCATTCTGCTAAAATATATGTGGCTAAGTTATCATTTTGGTATCTCTAATTTGAGATATCTGTGATTTTGGTCTCTTTAATTTTCTATTGGTTCAATTAAGTCCCTCTATCTATTTTCAATCAAGTGCAATTTGACAAAATAGCTCGCTGTACAATGTCGTATAACAACAAATTAACAATCAATCATAATGAATATTTTTTGTCAAAAAGACGTAACTATGGAATAAACCTTTCAATTCACGTGGAGGATGTTTTAGACATGTTCATGCGTACACTGTAGCAACACGTATAACAAAAAACTTATTCCATTTCCTTGTAATATTTTGGAATTCTAATTATTTTGGACTCTCATGCACTACATAAAATTTGGACGGACTAAACCACTAAATTGGTTCATATGTCTTTATAAGTCATTTTTAAATTAGTGATCTATTCTAGTAATTTTTAAAATAATCATTGTCTTTATTAAAAGTTTCTAAATTATGTCATCTACATGTGACAAAAACAAAGAGAAAAAGATTTACTTAAGAAACTTTTGACAATATTTTAAAATAGTTCATGTCTTTGTCAAAAAAATTTCAATTAAACCTTTTAACATATGACAGAAACATAGAGACAATGATCTAATTGATTTTTTTTTTCAAATATAAAGATTATTTTAAAATATTAATAGTGTCCGAGATTAAATTGAGTGACTTACAATGACTTACATAGACATAGACTAAATTAGATGCGAGTCGAGGGATGCAAGTTACATTGCTTATAGTCCACATCGATTCTTTTATCCTTTTGTTTATATTTTATATGACAAAGTAACAAACCCATATTTTATGTAAGAAATTAGAGTACACTAGTTTTATGTGACTTTAGGTTTATTTTTAAATAATAAATAAATCAAATGTCTATTAAACAAATTGTATACTTCTTTTAAAATAACACATTTACGGTTTTTTTCTGTTACATAGCACATTTACGGTTTGCAATTGAAAGGTTCTTCCGTTCGAAGAAATATTACAATTAATTAATCTATTATTATTATGATTATTTTGAAAATAAAAGTCTCACATCTGATCTTGACCCAAAAAAATCTAATGGAATAATACTTCATTTTTTAGGGGAACATGAGATAACACTTGAAAATGTGTTCATAAACAAATGTTATAAAAATTATGGTCAAAGAAGTGTTATAAACCAATTTGATAAGATTGAGTTATCAAACTTAAATTTTAAGATGGAGTTAGAGTTTATCGAAGGTCAACCGAATAATTTTTTAATAATACGCGAGACATATAATAAGTTTATATGAATAATTTTTGTCTGCATAAGAAACATATTGTTTATATATTCTAATGAAAAGCTTATCCAACCTTCTAACGAGCCACTGAGACATATGTCTAATAGTGGGCAGAGATGTTAACAGTTTAACATTTAATGAGTAAGTGATGTAGGGAGGATGTACTCTCATTGAACCAATAATTTTTCATGTTGTCATGCACGAGCACCAACCTCTAGTAACAGTTTAACAACAATGTATTTTTGAATTAATAATGTTACATAGTTTATGGCAATAGTATACACTTTGATTGATACTAGTAAGTTAAATGTGGTCGTCACTGCATCTGGTTTGGTCTAAATAATCACGCACGTGACATATGATGTCATGTCACATTTATGGAAACGTGTATTAGTGTTCTCTCTCATTGGACCTTGACCCTATATCTCAGTAAACAAGCATTGGTTGTTGAATATCATTCATCTTTCTCTCCTACAGAAATAAATTCAAAGTAAAGTGTTCAGATTAAGAAGTGTGTATATAGTATAGTTCAGCTGCAGCACTAGAAGAAAATCAAAAGAAAAGATGGGTTTTGTACAACTTTTGGAAGTGGCTTCTATGCCAGTTATTCAAGTCTTACTTATTAGTGCATTGGGAGCTTTCATGGCTACTCAGTATTTCAATAATCTTCTTTCACCAGATTTTCGGAAATCCTTGAACAAGGTATGTGATTCAAGCTAAATTAAATATAATATTAATCAATTTATATATAAGTATCACTTATAGTATTTTATATGTACATAAAACATTTTCAATGTGAAGAGCAAATATTTAACTGTGCAACATGATTCTAAGGGACCAGATTCTCTCCATTTAAAAAATCACGAATTTACATGCATTCATTGATTTGAGATTCCTTGGCCGATTCTAATCGGAACTTTGTTTTGTTTTTTTGGTTTACATGTTTTGCAGGTTGTATTCTTTATATTCACTCCTGCACTTATATTTTCAAGTTTTGCCAAAAGTGTTTCACTTCAAGATATGATATCATGGTACATATGGCTTTTAAGTTTTCGATAATAATCTAATAGTAGATCATTTAATGTTGGTTATGCTAGCCAGTGATTAATTTGTTTGTTACACATTTATACAGGTGGTTTATGCCTGTAAATGTCGGACTCACCTTCTTAATTGGAGGGATTTTAGGATGGATATTAGTAAAATTACTAAAGCCTAATTTGAAAGTGGAAGGTCTTATTATTGCTGCTTGTTCATCAGGTATTGTGAGAGATATTTCCAAAATATATATTTTTGAAAAGTTGCATTCATTGAATATCTATACTTCTATACTATATACTTACTTTTCTATTATCCTAATTATATCCTTAAACAACTTTTTCTATAATAAAGATTGTTGTTCATGTCATTAAAAAAAGCAACAAACAATTATATTTTTACTTTTAATCAAAATTAAAATTTCATTAAAAAAAAATACCGTTCATAATTTTCAAACATTACCGCAATAAAAATACCCTTTTTCGCTAGTATAAATAATTGTAACTAGTACAAAATAACATAATATAGGAAACATGGGAAATGATCTGATTTCATGAATAATGCTTTAATTAACCAGGAAACATGGGAAACTTGCCAATTGTAATCATCCCTGCAATATGCAATGAGAAAGGAGGTCCATTTGGTGCACGTGATGTTTGTCGTAGTAATGCACTCTCATATGCATCTTTCTCTATGGCAGTAAGGCATCATCATTCTATTCACATTTTTATAGTTTTGCTCTATGAAGCATGATACAAGACACCGGACATAGCACTGACACATCGACACCAATAATAATTTGAGAAAATGATTACTTGAATTTAATCGCCTGTGTCAGTACCATGTCGGACACTAGACGTGTCTTCTATCAGAAGTATGGTGCTACATAGATTTTGCTTATACATAGCGTGCAGTGTATCTTATTGTCTTGTGATAATTTTTCGATTGTAGCTTGGTGGTATTTTCGTATGGACCTATACTTATCAAACTATAAGAAGCAGTTCATTGAGATTTAAGGCACTTGAGGCTGCTGAGACCATAAAGACACCAAACAAATATCTTGAAGGAAATGTAGATACTCCCCTTTTAAAGGGAAAAGACGATGAAAATACCGTGATAGAAGTGTTACCGTTGAGTTATATTGAAGACTCTGAAAGCCAAATTGTAAGACCTTTGGAGCTAAATTATGCTATAATTTTTTTTTTTGAATCGGCAAATGTAGCTTATTAGTTGTTATGTTAAAATTTTCTAATTCATCGGGTTTGAATCCTAGTCCTTTAATTCCTTTAACCCTTATTTCATACGGTGATAATTTGAAATGTCCTCAACTATCTTGATTTTCAGGTTAATGAACAAGATCAGTCTCATGAATTGAAGAAGGAGAAACAGTCATATTTTAAAAGAATGATAGAAGTTCTAACCCATCTTCTAGCAGAACTAATATCACCACCAGCAATTTCTATAGTGAGTTCCCTTTTTTATCTTCTTTCTTGCTACGTTTCTTCTCTGCTTTGTTACATTTGTTTCAAATTTAACATTTACATATTCCATGATCAGTTTTTCGGTTTCCTCTTTGGCGCGGTTGCGTGGTTAAGGAACTTAATAATTGGAGACAATGCTCCATTTAGAGTAATCCAAAGCACTCTTGAATTACTTGGGTATATGCCTTAATTTGTTCATAAAAATCAAATAGTCCTTAATGTCTCTACTTCTTTTCTAACCACACAATTCTTTGCAGCAATGGAACAATTCCTTGCATCACACTTTTGCTTGGTGGTAACCTCACTGCAGGCTTGAAATCATCAAGTGTAAAACCATTGACACTCATCTGCATCATCATAACCCGACTTTTCCTGCTACCTGTTATTGGATTGTTTATTGTTAAAGCGGCAGCGAGTAACGGCTTTCTCCCAGTAGATCCTTTGTTTCAGTATACATTGGTGATGCAGTATGCAATGCCGCCAGCAATGAATATTAGTAAGTGGTTAGATTCTATATGCAAAGATGTTGTTTTAACCGAAGTACATTACTTGTTATTTCATCAGCCTTAGATGCATCAGATGATATTAATTTTGATGCACTGTAAGTATAGGACTTTTCGCACCGTCAATCAATCACAACCCATCTTTTGCTTGACTTTTAATGTATATATTATTAAAGTCAAATATTTTTAATGATCCAATGGTTATGATTGGTTGACAGTGTAAAGTCTTTAGACGGTTCATTTCAATTAAATCCTATATTAATCTCTTGTCACTAACTTAAAGCTGTAATGGTATATTATGCAGGTACTATGGCTCAGCTGTTTGATGTAGGAAATGAAGAGTGTTCAGTTATTCTGTTGTGGGCATATAGTGCTGCAGCAATAGCACTCACTGCTTGGTCAACATTTCTTCTCTGGCTATTATCTTATTGAGTTGCATTCAGCAGACTTTTTATACTCTGCTGCCATCGGTAATACCGATGGCTGCAGAGTAAAATAGATGCAGTCAGCACTCAGCAGTATACTATCAAATACCACTCTTCAAGAGATCCAAGACTTGTTTGGTGTTTGTGGCTGTATGAGTACTGACAACAATACACAGCATGCAGATTTTGTTAACTTCTTTTGTTCCAATCAAGACAAGAAGAATGTAATGCTAAAGATTTGAGTGAAAACTTTAGCATTTGGCTCTCATATATCCAATTTATTTTTGCCCACTTCTATAGGAAAAAGTATATAATTTATTGAAAAATGTTAATTGTATTTTTTATTTTTTATGTAGTAGTATATCATTTATAGACCTGTACTGCAAAACAAAATGCACTCCAATTTTCTATTTCATTTTGATTTCTTCTAATCTTTTATCTTGGTTTGATTCTTTTGAATACCATTTTTCAATCTAATAAAAAATCTCAACTATGAAACACGAACATAGACACAAACATCAGACACAACATAGATACGGTCACGTCAACACTTAATATTTGGAAACATAGCATGATTTAATGCAATCATATGTGCCGGTGTCGGACACTAACACGGACAAAAGCAGATATCTTAGTCATATCCGCTTAATATGAGAAAAGTGACAATCGTTAACAAATATCTTAAAAGAATGATATTCAATTTATACGCAAAGTTACGTAAACAAACACAAAATACCAAATCAAGGATCCAACTTAAGCCCATTTCGTTAAAGGTCCAAAAATGTTATTTACACCCTTATTCCATACAAGACTACAACCCAATAGACATAAGCATAGGATTCCCTACGGACCATAATGTCTCCTTCCCTCCTTAACACATCAATGGTCAATGGTTACCAAACCACACTAGTCGTAACCGTCAACCAACAGCTAACTCCTCGTCATTTTCCACATAACGTTTGCCACTTTTTTTTTGAACAATCGTTGCCACATAAAAAAAAATGTTAATCAAAGAAAGATTATCTATAATTAACGTTCAATGGTTCAAGAGAAATACCATTTTCTCTAAAAATAAAACAAAATAACTTAATTACCATTTTTTGACAGATTGATGACCACATTTCAGATTTTTTTTCTTTCTGTTTTTCTACGGGGGAATGATATATTCTATTAAAAAGGTAGCTTTTTAACAAAGAAATTATGTGGCATGAATGCAGATATAGTTTGATTGTTTCTTTTCAATCAATTTAAGAGAGAAACTTTTTTCCTTTGACAAAACAATAAGGTAAAATCTTGTTGATATGATTTACCAAAAAATAATATCCATCATTTAATTATCATAATCAACCAGTATATGGTCACGATTAATGTCGATTGACTGGCCGTATTTAACATACTTTAGTAGCACAAATTTCAAGTATAAATAGAATAGAATGAAGTGGGAGAAAATGTACTTCAATCCCTCGTCAACAAAATGTCTACTTCAATCCATGTATCCTTCTTGTTACATTTCATCATTGTGAATGAAAAACCTAATATGTTTTGAAACAAGGTGTACCTTTGAATTTCTTGACCAACTTTTTGCCAAAACAAGGTCAATTGACATGGATACGTAAACAACCACTACATGCAACATTCAACTTGTATGATCCTAGCGTAGAAGGAGACCATAACAAAATCTTTTGGTCAGTAAGGTAAGATGGTGTATATCATAGTTGGGATAAAGTGAATTGGAATAAAAATACAAATTGGAGCACTTGAATACTGGTATGTTATGCACGTATTTTGGTTGATATATACCTCTATGCGGGGATTGTGTTTGAGAAATATCCTTTATGTTGTAACAATTGTAGAGTCATTGAGCAGATGGTTCTAGAGGAAAAGCTACAACAGTTGATTATAGCAGTGGAAATGTGGCATACAATATTACGATTCAAAGTAATCTTACAAATATAGCCCATGAACCAATCACTTTCAACTTAAATGATCATGAACTGTCTGCAGTGGCTTCTAGCTCTCCTCTTTCTAAGAATGGGATGAATTCCCATAATTCTGATAATCGCATTTGTGTTACTATCTCTGGTGCTATCCCAAACCAGGATGTCTTAAGTCAGCTCCTTTAGTTGATGGTATAACTCTAGACAAGGTTAACACTCAAGTTGGAATTTTTAAGGATGTTGAAAACATTGTTAACATTGAATAGTGTGAGCATATTAAGAACTCGCGGTGGGGAGAATTATTTGATGAAGAGACTGATATGAGTGACGAGCAAGAGCAAAACCTTGAAGGAAATTTGGATGAGGGAAGTTCATTCACTCATTTTATGTCAAGAAGGAAGAAGAAGTATAATAAGAAGAAACATGCTAATAAGCTAAATGATAAAGGGGTTCAAGTGACAATATATAGGCTTGCAATTTCTGTTTATATACGGTTCGAGTATTCTCTCGACTTTTATTGCTTTCTTGTGCCTTAATAAAAAAAACCCTTTAAATTAAGGTTTAATTTCATATTTTGGTCATTGTGCAATTTTGACTCCCCACAACTTAAAGAATGATTTGGACCATCAAAAAACTTTTTTTGGATTGTTTAAGATATTTTAGGAAACTTATCTGCCATGGTGGTGGACCATAACCAAGAGACTTCAATACTACATCCCCACCCAACTCATATTTAGCTCAACATATAAGCCCGAATTATTGTATTGAAAATAAAACGCATATAACAGGCTAATCAGATCATACAATAAAAAATAATAGTAGTAATTATAATAATAAATAATACAGTTGTAGTACAACTTTAAATCACCATCACCATGTCATAAACATTTGAATTTTGGGGGGAGGTGGGATTTGATTTTTCTGGGACATGATAAAGATTGATTCATGTGGACACTGTAGCAACAATTAGACAAAAACAATTGTGCTAAGAATCACATTGTATATATAAAACTTGTCTCTACTAATTATGTTTATCCCCATTCCAAGCATTTTTGGACTACTAATTCTTTTGGATTCTCATGTAGTACTAAAGTTTCAAATCAATTGTTATTTCTATATCCACTGATAATGAATAAACCATCAAATTAGAGTACACTAGTTTTATGTGAGTGACTTTAGGTTTATTTTTAAATAATACTAAATCAAATGTCGATAAAAACCAATTGTATTACTTCTTTTAACATTGCATGTTTACAATTTGCAATTGAAAGGATCTTTCGGTGTTTGAAGAATTATAACAATTAATCAATTATTATGTTAAAAAATACGAGTCAAATAGTATTTAAAAATATGTTTATAAATTGGTGAGATAAGGTTGAGTTAGGTCAAAACTCAAATTTTAAGATGATATCACAGTTTACTCAAAATCGATGCAATAATTTTTAATATCAAGTTTTAATTTTATTTTTTTTATCTACCTAAGATGCATTTTAGCCGTAAAATCTAATGAATTTTTTTTTGTTTGTTAACACAGACCTAAAATGAGAGTTTTAGTAGTCTTACTCTTATGCCGATCCATAGCTTATCCAACCTGCTACCATGCCACTTAGATCACACTTCATATATCTAATATTGGCTATGAAGGGTATGTTAAAGAATTTCACCTTGAGTGGGAATAAATATAAGATGTAGTGACAATACATTGTCATGCATGTGCCATATTATGTCATGTCACTCATTGGTGTAATTACAAGTCCTTAGATCTAAGCAATACATTGTCATGCATGTGCCATATTATGTCATGTCATTCATTGGTGTGTAATTACAGGTCCTTAGATCTAAGATGTAGTGATAATACATGTCAGGCATGTGCCATATTATGTCATGTCGTGTCAGGTGTCCGTATTCGTATCCGTGAAAATATAAGATGTGTTTGTCACGCATGTGCCATATTATGTCATGTCACTCGTCGGTCTTTGACCCTACATCTCAGTAAGTAAGCATTGGTTGTTAATCAATCATCTTTCTCACCTACAGAAATAAATTGAAAGTAAAGTGTTCAGATTCAGTAGCAAACACAAGAAGTGTGTATATAATATAGTTCAGCTGCAGCACAAGAAGAAAATCAAAAGCAAAGATGGGTTTTGTACAACTTTTGGAAGTGGCTTCTATGCCAGTTATTCAAGTCTTACTTGTTAGTGCATTGGGAGCTTTTATGGCTACTCACTATTTCAATAATCTTCTTTCACCAGATTTTAGAAAATCCTTGAACAAGGTACGTGATTCAAGCTAAATATATAATATTAATCAATTTAAATATAAGTATCACTTATAGTATCATATATATATATATATATATATATATATATATATGTATGTATGTACATAACATATTTTCAATGTGAAGAGCAAATTTTTAACAGGACTAACTCTGCAGCATGATTGTTGAAATACCGTTTTGTTTTTTTGGTTTACCTTTTGCAGGTTGTATTCTTTATATTCACTCCTTCACTTATATTTTCAAGTTTTGCCAAAAGTGTTTCACTTCAAGATATGATATCATGGTACATATGGCTTTTAAGTTTGACTCAGAATTTAACTCTGATTTTGCTATATTTGTGGTCAATAATAATCTAATAATAGATCATTTAATGTTGATTATCTTAACCAGTAATCAATTTGTTTATTCTGATTTATACAGGTGGTTTATGCCTGTTAATGTTGGACTCACCTTCTTAATTGGAGGGATTTTAGGATGGATATTAGTAAAGTTACTAAGGCCTAATTTGAAAATAGAAGGTCTTATTATTGCTGCTTGTTCATCAGGTATTGTGAGAGATAAATAATTCTGTTACAATATAACATAATATAGCATCAAAGTTAGTTACTGCATGAAAAACTTTATCTAAAATGGTCTGATTTCAATAATTATGCTTTAATTAACCAGGAAACATGGGAGGCTTGCCAATTGTAATTATCCCAGCAATATGTGATGAGAAAGGAGGTCCATTTGGTGCACGCGATGTTTGCTACAGTAATGCACTCTCATATGCATCTTTCTCTATGGCAGTAAGGCATCATCATCCTATCACATTTTTATACTTTGCTCTATGAAGCACCGACACATAGACACCGAACACGACACTGACATGTCGACACCAATAATAATTTGAGAATAGGAATTAATTGAATGTAATCACTTGTGTCAGTGCCATGTCGGACACTAGACATGTCTTCTATAAGAAGTATGGTGCTCCATAGCATGCAGTGTATCTTATTGTATTGTCTTGTGATAATATTTCGATTGTAGGTTGGTGGTATTTTCATATGGACCTATACTTATCAAACTATAAGAAGCAGCTCATTGAGATTTAAGGCACTTGAGGCTGATGAGACCACAAAGACACCAAACAAAGATCTTGAAGGAAATGTAGATACTCCCCTTCTAGAGGGAAAAGACGATGAAAACACCGTGATAGAAGTGCCACCATTGAGTTCTATTGAAGACTCTGAAAGCCAAATCGTAAAATTTTCTAATTCATCGGGGATCCTAGTCCTTTAACCTTTATTTCAGACAATGATAATTTGAAATGTCCTCAACTATCTTGATTTTCAGGTTGATGAACAAGATCAGTCTCATCAATTGATGAAGGAGAAACAATCATTTTTTAAAAGAATGATAGAAGTTCTAACTCATCTTCTAGCAGAACTAATGTCACCACCAGCAATTTCTGTAGTGAGTTCCTTTTTTTTCTCTCTTTCTTTCTTTCTTTCTTGATTCATTTCTTCTCTGCTTTGTTACATTTGTTTCAAATTTAACATTTACATATTCCATAATCAGTTTTCCGGTTTCCTCTTTGGTGCGGTTGCATGGTTAAGGAACTTAATAATTGGAGACAATGCTCCATTTAGAGTAATCCAAAGCACTCTTGAATTACTTGGGTATGTGCCTTAATTTGTTCATAAAAACCAAATAGTCCTTAAAGTCTCTACTTCTTTTCTAACCACATTATTTGTTTAAACTTAATTCTTTGCAGGAATGGAACAATTCCTTGCATCACTCTTTTGCTTGGTGGTACCCTCACCCAAGGTACAAAAAAAAAAAGAAACAAACTTCTATATATAATTCAGCAGATTTTTACTAATTCAGTGTCTGAAAATTGTTTGTTAAAGTTTTCTGAAATTGCAGGCTTGAAATCATCAAGTGTAAAACCATTGACACTCATCTGCATCATCATAACCCGGCTTTTCCTGCTACCTGTTATTGGATTGATTATTGTGAAAGCCGCGGCTAGTTACGACTTTCTCCCAGTGGATCCTTTGTTTCAGTATACATTGGTGATGCAGTATGCAATGCCACCAGCAATGAGTATTAGTAAGTGATTAGATTACATATTTGCATAGAAGTTGTTTTGATTGAAGTACATTACTTGTTATTTCATTAGCCATAGGTACATTACATGAGATTAATTTTGATGCACCATAAGCGTAAAACTTTTTACACTGCCGATCAATTACAAACCATCTTTTCATGAATTTAAAGGTTATATGATTGAAGTCATATATTTTTAATGATCCAAAAGTTATGATGTAAAAATCTATAGACTATCGGTACATATCAATTAAATCCTATATTATATTTTTGTGCCTAACTTCAAAATTTAATGATACATTATCTAGGTACAATGGCTCAACTGTTTGATGTAGGAAATGAAGAGTGTTCAGTTATTCTGTTGTGGACATATAGTGCTGCAGCCATAGCTCTCACTTCTTGGTCAACATTCCTCTTGTGGCTATTATCTTATTGAGTTACATTATACTTTTTAATGAAAACATAAAATATTTGCTACAAGAGTGTACGTCTTTTTTTCTTTCTTTCTGAGAGATAGTAGTTGTGCGACTACTGTCTACTGACAACAATACACAGCATGCAGATTTTGTTAACCTCTTTTGTTCCAATCAAAGAAAGAAGAATGTAACTGTAAAGATTTGAGTAAAATTTTTGTCATTGTTGAATCTCATATATATCAATTAATGCCAGAAAACAATGTTAAGAGCCTGGCATGATTGGTTTTCATGTCCCTCCAAAAATGCTGCCATTCAGAACAAGTATCTAGCTAGACATATCCTATTTCCTTTATCTTATTCCTACCCATATCTAATTGTGTACCCTCTATAGGAAAATGTGTATTATCTATTGAAAAATGTAAAGTGTGTTTTTCATGTAGTAGTCTATTAGTCCTGCACTGGAAACAAAATTTTACTCCTATGTTTTTCATTTTGATTTCTTGTAATTTTGTCTTTATTTATATCCATTTTACAAATAATTTGTATATTATGAATGTTTATTAATTGATTGAAACATTGAATGAATGAATATTGAATAAAATTGTTCAGGCCTAGACCTTGATATCTACAATGGTGGACAGAAGAAATCTATAACTGAAAATTGTTGTCCAAAATCAATTAAAAAGCAAATGAATGCGTAAATTGTGTTTCAATCACTGTAACACCAACATCTCTCATCAAAAGCATGTCAAATGCCAATAACAAAAAGCCGCCAACACATGTGATTACTTTCAAATAATTCATTTTCTCAAAATATTCCTAGTGTCGACATTTCATTGTCAATTTCGTGTTTGATGTCTATGTTTGTGTAAGTGTTTCATATGTTTCGACAATAGTAGTAGTTTAAAAAATTAGTACACAAAAATATAAACCCAAGTACAGAAAGAAAAAAAAAAAAAAAAAAAGGAATGAAAAGAAAAAAAAAAGGAGAACGAACTCACCTAGCAAAGCAGAAGTCGTGGAGTTAAAGGAAGACAAACATGTATATATAACATGTGACAAGACTATTATTATTTGTAAAACATGAATCTTAGTAACATTATAAAGTTAAGTAAAACCATAATAGAAGGTAAAGCAAACAATTATTATAAGATCATTTATTGTTAAACAGTTTTATTGCTTCTTGATGCTAATTTCCTCTCGCTAGACTGGAATGTATTTCTAATGACATATTAATTTAGGTGATAGTGATTGCTAATATAGATTTAGTGAGCAAAAAAGATATAGAAGATATTCTTTTTTGTAAGATCATGGGAGTCACCAAAAGATTACAATTTACAAACCCAGTAGTTATCATTTGTAGACAAATTTCTTAATAATTGCACATAGATCATTGAAACACGAGATTGATTGTCTATGTATCCCCTACCACTATAAAAACAACTTGAAATGATCCCTTTGACAACCTTAAATTAGAATACAAATAAATAAAATAAAAAAATAAAAATTGATGTAGGAGGATTTCCATAGTATTTTTATTTTAGCCCAATTTTAATAATTTCTGTTTTATTTTCATTTTTTGATTTTCGGTCCATCAGAGTTCTGTAATTTCCTTAGTAATTATACTTAACAGTTGTATCCTAAGAGGCAACTTTTATTCATTCAATAGTATTTCAGAGAGTTTTCTTAATTTCTGGTGGATTCAAGAACCCTATTTTCACATGTTTTTCACTTGCAAACTTGTTTCTTTTCAATCTAGGATCAACGTTTGTTAAACTTTGCTTTTGATTGCGTCAGTTAATTGGTATCAGAGCATGTTTTTCATGTTCTTTTCCTAACATGATCATCCACAGGAGATAAACCGGAGACGAAAGCATCGCTTGAGGATACATTCATGGCTTTTACCATGGCTCTCAATGTTTTGACTCACAAGCGGTGATGTTAACAACTCAGTTGAATAACCACACCAACAACAAAAACAGATGCAATCAGAACAAGGGAGGTGGACCAATTAGGGTTCCATGGGGTAGAAATTTTTTAATTATTGAGGATTCAAGTTTTTCAAAGGTGGAGGATATTGATGTGGCAAATTTTGAATACATTGATAAAATTGAGGTTGCAGAAGAAAAATGAGAAATAGAGAATAAATTTTCTGTGAGCAGTTCAGAAGGTAAAAACTACTGGGAGGAATTGCTAAAAGACAAATATCAAGAGCAAAAAGTTGAAGAGCAAAATGCTTTAGGAAAAGGGAAGCGAAACTGCACAACATTACTGGGGAAATTTTGCTTGTCTAGAAGGTGTAGGCTCCGACGGCGAGGATGATGATTATGAAGTGGGACTTATTGATGGTGATTCAAAATTCAACAGGAAATACTACTAATAGAAGACCTTCCAAAGAGAAAGCTCATAACACAGATCCACCACCTTTAATGGAAGGTGAAGAAAGATCACTAAAACTGCTGGTTTTACTCAAAGTCAGAGAGCTTATTTCCTTCAGATATTAATGAGGTTTGGGGTCGACTCCAAACCAATCAAAATCGCCAAAACCAAACCTCATTAAAATGTAAAGGAAAGAAGCTCTTTGACTTCGAGTAAAACCAAGCACTTTTAGTGATCTTCCATTGCCTATACCATTAAAGGCGGTGGATCTGTGTTATGGATTTTCTTTTTGAAAGGTCTTCAAGTAGTACTACTTCCTGTTGAATTTGAATCACCATCATTAAGATCAACTTCATAATCATTATCCTCGTCGTCAGAGTCTATACCTTCTAGACGAGCAAAATTTTGCCCCAATAATGTTGTGCGGTTTCGCTTCCCTTTGCCTAATGCATTTTGTTCTTCAACTTTTTGCTCTTGATATTTGTGTTTTAGCAATTCCTTCCGGTAGTTTTCTCATAGAAAATTTATTCTCTATTTCTCATTTTTCTTTTGCAGCGTCAATTTTATCAATGTATTCAAAATTTGCCACTTCAGTCTACTCCACCTGTGAAAAACTTGAATCCTAAATAATTCGATTGTGTTCTACCACGAGAAACCCTAATTGGTCCACCTCCCATGTTCTGATTGTTTCTGTTGTTGTTGTTGGCATGGTTATTCAACTGAGTTGTTAACATCGCCGCTTGTGAAGTGAAAGCATTGATGGCGTGGTAAAATCCACGAATGTACCCTCAGGCTCTACTTTCGTCATCGGTTGATCTCCCATCGTTGATCACGTTATGAAAAGAACGGGAGAAACCTACTATGATACCAATTGACGCAGTCGAAAGCAAAGTTTAGCAACCGCTAAACAAAGATTAAAAAGAAACAAGTTTGCTAGTGACAAACTTATGAAAATAGGGTTCCAGAATCCACCTTAAATTGAGAAAACTCTCTAAAATATATTGAGTGAATAAAAATTATCTTTTAGGTTACAATTGTTAAACTTAAATACTAGAGGAATAACAAACTCTAAAACTAAAATTTGACTAAAATAAAACTACTATGAAAACCCTCCTACATCAATTTTTTTTATTTATCTGTATTCTAATTAAGGTTGTCTAAGGGTTCATTTCAAACTGTTTTTATAGTGGTAGGTGATGCGTATCTATGTGACTCAATTATTAAGAAAATAAATGTGGGGTAAACGACGGTTATAGAGGGTGAGATTAAATCTTCCCAAAAAACAAAAAGGGTGAGATTAAATGTGAAAGTTTTTGCACTAAAATGTTCAACTTGGTAGGTTATATTTGGAGGAAAAACACACCACCATGTCAGCGCTACCCTCCTCTTCTCCCTATGTGCCGCTGCCAAAATGTCATGAAGCTAATATAACAATCTTTGAGCCTGAAATTATGCAGATCATCATTCATTTATTTCAATGCACAATTGCTATTTCAATTCTATACACATGTGAGAAGGACGTACAATATTCTTATACAGACAATGATATATACTAAAATCAATTGAATTAATAGAAATTTCTTCTAGTCTATGTCAGGGAGACAGACAATTGATAAAATAGGTTGCCAATTGCCAGCGGTCAAAATCTATAACAAAGATCTAAAAATATGATACCATGTTACTACATATCAATAATTATAAAATTTGAAATCAATACGGAGTCGTAAACCTTCCAAAGTCCAAGGATTAATGTTGCTATCATTTGAAAACTTAATTGCAACTGGGTCAAAACCAAATCTCATGGCTTCATACGCTTTATCTCTCAACTTAAACAAATTCAATAAATTGAGATATAGTGCGCTCTAAGCAATGAGACTTGATTTTAATCCAATTGTTGTTAAGTTTCCACATAGTAACAGTGGTGCTTGTACTTTAGATGGTTTTTAGGCCCCGTATTGATTCTCAATTTTATAATTGATTGTTATGTAGTAGTAGTAGTATGTCATATTTTTAGATCTTTTCATTCATTAGAGAACCCAAAATGGAGTAATATATCATCAAATGGTAAAAGGATTTATTGCAAGATTGAATGTGTAAGGGAATAAAACTCGAGACTAGTGAGATCTTGTGTGTTTCTGTGCACATAACTTTCATATGGATGTTTAATAAATTCCGTAACATTAAGATGTGTCTCTATTACCTGCGGATCTCACGAAGAGCAATGATTTCAAGGCTGAAACAGTGTGGCATCTTCACTCCTCCGATTGTCGGATCTGATTTTCAAGCCCTTTAATGGCTATTTGTTTGCACGGTTCTTTGTCTCCGATGGATTTGCGACTTGTTTGCTTGGTATGTGCCATGGCGGTTGAATGGATTAAAATATGAAAGAAATTAGGGTTTTTGATTTGGGATTCATTGAGAGTAAACTCGGATTTGGTGTGATATATAAAGGGTGAGATTATGAAGGGAAGGGTAAACATGGGAATTGTGAAAATTTAAAAAATATTTAGGATGGTGAAAAGGGATGATAGGAACCGTTGATGTAGATTTTATCGACGGTCGTTCGCATCTGAATGAAACATCATCCAGATAACCAATTCCAAACGAAGTTTTGAAAATGTAATAAGTACTTACAACTACAAGATATTTTCTTCTAGATATAACAAATAAATAAATTGAAATAGTTTCTTGCTTTCTTAATTGCAATTATGGTCCCTAATTTTCACTTTTTTGCAGTTTTGGTCCCTCTATTTTAAAATTTAACAGTTTTGGTCCCTTCTTATTTTTTAACTAAAAATTGGTGATGATATGTTTTAAGAAAAGAAGTAGTTTAAGATTTGAAGATGAGAAAAGATCAACGCCACTTACATAGCAGCTGCGCTTTGTAAAAATTTAATTTGTTTTTATGTAGTTAAATGTTAACCAATTAGTTGAGCTTAAATGATTTTTTTTAGAGAGTTGAGCTTAAATGATTAATGAGCTTCAAAAAAAAAACAAATCATTCAGGAGAAAAAAATACAAATCATTTAGAAGAAAACAATTTCGAATCTTGGCTGGAATAATCTTTAGTCTGACTTAGTTTACCTATCGCATAAACTCTAAATTACTAAGTGCACATTTCCTTATGAATTATTGGATTAGTAAAAGTAATTTCAAATGATTACAAGGGGAGAATGCTTCGTTCCCTCTCCTCTGATTCACTGTTCTAACTAACGCCGATGATAGTTACCAGTGTTCGTTAGTGGTTCATACGGTGGTCCTCTACAGTTTTCCAATGCGCATCCGGATCTTCTTCAAGGTTTTGCTCCTCTGTTGAAGATTCAGTGCTACTTCTATGGTTTTCCATTGATTCCTTTCTGTGAGTCGTTACTCGTTGGTGCTACAATCGGTTGTCCTTTCTTCTTCTCTGGTACATCTTCCCGCTCTCGGGGCTATTTCTTGGTAGATATTGGTGTTCTTCTTCTCGAACATTTTGGTTTTATGAAGCTTCTGTTACACCCTCTGTCGCTCGTCGGTGTTTCTATTGGTATTGGTTTCACACTTTATTTCATTATTTATATTTTTGAATCGATTAGCTTAATTTTCATGTTTTGCCAATGGAATTTCCTAGCTCTGCCGCGGAGCCAAATGGAAAAAATTGTTTTCTCAGGCAGTTTCAAATACTTGCAATTTTCCTCTATGCCAGCTTCCCCCAAGAACGGTTAAAGGGGACTCTGTTAATGTGAAAATCTCTCAACATGAGTATGATTTAGGGGTAGAGGATGGTCATCGAAGCTTACACGCTAGGTTAACTCTTCATTTGTTCCCCATGTTGAGTTTGGGTCATTACGCTCGTAAGTCCATCTTGCCACGTCTGATCAAGGGTCCAACTTAACTTCATTTCGTTAAAGGTCCAAAAATGTTATTTTGATATAAGACTACAACCCAAGAGACATGAGCATGGGATTCCCTTCAAACCATAACACCTCCTTCCCTTCTTAACACATCAATGGTCTACGGTTACAGGACCACGCCAGTTGTAACCGTCAACCAACGAATAATCCCTCCTCATTTTCCATATAAAGTTTGCTATTTTTTTAGCAATCGTTTGCCACATTTTGACTAAAAATGTTTTTTATACTAGAAATGTTTATGAAAGAAAGATTATACATTATTAACATTAACGGTTCAAGTTTGATACCATGAAGGACCATCTAACAAGAATTTGGAAGCTTTCTTCCGGTTTTGACATAATGGCTATAAGCAATGACTACTATATGGTCAAGTTTGATTTAAAAGAAGATCGAATGAAGGTTATTGAAGGTGGACCATGGATGATCTTTGATCATTATCTTACTGTGCAATCTTGGTCAGCAGAATTTGCCTCTCCATTTGAGAAAATTGAAAAAACAATGGTTTGGATCTGATTCCCCGGACTCAATTTGGTTTTTTATGATGAAAGCATTCTTCTTGCCTTGGCTTCAACAGTTGGTAGACCTATCCGTGTCGACGGCAACACACTTGATGTAAGGCGTGGTCGTTTTGCTCGAGTTTGTGTCGAAATTGATCTCAACAAACCCGTTGTTGGTAAAGTTTGGATCAAGGGGCATTGGTATAAAGTTGAATATGAAGGTTTACACATAATTTGCACATCATGTGGATGTTATGGACACCTTGGACGTGACTGCAAAAAGGTTGTGAAGGTTGCAAGCAAAGATACGACAACAACATCAACTACTGTTAACAGTGGCACAACGGTTTCCGGCACGGTGGCTTCTGATTCTAGCAACAATGGCATGGTGGATTCTGCCACCGTCAAGGTTTCAGAGCCGTTAGCTAACAATCAGGTACAACCTTCAATTCCCATTAATTACTCTGAACCGTTACATGTTAATATGATTTCAAATGAGGAAAGAATCAATCAAAATATGAAGGATATTAATGAGGATGATCTCTATAGTGATTGGCTTATGGTTACACGTAAAAGAAGTAAGGGAAAACAACATGGTAAATCTATCATTAATGCTACATATTCTAAAGGAAAGAAAGAAAAGAAACTTTCTGTGCAGCAATTAAAGCAGGGAGATAAAAAAGGCAACTCTCAAACTTACCAAGTCAACAATAGAGGTAAGTCTTTGGTTAACCATACTATTAAAAATAAAAGGCCAAGGCAAGAAAATGACAGGGAAAGGCAATTTTATACGGCACCTAACAAGTCCAAGGAAGCTACTTTAATTGAAAATTGTTCTCCTAAAGCAATTTATAGTGTTGGTCCGTCACATGTTCCCAAGGATAAAGACAAAATAACCCATACCATATATGATATTGGAAATGGTATTAAATCAGTGTTAAATTTAAAACATGTTTCTAACTCACAGTATGAGCTAATGTTGGATGCAGATGAAATTAACTCTACTCAGAAAGCGCATGAGGTGGAGGGGAAAGAATTGGTTCTAGTAACTCAAAATCAAAATGATTTTATGTCTGCTTAATGTTGGCATCTTTTGGCTAACTTTATTTTTGTTTTGTTTTATGGATTGTTATAAAGATTTCTCTTTTCTCTCTTGGAATATTCGTGGTGCTTTAGGTAAAAGTCCTAGACGCCATGTTCGTGAGATTATTAGAGGTGGTCATCCCACTCTTTGTTTTATTTTTGAAACTCATGGTGCTTTTCAAAAAGTGAAAAACTTTTGGGATTCTTTAGGATATCATCCTTTATTTCTTCAAGAGGCTAGAGGTCATGCCGGAGGGATTTTGATTTTATCTTGCACTAATGATTTTACCTTTTCTCTTATCCATAATATGCATCAAGCTATCACCTTTTGCATCTCTAAGGGAATGGCTACTTGGTATTGCTCGGCCATATATGATTCTCTTACTTATACTATTAGGCTTAAACTTTGGGAGCATCTGATGGATTTACGTAATTTAATTTTGGGTCCTTGGATTATGATTGGTGATTTTAACGAGGTTCGCAACTGCAGAGAGGTCTCTGGTGGGGACTTTAACTTGTCTCGTGCTAATCTTCTCTCTCAAATGATGGATGCTTGTGGGGTCATGGATTTAGACACTATTGGTGGCCTTTTTACTTGGAGGAGAAATTCTCAATATGGTGGCCACATTCGTAAAAAACTTGATAGATGTCTAGCAGATATGGATTGGAGGCTAGCTTTTCCCCATTCTCTAACTGAGTTATTACCTACTCATGACTCTGATCATAACTCTATTTTGGTGAGTTGTATGAAGGCAGCGAGTAGGAGGTCTAAGATTTTTCATTTTCAAGCAGCTTGGCTTCATCATCCAGACTATAAACCTTTAGTTCAATCTACTTGGAGTCACACTGTTGGTAATGTGATCTCTAAGCTTCAAGCGGTCCAAAAATCTTCAGAGAGATTTAATTCTGATATCTTTGGTAACATTTTTAAAAATAAAAGACAATTGGAGGCTAGGATCAAAGGAGTGCATCAACAACTTGATTATTGCCAGTCTTCTGATCTTATCAATTTTGAAAGACATTTGCAAAAGGAGTATAACAAGGTCTTGGCTCAAGAGGAGATGTTGTGGTATCAAAAGTCAAGAGAGAATTGGATTAAATTTGGAAATAAGAATACAAATTTTTTTCATGTCCAAACTGTCATTCGTCGAAGGAGAAATAAGGTGGTTGGCTTGAATATTGATGGTATTTGGTGCACAGATGAAGATTCTTTAAGAAGGGAAGCTTTATCTTACTTTAGGAGCTTATTTCAAGAGGGAGGATCAACCAGTCCTGCTAGCCTCCACTTTTCTCACTTTCCTCATATTAGTATTGATCTTTATGACTCTCTTTGCCTGAACCCAAGTCTTGAAGAGGTCAAGTCTGCTCTTTTCTCGATGAATTCTTATAAGGCTCCTGGTCCAGATGGGTTCCAACCTATTTTCTTCAAAACTTTTTGGAATATTATTTCCACGGAAGTTCATAACTTGGTTTCCACTGCTTTTCAATCAGGTACCATCGATCCGAAATTGGCTGAGACTCTTATTGTTCCTATTCCTAAAATTGATGATCTTATATCTTTGAAAGATTTTAGGCCTATTAGCCTTTGCAATGTTATGCTAAAAATTATTTCTAAGGTGCTAGTGGGGAGGATTATACCTCATTTAAATAATCTTATCAGCCCTTTTTAAAGTAGTTTTATTCCTAAACGAGGTACGACTGATAATGCTATTATTGCATAGGAAATAGTTCATAGCATGAATAAAAAGAAAGGGAAAAAAGGTTATCTTTTGTTCAAAATTGATTTTGAAAAAGCTTATGATAGAGTAGATTGGAATTTCCTTCGTATTACTTTACATGATTTTGGTTTCCCTACTTCCATTATTACTCTTATTATGAACTGTATAATCTCTTCTACTTTATCTTTGAAGTGGAACGACGAAAAACTAGATAGTTTTATTCCTCAAAGAGGCTTAAGGCAAGGGAATCCTATGTCTCCTTATCTTTTTGTCCTTTGCATGGAAAAACTTTCTATGTTAATTCAGGAGAAGGTTCAATCTAATGAGTGGCAACCGATCAAAATCTCCAACAATGGTCAAGCTATCTCTCATTTATTTTTTGCAGATGATTGTCTTTTGTTTACTCAAGCTAAATCCTCTTAAGCTAGAATAGTGAAAGAGGTGTTAGAGAGTTTTTGTCATGCTTCTGGGTTGAAAGTTAATATTCAGAAATCTAGATTTATGTCTTCTGCTAATATCTCCAGAGGCAAAGTGAATAAAAAAAATTCTATCGTTCATTTTACTCATCATACTCAATTAGGCAAGTACCTTGGTTTCCCTATGTTATCTGGTAGGATAAAAAATGCTGACTTTGCTTATATCATGGATCGAGTCAATAGCAGATTGGATGGTTAGAAGACAAAACTCCTTAGCCGAGCAGGGAGGGTGACTTTGGCCCAATCTGTGGTCTATGCTCTTCCTACATACTCTATGCAGAATTTATGGATTCCTGAAGGGGTGTGTAACCAAATAGATGCTTCTATCAGACAATTTATTTGGGGAAGGAAGCATAGTCATTGGGTGAATTGGAAGATGATTACACAACTTAAATCTAGAGGGGGGTCTTGGAATTCGGACAGCCCGTGCTTCAAATATATCTATTCTGGGCAAACATGTTTGGGAATTGATCCATAATCCTGATAAGCTTTGGGTCAACCTTCTTTCTTCTAAATATCTTCATTGTATCTCTATTTTAGAGGCGACAAATTATCCGGGGTCTTCTTGTGTTTGGAAGGCTATTACCAAGACAGTTGAAGTTTTGAAATCTGGTTTCAAGACTAGAATTAGAAGAGGAGAGGTTTATCTTTGGTATGACAAATGGTTGGAGGATGATTATCTTTGTAATATTGTCCCTTATGTTCATATTAGTGAAACTAACTTGAGACTGAGGGACATTTACCATCACGGCCGCTGGAATTTCTCTCATCTCACAACTCAGATACCTCTTAATGTTCAACTCCAAATTCAAAGTATCTTCATCGACGAGTCTTCCCAAGACATCAAGATTTGGACTCATTCCCCAACAGGTATGTACTCTGTTAAGAGTGGTTATCAGTGGTTAACTTCAAACTCTCTTTCTTTTGCAGGTCCGACTCAGCATGAAACATGGCAATGGATTTGGAAGCTTAACCTCCCAGAGAATCTGAAGCGTTTTATTTGGTTGGCTATGCATGGTAGCCTTCCAACGAATGCATTTCGGGCTGGTAGACATTTAACCTCAGATTCATCATGCAAGAGATGTGGAGCTAGTATTGAGTCACTTCTTCACACCTTTAGAGATTGCCCTCTCTCATTGGCGATCTGGGATGCCTTGTTATTCAACAAAGATACAAATTTCAATTCTTAGGATTTTAATTGGTGGTTCAAACATTATGCCCTTGCTCCTAATGGTAATATCTTCGTTATTTCATGTTGGGTCTTATGGAAGGCACGAAATCATAAGGTTTTCAATGGTAATGATTGGGTAAATTGGGTTTGTCTTAGCCATGTTTATTCTCTTCATTCAGATGTGGTGGTGCACCTTTCTAATGATGCACTTCAAAAACCCATTAGACAGGTTAAATGGATCCCTCCTTTAAATAATATCATCAAAGCTAATGTGAACGGTAGTTCTCTTTCTAATCCTGGAAGATCAGGTTTTGGAGGTCTTATTAGAAACAATAATGGTGATTGGTTGTTGGGTTTTTCTGGATTTTGTGGTATTACTTCTTGCTTGGCGGCCGAATTGTATGCCATTTTTCATGGCCTTCGTATTGCGTATGATGCAGGTCACAAGAACATTATTCTTGAATCTGATTCTAGGATGGCTCTTGATTTAATCATGTCGGATGTCCAAGCTCATCATCCTCATGCTCCTCTAATTAGTTAGATTGTCCAACTGCAACATCGAGATTGGATTGTTAATTTTCATCATACCCTCCGTCAAGGCAACGAGTGTGCGGATTGGCTTGCTAAACATGGTGCTTCTTCTTCTTCGGATGCTCTAAAGTCTTGGATTGTTTACCCTCCTCAACTGCATCATTCTCTTCTGGATGATGCTCTTGGAGTTGCTCGCTTGAGATTGTAGTTTGGTTTTGTTCTTTTCTTTTCTTCTTGATCAAAAAAAAAAAACATTAACGGTTCAAGAGAAATAATCTCAACATATATTATCCTAAAACAAAATCCTAACATCAGAGCCGTCTTAAACAATTCGTTGGCCCCGTTTTAATCTTATAAATTGGCCCCTGATAAAAATAGAAAAAAAAAACAATTTTTTAAAGTAAATTATAATAACATCCCAATAATTCTAGTTGTGACAGATAATTCATAGATTAAATAAAGGGTTTTCTTCTTCAATTAAACAAAATGAATTAGTTTGGGAAAAAAAAGCGATTAAAATTAAAATATATTAGGCCCCATGAAAAAAAAAACAGTGTAAAGGAAAAAAAAAAATAAAGAAGACACATAGCAGAAGTTGAACCCCTAGCCATGCAGTCATGAACGTAATGACTTACCACTAAAGTATTCTTAACAATCTATCAAGTTCTTGCTCTTACCTCTATATAACACTTACTATAGGACCCTACATATAAAAAAAAATATGGGCCCCTAAAAATTTGAGGCCCGATGTCGTCGCCGAGCCCCGACGGGCTATGGGCCGGCCCTGCCTAACATATTTATGTTCGAATTTAATTACTAACGTAACTTTTTGCACCAAGAAAAAGTAAGATTTTATTTTTTCTGTTTTTCTGTGGGGAATGATATATTGTTAAAAATGTAAGTTCTTGGCAAAGAAATTATGTGGCATGAAGTTTGATTGTTTCTTTTCAATAAATTACGAGAGAAACTTTTTCTTTTGACAAAAATTTAAGAGAAAACATTTACCAAAAATAATATCCATCGTTTAATTATTATAATCGGCCAATATATGGTCAAAGTTAATGTTGATTGATTTTGTATAAAAAAATTAATGGCTATTGACTAGTCTTATTTTACATACTCTAGAAGCACAGCTCACATTTCATATATAAATAGAATAGAATAAAATGGTAGAGAAAGCAGAAAAAGCAATTGTTGAAAATCCTTAATCAACAAAATGTCTATTTCAATTCATGTATCTTTCTGGTTACTACTTGTGATTGTTATGTCTTTCAATCATTCAACTTTCGGTAGTAGAATCTCTATTCAACCTTATTATCGACCTCCGGTCGAAAAGGTACTTTCCCTCTTTGTTGAAAATGATTTACCTGAAAATTCGAAGAGTTACATTTCATCATTGTAAATGAAAAACCTAATTATGTTTTGAAACAAGGTGTACCTTTGAATTTCTTGACCAACTTTTTGCCAAAACAAGGCCAATTGACATGGATACGTAAACAACCACTACATGCAACATTCAACTTGTTTGATCCTAACGTAGAAGGAGACCATAAAAATATCTTTTGGTCAGTAAGACAAGATGGTGTATATCATAGCTGGGATAATGTCAATTGAAATAAAAATACAAATTGGAGCACTTGAATACTAGTATGTTATTCTACTAGTTTCAACAATTAAAATAAAAGTGATTTACAAAATACTCTAATATATCTCATGTTTTCAGTTTTTGATATTTGATGTCATTATATGTTTTCCCATCTCATGTCAAAGGTGACCATATGTTCACCTAATTTTCATGATTTGACTTCTATTATGTATAGAGGACACTGTTATTAACGATATGCATTGAATTTCAAACAAAAATGAAAGTGTTTTGCGTTTAAAATACATATTTTAAGGACAATTATTTTATTTGTAAAATATTATGATTATGACGCGTGTTCTAATTTTATGAAAAATGTATTTCCTTTCCTTTAGTTTTATGACTGAATGATATGCTAACTAAGTTTTTTTTGGTGTTGTGGTGATCTACTTCTATTTGGGTTTCATTCACCTTACCAATTTTTTGCAAATTAAATTCAATAAAAATAATCGTCAACCTCATTTGTATCGACAATGGTGTTCTAAAACCATATGGCATGAGTTTAGGGGTGTTCAAAACCGAATCACCCAATAGAAAATCGCAAAGCGATTCAACCGAAACCGCAAAAAATCGTATTTGGTTCGATTGTATTCATATCATTTTCTTACTCAACCTATGGTTTGGTTTGGTTTACGGTTTTCATTTTACCAACCGAATCAGACCAAACTGAACCAAACAACAACATGAGAAAAATGTTATTTAAACATATGTCACATACACCAATACTCATAAAAAATTCAAGGGAAACTTTTATAAAATGACATATTTTTTCTCTTGTTAAGTTCTTTCTTTGCTTTTTATTTTAATAATGTATTTATGTGATACTTGAACTTTTAGAGAATGATAAAATCTTAATCTTTTGCATTTCTTATAAAATAAGATTACTTTTTGTCCACATTTTTTATTTGGTCTATGTTGTTGAAAACATTGTAAAATGAAATTTAAATTGTAATGTTTGATGAAATTTAAAATGTTGCTGAATATATGTTGTGTTCCAACTTTTTAACTTATTTTAATGTTGAAAACAAAAAATTGTATCGTCTCGAAAAAAACCTCACCAACTGATCTAATCCAAACCGTATTGGTTTGGTTTGGTTCAGATTTTATTTTTAAAGTCAACCGAACCAAACCAAACCAAACGACATTCTTTTTTATCTTTTGGTTCGGATGATTTTAGATTCGAAACCAAACCAAACCGCACCGCAAACACGCCTAATATCACATGATGAAATTCTGAAAAGAGGAAAATTATATGTGTCTTACCTTAAATAATGAAACCATATATTTGATTATATGCTCAAAGATTAAAATATCTTAGACCATATGCAATGGTAGTGTTGAAGTTGCCTTTCAACACATGGTAGGCTTGCAATGGTAGTGTTGAAAGTGTTGAATGGTGATGTGGATGAGAGAGATGTTGAAAGGATTCAACATGTTGAAACTCAAGCCATAGGGACACTTGGCAGTTGCTGATTGGCTCTCTGAATTTTTATCATCTTAATAATTTAAACTCAATTATTTCATTGTAAATTAATTTAAAAAAAATAAAAAATACCAAAATTCATGATTTATTTTTCTCTATAAATAGAGACTTGGTTCATTTGATTTGGACACAGAAAAAAAACCAAATTTTTCACTATCTTAATCTTATTATTATCCTTCTATTAGTTTTTCTTTGAAGTTTTAAACTTCATTTTGGTGAAATAGATCCCAATAATAATCGTTTCAACACCCAAATTTTTTTACTTACCCATTTAACTACCAAAATCTCAACAATTATCAAAATTCAAATCAATTTTCCAACCAACATCCTCAAAACATACCTAATTTTGGTTTTGCACCAAATTTCAACCAGTCATCCTCTGTTTCAAACTTTCCTCCATATTATGGATCTATGATGAGATATCCATCTCAAACACCAAATAATTGTATTTTTAATTTAATTTAAAAATTAAACGTTTTTTAATTTAATTATAAACGATAATTGTATTTTTATGTAATTATAAAAACAAAAATATAAAATTAAATAAGAATAAGAAATAAAATATGGTGGGGTAGGGTGTTGAATGAAAAAACCATTGGAGTGGATAAAATTGAATGAATGTTGAATTAAGAGAGAGAAAATGATGTGGAGTGTTGAGAATTGAAAAAGTAGGTGTTGAATGGTGTTGAAAGAAAAAACCATTGTAGATGGTCTTACTATTTGATGATCACATGATCCCCACATCCGAGGAGATCAAATGCAAACAGTTTTGTCAGTGTCATAATTCATACAATCAAGACAAAAATAACTACGTTGTCTTCCGAAGAGTCATCTAAAAATTGTTAAGGAAAGCAAGTTTCCGTTGATAGGTAATAGAGATTCGAAAATACCACTTGGTCATATAACTGTTGGAAAAAGGAAATAGGATGATCAACACAGGTTTGACAGCCTAAATTCATACTGACTGAATCCATACAAGGGGGTAAACATACATATAAAACACCAAATAAGGCACAAAGCGATTGCCTTACTTTTGCATTATAAGGGGTGTAATCGTTAAAACACCCACGCTCATGTGCCACTTGAGAATCTATAAATACAACAACCTACAACAAAATTAGTACACACTTCTGATTTCAAGATAAACCTCAAAACATCTCAAGACCTTACTCACTGACTCAAGCATTGAAGTAACTTTAAAGGTAGACCATCGTGCACAATTGAACGACTACCAACCACCGTTAACAATTGCAGAAGCATTGCAACACCAATTTTGGTTGTCTCTTCTGATCGTGTGCAGATCATTATACAACATATACAATGGACAAATTTATGTAAATGTACTACATTAGATATCTTAGAGAGATGGATGGTTGAGAGACACATAGACAAAAAGATATGGGAAACGGAGTGGGAGAAATGCTAAATATCATGGGTTATTGTTGGCCAACACATATTGAGCTGAAGGGCTTTGGTTCGGCCTTTTGGCCGCTAGATAAGGCCTTGAGGGGCGGTTGTTAGCTGGGGGCGGGAGGGATCGGTGTGGTTGAAGAATATTGTTAGCATCCGGGACGGTGGTGGTGTGCATGGCAGTTGGTTCCCTGAAAACCTTCGTCTTCAAGTAGGTAATGGTGCTAACACGTTTTTTTGGTTAGATAGGTGGGTTGGTGATGTTCCCCTTAGCGCACGTTTTAGCAGATTATATGATTTATGTGATGATAAATTGTGTACGGTGGTACAAATGTTTGCTAGGGGTGGGATGTTGAGGGTGAGACTTGGAAGCGGAGGACGATGCTATAGGTTTGGGAGGAGGATTTGTTAGTGGAGTGTAGGAATATGTTGTTGTCTGTTATTTTACAAGTTTACAGTCATCATATGTGGAGGTGGATTCCTGACTCGGATGCTGGGTACACGGTTAGTGGGACGTACCGGCTTATCACTGTGAGCCCGCCCCCCACTGAGCATGTTCATGAGGCTCTCTTATGGAAGAAGGAAGTCCCGTTGAAGATCATCGTGTTTACTTGGCGATTGTTCCGATTTCGTTTGCCTACTAAATCAAATCTGTTTCGCAGAGGCATTATCTCAGCAGTGTCTCAGATGTGTGTCGTCGTTTGCGGTTTTCAGGAAACAGATAATCATCTTTTTCTGTCTTGCCCCTTGTTTGGTCAGATATGACAATTGGTTCGAAACTGGTTTTGTGTTTACTCTGCGGATCCTTATAATATTGTTGATCATTTTTTCCAATTTAATACTATTTCTGGTGGAGCCAAATCTAGGTGCTCCCTCATGCATGTGGTTTGGTTCGCCTGTGTTTGGGTGATTTGGAAGGAAAGAAACAACATAATTGGGTGCCAAAACCCTTTTTTATGTGCGGGAATTGACTAATTGAAACATATATTGTTTGAACTATTGTTGTAATTTTTGGCTTTCTTCTAAGATTATTAATATCATTTTGATTTATCAAAAAAAAGAAGGATATGATAAAAAAAACATCATTAAGGATATATTAATATCGTAAAATGACATATAATATAACACAATTTTTTTTCTATAAAGTGACTCATAATAAAATACGGAATAAGTACCATTTAAATAAATAGTGATTGTTTATTTTTCCTTTTTTTTTTTTTGGGTAATAAATACAATTTAAATCCCTCTATTTAGACATAAAAGCAATTATGGTCCCGTCATTTTGAATTAGGCAAATTTGGTAGAAATTTTGATTCATGAATTTGACAATCTAAGACTAAATTGATGTTGTGACCATAAATCATTTATTTAACGTTCCAAAATAATTTTACTATGAGGAGTGAATTCATTTCAAGGAAGATGCGTTTGACCGAAACAGGTTCCTTAAGGATTAAACAAAAACATAATCAACACAGACACCAACCAAAATCTTAAAAACCAAAACCCATGAATTATGTCTTAATTCCATTTTCCACCAAACAAAACATAAAATGAATCATTCCGTTTCAATCTTCATCTTCTTCTTCATCATCTCAATCTTCATCTCCACCACCCAATCCCAACAACTCTCTCTCCTCCACAGCGGTTTCTCTCCTTCTCCTCCCGCTCTTCCACCGTCATCATCGCCGTTGGTTTCGAATTCATTGGACAGAAAACCTGTTACAGCACTTGTGGCTGGTTTAGACGGAACTATTTATCTGGTTGAAAGTGCTTCTGGGAGGGTAATTTGGTCTTTTTCATCTGGTTCACCGATCTATCATTCTTGTGCAAATACTCCTTCTCCTTCTTCTGGTCTTATTGAATGTGGTGATGACTGGGAATTGATCTTTCATGATCCCCACTTTGGCAAAACGGTATTGTCATTTTAAAGTGTATGTTTTTTTTCTACCTTAGTGTGTGTTGTTTGGTGACAAAAATTGATTTAGTAAAATTGGATAAATTTGAGTGAGTTGAATAATGAATTTATAGTGGCAAAATCAATTTTAATCTACATCAGTCAAACATGTCAAAATCTGTTTGGATATAAGTGCTTATAGCGTCGTAGATGCTTTATATATAAGTGATTAGACAAGCTATGATTAGAAATGACAACATTAGAGAGAAAGTTGAGGTAGCACCTTTAATAGAAAAGATGGAGGTAACCAGACTTAGGTGGTTTGGGCATATAGAGAGAAGACCTGTAGATTTTGTAGTAAAGAGAGTTGTCAAATCACTAGAGGCAGAGGAAGACCTCGAAAAATTACAAGACAAACTATTAAGAAAGAATAAGTTGGATCAAAATATGATTTATGATATAACATTATGACATAATTTGATCCATGTAGCCGACCTCACTTAGTGGGGTAAGACTTGGTTGTTGTTGTTGATTATGTATAAGCTATTTCTGTAACAAATGACAATAATCAAGCTGTTTCCATATAAGCTAACCCAACTGATTCAAATAACCAAACATGTAGTTTTGCTTAAGTTACATTTGAAAGTTGTAATATTTATTAACACTGTTGCTGTGAATCCAAACACACACTAAGCGAACACATCAAATTCATAATAATGGTGTTATGCTGTGTATGTTATTTTATTTCCTGTTTGTAACTCACCAATTACAATTACGGAGTTGAGTGAAGTGTCCTTCAACATACTTGTGATGTCTGTTATCTTGATTTCTCTTCAATATCTTCAATGAATGATTAATAAGGTGCATTGAAACTTCAAACCTGCAGAGACTCAAGGAATCTGTTGCTGATTATGTTGCTGTTACGCCTATTGTGTCGAAAGATGGAGCTGTTATACTTGGATCCAAAAGGAGCACTGTATTTGAAGTGGATGCTAAAACTGGAAAGCTCCTTAGAAGCTATGGTGCTGCTGATTTTCATAATGTTTCTACTACTGCAATGTGGAGTGGTGACAAGGACAGTGAGGGTGTTTCTAACGACTTCCGTGCAAATAATAAGGAGCTTGCTGATCCAGCAAAGCTTAATTTACCAGAGTTTTTGCTCCAGATAGTTAGGACTGATTACTTTTTACAATCTGTGGGTCCTGGTTCAGGAATAGTGTTATGGACTATGTCAGTAGCTGAATTTGAGGCTGTATTATTTTGCCAACAGAATGAAAATCCTACCTTGACAGCTTCACTTGATGCAGAAGGTGAGTATGCTTATGATGTTGATAGTGGCTTGGATTTTGCTATGCCGTATGCGTGTCCTGACAGAAAACTCAGAGAAGTCTATCGCCAACGAAAGAATTTTCTGTTTGAACCTGATAAAATTCAAAGATTATCTGATGTTGATGCTTCTCAAGAGAAAGGTATGCTCCCAATGCCTGATTTAAAGCTGATGCTTCCATCACAACCTAAGAGTGATAGATTTCTCCCCGGTCATGGTGGTAATATGATGCTTCCTGTGCCTGTGCCAAATTATATGCAGCCGAAAATCACCTATGACAGTAATGGTAATGCAGTTATGCTCCCTCAGCCTCCTATGGAGATCACTGCACCAAGGGAAGTTGATCTGAGCAGGGTGATTGAATTGTCAATGTCATTATTGGTTGTATTATCTGTGGTCTTTCTTTTTATGTTGTACCAAAATCGGTTAAAAAATAATGTTACATCAAAGGTCCAAATCAGTGACTCAGGTTTGAAAAGTTCACCTTCTAAAAAAAAGAGAATACGTAAGGCAGGAAAAAACAACATCATTGTTGAGGAGAATGTACAAATTCATAAGGAGGCAGAAAATGAGGCAAGGTTGCACTATAATAATCTTAATGGACGCAGGATTGGTAAACTGTATTTATTGAATAAAGAAATCGCGAAGGGAAGTAATGGCACTATTGTCCTTGAAGGGATATACGAAGGTCGGACAGTTGCTGTCAAACGTCTTGTTCAGGCTCATCATGATGTAGCTCATAAAGAAATCCAAAACCTCATTGCTTCTGACTTTCATCCAAATATTGTTCGATGGTATGGTGTGGAATATGATCACGATTTTGTTTACCTTGCCCTGGAGCGCTGTGCGTGCAACTTGGATGATCTGATTACTTTTTATTCAGATTTGTCAGAAAACTCGGTATTAAGTAAGGATCAAGCTTTTGATATTTTTAAGAAGGCCCAAATAGAGGCACAGAAGGATGATATGCAATGTCTTTGGAAATCAAATGGTTATCCATCTCCACTTTTACTAAAGTTGATGAGGTCAGTAAAACAACTTGATTTGATGATATATATATATATATATGATTACAATTGTCACCTTCCTAGATTTTTTGTTGTTGTTAAATTGTAATAGTTCTCTCAGCCAAGACAGAAGAAATGTTGAGTGAAAGCTAGTAAAATATTTAAGACTAGTGAGATACATCATGTATGTATGAGTGTTATAGTCCGATCATTGAACTGTGCAGTAACTAGCAACTAACCAGTTTAACACATAGTAGTTAATAGCAGATAGCTGTGCGTAGCGGCCGACCCCAAAAATGCTATAGCGGGATAGCGCATAGCGCAATGACCGCTATTTCATAGAGAGCAGAATAGAGTTTTATATGAACAAAAACATAGGATTGTTTGTACAAACTACAAACAGAAACAGAGAGAGCAGAATGGAGTTTGGAATCAATAATAACAAAGAAAACTAGAACAAAAAAGTAACAGGACAACAGAGTTTGAGATTGTTAAACAAAAAAATAACAGGATAACAGAGCAAACACGACAAAGTAGAGGAAGATTTACAGCAGAGGTGAAGAACTTTCACAAAACAGCAGAAAAGCAGAGAGAAGGTGTGTTTTGCAGATAAACGCCGTTTTGCGTAAGAAAGAAAGAAGGAAGAGAGAAGCTGAACTTTTTAGGGTTTGATGAAAATGTCAAAAATACCCTTTTTTTTTTAAAACCAAGGACAATTTTGTATTTTCTCTTAAAATGAAATAGTGGTTCTAAACCGCAAAACCGCTACGAAGCGTTGCGCCGCTATCTCACACCGCAATGCTATGGCTTGTTGCGTAGCGCTCCCGCACCGCGCGGCCGCTATTGGCCGCTATTGACTACTATGGTTTAACATGCCCTTAATGTTTTTACATTAGAAATAAAAGCAAAGGTTTTATATGATTATTCAGTTATGGGTTAAGAAATGTACACTGTACTCTGTTAAGGTTGATGTGTAGGAGCATTGCTGCAATTACGGAGAGACAATTTTTATGAATAACAAGGATGGGTGATAAACAGGGATGCTAGATCTAACTTCTAAGTTAGCAGTTTCAATAAAGAGATTATGAAATAATTGACTAGAATAATTTAGGCATTACCTTAGAGTTGGAGCATCCACGAGGATGAGAAATATACATGGACAACATAATGGAGGTAAAAGAGATATGGTAACAAAAGATCGAAGGAGGGTAAACATTGAACCAGATTGAATTGTTAGGAGGAATACACAAAGGGTCCTGTTTTGTTTCCATTTACAACACCTATATTTAAGCTAAGTATCGGAGGTTGATAGTTGTCTTCATTTAGTGATAGAACATGAGTCTCCACTAACTCCGAGTTTAAATTACACCTATTTTTATTTTATTTTATTTTTGTTGACATCATGTTGACTTTGCTTTTATATTGCATCACAGGGATGTGGTTTCTGGGCTTGTCCATTTGCATGAACTAGGAATAATACACCGGGATTTGAAACCCCAAAATGTATTGTTAATCAAGGAAAGGTCATTATGTGCCAAACTTTCTGATATGGGGATTAGTAAACGACTTCTTGAAGACATGTCTTCTTTAGGCCATAGTTCTACTGGTGAGTACAAAAGTTTGTGTTTTTTAGTATTCACTATTAGTAATTAGCAATGTTATTAAACTCAGAACTAGTCGTTGACTTAGTTACTTGGTTTGTCGGTCATTGGTCGAACTAATGAGTCTCTAGTGGAACTACATAAATCAGTATATATTAAATATATAAATATAAATCATATATCTATGAAATGTATTATTTATTTTCCGCGTATATGGTTAAAAGCTCTCCAACCATAAATTCCATATGCTAATTCAAACATGTAGTTATTTTCTTGGTCTAATCCTACGTGTTAATCTACGTAACTTGATCATTATTCCTACTCTTACAATAATGTTTAATGACTTATTTGCAGGCTGTGGCAGTTCGGGTTGGCAAGCGCCAGAACAGCTTCTTCAGGGACGCCAAACACGGGCAGTAGATTTGTTTAGTTTAGGTTGTGTCCTCTTTTTCTGTATGACAGCAGGAAGACATCCATTTGGAGAGCGTCTTGAGCGTGATGTCAACATTGTTAAAAATAAAAAAGATCTTTTCTTAGTGGAGTTCCTTCCTGAAGCCGAGGATCTTATTTCTTGTTTATTAAACCCTGACCCCAATCTAAGGTATGTCATTCTCGTTCAATGTACTTTTTTGGAGATTGGAATTATAATCTTTCACACCTTCATTAATAGTTTGCATTTTGATATGACTTCATTGATATATAGCATAAAGCCATAAACGATGGATTCATATGTAGAATGTCATTGTTTAGTTTGCTAGTTGCCATCTGTGAATAACATCTCAATTGAGATTATTCCTTCAGTGTTTCAAAGTTCAAACCAACTGGATCTTTGTATTAATATGTAGTGATTGATATTCTGCATTTTTATTCTTTTAGAAACCTGGCCATCTCATCTCCCGATATCTGTCAGAGACTTGTTTTATGTTGAGCCCAACATTTTTATATGATGCGATTTAATAAATAAATAAATAAATAAATATGACAGAGAATAGTTGGGCCCTGTTAGATATATATGAACTTATCCTGAATACACTACAGAAAGCAGTTACTGGTAGATATTACAGTGACCTTCAATGAGAGTTACTGAAAACCTTGATTAAATGCCGCAAGCCTACAAGTGGCTGTGGCTGTGTTAAGTCCAGTAGCATTTAAGATTTTTCAAGATAAGTATTCATGTGAGGATATTTATTTTTGTGCTTTTGGGCCATGGATGAATCCTAAAAGGGTGAAAGGACATTGCAAGGTAGTACTACTCTGGTTTTAATATAAGCAAAAGTCAAGATGTATTTGGTTTTTATTTGGGCTAAATACGTTTTGACTTTTGCTTATATTTAAAACCGGAGGGAGTATGTACTAATAATATACAAGTAGTTGGATCCTCTAAACACTGGATTAAACAGATGTCTATCACATGCATGGAACTGATGGAAGGATAGGGTGGGAGCAAAATAAGTTATATTCCCAGGAAATTGGCAAATGGATTATGTTGCTTGTAATTGTCAAATTAACAAATCTGAGATTTTACTGCTTAAACTATTAACAAATGGGCTGTAATATAGCTCATACTAATTGGAGGAACCGGAAGTATATAGATTTGTGTTTCTTTTGTCTGGTTAGAAGGTAACACTCTCACCAAAGAAATTTTTTCATTTAATTGTCAGGCCAAAGGCGATTGAAGTTTTGCATCATCCTCTATTTTGGAGTTCTGAGATGAGACTTTCATTTCTTCGCGACGTTAGTGACAGGGTGGAACTTGAAGATAGAGAGACCAATTCTGTTCTTTTGAATGTATTAGAGAGCACTGCTCCACTAGCTTTAGGTGGAAAATGGGACGAAAAGATGGAAGTAGCTTTCATTGCCAACATTGGTCGTTACAGGCGATATAAATTTGACAGCGTCCGAGACTTGTTGAGGGTCATGAGAAACAAGCTAAATCATTTCAGGGAATTGCCTCTAGAAATTCAGGTTTCTTCTTGGACTAGCATTTTTGCATTTTTGCTTTCCTTTTTTTTTTTATCTCGAAGGTGAGGCTTGTGTAAATAAGTTAAAATCCAGGTTTCTTCTTGGACCAACACTTGAGTAATGATTTTATCTTGCAACATCCAAACATTTTCTATTTTTCTAAACAACAATCATAAGAATGTCCTGAAGATGATCCTTATTCGACAATCATAATTTCCTGAAGATGATCCTTTTTCGATTTGCTGGTGATAGCTTTTCATATGAGAGCTCAAAATGCATCTTTATTAACACATGTCTCCAAGAACATATCATAGACATGTGTGGCTTATAATTTCTTTCTTGCTGGTTTATCAGGAATTGATAGGACCTGTTCCGGAAGGATTCAATGACTACTTTGCAAGTCGATTTCCTAGGCTCTTGATTGAAGTGTACAAAGTTATCTGCAACTATTGCAAGGATGATGAATGTTTTCAAAGATATTTTAGAGACATCGATTAATGCGTTAGCCTTGATCATATAGATGGCTTGATAATTTATCAAATGGCAAAGAACGGTTGTTGGCATGCACCAGATTATGTTTACATTCATAACCTCAATCCGTTGCCATTTGCCACTGATTAGTCTAACCCAAAGTTATGATGGAATGCCATCTGTTTAATCCAGTGTTTAGAGGATCCAACTACATGTATATTATTAGTACATACTACATTAGTAGGGATTGTAATCCTCTTGGTGATAAAGGAACTGTAAAGTTAAATGTATTCAAATATCTTATATATCATACACCAAATTACCAAAGTTATGTAATATTAGTTTCTATGTTACAGGTGGAGATCGACGACAACAATCTGTTCGTTACGTCTTAAATCTCTTAAACAAAATAAGAGATGATAACGTCTTTAAAAGTTCTGCTTGTCAGGTTTTCTAAAGTGGCATATTAAATGAAACCAAACCATTTTTATTGATATTGTGATAACGTCTTTATATCTACTTTCTGTGTACTGAATCTGGAAATTTGGAAATAGTTAATGAACTTACCATATCAACAGAACATAATTTCTACTATTAAATCTTCTAATACATATGTGGGATTTTAAATGACATTGGTATTAACCTTTATATTGGTTTATACAGTTATTGATCTTAGTAATTCTTTAATAGAAAATAGTGATCTCAGAACTATAACTCTGAGAACCAAAATAGTGATTTAACTCGTTCAAATTACTAAACACTTGTCTTATTTAACGCTATCTATAATTCAACCTATACATACCAGTATTGATGGAATGATTATAACAGCAAACATGAATGATTTATCTATTTGAAAAATGAAATCAAACTAAAATGTACTTGCAATACATATCATTAAAAATCCTTTAAAAAAAAGTACATAATTGAAAACATTAAAAAAAATAATTAAAAACATCTCAAGGACTGTAACATAACTCCAACATCAAGCAATGCAAGGCCATATAGGTCTATTCAGTGTTTTGAGACACATGATAGAGTTCTGAAATTCTAAAAAAGTATGATCAATAAACTGACACTTATCTTCACTAGCTACCCTAGCAAAACCAAATGATTTTATCCAAGTCTTCATAGCATCCTCAGAGGAATGCAGAACCAATTTCTCAACTCCTAAGCGAGTTAACTGTTTCTCAATCTCATCCATCAACAAATGACACATTCCTTGTCGCCGATATTGTTCCTTGGTGGCCACGAAAACTATCTCTGCAACCTTTTGACCATAAATCCTTATAGTTGCCACTGAAATCACTTCACCCATTTTCTCCAAAATCACATTATAGAAACCACGGAAGTTTAAGCGATTTTGTTCTGATGCTCTACTAAAGACAACATCTTTAATCAACTCTCTTCCTGATAAAGCATCAAAAGTTGGATTAAAACCCTCATACAATACACCAAGAGCCATATTCAACTTACTCTCCTTTTGATTAAACTCATTTTCATCAACACTACTCACATTCTTCACCAATGTCCAAGTTAGATTATCTGTAACCTTGATTGGTTTTCCTAACATCTTGTTTAGACATAAGAACATGTTCCCACAAACTACACTGCAAAACCAATTCTCCATATGATTAAATTCAATTCCTACAGCCTTTACGCATCCAAAGTGATATTTTTGCTCACATTGAACACAAACAAGAAAATTGTTATCCTCATGATCTTTACATTCTTGTTTGCATTTGGGTCGATAACATATTTTGCAACAACAAGTTGGACAAAACCAGTCACCAATAGGAACTCGATTGAGACCTAAACAACTGAGGTGGAACGCAGAAGGACATCGATCACATAGAACCAAGTCACCTCCAAAACCACAGATAGGACAAACATTATCATTATTTGCTTCAGATTTTTCTTTGACAACAGATTGATTCTTCTTTTGATTTTCTTTGACAACAGAATGTTTTTCTTTGACAACACAAGGATTCCCTTTATGATCACGCGAACTCAGAGCTTTCCTTTGACAATCAAACAAAGACCTTCCATCTTCCAACAAGATACTAGTAGATGGTCGATGTCTTGTACAACCTGCATGAGACTCGAACCCGGTGATAGTAAAGGTAACACGACAACAATCACAAACTATACCATCGCAAAACAAACTTCCTCTTTTGGCAACTTTGTTACTACCCCGACAGATCACATTAGTCCCCGAAACCAAAACATGATTCTTTATCAACCAAGAAACAAGACCCATCGTTTAGCACTCTTGTTTTACGAAACTATTTTGTGTTTGTGTGATTGCAGAAATATATTTTAGAAGGAGAAGTATGATTCAATACTTTTGTTCACTGCTCTATATATATAGGGCTAAATAGAAATCGTATTTTTAAATCATATATATATATATATATATATTTTTAGATCATATCTTTTAATAAGGAACAAATCTTCTTGAAACAAAAAATAACGAACAAATCTTTAAGAGATTCTATACTTAAATATAAATTATAAATCATAATAAATATAAATATAAATTTATAATATTATAAAGATATTTTAACATGTTATTCTAACACTTGTTCCACACCCTTCGAATTTTTTCTTCTTAATTGGAAGTTAGATTTTTTTTTTCGACAAAAATTGGAAGTCAGAATTTAAACATAAGTGTATTAAATTTAGACTTAACTATTGTTTTTTTTATAAACACTAGCGGAAAGACGGACACTATCGTAACGTCTGTCCGCTCTTCTATTGCGCTAACGTATGTGATTATTTTATTATGTTTGTTTTGTTTGTATAATTTTGATCAAAATTTTTAAATTTTATAATAATGGAAATTATTGATATATTGATTTATAAACAAAATATTGTCAAGACAATTAACAAAATTATTTTTGAATCATAATCACTTATAAACCAGCAAAGTCAATATAATCCATAAAAATTAATAAAAACACGTACATGTTAATTCTGAATTATGATGCATAGGGCTGAGATGGGTTGAGAAAAACTAAACAATGCGGGAGCGAACTATGAACTGTCAGAACCCTACTTATTATATTTAATATAGTGTTACCAAATCTTTTTCTAAAATATTTTGAGTCATAATCTTTTTTTTAGAGGATTTAAAGCCCAATCTTTAGCAATATTTTTAGCTCACGTTTGTTACTAAACTTTTTTTTAGAGAATTTAAAGTTCAATGTTTAACATTATATTTTTCTCACATTTGTTACTAATCTTTTTTTCAGAAGATTTGAAGTCCAATCTTTAACATTATTTTTGCTCACGTTTGTTACTAATCTTTTTTTAGAGTATTTAAAGTTTAATATTTAACATTATTATTTTTTGCTCACGTTTGTTACTAATCTTTATTTAGAGGATTTAAAGTCCAATATTTACCATTATTGTTTGCTCACGTTTGTTACTAATTTTTTTTAGAGGATTTAAAATTCAATTTATAGCAATATTTTTGCTCGAGTTTGTTACCAATATTTTTTTAGAGGATTTAAAGTCCAATCTTGAACATTATTTTTTTTGCTCACGTTTGTTACTAATATTTTTTTATAGAGAATTTAAAGTCCAAACTTTGACATTATTTTTTGCTCACATTTGTTACTAATATTTTTTTAGAGTATTTAAAGTCTAATCTTTACGATTATTTTTTGCTCACACGTTTGTTACAATTGATCAAATGATAAGGAATAATAATTTATATTAATAAAATAATATAGAAATACCATTTTTTTGTGGAAGTAATAAAATAATATGAAAATATTGTTTTTTGTGGAATGGATATGAAAATACTTGCCAATCTTTGTCGGTGTATTGAGGGGAAGAACACAGATGTATAACATAAAGAAAACTACCCCTTTCAGCACACTTTTAGGTTGGACTTTTCTTTCCAAAAATATCCTTAATGTTTAATTTTAATTTTATTTTAAATACAAATAACACATGTAAAAAATAAATAAGAATAAATTTAATTTAAAGAGAAAACTCACACGCAATTCCTTACGAATTGTTCTTACTGTTAGCCAATTATAAAATAACACGTGGATTACTAATCAATGTTACTGATCGTTCCTGTTAACACGCTTTTACCTCCGTTAACCACATATCAAACTCACAAAAAACTAGCACAAAACAAAAACTCATATTACTTTTTTATCATGCCGATTTTATCTTGTACATCTGTGTTGTTCCCTCAATACAACCGACAAAGTATTTCCATTTTATTTTATTATTTTATCTATATTATTCTATATTATATATAAAGAAAACTACCCCTTTCAGCACACTTTGGGTTGAAATTTTCTTTCCGGAAATACCCTTAATTTTTAATTTTAATTTAATTTTAAATACAAATAACACATGTAACAAACAGATAAGAATAAATTTAATTTAAGGAGAAAACTACGCACAATTCCTTATGAACTGTTCTTATTGTTAGCCAATTATAAAATAACACGTGGATTACTAATCCATGTCAATAATCGTCCATGTTAACTCTCTTTTACCTCTGTTAACCACAGATCAAACTCACATAAAACTAGCACAAAACAAAAATTCATGTTACTTTTGTATCAGCTGATTTTATGTTGTACATCTGTGTTAAAACAGTATTTCCATATTATTTTATTATTTCATTAATATAAGTTACTTTTCCTTAGCTTTTGCTCAATTATAACAAACGTGAGAAGAAAGATTGGACTTTAAATCCTCTAAAAAAAAAGATCAGTAACAAACGTGAGCAAAAACTAGTAATGTTAAAGATTGGATTTTAAATACTCTAAAAAAAGATTAGTAACAAACATGAACAAAAAATAATGTTAAAGATTGAACTTTAAATCTTCTGATAAAAAGATTAGTAACAAACGTGAGCAAAATATAATGTTAAAGATTGAACTTTAAATCCTCAAAAATTAATTAGTAACAAACGTGAGCATAAAATAATGTTAAAAATTGAACTTTAAATCCTCTAAAAAAATATTATGACTTAAAATATTTTAGAAAAAGATTTGTTAGCATTATATATTAAATATTAATAAGTAGGGTTTTCACAGTTAATAGTTCATTCCCGCATTGTTTAGTTTTTCTCAAGCTCTCTCAACCCTCTGCATCAGAATTCAGAATTAACCTGTTTAATTTTTTTCTTTTTCTTTCATGTTACAACTAAAATCGATTAATTTTATGGTTTACATATTTGACTTTGCTGGTTTATAAACGATTATGATTCAAAATTTTTACGAATAATTTTAAGAATTATTTGACTTTGATGATTTATAATTGCTTATACAAACTATGATATCGTGACTTTTATTTATATATAAAGAGAACCATGGTTTTTTTTAAATTATTAAATAAAGGGAAAATAAGCAATAACATCCACTGTTGTTAAGCTCATTCCAGTGTCGTTTAAAGGAATAAAAACATTGTTTTTTTCTTTGTGATTCCAAACGTTTTGAATGTATATAATTGATAAACTACTCCCATGGCCCCCATCCAATATCCAACAAAATACAGTGAAATCAAAGTGTTAAAACCATTTAAACAATTCAAAATTGTTAAACGATAATCACACTCATGTTACCAACAACTAAAAACAGAAACACTAGAAAACTTCAAACCACCATCTTTTGTTTTTGATTACATTCAAACCACCATCTGAGAGGACATAAAAAGAGAGGACCGCTAAGAAGTATGAATACGAACACCGACATCAGATAAAACACAGATATTGACATGCCAATAACGTTGATAATTTGAGAAAATCACATAATTTAGGGTAATTATAAAATGAGGAGTGTATGTGATTCATAGACGAGAAGTAATATCATAATTCATATATATGGTCGAAAGAGTCGTAATTACATCAACAAATGATGATGTTCAAAAATTGAATGACATAATTATCAATTAGTTTTCAGGAGAATAACATAATTTGTTCATTTAAAGAGGTTAAAGAGGATACTCATAACTTATATCAACATGAATTCCTAAACTCAACTGCTCAAGGAAGTATCCCACCACATATTTTAAAGGTAAAAAAAGGTGCACCTTTGATGTTGTTGCGAAACATAAACCCTAGATATGACCTGTGTAATGGAACACGATTGTTGTGTCGTGGTTTATTCAAGAATATGTTGGATGTGAAAATCCTAACAGGAAACAATGCTGGAAATAGAGCATTCTTACCCAGAATTAAATTAAAAACAAATGCGAGTTCATGACTTCCCATTGTGCTTAGTAGAAAATAGTTTTCCGTTAGACTAAGTTTTCCTATTACCATAAATAAGTCAAAAGGACAGACTATTTACAATGTCGAAATCTATCTTCCACGACATACTTTTAGCCATGGTCAATTATATGTAGCTTTATCAAGAGGAGTTTCTCAAAATTCAACAAAAATTCTCATTAAAAAAGGACAAATAGAAGGAGAAGATGGAGATTTACGAAGAATGTAGTTTTTAAAGATATTCTTTTATAGCAATCGTAATGTTTCTTTTACATAACATATCATTTCTACATTTATTTAAGATGTTTCTTTTACACAACACACACATTTATATTATGATGTCATTATTTTACCTTAATTTTATATGCAAACAAACTAAATTATGTTGAGTTCAAAAATAATTTTGTTATATGTCTTGACAATATTTTGTATATAAATCAATATATAAATAATTTTCATAATATTTTAAAATTTTATTTAAAATTATAAAATAAGCACACACATTAACGCGGTAGAAAGAGCGGACAGACGGGCACGGTACCCGTCTTTCCGCTAGTTTATATATAGTGTAGATTTAAAAAAAAAAAATTTGAAAAGATCTTTGATTGGTTTTTTAAAAGCAAAGATCTTCGGTTGATATTTTCTTGTATCAATATATGCAACACTTATCGATTAGGGATACTATTTTAATAAGAAATTGATTAGGGATATTATTTTATGGTAATTTAATATTTCAAAATATTAAGTATCTGTCAAAAAAAAAAGATTCCACAAAGTTAAAATTTATAGATTTACCGAAAAAAATAAATTCAAATTTAGAGCTTTACAAATATAAATCAAATGATTCCAAGCATATAGTTGACCTCCATGCATGATGACAAAAAATATTTTTAATTTTTTGGATAACATTCTATCATTTGATATTATTATTTTTATTTATGTTAATAATCGATTCAGTTATTTTTATTTATGTTAATAATTGATTAAGTTGATAATAATTGATTCAGTTGGTAATATTTTACTGTTATTTGGATGAACCTTGATGGTGGCGAGTCTTGAGACCAAACTTACCTATACTTTTTACTGTTGAATTTTAAGGTCTGCTGATAGAGAATTAGCAAGTGTACTAACTTATATCAAAGTAATTAAATTTATAAGATTCGTATCCACACGGACTGTTTCAACTTCTACTAGGGAATGCCATTATTATTAAGGATGTATGTAAAATGGGGGGTGCACTGAGGCAATTGGTTTGAGTGCGATTGTAATTAAAATGCTGAAATTAAGATTAGTTCGAGAAATAATATGGAGAGATGACTAGGTCAATTGATTCATTTGTTCATCGCTCATTAGCAACCTGTTTCTTAAGTTTACGAACGCTATAAAATTAACGACCAATTAACAAGATAACTTAGGTCAATCCCTTGATCCTAAGCCCTCTTTCCTAATTATAACTCCCTAATTCCTCAGGTGAACCTATATTCATTCAAGGTTTAAACACATTATTTAGAAGTCACAACCTAACAACGTTCCATCCCTAGATTGTCCGTTAAGTTGAACAGTATAAATATGTCAGAGTTAAACGCTGGTGTCAGCAGTCATCTAAGCTCTAGAATCAGTTATATTGGGTCAGAATCATAAAAGCATTAAGAACGATTTATATTGAATAAACTAGAATGGCATTCATAAATATTAAGAGTTACAGGTTACATAAAGATGAGCTAGAACAAAATCATCTCTTGACCTAATCATAATGAATCTAGCTACTCATGGCTAAAACACAAATAACTAATGATAAAGAAGGATTCATTACATGAAATTGGTAACCGGATGTGAGTTTTGATGGTCTCCCACCTTCTCTCCAGATCTCCAGCTCCAAAAGTAAGTTTCTTTCTCCAAAATTTCGAACCCGGACTTCAAAAAACAACTTCCCTTTTATAGGAAAATTTCCAGAAACGCTAAAATCGTACTCCGATGCTGTAAATCGGAGCACGATTGCTTCACTTAACTCAGATCACAACTGGCGCGTCTGACAAATCGTAGCCCGATTTTGTCCCATCAGAGCACGATTTTTTCGAGAGCAAATGTCACAAAACAACTTCATAAATTGGACTCCGATGCTATAAATCGGACTACGATTTCCTATTAGCTTCAGCATAAAAAATCAGTATTTTTGCAGCTTCTAACTCATACATAATCACCTGAACTCAACCAAAATTACATAAAAACTATAACAAAAATGCTATATGACCTAGTGTCATCACAACCCCAAACTTGCATTGTTACTTGTCCTCAAGGAACTTACTTTAAAATGAAAATTAACAGTAAAATAGCATTTACCTCAGCAATGGTAATATCAAAAGTTCATCTTCTTGTTAGCGTTAGTGTGCTAACTTGCTTGTCAAAACATCCGTTTTACAACTTCACGCAACATTATGAATGAAAGGGTACACACAGTAGACATACTAATCATTATATTGCCAAAACTTGAAAAATTTCTAAACATCAATCAAAGTTACATCACAATACACACTTTTAAGGACTTTCAGGGTGTAACGGGGCTAAGGTTACAGGTGGGATTATTTGGAAAGTAGGCTTAAGATAAAAAATTGGAGTTAAGCATTTTCTACTTACTTTGGCAATGGGAACACCATAACCTGGAATGATTTGCTCAAATTTGAGAACTAGAGAACACAACAGAAGTTTTGGATCACTCAATTAACAAGTCTTTGTCTCAATTTATTTCATAACTATATACACATTTTTTTTTAGTTGATTGATTTTTGATTTTTTTGTATCAACTTGATTGAATTTTTTTTTTATATATATTTTTCATTTTTGAATTGAGACAATGTGATCTATTTACTCATGTTCTCTATATCCCTCACCCCAAACTTAAAATGTTGCTGTCCCAAGAGCAACCTCAAACTTAGACTTTTGCAAACACATAACAATGCCTAACTCCAACAAAACTTGGGTTAATAATCTTAAGGTCTCTAGGCTTGTAATATGGTTTGTCACCGAAACAACGGGGTCTAACCTATTGGCTCAAAATTTGGCTTAAAGATGGAAATATTCAATGCAACAGGTAGGCTTCAAAGGCTCAAGGTACAAGCACTTTGCCTTTAGTGTGTAAAAGATGTAACCAACTGACATAAAGAAAATTCGCAAGTCCTAGAAATAATATCAGCATGGAACACTCATATTTGTGAAAATTGTAAAACAAAAATTTGGCTTTGAAACTTACAAGTTGAGGTTTATGGAAGTTTTCAAAATTCACACTGCCCTACACTTCAACAAAGGAACCTCATGCAATCTCTACCTCCTTGAACTTTTGCTAAACCATTGATAAATAAATGCTACTAGACTGGTAAAATTCAAGAAAAAAGCAAATTCATTAATAATAAACAAGTGCAAATGCAATTACAAAACATAGGGGAATACAAAATTCATAACACTAGCAGCAGTTACACACATATTTTATTTTATTTTATTTAAAAGAAATACCAGCCAAATAAACTAAATTAGAAAATATGATGGGTTGCCTCCCATCAAACGCTTTCTTTTACGTCATTAAGCTTGATGCCTCAGCCACTGTTAGGGTGGCAAATATGAAAGAAAGAATATATCATCTTTCTTCTTCCTCTTGTTTGGTAGGAATTCCATGAACTTCATGCAATGCAGCAGATGCTCCCATGATCCAACTGCTAGACTTTCAGCATTTGAGCTCTCCAACCATAAAGAAGAATAGATATGCCTTTGTAAAGGAATGGTTTCTTTCAACCCCGTTGGTTGAGACTTCAGGTAGAGACCAACACTCCTCACTTGTGCATCTTCTTCCACCACAACAACATGACACTCAATCTCCATCTCAACCAGCTGCTTCTCACATTCATTCACTTTCCCAACAAGATCACCACACAAAACTTCAAATTTCTCAAATGAAACTTGATTTAATATCAAGAAATCATCTAAAATATTTTGAAGCTGAGTATTGTAATCGATGTTGATCATCTTTTTCATCCCTTCACAATATGTACCTTGAAGACTCGCCTCATAAAAATCACATCTATTTAATCTTGAAATATTGTCATCCCATTGTTTTATCTTTCAAGATAGCAGATATTTTTCATACTCCAACGTAACTATCTCTTCTGTGTCATAAAGGCGTAACCTGTGGGCTAACCTGTCTATCATAGCTGCAAAACTTGGATAAACTTTTTAGCAGCAAAGTACAATGAGATAAACATGAAGGGATCAAATCATAATTTTTTTTTTCAAATTTTTTTTTATATACAAACAAAAAAAAATATAAATGACAGAAATCCTAAATAATAACGAAATTACCAAGTTGAAATGATTCAACAGTCCCCGGCAGCGGCGCCAAAAACTTGATAGAGAATTAGCAAGTGTACTAACTTATATCAAAGTAATAAAATTTATAAGATTCGTATCCACATGGACTGTTTCAACTTCTACTAGGGAATGCCATTATTATTAAGGATGTATGTAAAATGGGGGTTGCACTGAGGCAATTGGTTTGAGTGTGATTGTAATTAAAATGCTGAAATTAAGATTAGTTCGAGAAATAATATGGAGAGATGACTAGGTCAATTGATTCATTTGTTCATCACTCATTAGCAACCTGTTTCTTAAGTTTACGAACGCTATAAAGTTAACGACAAATTAACAAGATAACTTAGGTCAATCCCTTGATCCTAAGCCCTCTTTCTTGATTATAATTCCCTAATTCCTCAGGTGAACCTATATTCATTCAAGGTTTAAACACGTTAATTTAGAAGTCATAACCTAACAACGTTCCATCCTTAGATTGTCCGTTAAGTTGAACAGTATAAATATGTCAGAGTTAAACGCTGGTGTCAACAGTCATCTAAGCTCTAGAATCAGTTATATTAGGTCAGAATCATAAAAGCATTAAGAACGATTTATACTGAATAAACTAGAATGGCATTCATAAATATTAAGAGTTACAGGTTACATAAACATGAGCTAGAACAAAATCATCTCTTGACCTAATCATAATGAATCTAGCTACTCATGACTAAAGCACAAATAACTAATGATAAAGAAGGATTCATTACATGAAATTGGTAACCGGATGTGAGTTTTGATGGTCTCCCACCTTCTCTCCAGATCTCCAGCTCCAAAAGTCAGTTTCTTTCTCCAAAATTTCGAACCCGAACTTCAGAAAACAACTTCCCTTTTATAGGAAAATTTCCAGAAACGCTCAAATCGTACTCCGATGCTGTAAATCGGAGCACGATTGCTTCACTTAACTCAGATCACAACTGGCGCGTCTGCCAAATCGTAGCTCGATTTTGTCCCATCGGAGCACGATTTTTTTCGAGAGCAAATGTCACAAAACAACTTCATAAATCGGACTCCGATGCTACAAATCGGACTACGATTTCCTATTAGCTTCAGCATAAAAAATCAGTATTTTTGCAGCTTCTAACTCATACATAATCACCTGAACTCAACCAAAATTACATAAAAACTATAACAAAAATGCTATATGACCACCCAATCTTTGTATCTTTTTTTTATTTTATATTTTTTTTTGCCTAAAAAAAACATGTTGATTGTCAGAACACAATCTCTCATGTTTGACCACTTTACTTCACACAACTTTAAGGGTTGTCTATCTTACTGTAAAAGCTCTGATCCCTTATCTCACAGGCGGTGAAACCCCAGTCAAATAAGGAATAGTACATATGAAAAGGAGAAACTTAGAAGGTTTTTTTTTCTAAATTGTCTTTGAAAACTCATGGGTAATTTACCCAAACCAATCAAAAATAGCCATGTGTCCTCCACTATAACATTCATATTTATTATTTTAGTATTTCATTATTTGCATATTCACCTCATTTTAAATTAATGATATTTTACAAATTAAACCATTAAATTAATTAAATTTCCCCCCAAAAACCAAAGTTTAAGAATGGCTTTGCAAAAATCATTAAAAATTAACAATATCACCCATGAGAATCGAACCAAGGTTCTCGCATTAACTAGAATCTTACTCACAAATCACTTGACAAATACATCTTTTATAAAATAATTTGGAATGCAAAATATATATTATTAGAGAGCAATTATTTTTTTGCAGTAACTTATAACCCAACTTTAGTATAAAAAAAAACATTTTATATGTGTATATATATGAAATAGTAAATATTTCTTTAAAAATAATATGAATTCATTCATTTGAGTTTTTATATTATAAATATTATTATTTTATATACATTCATACTTTTATCTAGATTCGATGAACTATTATCTTCGGAAATAGATTTTTATATATCGGTATGAGAAAGTCGATGTGTAAAATTTTCAAAACTATATTGAGGCAAAATCCCTAAAATGTTTTAAAGATAAACAAATCATGATGATTAAAGGATTAATGGTCTTTGATAGTTTCTTCATATTTAATATGTATTCTTGAGTGATTAGCTAAGACATGAACAAAGTGTAAGTCAAACCAATAATCAAGTGATCAAAGAACATTAAAGATTATGAACCCGGTCAGAGTTCAGAAGGTTGATCAGAAGATAGTTCAGAAGGTCGTTCTAATGGTTTATCAAGAACAAACCCAAAAATTAATGACCACACAAAGAACATTCATGGCACGAGGGACATAAACAAAAAGTACAAAAAATGACAATAACCTTGAACCAAACAAGTAACAAAGGTATTTATATGAATAAAGGACAAAATCATATTATTTGTTCATTTAAGTTTCATCTTGAGAAGTATTTTTAAAGTGTAGGATTAAATTTTAAAATGACCACAATTCAAACCCCTTCTTGACTTATCTACTTCAAACTCATGATTATTTTTTCAAAATAATAACTTTAATCTAATGTTTCTGTTAAATATTTGCACAGTGCTCGTTGCGCACTTGATTTGTTTACAACTACGGAAGTAAATTCTTATGTATTGATATGATAAAATTTTAAAAACTCGTGATTATTTTTAAAATATCAACATTAATCTAGTATTTCATTAAATATTTGTTATATTTTATATGCATATTACTAATATTAATAGATTGATCGAGAACATATTAGAAAAAATGTGAGATTTAGTCCCTCACTCATTTTAATTAATAAAATCATCAAATCTTAGGATTTTAAATTTTAGTGGATTAAAATTACACATTTATAGATTAAAAGATGGTTTGCTCGATTTCAAGAGAGTTTGAAGATTGAATTATTGGTGTGATTTCTTGACATTGACGTTTGAGATTTCAAATTGTAACAACATAATTATCTTTTCAAATTACATCAACAGTATAATAAATATAATATAAAATTTATCTTTTTCAACGACATTAACAAAATAGCATTATTATTAGAAAATTTGTTTAGATGTATAATTTGAATAATAAAAATTTGTACTTGAAGTCAGTACAATATTAGAAACTAGAGTTTTGACTGTTTATGTGATTCCTTGAGGAGGCTATCAAGGGGGTATTTATAGTCTGTTATGGATTGGGATTTTCGTGACTTAATCCCAAAGTCATAGGGGATTTAGGTCTTTTTACCAAGCCATAGAGGCTTCTTGAAGCTAGGTGAGGCGGTGCCCCTATGAGGGTGTACCTAAGCCTCATGGGCCCTCCTGGAGGGCGCCAAAGCCTTTCTGGAGGGCTTCCAGGCCTTAGGAATATAATGACGGTCCACATCCCCCAAACACGAGACTTGGGATGAGAAAAAGTGGTGAATTTCTCTGTTTGGATGTTATGTTGCTTGTTGCTACTTTTCTTAGTTGATTGCTATAGCGGGAAGTCCCAGGAAGGGATACAAGATAGCTTGATGAGCCTCTATGGAGGACCCCCTGTGTTTTAATCTATGACGAATTCTCGTGCTCAGAGCCCTTCTTTGGGTTGGCGTTATGTCTTTATTCAGAGTCCACTTAAGGGTTGTTGTTTGGCTAGGTTCAGTGCCCGTCAAGGGTTGATGTTTGATAAATATATGAAACTAATGATAATTTTTTTGCACTTGTTCCGGAAGTAAAAAGAGTTCCATTTGTTGCTTAATAACTTCCTTTAGAAGGGCCTCTGCAGTGAATGTCTTGGTAGAAGTTATGATTTCGTTGAATTCAAGTTTATTTGTTTTCAAATATGCTTGTAACACAACGAGAAAATAATCCCGAGTTTTGAAAATGTTATCATATCTACTTTCTTATATCGGTACATAAAAATTTGTTTCCGCAAAGATAAACATTTAAATTTCACGACGTTTGTGGTGCAATTATTTAACAATGTTTTGCAAATAAAATAAAATATATATTTAATTAAAACACTACATTGATGTTAATATTTTAAAAATAGTTATTAGTTTTCAAAACTATCATATTAACTTTCTCATCTTGATACATAAAAACTTGTATCAACATATATAAGTAAATAAAATCCTCAAGGAGCACAAAACAAATATTTAACTTTTTTTTTACATATAAAATGCAAAAATATTTAATCGAAACTTTACAATTATTCTCACAATTTTCATTGAATACCTTTTAATAGTTTATTTGATCCAAACGAAATGTCGGATTTAAAATAAATCACAAATGAAACATTGTTGTAGTTCATAGAATCTAAATAAAATATGAATTTATATAAAAAAAATTAAAATATAAAAAATCAAATGAATGAATTCATACTTTTTTATTAAGAAAGATTGACTTTTTTTTAAGAATGGAAAGATTTACTATTTCATATATACATATATATTTTCATTTTTATTTTTCCTTCAAAAAAAAAAGACACGGCATAAAAAAAATTATATAATTGCTCACTAATAGCATATATTTGCATTCCAAATTATTTCATAAAAGATGTATTGGTCAAGTGGTGTGGTAGTAAAATTCTAGATAGTGAGAGCACCCTAGTTTGATTCTCGTGCGTGATAATTTTTAATTTTTAATGGTTTTTGTAAAGTCATTCTTTAACTTTGGTTTAAAAAAGAAAAAAAAAAGTTTGGAGAGTGATGATTGGATTGAAGGGAAATTTAATTAATTTGATGGTTTAACTTGCAAAATGTCAATTTAATTAATTTGATGGTTTAACTTGCAAAATGTCATTAATTTAAAATAGGGTAAATATGCAAATAATAAAATACATGCCAAATTTTTGCAAAATAAAATAATAAATATGCTTGTTATGGTGGAGGACACATGGCTAGTTTCTATTGGTTTGGGTAAATTGCTCATGAGTTTTCAAAGGTAGCCTAGGCCTCCCCAACTTAGAATTTTGGAACCAGCACCCCGAAAACACAAAAAAAAATAAAAAAAAATCAAGCAACATAAAATATGATGCTTACAAGTATGATCAATGTGCTACGAATCACTTTTTTATTCTTCTCTAACCGGTGTCTAATACGTGTTGTCTCACACCGACACATGTGAGCATTTTGATTAATTATTTATATTTTCTAAACTTATTTCCTATGTCTCCATGTCGGTACGTTAATATCGTGTTTGTTGTCGTTGTGACTGATAGTAATTTGATTTATTTTGTATAAATAATATCGTAATTTAGTCGATAGTCTTTTTTAGAATCCATGACAATGCTAGATACTCTGGTGTTTTCATTATAAATCTCTGTACTATTTTGTTCTGACGCTACGATGACTTATATAACACTGACACTTCACATAAAAGATATGTATTTGTGTCTGACACAACAATACCGACACTAACACATGTTGTTACATATTTAATCATTACATTTAATGTATATTATTATAGGTGTCAAGGTGATCACTTTATATTTTACTAAACTTTCAGGTAGTGGAAATTGAGTTAGTGGATTTGGAATTACTTATCTTATCTTAAACGATATTAATTACTTATCTTAAACGATATGTTAAGTTCATGGAAATTGAGTTGGTAGATTTGGAATTGGGGATCCATTATTATTGACCAAGACTAATAAAAAATAGTTGAGTTTGTTGATATTGTTTGGATTGGTGCCATAGCATGAGCACAATTTCTCCCACTTTCTTTGTTTGTCCGATCAATTTCACTCCAGTATTTATTAAGAATGAGGAAAAGAGTGAATTGTTAATTGAATTTTATCAAATAATTCATCAATTATATATACATTGTAATTGTACTATCTAGATATGAATTGTACTACACTATCTAAGCTTATTGTACTACACTATAGAAGTTCTTAATTAGTGACTTGTTCTGCAAGCTAGCTATATTATCATGCTTTTCTGCCTTGTGATCTTCATTGTGCAATAGTTTTTATTAGCACTATCTCTTGCTGCCAATATTTAAATCTCTTGGAAACATAGGAAACAATACATGCTTCTATTAGCATCTTGTTTCTTAACCAAATGAAGCATTTTTCTTTTTACCTATATTTTGGTATGTATACCTTCATCTTCTTCTTCTAGTCCTTTCTTTAACTTAACTTGGTTTGGCCCAAACAGAACTGTAGCAGTAGCAGAGGTCTTGGCATTAGGAAACCAAACTGATCATCTTGCATTGCTAAAATTCAAAGAATCAATATCCAGTGACCCAAATGGAGTCTTAGATTCTTGGAATTCTTCTATCCACTTCAGCAACTGACATGGAATCACATGCAACCCCGTGCATCAAAGAGTTACAAAATTGGACTTACAAGGATACAAGTTGCACAGATCCATGTCACCTTACATTGGCAATCTCTCTCGTATAAGAAACATCAACCTTAAAAACAATAATTTCTTTGACAAAATACCACAGAAACTCGGTCGGTTGTTACAACTGCATCAACTTTTTCTCAACAATAATAACTTGTTTTCAGGAAAAATTCCTATGAACTTGGCAAATTGATTGAATCTTAAATTCTTGAACTTATATAAAAACTATCTAACTGGAAAAATTTCAAAAACTTATTATAGTGAACATTGGAGAAAACAATTTAATAGAAGGAATCTCACCATCCATAGGTAACCTTTCTTCCTTGGTAAGTTTTGGGGTTGTTTACTATCACTTAGAGAGAAATATTCCACGCAATATGTCGCCTAAAAAACTTGAAAATAATAACAGTGACTGACAACAAACTATCAAGCACATTTCCACTTTGTTTCTACAATATGTCATCTTTTAGTGGCTCTCTTCCATCAAATATGTTCCAAACTTTCCCTAATCTCCAATCTTTTGAAATAGGAGGGAATCAAATCTTAGGTTCAGTCTCAACTTCTATTGTAAATTCTTCTACATTGACATTATTTGATTCGACATTAGTGGACACCTTTGTTGGACAAGTTCCAAGTCTAGGGAAGCTACAAGATCTTTATTTGCTAAATTTTGAAAAGAACGTTCTAGGTGACAATACAACTAAGGATTTAGAGTTTTTTAAAACATTGACAAATTGTAGTAAGTTATAAATACTTAGTTTAACTGCTAACAATTTTGGAGGTTGCCTGCCAAATTCCGCAGACGATTTAACCTCCCAACTCAGTGAACTATAATCTTGATGTCTCAGAAAATCACTTGTCAGGTGACATTCCAAGAACCATCGGTGACTGCATAAGCTTAGAGTATCTTCATTTACACGTGTGTTGTGAAAGTGACATAAAATTGGAGAAATTGAAGTTTGCTGAAGCTGTCAAAATCGGAGCACGATTTGGGAAATTGGAGCATGATTATTGGGACCAGAATTGGCACTTCCATTCGCAAAAAATCGGAGCACGATTTTGCGCTGTAACAGAAAAACAAATCTTATTTTTGGGCCCGATTTTGTTCCATTTTATGAGGGATTCTTTTACTATAAATATATGCTTTGTATCAGAGTAAACCAAGAGATGGAGGGGGCTGAAACAAGGGTTTAGAAAGGCAACAACAAAACTAGGGTTTGTATAGAATTTGTCTCTTTGGAACAAACACTAGGGTTTGAGGGTTGATTCACCTTGGGAAACACTATTAGGATTGAGTCTCTTGGTTACGGAAAAAGATTGGGACTTTGAGTAGAATTTGGCGGGAGACTTATTCTTGTAACCCATTGATATCTCTTTTGTAAAGTTACTCATCATTATAGTGGAACAGAGGGCTGCTCTCTCCCCCAGATTAGGTCAATTTTGACTGAACTGGGTAAACAAATTCTTTTGTGTTCTCTCTTCTTTTCTCTCGCTGTTTTCTACTTTTGCTTGTGATTATAACTGTTACTCACTTGTATTGGTTGCTTGATTTTTCCTTGCTCCACACATCAAGTATTTATTGGTGTGATTTTTCATCGAATTTGCAACAATTGCCGCCTACCGTCGGGCAAGGATCAAAGGATAATTAAGTATCATGAGTTCGAAGTGGGATATTGAGAAGTTTACCGGAGATAACGATTTTGGGTTATGGAAGGTAAAGATGGAAGCGGTGTTAATACAACAAAAGTTTGAGAAAGCTTTGAAGGGTGAAGGTGCGTTACCGGTCACCATGTCACGAGCAGAGAAGACCGTGATGGTGGACAAGGTCAGGAGTGTCATTGTCTTGTGCCTTGGGGATAAAGTCTTGAGAGAAGTAGCGAAGGAACCAACTCTACTCATTCAGGATGATGGAGTCAAAGGCCGTCATGGAGCAACTAACGGAGTTTAACAAAATCCTTGATGACTTGGAGAATATTGAGGTGCAACTTGAGGATGAAGATAAAGATATACTCTTGTTGTGTGCTCTACCGAAATCTTTAGAATCGTTCAAAGATACCATGCTCTATGGCAAAGAAGGCAATGCTACCTTGGAAGAAGTTCAAGCGGCTTTGAGAACCAAGGAGTTGACCAAGTCCAAGGATTTGAGAATTCATGAAAACGGTGAAGGTCTAAGTGTCTCAAGAGTGAATGGTGGAGGTAGAGGTAACCGGAGAAAGAGTGGTAACAAGTCAAAGTCTAAATGCTTTAACTGTCACAAGATGGGTCACTTCATGAAGGATCTTTCGGAGATTAATGGTAACTCCGCACAAATTGTCTCTGAGGATTATGAGGATGCAGGTGCTCTGATGGTGTGTTGTTTGGAGGATGAAGAAGGTGATGTGTCTCACCTTAGGGGTGATGCCTAGTGGAGCGGTGGTCGTCTAGAGAGACGTTAAACACTCAACATCAGCATGGAGAGGCGGTGGTAAGAATACTCATGATCATTCTGGAGAGGCGGAGGCAACAATACTTATGATCTACCTGTTGAGGTGGAGTTTCAAGGTTGAAGACATAGTGGGATGTACGCATTTTCTAGTTGAGGTTGAGTACGCTCAGTTTGAGGTGGAGTTGAACACACCGGTAATGGTACGGCTATGGAGGATCTTGGGTGCTATGCTCTATGGTGAGCAAGGGATTTCTTCATGAAGGTTGAAGAATGTATAGGACGACTTGCGGGATTACTCTAAAAAAAGGCCAAGGGTGATTGGATGCAAGGTGATCTTCAAGGAAGCGGGAGATGTCCTGTGTTGAAGAGGTTATGGTGAATGATTGTGGAACTACCTACAATTCCTAGCATAGTTGGACTGCAAGGACCTTCGAGAAGGCGGAAGACATTCCGATGGCTGAAGGGGTCAAGGTGTGTACTTGTGGATTACTCTAAAAGCCAATGGTGATTAGGCACAAGTAGATCTTCAAGGAAGCGGGAGATGTTCCGTATTGAAGAGGTTATGGTATAGTCTTGTAGAACTACCTAAAATTCCTAGTGTAGTTTGATACAAGGATCTTCGAGAAGGCGGAAGACATTCCGATGGCTGAAGAGGTTAAGGTGTAAACTTGTGGAGCTACTTGGTGTAGTGGGAAGCAAGGGAAATAGAAACATGGTGGTTGATGTTGAATTGGCATCATCACTAATTTAGAGTCAAGGTGGAGATTGTTGTGAAAGTGACTCAAAATTGGAGAAATTGAAGTTTGTTGAAGCTGTCAAAATCAGAGCAGGATTTGGGAAATCGGAGCACGACTTTTGGAACCAGAATTGGCACTTCCATTCGCAAAAAATCGGAGCACGATTTTGCGTTGTAACAGAAAAACAAATCTTATTTTTTGGCCTGATTTTATTCCAATTTATGAAAGATTCTTTTACTATAAATATAGGCTTTGTATCAGAGTAAACCAAGAGATAGAGGAGGCTGAAACAAGGGTTTAGAAAGGCACCAACAAAACTAGGGTTTGAGGGTTGATTCACCTTGGGAAACACTATTAGGATTGAGTCTCTTGGTTAAGGGAAGAGATTGAGACTTTGGATAGAATTAGGCGGGAGACTTATTCTTGTAACTCATTGATATCTCTTTTGTAAAGTTACTCATCATTATAGTGGAACAGAGGGCTGCTCTCTCCCCCAGATTAGGTCAATTTGGACTGAACTGGGTAAACAAATTCTTTTGTGTTCTCTCTTCTTTTCTCTCGCTGTTTTCTACTTTTGCTTGTGATTATAACTGTTACCCACTTGTATTGGTTGCTTGATTATTCCTTACTTCACACATCAAATATTTATTGGTGTGATTTTTTATCGAATTCGCAACAAGGTGAACTCCCTTTATGCTTCAATTTTTGGATAAGGCAATGAGTGACCGTTATGTAACACCATAAATCCCAATGCAAAATATATAACAAAATTCATAGTTCTAAATAAACTAAATACCGATTTCAAATAGAGTATCACAATTTCTTTACAAATGTTAAGCTAAGAAATTTCACATTCTATACTTTCACGAAACAATTACATTAAAATCGTAAATTACAAATATCTTGGAATTAAAGTTAAATATAGTTTGCTTCATCCTGATCATATTGAATTACTCTTTGGTATTTATAGATCATTACTTAGCTTACTTAGTGTTGGTTAATCCTGATCATTCTGAATTAAAGCTAAATAATGTTTGTTAATTTCTCTGTTATTTATAGGTCATTACTTAGCTTACTCTTGTGTGCCTCATCTCAAAATGATCTCATGTTGATCAATCTAGAAAATGTCATCCAGTCCCATCTTCAATTTCGTTGACTTCCTTCATATTATTAAATTCTACTCCCTTTGAATGAGTTTGCCATCATCCAGATCATTCTGAATAACTCCCAAACAAACAAACACTTAAGCTCTTACGATTTTTCGAACACGATAAACACACTACCATAACACCCATTCAAGTAATGCCACCAAATTTCATTGTAATGGTACCTTGTATAATATCTGGTTTTATATGACCACTAAGGTTATGTTTGAATTGATGGAGAGTGGTAGAATGGAATGGAGTAGGATACAACCAAATTTCATTGTTTTGTTTTGTGAAAAAAGGAATTAAATAGAATGGATTTTGATGGAACCTATTTCTTCAAATATCACCCATTCATCCAATTTTTCATTCCTCCGATTTAGGGGTATCCAATAGAATGGAACAAGTTAATAATCAAATTATAATTTTCTCCCTACTTTTTCTATTTCATTAGTAGTTCATCATTCCCTCATTTTTGTTTTTCTCTTCACCTTCTTCTTCATTCTGCGTGTTTGTCTTTTGATCGAGCATGCATATTGTCGTGAATTAGTAGATACATGTGAGCAGTGGCGTATCCAGGACCCTGGATCAGGGGGTGCAAAATTTTTAACTTCATTAATCAATGATAAAATTTTAATATATATAGGGGCTGCTAATTTACACTCACCTAAAAACACCAGATGTAAATTAGCAAGTTATACTAATTTAACGTAACTTTAATGTTAGCGAAAATACATTAGTTGCTATATTCATTAATTGACATATAAACACATAATTGAATCCATGTGTAAAATAACGTTAGAGTTAGTGCATAGAAATTAAACTCTTTTTCTTATCAATTTATAATTTAAACTACTATATTTACATAAATTTGTGCTACTTTTATCCAATAAAAGAATTGAAAATTCAAGTATTTATCACTAAAAATTCAAAAGAGTAATATCATGTACATTTTTTTTTACAAAAGTAATATCATTTACATTATATACAATTAATCATATCATAAGAAAAAGAATAAAAGTAGAACTATAGAATAGAATAAAAAGATTCCTCTAAAAAAAGAATAAAAAGATATTTTTTTAATAATATATATTATATAATTTATTTGTGAAGTTGTAACAAATATGTTTGACTAATGTAATGGATGATTAATTGTAGTAGCAGCCCCATCTTTATGTGTTTTTGGCTTTTAAGTGAAAATAAAAATCATCCAAAGATTAAAATAACTAACAACAGTTTAAAAGTCACACTAGTATGCCAATCAATATCGGAGCAAATTCGCACCAGTCAGGCCTAGTTTTTGGTGAGGTGCAAAGCAAAAGTACCAGGGTGTGCAAATAGCCATAACAATAGTATAATTGGTGTAAAATTTAGAAATCCAGGGTGTGCAGGTGCACACCCTCAAGACCAGCTAGCTCCGCCCCTGCATGTGAGGGTGAAAAGAATCACAAACAAAAATAAAGTGGTATGTGATGTTTAATATTCTAATATATGTTGCGGTGTCAGATCTTGATAATAAATATTGTACTACAACAAAGGATGAATGGGAAATTATGCTCAAAACAAACGAAGGAGTAGCAGCATATATAGAAACTAACAAGGTATATATATCCAGAAACTAGAGACGTTCACATAAATGACAGCTTGCATGCAGGAGAGATTCTAGTTGCTTAGAAAGTAATATTTAATTTTCATCCATGTTGATATTCCAAAATTCCTAATCTACAATATACAGATGTAATGAGTTTCGTTTTGAATTTCAGGTGTTCACCCTCGTGAGTAATCCAAGCTGAAATAGATTTATGCACTGCAAGTTCAACTAGACTCAAGTCTCACAAGTGTAAAATTGTTTGCTAAAATTTCCTGTTGTTTTACCATTTGAATGCATCAATCCATCATTCATGTAATATCAAGCATATATTTAGTGAATGCAATATTAGTAGACTTATACTGTTAATATTTTTGTTTCTCATATCATTTATATATGATTTTGCGAACTTCATTCCAAAAACATAAAAAAAAAACTCTCAAGCTAGGATCCACTTTTGAAGGATTCTGTGGATCATGAATAATGGATGTACATAAAACTTCAAGTTAAGGATTATCTTTAAGGCAACTTGTGCTGAATCCACTTAAGAAATAAGATAAAATGACACATCTTCCACTCTAATATACCACATAAATTCCATTGAGTTTCCAAAATTTTAAAAAATAATGATGAAACATCATCATTAGAAATCATCATGGCTGGACTGGACCACAATAGGCCAAACAAAGGGTTGGAACTCAATTCATCAAACGGGACTAAAGATCTAATGTATGGTCCTTTCGATTTCCTTTTCATGCTAAGATCTTATTATATTGTTTCCTATCATTTGTGTGTGCATCTAAATTTTAGATTTAGTGAGTAAATAATATAAACTTCATGACTTTGGATAGTCTTTTTAGAATCCTTGGTAATGTTAGTTATTCTGAAGTCCATGGAAATTGAGTTAGTGGAATTGGAATTATCGCTTCCATTATCATACATGTTGAAATTGAGTTACAATTTGGTGGAAACAAGGTCCATATGTAGATAGAATACATATCATTTCCTTAAACAATATATATGTAAAGTCCATGGAAATTGAGTTAGTGGATTTGGAATTTTGGATCCATTATTATACACGTTGGTATTGACCAAGACTAATAAAAAATAGTCTACTGTTTGGACTGAAGAAAAATAGTAAAAAAGAAGGCTGCCATAGCATGACACACAATTTCTCCCACTTTCTCTGTTTGTGCAATCATTTTCACTCCACTTTTTAACAGCACTATCTCTTGCTACCAATATTTAAATCCATTAGAAACATAGGAAACAATACATTGCTTCTTCTACATTCCTACCTAAGTATATCAAACACTAGTACAGCCATAAAGAATAAGCAAACCAACGAATCTATTAGCCTCTTGTTCCTTAACCAAATGAAGCATTTTTCTTTCTTTTTACCTATATTTTGGTATGTATACCTTCATCTCCTTCTTCTAGTCCTTTCTTTGAACTTGACTTGGTTTTGCCCAAACAAAACTGTAGCAGTAGCAGAGGCCTTCGCATTAGGAAACCAAACTGATCATCTAGCATTGCTCCAATTCAAAGAATCTATATCCAGTTACCCAAATGGAGTCTTAGATTCTTGGAATTCTTCTATCCACTTCTGCAACTGGAATGGAATCACATGCAACCTCATGCATCAAAGAGTTACAAAATTGAACTTAGAAGGATATAAGTTGCATGGATCCATGTCACCTTACATCGGCAATCTCTCACGTATAAGAAAAATCAACCTTGAAAACAATAACTTCTTTGGAAAAATTCCACAGGAACTCGGTCGGTTGTTACAGCTGCATCAACTTTTGCTCAACAATAACTTGTTTGCAGGAGAAATTCCTACAAACTTGACAAATTGTTCGAATCTTAAAGTTTTGCACTTATATGGAAACAATCTAACTGGCAAAATACCAACTCAAATTGGTTCTCTTCAAAAACTTATTATAGTGAACATTGGCCAAAACAATTTAACAGGAGGAATCTCGCCATTCATAGGTAACCTTTCTTCCTTGATAAGTTTTGGGGTTGTTTACAATAAGTTAGAGGGAGATATTCCACGAGAAATATGTCGCCTAAAAAACTTGATAATAATAACCGTTACTGACAACAAATTATCAGGTACATTTCCATCTTGTCTCTACAATATGTCATCTCTTACATTGATCTCAACAGCAGATAATCGCTTTAGTGGCTCTCTTCCATCAAATATGTTCCAAACTCTTCCTAATCTCCAATCTTTTGAAATAGGAGGAAATCAAATCTTAGGTTCAATCCCAACTTCCATTGTAAATGCTTCTACTTTGACATTATTTGACATTAGTGGAAACCTTTTTGTTGGACAAGTTCCATGTCTAGGGAAGCTACAAGATCTTTATTTGCTAAATATTGAAACAAACATTCTAGGTGACAATTCAACTAAGGATTTAGGGTTTTTGAAAACTTTGACAAATTGTAGTAAGTTACAAGTGCTTAGTTTAGATGCTAATAATTTTGGAGGTTTCCTGCCAAATTCTGTGGGCAATTTATCCTTACAACTTAGTGAACTATACCTTGGGGGTAATGAGATATCAGGAAAAATTCCAGAAGAGTTAGGAAATCTAGTAAACTTAATTCTCTTGAGCATGGGACATAACCACTTTAAAGGAATTATTCCGGCTAGTTTTGGAAAGTTCCAAAACATGCAAAGGTTAGATTTGCATCAAAACAAGTTATCAGGGGATATACCATCTTTCATAGGAAACCTCAGTCAATTGTATGATTTGCATATGGGAGAAAACATGTTAGAAGGAAATATTCCTTTGAGTATAGGGGAATGCCAGTTGCATTATCTAAACCTTTCACTAAACAACCTTCGAGGAGCCATACCCTTAGAACTTTTTGGAATTTTTACCTTAAAAGGATTGGACTTGTCACAAAATTCATTGTGTGGTCGTTTACCTGACGAAGTGGGTTTGCTAAAAAATATTGATAAGCTAGATGTCTCTGAAAATCACTTGTCAGGTGACATTCCAAGAACCATCGGTGACTGCATAACCTTAGAGTATCTTCATTTACAAGGCAACTCCCTTCATGGAACCATACCTTCCACTATGGCATCTCTCAAAGGTCTTCGGTATTTAGACTTGTCAAAAAATCAGTTGTCTGGATCAATTCCTAAAGGTTTGCAGAATATTTCTTTTCTAGTATACTTGAATGTATCCTTCAACATGTTGGAAGGTGAAGTTCCAATCAAAGGTGTCTTTCAAAGTGAAAGAGGGTTAGAAGTGACTGGAAATCATAAGCTTTGTGGAGGAATTTTAGAGTTGCATCTATCGCCATGTCCTGTCGACCTTATTAAACCTACAAAACACCATAATTTTAGGTTGATAGCAGTTATAATTTGTGTGATTGCTTTCCTTCTTATACTGATGTTTATTCTAATGATGTACTGGATGAGGAAAAGAAATAGGAAATCATCTTCTGATACAGCAACGACTGACCACCTAACTAAGGTTTCATACCAAGAACTACATCATGGAACTGATGAGTTCTCGGATAGAAATTTGATTGGATCTGGAAGTTTTGGTTCTGTATACAAAGGAAATATTGTATCACAAGATAAAGTTGTTGCTATTAAGGTTTTGAACCTCAAAAAACAGGGAGCTCATAAGAGTTTTATTGCTGAATGTAATGCACTCAAAAATATTAGACATCGAAATTTGGTCAAGGTTTTAACATGTTGTTCTAGTATTGATTATAAAGGTGGAGAATTTAAAGCTTTAGTTTTTGATTACATGAAAAATGGAAGCTTAGAACAATGGCTTCATCCAAGGACAATGGATTCAGAGAATCCTAGGACATTGAACCTTGTTCAAAGATTAAATATCTCCATTGATATTGCTTCTGCACTACATTATCTTCATTATGAATGTGACAAATTGGTCATTCATTGTGATATCAAGCCAAGCAACGTCCTTCTCGATGATAATATGGTTGCTCAAGTGAGTGATTTTGGCATTGCAAGACTCATCTCATCCATTGACGGTACCTCTTATACGGAAACTAGTACAACTACATTATCAGGGACCATTGGCTATGCTCCCCCAGGTATATTATGAATTCTTGAGTCATTTAGTGTTTCTTGAATTCTCCTATATTTTGATCTACACTAATGATTTTATTAGTTACAACATGATATATTAACAATTTGTTACAAATATTTTAGAGTATGGAATGGGTTCTGAAGTGTCAACATATGGTGACATGTATAGCTTTGGGATGCTCATGTTGGAAATGATTACTGGAAGAAGACCTACAGATGAAAGATTTGAGGATGGTCAAAATCTACGTACGTTTGCTGAAAATTCATTAGCTGATAATCTTTCACAAATTTTGGACCAACATCTTGTACCAAGAGATGAAGAAGCAGCAATAGAAGATGGAACTAGTGAGAATCTTATTCCAACTGTAAAGAATTGCTTAGTTTCACTTTTAAGGATTGGACTTGCTTGTTCAAGAGAATCACCAAAAGAAAGAATGAACATTGTAGATGTTACTAGAGAGTTAAATATGATCAGAGCAATCTTTCTTGATGGTAGGACAAACTGCTGATTAATTGTTTTTGTAGTTTTAACTGTCTTTTCTTTTATCTTCCTATAAATTACAAAATTCCTAAACTGAAATATATACCAAGTAATGAGCTACTTCTTTAATTTCAGGTGTTCATGGTGGCAAGTAATTAAACCTGAAATAAATTTCCGCTGTCATTTGGAATAGAGACGTGTATGCAGTATGTGGCACATTGATGATAGGCCAATCTAAGAAATCAAATAAGAAAGATTGGACTTCCATGCCAGTTCGAACGGGAAGGAAGTTATAATTTTGAAACCTACGAGCTGTAGATCGCGTAAACAAGAAATCTAGAGATAGAGCTGCAGGATAGACATCTATTGAGTAATGGAGAGCTTAGGCAAGTTTAAAAGTTTAATCTGCTGATGCAAAATTGTTCAAAAGTTTTCTTCTGGTTCAAGCCATTAGAACGCATCAATATCTGTCCTTCTGTAACGTCTACCATATATGAATTTGATTTTCCAAATTTTAATGCAAAAGCATCATATGCTGCAAAAACAAATATGTTTTTCTTACCATACCCGCTATTTTTTTTTTGTTTGTGTTTGGGATAATGTATAAACTGGTTTTTGAAGCGTGAAATTCATTAAAGGTCCGAGAAAGATAGTGCTACATGCAGTTATACAAATTAATAGGTATATATGTTCCACAATAAAAGTGGATTGTGTCTGTATAACTCGACAGGGCGACACTCCTCTACCTTCATAACTCATAAGGGCGCATCCAAACGGCACAAATTGATATGCATACGTCCAAACTCGATATAGTGCGTACAAATGTTTTGCAAAGACTTTTATTCAGTCTGTTTCAGGTGATTCCATAATTTAGAGTTCATTAATTTCGTATGTAAAGTCATTTGATAAAATCAAAATTCCACTCCTCTTATCCATCAATAGCAAGGTGAGAAACCTCACCTTCATCCTCCTTACAACACACCACCAAAGCACCCGCATCCCCATACTCCTTAGACACAACTTGCACGGAGTCGTCATTGTTCTGCGGACAATCCCTCTTGAAGTGACCAAACTTGTGACACTTAAAGCACTCATACCTCGAGTTGTTACCGCCCTTTGAGTTTCTTTGGTTACCTCTACCACCACCTCTTGAGACACTAAGGCCTTCATTGTTTTCATCCACTCTCAAGTCCTTGGACTTGGTCAACTTCTTGGTTCTCAAAGCCGTTTGAACTTCTTCCAAGGTAACAGTGTCTTCTTTGCCATAGAGCATGGTATCCTTAAAGGATTCAAATGATCTCGGTAGAGCACACAACAAGAGTGTAGTTTTGTCTTCGTCCTCAATTTTCACCTCAATGTTCTCCAAATCATCAAGGATTTTATTGAACTCCGTTAATTGCTCTGTCACGGTCTTTGACTCCACCATCTTGAATGAGTAGAGTTTTTGCTTAAGGAATTGTCTATGAGCCAAAGATTTGGTCATATACAAGACTCCAACTTTGACCGCATCGATGTCGCGGTTGGTTCCTTCGCGACATCCCTCAAAACTTTGTCCCCGAGGCACAAGACAATGGCACTCCTAGCCTTGTCCACCATCTCGGTCTTCTCCGCTTGTGTCATGGTGACCGGCAACGCACCTTCACCCTTCAAAGCTTTCTCACACTTTTGTTGTATCAACACCGCTTGCATCTTCACCTTCCATAACCCAAAGTCATTACTTCCGGTGAACTTCTCGATGTCCCACTTTGAACCCATGGTACTCACTAAACCAATCTACTCCTTTGCCCCACGGTGGGCGCCAATTGTTGTGAATCCTAGCTCGAATCTCACACCAATGAATAACAAGGATGTGTGGAGCAAAGGAAAGGAGTAACCACACTATCAAAGTAAACACAAGCAACAACAAAAACAACAGACCTAAAAGGTACTAAGTGTAGAGCTAAAGACAATGACACAAACACTAACAAAGCATAAAGAGATATGGAAGCTTAAAGAGAAAAACAAACACACAAGATATGGTAACCGAGTTCAGTCAATATGACCTACTCTAGGGGAGATAGCAGCTCTCCAATCTACTATGAAAAAATGTTACAAAAGGTTACAAGAAACTAGACTTAGTTCTTAATCTCTACCTTTTGCTTGACTCAACACTCTCATATGATTTTCCCTCACCCAAGGTGATTACAATGTTTATCCCAACCCAAGAGACTCTCCTTACAAAGGTACTCAACCCTCAAGTTCCCCCCTTTGTAAATCATAGACCTCTTGTTTCAGCTTACCTTCAAAGAATGCAGAAAAACACTTATATACTAGTCACAATCGTGTCACGATTTGGTCCAATCGTGTCACGATTTGGCTTTTCCAACCGTTGTGACTAATTCCTTTCAGGTAATCTTGCTGAGGAAGTTGTTGAATCGTGTCACGATTTCCCAAATCGTGTCACGATTTCCCATCTCAAAAGACATGCTCCCAGCCAAGCCAATCGTGTCACGTTGCCCAAATCGTGTCACGATTTCTGGGCTGCTTCTGCTTTCACAATTTGAAGCCAATATTTAACGGTTAATGTTAAGATGGTTGTCAATAATGCATTAATGCTGCAACATGGATCTGCTAGACTACAGTGATATTGTCTTAATTGAAAAAAACATATGATGCTTATATGATTTCAAATGAAGTTATACCGATACTATTGGAAATTCCTTATTGTTTCCAACTATGCTCCCCCATTCCCACTTCCTATAACATGACTGCAAGCTAAGACAATAGCCAATTTCAATTGTCACCAAGGACAACATCCAACCTGACATTAGCCACTACAAACCTGCAGCAAACCAAGAACTCTTCTACTAAAAACTTTAATCAACAGATCAAGTGATTCTCTAGATTAAGCTCTTCATATCTCAAAATCAATATTTTCACTGACTTCAGTATTGCCATGATCTGCATAATAGCCTCAACTTCAATCCCTTTATAATTATTCAACTACTACCAATAACAACAAATGAAAGCTATTGTACAAGAAAAAGGCACTATTATGGAACAACAGGCTACCATCAAAGTGATTAACAATCACTTTCTTGAAATTTCACTACTTTTCCTTGCAAAGATTAGATTCACTTCATGATTATTTTTTCTGCATTTCATTATACGTTCTTTATTACATTAACCAAGTGTTCTAAATGATGAGTCAATAATTAGTGTTTTTTATATAATATTTGAGTTTATTTTATTAAGATTTTATTTGTTGTTATTTCCTTTTATTTTCTTTTTAAAACTATTTTACTTCAATCGCAAGTTTTTATATTTCAGGAACGAATATTCAAAAGATTGAGTCTTGGAGCAAAAGAAAGGAGATTTGAAGCTAATTTGTGCTAAAAGTATGAAGATCTCATACAAAAATATCTTGTACAAAAAGTTTGAAGATCCTTCACCAAAATATGAAGTAGGGCGCGCCCCTTTATGTCCTTTTGCTGCTTTTGCTTCTTCGACCAGCTGCCTATTTTAGTATTTCTGACCTAGAGTCCATGGTTTCTTGTGCAACACTTTAGTGGTTTATTTCTTAGGGCTTAAGTCAATGTTGGACTATAAATAGAGCAGCCATCAAGCTTGTATAATCATCTTTTGTTCTTGAGAATAATAAGTGACAATTGTTCTTTTAATAAAAGTTCTTCTTTTTATTTATTTATGTTCTTCTTCTTCTCTATGTCTACAATGAACATGAGTGGGTAGACTTCTTCTTGTCTTGGGATTGTTGGATGAGTCTAATGACTAAATCCTAATCAAACTAAACCTCTAACCCTAACTTTATATAAACCTATTTTCTAATCTAAATTCACCGTTCTTATAATCAATAACAAATATTAAGCGATGAATCGAGAGATGAAGTTTTAATATTGGAACAAGTGAATTTAGACAAGGATTGCGAAACATGAGAATAGTCTAGCAAACCTTGAGACATATAAAGTTTCGAGCCCAAGGCGTCTTTATTATTATTATTTTTTCTTAAACAAAAAAATACAATCTTTCTCAACTGAACTTTCTCTTAATCATTCTTGAAGTTAATTAAATTAACCAACTCCATATCGAAACGATACTCTCTTTTTACTACTTCGGTAAACCGTGCACTTGCGGATTTATCTCATCACTAACAAGACTCGTTGTCTCTCTATAGTATATGTGCGTGTAAAAGCATAGTAAAACATGAGTTAGTCATGCTGTGCTCGTGATTTTCGGGTGTCAGAATCATTGATTAGATTCGAACCTTGAATCATTGAACTCTCATCTTTTATTCGCGGGAAGGGAAAAAGTGAGTAAAAACCCTTAAGACCTTGGATTCGGAGGTTGGTTTCGATTGGGGAAAGTGTTAAGCACCCTAACCGACTATGGTATTCCATAGGAACCTTCTACCTATTCTCTAATCTTGCGCTAAATTGATTTTACTTATATTAAAAAAGTTAAGAGTTAAAGTGAAAGAAGGGAGAAAGAAGAAGCATGTTTTTGGTTATTTTTATTGATTTGGAAGGGTCGAAACCCTTTGCCTACTTACCCAAATAAATCGGGATCAAAATCAAGTAGTTCGGCTAAAGAACTTATTTGATGAGTTGAATTGATTTTAACATTTTTGAAAGAAGGGTTTTAAGAAGAGATGAGAGGCCTCAAGGCATGAGAAGAAAATACGATGAAGTTGGTTATTTTTAATTATACGAAATCCATGTCTAATGTGGATATTAAATTAATTAACATTTGATTAAGGAAAATAAAAAGAAAATCACTTGGATTACATACCAAGGTTTACTTGAAAGAAATTGAATTTGACTTGATTGACTTTTTTTGAAGAAAATATTTTTTCTAAGCTAACGACGAAATCGCGTAACGGCGGAATAAAAATAAAAGGGCGTAAAGCGATAAATAAAGTGGTGTGTCGGTGCGCGTGTCAGTGCGTGTGCCGGTTACATATTACATACCCTAAATACATTCTATGGTCTCAAAAGAAAAAATGCGCGAAAAATAAATTACATCAATTCCCTAATTATACACACTAAACCAAAAATAAAAATAAAACAAAATAAATGTCAAGAAATTTAAATATGCATGCAATATTGACAACAAGACCATAAAATGCAAATATATGAAATAACCCTAAATGCAAAATAACAAAATTAAAAGGAACAAAAATGCATGAATTTTTTTTTTAAAAGGTTTAAATGAATAAAAATTATATGAAAGGGAAATTAACTATGAACTAAGCGAAAAAAAAAAATACATGATGCTAAAAATTAAGACATTAAAAAAATGTATGAAACATGGTTTAAACATCATATGAATTAATTAATTAAAATAAAAGAAATGCATGAAATTAAAAATAAAATTACTACAAAACAGAGGGGTGCAGAAAGCCAGAAGGGGGTATGCAACAGCAAAAGAGTAGAAACAATGGGGAATGGGCTGGATATGGAGCTGGGCATGGGTACTGGGTCGACCCATGGGTGACCCGCCCAGCTCCCATTAATGAATATATAAGGTTTTCTCCCTTATTTCATTCATTTTTTTCAAAACACCCTTCTCTCTAAAAACAAAACTAAAGAAAATGCTCTCCCTTCTCTCTAGGAGGGACTCGCCGGAGAAGGAGAAGTGGAGGCGGAGAAGGAGCTCCGGCGCGGTGGTCGGCCGGAGGGCCGCCGCGCCGGAGCGGTCAAATACCTTATTTTTTTAAAAAAATTTACGTCAACTCCTTCCTCTCCTTCTTCTAATAACAAATCCAACCTTAGATTTCGTAGAAACACCACAACCAACCCTAGTTCTACACTTCAAGGTTCAACACAAAAACATGAAAAATTACCTCTTGTTGTCCGTTCCTTTTTTGGTTCGTTCTTGCGGATTCTGTTTTTCCTTGCTTCTGTTTCGGTTCTGCCTTCACGTTTTTGATTTTTTGCCTTGCTCTTCTCCGGTTCGGTTTTACTGTGTTCCGTTCGGTTTTGATGTGTTTGAGTACGATTTTGTCACTTTGATTCGGCTTTGGTACTTTGATTCGGTTTTGGTATGTTGTTGTTTGTGGATCCGAAAAAAATGTATTGTTGAGGTATTTGGTTGTTGGATTTGGTACTGTAATGGTTAGGGTTTGGATTTGTTGGTGGTTTACGGTTTGGATTTGGTGGATGTTGGTTCAGATTTGATGATATTGTTGTTGTTGTTTTGGTTCGGCCTTGCTATTGTTGTTGTTGTTGTTGGCCGAAAATGAATTTTTGTGTGGGCTAGGGTTTGGGATTTTTCCTCTTCTCTCACTGATCTCTGTGATCGTGCTTGAGTTCGTCACCAAATGGTGATGAACTCGCACTTGAATTGCAGAGAAAAATGATTCAATGATGATGGTTCCTTGATGAATCACTGAGAATCATTTTTTAAAAAAAAAAATTTGTTCTTGGTGTTCTTGGTGAAAAAGAAAATTTTGATCTGTTTTTCTTTGTTTGTAATTTCGAAATCTGTTTTTTCTTGGAAACTGTGACTGACTGATTTGTGTGATTCTGACACACTATGTACCTGATGTCCGGAAAAGACCAAACTACCCTTGCTCTTTCTTGGAGGAAAAGTTGGATTGGACCAATGATAAATGGACATGTGTACAAGGACTTAAAAAAAAATAATAATAAATAAAAGACTGATAAATAAATAACAACACATTAAATAAATGAAAAAAATAAATGACTCAATAACTAAATAATAAATAAAAACGAAAATTTAAATAATAAAACAAAAAAATGTCCCGTCGGAACCAAAAATGAGGTATTTTAAAATACCTCTCTGCCGAAATTTCATCTGATACGACTGAGATTACGCGGCTTTTTACGCTAATTAAAACGATAAATCAACGACGTGAATAAAATAAACTTTACGAACGCAAACAAAACGCTACGCTAAAAAACGCACAAAACGCGAGTAAAAATTACGAAATTAAAACGCGAGCGACATAAACGACGAACGAAAAAATAAACGCGACTGCAAAAAACGAACAAACACAGATATCACGGGAGTTCGCGCGCGAACGGACGACTGAAAAAAAAACGATCAACGTACAAATAAAATAAAATGAATCGGTCAAAAATTAGGGTACGACACATGCCAATACTACTAAAGATAAATAAGGCGAGCATAGAAGATAATAAAAACATTATATCACAACTCATAAAACTAGTATTATTTTCAATTTGATTCATTATATCATAACTCAAACTGTAGGATATGAAAAGAGCATCACTGTCATGAGTTTCAGGAAGAGAATTAAAAAGCAAAATAAAGGTTTAAGAAGACAAAGGTGGTTGTTGATTCGTGAGAAAACTAGTGAGAAGTTGCCTCAACTCTTCATCCCTCTTCTTCTTCAAATCTATTAACTGAATCATCTCTTCTTGTTGTCTTGCCAAACGCCTGAGTTCCTTTTGATCCTTCAAGTGTTGCTCTTTTAACCAAACCAGAACATCATGATCACTTTCTTTTCTTCCTTTTTCTTCAATCGCTTCTCTAGCTTCTGCTTGAGCAGAAATATCAGAGTGAAACTGAAGATCTTGTTGCACAACAGTTACATTGTTGAATGAAGAGACTTTTCTTCTGATAGAAAAGTGTTTGCTTTCACCTTGAGTCACCATAAATCTTTGCTTATTTGCTTCGATTTGCATCTTCAGAATCTTCCTCCAAACTCCCTATTGAAAGTTCAAAATCTTCTAAAGAGGATGGAGAACATTGGTTGATTAAATACTTAGATTTTAACACAGGCTTACAATCCTCAATAGACATGGAAGGAGCATGAATATGTTCATCAGCTATCATACAATCATGAGCAGAACTTTCAGCAGGAACATCAACACAAAGCTTTCCAACATTAAGAAGGTCAACAAGATTGGGAGGAAATCCAGGTGGAACACCAACATCATTACAACTACTGTTAGTTTTTCCTACATGAGATCTGTACTTCCTTGAACTTTGACTTCTCTTCCGCTTCACAATGTTCTGAACAAAATCGACATGACCCAATACCGATTGCTTCCATATCGTGTGGTAACATCTGCCTCAAAAAGTCTTGGTGGAAAATACAAATTTTGATCAAATATAAGCCTACAATAGTTTTTCCAAGCCATGAGTTTAGTCTCATTGAATCTAGGCACATAACTTGGAACATCTTGATCCATTCCAAATTGCATAGCAACTCTATGTGGCAAATATTGCTCTATAGAGTCGAATCCAACAAGCTCGAAAGCTCTCAAGCATACAACAAATGAGAGCATTTGTTTATCCAAATCTTTCTTAAATGGTACCGAAAGTGCATCATTTGGATAAAACACACCGCATTTATCAGCATATCTAAAATATGGACGCCGGAGAAAATCATCCATAGCCGAGTCTAATGCCAGCTTAACATTGTCAGTTTTCAAGGCCTGAACCTTATGCCACCTAAACAATAAAGGGTCTCCGTGATCAATCAACATAGGTTCTGGCTGTAAATTTTTGAACCTCTCCCACACCCAAGTCTGAACTAAGTAAAAGGGTGATTGAAGAGTAACTTATAAAGGATATCTATTACCACCAACAGATAATTTTGACAAATCAACAATTGTTTTCTTAAACAAACTTAAATCCTTATAAATACTAGCTAAAACAGTTGGTGCCAAAGCAATAGAATTTCCTCTAGCAAGATGAATAGCAATAGAAAACAAAGAACTTTTCACCAAAGATTTATGAGGAAAAACAAAAGTCTGAACTAAGTAAACGCTTCATGCTCAATATCACTACCTTTGTCAATGAAAAAATCCATCCATTTTGATGCGGTAGCGTGACATCTGTTACTCTCCCCAGATATTCTACTCTCCCCAAGTTTCTGTCTTGCAAGTATGAACTTCTCTTCCACCTCTCTCATTTCCCGGCCTTTAACTTCGATGAAAATAGGATCACCAATGACAGGGTAACCCCCTAAAACCATAACATCCTCCAAACTAATCGTCGCCTCACCAAACGGAAACACAAATGTATTTGTCTCACAACCCCATATAGCAAGTTTTGATTTTTCATTATGCGGCACTTGGTACTCATTATAGCATCAAAGATACCTACTTTCTTCCACTAAGATTCATATTTTGGTTTAAGTTGATCAACCCAATAAACCTATTTCTCTTGTGGGTGACGCCATCCATTGAAATGGAATTTCAAAGGCCACTCATTTGGATCAAACACATAAGACATTGATGATGGGTTGAAACCAAAAGGTGTTTGTTCATGAATGGAATTTGAAATGGGTTTTAGAAAATGGGCCGTTCTAAGAGTTGCTTCACTGTGACCAGTAGGTGATTGCATGAAATCTTCCCTCACCTCCATCAATGGTTGCTCATTCATCATGGGTATCACTCTGTTCTTGAAAAAGCTCCAACCTTTACTCAGAAACAAAACAAGAATGAGGTATTTTGTAAGAAAATGGTTGCTTTGTGAAAGGCTGCAATACAACGTTGTTGGCACAAAGAATGTAGTACAGCAGTAGCATGTGACAAGAAGGAGAATGATGAAAAAGGAAATCCCCAAATTATCCTTTTCTGCTTATGATTTGAAACTATCAATTCTCAAACTAAACAAAACAAGTGCGGTCATTTAAATCATGTGGAGGGGTTGGTTTGTCTTTTTCTAGTGTGATGGCATTCTCCTTTTCGGCAAGAGTTATGGTGCATAAGCCATAACTTATGCACCATGCATAAGGACTTGTCAACCATCAGATCATCAATAATCCTACGGTTCACAGCTCACACCCCACATCCCACACTTTCATCAGAAAATTCATTCTTCATCCATTGCTCGCGCCGGAAAATTCATTCTTCATCAATTCATTCTTCATCCATTGCTCGCGCCGACCATTGCTCCGCCGTGGTTTTCCGGCTACGTCACAGCGACTCAACTGCTCCGACTCGGCGATTCAACTGCTCCGACTCAATTCTTCCGGCGTTGCTCTCTTGCTCGCGCTCGAACTTGCTCCGACGTGGTTTTCCGGCTAGGTGATGGCGTGACTCAACTGCTCCGACTCAATTAGGTCACGACCTGATTTCACCGGCATTTAACCTTGCTCGCCGCATTTAACCTTGCTCGCCGCTCCGGTTATCTTCCACGAATTTCACCCTCGCATTTTCAGGTAATCAGTAAATTGAACTTAGGGTTCCTTCATTCAAATCCTGCTATAAATCCTTTTTTAGTATGTGATTTGAATTTGCCTTGTGACTAAACAAGTAGTGATGTTTGAATTTTGATGCTCTTTTATGGGGGAGGCACTGGTATGCAAGACAATTTTCCATTTTTTTATGATTTCTGTTTATAGAACTATGCTCTGTTAGTCTGTTTGGAATATTTCAGCACTTCACTTCAAATTCCTTGACCAATCTAAATGTGAATTATTGTGAATTATAATGTTTTGGATCAATGGAAAATTTAATGATGTGTTTGTGTATCCTCTTCTACATGCTCTCTGCATTTTTATGTTGAAAATTTGTCTACTATGAGGATTTCCCTAAGATCTTAGCTAAGTCTTTTTATTAGGTGGATGATAAATCATATAGGTTGATCTGGGTGTTTAAGTTATGTGGCCCTTGAGGTAGGGCAGTGCCTTAAACTGTTTCTAACTAAATATAAGATGCGCCTAATTGAATCCTTAGTATCCATTTATATATGTGAAACCATTTTCATGGCCAACCAAATGGTATTGGCAATAAAGCTGAAGCTTTAGGCTTCCTCGTCTGCAAGGCTTCAAATTTTATTTCATGTTAGTATGTTATACATGTAGAGGCTGCCCAGGTTTATAAGTGGGTTTTTTCTTCTTCATAAAAATGCAACTATTGTTCATTACATCTCATTACACGATCATATGTTATATATGTTGGTTCACTGTATTTGGCACTGGAATATGTTTTCGAGATAGCCATACACCTTATTCAAGCTCACTTACTGATATTTCCGTCTAATTGCGACATTAGTTGAATGAGAAGTCACTGCTTTACAACACACCTTTCAAATTGCTCTAGACCGTGGCTTAAGTCAAGTTGTCTTTGAAAGTGGTTGTCAGATAACTGTGAATGCAGTAAAGATAATTGTTTTCATGAGAATGAGTTAGGTATGGGATTTATTGTCCTCTAGTGCTCGTTTCGTTCTATATTATATTTGGGAGTTTTGGGAGATGGATTGAAGCATTAATTACTCTCTTTGAAGATGATGATGATAAAGAACAAGAAATTAGAACTGAAGTTTTTACACTTGACAAGGTTGATGATAATTATGATGATGCTGATAATGATAATGACGGGCTTTCCAATGTTGATGTTTTGGATGCAGAACTTCAAGAAAACCTTTACCCAAGTGTTGAAGATAATGATCGACTTGATGAAAGGGTTGTCACAGTTGACATTAGAAGCAAAAGTTTTAGTTGTTCATGTCGTATGTTTGAGAACAGGAGCTTTTTATGTCGACATGTTTTCAAGATCTTGGAGTTCTTAGGTGGTTGTGTGCAATATCATTTTTTGAAGACAATACCTGCACAATATGTTTTAAAGCGTTGTACTAGAGATGTGCGTCTGTCTGTCGATAAGCTGAAATCGACCGTCATTGTTGGCACTGAAGACACCACTCAAGCACAACGATATCAACAAATTTGTGTTGTTACAGTTCAACTTTCTACACGTTTTTGTGCAGATCCAGAGTCGTCTAAATTTTTTCTCGACGGTGTTCTTGAAGCTGGAAAAAAGGCAGAGGAGTTGCTTCTTTCTAAAGGTATTCGTACAAGCCCGACACCATCTAAGTCTTCAAAAGTAGCTGTTGTTGGTGAAACATCTGTTGGGGTGAAGCCCACCGCACCAAAGTTCAAAGAAAGACCAAATCCAATTAAGTCAAAGAAGCGTCTTAAAAGTGATTATGAAAAAGCTAGAGAAAGGCAGAAATTCCTTATCAATCGGAAGAAACAAAAGAGAGATGATGAAGCTTTATTGGGGATTGTGGCCACTGATTGATTGTTTTTATAAGTTTGGTTTTTTAGGTTATAAGTTTGTACTGATTGATTTTGGTCACTGATGGATTGGAAATTATACATTTTCACATTCTTTATTTTTATGTATTGATGATTATAGTTTGGATATGATTTAAATGAAATTATACATTTCACATTATTTGGTTTTATGTATTGATGATTATAGTTTGTTACAAAACCATTAAGTACATCTAATGGTTTTTCAGTACAACACATAAAAACCATTTCAACAGGAAAATGGTTTTAGGATTATAGGAAAAGTGAGGTGTCTGGAGTTTGAATCACGACACTTGCAAGATTATAAGATTGGGCAACAATTTTAAATGCAATAATTGTGTACCATAAGTATGAAACAATTTGTTTCATAGTCTTGTTCTACTACAAAACCATTAAGTACACCTAATGGTTTTTCAGTACAACACATAAAAACCATTTCAACAGGAAAATGGTTTTAGAATTATTTTGGGCACCGGATTATAGGAAAAGTGAGGTGTCTGGAGTTTGAATCACGACACTTACAAGATTATAAGATTGAGTAATTATTTTAGATGCAATTATTGTGTACCATAAGTATGAAACAATTTGTTTCATAGTCTTGTTCTACTACAAAATCATTAAGTACACCTAATGGTTTTTCAGTACAACACATAAAAACCATTTCAACATGAAAATGGTTTTAGAATTATTTTGGGCAATAATTGGTTCAAAATACGTGCTATTTCTCAATTTGAAAACTATTATAATCTAACCTTTTTTTTCCCTAATAAAAAGTCATGTTATCAACTTTCCACAATTTGATTTTACACGTTATTTTAACCTTTAGATTTCGCATGGATTATGAACTTATAAGCATGGTAGTATAATTTAGTTACAAGTGATAAAGCCATACACAACAAGGAAATTACAAGGGTGAAATTCAGTCAAACAAGCAGCGTAGCAATCAAAGCATGGTCACTGCGAGCATATTTGTCTGCAAAAGGATTTCATATTTGTTCTATAGGCTTATCTGCCTGGTTCTAAAGAGAAAAACACCAAACCAGGTTATTGTTTTTTTCCAGTTTTAATTTGTTATCCACCTTGTTCTATAGGCTTATCCGCCTGGTTCTAAAGAGAAAAACATCAAACCAGGTTATTATTTTTTCCAGTTTTAATTTGTTATCCACCTTGTTCTATAGGCTTATCCGCCTGGTTCTAAAGAGAAAAACATCATTTGGTTTACCGGGTCAGGTATATGCCCCGAGTCTTGGATATTTCTTAATTTATTTCCTATTTTGGCTTAAAAGAATTTTTTTTTGTTCTTTTCAACAGATTATCCACCTTGTTCTATAGGCTTATCCACTTGGTTCTATAAAGAAAAACACCATTGTTACACTAACAATTGGTATAGAGAGCCTGGGTTAAATCTAAGGGAAACACATTAAATCTAAAAATAATTCATTTAATTATCATTAATGATGGCATCAGACAAATGCATCGAATACAAATTTTTAAACATGTTCTCATTATTTTATGGGAAATGTTAACTAGTGGATTGGTTTAAATGGATTGGATTGGTTTTCGGTTCAAGAAAATGTGAACTTGATACATATCCAGAAAATGTTCAACATCTTTAATCAAACTCAATAATATAAAAACATTAAGACAAATTCGAATTCAAGTTGCAGTTGCTTATTGTGGAACATATTCCGATTCTGAAATCCATAACTCTCCCTTTCTTCACATTCTTTCTCATTTTGGACCAGTCTTTGAATGATTCCATTTGTTTATTGTCACCCTCCCATTCAGCAAGCAACTTCATGCGAAAGACTTCACAACTGTCCACAAGTCTCTCCTTTGCAGACTGAAAGCATGAGCCCTGTTATCCGAGCAATACAAAATCTCCTCCCTACATTATTATAAAGCATTTTGCATTTAGCATTTTCAGGGAACTAAGAAATAAGACAAACTTTCTACTAAATTCTACTGAACTATAGCTTTATAGATCCTCCTATTTGTACTCCAAAACCATTAAGTACATCTAATGGTTTTGGAGTACAACACATAGAAACCATTTCCACAGGCAAATGGTTTTGGAATTATTTTAGGGCAGCGGATTTTGATTTTTCCAACAAATGGTTCCTGACTAACAACAAGTCATTGGATTCAGACTTCATGTGTTATAAGTCATTGGATTTCTCCAACCATAGCCTAACTAAAGATTTCAATTTTAAAAAAATGAGTGATAAATCAACTTACTCATCATGTGAAATGCTCCATACAAATGTTGATATATCCTTCTGCATCTTATTTGCATTTGACTCAGATCCTTAAACAAGTAGAACATGAAAGGTTTGATATTTCATGTTCACTTGTACATTACTATCTGAGACCGAAAGCTTTCTTCTTTGACACCAAATGCATGATAACCACACCCCGATAAGCACTATTATTACTCACACAAGCTATAAATGCTAGCAATAGCCAAGTACAAACCAAATGCAAACTAGTATGCAAAGAATTGGTATGTATACAAAACGGAATGCCATAATTAGCAGAATAACAAATACAGAAAAAATAACAAACAAGCATTCAATCACTGAGCTGAATTACAACTAGAATTGTTAAAAACAGCTCCAAAGCAAATCAACACTCTGAAACCATTTCCAGAGCAAAATGGTTTCAGAGTAAAACTTGCGAAAACCATTTACACAGCATATTGGTTTTCATAGTAAATTGTTTTTCTATATGATTTTTAAACAAAACATACTAATCACACTATGAAACCATTTCCAGAAATTAAACTATTTTAGTTGATTTTCGCCAATTCGAAATTAAGCTGTAATTTAGGGTTACAAATGCAATTACTTTCCAGAAACCATTTCCAACTAGCAGATGAAATTAAACTGATTGTAATTACTTGAAAGCACAAGATAATTTCAAACCTGTTTTGTTTTCATCATTTTGCTGTTTTGTTGAAGATGATGAAGATGCTTGCGTCGATGATGATGAATGCCGTTATGTTGAATTCGATTTCCGGTGATGGAAGTTTGTTTCCGACGTGATTTGCAGTGGTGGAAGTTTGCGACGTGATTGTTAACGTTTCCGTCGTGATTTGCTTGCGGTGGTGAATGCGGTTTCCGACGTGAATGCGGTTGTGATGAATGCGGTGGTGAACGACTGTGTTGTTGAGTTGAATGACGGTGACGAAAACGGTTTCCGGTGGTGGAAGTTTGTTACCGGTGGTGGTTGAAGTTGGGAATGGAGAGAAACGCGCGTGATGCTTTGTTTTTCTTTTGTAAATTTGCTTTTTTCACCTGTTTTTCTTTGGTGTGTAGGAAGTAATTCTGTTGGGCTAGCTGCATAATGGGCTGGACTAATGCAGGCTTATGCATGGTGCATAAGTTATGGCTTATGCATGATAACCACACCCCTCCTTTTCTGGGTACGGCATTCTTATACGGGTGTGAATGTGATCGCAAGCAAAATCTTCAATTGCATTTTTTTTTAATATTAAAAATAGGTAAATCCTAACTTGTGCCTACAAGTTAATGAGTCAAATGTAGAAACTCTTTGTTGGAATTTGCGCATTGAATCTAACTTTTAACTTTTAATTAATTGAATGCACAAATTTTAGAGGAATATTTCTATTTTTAGGTTACTTAACATGTGCCCTAAGTCTTTTCCTTTTTTTTGACAAAAAAATAGCCTTTTCCTTTAAAAAAAATAAAGAGTACTCTTTTGGTATCATAGAAAAACAATAATTGAATTTATAAGTCATAGTTTAGCCGACAAAAATGCTAAAATTACTAGGCAATACGTGATGATCGAGAACTCAAACTTCTTTATTTATATGTGTGAGTTTTTAATAGTTATTATCATTTTGTTTATTAAAAAAAACATTAATTAAACAGTATTCTTTACAGTCTCATATATAAAAATAAAAATAAATCAATAACGTTTCGGTTTAAAAAATCTAAATAAAACTCGCATAAGATTTGTCGGTTCAAGAGACATCAACAAAAATGACTTGAGAAAAAGAAAAAGACTCCAACATGGGATGAGGTTGGAAAATTCATAAGAGTGAAATGGTAAAACCAAAATAAGGCGGCAAAAGAAATGCATGCAACTCTCTAATTTTTTTGTTCAAACATTCCAAGTGGATACACAATATAAACACTTTTTTTTTTGTTGGTGTTGTTCTACTTATACGCATCATTCATTTACAATTTATTTAATAATAATATTTATTTGTGGTAAACACCGGACCTTGTATACATTATACATGATTCATACTAACTGATTTAAATTCACGAGTACCATTTAATAATAATACCGAATAAGTATTTGATGGCTCCAACTCAACACCTCTAAAAAAGTTGCAAATGGATCTCATTCACAAGGAGGCTTAAAATCCAAAGAAAAGAAAGCTACGACGAGACCACCTGAAAAACAAATATTCTCATAGAATCATATTCTACCAACAATTTTACATAATTTATTGATAACTTTATATTATTTCATTTTAATATAAAAATGATGGGGACTCATGGAGGAGAGTGCTTAGTTGAACACTCTTCCTCCACAATCACTAATAATATGTTCTCCTCAATGCTTAAAGAGTCAAGCATCCCTTAATGGGGATGGTCAAAAGATTAATACCGGGAATCTAGCGTTCGAACCTCCGTCCATGCATACTACAACATCTCTGTCAATTGAGTTTTATTCACAAGGACCAAATTTATGATTTAAATGATTTATAATATACAACACAATGATATAAAATCAACTAGATAAATTAATGGTGTTGATCGTTGAAAATCATCATTATTGTATGCCACCTGAGTTAAAACTTGTCATATTGTTATTTTTTTTTAGTCCAAAATTGGTAGATTTTAAAATAAGAAATCTGAATTATGATTTTTAAAATTAAAATCTGAAAAATAAATTTTTTAAATTAAACTCTTTCGTTTAACTTTCATGTTAAAAACTCGCAACCAAATGATTACATATTACATATTAAGGAAACATGATACACCCAAACACCATTCTCCCTCTGTTACCAAAATGCAAAACTTTAATTCAATTCAAAACCTTACACGCTTTAATTCTCACAACCCCAACAACCATTAACACTAAAATAATCCCTTTAAGCAAGCTTATTGATTTCTGTGTTGATTCACATTTTGATGAATACTTCAATTATGCAAATTTATTATTCCGCCAAATTCATTCACCTAATGTTTATATCTTTAACTCTATGATTAAGGGTTATGCCAAATCTAATAACCCAACAATGTCATTGCATTTGTATAAACAAATGCTGCAAGATGGTTATTCCCCTGATCATTTTACTTTCCCATTTGTGCTTAAAGCAAGTTCTTTTATTTTTGATCAAAACATTGGAAAATGTGTTCATAGTTGTGTATTGAAATCTGGGTTTGAAGCGAATGTTTATGTTGCAACTGGGTTATTGAATATGTATGTGGAATGTAAGAATATGGAAAATGGGTTGAAGGTGTTTGATAAAATTCCTAAGTGGAATGTTGTTGCTTGGGCTTGTTTGATTAATGGGTATGTGAGTAATGATCGACCCCGTGAAGCTTTGGAGGTGTTTAAGGAAATGGGTCGTTGGGGTGTGGAGGCTAATGAGGTTACGATGGTGAATGCTTTGATTGCGTGTGCTCGTTGTAGAGATGTTGATACTGGGAGATGGGTTCATGAGAGGGTTTGTAAGGCGGGGTTTGATCCTTTTGTGTTTGTGTCTGATAGTAATATTATTCTTGCAACTGCTATTGTTGAAATGTATGCGAAATGTGGTTGGTTGAATGTTGCGAGAGATTTGTTTAACAAAATCCCGGAGAGAAATGTTGTTGCTTGGAACTGTATGATTAATGCTTATAATCAATATGAGAGGTATAATGAGGCGCTTTATCTGTTTTTTGATATGTTGGCTGGTGGATTTTATCCTGATAAGGCTACTTTTCTGAGTGTGTTGAGTGTTTGTACCCGTCGGTGTGTTTTGGCATTGGGAGAAATGGTTCATGCTTATCTATTGAAAAGCAACATGACAACGGATATTGCCCTTGCAACTGCTCTTTTGGAAATGTATGCCAAAAATGGTGAATTAGGAAGTGCGCAATATATTTTTAATAATAGTTTGGAAAAAAAGGATGTAGTGATGTGGACTAGTATGATAAATGCTTTAGCCATACATGGTCATGGAAATGAAGCATTGAGTTTGTTTCAAATAATGCAAGAGGATAGTTCTCTAGTCCCTGATCATATTACTTACATTGGAGTTTTATTTGCATGTAGTCATGTTGGATTGGTTGAGGAGGCTCAAAAACAATTTAACCTTATGACAAAGAGGTATGGTATACTGCCAGAAAAAGAGCACTATAGTTGCATGGTTGATCTTTTGAGTCGGGCAGGTCATTTCCGAGAGGCGGAAAAACTAATGGAGACAATGTCAATACGACCAAATATTGCCATATGGGGTGCTCTTTTAAATGGTTGCCAGATTCATGACAACATCCCTGTTGCTGGTCAAGTGAAAGTACGATTAGCAGAGCTGGAACCTGTTCAAAGTGGAATTTATGCTCTTCTGTCTAATATATATGCTAATGCTGGAAAATGGGAAGAGGTAAATAGGACTAGAAAAATGATGAAGCATAAAAGGATTGCAAAGACAATTGGTCATAGTTCAGTTGAAATGAAGCTGTTAACCTTATGATTATCTCAAGATTCATTTGTTGTCTTAAATTATAAAGTAGTGTTTGATGGAGTAGCTTCAACAAATTAGTGTTTTGAAATGAAAATCAAAACCATCCTGGAGCATCAGTTCGTTTCCTTTCACCTGCCTTTGGTCAGTTTGTTTTAATTAACATTAAGGTCATGTTAACTCTGGCATTGATGAGATTCTTGAGTGTTTGGATGGGGGATCTCTCTGTGACGTAGTTCTCTCTCGCGCCCACTTTCTCACTCTCTGGAACTAACTTCCTCTACTCTGCTTGCGCTGCTCCATCTGTCCTGGAAAAATTTCCCCTGAAATTGCATTTTGCTTAAAAATGTGAGTTTCAAACGTTGTAGCATACCAATACTGAAATCGAATTTCTCAAACTTGGATTTTGCAAAATTTTCACGTGATAGTTGTTTTTTGTTGATTCTGCACTATGGTTCATTTTAATGCAAGTGATTCAACAATCATATAACTTTTTTCTGGATGCAATGTATTTCTGTTGTATCTGCTTACTTTAACTTGTTTCTTGTTCTTAATCTTTAGATATGCACAAACTACACCAAATCCACACTGACCTAAAGCCAGAATATACTGTTTGTTTCTTCCTAATACGTGAAGCTTCCTAAATGCAAGGTACTTGGCATTTTCAGACGCAAAAATAATGACTTTTGTGGATTCATTATAATATAATTAAGTAAAACTATGTGATTGGTACTAAGTGTTTCATTAGATGAAACACAATTCATGTGCTTTCACAAGTCTAGTGCTATTGAGCTGATTAATTTCGGTAGTACTCCATTTGATAGCTATTTCATTTCAGTTGAGTACACTAAATTTATGCAGTAACTTGTTAATATATTTAGTTGACAATATGTAGCAGGGGTGCAGAAAAATATTTCAAACAGGGATGACGTCTAAGATGACCTGAAGGAGCTATTTCAAGGGAGAGTGTGTAAACGCAGTGAAGAAGTGTGGTCATCTAAAGGTTGGTTTAGTTCTTTTTCCCTATTAGTAGTTTGCTGGCCATCGATTAATCTAACCCAAAGTTATGATGGAAGGCCGTCTGTTTAATCCAGCGTTCAGAGGATTCAATTCAACTGCATGTATATTATTAGTACATTCAGTATGCGTAGTTAGGGACTGTAGCCTGTTACCCTCTTAGTGGTAAAAGAGCTGTAAAGTTTGATGTATTGCAATTTCTCATACATCAGAGACCTAATTACCAAAGTTATGAAATATCAGTTGCTATGTTATAAATGGAGATGAGTGCTAGCTGACCTTAATTATTATTATTTTTTATCTGATTTCGTTGTCGATAAGATATGTTCTTCATTTCTTATCTATCTAGTTAGTAAAGAACGACAAACTGCAACTGTGGTGATCAGCTGCGGCAGCAGACAAATGTGTTGTATGAAAGTGTTAATTGGAAATATTTGTTTTGTAAAAAATACAATTTGTATATTATATATGATATTTGCATGGTTTGCGCATCTTAAATATATTTTCTTCCGAGGCAAGATGTATTTCCTAAATAAAACTTGTACATTTAATTTTTTTTTTTTTTAATATTGTATAGAAACCATAATTACACCACTTTGACAAATACTTGTTCACTTCCACCATTAGGAACAGAATCAGCTATGCGTCGAGATGGCTGAGCATCATAATCTTTATTGGAGATGATGGAGGATGATCCTCCCTCACTACCTCTATAAGAAATTCTCTCCATTTTCTTTCTCTTTGATCGGTTCTTAACAGTCTCTTCTTTTTCATCTGCAAAGGACATGAAACTTTTCAAACGTGATGATCCTGGGCTAGGGTTTTGGTCAGGAGAATCAAGTTCCTCTGAGCGGTGCTTGATGTACTGTCTAATTATCCGTATGAAGTATATTAGTAGAGCAACCAAACATGCTGATCCACAGATCACATACAGTCCCCAAAAGCTTTTTAGTTTGAGTCTTTGAACTTCAAGCTTTGCACCTTGTGTTAAACAAGCTCTACTCAAAAGCCATTTGTCATGAATCCTTTGTAAGTCCCCATTGTCTACCATTTGCAAAATGGCAGTTGATAGGTCAATTGCTAATGGTGAGTCTCTTGGAAATCCCTGAACAGCACAATTAAGAACAAAAAATGAATACAAGATCATTTTAGACTCTGGCATTGTAGGACTTCAGGGAATTTGGCCCATGAAATTAATAAAATTCCAGAATCATGCTGGTACTAAAAATCTTTTATCACTAATTCTTTTAAGTTGGCCAATTTTGTTGCAAGAAATTGTAAACAAACTTGAAAGATACTTACAAATCCCCAGCCGTTTCTGGTGAACTCTTGACCTACAATAGTAAATTTACACCGGCTTGCAAGGAAGATGTCGATATAGGCATGTTGATCGATATAAGCAGCAACGCCGCCATTTTGAGGACCCTTCTCAAGTGCTCTAGCAGCTTCTTCAGGTGTTTTTAAAGCAATAAGCCTAGACTCATCAATACCAATTTCTTCGATTAAATAATTTTTAGAAAAAGAACCTTGAGTGTAACCAATTGGTTCTTTGCCAATTACTAAGCTTTCAATGCCTTTAATGGGGGAAGAAAGCTGTTGTACTGTGAGGATTGATGTTAGACTTGCTGTGTAACTTGAAGTAATTATAAGAACTACAAATAACCATATAAGTAGCACACAACGACCAAATGTGCTCACTGTATTTTCCCCTACATAGTGTGGATAAAATGAAACTTGATTAATCAAAGGCTAAGTTAAAACTTTGACCATATATGTCATAGAAGACAGAATTGGAACTTACTATGTGAAAAGAACATTGTTGAAAAGCTAAACCTGTTAAATACAACCCAAACAAATGTCACAATCATATCAATACCTTGATATTAGTGCATGTTTGATTCTACAACAAGTGAAAATTGGTTTTGAATAAATCTATTTTGGTTAAAAGTGAGTTGAACGTAAATTGATTTATATTTTGATACATTCACGTAAAAGTGATTTAAACGATAAATTTAAAACTAAAATTCACGTTTGGAAGCAAAAGCCTTTAATCTCAACTTCAAGTTAGAATCTACGCGAATCTGCTTAAGAACACCTAAACATTTTTAAATCAATTTTATATTTCTAAAACATCTTTTCCTCTCACAGAATTGCAAGCTCCACATGAATATTGCATGCATTATTAGCATTGGCTTGGTTTTAAAAAAGGTTCAATATTGGTGAGCCAGGGAAAAGGGGGAGATAGAAGATTTGACTTACCAAAAAATAGTAACCATTTGTTTTTTAGGTGGTCCTCTAAATTCATCATTCACCCTATGCTCCAAAATCCAAACAACAGTTCCAACTATTATGAAAAAGAGAGCTGTGACAAACCACATCCTTGGTGTAAATGGAGCCAAAAAGGCCAAAGCACTAGTTTCTGTCTCCCTAACAGGTGCTACTACCACTAAACCAGACTCAATATATGGCTGAGTAAAATCCACCATTTTTGTTCTTGTTGTAGTAATTGCGATGTCACCTACTGCACCGTCAAATTCCTGTATGAAAATTCGAAAACCGGTCTCAGAAGATTACCATAATAAAACATCCAAACTCCATATAATATTATTGACATGATACTCACACCAGTCGTTATTCGACGGACAAGCTCAGTGTTACTGGGATTGTTCTTACCATCCCCATATGGAATAAACTTATAAGGGACTGCATAAGGCAATAGGTTAACTGCAGAAAGAAATACATCAATGCAGAATCCTTGAAATGTATCAGTGCCTGGTACTTGCGAGACAAATTGGCGGTAACTAACGCCTATAGGTACTCCAATTCTTAACAGCCTTCCATTGTTCGGAAAAACCCAACCGCGAGGCTTCTGAGCTGTGTTTCCAGGCCAAATCACAGGGAATAGCATTTTACTCTCCCTGAAGTTATTGCCTGGTTTGGAATGAAGTGTTTCTGGAGGAATGGATGATAATCCAGAGTGATTAGACCAATAACCGATCCTCCGAGACCCGGTTCCAACCACATTGATGATTTCATATGTAGGATTAACAAGGTTTTTATCAGGTGCATACTTGAACAAGCCTGTCACACCTGTCATGTTAACTTCATAAATGTTCCTACGCAATGTGTTTCCTCCATCGAATATGTTCAATGCATCAAGACGCAAGTTGTCTCCACGTAGTGTAGATAACTTTGAATCATTTGAGAATGTGATTTGGTTCCCTTGTTTCAAAAATGCATCAAGTGCATGAGCAAGAGCATAAATAGTATCATATGCATAGAGAGACAAAAAGCTAAGTCCAAGAGGGCCACTGTCGGTATTTCCGTGAGTCAAGTTTTGCCATTTAGAAACAAACTTTCTTTTAAGCTCCGAATCTGGCGTGTGCACGCGTGCTGTCAATACTCCTTCAATATCATCCATTGCATCAGAAGGCAGTGGACTATTTATATCAAGAATAGCAGAAAGAAAAGCAGTGGCTATCCATACATAACCAGTTTCCATCATTCCAAGATTCTTTGCGATACTAAACACTTTCGGGCCCCCAATAGTGTTGGCGTGCACTACTATAACTCTTGATTCAGCAAGAGCCACCTGAACTAGCACATTTGTTATCTCCTCTGCAGTTGCTTCGGGTCTCACAGGCGCTTTATATGAGATCCTGCAACGCTTCTCGGCAAGCTTATCGCCTAATGCACCAATTCCGTTCCTTCCATTATCATCATCAATGTATACAGCAATGACTTCTTTCCATCCATAGTAGTCAACAAGGTCTGCTATTGCAGCCATTTGATAAAGATCACTGTGACAAGTTCTGATAAAGAATGGAAATTGAAGTGAAGAAAGGGTAGGGTCTAAAGCTGAAAATGAAAGAAGAGGAACTTGAAGCTCATTTGCAATATGAGTTATGACATGAGCTGTTACAGAACTATGAGGACCAATTATTGCCACATTGTGTCTAGCCATGACCTGCAAAACTATATATTAAATAGAATTATCAGAGTTTAATTTTGATACACTATAAGTGTAAATTTTTTACACGGTCAACAAATCATTCATATGTGTGACTTTAGAAGTAATTGTGATTTAAGTCAAATGTTTTCTATGATCTAATGGTTATAATTGATTGACAATGTAATAAATATTTACACTGACAGTGTATGTGTATTAAAAGATTAAAATAATGGATTTAAATTAAATCCATTATTATAATCTGAAAAGAGTTGAACTAAATTTATCTTTGTTTTTCAAGCTTCATCAGCTCATGAAAAGGGCGACATTATGAAAGACATACCCTCAGCAATACTCAGAAAACCTCTATATTTAGAATCTTCTTGAAGAGAGAGCTTTAACTTGGTCTTGCCCAGAATATTTGGATCCGAATTTACATCGTTGACCGCAGCTTCTAAAGCAATTTTTATAATCCTACCAACACTAGTATTGAAAGAAAAGAGAGCTCCAATATTTACAATATCAGGCCTTGTTGAATTATGAATACCAGCCACAGTTGAAGAGAAGCCATTGTAGAGAATCATTAGAGCTAATAACCAAACATTAACCATGGTTGATGATTTACCTATAAAACAATAAACATAAAGATAGTAACAAAACAAATTAGGGTTTGATGTTTACAAATTGAAAAGCCAAAAAGTCATAAAGCACCAAGTAAAGCAAGATTTTGCATGAACAAAGATTTTGGAAATAGACAGGAATCAAAGTAGCGATATATATATTTTATAAAAGACATACTTAACAACAGACATAAAGCATAACATAAAGCAGATTTTGGAAATAGAAAAAACCAAAGTATCTGCTGATAAAAAAGAAAAAAGTAACATATTGTAACATCAAACCCCTAACATATGAAAGGACAGAAAGAACAGTGTAAGTAACTTCATGAAGTTAAAAGAAGACATACCTTATAGCTTCAGGAAGGATATATGATGTGCTTTAACCAGTAGCTTAGAATTGTGAATGAAGAACGAAGCAAAAGTAGGAACAAAGAAAGAGTTTAAGCATTGTGGAGAAAATGGACAAGGCACTAAAGGAAAGTGGAGAAGTTAATCAAGGGAAAATGCAAATAAATTTAAAAAAGTATTTGTTTACTCAAAAAGACAAGGTTAATACTTATGGTGTTGAAAAATATGGTTCACTCATTAACCAGTCACACTCCTCACAAGTTGGATATTTTGGCCGACTTGTTATGTTTTTTTCTTCAAATTATTTGTACGGACAAGAGTGACAATTGGAAATGATTTATGGCCACTGAAAACATGTGAGAAATTTTGCTACTATAAGATGAAGATAATTGTCACTGTGAAAGTGGACACAACAAAACAATCTTGTGAGTTCATACGAAAGAAACACAAACATCTTGTGATGGTGTGTGTTTCATAATTTCTTTTTCTTGACTTTGGTTGCTCTCTATGTCCATTTGTATAGTGGTTATGATTCTTAAATAGAAAGCCACCACTCTCATAGTGAAATGATGATGTCATTGCTGAATTTATTTTCATGTTTTCTTTGGAATAAGAAATTATTTTCGTTGGAGTCAGCAAATAGGTCAACTTTTTTTTTTATACCATGTTACTACTGTAAAGATTGATTTTTCACGTTTACTAGATTTCGAGTTTACAATCGAATAAACTCAAAAATCATACTTAAATTTGTGAAATCATATGATTTTCCGAGTTAGTTCATAATTTTAACAACCTTTGACTAATAAAAACAATGAAAATCATTGTAACTATCAAGAGATCTTACATTATATATCCATTCAAATGCTTAAAATATAACTTGAACATATATTTCTACAAGTCGTGATAGTTTTCATCTTACAAACCACCGTGATTTTGTCTAATCTATCATGATAACCAAGATGCACTATATTTTTTTCTTTTTTTTTATACAAGAGAGGCCAAAGCCCAAAAAAAAAATTAACAAGCTAATCGAACATTCTTAGACATGCAAGCCCCGGATAAATCATCAAAAATGATTCTTTGGACCTTAGGAGGAGACTCCAACACAAAAAATTAAAGTGACTCGTAGAAATGCTTAAGTTAGCAAGTCAATTAGCACTCTTATTTCTATCACACCAAGTACGGTTGAGTTGGACATTCCAACTCATCTTCAACAACTTCCGGATCCGGTGAACTAAAATATGAATACTATCATTGAATTTGAAATTATGAGAAATCATGTCGATCAAAATCTTTGAATAAACTAATTGAAAGTATTATTAATATTTTCCCTAAAAAAAAAAGTATTACTAATATTATTTAATCAAATTTATTATCCGTTGCATCATTTTTACTTTACTAATTATAAAAAACGTGTGGAAGTACTAATTATATCAATATCTTAAATGAATCTAACTATTTTGATAGATTAATCATAATTTTATGTCGGAGATACTTTTGGCAACAAAAAACGTGCGGATAAAACTTACATATTCATGATGAAGATTAATGAAATAATAAACTTTGAATATGTTCTTGTCCTGAGGACGGTGTCGTGAACTCAAAGCAACAATCCTATGGTTGGCTTCAATATTCATCTCTCTTGTACTAGAAACGCATCAATACTTATTTATGTGAAAGGTAGAAACGCATTAATACGCACTCTTATTTTTTTTCTTTCCAAAAACACAGTTGGAGTCTGGCCTGTGGGACCTCATTACGAAGGAAGAAACATTAGCCATAAAATAAAAACAATATGGTTGACTAATTAATACACCTTTATTAAAAAAAACTAATTTTTCTTTAAGGAAAAAAGCTAGATGTAATGTAATCATGAATTCTATCTATTACTTAAAAGATAAATAAATTTTTTAAATAATAAATTATAGGATTGGCAAAATTCACATTTTACATGAAGGAATTAAAAAGATCGTTGATATAAGTTTTTTTTAATTAGATATTTTATAGACACAACTTTAGAGATTAATCTCTTGAATCAGGTAGAATCATAATGAATGGCAAAATCCTCTCTCACGAAATTTAGCATTGAAGCATTCTAAATTTTAAAATTATATTATCTCAACAAAAAAATTGAAATTATATATATAATTAAAAAATTATAAAATATCATATTACACTTTTTTTAAGTAGTCTAGTGGCTAGAGCTCGTACATTTTAAATATGGAGAAGTGGGGTGTCAACCCCTGCCCCTACATAAATTATGCAATGTCCTCCCTACCAACTGAGCTAGCTCGCGGGGACATATCATATTACACTTTATTATACGATAAAATATGATCTAATTTCTTGACAAAAAAATTGATTTAATTTGCTATATGTAATATAATATATTACACATGATTTTTTACCATGTCATTGGTGCAATGTTTCTTTCGCGTTTTGGAATGATTAATCATCGGTCCTCGTGAGTTTAGCTCAGTTGGTAGGGACAATGCATAATATATGTAAGGTCCGAGGTTCAAACCTCGACCACCACCAAAAAAAAGAAATGATTAATCATCGAAAAATTTGTGGGGCACATAAAGTTGTTTTTCCACTCCCAAGTTTCAACGGAATTTTTGCGTACACAAAAGTTAGAGATTAAATTGATGATGATTTGCTAAGGAGCTCAAATATCTTACCACTTGGACCAATTCATTGTTTGTACAAATGTTTTTTTTTTACACGTTCAAAATGATATTTAGCAGCGGTCACGTTATTTTTTTTGTGTGGTAATAATATGCATTATAAAGAACTATATTGTTAGTGTGTCAGGTGCGAGTAAAAAAATCTCATATTAGACGAAAATGTGATTGTTGAACAACATATAAGTAATGAGACTCATACTCGATACTTAAGATTTTGGGTCAAAACCACGTGTGTCGTAGTTACAAAGTCCAACTCTTCAATGTGTTAAAACTCACCTCAAAACCTAACAATGATGCCAAAGTTGGTGATTGACTAAGATAGTGTTTAGCCTAGATTATACATCTTGAAAAAGTACATTATTATTGACAATATATACATAAAAAGTATTTAAGGAAAAAGGAGTTGAGAGTTACTTTATTATTGCAAGTGGGGCTTTTTTTTTCTTCAATCCTCATCTGGGTGGTCGAGGTCATGGTGGCATGAAGGTTGAAACAAGTCGAGATAGAGCCGACAACTACTAACCCCGTCTGGGGTTTTGAGTTAGTCTTGCCATGTTAAACCAGTGAAAATTGAGGGTTTGGATTGGGGAGAAAGAAGATTAAGGTGGCGAGGTTGTCCTTTAGAGAGATGCGGGAGGTTCCGTTCAAACCAAAAAAAATACAAAATTGTTTTCATAATTCAAGGACTTATTTGATAGTTTTTCATATAATTTAGGAATCAATATGATATTTTCAAAATAATTCAAGGACTAATTTGCTGGTAATATTATGACAGAAAGGTTACATTCATTCATCTTGAACCTCTTTTCATTGAGGGTGTTACAAACGCCTAGAGCTTGAAGATGAAACTCGACTTTAAGAACTTTTTTTGCTCATAGGTCCACCACCCATCATTTGAGATTCAATCTGAACAATTTTGATTGAAATTTTTTGTGGATTTTGGATTTCGAATTCAATCAAAACAAGGGTTTGAAGTTTTTAGAATTGGGGAAGAAATGGTTGTTAATTGATGGAAGAAATTTTGGGGATTTTGAACTGCAGATGAGAGATTGAAAAATTAGGGTTCCAATTTTATAGATATAGGAAAGAAAGAATTGTTGTATAACGATCATGAAGAACACAATGATTTTCTGCATTTCAATCAAATTCGTCTATGGAAAATTTTTCACTTTCGGTCATATTAATCTCTGGATATGTGGCATATGACATGGCAAGTCACATAGTGGTTAACGGCCAACGTCAGTACCGTTAATACCCCAACTTAACGAAGGGACGAAATTGATTGACATTTGACAAATTCAAAAACTAATTGGCTATTTCAACAAATTAAGAAAGAGATTTGATTGGTCCTTGCAAATTCAGGGACGAAGTTGACTATTCGCTCTATCTATATTTCTCTTCCACACTAATTGATGCTCATTGATTGATTATTATATTTATGGTATTAATAAATATATAGAATCTAGATCATAGATTCCAACAAGATGATGATGCAGGAGTGTAGCACCACCACAAGGGCAAATGGTCAACTAGTAGTAACAACACAAACAAATGGAAGCACAAGAAGCCACATGTCTTTCCCTCAATCTCTCTTTCAAGCCCTCCAATGACCACCGAAAATTTTGCAATAGCCAATCACTTCACATATATTTTGCCACTTCTTAACGCTCTCCCGTTTTGTCTCTCTACCTATTTTGCTTCATTGTCCTCTTAAGCTTTTTGATTCATTATTCATCACTCCTTTGCCATCATCATGTGTTTTCATCAATGTCTCCTAACCAAAACAACTACCTACACATTTTTCAATATTTGTCACATGCAAAAAACATCTTCTGATAAATAATTGTATTAAATATATGACATGATGTCACTCACGTTCTTGGGATGGCCTAAATGTTACCTTTTTTCTTGGATCACGTGCAAACCATGTTTTGCATAGCTGTTTCTTGCTGTAGGGTCTTCTAGTGGGATTTGTTTGAAAATGGCTTCTTTGTCTCCTGTGGTTGTTGAAATACTTATTATTTGAACATTTATTTTTCTTCTAATTTTTTTGAAATTGGGTTATAAAAAAGACAATTTTTTGTTTGAGGGGTGATTAGATTGGATTGATGGATTGTGTAATGGGACAAGAATGGCACCAGGGAATTGTTGCAGCTCTGAGGTAGCAGCTACATTAAGTGTGTGTTCCATGGAAGATCAAAATGATGATACCTTGGGGAGTTTGAATCAGAATGTTGTTGGGAAGCCTCCAAGGGATCATTCTGCCACTATGCGTCATTGCAGCAGCTCTTCATGGCTGGCTGATTCGGTAAGGACCGAATCTCAGTAGATCGTGACAACAAGAATACTATGCCACTTACAATAATAATTCTATATTCATTTGTATTTTGTTAATAGTGTTAATTAACAATTTTGTGGCTATAGGAATCAAATCTTAATACCATTGTTGGCCTTAAATCAAACACAGAAGAGAAATCAGAGTTTCCACTTATATTGAGATCTGGAAGCTCTTCTGAGAAAGGACCAAAGCAATACATGGAGGATGAATTTATATGTATTGATATTCTTAGTGAAATTGTTGCAAAACTAGACCTTCCATCTCCATCAGCATTTTATGGGGTATTTTTCTTCCTAAGTTGAATAATCTTCAATGTGGTTGTTTTTTTATGCATTTTAGATACTCATGGAGGTTATGTAATGTTAATATGCAGGTATTTGATGGACATGGTGGTGTTGATGCAGCATCATTTATCAAAAAGAACATGCTTAAGTTTATAACTGAAGATTCTCAATTCCCATCTAGTATTAAAAAAGCAGTTAAGAGTTCATTTGTGAAGGCTGATCATGCATTTAGAGATGCCAGTTCTCTTGATAGCTCATCAGGAACCACTGCTCTAATAGCCCTTGTCTTGGGAAGGTAAGGACCAAAGCACCATCTAGATCTATAAATTGTTCATTGATATTGTAAGGATCAATGAAGTAGTCTTTGATTTTTGCGAATTGGAAAATATCATTCAGAACAGTCCCTCGGATAACTTATGCTATTCGAGGCTGCGACGTGGTGTTATTAATGAACAATTTATATTGCATGTTGATCTCACATTACTGTTCCCTCACCAGAGACTAATTTGCTTATGAAATTTAGGTCATTTTAGAAACAAATTTGTCAAGAATTGCATTTATGCTTAGTCTCAAAAATACCTAAATTTCATAGGTATATTAGTCTCTGGCATGGTGACATTGATGTGGGATCAACATGGAGGGGCCACATATTCAATTAACGGGCCACACCATAGTCTCCGTTGAAAAAGTTAACCGATGAACTATTTTGACTGATTGCTTACAATTTCATGGACAAATTTATCCATGTATGCTAGAAACAAATTTTTAAGTCAATATGTCATGATCATTGATATATTGTAAAAAAAGAAAGGTCAAATACACATAATACTGCCATAAACGTTTAATTAAGTTGTTTATCAAAACATGCCTAACTTCCATTGTTACAGGTCCATGCTGATTGCGAACGCCGGAGATTCGCGCGCGGTATTAGGTAAACGAGGCAGAGCAGTCGAACTTTCTAAAGACCATAAACCAAATTGCACATCTGAAAAACTAAGAATTGAAAAACTAGGTGGAGTTATCTATGATGGATACCTAAATGGTCAACTATCAGTGGCACGTGCACTAGGAGATTGGCACATAAAAGGTACAAAAGGTTCAAAAAGTCCCTTAAGTTGTGAGCCAGAGTTAGAGGAAATTGTTCTAACAGAAGAAGATGAGTTTTTGATATTAGGATGTGATGGATTATGGGATGTTATGAGTAGTCAATGTGCTGTTACAATGGTTAGGAGGGAACTTGTGCAACATAATGATCCTAATATATGTGCTAAGGTACTTGTTACTGAGGCACTTCAAAGAAACACTTGTGATAATTTAACTGTTGTTGTGATTTGTTTCTCTAAAGATCCACCTCCTAAAATTGAAATTCCTAGATCACATAGGAGAAGGAGTATTTCAGCTGAAGGACTTGATCTTCTCAAAGGTGTGTTGAATGGTAGATGAAGAAGAATGAATAAGTTTTGATTAGTGATTTGTACAGATTGAGTTTTTTTGGGTGCTCATACTATATTATAGACATCCAATTCAATTTTTTATGATATGGTTCATCAATAAGTCTCTTTTAGCCAAGTGGTGAATTGCACAAGAACACAGCAAATTTTCTTTCATTGTTGATTCAGAAGAACTATGAAGTAAATTAGTTAATTTTTTGGGTATGCTTTTCACTTATTATTAGTTTGTTTTTCATAATTTGTTTTTTAAGTTTGTTGTAAATTTGTAAGGAACATTCAATTTTGCTTTCTAATTGTTGTTGTCTTAAATTAAACATGCTCTTTAGCTTTATTATTAGAATCAAACAATAACTGCCATTTTGTACACTTTACTTTATTGTATAGCATCTCATCTCATCTCATAGTTGTAAAATCTAATAATTGCATATTTAATAGGAGCGATAGGTAATTCTGAAGAAGAAGAAAAGAAGTAGAGGACAGGATTCAACAATTAATTTTGTACGTGATCAAACTAGGTTTAATTTAAATCAAAAGCTTCTTATAATTTTTTGGCTTAATTACACTTTTGATCCTCGTGTTTTGGCCTACTCACGAAAATGGTCATGCCCTTTTAAAATTATCCTTCAATTATCATTTTTGTTGCATTTTTCGTCCTACCCCCATTTTATCCTCCAAAAACGCTGATAAGGCAAAGAAATACCTATGTGGCAGTGCCAACTAGAAAAATGACATTAACATGTCATTAAAACAACATTTTTTTAATTTAAAAACCAACTTAAACATTTCAAAAATTAAAATTAAAAAAAAATTGAAAAAAAAAAAAAATTGAAAGAAAGATAAAATTCAAGTGCTTCTTCAAGGTTTTCCATCTTCTTCTTTTCCATCGTGCTTCTTCATCTTCTATATGCTCCTCCATGTTTTTCTTCTTCCATTCAAACTCAAACTCACGATTCTTCATCATCTTCAACTCAAACTCATAAATACCCAAAAAACTAGAAAAGCAAATTCAACAATACATATTCTCAAATCTTCATCTCTTTATTCCAAATCTCAACCCACGATTAATTCCTCTATATCTATGAAAAAAAATTATATACAAACTTCAAAACAAAACGTATAACCAATAATCTGATGTTGTTTCAACCATTTTTTCTCCCTCAAGAACAACAACAGTTTTCAATCTAACAACACCAACCACAAGTATTTTTCCATAATCATGTTCTAACATCGCCAACACAAACTCTGATACAAACCTTCAAGAACTCAACAACAATCACACAATTTCGATTTCCATCAACCAACAAACATACTCACAAAGCCACCATCATATCACAATAACCTCAATATCCATTTCAAATAACATAAAAACGCAAACCACCACTGTACTGGTTCGAACCAAACACAAACACACTTCCTTTTTCGAAATAAAACGAAAACAACATCAATAATCTAACCTTATTTTCGAAACTGAAACGAAAGAAGAGGTAGTTTTTTTGTTGTTTCGTATTTTGATTTGTAGATCTAGGTTGTATATGAGTTTTCTTTGAAAAATTGTTTTTAAAAATAGAAAGAGGTGAAGGAGTAGAGCAATTGCATTAAAAAAATTATAAAAAAAAAAAAGAGGATTTCTTTTCCGGCGTGGTGGCTCACCAGCCACCGCGTCGGACCCGTCAAGTCTCGTCGGAGAAGATGAAGACATCCGGACGTTTTAGAGAGAAGGGAGAGGATTGTCGGGGTTAGTGAGAAAAATAAATATGCGTTTCAAAGCTTTCTCTTCCCCTTTTTATTTTAATGATTTTAAAGCAAACAAAAAATAAATAAAAGCTTTTTTTGATTTATTAGTTTATTTTATTTATTTAAATCAGAGTAAATGCCACATGGAAATGCCACCTAAGCGTTTTTTTGGACACCTCGTCAAAAAATGCAACACATCAGCGTTTTTGGAGGATAAAATGGGAGGTAGGACGTAAAATGCAACAAAAATGATAATTGAAGGACATTTTTGTTCTGTTTTAAAAGGGCAGGACCATTTTCGTGAGTAGGGCAAAACATGAGGACCAAAAGTGTAATGAAGCCTAATTTTTTTAGGTAGTAAGAATCTTGTTGGTGGATAATATGGACTACTTCGGTCTTAAATTTAAGCTAAAAAAGTTCGAACAAAGTTTTTTTTAAGGATAAAATTCAAACAAAGTTAATAATTTTGGTTATAAATTTGAACTAAGTAGATCGACTTTGTTTGAATTTTTTTTTCTTTATATTTGAGACCTTAGGAAGTAATCTTGAGGGTTCTTTTATCCTAATTAATCCAAAAATCCAACTCGTCTTGACCCTTTTTTTTGGTAGATAGACGAAATGACAAAGTTATTATAAACTCACACACACAAGTGGATGTACCAGGGTTCGAACCCCGGTCATGACATCCGGCCTAACAATTTCGGCATTTTAGCAATTGAGCTAGGACTTCTGGATACTCGTTTTTACCTTTTATATATTATTTTTGTCAACTAAACATTTACTAATACATATTTTCTAAAAAAAACTCTTATTAATTAAAACGATTGTGTTATTTGGAAATATGATTTCCAACATTGTATATTATTTAGTGTAGACGTTGATTCTAAGAAGAGAGGGCATACATTTTAGAAGGGAGAAAAAACAATTTGAAACTTAAAAACAATATAAATATATACGAGAGTGTACCAAATTTGTGTTAAATTCCTTTAATTAAAATTTATCAAAAGACAAATTGTTTAAGAGAATGAATCGAATTTTTATCATATTTTACTTACCTCTTCAAACTTGAATTTGAATCAAGAGAACATAGTGTTAAAAATATACTCCTAGAGAGTAAATATTTAGATGGTGACAAACATTTAGAGACACCATCTAGGAATTTATGACAGGGAGTACTTCTGTAGTAAATAAAACATCTAACCGAACAAACTTGTACTTCAAGAACAACAAGCATTGAGAGTAACCCTTGTCTTTCTCGCACACCATATTTCATGAGAGATGAAACTATTACAACATTCTACAATCCTTTCACGCCCTTACGCTTGTTTTCTAAATCATTATTCACAGTTCCAAGCACATTACTCTTCATCATCATCATCTTTGCCACCAACACAAGACCACCTTTGTCAGCTAATCCTCGACCAAAAAACCGCTTCTGAAGCACTCCAAACCTTCAGATGGGCTTCAACCTTCTCCAAATTCACCCATTCCCAATCCACATACCGTACGTTAATCCAAAAACTCTGCATTTTTCGTCGTTTTGATACCGTCAAGCAACTGCTCGACGAAATGCCTACCTCAATCGGAGCTAACCCAGGTGAAGATATCTTCATAACTATCGTCCGGGGACTCTCCCGGACTGGAATGACAAGGCGGGTCATCACAGTTCTTGACTTGGCATACAAGTTTCATGGTACGCCGTCTTTGAAGATTTTTAACTCGATTTTGGATGTTCTTGTAAAAGAGGATATTGATATGGCTAGAGAGTTTTATAGAAAGAGTATGATGGAGAGTGGTGTTCGTGGTGATGATTATACATTTGGGATTTTGATGAAGGGACTTTGTTTGACGAATAGGATTGGTGAAGGTTTTAAGCTTTTGCAGCTTATTAAGAATAATGGTGTTACACCAAATACTGTCATTTACAATACTTTGCTTCATGCACTTTGTAGGAATGGAAAGGTTGGTAGGGCTAGGAGCTTGATGAATGAGATGGTGGACCCGAATGAGGTTACGTTTAATATTTTGATATCTACGTATTGTAAGGAAGAGAATTTGGTTCAAGCTCTTGTTTTGCTTGAGAAGTGCTTTGCATTGAGTCTTGTACCTGATGTTGTTACCGTAACTAAGGTGGTTGAGATTCTATGCAATGCTGGCCGTGTAACGGAGGCTGCCGAGGTGCTTGAGAGAGTTGAGAGCTTGGGGGATTCACTTGATGTTGTGGCTTACAATACATTGATAAAGGGGTTTTGTGGAGTGGGAAAGGTGAAAGTTGGACTTCATTTCCTGAAGCAGATGGAGAATAAAGGCTATCTTTCAAATGTGGATACTTATAATATACTGATAAATGGGTTTTGTGAGTCTGGAATGTTGGATTTGGCTCTTGATCTTTTTAATGATATGAAGACAGATGGGATCAACCGGAACTTTGTTACTTTTGACTCGATGATTAGAGGTTTGTGTTCAGAAGGAAGAATTGAAGATGGTTTTTCAATTTTGGAGTTAATGGAGGAAACCAAAGAAGGCTCTAAAGGGCACATTAGTCCTTACAATAGCATAATATATGGTCTATTTAAGCAAAATCGTTTCGACGAGGCATCTGAATTTCTATCAAAGATGGGAAAACTGTTCCCTAGAGCAGTTGACAGAAGCATGACTATTATACAGAAATGCAAGGAAGGCACAATTGAAGATGCAAAGAATATATACGATAAGATGATTGATGAAGGTGGTATTCCAAGTGTTCTAGTTTATAACTCTCTTGTTCGTGGCTTTTCGCAACACGGTAGTATCCGAGAGGCCGTTGAGCTTATCAATGAAATGATAAGTAATAACTGTTTTCCCATTGCATCCACATTCAATGCTATCATCACTGAGTTTTGTAGACAAGGAAAAATTGAAAGTGCCTTGAAGTTCATGGAAGATGTCAAAGCAAGAGGTTGTGTACCAAATACAGAATCTTACAGTCCATTGATTGATGTGTTATGTAGGAATGATGACCTTCAGAAAGCTTTGCAGGTCTTTTTGGAAATGGTAGAGAAGGGTATCCTTCCTGACCAATTTATTTGGAAATCACTGCTTCTCAGTTTGAGTCTACAAAACAATTTCAGTAAGAATGTGTCCAGCATAGATTATTTACTCTAGTGGATTAGGAACACTTCAAATTTGTTCCAAATGGTGGTTTCAACAGAGTAATTGTGACATCTGCTTTGGAGCATTCTATGTTGTCATTTATCCAATATCATATTGATAAGTGAATCCCCAATTTACTTTATGAAATTATAGGCATTTAATAATTTGATCCCTGAAAGAAAAGAAATTTAAAAATGATCATGAAATTGAAATTTGTTGTTCACTTTAGTTCTTTTAGTTACGTCAAATTAGTCTTTGAAATAGTCTCCTAGAGACTATTGTGATAATCAATTTTAAACATCATTTTGAAATTTGTTAGTTTCATGAATTCAATTGTTTGGCCCGACAATTTCAGAATTGGAATTGGTGTATTTACTACATCACCAGTTTTAAATTTCAAACCTCGATCTCAGATGAACAGTCAAGATCGTTCACAATGTATTTTGTCATTGTATAATATGTTGAACCATCCGATTTGAAATTAACGACATAGATCGTTTAAGGCATGAAACTGTGTGGAATCACTACTACCCACGATCCCAGTCCAACAATTTCAATTATTAAATTTCTGATTCACAGCCACTTTATTTGTTGGCAGGAATCTGCAGCATTAGATTGTGTGGCTATAATTTTAGCTTTTTCATTATTGAAACTCAAGTTAGATATGTATACATGCATGTCTTGTCGCCACATATTAATGATTGACACCAATAGTTTTAGTAGTATTCTGTAGCTGGAGATTTATACAAATTAGGTCCCACATTCAATCTCTTAAAATTCTCCTTACTTGTTGGGGTATGGTATATTTGGTGGAAATTGAGGTAGATTTTCATCAATGATTTATTCACACCTTATATTTACTGGTTCCTGCAGACCTTATCTTATGGTTATTTATGGGTCTCCATAACAGGAATGGAGTCCTGTATGGTGAAATATATTGAGTTATCTTCTACATGAATTCACCATTTCCAAATGTAAACTGTGAATAAATCTCTCTTATTCATCCACAATTCACACTATATGAATCATATATATAGTTCATGTTTTAATATTGTGAAATAAAATAATAAACAGGAACAAGTCAAATTTGACAAGTAGTTTGATTGGTTGGCCATGACTAAGCCATTGAGGCAATAGTAGTTAGTATGTCATAAAATATAATCAGCATATTTGGATTCTTCTTTGGCTCTAAATATTTAAGATAACAATGAACAAATTTTCTTCATTTTTTTATCATGGCAGGTCCAAATATGTTCAGAAAGCGACATGAAGTCGTTGTCTTTTTGTTTTAGCCTTGTTGTACGGTTGCAATGGATGGTAGGCAAATATCACACGATTAAAACAAGTACTTTCCTGTTTTTCCATATATTATAGCAAAATTTTGTAGAAATCAGGTCACCCACCACAGAAAGTCAAATTAAATATGTTATAAATTATAGGAGAAATCGCGCACTCAATTCCTCTAAGCATATATGTTTGGTTTCGATTTTGGAGAATCAAAAGTAATTTTAAAGGTTGTAGAATTGATTTTATTATATTTGGATGATTTAAAAGAGAATTTATTTTGTTTGTAGAATTGACTATGTTCGAAGCTATAATTTGTAGCTTTTGACTTCTACATTTAATTTTAGTATTAAATTTATTGTTGAATCCATTTTTACATAAATACATGTAAACATGAATCAGGTTACATTTAACTTGATTTTAGTCAAAGTTTATGTTTAGTTTAGTGTTTCCAAGATGAAAAACAATTTGCAATTTCTCCACGTTCTCTCACTGAAAAAATTAGGGATGACAAAAAGGGTCAACCCACTCCGTCCCGCCTTGCCCTATTAATAACCCGTCTAAAAAGAGGCAGAGCGGGGCAAGCTAGCTAAAGATGTAGAGTTGAAAATCTCACCACGCTCCATTTTATGGCGCGTCGGTGGGTTGACCCGTCAATTTATTTTTTAAATACATTATTAATTAAAAACTTCACATAAACAATGTAAAAATATATAAATTTAAGGTAAATTCAATGAAATCTAAATTTATAACTAATGACTACACTAAAAGTATGAAAATATTCATTTAAACATATAAATTATATCACCTAAAAATCTATAATAAATCAATAAGACATTTTTAAAATAAAAACTTCAAGAGTTATCAATTGATTAACTATTAAAAATATGAAGTTAAAATCATGAAACAAAAATGATAAAATTAATTGAATTTTTTCACACTATACGGAGGAGAAAATTGGAAAATTGAATGTGACTTATAAATAAAAAGAAGTGAAAAAAGTGTTTCTTTTTAACATATCAACTCAACTTGCCAACCAGCCCTGTCACGGTCTCGCTTTTTAGTTGATTAGGCTGAACGGACACCCTACTAATAGCAGATTTAAAATCTCAATCCACCCCACTAAAAAATACGGTTAAACAGGTCCAAACTATACTATTTTGTCTATCCCTAAAAATAATTAGTGCTTTAAAAGTTGAGTATATATTTTTTCAAGAAAACATTTCTATTGTAATTTTTTACCAAATGCTTTGAAAATAGTCTTTAACAATTAATATTTCTATTTTAATTTCCTTAACAAATATTCTAATATGGTAAGCTTTAGTATTGTCCTTTATCACTCTAAACGTTAACATTGTACTTCACTAATTTTTCAATTCAAAAGTGCAAAAAACATATCCACATTACATTTGATCAAATCTTTTCTTTTTTAGAAACATTTGATCAAATCATAACACTCCTTAAATTTCCATTACATAATAAATTTTCCTAATCCTAACATCTTTTTATTTTCACCTACACTTTTTTAAAAAAGTGATTATCAATAACTTTAAATTTATAATTATACCAAAAGAAAATTATAAAAAATCTGATAAGTTTAGACTTTTTTCTTAAGAGTGTGTATTCCAATCATTTTATGAGACGCCGGAGAACTGATCACAGATATTTATTCCTATTCCAACTGGTTAAGAACTCATCTCTAAATTCACTTCTTCCAGCAACCAAAACTTTTCAAAACAGCTTAACTTCATAATCGATTTTCTCATCAAAACCTTATTCCTCAAATCCAAAATTTCAAAACAAACCCAACCATGGTGTTCAAAGAAGCAGGTTCATCATCCTACTCACTCCCACCCTACCCACGCGAAGACACCCCCCTTCTTACTAACTCACCCCCTCTCTCCTCCCAATTCAAAACCTTCGCTAACATCTTCATCTCCATTGTCGGCGCCGGCGTTCTCGGTCTCCCTTACTCCTTCAAACGCACCGGCTACCTCACCGGTCTCATCAACCTCTTCGCCATCGCATATCTCACCTACCACTGCATGCTCCTCCTCGTCAACACTCGCCGGAAACTCGAATCCATCACCGGTTTCACCAAAATCAAATCTTTTGGCGATTTGGGTTTCACCATTTGTGGCCCATTAGGTCGTTTTTCCGTTGACTCCATGATTGTGCTTTCACAAGCTGGGTTTTGTGTTAGTTACCTTATTTTCATTTCTTCAACTTTATCATTTCTCACCGCCGGTGATGAAACTGTCCCTATTTTCATCGGTTTAACGGCCAAAAGTTTGTATCTTTGGGGTTGTTTTCCTTTTCAATTAGGGTTGAATTCTATCAAAACTTTGACCCATTTAGCCCCTTTGAGTATTTTTGCTGATGTTGTTGATATTTCTGCTAAGAGTGTTGTTATGGTTGAAGATGTTTTTGTTTTCATGCAAAATAAGCCAAATTTGGAAGCTTTTAAGGGTTTTGGTGTTTTTTTCTATGGTATTGGTGTTGCTGTTTATGCTTTTGAAGGGATTGGAATGGTTTTGCCTTTGGAGAGTGAGACTAAAGATAAGGAGAAATTTGGGAGGGTTTTAGGGTTAGGGATGGGTATGATTTCTATATTATTTGGTGCTTTTGGTGTTTTAGGTTATTTTGCTTTTGGTGAAGAAACTAAGGATATTATTACTAATAATTTAGGTCAAGGTGTGATAGGTGTTATGGTTCAATTAGGGCTTTGTATTAATTTGTTTATTACATTTCCTTTGATGATGAATCCTGTTTATGAGGTTTTTGAGAGAAGGTTTTGTGATTCTAGGTATTGTTTGTGGGTGAGGTGGTTATTGGTTTTGGTGGTGAGTTTGGTGGCACTTTTGGTGCCAAATTTTGCTGATTTTTTGTCACTTGTTGGAAGTAGTGTTTGTGTTGTTCTTGGTTTTGTGTTGCCTGCTTTGTTTCATTGTATGGTTTTTAAGGAGGAGTTGGGTTGGAGATGCTTGGTTTCAGATGGGGCAATTATGGTTTTTGGATTTGTTGTTGCTGTTTATGGAACCTATACTTCTGTTTCAGAGATTCTTTCTCCTAAGGCTTGATTGATTTGGAAGAAGAAAAGTTTGAACGGTGAAAAACTGCGAATTTTCTGGTGTTTTTGATGAGGGATACTTGGTTGTTCCATAATTGGGCAGGAATTCTTTTACATGGGTCATCAATTGAATTTGATGCTGTTCTTAAGTGTTTTTTGGTTGATTGAATGATGATTATATGTGATAAAGCTACGAATTCTATTCTTTGTTGTTGTATTTTTTGTAATCTGTAGAAAGTTGTAGGTTTATAGTTTGTTGGAATTGAAGGAAATAAAGAGAAAAATTATGCAAGTGTATCTTGAACATTTTTGAAAGTTTGAGAAATATTTACATCAGTTGCTGTTTGAATTTTTTTCTCTTATTCATATGCATATTAATATCCTTGTGGTATTGCAAAAATACAAATGTTCTTGATATGGATCAAATAGAGACTTGCAAAGTTGTAACTGTGTTTGGCATTTAGATATAGCTTAGCTTAATTGAATAGTTTATTGATTTATAAGTTTGATTTATTTTAAGAAGTGTCTGCAGTAGCTTATCAGGACAAAGTATAAGCCATCAACGATTTCATGTAACTGTCCTCGTGAGTTTAACTCAGTTGGTATGAACAATGTCTAACATATGCAATGCAATGTCCGGGGCTCAAACTCCGACCACCACAACAACAACAAAAAACGAATTCGTGTAACCAGTCAAATACTACTAAACTATACCATCTGTAGACGTGTTACAACCTTATTATTAGAGGCTAAGGTTGATCCATAAGCCACCCAGGTTGCTCAACCCTCGTAAAAGGTCGATGGGATGAGAAGATAGTTTTCGATGAGTTTTCAGTAAAAAAAGCCGATCGGAAGATACGTCTTAATAGGTTTAGGTCATGGGAAGATATGTTCTACTAAATTAAGGTGGTCTTGAGTGGACATGAGAGCATATATAGCAACTGTCTTACAGCTTTACAAGTATTAAGACTCTTTTCTTTTTTATAAACAAAACGGGGAAAACCCCAAACAAGAACAAAAACTAATAACCAGGGTACCCCTCACCCTCTCTAGTCTCGGGTAAAAGAGCAAGAGACTGAAAAAGAAACTAGTAATGACATCATTTTTTTTTTAGAGGGTAAGTTAACATTGTTATACCCACCATAATATTTTATATTTGATGTCATAATTGTATTTATATACCCACCATAACATGGACAAAGTCCTTAAACCATATATTATTTATAAAAGTCTCTCTATTTGGTATTTAGTGTCCACCAGGTCTAACCATTGTCAATTGGCATAAAACAATTTCATAAAAGTGCTATACCAACGTAGTAGGTGAAATAGGCAGACATGACGTTTGGCGTGAAAGAATGGAATATCATTCAATAATTAATTCTTCATGTTCAACCTGAGCATGCTTATAGTTTGCGAAGAAATTGTGCTCCTTTAAAAATAGGATTTATTTTCCTAATATATTTTAACAAAACTATAAAATGACACGGCTTGGATGAAAGTTACCCTCTTTAAATTAAATAAATGGTTAACTATGTTTTAGTCTTTCTTTCAAAAAAAATGTTTTAGTCCTATAAAATTGCGATTTTATATTACCATGCTTAGTGTCAAAGGAATTGGCAACTGTAATCTTAAAGTTTGAATTCTCAATGGTGTGCGAGAGATTTTTATAAAGTTATTGCAGTATGCTTATTATGTGTTGCTTATTCAGCTAAGCATTGGCTAGATGAGTAGTTTCGAAAATGTTGATTCAGAAATTAGTAGCTAGAAAGTGATTGATCTTAAATATAAAATATGGTATTCAAATGATTTAGAGGAAGAAAAAAAAATTAAACATGAAATTGTTCCCATTCCGATCATATATAGTATTGACAGAATCAATAAGCCTTCCATCCCACAAATATTGTTACTACTCTGTTTCAATATAATTAATGCTTCTCTTTTCTTTATTTCTTTCTTCTTTTCCTTGCACTAAATAATCCATCAAATCTACTTTATTTCTCACCAATTTCTCTCTTTCAACACTCTCTCTTATCTATTTCTCTCTTCACAACTTCTCTTCTAAACTAAACACACCCTATATATGAAGAAAAACGAGCAACAATTTTAACAAATTAACCTTAGTATTTGTTCATTCTCATTATCATAAATGTAAATAGAAAATTTGGAGATTGTCTCTGTTTCTCGGTTCCTTGTTCATCGTCTTTAGCTCGTGTTTGGATTTTTTTAGGATTTAAGGTGTTTACGGTGTTTGGAGGAAGCGCGTCCCGTTGAGTTGAGCCTTTTCCTTTTGATCTGTTTGTTGTTTGAACTACCGTATATCATGTTATTCGTCTTACTTTTTGTGTGTTGGTTTCCGGTGGGCCGGTTACTTTTGCTTCGAGATCGGAAGTCGGGGTCTAGCTGCAATCTTGTTTGGCGTGATCTGGTGTTTCTTTGGTGTACCAAGGGTGAGGGGTGCCCTTCTGATTTGATCATAAAGTCTGGTGGGCCGATCACTTTTGATTGGAAATCGGGAGTCATTTATTTGGATCAAGTTTGGTTTTGGGCTTTTTATGGTTTCTTTCGGTGGATCAGAGGTCGAGAGGTGGTGGAAGCTGCATGATCTTTCGGAGATAGGAGCTTTTCGGATGTGGCTCAACATTGGTGTTCAGGACTGGGAGTTTAATTTTGAGGGGTGTTTTTTTTTTGGGAGAGCAGTGACGACAGGTGTTGTTGGACACCGTTTTTACAGTGGTCCTTTTCATGAAGGAGACTATTTTAAGGTGGTGATGTGTATTTTGGTGGGTGTTGTCCATGAGTGTTTTTAGGGTGTTTATTTTCGGGTGTTCCGTCTATATACGGCGCTTCTTGTTTGTATTCTCAGTTTCACCGGTCTCTTTCCGTCTTGAGCAGAGATTTAGTTATTTAATAAAATTTGCTGTTAAAAAAAAATGAAAATCATAATTGAGAGTGATGCATGTAATGTTAACTGGAATGTGTAATTGAATAAAAGTAATTCGTGATACATTATAAAATGAAAGCCACGGTTATCATGGAACAAGTAATATTTACCGCGGAAATTGTGCAAATACAATTCTGAACTATTAGTTTATGAGTTTGGAAGTATTTTTTTTTTACTGGAATCATGGAACAAGTAATGTATACCACCGGTGTAGTGTTTGAATCATATATATTAGATAGTCACTATTACTCATGATGATATCTATCTTCTCCAATATATTATCTAACATTCCAGAGTACATTGCCTGTTGACAACATGAGAGTTTGCAAACAATAAAAAGCCTAAAAGGAGGGGGTTGATATTTGTCTTCTCCAGTATATTATAAACTAAATTCTATTAAATATGAACTAACATTTTGCAAACAAGTTCTAATATCAAAAGTCGGTGTTACTTCGCATTTTTACATCCTATCAAGTCTAAAAGCATCATAGACTTTTTTCAGTGCCTAATTGTGTTGATAAGGAGGACTAATGAGCCATGTATATCCTTGGATGAATTGTATGATGAAGAATTGTTGGGCCTCTTCATCTGTCAGACTTCGTATCCATGGAGCTTTTTCGATGAAGTTGGATCCAGATCCGAAACACTTGTATTCGCCATAATATAATTGTGTCTTACATTTACACAAACAAATCCATACAATTAGCCCTTTACTGCATTTAGATTTTACTCTTTCCAGTTCACTGTATTTTGGTCAACAAACATTGACATATTTGGATCAGTTGGACACCAAATAAATCAAATTTTGTTGACTGAACTTCCTTATATTTCGAACTGTAGGGAGTAACATGTATAAAGACAATCAACCAAAGTGTATGATTTGTTGTGTTAATTATTATACTTACATGTTCAGCTTTGTGTTACCAAAATGATAATCTCATCCTTTGGGTTGAACATTTTTGTCCATGTAGGTATAAGAGAAAACAACTCTTGAGTAATCACCCCATGGTCTTCCCATATAAACAAGTCCGCTGCCTTTTACCGTGCTATTTACAAATGAAAATCCACTTTCCAATGGCATATAGGAGCATTGTTGAGTTGTGATCTAGGACACGCCTTTGTCTATGGATTTTAGTGTGCAACCTTGAAAACACATATGTAATTTAGGTTCATTTTCAAACTATATCAAAAGCTTAAGCACCTAACTACCGAAAACTTTACTTAATTTTAAACTAATTTAAACCTCAGTACAAGGGATGAGGTCAGTGAGAACCATAATTGTATTTACAAGGGGATGAGGAGGACAGTTACATCGAAGCTATACCACCTTTACTAAACACAGTAAGAGAACAAAGAAATACGGATAATAAAATAAACAAACTTTTACTAAAAATATCTAATGCAATCTGGTGACACCAACATGATAATAAAATGAAGAATACCTAGTAAAGGGACCTCCCATCGTCGAAGACGAAATCAACAGCTCCTTGAATATAGCAATTCTTGAAATAGTGATATCATTCGTGGTTATATAGAGTGTCTTGAATCTAGAGGTGTCAAATGGACCAGCCCGCCCCCGCCCGAGAGGCCCGACTGTGTAAATGGGCAAGCCAGCCGATCCATTTATAATTGGGCCATAGATTCTTGAGCTCAGTCCGACCCATTTTTGTTTTCTTTTTTTAATTTATTCACTCTTTTATGTACTTTTTATATATTAGTTACTCGCAGCTATCTTTTGTTAATAATTTTTATATTAACATTGAATATTAATTAAACTCTAGATTATTCACTCTATTGAATCAAGTTAATAATTTATAAACTTTAAAATTTGAAAACTTTGAGCTAAATTCATTCCTTTTTATTAAGTTTACTTATTTAAATATTGTTAATTAATAGATTTTAAATTAGTTGATAATTTTTTCAAAAATATAGTGTTTTTTAACAAAAAAAATTAGATGGAAATATTGATAATGGGTCAGCCTGCCCCGACCCCTTTTTATATTGGCCAAATAGGCTTGGGCCAAAAAAGTCGAGTGCATTTTGGGTTAGCTTTTTGAGGTCCGACCCGGCCCAAAATGGGCTAATGGGTCGGCCTATTATCCCAGCCCACTTTTGACAAAGCTCTACTTGAACCCCATATAACATGCAATTGTAAAAAGTAGATCTATTTTCGGTGACTCGAAGCGCAACTGCTTGTTCCATCTTCAGTGCAAAATAGAAAGTTGTAGGAAGCAATTTAATTTGGTGAGTAACTATCTTTATCATACTTATAACTTCATTTGTTAAGTTAACATTTGCCAAAAACATGAAATATTGTATAATAAAAATCATAAAAAACTATAAAGAGTACCTCAAATATCTTGTTGATGGCTATAAATAATCAGCCTCCACTGCAACACTTGCCGTCTTGTAGGTCTTCAACTGTTTCCCATCACTTTCGATGGTGGAGTATGCATCCTTCCAAGTAATTGTTGATTTACCCATTGTGTCCCTTAGAAATGTTACAAAAAGCGGTGTGATCGGAATCACAATTTTCTCCCTGAAACAAAAACAATCATCACAAACCAGTGGCTTATCTAAGACCTTGAGTCCTGTGCGAAATTTTTAACTTCATTAATTATTATTAACATTAGAGCTATAAATTTTGACATATATATGTGTGTATGTGAGTGTGCGCGCGCGTGCGCACCCGTATGCACGCGCATGCGCATACGCACGCACACGCGAAATTTTGATCTAGTCATTTTTCTTAAGATTCAATTAATATGCGTTGATAGTGTAACATAATTTTAGACATGCATTTAATGACGTGTCGCCACATCATTGTATGCATTTGTAAAATAATTTTACAACTGGTGCAGAAGAAATAAATTTCTTTTTCTTATTAATATAATTTATACTACTAAATTTGCATTTTCGTTACTTTTACCCAATGCAAAAAAATATATTATTCTTTTTGATAATCACATTAAATTTTATTATTTCGACAAATTGTAAATTCAACTATTTATCACCAGGAGTACAAAAAATATCAACTACATTTCATACAATTAATCATAATCATATTCTTTATAGGTAAAAAAGAAGAAAAAAAAAAAACCAGGAAATAGAGAAGAAAAAAAGATTTTTTTTAAGCAGTTTACATTATTATATCTATTTTTTTTAACAGCATTATTATATCTATTTGAAAATATAACAAATTCATTTGATTTGGTGAAGTGGAGGAGTAATTTAAGTGAATATAATACAACATACCTATGAGTTTGAAATTTATACGGAATAATGAGATCATTATACTTCAAGTTACACAAGCCCTTATACATGGATCACCTTATGTGGTATACACTCTTTAACACCCACACGCAATTGTGATTCGTGGCAAAAATAGTGAAACTCATCCAAAGAAAAAGGGTGATGATGTACTGTGAAATTACTAAAATACCCATATTATATGGAGGTGTACATGGGATGTACAGGAGAAATGTAGTCAATCTATAATTATTCAAATGATGATGACTGCAAACACTAAGTCTCTGTTTGGTAAAATTAGCGGAGAACGGATAACTTAGTGATTAATGACTGATAGCTTATAGTTGATGGCTGGTGACTGATAACTGATAAGTGTTTAGTAAAATTAATGATTCTATTAATTGATAAAATAAAATGACGCAATAGTACATTCTTATTTCATTCTAGTTTGTTTTCATGAAGACACGAACTACATGCCTTTTATATTAAAAATAAAATAAAAAGAGTAACTGGCCTTTTTATTTAAATATTAGCATTTTTTTTAATACGACATTGTTTGTTGTGCAAATCTCACAAATCTTTTATTTTCTATCATCCAAAACATATGAAGCCAAAAAATATATTTTAATTTACGCTAACGTCATCAACCATCATGATGCTGGAACATTATTTTTTATTTTTTTTAATTAAATTTTATTATGGTGATAAAAAGAATCTCAAACAAAAATCGATTGAAGTATTCCCTCAAAAAAGAATCAATTGAAGTATTATTAAAAAGAAATATATAACAGTTTAAGAAAAACGAAGTAACCTGGATGTGCATTTAGTATATAGATCTTTATTCAAAATTTATAATAAATTATAAATGGATAAAAAGAGATTTTAAATAAAATAGTAAGGGTAAAAGTGAAGAAAAAAAATAAGATATAAGCTATAAGTTTAAACGCTATTTAAAATAACGTATAACTATAAGCTCGTGGTGAAAAGATCATTACCAAAAATAATTTTTTTTGTCAAACAAATTTATATTCTATGAACTATAAGCTAACTTATTAGCCTTGTGAAATAGAGCTTATTGCTCTGTTTGATTAATCATAAAGTTTTGTATCCAAACAAACGGCATATTGTCCCAATGACACATCAAAACTAATGGCAAGAAAGTTCTCATGCAACGTGAATATATGCACCTGACAATAATATATGTTTTTTTATTTCAAAAATATAAATATATTTTTTACTTACATCTAATTGAATTATATCATTTTCAAAATACGTGATTGAATCTACTTGTAAAATTATCTTTTTTTTATCAATTCTATTGGTGCAAATTATGGCCACGAACTTTATCTTAAAATCTAATCGATAATCACATTTTTTTTTTATCCACAAAATTTAAATTTGACATCTTATTTTAAAATATTCAAGTTAAGTTCTACCTGGACCAACACAATATTGATAAAGTGTTAAATATTTGGTAGTTTAAAATGTGTGAACCCCAACCACAAAATTACTTAACCTAAAAAAATGTTTGTGTCTTGTAAGTATAACTCAAATGATAAACAATCGAAAAACATTTTATATTGTGGCACGAATGTTGACATTCGTAATTCCTCATTTTTTTCACCATTTAATATGTTTGAGTTTCGTCGAGAGACTTTTAGAACATGAAAAAGTTCTACCTATTTGTTCATACGATGAGAGAACTCTCTTTCTAACACTATTTAACACTTACTATTTTATTATATTAAATTAATGTGGATCATACTTTAGACATATATTCCGGATCTACATTGATTTTATTTAATAAATGAGTGAGTCTTATTGATAATATTGTTAGCCCTTCTCTTGCTTATATAAGTTGGAGAGATCATGTCAAAGATAAAAAAGTTTAGAAAGATATGGTTTGACATGTGTTCTTAAACTAAAAAAATGGTCAATCAATTTGGACATGTAATAAGCAGCCAAAGGGATAAGATAATTAGAAGAAAGAAATAATCAAAAAGGTTAATTAATTAATACATTAAAAATCAATCATATGAGTATGAAAAATGGAAGACCACTCACATTAATAACAGCTAAACAAACAAAAGAGAGAAAAAAGTGGAAGAGAGAGTGTCTCATAATACACCACAAACAAAATACTTCACATCCAAGCAATTTCCTACACAAAAATTAAAAATACCCATTTCATTGGTGATTCTCAAAACTTCATAAAAATCAATAAAGTTCTGATTTTTCCATCTGGGTCTTGTGTTTTGTTGGTGAATCTGATCAAAGAAAAAAGTGGGTCATGTCTTGTTCTTCTTCATCAGGATCGGAGGAAGATGATGAGGGCTTTGAGTCCTATCGGAAAGGTGGATACCATGCTGTTAGAGTCGCTGATCAATTCGCTGGTGGGAGGTATATTGCTCAGAGGAAACTTGGTTGGGGTCAATTTTCTACCGTTTGGCTTGCTTATGATACTACAACCTCTGTATGTTCTTCTTAAACTTTTGTTTTCAATTCAACCCATTTTTTTGTTTTTAATCATTTTGACATGTGATTCATGTTTTAGATTTGAAAGGTTTTTTCTTTGTTTTGTTTATGATTGTTTGTTATGTTTTGTGTATGTTTATTAGCTCAAATTTGGTTGATTTGTTTGTTTAATGATGTTTTTTTTTAAGGATAATGATGTTTTTCTTGTTACTGAATGAATGGATCTAATTCAGATTTTTTTTCCTTCTTTTGTTCAATGTGTGTTACAATTACAAGTTCCGATAATTCCTTTTTTTTTTTTGTTGGAATTGGAATAGCTGAAAATAGGTGAATGGTCCTCACAAAATGTGACCTTAACCTTATGTTACATTGTTTTTGTCTGTATGCACACTAGCATTAAATGTGTCTGTTTGAACTGGTTTGATATTTGATATTTTTTTTTGTTGTGTCTTATGATGCTCCTTGATAACCGTGATACACTTATGCTCCTTGTCTTTTATATCAAATTTAACACATGTACATGTACTATTTATGTTTGTTGGAAGTATAGGGAATGAGAATAATTGTCTTTCTCAGGTTAATTTCTGATTCAGTAGTTTTTTTTTTTTGTTTTTTGCTGTTAAGATTTAGGAGCCATTTTATGGATCCAAGACTTGTGATACCATAAATGGCATGAGTTAATGTAGAATCTTTCTAGTGTTTGAATGTTAGAAACAAAAATATTTGGTAGACATACTAGAATGAAACAAAAACATTTGGTAGACATATTAGAATTGATGAAACAAAATACCTGGGGTGCTATATTATGTTTGGATGCACTTCAATACTACGTCCCAACGCTAGTTGGCCGTGATTTCTGAGATGCTACAACTTGTAGCTTTGAAGTGGATGCAAGTTTGAGCTCCCACCGTAGAAACAAACAGGCTATTGTTGCAAATTAACAAAACAGGACATGGAGTAAAAGTGTAAAACAAGTGGTACTCAATTCCACTGAGAATATGGAACCGAAGAGAACAAAACAGGGCAATTGGTCTGTTTTATTTTGGTGCTATATAATACTTACGTCACTCTTCATTAATCTAATCAGGATGGTTCCGTATTAAAACAATAGTCTCCTGGCCATGTTGCTAAGAATAATATCCAAGTTCATCTTTAGTTCATGTATTTATGTTTTATTTCAAAAATATTGTATATGGGTAAATATTCATGGGTGTGCATGTATTGCATTGTGTTTTTCTAACCAGTGATAATTTTTAAAATTGTGCGCCACTATAATCTTTTTCTAATTGTATGATTGTTGTTTTCAGTCATATGTTGCTCTCAAAATCCAGAAAAGTGCGGCCGAGTTTGTTCAGGCCGCCCTTCACGAGATCAACGTTCTTTCAACCATTGCTGATGGGGACCCATCGAATTCAAAGTTTGTTGTCCAATTGATTGATAACTTTAAGCACACAGGTCCAAATGGGCAGCACCATTGCATGGTCCTTGAGTTTCTTGGTGATAGCTTGCTTCGTTTGATCAAATACAGCCATTACAAAGGTCTTCCATTGAATAAAGTTAGAGAGATTTGTAAATACATTTTGATTGGTTTGGATTACTTGCATAGTGAACTTGGTATAATCCACACGGACTTAAAGCCTGAAAACATTCTTCTATTTTCAACTATTGATCCTTCCAAAGACCCTTTTAGATCCGGACTCTCACCAATTTTAGAACGGACCGAGGGAAACACAAATGGTGGACTTACAAGTCTTATTGAGAAAAGGTTGAAGAGAAGAGCAAAGCGTGCAGTTGCTAAAATATCGGGAAGAACGGCTTCAATTGAAGGAAGAGGAGAAGCTGCAAAGTCTAGTAGAAATATCGATGGGATTGATGTGAGATGCAAGATTGTCGATTTTGGAAATGCGTGTTGGGCTGATAACAAGTTTGCAGAAGAAATACAGACAAGGCAGTATAGAGCCCCTGAAGTTATACTGAAGTCCGGTTATTCCTTCTCTGTAGACATGTGGTCTTTTGCTTGCATTGCATTTGAGCTTGCCACTGGAGATATGTTATTTACACCCAAATGTGGTGGACAAGGTTATAGTGAGGATGAGGTATGGTTATTTTTCTAGTAAACTGTTGTGGTTTAGATTTTCTACCATGAACTATTTAGCTTAGGTTTCCTTGTATAACTTAAAGACAAAATTGGAATATGTAAATTTGATTTAATAATTTGGTTAATGAGTTTTCGGAGGTTTAATATGTGAAAAAACTGGTCTAATAAGCTCAATTACATCATTAATAAAAGAGACGTAGGGATATATTTCGTTGAATCAGCTTGTAATACCAATGCATTAGTTTAAATGTCAGATTAGTTGACAAACTGTCTACATATTCTGATATGTAAATTTTCATTTTTACTTAGGAAAATAGTGTTAGTAGTGTGAAAAGTGTCAGGGATATCAGATTTTACTTCTATTCACTATTTTATATATTTATGATTCTTTTATATAGCCCAGGCGAGGGAGGAACTAAATAATCTGTGTCCTGGTTTTTAATAATTTCTCGTCGTTTTTATTTCCCTAATAGATAGCGTTTTATGATCACAGAGAATGAAATTCAAAGTTTCATGCTAGTGATCTATCATTGATAACTCTTGAAATTGTTGTATGATAGTGTATCCTTTATTCTTTTTAAAATCATGTTAAAGGGAAAATGGTCAAGATATATTTGTTTGCATTGAGTTCCATGCTATTTCTGTAGAACCTATAAAACTTATATTATTTGTTACTGGAATAATAAAAATGTCATTGTGCTGATTTCAGGATCACCTTGCCATGATGATGGAACTCCTCGGAAAGATGCCGCGGAAGGTGAGTACAGTCCCACTGTCAGCATGTTTTATTTTTAAAACAAATTGTGGCATATTAAATACTTGTGGATTGCAGATAGCTGTTGGTGGAGCTCAATCCAAGGATTACTTTGACCGGCATGGTGATCTAAAAAGGATTCGAAGGCTAAAATTTTGTCCACTTGACAAATTGCTGATTGATAGATATAAATTTTCTGCGAATGATGCTCATGAGTTTTCAGAATTTCTTTTGCCACTTTTTGATTTTGCACCAGAAAAACGACCAACTGCACGACAATACCTGCAACACCCCTGGCTGAACTGCAATGAATCAGCACCAAATGAAATGAGAAATGAATCTGCTGTGGAAAAGGTCAATGTTGGTATGAGCAACCTTCAAATCAAGGTAGGAAAGTGAAGGTTGTAATATGTGTTCTGACAAGGCATTTAGCACAATCAAAGAATCTGGACCATTAGATTGAAACAAAGTTGGATGACATCCGATCTTAATCTGATGGTTTGAATTGTTAGATTGAGGCAAATGCGGGTCTGACTGCAAGGAATCCTAATCCGTGTTTTGACATAGTCAAAATCACAACTTTAACATGAATGACTATAGTATTGATTGTGATTTATTTTTGCTTTATTCAATTTTAGCTACATTTTTTGTATTGGATTATTAACTACAGAGATGTAAATTAGTACAGAATTTTGTTCATGCAGAGATATCTGACAACAGAATTTTCGTGTATATTATTCACATGTTGTAAGTTGGAACATTTATCCCATGTCGTTAGGCAGGGGCGGATCTACATGGTGATGAGGGTGTGCAGCTGCACACCCTGAGTTTTTGAAATTTACACATATAATCCTATGTTTTTGGTAATTTGCACACCCTGAAAAAATCTGTTTGCACCTCTGATCCACATTTCATCTTACAAGGAACTAAAAGAACTTCAAAAAAAAAAGTGAAAAAGAAGTGAGGTACGGCTGAGGGAGAAGAGAACTGAGTGATTTCTTTTTTAAACTAGTAGTTTGCAACCATAATAGAAGAAGAAGTGTGGCCTGGCTGTGTGGCGGCTGCTTTCTTCTATAAGTAACTAAGTAATTAGGGTTAAAGTGTATGTATATATTACTATATTACTTTGCAAAAACACTTTTTGACAGAAAATTTAGGTCACACTACACTCCCTTTATGTGATTAAACACCATTCATATATGAATTGGACAAATATTTTATATACATTAATCATATATTTTAGTATATGTGATTAAACACCATTCATATATGAATTGGACAAATATTTTATATACATTAATCATATATTTTAGTATAATCATGATAAATATCATCTATAGGTGTAATTTTTTCTTCTAAATTTACTCTGTTTATATTTTTTAATGCAATTTAATCCTTCTTAATTTATAATTTGAATCAAATTTTAAATTTACATATGGATTTTGCTAGTTGCCTGCTATTGACTAGTTGGTTGGTTTGAGTTTCATTATTTACAATTTGCTTTATTTGCTTTATTTTTTTGGTAGTGGAGTGTTGAATGAAAAGCTAATTTCTATTTTACGACCTGCTGGTTCCCATTATAAATATAGCACAAGCATAGAAACAGACACACAACCAGCTGCTTTGGTCCTCCCTTCTTAGACTCTCACCACCGCAGCAGCAATGGCTACACCATCCCCAACGATAATAGAAACACACCCTCAAACTACTCTTGAGATAATTGAAACTCTGCCACCTCTGCAATCTCATCCTCCTCTCCTTGTTTCTGTTCCAGCGGCAATGGCCACATCACCTCCAACAGTTCCTCAAACCATAACCGAAACAACACCACTGCAATCTTACCTTCCTACAGCTTCTCAAACTGCTCTTGAGATCGAAACACCACCATCAGCTGGTCCTGCTCGTTTGGGTTCATTGCCGTTGACGTTTAGTGTGATTCAAGAGTATTATCGCCGAGTTAGAAGGTTTCTCTGCATGGAGCTTCTCAAGTCATTGATTGGAATCTGTGTTGTTGCACTTGTGGTATGTGTTTATTACTCCCTTTTTTTCTTTTTTTGTTACTTCTCTACAGGTGCATTTATTTTGCATGTTTTCACTATACAGTAGTTTCTATTGATTAAGTTTAATTTATCTTAATAAAAAGTTAAAAAAAAAAAACCTAACTTCAGCTACACAAAATCAACAACCTCTGATATGTGATGACTGATGGGAGCTGCAATGAACTGGGAGCTGCCAATTATGGGTGCAAGTGTGGACCTAACTGCACATGCAACCCATGCACTTGCAAATGAGAGTTTGAAGAAGAGATGGTGATGATTATTACATAATTAGTTATGTATATTTTATGTGAAACCAAACACCCCTTTGCAGTTATGGAATCTAGTTCAAAGTTAGCTTATAGTCAACAATTTTCACTTTAAATGTTTAGTCCACGTTGTGTTCCATGTCCTCCATGTCCTTGCTATATACTGTAGCCTTCTCTGATCTGTGACAACAATTTTAGTCCTTCTCTTTGTGATAACAACATTTATTTTTTGGTTTACAGACATATCTTTTGATGAGGAGGAAGAAGTGAAGTATACGTTGAAGTGCATGTCTAGGTGATTTCGGGTTGCATCCCTGTTGCTTGTTATGGAGGGAGTAAAAAATAAAGAAGTTGTTGGTAGAGAGAGGGAGTGTGTCTGTTGCACCCCTGTCTCCGCCTGTTGCATCCCTGTCTGTTTTATTTACGTAATAACCGACTGTTCAATAATGTAGTTACATGTGTTTCAAATCTGTTAGACAAAGTTAAATTGTTAGCCTTAGATTGGTTGAAAGTTAAGAATGTTGTTTTTGTTCATGGTACGCAGAGATGGTGGTCAGGCCCTTTTGTCTGTTTGAGAATTGGCTAATTTGTCCCCCTGCGTTGTTGTAATTGTATTGTTCTTGTACTTTCTAGTGGTCTCCTAGGCACTCCTTGTGCTTGAGAACTACTGTTTGTTGAGTTATATATATCATTTTGATTTCTTCAAAAAAAATATTGTATTTTGAAATTTTAATATGTTTTTTTTTTGTTATTTATATATTCATCCCAATTTTAATTAACGGGTGTAGATACTTGTGTATATAGCACCACTAGATACTTGTGTATATAGCACCACGTGAAACTCAAATCTTTTAGATCTATATTCTATTTCAATCTTTCTCAGGAGCAAATCAAAGTCGTTATATTGGTCCAATGGTGAAAAGATAAAAGCATGTTCTTCTTTCTCTAATTATGAAAGTTAATATTAATTTAATGGTGAAAAGATAAAATATTAATTTAATGGTGAAAAGATAAAAGCACAATTTATTTTCTCTAATTATGAAAGTTAATGAAAAACAATTTTGTTTCATCCTAATCATTTGGCACATCAACATATCTTTTGTAACAAAAAAATCTTATTTAGAAGAGAGAGAAAATAACTCTCAAAAGATCGAGACGATTTTGTAATAAAAAATTTCTTTAAGTAATTGTATCTAAGAAAACTAAATTATTTTTAAAAAAATTGATTTTATCACGATAAAGAAACACAAAATAGATTCTAATTTTATTTTATTTTATAAAATCTCTAAATTATTGAATGCAAAATTCATTTTTATTTTAACATGTAACAAAGGAGCCATATGAGGTCGTTTTGGTGTGTGACTTTTCCGGCGAAGTTCGTCTTCTCCAAAAAACTGTTTAAGTTCTCCAACTTTCTCTAAATTCTTCATTTGTGGATTTGGGATTGGTGGTTTTGATTATTTGTATGTGGCCTTTCCTCGCCCCGTCAGGGACGATGGTGCCGGAAAACTCTAGGAAAACCTTTGTCGGAGCGGTTGCTAATTGTTGATACTGTTAGCATCAAAATTTCTTTGAAAGAGTATGAAGCAAGGCTTGGTGGTTGCAAGAGTAACCTCCATGGTCATTTGACTTTGCAAAAGGGAGATCCGTCATTAACAATGAACTCATTGAAGCTCAAATTGTACGAATTATGTCCTAATCTCAAGAATTGGTCATTTGAGTTCAAATTTCATCCTATTGAAGATATGAGGAAGATTTAGGCTTTGGGAGCTATCAATTTGAAACTTGATATTTTGCGTTTTTTTGTTGGTCCAAGGATTTCAATCCTTAAACACAAGTTCAAGCTCATGCATAGTTATGGGTTAGGTTGATGCATCGTCCTTAATGAGGCAACACAATCTAGGATATTTGGCTCATGCTCGCATTCTAGTTGATATATTAGGCAAACTGATTGATAGGATGCTTTTGGGCAAAATATCGACAAGAACCACACATGTTAGGTTTTCAGATTTTGGTTTGTGAGAGATAAGTTTTTGGGCAATAATAGGAACTATTGAAGTGATGGGAGTTTCTGATTTCGACATATATATATATATATATATATATATATATATGATGCTCGGATTTTAGAATTCAAACTTTGATTCGGATTATATTTGTCGAGCAAAAGGTAATTTTGGAAAAGAAAAAAAAAATAAGACGCGTAATACATGGGGTAAGAAAAGTAATGGCCAAATAAAAATAGCAGTAGTTAACTCTAGTTTAGGTGCTATAATTAAAGAGGTCATGGTCCCCAGATCGCACACCAAGCCACCGTTCTTGTTGACAACCCATCATCACAAGGAGACAAAGAGAATAACAAAGGGTTCTCTGAGTGAGATTATGTGGTGAGTTGACGTTCCAAAACAACTTTGCACACACAACCAAACAAAACATTATGAATTGCCACATAAATTAAAAAGATTAATTGATGCGGCGATTCTAAAGGTTTTTATTAGTTATATGTGTAAAATTGTTTTGAACCGTCATGCCACCACATTTAAACTCATACTCCCTTTGTTGTCAATTATAACCAAATTTGATTTTTTAGGTTCATTCAGTTAATGATGTATGTGGTTCACATATATCATTAATTGCATAAACATAAAAAGTCAAATTTGTTCTTATACATCATCTGACACTACATTGTCAAATTAAATAATATGATGCCTCCAACAATTCTTTATAACATAACCGTATTTACAAAATCTATTGTTGAATTGAAAAATCATTATGTGATAATTCACGTCGACAAAATTTGACATTAATATGATATCATTTGATATGTTAATGTGATACATAAAAATTAACGCAATTGATAAATGCTATTAAGACATTAAATTTGATGTAACTCATTGGTATATCAAATAATAGTCTATGAATGTCATTTTATAGCTTTCAATCTAATATTGAATTTCGTAATACAGTTATGTGTTAAACAATTATAGAATGTGTCATATATCAAGTTTTACATCATGGTGACATTATATATAGGGTCTTGTTAACTTGTTCCTTAAGGACGTAAGATAAGAAATTAAATATAGAAATATAACTTTGGAAATTGTGCATTCATAACCTTAAAAACCTAAAAACTTGTCTTTTTTAATGCAATATTTATTGTTTAATTCTATTTTAAGTTCTTTATCTTGTGCCCTAAGGACACAAGTTAACATTTCTCATATATATATATATATATATATATATATATATATATATATATATATATATATATGATAAAGAGTTAGGAGGATTGTTGACATCATGTGCCAACGGATTCCTCGACATCAAATCTTAAATGTTTATCTTATTTAATCATAGGCTATTTATAGTACCACTTTTGTATTTATTATGTATCATTTCTCTCAATCACACACTATTATTGTTTTCAATCATTTTAAAACTCAAAATAAATGCACATGAATACAAAATAAGTGGACATATAATATCCGTTTCAATCTTTTCTCTTTTTTTTTTTATTTTAAGAAAAAAAGTGTTTGGATTCCCTTTTTTTCCTTTGATTGTACGTTTTGGATTCCCCTATCTCCTACAAATTGTTTGAACCATTTCTCCTGAGTTGAATTTTATGAATTGTTTGTTTAATTTGATGACTAGCGTTTTTCATAGTAAAACACAGTAATTCCATAAGAATACTCACAAGCTTTGCTTCAAAATTTCAGAATCAGTAATTAATTTAATTTAATTTTATATATAATTTAATTTTATAAATTATTTAACTAAGTTTAAGAGTAAAACGGTAATTAATTTTAAAATCGTTTTCCTTCCTTGATGACTAAACACATTTTTAATTAAAATCTCTTTATCATATTTCTTTCTTTTGAACCAAACATATATTTCATTAAAATATTTGTAATCTTTTTCTCTCCTCCATTAAAAACCCCTTCTCTTTCTCTCCTCGCTCAAACCAACCCTTATAATCCAAATTGAAAAATATAATAAATAAATAGATAAATATGATCATAGAGACCCAACTAAGAAAAAGGATGCACATCAAACTCGTAAGAAGAAGAGTGAGGAAATAAATAACAAACAGTGAAATAATTTATTTCTTATACTTAAGAACTTTTTTTTTTTTTTCTTGAAAGGTTTTAGAGTTGTTGTTATCGTGCGTTTCATTTAATAAATGTGCCTTAATTATTGTTTGATCAGTAAGTGATACTATAAGACAAATCCTAAAGCTATATAATATGATCTTCTTGTTGTTGTTAAGAGAAGAAAGGTGGAGAAAGGTCAATATAGTGTAAAGAGAAGAAAGGTGGAGAGAAATTAAAAAAGAATTCGGAGGAATGGATATAGAAAAAGTCATCTTTTACACCGACATTAATGATAAAATTGTCGTTCAAGAACATAAAAGAATTGTTCAAAACATTAGAATATAGTGGAAGAAAAGGGAGGAAGTTGGCTGTGTTGACACGTGAGAGAGGTGCAGAAATCACATGTGTCCATCAAGCAACAAATAATATCCCTCTCCCTCTAAAAGTCTTGCGACCAAGGGGGTGTGCAAAAATGTGGTTAACTGAGTTGTATCCATAAACTTAACTAAACTGAACCACAAAAAAACTGCACCATATTAAATGGTTTATGAACTGAACCATAAATTTAAACCAATTCAGTTCAGTTTAAAACCGATTCAGAACTAGTTTAATATATTTGAACCATATTTTTCTTAGTGCACTTTTATTAAAACATCTTATTAGGATCTATTTTAAATAAAAAACAGCTTATTCAAAACAGTTTATTTATGGAAAAGAACTTATTAGGATATCTTTTTCAAAAATTGCTTATTCGAAAAAACTTATTTATGCAAAAAAAACTTATTAGGATCTCTTTTTATATAAAAAAAAACAGCTTATTTATACAAAACAGCTTATTAGGATCACTTTAAAAAAACAGCTTATTCGAAACAACTTATTTATGAAAAACAACTTATTAGGATCTCTTTTTTAAAAATAACTTATTCGAAACAGCTTATTTATACAAAACAGCTTATTATGATCTCTTTTTCAAAAACAACATATTCGAAACAACTTATTTATGCAAAATAGCTTATTCAAAACAGCTTATTAATGGAAAGCAACTTATTAGGATCTCTTTTTTCAAAAATAGCTTATTCGAAAAAGATTATTTTTGGAAAACACCTTTTTAGGATCTCTTTTTTCAAAACAGCTTATTCGAAATAACTTATTTATGAAAAACAACTTATCAAGATCTCTTTTTCAAAAACAGCTTATTCGAAACAACTTATTTATGCAAAACAACTTATTAGGATCTCTTTTTGAAAAAAACAGCTTATTAGAAACAGCTTATTAATGAAAAAAAACTTATTAGCATCTCTTTTTCAAAAACTGCTTATTCGAAACAACTTATTTATGCAAAAAAAACTTATTAGGATCTCTTTTTATAAAAGAACAACTTATTCGAAACAACTTATTTATGAAAAACAACTTATTAGGACCTTTTTTTCAAAAACAGCTTATTCGAAACAGCTTATTAAAGCAAAACAACTTATTAGGATCTCTTTTTATGCAAAAACAGCTTATTCGAAACAACTTATTTATGAAAAACAACTTATTAGGATCTCTTTTTCAAAAACTTTATTCGAAACAACTTATTTATGAAAAACACCTTATTAGGATCTCTTTTTTCAAAATCAACTTATTCGAAATAGCTTATTAATGAAAATAAACTTATTAGGATCTCTTTTTCAAAAACAGCTTATTTATGCAAAACAACTTATTATGATCTCTTTTTCAAAAACAACTTATTACAATCTCTTTTTAAAAAACACCTTATTTATGTAAAATAACTTATTATGATCTCGAATAAGCAGTTTTGCATAAGATAAGCTATTTCCAATAAGTTGTTATTTTAAAAAGATATCCTAATTAGTTGTTTTACATAAATAAGCTGTTTCGTATAAGCTGTTTTTTTAAAAAGAGATTCTAATACGTTGTTTTGCATAAATAAGCTGTTTTTGAAAAAGATATCATAATAAGTTGTTTTTCATAAATAAGATATTTCGAATAAGCTGTTTTTGAAAAAAGAGATCCTAATAAGGTGTTTTCCATAAATAAGTTGTTCCGAATAAGCTGTTTTTGAAAAAAGAGATCCTAATAAGGTATTTTCCATAAATAAGTTTTTCCGAATAAGCTGTTTTTGAAAAAAGAGATCCTAATAAGGTGTTTTCCATTAATAAGTTGTTTCGAAGAAGTTGCTTTACATAAATAAGTTGTTTCGTATAAGATGTTTTTGAAAAAGAGATCGTGATAAGGTGTTTTCCATAAATAAGTTGTTTCGTATAAGCTGTTTTTTTTATAAAAAAAAAGAGATCATAATAAGTTGTTTTGCATAAATAAGTTGTTTTGAATAAGCTGTTTTTGAAAAAAAGATCCTAATAAGTTGTCTTTCATAAATATGATTGTGCTCGTGATTTTCGGGTATCAAAAATCATTGATTGGATTTGAACCTTTAATCATTGAACTCTCAACTTTTATTCGCGGGAAGGGAAAAAGTGAGTAAAAACCCTTATGAGACCTTGGATTCGGAGGTTGGTTTCGATTGGGGAAGGTGTTAGGCACCCGAACCGACTATGGTATCCCATAGGAACCTTCTACCTATTCTCTAATCTTGCGCTAAATTAATTTTACCTATTAAAAAGGTTTAAGAGTTAAAGTGAAAGAAAGGAGAAAGATGAAGCATGTTTTTGGTTATTTTTATTGATTTGGAAGGGCCAAAACCCTTTGCCTACTTACCCAAATAAATCGGGATCAAAATCAAGTAGTTCGGCTAAAAAACTTTTTGATGGGTTGAATTGATTTTAATATTTTTGAAAAAAAGATTTTAAGAAGGGATGAGAGGCCTCAAGGCATGAGAAAAAAAATACGATGAAGTTGGTTAATTTTAATTGCACGAAATCCATGTCTAATGTGGATATTAAATTGATTAAACATTTGATTAAGGAAAATAAAAAGAAAAACACTTGGGTTACAAACCAAGGTTTACTTTAAAGAAATTTGAATTTGATTTTTTTGATGAAAATATTTTTCTAAGCTAACGGTGAACTCGCGTAACGGCGGAAAAAATAAATAAGCGTAAAGCGATAAATAAAGTGGAGTGTCGGTGCGCGTGTCAGTGTGTGTCGGTTACATATTACATACCCTAAATACATTCTATGGTCTCAAAAGAAAAAAAATGCGCAAAAATAAATTACATTATTTCCCTAATTACAAACTAAACCAAAAAATAAAATAATTGACGAAAATTTAAATATGCACATAATATTTCTAAACAAACTTAAACTAAAAAAAACACATGAAAGGAAATGAGCAACGAACCACAATTAATAATAAACGAGCAAGTACCAAGAAAGTAGTGAAAATAAGTGAATAAAATTTTTAAGAATGAAGAAAAAAACATTTGAAGTATATATATAAAAAAGGTCTAGAATATAATAAAATAGTGAAGAAAAAAATAAAATAAAAAAAAATAAAAAAATTGGCTCAGCTGGAATAAATTTGAACCACTTGATGCATCAAGGGGTCAAAATTTAAACACTACCCAGGCTCATCACAGCCAACAGATCAAAATCAAAGGGTTTTAAAAAAACACAATAAATCTAAGGGAACATTGTACAGAATTAAAATAAGGAAAATCGCAGGCCACTAGATGAAGATCAGAGGGTTTGAAAAAAAACGAAAGAACATGATAACAGGACAGAGAAAGCATATGGGATCAATGTATGAAGAATACTATAAATGTAAAAATGGTTTAGAAAAACAAAAAACACTTCTCTCTCTAAACCTAGGTTAGAGAGAGAAGCTCTGCAAAAGAGTCTTCTTCTGCGTTCATCCCTTCAGCTCCGGCGCGGTGGTGGCCGGCCCAACAGGGCGGCGCCGCCGCGTCGGAAAAATCAAAAGCTCTCCGATTTGAATTTTTTTTACATTTTTACATACCTTTTTCTTCCCTCTACTCAAATATCAACTCAAAAACAACAAAAACCAAACGTACACACCTAGATCTAGAAAAAAAAATCGGAAAGGAAAACTCTCATATCACCTTTAATTTCGGTTTCCTTCTTTTTCTTCTTCTTCTTTCTTTCTGTGTTCGTTTTTGCCTTCCCTTTTCTTGTTTGCTTGCCTTTCGGATTTGTTGATGTTGATGTTTCGGCCGTTCTTCTTTGTTGAAGTTTTGGACGAAAAAACTTATGGTTGCTGTTTGAATAATTTCGAAATTTGGCTTGTGGTTGTTGTTCTTATTTTCGGTTCTGTTTTCTTCTTTTTTGTATTTCTTTGATCCGGATCTGTTTTGGGTGTTGTTGTAAGGTTGGATTTTGAGGTTTGATTTGGATCTGTGATGTTATTATTGTTTGGATTGGCCGAAATCTTGTTATAGGTTGTGGTTTGGATTGGCCGAAATCTTGTGTTAGGTTTGTGGTTATGGTTCTTGAAAAAAGGTTGCTGGAAATTGCAAAAAAAAGTTTTGAATGTTCTTGATGTTCTTGAGAAAAGTTCAAGGCTAAAGGGTGTTTGATCTGATTTTTTGTGAGGCAGTTGAAAAATTGTGTTTGCCTGGAAATTTTTTTGCCTGACCTTGATTAACTCTGACAAAACCCTTAAGTATCTGATACGTGGAATGGACGAAAATACCCTTGGCTGAGACTTGGAGAGAAAGTTGGACCAGAACCAATGATAAATTGACAAGTGGACTAAATGATTTAAAAATAATAAAAACATATAAAATGAATAAATAGCAACAAATAATAAAATAAAAAAGAAATAACTAAATAAATCAATAATAATAAAAACGAAAATTAATAATAAAATAAAAAAGAAATAATAAAAATGTCCCGTCGGAACCAAAAAAATAAGGTATTTTAAAATACCTCTCTGCCGAAATTTCGTCTGATACGACTGAGATACGCGGCTCTTTTACGCTAATTAAAACAATAAAGCGACGACGTGAATAAAATGAACTTTAAGAACGCAAACGTTACGCTACACTAAAATACGCACAAAACGCGAGTAAAAATTACGAAATTAATACGCGAGCGATATTAAAAAAATAAACGACGAACGAAAAATAAATGCGACCACAAATACGAATAAAAACAGATATTACGGGAATTAGCGCGCTAACGGACGACTGAAAAACGATCAACGTACGAAAAAATAAAAAATAAATTGGTCAAAAATTAGGGTACGACAATGATATTTCAAATAAGCTATTTTTGAAAAAAAATAGATCCTAATAAGGTGTTTTCGATAAATAAGCTATTTCGAATAAGCTGTTTTTGAAAAAAGAGTTCCTAATAAGGCGTTTTCCATTAATAAGCTGTTTCGAATAAGCTGTTTTGCATAAATAAGTTGTTTCGAATAAGCTGTTTTTGAAAAAGAGATCCTAATAAGTTGTTTTTCATAAATAAGTTGTTTCGTATAAGCTGTTTTTTTAAAAGAGATCCTAATAAGCTGTTTTGCATAAATAAGTTGTTTCGAATAAGCTGTATTTGAAAAAAAGATCCTAATAAGTTGTTTTTCAAAAATATGCTATTTCGAATAAGCTGTTTTGAAAAAAGAGATCCTAAAAAGGTATTTTCCATAAATAAGCTATTTCGAATAAGCTATTTTTGAAAAAAGAGATCCTAATAAGCTGCTTTCCATTAATAAGTTGTTTCGTATAAGCTGTTTTTTTTAAAAGAGATCCTAATAAGCTGTTTTGCATAAATAAGCTGTTTTGAATAAGCTGTTTTTGAAAAAGAGATCCTAATAAGTTTTTTTTCATAAATAAGATATTTCAAATAAGCTATTTTTGAAAGAAAAAAAAATCCTAATAAGGTGTTTTCCATAAATAAGTTGTTTCGAATAAGCTGTTTTTGAAAAAAGAGTTCCTAATTAGGTGTTTTCGATGAATAAGTTGTTTTGCATAAATAAGCAGTTTCGTATAAGCTGTTTTTGAAAAAGATATCCTAATAAAGTGTTTTCCATAAATAAGTTGTTTCGTATAAGCTGTTTTTGTAAAAGAGATCCTAATAAGTTGTTTTGCATAAATAAGTTGTTTCGAATAAGCTGTTTTTGAAAAAGAGATCCTAATAAGTTGTTTTTCATAAATAAGATATTTCGAATAAGTTGTTTTGAAAAAAGAGATCCTAAAAAGGTGTTTTCCATAAATAAGCTCTTTCGAATAAGCTATTTTTGAAAAAAGAGATCCTAATAAGCTGCTTTCCATTAATAAGCTGGTTCGAATAAGCTGTTTTGCATAAATAAGCTGTTTCGAATAAGTTGTTTTTGAAAGATCCTAATAAGTTGTTTTGCATAAATAAGTTGTTTCGAATAAGTTGTTTTTTAAAAAGAGATCCTAATAAGTTGTTTTGCATAAATAAGTTGTTTTGAATAAATTGTTTTTTAAAAAGAGATCGTAATAAGCTGTTTTATAATTATTATATTATTTATTTAAATTATTTATTTTAAATTATTTAATTAAAAATTAATATATATGGTTCAAATATATTAAACTGGTTCTGAACCGGTTTTAAATTTGAACTGGATTGTTTTTAAAAATAAACCAGTTTTTATTAAAGTGGTTTTAAAAACTGAACCGTAACCAGTAATGTGGTTCAGTTCCAATACAGTTTAGAACCATGAACACCCTTAGCTCAACTGACAAAAATGTTGAAATTGTTAGGTCGGACGTCATGACCGGGGTTCGAATCCCGGTATCTCCACTTTGTGTGTGTGAACTTATGATGGTTTTGGGAACTGACTCCCAGTGGAAATCTGCACGCGACGCGAAAGTGTGACCACGCTATTGCATGTGTATTCCATCGTAATTGTGTCGAGCTTAGTTGATCTGTCCCGGCTTTGCAATGAGACGTTATGTATGTAGAGTTACATGGCTGGTGGCATCGGAGTAACTCTTTAGAGTTACTTCAAATCTTGACCTTCGTTATTAAATATTAACCAATGGCTATGATTAATAATCATAAAATCTCTAGAAGTTCGTTTTAGTATTCTTCCTAAATAAAATACCCTTTGAAGGAATTTGCAATCCTCGTTTTTGTCTGTCCCAGTCAAGATTTTTGTTCATGTGACATTCACAATCCTCTACAATTATCATTTACAATTCTACTAATGCAGATAATAATAACTAGATTGAGACCCACATGTTGCGCAATTCAAATTTTTTATTTGCATTAAAAAAGTACAATATATCGAAGTACTACTTGTTAGAGTTGTACAATCTCATTTACGTGAAACAAATACTTGTGTCTATTAGTTCCATGACACACTCTTTGAATACCTGAATAAGTTCCATGACGTTCTTTTATGTACGGGAAAAGTTCCTTAATTAAAAAATACTACAATAAAAAATGAAAATAAAAAACACTGAATTACAACTCTCAACTTGGTTATAGATGGGAGACAATATGGCAAAACAAATGCAGGAATTGGAACTGGAAAAGGTAAAATATTCGCAATAGAGATGGTAGAAAATCAGTGAAATGGTTCAGGATATCTTGAATTAATCTCGGCTTTTCGTATAAAATGACATGCAGCAATATAATTTTTTTTCCTCAATTGGCAAAGCAGCCACCATAATAGTAGCAGCAGTTTGGATAGTTTGCTACAGGATAAATCTCACTCGTTATAGATGGAACATGTCCTTGAAAATGATACTAAGAAAATCATTAAAATTGTTTCAATGCATCTCCAGCACCAAATATAAACATATGTGATTTGCTCATGGGTTAAAAACTTCAAAGTTGCACAAAAGATATTATAGGTTAAAGTATTATGATTTTTCATTGCTCAAATGTGTTTAAGTCTTCTGCTAAGTATATGAAAAATATAAAGCAGAACGCAAAAGACTAAAGCAAACTAAAGGGAACTTCATATATAGCTATTACTAATCCTAGTAGCTCACATCCCTCTCTATCTTCACCTCATTCATCTTGTTCATGTTTCACCACTTCCGTGAAACCGGACCATCAGCAAAACTTCTAACTAGGCAGTGATGAATTTCAAAACAAAAAACTCAACCTCAGGCCTCAGCTTCCGAATATAACAGCTTCACTATCACAATTCTGATTCTGGTTTAAAATAAAATTATACACAGATGTTAATAATATCATTAGACAAACACTCGTAAAAAAAAACAAAACTTTAAAATTCCAAAAAACTAAAACATCACAAAATGTTTGCAATTCCAGTAACAAGATGTACAACCTCAAAGATCACATGAAATTCTGAAAAAGCAAAACCAACTTCAAAACTCATGTCATATCATTACTAGCAAACATATCAAAGCTTTGATACCATAAACAAGTGAAGATTCCAACTGCACATGACTGAAGCCTAAGTTAATGAAGTGATTGCATATAAAAATAACAGTAAATTGAAAATATATAGACTGTAAAATTTATCTAAACTACTTAACTGAAATCACGGTATTGTTATAAAAAATAACACGTTAATAAAAACACTGTTGCAGCCTTGCAGGCTAATTTAGTTGCACCATTGTTTGTTTGTTAGAAATTAGAAGCAATGTAGAAACCATCGTCATATATTACAGTAGTGGACATTTTTCACACACACTGATATAACAAGATAACATGTATCTGATAACCAAGTCTTGTTCTTTTAACACTGATATCCTCAATCACCAAGGTATTAAATCAAAACTAGTTCCTCGTCTTTTTTTTCTTTCTTTCTTCTGATGAATAATTGCCTTTATTTTCTGCTGAGCATCAAAAGCACAAACAGATTGATGTTCAGACATATTTTTACAAAAGCAAACAAAGGGCATATACATTACAAGCAAAATGTATTGAAGTTCAAACTGGTTTATTTACACCAAATGTTTCCTAAATACGAACTATTTTTAAATAAAACATAGAACAACCAATAAAGAGAAGAGTCCATTCATACTGCTGAAATAGAAAACTAGGAAAATAAGCCATAGAAAGGGAGTAAAGCAATGAAAAAAACTGGTAAAGCAAGACTAAACGCTTCTTCTACCTCTTGATAATACATATAGGGGTCATAATTGTTAAGTTTTATGTAGAAAAAATTGTTCTTTTACAAATTTCAATGCGTTGAATACACAATTCCTTTTAAGACTTCTTAACAAGTGCCCCATTAGTTAGCATTTCCCTACATATGCAATTGACAAACCAATTTGCATATAAATAACTTGATAAAATTCAACTTAACAATTATTTCCTGAAAACTAAACACAAACCTCAAGGGTGAAAATTTCACACATGGCCTGCAAAAGCAATTAATTGTTTAGTCCTTCAATCGGATGAAGGTTTTCCTTGTAAATTACCATTTGGGCCTTATATTGCATTACTTCAACATCAATCTTCTCAATCACCCCGGTAGCTAAATCTAAACAAGCTAGTTCATCATCATTTTTTATGAAGAATATATTTCCCTTCTTCCCTGCTGCTCCGATAGGATGCTCAATGCAAGACAAGGGCTCAACATGGAAGAGTCTAATCCATGATTCCTTGACACCAAGTTCACCCAAAATTGATATTTGAGAAGACTTGGTCTTTTTACAGTGAGTTATAATAGCAACAAACCCATTTAACATCATCAGATCAACATTAAAACCCGTCAGATTAACATCAAAACCATCAAATGAATCTTCTGAGGGTGGAGGCGTAAGAACGCACACATCATTGCATAAGTTAAATGACACCAAAAATCTTTGATTATTTCTTTCCCCCCACCAATGACACACCCCATTGAAGTACACATCACTGTTAAAACACCATTCAATTTCTGGCATATCAAAATAGATCTTAGTCCATGAGTTAGTTTTTAAACTATATATCTCCCAAAAGGGATCCGGCTTGACACCATCGTTAGATTCAGTAGAATATCCCACAATTTGAATGACTTTATAGTCATCTCTAGCATGGTCATATCCAAACCCATGAAGAAGAATTTCAGTGGTAAACTCAGATTGAAACTCAGCAAGACTAGGAGGAATGACTTTCATTACCCTGGTGGCAAGGTTACATAATACAGCAAATACAGGTGATGTTGTACGAGTTTCATCGTAATCGTGAAGACAAAGAACACCATTAATAGCAGAACCCAAAACACTAATAGGGTTAACACCAAACTCTGGAATAGGTGGCAAATCAAATTTCACTTTATTCTCAAAGTTATCTCCAGAAAGCAAATAAACGTTCCAATTATGAGGACCCGAAAACTGGTTTAGAACGAGACATGCATCATCATAGAGTGGATGAGATTGGAGCGGAACATGTTCATAAAAACAGGGTTTTCAAACAAAAGAGATCATGATTTGCGAACGCAAGAAAAACGCTTAACAGATTTAACAGGAAGTTTAGAGAGAATGCAGAAAGCAATGTCATCTGGTATATAGCTACTACTAACCTTCTTCTTCTTCTCATTTGTTGGAGACATTGATAGAAGGATGTTCTCGAGCTTCAGCAGAGTGAATGAGAGATTTTAGGACAAAGGGTGTCTTTGTTATAGGTGCCTTTTATCTACTACTAAAAAGGTAAATATCTAAGGGGTGTTTGTTTACGTGTATTTCAACAATATTTCTATTACAATTTTTACGACAACTTTATATTTATTATTTTAGCTTGTGTTAATATCTTTTTTTTTTATATGTAAAAAAATTTTAGTTGTCGTATAAAATAGATGTTCAAATAACACAATTTTTTCTTTGAAATAGAGGTTGGAAAAAAAGAATTTACGTGTTTGGTGGAAAAGAACAAACATAATATGCCTAGGAATAATTAATGTCCATGAATCTACTTAACTCACATTCTAGTCATTTTTATTCCCATTATTATAAAAGGATGTGAAAATTATATTAGATTGAAGACCCGTGCGGCGCCGCACGGGTCTCAATAGCTGGAATAACTATTTAATTATGTAATTTCAACTTATATAAATAATAGTTTGAACCAATATAGTGTAAGAGAAAAATAAAGTTTATTGGAAGTTGAAAAGTTGGGATAAGAAGTGGGGGACTGTTTTAGAGGTTTGCTAATAAGGTGTAATTAAAAGTAATGTCGTGAATATATATTTTAAAAACGAAATTAATTCAACCAAAACTTGTGTCGCAAAAACAGGGAAAAATGATGAGGTTTAACTAAAATTACAGTTATGATAAATATGAAACAATAAAATAATAATTAACATGAATAAAATTATAGTAATGTGTAATGTGTATTACTATCATTAAACCTTAAGATATTGATCAATATTATCTATTTCAAGCATTTAATTCATTCGTTTGCATATTCATTTTTTTTGCAAATTAATAGAAAAGTCAAATGATAAATATGAAATGATAACTTCATGAAAAGAATATTATTACCTTCATCAAATAATCTCTGATAGTCAAAGAAAACAAAGCAAATAAAGTTTTACAAACTACGTCTTCAATGACAATTTTACAAACTTTATAAAAAAAAAAAGTCATCTCTCAAGTTAATTAGCATTTTTTTACTAAAGAAAGTTACTTAACATCCCGGTAAAAATAATGTAACTTATATTTGTTGTTTTCTTCTCTTAATGCAAGTACATATTTTGTATGGCAAAACAAAAATTTATATGCAAGTACATAATTCTTTATGGAAAAACAAAATAATATTGACACACAAAGTTAGGCTAAGTCTCATACATAGAATCATATTACATCAAAACTATGGTATATCAACCAACACTGTAATGTATCATTTATTAAACAAAACAACAGTCGTTCCTTTGACTCGCTCCAGTGCTGTTTCTTCTCCTTATACAACACCCACCTACAAAGCAAAATATTACTAATATATCTTGCACAATGTAAAACTTAGTTCCACCATATGTTCTTCTATACATTTTCATGATACAATCAAAAAGCACGACACAGAGATGAACTGCTATAAAAATACATGAACTGCTATAAACAAAACAGAAGCTTAAATAATAATAATAATAATAATAATAATAAATGAACTGCTATAAAAATATGAAAAGAAACTGCTAAAAAAGGAACCGTTAATGTTAGTTACTTTAAAACCATTATTTCAGCAAAAATGTGAGCAGCCTAGTGGTTAAAGTAGTGCTTGTTGTCATGTGTTCAATCATTCAATGCTAATAAGTTGATCACATAATCAATTTACACCATTACAATGCGACAAACAAAAGAGAATTACAACGCCAAAACAACTCCAACTTCATCAATATATATATATATATATATATATATATATATATATATATATATATATATATATGCTGAAACTGAGAGAAACTTGATCACCTAAACTCATATAACTAAACCAACAGATGTAACTTCTGCCACAAAGAAGCATGAGCTGCAGAATTATAAAACACCACTCAGCAAATATAGCAGCAGTCCAGATGAAAGCGGTGAGAAGAAAAACAGCTTAAAGTATTATGCCGATACTGATAGATCTACTCCCGACTCAAGATACAGCTGCCAAATTGAAATATTATGCATATATCAACTAAAATATTTACATATGACCTTGAAGCCAAATAGTATAAAAAAGTTAGTCTCCTTATTTACTCATTTTCCTGAAACTTAATCTGAAACTATAGTTCCTTTAGATATTGAGAAACAAGCTTTTTTTTTCTTCTCGATTGTTGCCAAGATGAAATTTTGCAAACACATCATATACACAGAAGCGAGATGACATCGGTCTTGCTCTCTAATACATTTTCATAATCCAAATATGATTACTAAGATGCAAAGTAATATAACAAAACATGTGCCTTTCACTATACACCATGCTTTTTAGAACAACCTTGTATAGAGAAAAATTATGAAGTGGCTTGAAATAATGAATTTGGAAGTAAATATCAATTTTTAAAACACAAACTTGGATCAACTTAGTGTCAAAAGGTTACAGAACAACACTTATTCAAAGACCTCCACCTAAACACCACATTTCACAATTTCATGAAGAGTGGTCCAAAAGTCATAGTTTTAAGAAAGAAAGAAAGAAGCAAGAAAAACTATTATGAAACCTATTTCAACTACATTACACTCACGCACGCCAAACTTTTATTCCGTCGGAGTTATACTAAAAAAATGTAAACTCAATCAATTATTGAAAGTTACCAATACACATACAAAATCAAAACTCTAGCCACATCAGACCAAACAGGAGCCGAAATATGTCCTGTTACACCAGAAAAATAAAAAAAAACATGAGATAGTTGTAGCCTTTTTAAATGAAAAAAGTGCAGGGGCACACGATAGTAAAATGACGAAGAGAGGATTCAGATTTGGGTCATAATCTTGAGAGATAATGTTGAATTTGTATTGGGATGGAGAATTAAAAGATAGGAGAAAGATTCAAAGTTAATTTGTGAACCTATCAAGGCTAGTCAGCCGCCCAATTCATTATGGGAAAATACATAGAATTAATTTTTTGCTATATGGTTTACATGTGGTATAGAAATTGACAAAATTAAATGCAATAATTTTTATGGGAAAGGAAGTACATCTAACCAAAAGCCACCGAATATTTTTTAGTCTGATACATTGACATAAATTTTGAAATTGAAATAGCAAAGGATGAAATTTAATGCAGTTCAATGCAGCAATTGGTACGTTACAAATTGGAGGAAAAATAGAAGAAATTTTTTATGATTCCTAACATTATTTTTTGAAATTCAATTACTGGAATTATTGGAATTCTTTTTGAAATTCAAATCTTGGTATTTAGAGTAAAATTTTTAGGGCTACAATTACAACATTTAATGCTGCAGATTTGGAGCCAAATTTATAGGGTTAATTGTTTGCAGACCTAATAACATTAAGGAGTAAGGGATTTCGAGAAAAAGAGAATCAATGTTCTAATCAAAAGTCAAAACTCATATATATACCCCAATTTTACCATTTTGTTCCCACTTTTAATAAATTAACATAACAGTTTTCGTTTTTTGAGTAATGAGAGTAGGGGTGTGAGTGGTTTGGACAAAACCGATGAAACTGAAAATCCAAACCAAACCAAACCAACAAAATATCCTTGTTTGGTTTGGTTCAAAACCAAACCGAACCAACCAAAACCGGTATAGTTTGGTTCAGTTCTCAGATTTTTATTTTGAGATCCAAAGAATCGATAAACCGAACCGATGCTAATTTTACTCTCCATTTTAGTAATATTATCCTTCCTCTCACACTTAAGATTAAGCTCAAAATTAAAGTCCAACATAAAATACTCCTTAATTCGTTCACTTTCTCTCATCATCATCTCATCTCATCCCTCACACTCTATTTCGTTTCTACTAAAAAAGAACATTAAACGTCATTCTCATCTAATCTATCGTTTCTCACCGTCAATGGGATCGTCCATCTCATGTTAGTTTTTTCATGTTAATTATACAAAGTAGCTTGAAAAACAGAGAACATGAAAAACAAAGTTCTATGAAATATTTGAGTGTGGCGTATACATTAAATACAAATTTGTCAAAATATGAATTTTTTTAATTGTATTTTCAAGCAAACCGATCAACCGAACCGATCCAAACTGAACTGAACTAAACCAAATAGTTTGGTTCAGTTTCTTTTTTGAAAAATAGTAAAAACCGAACCAAACCAAACCGATTAAGATTTCATTGGTTCGGACATTTTTTTTACCAAAAACCAATACAAACCGAACCGTTACGCCCCTAAATGAGACATAAGGTCTATCAATATAATCATCCACTTCTTTGAAAAATAATCCTAGGAATAAAAATTGGCAACCAAACATTTTTCTTGAAAAATTCTTAAAAATAAAACTGTCATTATGTTTTCTTGGGAAATTTATTCTAAGAAGTATTTTTTGCATCCGCGAAACAAGCACCTCTTAACTAAACAACGCCGGATATAACAACACAACACAAGATAAAACAAGACTTAGTTACATAGAATATGAGTTTCTTCCTCTCCAACACGTTGTCCATAATTTTTCTTTCTAGGTTTCCTCTTTCATTTTCTTCATTAACGGGGAGGTTTGGTCCATTTTTGACTTGAAATCACCCTTTCATCTTTTCCTCCATATTTTAATCTAAATAAGTGGTTTTCACATCATTCTAGACTTTTTTCCCTCGTGAATTCGTGGTATGAGTGCAATGTTGTGTTGTTTGATTTCCCGTCTGGTGGTAGTGTTTTTTTAGTTCCAATTAAAAATCGACTTCAAATCTTTTTTGTCAATAACCTCAGACCAATCAATCGAATATGCATTCATGTGTAATCAATCAAATAAATTACATAGCGTTGCAAAATCTCGAGGCATGAGTATTCCTCTCACTTTGATTTTATTATATTATTATTTATAGACATTTTGTCGTTGTTAGCAATTAACTTAGATGTTATGAGTTTGTTCAGATTCATCATTTAACTTTTTAGTGATGTTAAATCTATACTATATATAAATAAAACTATCCCTTTCAGCACGCTTTTGGGTTGAACTTTTCTTTCCAAAAATACCCTTAATTTTTAATTTTAATTTTAAATAAAAATAACACATGTAACAAATAGATAATAATAAATTTAATTTAAGAAGAAAATTTACACACAATTCCTTATGAATTGTTCTTATTGTTAGACAATTATAAAATAACACGTGAATTACTAATCTCTGTCACTAATCGTCCCCGTTAACCCTCTTTTACCTCCGTTAACCACTAATCAAACTCACAAAAAACTACCACAACACAAAAACTCGTGTTACTTTTTTATCAGCCGATTTTATGTTGTACATCTTTGTTCCCCTCAATACAACCGACAAAGATTGCCAAGTATTTTCATATCCCTTCCACAAAAATTAGTGAACCTTTGATCAATTGTAACAAATGTGAGCAAAAAATAATGTTAAAGATTGAACTTTAAATCTTCTGAAAAAAAAGATTAGTAACAAACGTGAGCAAAAATATAATGTTAAAGATTGAACTTTAAATCCTCTAAAAAGATATTAGTAACAAACGTGAGCAAAAAATAATGTTAAAGATTGGACTTTAAATCCTCTAAAAAAAGATTAGTAACAAACGTGAGCAAAAAATAATGTTAAAGATTGGACTTTAAATCCTCTAAGAAAAGATTAGGACTCAAAATATTTTAGAAAAATATTAGTTAGCACTATATTAAATATTAATTATCAATCAATTTTGAGGAGAAGAGCCTAATTTGTTGTCATTTGACGAGGTTGAAGGGGATACTCATAACTTATTTCAACAGGAATTCATAAACTCAATTGCTCACGGAAGTATCTCACCACATATTTTAAAGGTAAAAAAAGGTGAATCTTTGAAGTTGTTGCGAAACATAGACGCTAGATATGACCTGTGTAATGAGACATGATTGTTATGTCGTGGTTTATTTAAGAATATGTTGGATGTGAAAATCCTAACAGGAAGCAATAATGGAAAAAGAACATTATTGCTCATAATTAAATTAAAAACAAATGTGAGTTTATGACTTCCCTTTGTATTTAGTAGAAAATAGTTTCCCGTTATACTAAGTTTTGTTATTATAAATAAGTCACAAGGGCATATCATTCTCAATGTCGAAATCGGCAAAAGTTATGGTGCATAAGCCATTTCCTTATGCATCGTGCATAAACACTTCACAACCATTAGATCTAGTGTACACGTGTAATAATCCTAGGCTTCTCTCTAAGTCTTAGAGAGAGAAGTTATCCCTTCTCTCTTCAAACAAACAGTCTGATGGTGATGATGACGGTGATGATGATGAACGACGATGTTGATGATGAGATTGAAGATTCTGGAAACCATTTCCACAACAAAATGAGTTTGAAGTACAATTCACAGAAACCATTTCCACAGCAAAATGGTTTTGGCATTCCGGTACGGTGATGATAATGAACGACGATGTTGATGATGAGATTGAAGATTCTGGAAACCATTTCCACAACAAAATGGGTTTGGAGTACAACTCACAAAAACCATTTCCACAACAAAATAGTTTTGGCATTCCGGTACGGTGATGATGAACGACGGTGTTGATGATGAGATTGAAGATTCCAGTGGTGATGATGATGAACGACGGTGATGATTCAGTTTGTTTCCGAGTTTTGTTCGTTTTGTTTTGTTTGGTTTCCTTTGGGGTGTAGGAAACAATTATATTGGGATTTATGCATGGTGCATAAGGATTTCCTTATGCATCATAACTGCTCCCGTCGAAATATATCACGACATGTTTTCAGCCATGGTCAATTATATGTGTCTTTATCAAGAAAAGTTTCTCAAAATTCAACAAAAGTTATCATTAAAGAAAGGAAAATAGAAGGAGAAGATGAAGACTTTACGAAAAATGTAGTTTTTAAATATATTCTTTTATCGTAATCATAACAATGTTTCTTTTACGTAACATATCATTTATACATATATGTTATGATGTTACTAATTACTATTAGAATAAACAATAAATTATCATTATTTTATCTTAATTTTATATGCAGACAAACTAAAATATGTTGAGTTCAAAAATAATTTTGTGTGACAATATTTTGTTTATAAATTAATATATCAATAATTTTAATTAATATTTTAAAATTTTAGTTAAAATTATACAAACAAACATAATAAAATAATTGTATCCGTCTTTCCGCTAGTACTACATAATATTTAATATACTCTATCAATTAAATAAATGAATATTGTTTTGTTTTTAATATTCAATATGTGCGTCACACATAGTTATCACATTTTGGAGTAAGTATCTTGTAGAAAGAAAACATTAGAGCTAGTATTTCTTGGACTTGTTTGTATTGATTTACTTGAATTTAACTACTTACACAAGTAGGTGTGACGCTATTTGGAAGAGCTTAAAATAATTCATTTATGACATGTTTATAAGCTTATTTCTACTTATTTAGGTAAACTCATCATAAAAATTTATGAAAACAGTATACGTGAAAATAATTTGACTTTCAATTTTTTTTTATTATTCTAAAAATAGCTTACACATAAACACTTATGTGATAAGTGTTGAATTAAATTATTTATCCAAACATGGCCTTGTGAACGCACAGTTAACCACTTAACCGACACACATTGCTTTTGCAAGTTTCAGTTTGAATCAACCGCCAATATTCGTGAAGCTTCCAAAACGTCGACGTTTCAATCGGAAACCCTAGAATCCCTTCACATTCATCGCGATCGTAGCAGCGAAGCTTGATGGCGACGATAAGACCTTTACTGGAATCTGTTCGCAGCTCAATTCGTTCTGCATTTTCCATATTCGACTTCACAAGAATCGTTGAGGAACTTGTTTACAATAGCCTCGATGCTCGCGCTACAAAGGTATCTCCATTGTTTTCAATGTTTTGGTAATCGTAGCAAGTTATATAGCGAGAAATGAAAATTGCTATTAACTGTTTGGTGTTTTTGTTTTAGGTTTCAGTGTTTGTTGATATTGGAAGCTGCTACTTGAAAGTAGTTGATGACGGTAAATTTTTCATTTTTAGAGAAATGTATATTTATCATTGTAGCTCTCACACCGGATACCGGACGTGACACTGACACGTTGACACCGGTAATCACTTTAGAAAATATATAGATATTTATATTTGCAGGGCCAAAATTTGTAACTAAGTTTTGGTTTTTGACCATGTTTATGGTTTCGATGAATGGGTTTGCAGGAGGTGGGATTACTCGAGATGGACTGGAATTGGCGGGAGAAAGATATGGTTTGTACTTTTTTCCTTTTTGGTTCTTTATCTCCTACATTGTGTGTGGACCTGTTGCTGGTTGATTTGTGTGAATGTGTGATCATTTTGATGTGCCTGCACATTCCTTTTCTTGTTGTTTGTTTTCTGAATGCAACAGTCTCGGGAAAAATTAATTTTATTATTTTTTGCAATTAAAGAAATGTCTGGTTGAAAATATGTGGTGATTGAAGGGCCATCAAAAGACACTTCCATTGTTTTTTAAGATTTTCCTGCTTAACGGGACAGAGTAACTAGATAAAGTTCTCTTTATGTGGTGAGCCACATGAATAATGCGTGTTTGAAAACTTTAATTTCCACGGTGAAGACAGGCATTGGTCATGAAGCTACACATACCAGAGAGTGTTGGCTTTCCATGCGGGGGATGGCTTGCTACTGTGTTATGAAGCTACACATATCGCGTGCTCAACTTTCTTTAGCGGTTATATACGATATGATTTAATATTCAATTACTTTAACTGAGTTTTTCTAATTGTCATATAGGCTGCTGCCCTTCATGGTCAGTGTTATATAAGTGTATTAATGAAATTTGCTGTCCCTAAACTCTAAATATTAGTTAGTAAAGGTAACTGGGTGGATACAGTCTGTTGCTATGCGTAAAGCTTGATATCTAAAATGCAACAACGAGTGGGTTTCTATTAGGTGTTTATATTTCATGAATTAAGTTTCCTTGCTGCCATTGATTATGGTGTATGCATATTTGTCAAGCAGCTACATCGAAATTTCTTAATTTGGCGGACCTGAATGCTACGAGTGAAAACTTCGGTTTTCGTGGTGAAGCTTTAGCTTCCATTTCTGAAGTCTCTTTGTTGGAAATAGTGACAAGAGCTTATGGACGGCCAAATGGATATCGGAAAGTATTGAAGGTAGGGATGACTTCTAATGTTTTATTAGTCGACTAATCATAATATTACTGCTATTGATGCAAAGTTTGATATTTTATTTTATTGACTGCAGGGGAGCAAGTGTATACATCTTGGTATTGATGATGATAGAAAGGAAGTAGGCACAACAGGTGATAATTTTGACTAATCTGACAGTTGCATAGTTCTCGTTTCATTGTCTGACTAAATTTACATGCTGTTGCATGAGATTTAGGTAGTATTTGATAGATTGATTAGAATATGGCGTAGTATAATATATGGAGACTTTTATATATTTGGTGCATATTAAAAGGAGAATAGAATAGAGTATAATGTAAGGAAAGTGGTGCGTTTTGGTTCCACTGAAAGGGTCGAATGAAAGAGTTCTGTTTTGTTCGCATACCAAACACTACTTTAGAGTTATGGAAAACCTACAGAATCATTAATTTTTGACTTTCAATTTGAGCTAATTAGGATATCCAGATAGTTATTTGGTGTTTTGTGGCTCTTTCATTTAGGGTATAATTATTATATGCTTTTGGTCTTTTGACTTATACTTTTTTGGTAGTTCTTTTGACTTTCACTTTATTGATTGCTAGATTAGATAATTTTTAATTTGTCTTCCTCCTGCACTTGATAATCAATCTTAAATTTGACTTTGAGTATATTATTTGCTCTCATAATCTCTCTTCCACACCGGGCAATCCGCAATACATGTTCCCTATTCATTGCATTTATGCGACTAGAAAATCCTGTCTTGAAGATGACTACTTTTATCTGGTTCACTTAATACAATTAATGCCTTTCAGTCATTGTCTGTGACATATTCTACAACCAACCAGTTCGGAGGAAACAAATTCAATCCAGGTTGCTTTTCTCTTGACCATCGTACAAATGATATGTTTTCTGAAGTCATAGTTATTTTGTATGGAAACTATGTCTCCTTTACAAAAATTTGGGATTGACTGATGAATTCCGTCTCTGAATTGGAAGCCCCAATAAGGTACTTCAATCAATCAAGAAATGTGTGATGCGGCTTGCACTCGTGTGCCCAAATATTTCCTTCAAAGTTGTTGATATTGAAAGGTATCTTCTCTGCAAAACTTGAGGTTGCATCTTTCTTTTGTTGTTTTGTAACACTTTCTATACCCTACATGTAGGGAATATGAACTTTTCTGCTCACATTCTGCTGCTTCTCCACTGTCACTTGTAACGACTGGCTTTGGGGTGGAGGTCACAAACTCTCTCCATGAATTAGAAGTTGAAAACAATATCATAAAGCTTGCTGGATACATATCAGGTCCTTGCAATACCCTGGATATGAAGGTGATTCATATTTCTAATGCCAAATGTCAATCACCTATCTCATCTCATCGTAACTTCTGGGTTGGTTTTTCTCTGTCTCATCCCCTAACTTTTGGTGTGTTTCTATATTTGCTTTGCAGGCCTTACAGTATCTCTGTATCCATGTGACAATATATGAATATATATTGTAATTGTAATAATAGTACAAAATGGATTTGTTGAGGCTTGAAAAAGAATCAAATGATATAAACATTTGTTCCTTGACTTCAACGTGGTTAGATATCAACTCCCAGTTCGTTTGCAAGGGACCTGTTCATAAGCTTTTAAGTCAATTGGCTATTAGGTTTGAGCATCATAACTCATGGAGTGCTGATAATGAAAGCCAAAATAAAAAGAGAGGCAGATTTCAACCATGCCCTGCATATATCTTGAATTTAAGGTGCCCCCGCTCTTTATATGTTTTGAGCTTTGAGCCGTCAAAAACTTATGTTGAATTCAAGGTAGTCTCCTGGTTTTTCTCTTAACGACTCCTATATTATCTTATTAGTAATTTTGATTCTGTGCTGTATAATTGTTTTCTTAATGTCCATAAACGATTTTTGTATGGTACACTACTGGTTATGAGAACATAGAAGTGGAAAAGATTTAAACATAAGGGGTTCCAAGGGTAACTTTGAGTCCTTCTCTAGATTCCATTTATGCACATGAAGTAGTATTGTGGTATATATTTTTTGTGGATGATATTGCCTTAATTGGAAAATCGAGAAGGACTGAGAAGTTAGAGACATGGACTCATGGAGCCAAGTCATGTCACATATGATTTCATTCTAAGAAGAAATAGAAGCATAAAACAAAGTATATGGAATACAAATTTAGCAGGAGAGACACAAATTCTTGCAGAGGTAAAATATGGAGAGCATACAATAATACTCTGGGTTCATCATACAAAGTGATGGGGAGATAGAGGAAATGTCAACCATAGGAACCAAGCAAATAAAAAAGGGAATGCTTTGGGTGTGATCTATACCACACATACTTAAAGGATAATTTACCACACAGTTATAAGACCTGTAATGGCTTATGCAATTAAAGTTGAGCAGTAGAGAGTAAAAAAAGAGAGAAGAAAACTTAGTATCTCAAATATGAGAAGATTACATGGATGAGTGCTTCCACAAAACAAAATAGAATTAGAAATATGATTAGAGAGAAGATTGGGATAGCTCCCATTGTAGAAAAGATGATAGAATCTCGTCTTAGGTGGTTTAAGCATGTGTGAAGAAATGTTGGTAAAGAAGGTTGAAAAGATAGAAGATAGTTCAATAGTTAGAAGTAGAGGGAGATCAAAGAAGACTATAGGTCAAACCATTAAGAGATTATTAGAGATATATAGTCTATCTTTGGACCAAATACATGACACAATTTTATGGCGTCAATTAATCCATGTAGACAGACGACCTAATTTAGTGTGAAAATGTTTGGGTCTTGGTGTTCTAGTTTAGTTTCTAGCTTATATAGTACTTCGTGTAATCTGGGTGGTGTAAATAAAATCCAACAAGGAACGGTTAGCAGAGATTTGAAGCTTCTTACACATGTTATAGTTTCAGTATGAGTTATTTTATCACAGCCCTGCATCCTACACAAATTTGATTGTTTGCTTTTTCCCCCAACTTCCAAGGATTGGGCTCCAATACTAAACTTCATTGAAAAAGTCATCAAACAGTTCTGGGAGAGAAGCATATCTTGTGGTATACCCTCTCACTGCATCTTATTGATAATATATATATATATATATATATATATATATATAGAGAGAGAGAGAGAGAGAGAGAGAGAGAGATAGGATCCATTGACACCAGGTGTCAACGGATTCGTTGACACCAAATCTTAAACGTTCATTTCTTTTAATCTAAAGGTCAATAATCATTTATCAAAATCTTAATGTGGACATTAATATTTCATATCTCCTTTCCTAAAAATCATCTTGTTTCCTAAACCAACCTAAGCATACACCTGATGCTTCTCCTGGCTTCATTCTTTCGTTCTTACGCTATCTATGGTTTTCATTCATCTCCTTCACCACTAGGTACACTTACTGAGATGTTTCATCAATTTAATTTGATGCTTTTAGAAATTAAAAGTCCTCTTTCAATTAGTGATGGAGTTGAATTGAAAAATATATTGAAATTCATATGTTTAACCTAATATCCTTTTACAAATCAATTTTTTTTATCTCTCCAATCCATCATTCCATCTATCCTTAGAAATTCCGAAACAATTTGCTTTTTGTTTTATTTTGAGGGGAAAACAATTTGTTCTTTCTCCCAGATATAATAATATTTAAGATATAAGTTGCACTCCAATAACTAACAAAAGAAACAAAGCTCCTGAATGAATGGAAATCGACAATCAAAATTTGAATCCTACAATTGTTTTCTCGAGAATCTCAACAAGATGGGAATTAAAGAAATAGAACGAAGAACTTCATAGTTCGTTGATGAAATACCTGTCTTCTCAAGCGTCAGGTGTATGCTTAGGTTCGTTAAGGAAACAAGAGGATTTATGGGAAAGGAGATATGAAATACTGAATGTCCACGTTAAGATTTTGAAAAATGCTTATTGACCTTTAGATTAAAAGAAATGAACGTTTAAGATTTGGTGTCAACGAATCCGTTGACACCTAGTGTCAATGGATCCTATCTCATATACACACACACACACACACACACACAAAGAATTACTGGTTTTTATGCTTTTATTAATCTCTGAGATGCTTGCAGGAGATTCCTCCAACAAAGCCACTTATATGGTTCAAGAAGATCAACGTGAGAAAGTAGATGCCACCATTTCAGCAAAAGCAGGTAAAATTTCTAATTTGGGGATCAAGTAATATCCTTCCATTACTCTGATTAAGTCTGATAAATTCTGATCAAGTAACATACTTATTGTTGGAAAATGTTACTAGAATAGCAATTGTATAAATGCTACGTCGGCTACATTAGATCATGTTAGTTTGGTTTCTCTTTTAACATTTGAAGATTGTTAAATATCTTTCATGCAGATATATCAAAGTTTGGAAGCCAAGATCGTAAGGATTGCTTAGACCTCTTCTTTTCCACTTCAGACAAGCTAAATGAAGATGACAATCATCAGCGCTACAGGGAGGATGTGATAACCTCTGTTGATTACTTACATCGAGGGACAAAGATCCTCAAAGAGAAACAAAATAAGGGAGGCCATCTTCGTCAGACCTGTTATTCTGGCAATTTACTGGATGTTTCTTACGCCAAAAGCATGTCCACCATTATGAAAAAGAGAAACAGTTTTTTGACGTATGATAACAATGATTTATTGCAAGGAGTTCACTTTTTGGATGGTATGTGTCCTGCTGCCGAAAGTTTCTATGATAATATTCCTTCTTATGCGAGAAGTTCTTCACGTGGAAGAAAATCAAATGAAGAAGATGCTGGTGTGATCTGTGAATCATTTGAAGGTTATGAGTGCCATGGGTTCAGTTATGATGTAGAGATTGGTGGGAATTTTCAAAAGCCTTTTCTGAAGAGTTGCTCTACACAAAAAGGTAGTATCCTGAACGAGAAGACTTTGCTTGTAAATGATGAACTTGGACTCCAAACCGATAGCTTTTGGAGTAAGCAAAACCTAGGGGAGGATTTTTGCAGTGGTAGCAAGGATTTATACACCCGTCCCTGTGTAGAAGTTGCAAAAAAATTGAAGATGTCTGAAGATTATGATTTTCTCGTAAAAGCATGGCCTGAAGAAAATTGTCTCCCTCTAGATTCATGGTATTCAGCAACACAGATAGGTAACTCTGGTTCTGATGATCGGTTATCAAACTCTGAATGGCATCATGTATATCAGGAATCCTCATCTCGAGCTACTGCATTGAGTGTTTATCATACGAATGATATTAATGATCTTGGAGAATCATCTAGATGCTATAAAAGAAGTCCTTGTACACCAATTTTTTATGAAGAAAAAAATGGGAACATTTTCAGCACCGATCTTGGAGGAGCATCTAGATGCAGTACAAGGACTACACATATTTTTAACGGCGAAGAAAATAGGCGCAACTTCAGTTATGACATGTCAAGGAATGCCAACCAGGATCCCTGCACCTCAAGTTTTGCAAATAGTGGATTTAGTTTTGATGGCGCTGTCGACTGTAAAGAAATATTCAACAGATTGGTTGACTGGCCTGATTTCCATTATACACATTTCACAAAAAGGTTGGATATTTTAAATGAGGAGCCAGGCCTATTATCTGAGTCATGTGTTAGAAAATGTAACAGACCCAACATTATAAAAGGCGAAAGGGATCTTTTTAGGCACCCAACTTTGGAAAAGACTCGTGTAAGATCTAAAAGAAGCTTCTCAGCTCCTCCATTTCATAGAAGTAGAAGGAGGTTTTTCTCTTTAAATCAGCATCCCGAAATGGTAGCTAAAAGACCTAGCGGTCTAGCATCCGACCCCGCTTCCATACTTCTAGGTTTTTAATTTTTTTTCTTTGCTTTTACACCTTTTGCTCCCTTTTTTTTTAATTGTAACATCATATTCAATAAATGCTTTTGAATCTGCAGAAGCGAGTGATTTTAAATATTCTCAACATCCTCCTGACACTCTTAGCCCCAACAATGAAGATCAATTGGAAAATCTTAAGTACAGTATTATTATCTTATTAATCCTTACTTAAGCTGATGAACTGTTGGGAATAATTTCTAACTGACCCTTTGTGGTTTTTTCTCTTGATCATAGAACTAATGTGAAACGGAGTTCAGAGGTTCTGGGGGCTACACCGGTTAATGACGCTGCTGAGATTGAAGGGTTCGAAAGTTTCAATGTTCGACAGAATGATCCATTCAGGGGTGAGTTCAATGTGTTGGCAAAATTTTAGTCTCATAAGTCTTGTCCAACAATATTAGCTAATTTATTGTTTATGCACTGAACCATGTCAAATATTGACCTGGTTTGGATTCGGAGTGAGTTGAAAGGGATCAATGTCGTATTAGACGTCTTATCTCTAGATGTGATCTTCATCAAATATTTAACTCTAAATTAAGATGTTTCTTTACAATTAAGTTCTTTATGCTTTGTAAAGCTGGGTATTTCTCTTTGTTACAAAATCTGCCAAAAATTGCTCCTTGCATTTTCTATTATCTTCTGTGCTGAAGTTTATGGTCATTCTAATTGGATTGTGATTTATTTTTTGTCATGTTTATATGATCAATAAATGAACACTTAAAAAGATTTGTCGTATCATTCAGCTAATAATTTGCTGTCAAACTATCATTTGTTTCAGAATTGATATCTAGGGAAGTGCAAGATTCCGTAGATTATGGGACTAAATGGAGGAGCTGCGCGCCTCAAACTCCAGTTATGTTGTCGGTCTTTTTTTTAGGAGATAATGTTGTCAATCTTTTAGACACATTATATTACATAGGAGACATTCATTTGTATGTAGGAGACTTTGATCTGACTAGGATTACTATCTTTGTGCAGAAGAATGATAAAATTGATACTCAGTGTCAAAATAATATACTTGACATCTCTTCTGGATTCTTGCATCTTGCTGGAGATTCACTGATCCCTGATACTATCAGTAAGAAATGCCTTGAGGATGCCAAAGTTCTTCATCAGGTGGATAAGAAATTCATTCCAATCATGGCTGGCAGAACCCTTGCTGTTATTGATCAGGTCTGTTGTTGAACATCATTGCATTTTGGTTGAATTTCTGTCTTAGTTAAAAATGCATAGGATTTAAGGATATTTACTATGACACATCATTACAAGGACATAACATAACAGATAGTTACAAATTAATTATCTGAATGACCCATGCAGCTAAGCCCTCCTGGTTAGTCTTTCTGTTGCATCTGTCTAGTACAATTCAACATGCACAGTGACTCAAAGTACAACCCACAATTTATTTTTTATCAGGCTCTCCTTTCAAGCAGGCATAGTGTACTCTACTCCTGACACAAACCCACGACATCTTTCCTCAAACACCCCTTGCCTCTACCATACATACACATTGGGTTGCATCTTCTTACTCGCCTCCTGGACTTCCCAGCATGGCTTAGATCATTACTTTAAGAACTTTCAGAAACGCTTGCTAAGTGCTCACACACACACATGTGTATTCTCCTGACCAATGAGAACTGAGAATCCCCCTTCAGGGAAGTTGGATGTTTAACATTTTGATTGTACTTTTTTTCACAGCATGCTGGAGACGAAAGAATCAGACTGGAAGACTTGCGTCAAAAGGTAAACTGCTTGCGTTTAATATGGCATAAATATTATTTCTCCAGTATGACTCACAAACTAGTTGAATATTTAGGTATTATCTGGAGAAGCAAAAGCTATAACCTATCTAGATGCTGAACAGGAGCTGGTATGCATCCCATCATATGCAATTATGCATTACAGGATTTAATGTAAATGTCAAGTGTGTAATGTTTTTTGAGTCTTGATTTTTTAAACTGTTGGAAAGATGTTTCATGCAGGTACTGCCAGAGATTGGTTATCAACTACTTCATAGTTACAGGGAACAGATTAAAGATTGGGGCTGGATATGTAACATTCATACTCAAAATTCTGAATCCTTTAGAAGGTATATCTCACATGCTGTATTACTCATACGGTGTTTGAAATAGTCATAAGATAATTAATGTTTCAGTATTGCAGAGTCTTTGATTATCTTGTAATGAATCAAGATTTTGTGATTTCCATAACTTCACCATCCATGCATCACAAAATCTTATAAGATTCTACTTATGAAACTACATCTCAGGCTCAAATTATATTATATAGAAAAACGGATGACAAATTCATTCAATTTATTATTCTGGCTTCTTTGATTGTTTTGACTATCTTTGCAGGAATTTGGATCTTCTCAACAGACAACAAATGACAGTCGCTCTTGTTGCGGTCAGCTCTCTATCTTCTTACGTTAACGTTTGTTATCAACAGTTTTCCTTTAAATATACGTGTCATGCTTTTGCTTTTCATATTACTGATGTTAATTATTTACTTTTAGGTACCATGTATTTTAGGTGTCAATTTAAACGATGTTGATCTTTTAGAGTTTCTTCAGCAGGTTACAACCTTGATTAAAGCCTTTTTCTTATATTCAATTTATCATCGTTTAATAATTGGACATCTTTTGCATTTTTATCTTTGAAATTATCTTTACTTTCAGCTAGCTGATACCGACGGATCATCAACAATGCCACCCTCGGTTGTACGACTCCTAAATTCAAAATCGTGCAGAGGTATATGCCTAATCTTACTAGCTACAACCACTTACGCTCAGTAGTTTGGAAAGCCTCGCTCTTATCATGCAAACGAGGATAATTTTTTTGAATAACATGCACAAAAATTCTCATCTTTTGGTAATTTGTTTATCCACATATTGCATTTTCCTTTAATTTTATAAATGTTTTTTTTCTTAAGGTGCAATTATGTTTGGGGATTCATTGCTACCATCAGAATGCTCCCTTCTAGTTGAAGAGCTAAAGCATACATCCCTTTGTTTCCAGGTGAGATATATAAATGTTTTTCATGTTTGTGCATTTTGGAATTCAGTTTTCATGACGAACTGAGCGGTTCTTTATGCAGTGTGCCCATGGGAGACCAACCACTGTTCCTTTAGTCAACTTGGAGGCACTACATAATCAAATAGCCAAGCTTGGACTGATGAAGAAGAGCTCAAGTAACAAGTGGCATGGATTACAAAGACATGAAGTGTCTATTGATCGTGCAGTACAGCGTTTAAGTTCTGCTAATATTTGAGACTTCAGAAGAAACCATGGTTGTTACTTACTGCTAATAGTGGAGAGATCAGTTGACGTTAATAATGCTTCACTGCTAAATCATTCTTTTTGATCTGACTGTACATAAAAAATAATAAAACAACTGATAAACAATTGCTTACATGGATATTAATGTAATACCATTTGATGAAGTTTTGTAACAATGGACCGAATGCAGACACTAAATCAGTCAATAATCAATATGCAATTTTGTTTGGCCTTATTATCTGTGTAGCACAAACACAGATGCATAATCATCACTAATGTATAAAATTAGCTATAGACCTGTTCAACGTACAGGTTATTATTATAGGTGCATAACTGTATGCATATGAATTATATGTATACTCAACTAAAAATGATAAGAAAAGTATTTGGATTTGGAGTTTCTTAAATTGAAAAGAAAAATGGAACAAACAATTGTAGTGTGATTGTAAATCTAAAATATAGACAGCACCGGTATAAAATAAAACTTGGACACACTTAAGTTTTTATGTTCAATGAAATGTTTTGATAAATGAGACACAGTTCTATACAGAGTCAGGAGAGTAATCAATTTCATTGAAGATTTAAATAAAATTTGTAAAACTTATCAATCGAAGAATTTCATATTTGAACTCGACCCAATTTGGTACATACACTTAATTTTATTTTTGGCATGATTAAGAAATGTTTTGCATTTCAAATCTCGGTTGTGAGAGATACCTGTATTTGGTGCATGACATACCTCAAATAGGATGATTTGTGAGAAAAGCATATGTATTTTGCATTTAGTATGAACATTTGTCAAAAAAATATAAATTTTTCCTAAATGATTGTTGTATTTCAATCAAAACTTATTACTTTTGTTTTCTTTAACAGTGCAATATTACACATGTTAGGCAAACTCTTTTAATATTAGTTTATCAAATTTTAATTTATAACAACTAATCCATTTTATAACTTAGATATTTGGGACGTTTCAATGTAATTTTTTCAATCTTGTGTGACATAAGTAGTTACGTTAAAACTTAAAATTTGAATACACTTCTATGTAAATATTCACATATATTAAAATGTATATCAAATATAATTTAGATAATTTCTATAGAAAAATCACAATTCAATTTAACGAATCATTCCTTTTACTAACTATTTAAGATGGTTAAACAAAGATACGCATGTAGACATTTATGAATTATGATTAGCATCTATAAAATAAATTAATTGAAAATAAATATATGTAAAATAGCATGTAGATACATCTGCCCCTATAGCTCAGTGGTAGAGCGCCAGTCTTGTAAACTGGAGGTCTGCAGTTCGATCCTGCATGGGGGCAGTTTTCTTGCTTTTATTTTTATAATTATTTGTTTTTGTTTCATATATCATCCAGTTATATATATTTTGCCTGCATATAAAATTTCAGTTTCTCAGTAAAGAAACTTCAGTTTTTGTTCTTATAAAATCTTTCATCATTTATTTTATTTTTTTTATAAATTTTTCATCCAACATAATATGGAATATTTTTTTTTTTAGGAAGAAATTCATTAGCTAAAATATGTCAAATACAATGTAGGTACATCATCAATAATATGGAGGCTATGATTAGACAGGGCTACCTGAGCGAGCTCATGGGCTACCTTATTTCCTTGCCTCCTGTTGAACTCAACATGAGAGTTCTGGAATCTAATAATATGGAATATTTGGTAACTTATTCATTTCAATAAATTATTTCATCAAACTGAGTATGACAAACAATTCTAATGAAAATCAAGTTTGTAAAGGTTATTTCATTAAAATTGAGTTTAAAGTGGTGAAGTAGAATATCTGAGTTTCCAAGCATACCCTAAATCTACTATTCAAATTGTGTATGTTCTTATCAATAAGAGAACATTCACAAGAGAATAACAACTAAAACACATTTGCATAAGTTAGAAAAACCTTAACCACTATAAAAAATAAAAATAGCTGTTTTGAAAAAATTACCTAATTATTCACTTCACTCATGTACACTATGAATTACCACAACTAAATCCCCCCTACATCACACACACTCACACACAAATACTTTATATACACACATATTAATGCAATACTCAATCTATAAAACTATATCAATTAGGCTGCTATAGTCCAATTTGTGTAATGATCATGTATAACCCTTGCTCCAATGTATGGAACTCTTTATTGTCATAATTTTCATGTAAAATGTTACTTCTCAAAGCAAATCCTTTGTGAGTTCTTCAACAAGATCATTAGTTATAAGACATTCTACTTCTCTTGCCAATATATTGATCTCTTCATTGATTATTCCAGACCAAGGGATTGAAGTCAAGTGTTGAGCCACCAAAGTATCAAGTGAATAAAGAGATATATCAGGTGAAGGATATAACGAAATGCGGATATTTTCCCACACTAACTTCAAGAGTTCCTTTCCTTGAGGCGGCGACAACATGGAAGAGTTGCATAATTGTTTTCTGAATCTAGACAGTGTCAAAGGTGGTCCAAGAACAACTGAAAGTGATTCATTTAACAAATCAAGCAAAATCTTGTGGTCTAGTTTGTTCTCACTTTGATCCTTCATAGAATTTTCATCATTCTCCTTGATCAATTTCTTATGAGATTCTTCCACTTCTTCAAAAACAGAATTTCCAATAGGCTTTGCAGATGTGTCCCCTCTTAACAAAGATTTATTCCAAGAACCAAAGTATAAACCAGAAGCAACAAGTAAATCTCTTATGTAAGATTCTGCTGGATCATTTATTTGCACCAATTCAGACTCAGACGGTTTCTGGTTCGTAGTGAAGTCCTCTACATCACTAGAATCAAGTTGATTGAGTTGTCTCCTTAGTTCTGCCAAATCAGCAAGCAAAGAAATCTATCAGAAAAAGTTTGAAAAGATATTTACTCTGCATTGAAAAAAGATTATTTGTATATATAATTGCACATGAAGTAAAAACTTAATAAAATATCATTAACCGTTTTTCCTTGAATCAAAACTATGGCATCATTGCTCAATGCTTGAAACTTAAGAATTGTGGATCGTACCATTTAAACCAGAGCTGATGTCTCGGAAAACTTGTGGCACAGCAGTATCATCTCTTGAGGACAAATCAGGAGTTGATATTGGACTTAAATATTCAGTTCGCCTCCAAAAGTCTTCATGAACACTGCTGCACACAGATGCAGGACTAGGAGGTACCTCAGTGTAGTTCTCCTAAAGAGCATAAAGCAGAAAATCAAATGATTTTTTTTTTACAACAACTCTGAATGAAATATAAAGGTCATCATGGTCAACAGTTGCATAAAAATACTCAGTCCATTCCTTTTTATTGTCGTTTTAAGATTATTTACACACAGTAAGAAAACAAATAAAATTTGTTACTTTTGATGAAATTATTTATTTTTCTATAATACCCTTAATTTTTTATTATCTTGTTCCATCTATTTATCCCTCCGCAATAAATACACAGTTAAGAGTATTATTGACAAAATAATAGTTAATGTTGCATTAAAATTTAAAAACGACAAATAAACATGAACGAATTCTTCTGCAGAAGTGAGGGTTGAAAAGGAATGAGTAATGGAGGGAGTATGATGAACTTACATGTCTCTCGCCACCGTCGTTCATAAGAACTGTTGGACCACTTGTGATATCTCTCATCGTCGGACGGTATTCAGTGCCATGTGATTCTACCATTGATTGATTTCTCTTACCAAAAATCCTCCCTCTTAGAGCAAAACTGTATCTCAAATTGGAAACTTTTTCTTTAATATTATTAAATCTCTCTTTTTTCTGTTTTTTAACATCAAGAGACATAGTTTCAACCGCTTCAAGCTTCCTCCGGATATGAGCCCCGGTTAAAATGTGCCGGTCCTCTAGAAGAAGCTTTCCAAATGATGTTCCTGATCTTGATACAGGAGCAGACAAGGATCTTACAAGGTTCCTTGGAGACAACAACTCTCTGTGGAACAATATGTTGTTGTCTTGTTCATGCCTGAAAGATCCTGTTTGTATTTCTGTTTCTTCTTTCGATATTTCCCATTCATTTGCACATTTCAAAATATCTTCTGTCTTCTTGAGTCTAAATCTTTGATTGTCAAATGTATCATGTCTTTCACTTTTTACAACATCTGTTAGCTTCTCTGTCAAGTAACTCCTTGAATCTCTACTGATAAATTTGGGGACACTTGGTCCATTGAACTGTCCTTCACCTTCGTATGATCTTGTTGATTCTGAGCAGACTGAATTTGAATCGGTATCTCTTGTCACATTTTCTTTGACTTGCTTTACTATTTGACGAGCGATAAGTTTAGGATCAGATGGTTTTTTATTGCATAGTGTCTCAATATCACTTCCTCGGACCGCATAACCTTTTCCGACAGTTTTTCCTTGCAGTTCGCATTTCAAACGCTCTTTCACCTCCTCAAGAAAATCTTCTATACTATGTCTACCTGGTAAAGTCCCTGTTGAACTAGTCCAATTATCTTCATGATTGAATATGCAATCAGGACCAGGTTTCAAAATAACGATCCGGGTTGGAGAAGATGCATCTAATCTGTTATAAGATTTGATCATTAAGGACTCTTCAAAGTCTCTACTTAGAGTTCTGCTCTTTGAAGGAAAGATTTTCCTTTGCATTGTTGTATTATGTGCAGGTGCAACCTTTTCGTTGTTCCGATTCTCTTGAAAAATCAATCTGCTAGAAACACTGCCAATTTCGGCGAACTTTGAACATTCCTGAAACCTTGCTGCTTGATATGCTTCAAACTCTTTCTTGAATTTCTGAAGTTCCTTTTCCTGTGGATGTTCCGGACGCCTTTGTTCTCCAAAACTCTGGCTCCATCCATCATCATCGCCGTCATCTTTAACTTTGTGAAATGAGTCAAATTCAATATGGCTAGAAGAATTAAAGTTAGAAGATTCCCAACTTACTGAACTCCTTCCATTTGTTCCTTTGTTTGAAAATTTCTTCCCCATATTTTCACTTATTCTTTCATCTGATGGAGTAACAGGTTTAGTGTCTACAGGCATCATATCCAACCCCATCAACCTTGCCACAAGGCTTGGTGCATTCTGCCGCGTGCTTGATCGATTGGATAGTTCTTCATTGATCAGCTTTTTCATTGAACCAGCGTTTGAATAACGATTATTTTCAGACCAGTCATCTTCTACCTGATAATAGTGCTGAAAATTCAAATCAGACTAAATTCAATTCAACAATTGGAGTAGACAAACATAATACCAGAACAATAACTATGGTTTATATTTGGATATCAATCAAATATTGAATCATGAATGCATCTATCAATCAAATCCATAAAACTGTAGTTTATAGAGATGGTGACAAAATGTTTATACTAAGAGCCAAGACCAAGCCTATACATGTGCTCTACTCTCCCACAACCTTGAGGGGTCTTTCTCAAGATTCTAAAAGGAACATATTGAACATAATTAAAATGGTCATTGTTACCAAGAACAAGGGGATATAAGAAGGAAATATGATGGTATTTTTCTGGTCAATGATTATTTCAGCTAGGATTTGAACTCAGGTTCTCTCGAACGATTCGTCCTTAACCGAAGCTCATTAACCATTTGATTTAATATGATGGTGTTTTCAAACACTTAACAAGACATATGAAGAGAAACTTACAGGTAACTCTCCTTCTGGGCCGTACTTCTGAGATGTTTCAACTTGCAGATCTAGACTATTTCCAGGAGTTTCAAAGTCTGCATGGAATAAAAAGTAATCACCAAATCAGCCAAAATATACTAAAACAATCAAGCAAAAGAGGGAAGGGAAGAGGGAAAAAATAACAGTCAAGAACATGTGACAACCGAGGAAAATAAGGGGCAAAACCTGAATTTCAGCAAGATATGCATAAAGTTGTAACAAACTAATCACCTCTCACCTTAACATGAGTGAAGTTTTATTTTTTTCCTTCTTAAATTGTATAAAAACAAGACTTACCACTATGATGTCTCTTGTGAGCATGGACTTTCTTGGCCATCCTCCCTTGATTGAATTCAAAAAAGTGTAATAACCCTCCCATACAGTCTACCAAAAGACTCTCATGTCCTCAATTTCACCTTCCATGTGTCACTCCATGAGAATTACGCCCGTTCTAACTTTTCTTTGTAGTTTTCACCCTACAATGCTACAAGTTTTTCATGTATCAGTCAAAGAGAAGTCATTGTTCTATAACAAAAATTAAAAACCAACACATCTTTCTTCAAGTTTGATAAAAATATCTTAAGATTGATATGACTTCAGAATTTTAATCAACAAATTGTAAGATTCATATATGCTATGATAAAACAGCATATTTGCATGTAAGATTCCTTTATAGAAGGACTAATCTGCTACCTTAAGACCAATTACATAGCAATTTTATCTATGTATCGCAAAATTAGCATAAAACCAATCAATAGAAAAAAACTAACTATTCATGCAAACCAATCTTACAGTTTCAATTTCAAATAAGCTTTTGAACATTCATGTCAATAAGTCAAACTGAAATAAAAAAAATTACAAAACTTGGTTTTCATGTTAATTCAAAAGAGAATAAGTATTCATTCCAAAAACTCAAAAATCAGTTTCATCCTCAGAATTCACTCATAGAAACCAAACTCAAACTTCTTGAGCACATGCTAGAAATTGAACCAAGTCATAGAACTCTTGAAGTTTAACAACAATTTGATTATAGTTACAATCAAATTCAGCTTTTTTAAAGATTGTCAAACACAGAATGATTCAAATTTCATGGTAACCAAAAAAAAAAATCATCATACCAATAAATGGTGAGAAAATTCAGATTAAGAAGCTTCAGCTACAACTCAACCACACATTGTGATTGAGAAAATAGTTATGTGGGTGTTGTTGAAAAGTAGAAAAGCTTCAAACTTTGTGAAAAAATGGAAATGGGTTGAACTAAAAAAAATGGAAAATTATGAAACTGCAATTGTGTGTAATAATGAAGAAGAAACCCAAAAAAAAGAAGACTTTTTGAACAATTGTAGTAATAATTATTATTAATTAATTGTGACTAATGATAATGACAGAGGAACAGGCTACGAGGTTAAGGGAAAGAAGACATTATTATACATTGTTCTGTTTTTCTCTCTCTTTCTGTGTTGTGTTGTTTTCTTTATTGGTTAATCATTCTCTTTGTAAATTATGGTACTCGCTCCGTCTTACAATAGTTGTCTCTTTATTCATTTATTCATTTTCTCTTTTTCTCAAAACAATGGTTACTTTAGAATATTAATACAACATTTATTATTATTTTCTATTATAATACCCTTTATTTATTGAACTTTATCCAACTTGATTATTTCACTAACTACAATTAATAAGGGTGTTTTAGTAAATGATATTAATTTTACCATCAAAATCAATACAATTTATCATTTCATTAATAATCGTGCATAAACCTTAAATGACTACTATTATTTAGAGACGGGAGGGAGTAATTGTTTTTGTTTTTATTTTGTGATAAAGATGCAGCCAGTGCCAGTGGTGTTTTGTTTATGATGTTGAAGTGGCTGAAAATCATAGTGCCCACATGACATGCACTACCTAGCAGGCTAGCCTCATAGGGTTGTCTTGTTTTTTTTAGGATAATTCCATATTTACATATAGTCCATTCTATATGTACGAAATTTTTATTGTTAGTTCATATACTCCACTTTATAATCACAATTTTAAAATAACAACGGATATTAGATTTTTATTGGACTTCAATGTAAAATTAGCTTATTAGTGGTGCATTGGACAGAGCAAAAAAGAACTTACGGCTTAAAAAATACTAGTAGATTTACATGTCTTTTTACTATTATATCAAACTCTTGAAGTTTATTCATTAGTGTTTTTTAAGAAGAAAAAAAAAAAGTTTAATTCATTATGTATTGACAGTGTAATTATACTCCTTCCGTCCCATATTATAAGCAAAAAAATCAATCACACTTATTAAGAAAACTAAAATTAATAGTTCGTAGCATAATTTTTTGTGTTATCTTTGAAATAAGTTTTATAGCAAGATGTAAAACCAATTTTCATTGGTTGTTGATTATTGAGAAAATGAAAGAGAAGACAAATTGAATGCACTTTGCATTTAATTTTTATTTGGAAAAGATAATTTTTTGAAACAACATAATTAAATATGATAAAAGTTGGTATATTTTGCTTATAATTTGGGACAAAGAAAATTGATGTTTTTGCTTATAATTTGGGACGGAAGGAGTATTTTATAAGACGGTTAATAATTAAAAAAAGTTTGATTTTCATCACATTTAACCTAAAAGTCATATAAATGATGAAAACTATAATTGAATTAAAGTTATTCTCTAAAACTAATTTTCACCCACATTACAGGTTTCACTTTCTAAATTGCTGTTGTTTTATTTTTACTGTTAGTCTTGTGAATAAAATTGGCAACTCGTACGATCTAGGAGGGAATGGTACGGAATTGAATGAATGAACGAATGGAATAAAATTGGATGGTTAAATGGGTGATTGACAAAGTTTTGAGTGGCTTTCCTTGTATTTTGAATGTTATCGTTTGGTTTTGATTTTGTTAGAAAATTGAAAGATATGTAGTTGGAAATATCTTAGGTGTGACATGTTATTATGTCGGAAGTTAAAGTTTACTGCATGTGTGCTAGCTAATTCAAAGTTTATGTAAGCTAATTTAGATATGAACTTAAGTATCAACAATGGATTAATTCAAATGCTAAGAGTTTTAAAGCTTTTAAGTATGTCGTTAGAGGGTTGATTTTGATTCAAGTAATTGTATGGTTGAAAAGGAAAAATTCACATTTTGTATTCTTTGATAGAGATTTATCATTATTAACATACGATGAAACTTCGTACTAATATTGTCGTGATAATAATATGACTAAATTAAGTGTCTCTTTTAAGTAATTTTGCACTTTAGTGTATATGTCAATCATCAATATTAATAATAATTTTAGAGGTGGGAATGATGCCGTACGTTCTTAAACAAGATTTTATAACTGACAATGACATGATAGAATTAGATTATTGGTGTGATTAGATTAGTTTATAACAGCTCAGATATGGTGGCAGTGGCTTTTTGCAGTCACTACATTTGGAGTTACAACACCTTATCACATTCTCTTTGTATTCTTTTACTTGTCTTCTTCTCTTCACACGTTTACACTGCATTCTTCTATTCTACACACTCAAATAAATGAATAATAACTGTTTCTTTGACTTTAGCACCCTCTTTACAATTGTAACGAACTGTACTTGTCGGTCTATTGATTTTTAGTCGGAGAAGGTTAACCAGTGTCTTGATGGCATTGATTAAACATCTAAAATAATTTTTTATAAAAAAAATTATAATTATTATTTGATTAAAAATAACATCATATATTTCTAAAATAAGATTTCTATTTATAGAATTCTTAATCAATATCTTGAGAATACTGGTTAGTAAGATATTTTTTATATACCTACAAATGTGTATGATTGCATGGATTTTTTTGTTCAAGATAGTTTGTTTAGTTAGTATATTGAGAGTTAAAAGGTTTGATTTTTTAAAGAATAATTATTTAGTTTAAAATATTTATAAAGTTTTACAAAAATATTCATTAACAATTTTTTTTGGTTAGAATTCTCTCCATGTAGGAATATTTTCATTTCTTACCGTGAAAAAGCGAAAGACACGGTAAAACTTTTAAAAAATTATAAAATAATTAATAGTGGTGGTGGAATTTACTTAAGGGTAGAACACATTATCTTATTTTGTTTGTATATCTCTTCAAACGGTATACTCTATTAATTTTAATAAAGAGATACTGACTCGATTTTTATGAGTTTTGCTAACGAATGTTTTTAGGGTATTATTCAAGGATTCTACATTAAGAAGTTATTTATTGAAAAAGTCAAATACTTAAATTTTTAATACTTTGAAAACATAAATTTCATAAAAACTTATTTAAGGTCTTTAAAGGGTATCTTTGTGAGCATTCGTTAGCATTTCTCTTTTCTTGTTTGATCCTTGACAAAACATGTGGAGAAATAGTTTAATCGTTTAAATGAATCTAAATTTATTTTGAGGGATGTCTTTTAAAACTATGCATCAGGATATTTTGGTTTAGCGATACATAACTGGGATAATGTAAATGGAAATTAACACAACCATTGTTGTAGCGCATATTTTATTATGTAGTGATGAAAATTGCTTTTGACTGGATCAATTTGAGTAAAAATAAGTTGAAGCAGATATTTTTTTTTTATGTTTTGATACATTCACGTAAATATGATTCTTATAAATTCAAATTGCATGGATAACTTTAGTTAAAATTGTTTTTGAGTGTGTGACTATCAAAACGAGTTTTAATATTCATATAATTTACTACATGATTTTGAAGGAAAATAATTCATATTCTTTTCACCTTAGAAGGTGAATGATAAGTGCCAAATTTAAGTTAACTTGTTTTTATACTTTCAAAGTTAAAAAGATGTATGATCTCAATGATTACTAACAAGTTTGAGAAAAAAAATTACAAGGGTAATTTGACGAAGATGAAGACGCGCACTTCATGGGGTGTTGTTACTAAGGGGAAATAGAATACTTTGGCAATAGGGTATGAATATATACGAGTTATAATTTATGATACCTAATAATACTAATAAAGAGTAATAATGCAAGAGATTACAAGAAATAACTTGGGAGAATATTTCTCTAACAGGTATGAATCCATACGAGCTATAATCTATGATACCGAAATAATACTAATAAAGAGTAATAATGCACAGAGATTACAAGAACTAACTTAGAAGAATATTTCTCTAACAGTTGGTGCTGGTAATGACAAAAGTTGATTAAATCAAATACTATCAATTCTAAGTTGATGCACTGTCTATACACCTATGAAGTTCGGATACTCTAAAATGGAGACGTACCTGTATCGGATATGTATCGGATACAGATACTTCACGGATACGTACCCACAGAGTATCGAAATTAATTATTTTAATTTAAAATATATATTTTCTCAGATACTTATAAGATACTCGACAGATACACACATATACTTATAAGATACTTCACAGAGACGTATCTTAAAAAAAATGAAGTGTAAAAAAATGAGGTTGTGTTGTGAAAATTCAATGAAAATGTATATGATTCAATTTAATATACGAATCACTATAATTATTTTTCGATTAACAAATTAAAAATTATGATTTTGGTGTATGAAAGTAATGAGAGAGGGGATATTTAATCAATAGACTTTAAACAAACTTTGTTTTGAGTTCTTTTATTGATGCATTTGTTGATATCTGATATCTTAACATATGAATGAAAATAGAATATGATTTATACGAAAACTTTACATTTTGATCATATGTATTATTTTTTGTAAATTGTGACTTTTATGATTATATAGCATTGAAGAAAGAGTAATCAATGTTTTATTTAAGTATTTTACATGCATATAAATTTTAGTATAAATTTTTTGTTACGTATTTTAGCCGTATCGTATTCTAAATTTTAAAAAATTTGCATATCCTCGTATCCGTATCGTATCGTACCCGTATCGTACTACGTATCCGAGCTTCATAGCTATACACCACAAGATGGAGGAGGGGTCAACGACTCTCCAATCTTCTTGGTAAGGAATTAATGACAGACTCGTGAGAGCGACTTGGTATGCAAATCCGCAATCTAATGACTAGATGGGACATAAGAGACTTGAAGTTCATTTTTAGCTACAAGATCATGAACGACATGGTAGTCGATAACGAAATGGTAGTCGATAGCTAGGTGCCTGGATTTGCACACAAATAATTTGAACCAATATTATCAGAAAAAATGATCAGCGGTTGAAATGGTTTTAAATATAGTCGATAACTAGGTGCCTGGTTTTAAGTTCTAACTAAAGTGGTTTCAACCAAAGAATTTCCATAGTGGTGGTGCCAATGGCAAATGAATTTTGGATTAGTTGTAAATAATGTAACAATATTTTTAAATATTTGAGTAATTAATTTTTTTTATTTTATTTTTCAGATCAATATTCATGAACCAAGTTTGTAAAGGAAAAAGTGCAGACGTTGATGTGATATATATTGAAATTGATTGAGGAACTGGATTATCAACTACTAAGATGCAAAAAGTTGTCAAAATTAAACAAGAACTTGATGATTGGTATTTAAGTACTCTTTAGGCTAGACTAATTAAATTAATTCAGTTTGAAAATTTGGTTGTTTTGTACTTTTATATAAATAAAAAATTGGTTGTTTTGTCATTTGATATTTGGTGAAATGTGTTATCCAAACATGAAAGAACCAATTTCATATGTGGGGTCCATTAAAAAATCATCTTTCCTTCACTATTTCAGAATCCCAACCATTCAAACATAACCTAGAGAAGGAAGCAGAATCCCAACAAAAGCTTACCTTGAAATATGGTACCAAACAATATGTAAATAAAAGATAATTATTATGGATGGAAGTGAAAACTTGACAAGTCATTTTGTATATGAGAAGGTACTTTGAAATAAACATAGAGGTGGGTGATAAGAATGTTATAGATTTAATTCATCCACTACTAAAATAACAACTAACATTCATTATTTTAAAGTTAAAATAAAGCAACTCAATTTAGTAGGAAAACAAACATTTATAGATTGTTTATTTTTTCCCTATTTCCGATTTTTCTGATAGAATTTCCCCTACTTCCTATGTGAATATTATGTGTACACTTCATTATGCATATATAGTCATAGTTCATAAGTTTGGGAGTTGTACGAGTCACATGACACATGTATATCAAGTTGGAGTTTGAGCCTTTTCTTTTCCCTTCAACATGTCGAGCACATGATTGTGTAAATCAATGGGTTTCGGTTGAAGTTTGGAAAATAACATGCATATTATCATTTATCATGATATTTGGCATATTATCATTTATCATGATATTTGGCCTATTACCATGAAATCCATAATATGAATGTGAAGGAATATATGATTCATTGTGATCGAATGTGAGATGTGGAGAACATATATAAATTTTATATGATAAAATTTATAAAAATAGTTTACATAAAGTGAGTGTATGTTGCTAACTTACACATTTGTATTTTTAGATGGGTGTAGCTTGCTAATTTACACCTTAGTGTTTTTAGGTAGGTGTAAATTAGGAGCACCCTATATATATATATATGGCGGAGCCATCACCCGACGAGTCCGGGCTCAATCGATATTTTTTTTATATTTCATCCAACTCAATAGTCTATTAACCCACTCAATTTTTTTTGGGCAAACTCAATATTTTTACACGCGCGCGCATAAGAATTCTTGACTCTATAATTTTTTCCCGGACTCTATAAATTTTTTGGCTCCGGTATATATATATATATATATATATATATATATATATATATGCATATTTTTTTTTTTAGCTACATGGAGAACATGTATATTCACTTTTTCCTAATCATAGTTCAAGGCATCATTTCCACTCCCTTAATTTGCCCTAGCAATGAAGATACATTTTCTATGCATGGGAGATGAAAATTCTGGTGTATACACAATTAATCCGGTTATAATAATCTCTTCATGAAAACGATGGTGGGAGTGAAAAGATTTCATGGGGAAGGTTATTGGTGTATACACTTGCCTATGTGACAGTTATTTTTCTGAAAAAAGACAAATAATCAAACAAAAAAACACTTCATATTTAATTAATTGATTTATCTCTTATTAGTTTATTTTAGAGGTTATCTCTTATTGGTTATTGATTAACTAAATTATCTACTATCCACTATAAAATAAGTTTATCCGTTATTAGTGCAATTTATCAAAAACGATATTTTAGTTAACTATATATACTTTTCCGAATTCAAGCTGGTTAACCTGAAATGTAGTAGGATCCATGAAAAGATTGTCGTTTTTAACGTGCTATAAGCCTATAAGATCTTTGGAGACAAAGTCCAAGACTACAAAGTTGGCTACAACTCATTGTTTTCTCACATGGAGGGCCAGTATAAAAAGTCTTGGATTTGACACTCTTTTACATTTTTTGGTGAGAAAAATTAAACAGATTAGGCAAAAATTAAAGTAAATTATGTATTAAAATATTGTTATTTGTAAAGTAGTCAAAATGCTTATATCACCGAGTACATCCAATATATGATATAACAAGGATATTTAAACAACTTAAATTTCTGTATACTTATTTAACACCTATTTTTTTTATCTCTTGTTTCATATCATTAATATACTACATCACTTTCTCTATTATGATCTCTCTCAAGATACATAGAATGAATATTGGGTGTTTGTCTCATGTTACCATGAAAATCAAATAAATACTCACATTTGAGTTGTCATTTTTTACATATTCATCAAAGATAATATTAAGATACCAAAGGTAACATCAATAATGAATTGGTTCAAGTAATAAGAGACTTAAATATTTTAAATAAGTGTTTAGGGGCTTGATCTCTGACTCTTGCGTATGATGAAAATTCAGTTGAGAAGGAAGAGTTTGTCTTGTATGGCTCATAGTTCCTCAAATAAAAAGTAGCTAATCAAAAACTTATAAGTTAGTAAAATTAATTATATTCTTGTGAGAAAAATTTATTATCATAAGTTGTTGTAATCCTTTTTTCTGTACAATATAAGTTGTAATAATGTTACTTTCATAATATTAATTTTAAGTATGTTATAGAATGTTATATATGTTGATTTTATTTTACTTATAAGACGGATAGTAAATTGATCATGAATCATCTATAAATTAATTTTCATCTGATAAATAATTCAAAGTTAATCTACAACTAGTTTGTAGCTAGTTTTATGATTCATACTATGAGTCATAAGCATAAATATTATGCTAAAATCCATTAAAATAGTGTAGATTCCAAAAGGAGGGGCATGGTTCCTCTTGTGGTGGTTCCCATGAAAAAGGCAAACTAAAAGTAAGTTCAATTTCTTACAACTCATGGGGCATAATGGTGCCGATTGAACATAAGTTGTAAAGGGTCCCTTTATCATCCTAATTATGTTGATACCATTGATTTGCTCATGTGCATGAGAATGAGAACCTAAAGAAATAAAAATCTTAGATAACATGACATCGATAAAGTAATGATTCCATCACTATAAATGATTTTGGTTTCAATTGGGGACCATTGCCTTAAGTTTATATTCTAATATTTGGATAACTTTAACCAAAGTCACGTGGCTCCATAACAACTTTAGCTTCCTTTTTCTCTTAAGAGGGACATACCTTTATCTTATATTTTTGGGATCTTTCATAGGAGTTGGTAAGTCTTGTTAGTGCAGTTTCAGGGACAGTGTTACATTGTTGTTCGGAGATTGCTCTTTAGCCATCTAATTACAAAAACCTAAAAATTAATGAGTGGTTAATTATCATTGGTTCACTTTTAAATCGGTTAAACTGATTTTGAAAGTGTCAAAATGATAATTAACTACCGTTTCGTCTTTTTTTAGGGCTTCTAAAGAGCAATTGCCTTGTTCTTTTGCAGGTCCAGTAAGATTCCTTATTTTAACAAGTTAACATTGTTATATGTTATATTACAACCCAAAAAGGATTTAAACAAACAAATTATGTTAACAAAGAACTTAAACAAAGTGCATATGTTTGTCATGATTTACTTAGACCAGATATACAGGTTCATAAACAAAAAAATCATATAGCTTAACATCAAGAATTTGGTGAAAAGTATGGTTTGAACAGCAAATGAGGTGCTTTGATAACTTTGAAACACTAAAATAACATTACTGATAGTTTTGTTCACTGTTCGGTCATATAAAACAAGCACCCGGAGATGTATCTATTGGACATATATATTATAGGTAAAAATAGAATTTTGAGGGGCCTAAAAGATATCGAGAGACGAGAGCCACTTCTCTAGAAACACTTATGAAGATAATTCAACCTTAGAACTAAAGTGAATTAAACAGCAGGAAGGGAAGAATAAGAATAAGAATGCAGATAATTTTGTTCAAATAATGATTGGTGTTACGTTGATATTCATATTCAAGCCAAAATGCTTGAACATCTTTGCGAGCAACAAATCCATAAGGCAGTGAGAAAATGAATGTTTATCAGTTGGTAAATATAGTTGAGTGAGTGGATATTTATGTTTTTGACTAATACATGCAGCTGTGGGACAAATATTTAGCAAATTATGCCTATTATTAAAAAGGATATTGCTAATGGGGCTTCGAGGGGGTATTAAAAGTAAATATTTCATTTCTATGAAATTCTTTGAATGCTACCTTACAAGATCCTATTAAAAATTCTTTAAATTTTATTAATTTAAAATAGTAACATGTCATTTAACCATTTTTTTAAGAATCAAGCCCACTTAAATTGGCACCGTCAAACTCAAAACCTAAAGAAGAAACATACTCTCAGGTTTCATACCAATACCACCATACCAATTCATTTAGTGATTAAATGAGATGAGAAGTATACCCAATCAATTTATGTACTTGTTTTGATGTTCGGTTCTGGTGTCCGGGACTTGTTTTGATGCTGTTTCGGGTTTCTGCAGCTGTCCGATGTAGCAGGTCTTGTGGTCGCTGCTCTGCTGAGCGTGTTTATGCTGCAGGCTGGTTGCTGTGCAGCGGCTGTTGTGGTACTGGATAGCTGCTGGTTTTTGGGGTTTTCTCGTTTTTGAGATGGTGATATGTCCGATCATTTCATGTATATTCCAGCATCATTGTTCGAGGCCTAGTTTCAGATTGGGTTGTATTTTTTAGCTTGATGGTGTTCCGTATATATGCGGTTTTGTTTTTTTTTTATTTTTTTTTTTTCCTTCCCATCTGCGAGCCGTGTGCGTGTTGCATACTCTCGTCGAGAATAAATTTTGCCTTCTAAAAAAACAAATTTATGTACTAAAGTATTTACTTTTTTTTTTATCAAAAGAAAAAGAAAAGACAAGGAAAAGTTATCAAGCAAAGGAAGAAGTCTACATTTTCAAACTCTCAATATTAGCAACTCCAAAAGGTTTGAGATAAATGATAAGGAGTTGGAGGTTCTGGATCAAACTCGAACGAAGTAGAAAATAATTAATTTAACAACTAACTACTAACATTTGTCATTAAAAAAAAAACTTTTTGATTATGTTGTTTGTTTAATCTCTGCCAATATTTTTTTAGGGGTAAAAGATGCGAAACACATGGATTTTTCAGAGGTCACCCATTATGATACTACATTCGCTCAAACACACGTATCTGTAGAGTTTCGATGAGATTGATGCGATTATTTTTATTAAGTTAGATTCTATATATATTTTAGTCAAATTTAGTGGATTTTCTTTTATTCGCGGGTATCTACAAGTTGTTTATAGGTATAATAACTTTTTTAGAAAAATAAATTTCTTTTAAAATAAAGTGCTTCTTCATGCCGTAGTTGTAATAGTGTATGACTTTTTCTAGTGTCACTCCATATAGTTTTAGTTGCATCCATTTTTTTTAAATTTTTTACAATAATATCAAAATTGCCCTCTCCATGTAAATTTCTTAAAACCTTTTTTTTTTATTATCACTTTTAACCTTTATCCTTTTCACCCACAAACCACCATGGATATGCAATCAACACCTACTAAAATCATCAATTGAATCAACATCTCTTCCATTGATACGTACTCGATTCATACATGTAAGAGAATTTCATAAATTTCTTCGAGTTTCTATTTATCGTTTGCTCTATGATTTATTCGATGTTGTTAATTTAACCATGGATGTTTATCGTTGTTGATGTTGTTAATTTTAAGTTTGTCGATGTCGATTTGTTTCTTCCACGACATGACGTGATTTAAGTTTACGTAGACGGGCAACGTAATTTAAGTAAATTTACATAGGTCTCACGTAAATTTAGTTTACGTACGTATTTTGAAAAAGAATAACATACACGTAAATTCGGTTTACATGAACTAAGTAAACTCAGTTTGCATAGTGTATGTAAACTCAGTTTTTATAAACTATGTAAAATGAATTTACGTTAGTTTACTTATGTGGGTGAACACGTGAACATGTACACGTAAGCTTAGTTTACTAATTAAATCTAAAAATCAACCACATTTATCAATTTCACAGTGTTTTATATTATGTTTCGATAAATTTTACAATTTGTTTTCTCTTCAGCAAATGAACATCGAAGAAGAAGAAAATGTTGACGCGGTTAATAATGAAATGGAGAAGACATACGAATGATTGACGCGATTAGATGCTTTTGAAAATGATACCTGAGCGGAAGGAAGGGGATGAAGGATTGATTGGCAGGAAAGAGATGAAGGAGTGATTGACTTCTTTCTAGATTTGAGGGGATACGTGAACTTTTTCATCAAGGTGTACCATCAGGTGCTACCAAGTTTACCTGTGACAATATTCACAACAATACATATTGGCTCTTTCTACCAAGTATGTTCATTCTTTCCATTTGTATAATACTTGTCAATTTATTTATACACATTACTTAATTTCTGACATCTAATTGCAAGAGAATTAAATTGTCACAAATATATATATTTTCTTGAACTTATGCTTCATGTTGATTTTTTGACATTTTTTATTTTTATTTTTAAGTGATAGGAGGAGAAAATTATTTGGTAATGATAATTCTCAAGTCCTACTTGAATCTAACAAGCCGGTGCCTAGCAAGCTTCATGTTATATTTGTCTCGTGTGTATAATGTATTAAAAATGTGATTTCTAGGATATTAAATATGCCTGTCAAACTAACAATACTATAGTGTTTCATATTCATGCACAATTGATGCAGAACCAAGACATTCTTATAAATGTCGCTTCAAATAATCATATTGAGGTAACTATACTTGTGAACTTGCTCAAATTTGTTATAAACCGCAAAGTTTCTATTTCATTTCATTGCTGCTAGGTGCGTGTTTAGATTTACTTATTTGAATTTATCTACCGGCATAAATATTTGTGAGACTGGTGGAAAAATGTCAAGAGCTTACGAAGACACCTTATGTCATATCTATAAGATATTTTATGCGTATAGGATCATTGAAATGGATATATACCGAAGCAAAGGCTAGTAGAATTTATGTCATGGGTTGCTTACATCGTTTAACTTATGTACTTAAACAGGGTCATCTCCGACAATTTGGAGTTTCCGTTGTAATCTTGATAATTTTAATTTAAAAAATATTGAAAAAAATTCAACACCACTTAGAATGATAAACATCTATGTTCTGACTTTTACTCACAGACAAATGGACATTTACCTACGGACAATGTATAATTGACCGTAAAACAGTAAAATTATTATAGGCTTCTACCTACGGTAAAATGACATTTAGTGACAGATTTTGTCCATAGATACAAGTTTTTTTCATATTTCTCAAATTTTGAGGCCCTATGCCAAGGGCGTTGATGCACTTGCAGAGGGCCTGCCGTGGTACGTTTATCATATAATGCTTATGCATAAATATGAGAGTAAATTAGAAGAATACGTTTGTACTTGAATACGTTTTAAATTAGAAGAATTTTCTAAAGGAAATCACAAATTTTTATGAATGATACCCTTGTATGGAACTCTACATATAAGTGAGCAGCTTAGTTTCGTCTATGCATTAGCCGATGTGGGCATTTAGTCATGCACCCATCACTTGACTCCTTCAACAATGTCAGAACATGTTTCACAATCTTCCCCTATTGATATGTATGTACAATCAAACAGAGCATTTCATTTTCATTAATTTTTCAAATAATTGATGTAAATATTTCCTGAACTGGTCAAGTAGTATGCCATTTGGATATTGATTCTTTTAATTTCCATTTACGATCTTAGAATGCGTGCTAAAGCACATTTTTGGACGTTCTTTAAGGCTTCAAGTTCCTTTGCTCCATCACAGATAACCTTCAATACAACATCAACTAGTGAGATGCGAGAATTGGAGACACTGATTCTATGTAAAATAGCCCTATTGACTGAAGGTGGTTGCGAACTCATCTGCAAAACAGCTCCAAATCTCCAATCCGGACAGCATTTGTCAGCTCAAAGAGATCAAGGAAAAATATTTTTTTTTAAATTGAATTATTGCGATATTATTATTGCAATATTTGTTAGCATGATCCTGTTAGAAAGTTCAAAATTTGTTGATTTAACATAAGTCTTTTTCTTGCTTCAAAAAATATATAAAATAACATAAATCGGGAGAAATATGATGCCTCCCAAAATTCGTTGCATGATGAAAAATCCAAAGTGGAATAAGAACCATACCATGTTTATTGATCATTTATATCCTGCCATGAGAAAGAAGAGGATATTAGATCATGTTTTCAATTATTCAAAAAAAGAAAAGATCATGTTTTCAAGACTTGTTCATGGGCTCAACATGTTTGGTTTCTTTCTCCCTTGGGTGTGAGTTTTGATAACATGTCTCCTTTATTCAATGATTGGTTCGAAATTATCATTATCTCGCTCCATTGTGAAGTGTTTGAAAGGATTTTATCTTTATGCTATGGAATTTGGTGTGCTCGATATAAACTTTGATTTGAAGGTAAAACTATTGATAAATATGAGATAGTCCACAAAGCACTGAAAATCGTTGATGATTACAATTGCACATGTCAGTTTTCTCTACTTTTTATAACATTGGTCTAAAACATTGCACTGCAATAAATAATCAATTGCAATTTCTATTTTCAATTATATTTTCTTAAATTACGATGTTGTGTGTACGTGCTTTATTGTATTTAGCCCTCTATGTTCATCATTTTTGCCCTCCAAGCTGAATAAAATCACAACAAATGAATCAGATTCGGATCAAAAGGGATTCATTTTAATAAAATAACACAATGGGAAATCGATTTTGACTGATTTGAAATCTACTAAAGAAGCTCATTAGTTTTCTTTCATCACTAACGAAAAATTTCAAATGTTATTATTCTAAGATGGCAAATGCATATCTCAAAGTAACTAAGTGTAATGAATTAATATAGGCCCAATAGAATAGAATAAGCTCAAGTTATATTAGGTGACGAGTCATGGTATTCTAGAAGGATCTAGAGAGATCATTGGTGATGAGTTATTGGAATGTCAATGCTATAAATAATGGTTTGATCATTGTAATCATTATCAAATGAATGAATGAAGAATTAGTTTGTTAGAATAGTGATAGTTATAGCTTTTAGTCCTTTTAGAGTAATTCTCCTCCATTAATGAACAACACCGAAAGTTAGAAAGAAAAAAATTGAACTACAATTGAAGAACCCTCAATGAAGAAGACTCATCTAAAACGTAGTGTGTGCCTCTAGTTGTGACACTCACATGGTAATCTTTAGTAAATGGCGAAAGAATAGTTCGCTATGTGATCATCAAACAACTCCGTGCTTGAAAGAGGTAGAGGATACTTGTCATACACTCATTCATAAGTGGTTTATAGTTGTTATATTTTTGTTCAAAAATCAAATTTGTGTTCTTGTTCATTATTCATGCTAAGATGACTAGTAAGTAGTGACTAGCTTGATAGCGAGAGTAGTGTTAAGCATATATTATGTTGTAACCGAAATCCAAACGACTGCGCATTTCAGAATACCTATATATGCTTCTCATTCCCCTTTCTTTCTGTATAATCCAGATGACAGACACCATACAAAGCAGAAGCTTTGTTTCATGTAATCAATGAAGTTTATATTTGAAATGATAGAAAGACTGTACGTTGAGCAAATACATACATGTTCAAGTGGTTGAAATGACACCATAAAACTATTGATTCCGAGTTGATTGTTGAGTATTTATGTTTTTGACTAAATCCCACATCGGCTAATGCTTAAACCAAAGTAGACCGCTCAAGCTATAAAATAAAAAGATTTCCTTTGAAACAATTATTAATGGGGCTTTGAAACGAAGAAAACAAATGATAAAAGATAAATTTGTACATTTTTTTTTAAATTGAATTTTTCAGATTTGTTTATTATCATCTGTTAGTAATCATCTGGGCTGAACATGTAATAGAACGTAACGACAGTTAACAACCGCTGGCACCAGCGGTAGTTAACTGCTGCCGAATTGTCAAACGGTAGTTAACTACCGCTGGGGGCTTTTTTGGTTTTTCCCTGTGTTATTAGGAATGTTTGATAGTCAGAATAGCAATTTTCTTCCTGTTATATAGTACACCCTCCACGGTACTAGAAGACTTACAACATCAATAAATTTAGTCCCTCCACCAAAATATCTATTTGATTAACATCTACCAAAATGAATAAAAGACTTACATATTGACTTGAATAGTCTTTTACCGCATACAAGCACATTATCTTTAAAATTGTATTCTCAATTTGAAAAAAGGATCAAATTGATTGATATTGTTCAACTTAAGAAATCAAAGGTATGTATTAATAAATTATATAAACAATTATTTACACTTCAATATAAGGTAAGCATGAAGAAGCTGCGCCGTTAGGCCTTTTTAGATGGCAAAATCAATCCTCGAATGTTAGTTTAAATGACTAAATCAACATTCGCAAATCTAAGGAATAAAATTTTAGTTTACAAATATTTTGGCATTCTTGACTATATATATACCTTCTAAGGAATTAAAATGAAGTGGCTGATGATACTGTTGTGACACACATATTGCCTCAACCAGCAGCTGAAAGTAAAAGGTGATACCTGATTTTCACAAACTCTGCCATCCTTTGAGACATCGATATATACTTAATTTGGCTCCTGCTTTTACTTGTATCAATATTTTCAATCATGCAGCATTCCTTGCTCTACTAACACTTTGCCAATTGCAAATGCAATGCTCTCAAATAACATTAAGATAGTACTCTCACAACATATGAAGAGACAAGGAGTACAGAACTGCTGGTCTGAAGGTGCTTCAAATCGGTCTGCAGGGTGGCAATGCAAGGAAGCTGCCCCACAAAGTTCATGGCTATATAAATAGTCTTGATGCAATAATATCAACGGTTCTTTTGTTCACATAACCACATATTTATTATTCATGCTAAGATCACTAGTGAGTAGTGAATAGCCCTATAGCAAGAGGGGTTAAAGCATGTATTACATTGTAACAGAAGTCCTAGGCCCTCTTTCTTTCCAAAATATGACTCTCTATAATCCAGATTACATCATAAAAAGAAAATAAATGAAAAAAGTGTGCCTAGATAAGAAATTCGTGTGTATATATGTTAGCTTGAATTAAGAATATTGGAATCTAATGAATGAAGTTTATATTAAAATGATAAGAAGATTGTTGAGCAAACACATACATTGTAAGCCCACATCGGATAGCGGTTAAATAAAAGTAGACTACACGCTATAAAATAAATGGGCTTCCTGTTGATTATTAAATCATGTAGCTGTAGAACAAATACTTAGCAAACTATGCCTTTTATTATTAAGGATATTGCTAATGGGAGTTTGAGAGTGCTGTTCAAATTGAAATTTATTGAGTGGCAGATTCCAGACTTCTGTCACTGATATGGACTCACTTTTGCATAACCTGAAGCTGTACTAAATTGAAAGAAATGAAATGCTCTGTTAAATTTGTCGACATAGTTGTGTAAACTCCTAACCAACTCTGAACCAACAAATGAACATTAGTCTCCTGCACTCCACACCCAACAACACACATTTGTTGATCAAGAGGAATAATCCCCCAACGGAATAAATTAGCCTTAGAAGGCAACCTATTCTGAAAAAGCCGCCACGCGAAAATCGAGACCTTAAGCGGGATGTCTTTCCTCCATAGAATGTCGTCCGGGATCCAAGCAACATCATGGTTGAGGGACGCGCCATCAGTAAGAGTACGGTACGCCTCTCTAACTGTATAACCTTTCGAAGGGTCAGGAATTCACGTCCAAACATCACTAATATTCTCCTGCAAAGAAACTCTCATAATAAAGTCCTACACTCATCTACCAACTCTTCATCCCACGCCTATAACCGTCTTCTCCACTTCCACGCCTCTCCTCCCTCACCCCAACCCAAAGCATACATTTGAGCTACATATAATAATTTAAAATTATTAAGTTTAAAATTGTTGATAACACTCCTAATTTTTTATTTGAAGAAACATATCAAATTAGATTTCAAGTAATATCTTGCTACCTCGCGTCGTGTAAAGTGTTGTTCCAATAGTTGTATCTTACATCGTACTTCCTTCATCCCACAATAATTTAATCACATGCAAGTCAACAATCTATGATACATTAAGGGTTGTTGTGGGAAGAACAAGAATGAAGAATATTTTCTTCAAGTTAATTTGGGTTGGGTTACATCACATTGTTCCGTAAGCAGCCTATGATGTCACACCCTACAGATTCTTCATCAGATGCAATCTAAGTAAATTCAAAGTCTATCAAAGTAATAAAATCCCGCATAGCACGAAGTTCATCTGCAAGTTTTTTTCTTCATATATGTTGCATATGAAATTGGAAGTTTGGTGTTTAATTTCTTACATCAACCTTTTCGGAATCAATAATGGTTTTGGGGGTCCAGGGTGTCCAAAGATACATTTATCACCCTCCATCAACATGTGAGCAAAAGAAACAAATCAATAAAAAGAAAATAATTTCCTAATGAGAATCATATAGCCAAGATCCAAAGTCAAGTGAAGGTCTCGTCAAATCACCGAGAGTTCAATAAACAAACTAGACACACTCTCATAAGAACCAGAAAAACCATGAGTTCATGCACAATTATTATTCTTCAAAAGACCTCCAAAACTTGCATTATATAGGGTTCTTCAAAAGGCCCCCAAAACTTGCATTACATGGGTTACCGAAACAAGAATCATTCATATTAACTTTGTTATAACCAATTTTTGTCAATAAATGGCATTGTGATGCTTGTAAAGCTCAAGTCAACTGATAATGTTGATATTGATGGATCAAACACTTTAATTCGAATTTAAACTTAAAATCTTTAATTGTGTGTATATGAATTTTATATGGTATGATCACTTTATCTACGGACAAAAAAAAATCATTTAAGTTTCACTTTTATACTATTTATGATTAAAAATAAGTTATAACTCCTTGTTTGATAGATTTTTGAATCTGCTCATACATACGTCGACAAGACAATTTGTTTGGAAAAAACGAAAATCATTCTTAAATTTTTCAAAGATGTTGATATCAATTTTTTTATTTATAGTATTTGCCCTTTGTTTTATTGGGAAGGGTAAAGGTGTAATGACCAAGTCAAATAATAATAATCTTATGTGAATATTATATTTATCTTCAAATATATTGTTTGATTATTTAGTTTCAGTAAAATTGTTTGTTTTGAGGGTTCAATAGTTCAACTTATTTAAGTTAAATGATAAGAATTTAGAGATTTTGGTTCAAATCATAGCGAATAAGAAAAAAATAATCTAACAACTAACCTCTAACCGTTTCTCATTTAAAAAAAAAATCATTTTTTGCTTTTAATTTTTGTTGTTTGATTAATGTTTGTTAGTATTATTTTTGGGTTAGGTTATATATCATATTTTATTTATTTTGATTTTAGTCTTACTGCAGTCTATATTGATTTTAGTCTTACTGCAGTCCATATATATTTTAAGGAACTAATAATTAAAGTCAATACGGATGGTCAACATATTCTAGAAATCTTGCATAAAAGTATTATAGAAATTAATTCAAATTTTAACAAATAATATTATACAAAATCAACCCAAAAATCCTCTAAGAAAAAAAAAATCAACCCAACAAAATTTAGATGAGACGACTCGAATAAATTTAGATGACTGAAAATCTAAATTTTCCTCTGACTAGCTGGTCCGTCGATAAAAAAATAATTTGTAATGCATTTTTTTTTATAATATTTTTATGAAAAAACATGTTATTTGAAAAAAAATTGACAGCAAATAAATTTGTGATAAAATCAAACTTATGAGACGAATTTGGGTTGCGATTGATTATTTGGTGGCCCGACTATAAATTTTGTCAGATCCATTAAACAAAAAATAAATAATAATAAATTAACAAGTTGACAGGTCGACTCGCTCCATTCATACCCACCTTCGAGTTAAGCGGAACGAGTCAATTAGATGGAAAGAGTCCAAAACTTTGACTTAATCTGCAAAAAATAACGGTTAAATAAGTCGGTCTGACGGATTGAACCTGTTTTGTGATCCATAACACAAATCATAATAAAACAAGAAGAAAAAATGAATGTAAACTTTGTACCAAAAACAAAACGAATAAAAAAAGAGAGAACTATTGTTTCTTTTGTCTTTGTCTAGAAGTTCTTCGGAGAAAGAGAAACTGAAATAAACTAAATACTATAAAATTAATTTCTACTATGCTTTTCGATCATCACAAAGTGCATTTGATGATTTTGACATTACACATTTAATTTCTGTTCATCATGTTCGTCAAGAAGCTCGTGGAGAAAGCTTCAATAAAGAAGGTCGTAAGTTAATATCGATTTTCCCTTTCACCTTTTTCTGATCAAACTGTATATATATTTCTACTTAATTGCTTGCATGTTTTTCATATATCATACTTAAGTATTTTCTCTTTTCTTGTAGATTATTTCTTCGTTTAATTAAATTCTCAAAATACTTGTATCAACAATATATATATACATTTCTTCAAAAAAAATCAATATATATACACATATAATTTGTCCAAAAAAAACAATATATTTATATTAATGTGTGTTTGGGAAAAATTGAAAGTTATGTACACAATGAACTTCCAACAGACTCTCCAGTTTCTAGCTTTTGATATTAACACGATGAATGCAAATCTAAACATGGAAACAAACAGGCCATAAATCAATAATTATGAAAGATGATTTTGTATCCAAATCATTATTCAAGATTTTCTAATAGCACCCAAAACATGATTTCAGATAATATTACATTTTACATTTCGCACATGCGCTCATTAGTCAAACTTACGGATTGTCCCGTGAGTTTAGTTCAGTTGTTAAGACCAATGAATAATATATACAAGGTCTAGGGGTTCGAAATTATAGTGGATTTTCCGTTATTGGCTAATACTTGCAAGTATTTATAGATACAATTATTATTTTTGTCAAAATAAAAAAATTTATCTTTTATTATTAGATCTAATTCATCGTTACAAAGTGAAAAGTTTTTATCTTTATAAACTCTTATTAGACTTTGTTTTTAACTTATGTCGGTCTTGAGTTTTTCACAATAGTTGTTGATGTTCCTTCTTCAAGTATAAGTGAATGGAAATTACTATTTGTCAAAAAAAAAATAGTAGTTAAGAAAAACTACGTGATGTCCCTGTGAGTTTAGCTCAGTTGGTAGAAACATTGCATAATTTTTGAACATTATGTGTGAACTCCAGCCACTAGGCTACTTGACAAAAAAAATGTGATTATTTAAAAATTCTAATGTTTTAATTTGTAAATATTTTGACCTCAGGTCCATTGCACCGTTTTTTTTTTTTGAGACATTGTATGGCCTTGTGTGCATGCTCACAACTGATTTTTTTTAGTTAAAATGTGTCTCGGAGTGTTAGCGAGTGAGTGTTTATAAATTACACTTAGTTTCGATTCACAAGCAATGTGTGACTTTGTGACACTTTTTGGTCTACCAGAACAGTTATCTCTCATTCGATGCTAAGGGACTAAAGGGAAAATGAGTTTAAACGGGTGAAGATCATCTCTATTTTAAGTTCTTTCTATTTGTTCTATTACCATAGTTTTGAAGTAAATATATGATATAAATGCACAAATTTCAAGAATTGAAGACATTAGTTGCACATTTATACACTAAAACTTTAGTAATGTATAAATGGAGAGGATCTTCATCGAGATTAAACCCCAACCTTATGTGTCATTGTTCTTACCTCAAATCTAATACATCATTTTTCCGATGTATTATCTTCACAGTTTTGTCCTTAAATAAATGGGTCTTGATAGGTTGATGGGTGCGGGTGTTTGTAAACTAACCTTGCCTTAATTTCTAAGTAATATTGATGTACCAAAAGAATAAAGAACGACAAAATTTTAAATAAAATAGTTTAAATAAATGGTAATTAAAAGAAAACAATGTCGCATCAAAACTTGGTATCTCATTTATATTTAAATAACATTGTATTATAATTAGGGAAATTTTTACATATCTCACATTAATATATTTTTTTATAAAATTTTGTGGATAAATAATTTAGCTCCTAAAAGTATTTAAAAATTTATCAATTTTGTCTCTAACATCATAATAGCATAGACCTAATTGATGAATTTTATTACTTTAAAGCTTACTTGTCATATTTAAATAGTTTAGCGACTAATTTAGATAATTCAAATGTTAAATTGATGGGATTATTCAAAAGCTCGTATTAAACCTAGACTAGAAAAATTGGTAAACACTATTTAAGAACATGTTTAGCAGCTAGAAAACAAAATAAAAAATCCCAACTATGTATTTTCTTTGCAGTCTGGCGGAAATTCATCAAATGGATTAAAAGCTAGTGATGTTGATCCACGTTTGGTATTTCATCATGGTGTACCATCAGGTGCTACCAAGTTTACCTGTGACAATATTCACAACATATTGGCTCTTTCTACCAAGTATGTTCATTCTTTCCATTATCATTTTTTTTTGTGCACATGTGAATTAAATTGTCACAACTATATATTTTCTTGAACTTATGCTTGAAATTGATTTTTTATGACATCTTATTTTTATTTTTAAGTGATGGGAGGATTAAATTATTTGGTAAAGATAATGCTCAAGTCCTACTTGAATCTAATAAGCTGGTGCCTAGCAAGTTTTTACAGGTTATATTTTTCTATCCTTTTCAAATGTCTCATGTGTTTTATGTTTTTGAAAATGTGTTTTCTAGGATATCAAATATGTTTGTCTAACTAACAATGCTATGGTGTTTAATATGCATGCACAGTTCATCCAGAATCAAGGCATCCTTATAAATGTCACCTCAAATAACTATATTGAGGTAAGTATATATATGCATATGAACATGTTCAAATTTGTTATACACTCCAACGTTTCTATTGCATTTCATTGTTACTAGGTACTGTTCAATGACCAAGAATTACATTGTTGATACTTCATTTATACATTTAAATCATGTTCATTCAGTAATTTATACATTTCACATTTAGGTTTGGGACATAGACAAGAAACTGTTGTCTGACTTGTACCTTGTTAAAGAAGAAATCACATCTTTTGCAGTCATTCAGCATAGCCTCTATATGTAAGTAATACGCCTACTTCGAGATAAAATTTTGTGAAAGAGTAAATAATCATTTGGTCTCTAAATGTGTGAGGTGATGTCAGTATAGTTTTTGAATGTATTGAAAAGCAAGTTTGTCTTTTATTAGTATTTGTATAGACAAATTGACTAACATAAGACACGTTTGATAATCAAACTAACTAATGAAAAACAGTTTAATGACCAAAATGACTAATGAAAGTCGCATTTAGGTATGTCGTGCGTGTTTGAATTGGAGGTGAGTTTAGCGAAATCACGGCAAGCCACCGTGATTTTGGCAAAAGCTACACTTTGGAGTTTCAACAAAATCATGGTGTCACCGTGATTTCGTCAAACTCACCGTGATATCAAACATGTACTTTGAAATTTTAATACATTCAGAGACTATTGTGACAACACATCACATGTGTAAGGTCCAAAATGATTGTTTACTCTATTGGGAAATTGCATTTTGAAGTAGCACCAAAGGTTATGAACATGTATCTGCATTGGCAGGTATATTGGGGTTTCTAGTGGTAATATTTCAGTTTTGAAGCTTGATCAAGATTTGCATGTGGTACGGATGAATTACACTATACCCCTCTCTGCTTCTATTGGTGAGATGGGATACATATTTTGGTGTTTTTTGGTTCTTCTGACCTTCTCCGTTCACTTGTTGCAATTAAATCTTCCACTGATATAGATTATTGTCATTTAAGTTCTTTGATAATATTCTAGGGAATTCAACTGAAGTGTTTGATGATACTGTTGTGACACATATATTGCCTCAACCAGCAGCTGAAAGTAAGAGGTAATCCTGCTTTTACTTTATCAATATTTTGAGTTCAATATCTATGTACTGACACTTACAAAAGTTTTAGACAGAAATCCAATTACATTTCAAAAAACCTTAAATCATAAGATTATTTTCTAAAATATTTGTACAAATATCTACAACATACTATAATCAAGCTTTATTCAACTAGTCTGCTGCATGACTCAAACAACACTATGTGATTGGGGATATGTGTGTAAAAGAAAATACCCTGTCAGTGTTAGTGTGTAGTAATTAAATTCATTTTTTGTTTATGCAACCAAAGAAGAAGAAAAATCTAACTTATTTTCTTCAATGCAGAGTTCTCATAATCTTTAGAAATGGCCAGATAATACTATGGGATATTAGAGAAAGCAAATGCATTTTCAGAACTGGTGGAAATGTGTCACAGCAGCCACTGCATAATGAAAGAAAGAAAGTGTCTTGTGCATGTTGGGTGTGTCCTTTTGGAAGCAAAGTGGTTGTAGGGTACAACAATGGAGAGCTCTTTATCTGGAGCATCCCTTCTCTAACTACAGGAAATAACTCAGCTTCTTATTATAGCACCAAAAACATTCCTATGTTCAAATTTAACTTAGGATATAAATCAGAAAAAACTTCTATGGTTTCGGTGAAATGGATATATGCTGAAGGAAAGGCTAGTAGACTATATGTCATGGGAGCTTCTAAGTCAATGCAGGTATAAGCTCTTTCAAACAGCTTAATCAAGTGCTTATCATAAAATGCTTGTATATAATCTCTTTCAAACAGTCTTACAACTTTCTTACAAATGTTTATGGCAGTAGATAAGCTCAAATAAGTCAATTCAAACAGACACTTAATGTTTACTGATATGATTTTATGAATCAGGTAGTGTTGTTGAATGATCATACCGAAACTCGCACAATTAAGTTAGGACTTTATTTGACTGAATGCTGTGTTGACATGGAGATCATATCATCCTCAAATGAGCAAAGCAAGCATAAACAAAATTCTTTGATTTTGCTTGGGAAATCAGGCCGTGTACATCAGTATGATGATAGTTTGATTGAAAGGTATCTATTGCAAGGCCAATCTAAGTCCACTCCCTCGCTGCCAAAGGAAGTTATGGTGAGGTTACCACTTGTTGATTCAAGCATCACCATAGCAAAGTTCATCTCCAACACTACCGATGTGTTTTATTCTGCAGATGAGGTAATAGGATAGTGAAACTATTCTGTTACTTACTAGATCAAATTCTTTTATAAGTTTAACTTTCCAAGTAGTAATAATAGAAGTCAAACATTTTTAATGATCTGACAATTATGATAGATTGACAGGTTAAAGTTATCTATACCGACAATGTATATGAATTAAATCTCTTTTTTTATTATTATTAAAAATCAGATTCCTCAATATATTATTCATTTGAGTTTTCTTTTTCTTTTTGGTCACAGTATTACAGTCAAATGATCAAAAATTATCCACAGCTTATTCCAATTGAAACAAATCACAAAGATGGGATTAACCTGAGTTCTGCCAACTTCACTGGATTTTCAAACATCAAAAACTTGTACATAACTGGACACCATAATGGAGCCATCACTTTCTGGGATGCATCATGTCCCTTTTTTATCCCAGTTTTGCAATTAAAGCAGCAGGTAATGTTTTAATCAAAAAATATTGATTGGTGTTCAAATGTTAGCTTTATTACTTTAAGTATACAACAAAAAGAAAACTATTAGCTTCTTCTCAAATATCAATACTATTAAATTCCAATTTGTTGTTGGACAAAATTTGGTTATGAAATAGGCCTTCAGTATTTAATATCAGTCACTTGTATGCTTAGCTAACAAAGATTAACTTGTAGGAGTATCAAGTGCAGCTATTATCTTTCCTATGTAATTAAGTCTAAGAACATGTACTTTTTTTGGCTCATGATTATTCTTTCATTCATCTTAATGCAGAGTGAAAATGATCATTCTTTAAGTGGTGTACCCTTGACAGAATTATATTTTGACATCAACTCTCTTCTCCTTGTTTCTGGTGACCAGAGCGGAATGGTGAGGTTAATTCAACAATGAATAGATGAAAATTGATATTCTCTTTTTTGCAAATTTTCAGCACCCTTGCTTATTTAATAGTGTGCATGATATGAACATGATTTACAGGTTCGTATATTCAGATTCAAACCCGAACCATATGCCTCCAACAGCTTCATGTCTCTTACAGGTATTTTAGGATTTGGATTTCGCCCTGTAAATGTGTCACATAGTTATTGATGAAGGTGTACTTTATTTAAATATGATTTGATGACGGTGTAATATAAACCAACCGATCTCAAATTGATGGCTGAGATCAATTGATGTGTAACTATCCGTGTTTTCTAAAATGCAAGTATTTTAAGTATAGCATGTTAGTTTACAACTTTTTTGATCAGTTATTGAACAACTAGCAGAGTTCACACTTCTGTTTATAGTGACTTGCATTTCCATTTCTCTTTTGTAGGAGGTACAAAGAATGTAATCCAGAGTGTGAAACTTGTAAAAACTATTGGTCCTGTAATTTGTATGAATATAGATCATAGCTCAAGGCATCTTGCTGTTGGTTCTGATCAAGGAAATGTGAGATACTTTTATAGTTATCAACTTTTCTAGATATTAGAATCTTTCACTTGGAGTTTATAGTTGTTTATTAGCTTCATGTTACTAATTTTTGCAATGATTTATCAATTTGTTACAGGTTTCGGTTATTAACATAGATGGTCCATCTTTGTTGTATCAGAAACACATTGCAAGTGAAATTTCTGTTGGTATCATCTCTCTGCAGTTCATAACCTGCAGTGTATACGGTTTCGCAAAAAACATCTTAGCAGTCGGAACAAAGGACTCATCTGTTCTGGTATTGGATAGTGAAACTGGAAATACACTGAGCACTGGAACTGGTGCTGTTCATCCTAAAAATCCATCTAAAGCTCTATTTATGCAGATTTTGGGTAAGAGTTTGCACAGAGATCAATTATTAAAACACACTGATATAAGTTATCAATGATCTGATTGCTTATTCTGTTTAGGATTCAAATGTCTAAACTATTTTTACTATGTTGTACAGATGGACAGTGTGAACCAATTACAAGATCAGTTAGAAAAGATAGCTTGGATTTGAGAGAAGGGAATCATGTTGACAGTGCAACAACAAAGAATTTGTACATTTTGTTGTGTTCGGAAAAGGCTTTGTATATCTATTCATTTGAGCATGCTCTACTGGTATGGTGTTCTTTATTTCTATCCTTATGAGTTATAAGGAACCAGAAGATTAGCTAGTTGAAATTACTCTATTGTTTTAGGGAATCAAAAAGGTGCTTTACAAAAAGAAGTTCTTTCCTTCTTCCTGTTGCTGGGCATCAACATTTTACAGCGCCTCTGATATTGGTCTCGTACTACTTTTCACCACTGGAAAAGTAGAATTAAGGTAGTGGTTCTTTCTCATGTCTACGCGAAATTGGATCCCCTACAGAAGTTAAACAGTACAGCGGCTGTGAAGATCGTAAAATCTAGAAAGAAGTTTTGTCTCACATACAGAATCATATATTCATAGATCCTCCTGTATCCTAAATCCGTAACAGGCTCACATTCTTAATTTTATGCCACATTGTTTTTAACTATTCTTCATTGATTTAGGTCTTTGCCAGAATTGTCTTTGATAATGAAGATTTCAATTAGAGGTTTCACTTATTCACCTCCGAAATTGAAGTCGTTCTCTGACAACCAGATATGTAGTTCATCCAGAGGAGACCTTGTTTTGGTATGACTGTATCTTTCACTAGGATAACAAGCTTTTGATTTGATACTTATGAAATCAAATAAACTCAAGGCAATTTTACAGGTGAATGGTGACCAGGAAATTTTTGTTTTCTCACTGTTGGCCCAGAGAAACATTTTCAGGTATATATGGTTAAAGAATGGAACTGAGAATCTTGTTATCAATCTCCTACAGTTCAAATACTTCTTCCTGGCTATAAGATATAACCTAGAGTCTTATATTTATTTTCATCTTTTCAAACCGGCAACTAACAAAAGTAATACTGATGATAATGGTAGATTAGCAGTCTCATTACATAATGTTTGACTTCATTATAGGCTCTTGGACTCTGTTGGCCGCATTCACAGGAAGGAAAGGATGCTATCACAAACAGAGCTTGTTCCTAACCCGGTCATATATAAGGAAAAGAAGGTTGACAGTAACATCTTAATAACTTTTCCAATTATATCCATCATTTTTATAACAGGATCTATTTAATCTTGTCTATCGGCAGAGCATATTCAACTCCGTCATCAAAGATTTTACTGGCGGTAAAGAAAAGCATATACCCCTTATGGAAAAAGAAGATCCTAAAGAAAGTATCCAGGAACTCTCTGCAATATTTTCTCGAGCAAATTTTTCAATGGATGCCAACAATACAGTAGATGAAAAACAGCCAGAATTAACCTTAGGTATAACAATGCCTCAGATATGTATGACATACAGGAGAAATTTGTGCCTTGTGAATAGCATATAGATACTAGAGTTTAAGTATTCTCCCTCCTATGTAGATAACATTGATCTGGAAGATCATAAAGAAATACCCAAAGAACAAAGCATATTAGGAGCTCTTAATAAGAAGAAATTGGCTGGCAAATTTCAGGCTCTAAAAGGTTTGTGACAGTGAATTCAATTTTAAGTGAATTATCGTTTCGTATGTTCATATTTCACCTAAGAAACAAAATAGATGCAATGAAACATGAGCCCGTATAGGGGATTTATACAGAGGTCAGGATCTTGTTATGTATTCCAGTACTCATGATGGTCAAATTGATAATTATCTTTCATGTTAAGTTGTTGGTTTTGTGGCAAAATGCACAGGTAAGGCTAGAGTAAACCGTGTTAATTTTTAAGCATAATGTTAATACTTGATGAGTTATATCACTAATGAGATTCTGATTTTTAACCATACTATGCTCAGTGCTACTACTAACCACAATATGCTACTATAATTCTGGCATGATTTGTATTTGGAGAAATACCAGTTGAGTAAAATACGTTTTGCCTACCAAAAAGAAGGAAAAACAGAAGATGGTAAAGAGTTTTACTATATACTAACAAATATAAAGATATATTTACAGGAAAAGTGAGAGAAATGAAGGGCAACAACCAGAAAGCATCAGATAAGGAAGAGCAGCCAGACGAGAAAGCTGGTGCGGTCAGTCATATTAAGAAGAAATATGGATTTTCTTCTTCGTCAAATGTAAGGATATATTTACCATATCCACCGTCATTACAAGGCTTGTCTTGCATTCTACCATGTAACAATTCACAAGCACAGCACCTCTTTACAAGTGATTGTTAATGCAAATATAGTTAAGATTCATCATTATCAATAAGCTGCAATATACAATTCAGAACTACCATTTTAAGATTTTCAATCAGCGTGAAAATGATATTATATTGCAATGTTCTAAGAGTCAACTATTCACGAAGACTTGTTTGGTCAAATACAACTTTTTAATTTACATAAAAGCAAAAGTATAATGTGACACATGTGATGACATATACTTACTATTATTTCTTTCTGAAATATGAACACTAATTACAAATCTGGTGCTACAGGAAACAACAAGGGTTGCTAAATTGGCAGAAAGTAAGCTGCGGGAAAACACAAGGAAATTGCAGGTACCATATATGTCGACGAAGTCACAAAAATGTTGCGGTATGTCATTAGCACGTGCAAACTTATGCAAGAAGAATAAGAATTATGAACATTCCAATATATATTAGTTTACATATTTTCTTATAACTTGTCAGGGTGTTGAGCTACGTACTGCAGATATGGAAAATACAGCAAAATCATTTTTATCAATGGTAAAACAAGTGCTTCAAAATGCTGAACAGGACAAAAGAAGTTGATAAGACCTGGTAGGTAGTAATGTGCAATGTGGTATTTTATTTTATTTTCCTTTTTCAATTGCTTGTATATTCTTTTTAATATTGTGTATGTAAGTTTGCTCAAATTGTGTTTGTATTTATACTTAGCTTCTCATTTCACACTGATGCAAAGCTAAGATGCTTCCAGGGATTTTGAACTTTATGTTGTATATGTGTTTCATATGTCCTAATTCCTTTGGTATTTAAGGCTCAACAAACTCACCAACCTACAATTTCTCTAAAAGAAAAACTAATTTTGCTTTATTTTTTCTGTGCAAGTTTTGCTTCTTTTTAAATTAACCTGCTCCATTACTGTCATATGTTGCAGAGTAGAGAAGCTTGATCGTTGCACTTAACGCTCCCTGAAGTAAAGATGACTTACTACAACCAACAGTACAAATAAACAGCAATCGCTCCTACTTTATGTCGTACGTTATATTAAGACCAGGAACTGATTCAAGGACGTGTACGAGTCATTTTGTTCAGGAATTTGTAAATTAAAATATTATAAGCTTTTGTTCATATTTTTTCTCCAATTTCTCGCTCTTTGGAGAGAATAATTATTCTGGTAGAACTGTTTCTACCTAGGAATATTTACACATACACACAATAGCAAATTAAAATGCCAACTCTTAAACATGACAGTTAAAAGGTCACATCCAAATTGCATTGAGATTTTCTACTTTTATTTCACTAATTGGACTATTAGCACATGGTCGTCACAGATGGTGATCCCTATCACTACGCATTTAGATCTTCAAGAAAATTCCATAGTGTGAGTTCAGAAGACAAACTTTGCAACGATTAGTGTTTTATCACCAGATCTTCCAGAAGTGAATGTATTTGTTCTCTGACAGCATCTCTGTTACTAACACTCAATGTAAACAAAGTTGCTCCAGCATGATTCCTCAACCTTGCAACTGCCAAAATGTACAACATTAGTCAGTTATAGGCTCAGCAAATCAATTAGCCAGATAGTGGCTTCAAAACGTCAATAGATCTTTGAGATTTATGCCAATCAAGTCTCATGACAGATTTGTCCCATCTCGATTATTTAAAGCATCGAGAAAAGAAAAATCATTCATTTCAAGAAAGAAACATGGATACTTTCAAGTATGGGAAGATTACCTGTAGGTATATCTCTGCCAAATTTTGGAACTGGAATGGAAGCCAAAATTGGAATGTTTGACTCCAAAACTTTTAGAACTGCAGGGAAGAACGACGAACTGTATAACTCCATCTTACCAACTTCGTCAATGATGAAAAGATCAGTGTCTTCTCTAACCTAGTCATTAAGTAAGTCTCTTCAAATTTCAAAGACTGATCTAACATATGGGAATCTGCAAATAATATCTTTGTATATCCTGAATGACAAATTTATACTCAGAAATGCAATGGAGCAACTCAAGAACAGCATACTAGTAGTACATTTTTTATATACATGCAAGGATGGTCATATATTGTACAAAATATGCATTTATTCTCCACCTACTGTTACTATAATCTTGCATAAAGGTGAGAAAAATGTGAAAGCAAAACATCGGTGACAAGCAGTACACAAAAGCAAGCTCACCTGTAACTCTGGCAGTGCTAGTGACTCGAAAGATGCTACATCAACTTTATATTTCCCAACATTAGGCCATCTGTGAGACTCTTGGCTGCAAATGTCATTAAATAACACAGTTTAATCATATAAACAAAGATCTGACAAAACTAAACAATCTAACCGGTGGAACCGAATTCATGCAGGACTGGGGTTGTCTGCTCTGCTACCACATGAAGTAACAGCGGTCAGCACATATCGGTCCTTGGATCAATTACTTTTCATATTTTGACTTCACCAAACCAAATTACAGATATAAATTTCGAATTGAAACCGTCAAATCTTAACGCAACGGTCTAGATGTAACTGCAGACTGCAGTGACTAACGATATGCTTGGGAATTGGGTTTTTGAGGGTTTTGAAAGGCTAAGTCTATATCTTGATATAGATAAAAATGTGATGGATGATCATATAATATTTCAATCACCCTTTTAGTCGATTTTAGAACCCTTTTAGTCGATTATAGAAACATTTTATAATTTCATAAATTTAGAAATGAAAAAAAAGTTTTCCCCTCCCTTTCCTTCCAAAAGCCAACTCCCAAACATAGCCTAAAGAGTATTTTGACTGCATCTATTCCAAATTTGGTTATGTCGCAACATTTTTAGAAGCACTTAAAAAAAAAATCTCAAGTTTTTTTTTGTGCTTGCTAAAAGCATATCCATAAGCACCATCATCACCAAGAAGCACAAAATAACATTGCTACTAGACCCTGTTTTGATAAATAGCTTAATTATGTATTTATCAATAAGCACTTATCATGTCCATAAGTTAAGTTATTTCTAAAACAAGAGATAAACTAAAGTCAAACTTATTTCATATAAGCTATAAGTTGTTTTCATAAGTTATCTCTATAAGTTCTCCCAAACAAGCATTATGTCCTTAAATAAGTTTGTATCCTTGGCAAGGGAATGAAAAATAGAACCTTGAAAAGTTGGAGGAAGCAAGTGGGCAAGTGCGACCATCAAGAGTGACAACTTCAAAACCAACCCTCTCACCTGCTACTCTAACTTCACCTGCAAACAAAACAAACCAATGAAAAGTTTTGGGAATTTGTGAAGGTGTGGTGTGAATGAAGAGAAAGAGATACATACGAGTATAGAAACCCTGAACCTTAAGGGTGGGTTTTGAGGCTTTGAGGGTCTCGAATACTCTCATAATAAGAGTGCTTTTTCCCACACCCTAAAAGTTATTATGTAAATGTTAAGTAACGATGGAATAATTTAAATTTCAAAGAGAAGAGAAGCAGAAATTGGAGTTGGAGGAGGAATTACTCACTGGAGGACCTGTCACTAGCAAGCATTTACCAGGACCGGCCATTGTTTCTGTTTCTCGGTCTTTGCCAAAGTGCTAAATGGAACTTAATTACATATTTTGTTATAACAAGGGGTATGAGTGTACTTTAAATTTTAAAATTAATGATAACAATAGTTTTTTTTAAGGATAATAATAATAAATATAAGGCAAAAAAATAATGAATTTGGTTCTTACGAAAAAAAAGAAATCTAGATGTATTGTTGCCGACTTGATGATTAGTCTCATAGTGAATCCAAATGATCTAAGTTGTGAAGATAAAAAAAAAATGACAATCATTTAAATTGTTTTCACCTCTACAACTTAGTCTCATAGTGAATCCAAATGATCTAAGTTGTGAAGATAAAAAAAAAAATGACAATCATTTAAATTGTTTTCACCTCTACAACATCATCCCTGTAGTGTTTCATGAAATTCACCACTTCAGTCCATCTGTATGATGACATATTTCTAATCCCTAATGAGAGCAATCAAGCGCAAAAGCCAATAGAATCACAAATACACGTCCCAATGGAAGTGTAACGTAGATCTTTGAAACACCCACCATCAATATTGTATTTGTTACTATGTTTAAGACCTTCAACAATGATTTAACACAATTTCTTAATTCCACATCATGGCAAACTTAAACGTTGAAGAATCTTCCAAGCCTCTTAGGATACTTTCACACTTTTATGCTGAGATCTAAGGAGCAAATCCACACTTGCAAGATCCAACTTTGGGGCAGAAACTCAACATTAGCTCAAACAACTTTGTAGTGGCTCTGCTATGTAACTGCTAACTTGTGTATCACTTGCACAAAGCAACTGGTACTGATACCATATTACCACACAAAAATACCATCCCTAGCTCTGAATCAAAACGTAAAAAACTTATATGTACTTTATATGTTTGTAGAAATTATTCTTAAAATGTACTACTAACTAACAACCAACTCATAATCTATATTCAAATCCAAGTATATCTGTTTATTATTGTCACAAAAAATACATTTTGACAAACAACAACAGCATGCAAGTATGTGAACCAAGTTGACCATGAATCTATTATTTACTTCTAGTTCTAGGCATTAAAGTACTAGTTTGTTCAAGGGCCTTTTTCCTCGACTCCTTTTCAAGTACATTATCAACATTTATCAACATTGAGCAAAGATCAACATTTCGTTAATCTCGTCATTAGTTTGTAAAATTGTAGACGATACCGTACACAAACATAACTATCATTTCCATTTCATTCATCAAATAGTGAATCAACTTGAATTTCTTTATTTTATTCAAGCTATACCTTATTCAGGTTAAAAATAAAAAAATATCCAAAACTTGTGTTTAAATATAGAATAGAATAAAGAAGGAAGCTACAACTACGGGTTTCAAGCAACAACGAGTTTGGATAGACATAGCTTTTTCGCTTAAGAAGCCACACAAAAATAGCTTACACAGTTTTTTAACAAACACGATGCTACATACAAAATAAAAACGGCATTCAATTGGTAGAAGATAATCAACAGAATGTACCATAACAAACTGCGTCTGTATTAATAATAAAAGTGGATTTAAGTACCGATCATGAAGCTGAATCTACACTTAAACTACGCGCTAATATAAACCTAACAACTGTTTGTTCATCACAAAACAGCTTTGGATCTAAAAAGTTTCCCAATTACATTCCAACCTATAATAATGAAAATTATTCTATTGCAGTTACTCCTACGCTTCTTCCTTCAGCACCACCAACTTTACTCCTCATCCTCCTCCTGAAAAACAACAATAATTAAATCAAAAATCAATATATAAAAACCTAAAAAATTATAGAATAATACAAACGATGAGAAGAATCTTACATCATCACCATCCTCGTCATCATCATTCACTTCGGACTTAGACTTCTCAGATCCTTCTTCTTCTGAAGCATTCTTCTCAGTCTAATACATCATAATCAATTCAAATCAACAAAAAATAATATAAGTCCAAGTAAAATCAGAACAGTGAAAATTTACTGTAACAACAAAGGTTATAAAAGTAATTACAATTCCCATATTGTAAGCACGCATTGTCTTCTCATACTCCTCCTTCAACTTATCAGCCTTAGCAATGAAAGGAGCCTTATCCTAAAATACACATAAATCACAAAAACGATTTTAAAATCAAAACACGAATTAAGATTTAGATTATTTTTCTTCAGTTAAACAGAAGCGAATTGCTCACAGAATCAGACAGAGCTTTCCATTCCTTTCCACCAGCTTTCCCAACCTATTTCAAATTCACCGTAAATCAAGTTAGAAAACTCAAATAACATTGAAAATTGCATAAAAAACAGATGCAACGGTAAAAACTAAATCGTGTCAGAAATCTCACCACAGCAACGGACTTGTTGCTTGGATTCTCCTTCTTAAACCTCTCTCTGAACTCAGACCTAAAAATCGCAAAACAAATATCATCAGAATCAAATCGAACTTCAATGGAACACATTCATAACGTTTCAAACTTCACGGAAATTCAAAAAACGAACTCGTCAGAATTAAATCAAACTTCGCCGGAACAAATTCGTGAACAATTAGCACCAATTCGAACAATTTTTAGCACCGAATCTTACATGAAAACGAAGAAAGCACTTGGAGGCCTCTTAGGCTTGTTAGGATCCTTAGCTTTCTTCGATTGCTTAGTTCCAGTTCCAGCGCCCTTGCGCTTCAATCTGTCAAACAAAATCAAAACAAAAAAAACCAAAAACGTTAACAAAAAATTCAGATCTAACAAATTAATCGATGAAAATCACGAATCTCAAAGTCGGAAGAAGAATCTCACCGGTTATCAGCAGGTTTGGCATCGGAAACAGCTTTCGGCATGGTGAAACAGTGGTGATTGAACTTCTAAGAGAGAGAGAACGGTGAAAGAAGATAAAGGGTTTTGGAGAGTGAAGATGAAAATGTGAGAAATGAAAGAGCGTGAGTGGGTTTTTGTATTGAGAAGGATAAAGAGGGAAGTTGAAAATTGAAGCACGGGTTTGCGCGGGATAATGAAATATTTTTGTACCACGTCAGCGATCCGCGTGCTTTCGAACTAGCTTGTGTTTTCTTTGTGAGAAGAAGTGGAAGTGTTTGAGGGTTACAGGAGTTGTGAAGTGTACACGTGAGAGGGAGTACGTGTGGTATTTGATGGAAATGACTGTTTTGGGTTTTGAGATTTTGGGGATTTACGAAGATGGCGTGAGTTTGTTGCACCGCTGCAAGGGAAATTTGAAGGCTACGCTCGTAAAATCGGTTTTATCTAGAATGATAACTTCAAGGAATTTTTTCCTGTTGTTCTAAATTTCTAATTTCATATCTTAATCAATGATCAATTAAAAAAATGATTGCATTCTGGATAAAAAAAAAAAAATATATATATATATATATATGTGTGTAAAAAATGATAAAAATAATATATTTATTTATTTTAATTCGCGTGATATCGTGTACTGTGGATTTGGGATCTAACATCGAGGCTCGACATTGATTGAATTATAATTTTGACCTAAAAAATTATTTATAATGATAAAGTTTGATTAGTTTTATTTGATTTGATTATACGGTAAAAAATTGAAACATATCATGAATCAATGGTCTTAGAAATGACAATTGGATAAAAAGAAGCATTAGAGAAACATTACCTCAGATTTAGAGTAGTTTAGGTTCAACAGTATGGAAAACAGAGACAATGCGACGTCTTATCCTTCAAGGAGTTATCGATTGGAGCATCAAAGTGTTGAGCTTAGCAACGCATAGATAAATGGGATTGATATATAATTGCATTTTCATGTTTAATGAAAGGTTTGACAAGCGGAAAATCCAACTGTGGTGGTATTTGTGATGAGAATAAAGAGTGACATGTAGTAGTTAGGTTTGTCTTGGATATTTAAGGTTACATGCTTACATGTGATTTTATGTAAACCGTTACTCTTCAATTTTGTTTTGATTTTGTTTGTTAGGTTTAAGCGGAGGGGCGTTGGTGTTGGAATTGGACAATCAAAGTGAATCAAAGACCTCAATAGACCTCCCAGCGATTTCTTCATTTTTATGTAAGTTACCGAGTCGAATGTTGTTTGAATCCCATATATTAAAAAAAAATACATGTCCTTTAAAATAAATAAATAAAAAAATTATCTAAAAAAATTCATTAATATCTGTAAAAAAATGACACAACAATATCTTTTGTGTGATTCTTTAATTTAAACGAAGTTATCCATGTCTTCAAACCATTGAGACGATATTCAGTTTTTAATTCATATGATGTACTGTGGATTTGGGATCTAAAGGTAAGGCTCCATGCCGATTGGATTATACTTTTGACCCAGAAAAATAATTTAAAATAATAAAATTTGATTAACTTGATTTGATTGGTTTCAAAAAAATTGAAACATATCATGAATCAATGACCTTCAAAACTATACTTAACTCCAAATAAGGATTAGATAAACATTACCTCGCATTGGGAATATGTTACCAACAACAACAAAAGGGAGAAAGGGTGTAGTCTTAGCCATCAACGAGTCATCAATAAGATCGTGTGATCTTAACAAGGCATGAATAGATAGATAAGTAGACTGGTGTGCAGTGAGATTTGATGTTTAATGAGAGATTCTGAAAAAGGGAGAACGTGGAGCGGCGTATGAGAAATTAAGATTGCATCGAATATTTAGGGTTCCATGTTTTTAGAGTTTGAGAATCTATCTCTAAATTTGTTTTATAGCAAATAAGGTTAGTATTTGCAACACTCACACATGAGGTTGCACATGTGTTGGACTGGGCTCGTTTTTGTGATGGGCCGACTTATGTTCAATGAATCGTTTGGTTTTGTCCTCAACTCCAAACAATAGTATTCCTCCGACAACAAACATGCTCTAATAAATGAATTCAACTTTTATATTTCGAAGGTATACCAAATATACGAAAGTTATATTTGATTATTTTTATAAACATGATTCTCAACATAAAAACAGCACACCTTCAAATAAGCATGAATCTTTTCATTTGATTGTCGTACTAACTCATGCACAGCTGTTTTATTGGTCAAACAATGATGATTGTTTGTCATATAGTATTTTTAGCAACAGTTAGAAGTTAGTTTTATGTCTTTTTAGAAAGTTTACATGTGTGTTCAATTGAGTTTTTGTAAAGAAATAAATGGAATAGACAAGGAAAGAAAAGATGAGTAAAATCTCGAAACATGTCAAGTTCACCCAGACCAAACAATTTTGTGGTCATGCGATACTTTTTACAAGAGTGTCAAAGTGATCTCTTAGGATATATTCATCACATACATCCAAGTGATGCGGGGACAATAAGTGCATACCTACAAAGCAATCATCCATGGGCCATTAAGCGATGCGTGTTGTGAGCCACACATCGCGTAGAATAAAGAGAAATAGAAGTGCACAACTATTGTCCATTTGTGTGATGTGTGCCGTGAGCCACACATCACACATGAAGAATGAATTACAGAGTGACCAACCATTGTATATTATGGATCACATAAAAGCTTATACTCATTGCGTAGAAACTGTTTTCAAAATTTATGGTGTTGCACATCTATTATATATAAAGGTTTTGCCTCACTTGAAAGCACGCTTTGACGATGTCAACAAGGTGGAACTGTGGTTTAGTTAAAGGCATCTAGGAGACGAGAAACCGACCAACGACGATCATAATTCATGTGTCATACACCAAATTTTGACCAACTTATTTTTTATTTATTCGTACGTTGATCGTTTTCAGTCGTTCGTTCGCGCGCTAATTCCCGTAATATCTGTTTTTCATTCGTATTGTGATCGCATTTATTTCTGTTTCGTCGTTTATATTTTAATGTCACTCGCGTATCAATTTCGTAATTTTTACTCGCGTTTTGTGCGTATTTTAGTGTAGCGTAACGTTTGCGTTCTTAAAGTTCATTTTATTCACGTCGTTGATTTATTATTTTATTAGCGTTAAAAAAGCCGCGTATCTCAGTCGTATCAGACGAAATTTCGGCAGAGAGGTATTTTAAAATACCTCATTTTTTTTGGTTCCGACGGGACATTTTTATTTTTATTATTTAATTATTTATTTAGTTATTTTTTTTCCATTTATTTAATCTGTTGTTATTTATTTATCTGTTTTTTTTTTAAGTCATTTGGTACACTTGTCAATTTATCATTGGTCCCGTCCAACTTTTTCTCCAAGAAACAGCAGGGGTGTTTTTGTCATTTTCAGTGTATCAGAGAACAGTACTACAAGAGTACTGTTCACGCGTCAGAATGGTCCCCAAGGATCAGAGAAGTCACAATCAGTCAGAAAAGCATCAAATAATCAACAAACACTAAATTTCTTTCTCTCTCCACCAATTCTAGATCAAAACCAACAAAAACTCATGAACATCCATGAACATTCATGAATATCAAAAAAATCCAGCAACAATTTCAACCAAAACTTAAACCATTTTCGGCCAATACTAACTTAGCCAAATACAAACCATTTTCGGCCCATATTACATAACCACACAAGAGAAATTTCGAACCCAAAAACACCAAACAAAAAGGAACGGCCGAATCAAACCATCCATCCAAAACGTGAACAAAAAAGAACAACACGCAAAGGGACCAAAACGCGTGAAGAAAGAACGGCCAAGAACAAAACCGAAAACGCAAGGCTAAACCAAACGCGAAGAACCAAAACGAAAAAGAAGAAGAAGTAGAAGAAAACAGAAGCAAGGCCGCAAATCAAGAAGAAACGAAGGTAGCTCATGACTTTTTTTTTATATATTTTTGTGAACCTTAATGTCTAGATCTAGGTTTTGTGGGTATGATTTTCGAAAAACTAAGCTTGGATCTATGTTTAGAAGAAGGAGAGGAAGAGATTGGCATAAAAATTTTAAAAAAAAAAACCAAGTTCACCGCTCCGACGCGGCAGCGCTCCGGCCGGCCACCGCGTCGGAGCACCTCCAGCCACCGTGCGCCACCCCCTTCCTTTCTTCTCCGGCCAGGCGCTCTAGAGAGAGGGGAGAGCCATTTTGTTTGTGTTGTTTTTTTTAGTGAGAGAAGTAAAATGAGAAATGGGAAAAAAGACATGAAAGAAGCCATATATATCACCCATTCAAACCGGTTCGGGTCAAACCGAACCGGTTACCCATGGTCCAACCCGCCCCAGTATCAGTTTTGTTCCTTGGCCTTTTTTCTTATTCTGCTTGCTATTCATACACTTGTGTTCTACTGTTTGCACCTCCCTCCCTGCATATTTTTCCTTTATAGTATTGTTTGTGTTATTTTTATTTTATGTAGTTATTTCTTTTTTTTTTTTTTTTTAGTCACATAATGCTTAAACTATATTTCTTACGTTTTTTAAATTAGCATTTTAATCTTAACATCATGCATATTTTTGTTTAGTTTATAGCTAATTTTCTATTCCATATAATTTTTGTTCATTTAAGCATTTTAAAAAAAAAACTTCTCATGCAGTTTTATTTCTTTTAATTTTGTTTACCTTGCATTTATATTTATTTCGTATGTTTGCATTTTATTGTCATGTTACTCTAATTTGTTTGAATTGCATTTTAGTTTATGGAAATGATTCTCATTAGAAATATTGCATGCATATTTAATTTTCTTGTCATTTATTTTATTTTTGGTTTAGTTTGTAATTAGGAAATGATGTAATTTATTTTTATGCATTTTTTTCTTTTGAGACCATAGAATGTATTTAGGGTATGTAATATGTAACCGGCACACGCACTGACACGCGCACCGACACTCCACTTTATTTATCGCTTTACGCTTATTTATTTTTCCGCCGTTACGCGATTTCACCGTTAGTTTAGAAAAATATTTTCCTCAAAAAATCAAAAATCAAATTCAAATTTCTTTTAAGTAAACCTTGGTTTGTAATCCAAGTGTCTTTCTTTTTGTTTTCCTTAATCAAATGTTAATCAATTTAATATCCACATTAGACATGGATTTCGTACATTTAAAATTAACCAACTTCATCGTATTTTATTCTCATGCCTTGAGGCCTCTCATCTCTTCTTAAAATCTTTTCTTCAAAAAAATGTTAAAATCAATTCAACTCATCAAATAGTTTCTTTAGCCGAACTACTTGATTTTGATCCCGATTTATTTGGGTAAGTAGGCAAAGGGTTTCGACCCTTCCAAATCAATAAAAATAACCAAAAACATGCTTCATCTTCCTCCATTCTTTCACTTTAACTCTTAAACTTTTTTTAAATAAGTAAAATTAATTTAGCGCAAGATTAGAGAATAGGTAGAAGGTTCCTATGGGATACCATAGTCGGTTCGGGTGCTTAACACATTCCCCAATCGAAACCAACCTCCGAATCCAAGGTCTCATAAGGGTTTTTACTCACTTTTTCCCTTCCCGCGAATAAAAGTTGAGAGTTCAAAGATTAAAGGTTCAAATCCGATCAATGATTTTGATACCCGAAAATCACGAGCACATCATGCATTTTTTCTCATTGGTGTACCTGAATACAATCACCCTTTTTATGTTTTCAGTTGTTTGAATGACTTGTTATGTATACTTTTTATGTACATGGATGTTCAAGATATGATCCAATTTCAATTGATTGCAAACCCCGACTTTTGCAATTTGCCCTAGTTATTTTTTCTTTATGTCTTTATTGATTATGTATATTGACCAAACAATTGCATATGAGCCGCCATACACGCCAGTGAATTAAACAACTAACAACAGTCATAGTCATATGATTGTTTGCATAAGCTTTAATCATTGTGAGTTTGTTAAAAAAAAAAAAATTAGTATAAATTGTGACACTTTGGCATATGCACATCCTTCATAGTATAATTACATAGCCATGACCTTAACACCCTGGAAAATTACAACTACAGTGACAACTTAGGTGCATGTATATAACTTAACATGATTACGTAGAATTGTCATGACAATATAGGAGGTTCTGATTATGCAAAAAGATTAGTTCTCAGGCAATTCTTAAGTTCAAGATTTTCATCAGAATACTATGTCAGGTCCACATGGAACTAGCCATCATAATGCCATTAAAAAGTAATGTTTGTATAAAGAATTGTAGGGCAGCCTCGCTTACCAAACAAGCAACGAAAGGAAGGGGAATTGACCATGACCTAATCACTCGTTCTCTTTGTTTGTGTCGACTCAACCATCGTCAAGTAAACCCCATTCCCCCCGTTACTTAATTTTAATGTAATGTGCAGTGGTAAGTAAGCAGGAATTTCGCCGTCCCTAGGAAATTTATGGATATAGTTCATTTAACTATTTTGAATAAATTTTTATCATTTCTTTTCGATTATAAATACAATGGATTGTCAAGTACGACATGTTATATAAATTTTGAGTATAATTTTTTTGGTTTTAACCCTCTGATTCTCGAAGGAAGGGAACCTTGATAATTTTGAGGTAAACAGTGAGGTAAGTATAGTGTGACCAATAACTGTTTCATATGGTCATCCTTCGTAGTTTTTGTCATTAAACCACGTAAGTTTTGTTGAATTAATTCCGCTTTCAAATTTTAAAACGCCTCCCACTTTCCATAAACTGTTATTTTCTCTCCCTTATATCACACACATCGTTTTTTGTTCTCAGATAGTTATTTTAGGGTGTTAATTGTTGTTAGAATTCTGGTTGCACCCCTATTTCTTATCTCACATTTTTCATTTAGCATAAACTGTCATCTTCTTTCCCTTTAGTCACGCGTATCGTTTTTGGTTCTTAAGTATTTGTTCAAACAATTATTTTGATGAATTGAGATTAAATAGTTATTTTGGTGTATTAATTGTCGTTAAAACTTTGGTTGCATGGGCTGTATGACTTATATTGAAATATAAAATTTGAAGTTATCTGAAGATTCGTCATAATTTTTAGATTGTTTTCTTACTTTCTAAATTATGTGAATTAATCATTTTTTTCTCTCTTTTTCTTTCACTGTTTCTTTCTATGCATGTAAGATTGTTCACAATAATAGTGATCATAGTTGAATATGTTACTGAATTTTAAATGCATGTGAATTAACAAAAATCCGTGCATCACACGGGTTAGAGTCTAGCTTATGTAAAATTGTTTTAAACCGTCGGTTCACCGTCTTTAAACTCTTTAAAATTATGAGCAAATTGTCACTTTGGTCCCTGACTCCGCACCTCGTTGTCACGTAGGTCTCCGACTCATGATTAAATACAAACAAGTCTCTGACTCTTCACTTTCGTTATCACTTTAGTCCTTGGCGTTAAAAAAATCTGTTAAGTGATAATGTGGCGCATGTGTTGTGCTGACATGGAGTATGATGTGTCACAAGGACCAAAGTGGAAGTGGAAAATGGTCACTTCAGGCCTTGAACCAAAAATCAATATCCCCAAATTAAATATCAAATCCCCAAATCCCTAGAATCAACACCCCCTGTCGCGTCATTTTTCGGAGATCAAGGCTATTTGATTAGCTTTTGACTCACTAATTATTTCACGACTGAACATTTAATTTTTGAAAGATAGTGGAAAAAAGGTTCAAATACCACTTTAAAAAGATTTAGGGTTCGGGGGTTAGTTACATGAAGGGAAGGTATTAGCACCCTTCATGTCCGTAGTACTCTACGGGAACCTCCTGGTTTTATTCAATTTATTGTGCTATAACTTACTCGCTTTAAAAAAAATGGAATTTAAAAATGATTAAGAAAAGAAACCTAATTATCTACATTTTTTATTGATTTGAAAGGACGAGTGTCCTTTGCCTACGTACCCGTGAGTGATCAAAACCTCATAGTTCGGGGTAGAAATCGTGTTTGATTGGTTAAGTGTTTTTTGATGGTTTTTGAAAAATGTTTTAAAATGAAAGAAAGCCGAAGTGACAAATGAGTATTTGTTTGTGTTTTTTAATAGTAAAGAAAGTGATCTTAAAATAAAGTTAAATTGATTGGAATTTGATTAAGAAAATAAAAGAAGAATCACTTGATTTAAGATCAAGGTTTGTTTAAAAAAATATTTTTACGATTTTTGTTATATGCATTTTTTGTTGTTTTTTTTATAAATAATTGGAACAAAAGTAAACTAACGGAGCAGGAAAGAATAAAAGCGCGGGGGACTCATAGTGGCGTTGGACCACATGAGGACCCTTAACTTAAACTACGAAGCACAAACGACAAGGCATACACCCACACACTCACACATGCACCTAAACTATTACAAAAACCTAATAATACATTATAGGGTCTGCGGGAAAAAATAAATAAATTACATCAAGCCTATTTACATTCTACGTTCTTGCTATAAAAATAAATAATTAATTAAAGACAAGTAAACCGATGAGATGCAAAATGATGAAACTAAACTAAAAAATGTATGTGAGTAGAGAATTAAGATGCTACACGGAATAACCTGTACGTTAGAAATAAAAAAAAGAATAGAACAGAGGTGCAATCCTGAAGATGGGGGTGTGCAGAAGTGAGCAAGTGTGCAAGAAAGAAAGGAAAAAAATTGATTGGGCCCAAGAGGGAAAAGGGGGCCGGTTCGGTTCAATCCTGGGTCGAACCAGGAGAACCGAACCGGTTCATGAGGGTATATAAGGGGTGTGAGACCCATTTCCTCTCATTTCCCTTCCCTCTTTCTCTCTCTTCTTCTCTTATTTTTTCAAAATGCTCTCTTCTCTCTCTTCCCCCCATGAATTTTCCGGTGGGGGTTTCCGGTGTGTTCATATGAACCACCGTGAAACCCAGTTTTCCGGCGCGGTGGCCGGCGAGCCATCGCGGCTGCGCCGCCGTGCCGGAGAAAAAAAAAACTTCCTTTTAAAAAAAAAACCTTTTTCTTGTGTAATCTACCCTCCCGTTTCCATTTTCCCACTCAAAAGTTTAAAAAGATTACTCAATCCTCCTAGATCTACAAAACAAAAGTTTCAAAAGACTACCTCTTTGTTGATTTTGGTTGTTTGGTGCCGTTTGATTCGATGCGTGACGTGTGACTATTGGTTTTGCGGGCTGTGGTTGAATGGCGGATTCGATTTTGAGGTTTTGCGTGTGTTTTCGTGTTGCTGGTGCTCTCTGATTTGGTTTGTGTCGATGTTGTTGCGGATATTTGGCTGCCGAAAAAAAGGTCCCTGCTACTTGTGTTTGCAGGTTGTATTTATAGTGCTGGATTAGACCTAGGGTTTGTTGGTGATGCAGAGAAAAACCAGTGGGTTAGTGTCTTTGGATCAGGATGAAAAAACGGATTGGGATGAACTGGTGAGGATGAAAAACACGTTTATACGCACGACAGGCTGTTTTCTTTTTGGATCAGACCAAATCTTTGGATATTATCAGATTTTTGATTTTTTTAAGATTTTATCAATTAATAATATATATTAAAAATGAATAATAATGAAAATGACATTAAATGAATAAATAAATGATAATAATAAAAAAGAATTATGCGGACCTGGACTTAATAATGACTAATAAAATTAAAATTAATGGACGAAAATAAAAGGAGATGATGGCGCGATTCGGAACCCAAAAAAAAAGAGGTATTTTAAAATACCTCTCTGCCGAGTTTTTACTGGAAAGTTAAGGACTGATCAGCGTTAAACGACGTATGTCCGTGGGACCTTGGGTCAAAAATCGGGGTATGACACCCCCCTTAGTATACAATGACATTATGATTACATATATAGAGAAATGAATTATGAAAGGTGTGCTTAAATATAATCCCTGTAAATATTTTAATGTCAGAATTGATTTTTGATGTGACTTTCAACATCAATATCCAATTTTTGGTGGAGAGATTTGAATAATAATGCATAAATTCACTTACTAAAATACACAGACATGAAGTTGCCTGTTGTGATTATTATTAGCATAGTTTAAGACACTGTGCATAGACAATGACATTCAGATTTGTATAAGAAGACGTTGATTCAATGGTATAAAATATCATATTCATGCTATTAAGCTACATGAAAGTACTTATGCTTTAGCTTCTGATGAAAGAAAAAACTAGGAGTTAGAAATTATGTTAAAAGAAATTCAACAGAAATGAATTATCATTTGAATATATCTTGAACTCTTGATGCTCAAACCTAGGAGGTAGAGATTTGAATTATCATGTGAATGTAACAATAATGCAGAACAAGTTAGAGATAAAATATTATGATCACAAACAAAGTAAACCTGTTAACAAATCAATCACTGAAGTAATACATGCTAATTCATAACTCTTGGTTGCGTACATCCATAATTTTACGTGTTATTCCTACTGCTTGTAATTTAAATCTTGAATAATCTAATATCTGATTTGTTGAGATTTCTGCCAATTACTACCAAAATTTCATCTGTCACCTGAAATTTGCTTTTTTATGATTTTGATATTGCATTTAGTTGCTTATACAACAGGCTTAAGATGTTTATGGCCTCGTGAATACATATGAATTATTATTCAAGTACTGGATGATGAATGCTTTTGATATTTGGTCTATTTTTTCAAACATTGTTTTGAATTTGTGGTTTATTCTTAATTGCTTTACCAATAATATAATGTAGTTTAGGTAAATTAAGGTGCATTTGATATAATGATAAATTTATTTGAATTTGTTTTAGAAATGGCACGTGTTAATGTAATTTCACTAACAATATGCTAGAGACTTTATGAATTTCGTGTTTACTATTAGGGACCTAACTGATAGTAAGTATGTACAGTCAGTGACCTAACAATAAGTTGATGTTTGATAAATGATTGATTTTGAACAAAATAGATAATTATATGATATTTAGGGATTTGAGATTTAGGAATTTAGGGATTTGATATTCAATGTGAGGATATTGATTTTTGGTTCAGGGATCAAGATGACCATATTCTACTTTTACTTTGGTCCCTGTGACACCTCATACTCATTGTCAGCATAACACATGTGCCACATCATCACTTAACAAATTTTTTAACGCCAAAGAATAAAATGATAACGAAAGTGTAGAATCAATGACTTAATTGTATTTAACCTTGAGTCAGAGATCTATAAGAGATTAAAGTGACTATTCGCTCTTAAAAATATTGATTTAATTGAGTGCTTACTTGCGAGTGCATGTAATTTGTATGCACCAAGTTTTACACCGTCGGTCGATCACATATCATTTAAATGTTCGTGCAAGGGAAATATATGCGGGGTGAAACGACACCTACAAGGTCGTTTCCTTCAAACACACAACTTTCCCACCCATTCTTCGATTTCTCTCACGGCACCGACGGTGAATAACCACCACGCGCCGTCGTCGCCATGACCGAAACCCTGGAATCCTCCCCCTACCCTCCAATAGACCCAATCAACTTCGATCTTATTATCGTCGGCACCGGCTTCTCCGAATCCATAATCTCCGCCGCCGCATCCGCCGTCGGAAAAACCATCCTCCACCTCGATCCCAATCCCTTCTACGGTAGCCATTTTGCTTCTCTCTCATTCGAAGATCTCATCTCTCACCTCAATTCCCCTCCCAAATCCATCACCACCACCGCCAACACCAACAATTCCGACTACACCACCGTAAACCTCATCCAACAACCTCTATTCTCCGACGCGGAGTTCAATTCATGCAATTCCATCGAAGAATCCCAATTCCTTCGCGAAAATTCGAGAAAATTCAACCTCGATCTAGCAGGACCTAGGGCGTTATTCAGCGCGGACAAAACAGTCGATTTGTTGTTGAAATCAGGTGCTGCACAGTACTTAGAATTCAAAGGAATTGATGGGAGTCTTGTTTACGATACGAATAAGGGTTTAGTGAATGTTCCAGATTCACGTGGAGCGATTTTTAGAGATAAGAATCTTTCACTTAAGGAGAAGAATCAGTTGATGAAGTTTTTTAAGCTAGTTCAGCAACATTTGGGTGGTAACGAGGATGAGAAGATTTCGGAGGAAGATATGGAGAGTTCGTTTGTTAGTTACTTGGAGAAGACTGGTTTGCCGCCGAAGATAAAAGCGTATTTACCATTTCTATTTGCTAGTGAGATTTGATTTACTTTATATGTTATTGTTTGTTTCATTTTTGCATAGCAAAGTAGGAAATTGTATATGCCATTGTTTGTTTGATTGTTCTATCTGATTATTATAGAATAATAAGGTGTATGTATAGTATGATTATGGTTATGATTGCATAATAAGGTTTATGTTAATGTGTTAGTTTTGAGATGATTTCATAACTTCATTGACCATTGTTGACTTGAATTATGGATAATGGATTGTTATCCGATAATTACTGATGTTCTGGAGGTTGTAGTTTATGCGATTCCATGTTACTCTTAACACTAGTCATTTGCCATTTTAGCAATTGCCAGAGGGAGATTTTACTCTGCATGCTGTTGAAATTTGTCGCTTCTAGCTTACTATTTAATCACTGTAACTTTTCTGTTTCCTTGCAATTTGTAATTTCTCATGACGTGCTTTGAAAATCATAATCAGATCCCCTAACCAATGTGATTTTACACAAATGGGATTGTATAAGAGACTCTTTTGGACACCTTTGATATTTTTGCCCTAATAATTGGTGAATTGATGCTTGACTAATTTATAAACTCTATTAGTTGTCTCATTCCCACCGAAGCTGTTGCTTTTTATACTCTTAAGTGAAATCTGATGATGATTAGATAAAACGTTTGAAGACTTAAGATGTTTGGTGGCGGCTCAGTTTGTATACACTGTATGCTTAAACATTCTGGCGGGGTGTTGTATATATATTTTTTCGAAAAAGTTAAATTGACCACCTTCTCATGCAATGCAATGAAGATACTCTCTTGTTTGATCTTTCAATGGTATTTTTGAATAAAGTATGTTAAGCCTAACTGTTTATAGTGCACGTATAGCCTAACTGTTTATAGTGCATGCATAATTTGTTGACTTGCGTAAATACGCTAAAGTAAGGCCTCTTTGTCTTCAACAGGATTCTTTTGTATGCTATAGCCATGGTAGATTTTGATCAAGAAAATGGCGGGGTTTGTAACGATTTACTGAAAACAAAAGATGGAATAGATCGTTTAGCTCAATACAGCTCATCGGTTGGAAGGTGAGTTCTTATTCATTTTGTTTCATGGCGTCACATTTGCCTTGATGTTTTATTCAAGAGATCCAAATTAATATTTCAACTGATACTTATCTTTGTTTTTTCAGGTATCCCAATGCCCCCGGGGCTTTGCTTTATCCTATTTACGGCGAAGGTGAACTACCACAAGCTTTTTGTCGTCGTGCTGCTGTCAAAGGTTGCATTTATGTAAGTTTTAAAGGATTTATGAATTATGCATGTGTTTCAAAAAATTTCTAAATAACATATTTTATTATCTTTAAATCTTTCATATTTTTGTTCTATACATTTTTATCAAGAAAAGTAATCACGATTTAACAATCCTGTTGTAATTGAATTTCTCATACCTGGCATATCCTAGATCTTTCTTTGTGAAAGTTATGGTCGAAGGAATTAAAATAAATTGTTGCTAGATGAGAGGGTAACTATTATTGAATTCAGTGAGGCCATCATCTTTGTGCTAAATTGTTGTCATCACAACAATGCATCTTTTTGGTTAAGATGAAACCAATAAGTTCCTGTTCTTTTGATATCTATGTTTGATCATTTTCTGATATTTTATGGGATGTCTAAATGACTTCATTAACTATTTCCTTGCTTAATTTTACTTTTTAAGTTTTTTGTTGTTGTTTTGCTGAACATATATGCTTATATACATCTTAAACTTTCGTGTATCAGGTTCTCAGAATGCCGGTTATTTCCCTGCTTATAGATAAGGTGCGTAAATAATTCTTTGACGTGGGTTTTTTAATATTATTTTTTGATAAGAGACGAGGTTGAATATCCCCAAGTGCAAAGCAATTTCATCTTTGTCATTTTTATAACAAATGTTACAGGTTACTGGGTCGTATAAGGGTGTTAGATTATCTTCAGGTCAAGATTTATACAGTCATAAGTTAATCCTGGACCCATCCTTCACAATTCCATCAACTCCGTCTTTGTCTCCTAAAGATTTTTCGCTCCAGATGTTGAGTCAGTTAGATATTAAAGGAATGGTTGCTAGGGGAATATGCATCACAAGGAGTTCCATAAAGCCAGATGTATCAAATTGCTCTGTGGTTTATCCTCCTAGATGTAAGAAAGTTTTAACCTCTGCATTTTGTTAATCAAGGGCATATTAAACATGAGAGAAATTAACTTTTTTTTCCTCTTCCTTCTAGCTCTGTATCCTGATCAGGTTACATCAGTCAGAGCTCTTCAGATAGGATCAAATCTTGCTGTTTGTCCTGCGGACACGTAAGTTATTTTACTTGATAAAAATGAAATGCTCCTATTTGTAGTACCCTTTTCTTTTCTCTCCTTTAAATCATGTTTTTTGATGTCAGATTTTGTTTCATCGTTTTATATAGATCGGAATCTGGTATTCGTGTGTAGTATTGCAGTGTTACAAGCAGTTTATTTTGCATAATAGAGTACCTAAATGATTTAAATATGTTTTTCAAAACTTCTGGGTCTTAGTTCCACTTGGATCATAATCCTTTCTTGAGGTAAAATGCTTAAAACCTAGTCAACCGTACTCACTCTGCAAGTTACCCCTGGAGTTCAAAATTAGTGTGTAAAAGATCCTATGTATGAGTGAAGCTAAGGAAGAGAGGCTGAGAATTGAGGAAGGCAGGACTTTAGTAACTGAGATGTTTTTGAAAAACCCAAATTGAAACAGCTGAATGAGAATCCATCTTAGAGTTTATGGTTGAGCCTAACACTACCTCACGAAACCGGCTTTGTGGTAGGCTTAACTGCAAATTCTAAGATGGTATCAAAGCCGGTTTTGTGAGGTTGTGTTAGGTCCAACCACAAATTATAAGATTTTGCAGTATAAAAAACCAAGGTAATCAAAATTGGACTAGACAGTCTTACCGGAAATTGGTCATTTTAGCTTAATATTTGTATTTTGTTTGGTATGATATTAAAAAATAATAAAAAATATTTTTTAATTACTACCAGTCGGACCCCAGTCCAACCCTGGTCAGGCTATTGAACGTTAGAGGAGTGCTAAGGACATTCTATTTTCAACAATCTCTCCATCACTCTAAAGTGTAGGGCTCACATTGATTTCATTCAATTAAAGAGAGTTTAGAGAGAGTGTTCATAGCACTCCTCTTGAAGCTTATACCGGTTCAATATCTGGTCTAGTTTTAATTACCTTGTAAAAAACATCAACCTCACAATTGCCCCGCTTCACTACACATTATCCAACACTCCAATGCGAACCCCATGACACCCGTCTGCACAGCAGATGACGGATGCTGTATTTAGTGTCAACCCTGTAGCAGCGTAGCCCCCAACATAAATGAAGTCATGAGTTGAAAAACAAGACCAAACTCATTATTGCAATAGTGCAGTGAACCCAATAAGCCAATGGAGTGAATGAACCTAGCTGGCTAGCACTCGACTCGACATTATCTAACACCCCAATGTGAACCTAGTAGGCCAGCAAGAGCTAACCAAATCGGCCTGGTCCATGTACTCTCGAGAACTAACATTTAAAAATATTTAGCTCCTATGCGTATTTTATTTTTTTGTTTTGGTTTTAGCTTTGATTCCCAGACTTATATTTTTTTTATATCATTATGCTATGTATTTTGGTTGTAGACTTTAAGATAGTAACAGTTTCCCTTGCCGAATGAACTTTTGAACTTAAACTAACCATATTTGCCTTTTCTTTCTCAGCTTTGTTTTATACTTTTCCACTTTGTGCAATGATGCTGATGAAGGAAAGAAGTTACTAAAAGCATCCATAAATGCTCTTCTTACACTGCCTGTATCTGGAAACACAGAAAGTACTCCCAATGTTCAAAGTGAAAGCGAAGATAAAAAACCTGTTGTGCTCTGGAGTGCCTTCTATATTCAAAAAATAACTTCGGTATGCTTTTAATACCGACTTGTACACAGATTTCTTTATTCCATGATGTTTCTTTTTATTAGGCAGTGTTTTAAGAATTTTGTCAAGAAAGATGCGACGCAGACACGTGACATTGATATGGACACCCTTTTCTTGATAATGGATTTTATTTCTATTTCAGAGTAAATTTGAAGCTATTAGTTCCACTCCGACACCAGATGGAAATCTAAACTACGTTGACCTTTTAGATGAAACTGAGAAGGTATGTCTTTATTCTTCTGTTAACTTTTCAGTGTATGTCTGTAAGATTAATTGTTGCTGTTAATTAATAGCGACACACTGTCGTTTAAGTTTGGTCTTGAATATCTTATTGCTATGATTGAAAATATTAAGAAACAGAAGAAATCAAGTCGCTGAATAAGTAGGGAAATGAGTTGGGAAAATCATTTTGCCCTAAGCATCTATACTTTGACACGATGACTGTGTAAAAACCAAAAACTAGTTATGATCGCTTATTGTCATTGTCACTAATGCTACTAGTTTGATCTTGCAGCTATTTGGTCAAATGTACCCCGATGAAGAATTCTTTCCAAAGACAACATCCCCTGAAGATACCATGGACGATGATGATAATGGGATAATTATGGAGAACTAATCAAGATCGAATTGCCTTGCACACCTCATGTGAGAACTACACCAAGATCTCGGAGAGAGGGAGTCGTGAAATTATATGCACATTCGCAGATAGATTGAAGATGCATATTAAAATTGTTGAGGTGAATGGTTATGGGTCCTGCTTTTTGTGTGAACTGAGACATAGGGTCGGGGCCCGCAAGGCAGGTTACAAAGCAGTTGTTGGTGTTAATTATAATTTTTTTGTCCAGCATAAAATACTTGATTCGGTGTTTTATATGCACCTAAGAACGTTTGTTGAACAAATTGCTACTCAATGAAGGCATGAAATCCTGGAGGTTTCAATGCTGGTAGGGGCTGATGTATAGCGCTCAACGTTTCTATATCTAGATTTGTAGTTTGTATTTGGAAAACGATTTGATTGTTAATATTTTGTATAAAGTTATCTATGATCTGTGTGAATCTTGCAACATTATCAACATGAAGACCTGAAACTGAAACAATGTAGATTGTACAAAGTACAAATACGCCTAGGTAAAATTTGACTGTCATAAATTGATCCCAATATTTATCTTCTCATTATCAATTAAATCCTTATATTTTAATAACTTACTATCAATTTGTTCTAAGTTTATCCACTCACTATCAATTTAGTCTCTAGTATGTACACCCAAAAAAAATTTGTTCCAAGTTTATCCACTCACTATCAATTTAGTCTCTAGTATGTACACCCAAAAAAAAATTTAGTCTCTAGTATATTCTTTGAATGACTAATAATATAAATATAATTTGAGAGAATCAAAATCTATTTGAGAACGTACTACAACATCTAATCATCATTTAATATGGTGGTTTAATAAAAAATATGTTGAAAAGACTACACCAAAGAAAAGAAACCTTCATGACCAAAAGGTGTCAGAATCATAACGTTACTTAGTTACGTGGCAACTCCACAAACCAAGTTAAACCACTTTACCAAACCCAAAAAATAGAAGGTGAAACAAAAGCACTTCTCTCCCTACTGGAAATTTGTACTGCAATGTCTTTTGCTAGAGGGAATGGAGCCAAATTCCCTTATATTAATCAATCCTACATCAACATCCTGAAGCATAAACAACGAGAAGCTTCCCTGTTCTGTTTTGTCAAGCTAGGTAATAGTAATATCATTCCTTCATAGAAAACCAACTTTATTGTTCTGGTTTTCTTTCTTTCATAATTTTATTGCAAAGTTGTATTTGATGTTTTGGGTCAGTTGCAAAAAAAAAAATGTTTCGAGTCTGTCAGACAACCATGTGACCATCCAGGCCAGTTATACTAGCCAAGAACGATCATCTACAGCAGAAGATGCAGACAACATCCTTGCCGTTAATCACGCTCTGATCACACGGTCATGAATCATCCACCAGACATATGTTCCTGTCTCCTTAGAAATCAAGGACACAGTAGTACGATTCTATAGAACAGATCCTGTTCAAGTAAGGTCGTGCTTGAACGTGCTCAGTTTCAGGTATATAAACAATTAAAAGTTTCTGTTATTAAGCGATGTGGGACTAAGTTTGTTCTACCTCTTGTTTTTTGGGATTTATTAATATATAAAATGCTTTCAAGCTTCTGTAACAAAACAAAAGCAGCTCTGGTGGTGCTACCGTTTCATGAAGCTTGGGCCTATTTTCAGCCTTTCATGATTTATAAATTTTACAACTGACATTAATTAATATGTTTGTAGTGCTAGTAGGAAGTAGTTAGCAGTAGCTAATACTTTAGTGCATGTTTGAATTCACAACGAACTAGGAAAAATCACAGCGAGCCACCATGATTTCGGCATAAGATGCAGCATCAACAAAATGATGGTGCCACCGTGATTATCTCAAACACACCATGATTCAAGTTACCGTAGGGATGTTTTCATTAAAAGTTTCATGCTTTTTAAAATAAAACTTTTTACATTAGAAGAGTTATGCTTAGAATAAGAGTTACACTCTCACCATACATCAATTAAGGGACAATAGTGAATAACATAATTATAATTAAACAAATACAACTCTAGTAATATTCTCCATGAAAAATTGGTTACAATAGATAAATGATAAACCATACCACAGACAACTTATAAAGGGGTATGTTATACTAGCAACCATCTCGAGTTATACTGTTAGATGCAAGTAGTTTGAGCAATCAACTAACAAAGTGGTATATGAATTGTTTAAAATGTTGTTTTTAAACATGTATACATGAGGTTGATAATATTCTGAGGTGCAACACAAATATTAAAAAGTATTCGGCGTACTATCTCATTTCATATTTCATTGGTATTTTTGAATGAGGTATGTTAAACCAAATAACTCTTTACAATGCATGCATAACCTGTTGACGAGGATCAATACACTAAGATAAAGTCTCATTGTCTTGAACAAGATTCTTATGTATTCTATAACCATGGTAGATTTTGATCAAGAAAATGGTGAGGTTTGTAGAGACATACTTAAAACAAAAGACAGAATAGATCGTTTAGCTCAATACAGCTTAGCTCTTGGAAAGTGAGTTCTTATTCATGCTGTTTCATGTATTTTCCTTGACTTTTAATAAAGTGATTATGGTTAATATTTTTCTAAAGATACTTATCTTTGTCCTTTCCCCTTTCCGAATGCACCAGGGGCTTTGCTTTATCCTATTCATGATGAAGGAGAACTAATACTGCTGTCAAAGGTCGCACTTATGTAAGTTTTAAAGGATTCAAGAGGCTGTTTCTTAAATTTCAAAATACCTTAATTTCATTCTATTTAAATATTGAATTAGATTCTACATATTAGAATAACTCTTGAGATTAGTTACACTGTAATAAGAGATTAGTTACACTGTAATAAGATCAGATCCACTCCTACACCGGATGGAAATCTAAACTACAATGACCTTTTAGGTGCAACTGTTGACCTTAATTTATGAGGTTATATTGAGTTTGGTCTTGAATATCATATTACTAATGAAGAGTACTATGTTCTTTCATCTTTTATCGGCATTTTTGAATAAAGTATTTCAAGCACAATTGTTGACCTCTGTCGGTACACTAAGATAAAGCCTCTTTTGTCTTCACCAGGATTCTTTTGTATGCTATAGCCATGGTAGATTTTGATCAAGAAAATGGTGAATGACTTAAAACAAAAGATGGAATAGATTGTTTAATTAGATTAATACATTTCATCTGAGTTATTCATGTTGTTTCATGTGTTTAATGTTCTAGCTTCAAGATATTGTAGAAAGAAACCTCTGTATCTTCGCCTCTTCGGAAGGAGTGCTTCAATCAATGTTTAATGTTCTAGATTTGAGATATTGAAGAAAACTAAATGATTTAAAACATTTCAGAAAAGATTAAAGATTAAACATTTCAGAAAAACGTGTGGGTGAGTGAATAAGGGAAAAATGTGAGAACAGGTGGGTGTCTGATAAAGTCCCACATCGACCAATTCATAAACTAAACTATGCTGCTTGCTTATAAAATAAAAAGACCTCAGCCTGTTAAAATCACAGAGCCGTGTGATGATCACATAGCGAACTATTCTTTCGCCTTTTACTAAAGAATACTGTGTGAGCGTCACAATTAGCGGCATACGCTAGTTTTTGGAAGAGTCCCTCTTCATGGAGGGCTCTACAATTTTAGTTCAATATTTCTTTGTTGCTATTGGTATGCTTCTTGCTCAAGAGAGCGGCACCAATCTTTTACCATTTAAGCATTGTTGGTAAAATTCCCTATTCTAATTCTAAGTGCAGTGTTACTTGAATTTAACATAGTAGAGAGAGACAACAATTTCAATGGAATTTTCATATAAAAAATTCTTCGTCTAGTATTTTTTTCCAGATTTTCTAACCATTTCAATGGGCTAGGACCCGCTTTATGCTTTTCATGATAGGTAAGATTTTACAGCTGACATCGCTGTAAATAGTTTTGCAAGTTGATTTCTTTAACAGTAGCAAGTTGATTCTGTAAATATTTTCAAGGTTTTCATTAAAAGTTGCATGCTTTTTAAAGAACACTTTTCACCTCAGAAGAGTTCTGCTTTGGATGTATACTGTTTATATCAAGTAAAAGTAACAGATAATATGTGTTAGATTTTAGTTCCAATAGTGATGGATATCTAAACAATGATGATTTGAGTGTGTATATGTATTGTGTGATACACTGATAATATGCACATTCAATTGAGCTATGAGTGAGCTAGTTGTCAACTACTGTCCACATGAAACTTTATTTTTAGGAAGAAAATCCACAACAATATCTTGCTGTTGAGTATATCTGGTGTATCTTGGAATCATTTGAATCAGATGTATTTTTGGAATTTTTCTTCTGTTATGTTATTTCTATATTATCCCGCACTAGTAGCTCTGGGATATGCATAACACTATTCAAAGGAAATTAAGATTATTTTTAGTTCATGTTTTGGATTAGCAGAGAATTTGACAGAATCATGGTGTGGTTGAGATGTAACAGTTTAAAAAAAATTGATTGAATATCAGTTGAAAAAATTCATTCTCCATCATCAAGGAGTGCAACTCACCACACTAGACTCCTTATTGTCCAAACTCTAAATAGAATAATGGCCCCAAAACGTGCATGTATGAGAAAAAAGGGTGCCATGATCAACAATGCGAGAGCCATCAGCTGTAGTCGATGATCTCCAATCAATCTAGCAAAGATCATCCAAACAGTCAATTGACACACTCTCATCATATATAATGATTCTTCCACTGCTCTTTGGTGCTCAGTTTCATGTATATAATAAAGGTTCAAGTTATGTTGCGCTTCACCAATGTGGGACTAACATCATGGTTTTTGTTCTCTTGCAGATTTTGTAACAAAACAAAGTAGCTCTGGTGGTGCTACCATTTCAAGTATCTGGCCCCAATTTGAGCTTTTCATGATTAAGAATTTATATAGCATATGGAAGTATCTTGATATTATCAGAATCAGATGCATTTTTTAAATTTAGACATTTTCTCAGCAGTAACATGAAGTACTATGGTTAATATTTTATAATTTACTTTTGTATCATCTACTTTGTACTCTATAGTAAAGAAATTTGGGGATCATACATTCTTCATGTATTATGTCAGACTAAGAACATGGATTGAGAATCAATATATGAATTAAACTAACTATAGTGATTTCTCCCTTGTAGGTGCTCTTACTACAACATGATGACCCGAAACGTGTCACAATGTTAAAGTCCATTGTTACCCTTGGAACATACTTACGTGGCATCTCCACAAACTTAATTAAAGCACTTTACCAAACCCAAAAATGGAGGAAAGAAAAAAAAGCACATTCAAGTTTCAAGTAAACCTTTTGTTTTCCAAGTAAAACAATGGCAGCTGCATGAATCTTTTTGTTATGTTTCTGAAGAAGGAAACCGAGCCAGTTAGTTAACTTTGGGAAAGGGAATGGACCATAGAACACAAAAAACAACAAGCTTCCATGTCATCTTTGTGAACCAAGCAAGGTAAACATTTTCATTCCCTTCTCCAAAAATCTCTCTTATTTTTATGGTGCGTTGTGTAGCAAAAAGGTGCAATGTAGTACTTGGACGTGAGTTTTACGGGTTTGTCGCAAAAAACATAATAAAAAAAGGAGGTGCGTTGTATAGTCTTGAAAACTTCAGAAGAATATACGAAGCATGATCACTCGGATTTAATTCTATCATCATCATTGCAGTTTTTTGCATTATTTTGATTCCTACAACTACAAGCACTGATAATGTTCTCCATGCCGCTTCACTTCCATCCTTTTGCACTATTTGGTAAGCTTCCTCTAGCCTTCTTGTCCAACCATACTCTAATAATGCTGCATAATGAATCTTAGTGGTTAGTTAGTATATAGCAGCATACTCTAATACTTTCAATTGTAAAGGAGAAATACGATGACGAAAGACAGGTACAATAGGTTGAGGAGTAGTGATCTTCTTCTACATGGTCCCAAATGTGTCTGCATAATTAAGAAAGAAAGTGTATGTCCATCAATGGTCACTCACTAATATATATATATATATATATATATATATTAATTTTTCTTTCTTTCTTAGAGCACCACAAATGATACACCGATCCTACATCAACACCACAAAGCAAACACAATGAGAAGCATATAAAAAAAAGAGAGGTTTTGAGTCTGTTAGACAATCATGTGACCATCATCCGGTGCTATTTAGTTGTAGTTAGCAGCAGCGACTAGCTAATACTTTAGTGCTTGTCTGAATTGACTGTGAACTAGGCGAAATCACGGCGAGCCCCCATGATTCCTGTAAAAGGTGCAGCATTAACAAAATCACAGTGCCACCGTAATTTCGTCAAACACACCATAATTCAAGATATTGTATGAATGTTTTCGTTAAAATTGCATGCTTTTTAAAATAAAGTTTTTTACCTTAGAAGAGTTCTGCTTAGAATAAGAGTTACACTTTCACCATCCATCAATTAAGTCACAATAGTGAATAACATAACTATAATTAAACAAATACAACTCTAGCGATATTCTCCATGAAAATTGATTACAATAGACAAATGATAAACCATACCACATATGACATATGTTACACTAGCAACCGTCTCGATAATTTTGACTTGCTGCAAAACCAAATAGAGGCTACGAAGAAAAAATATGCATATAAACTTATCCGCAATACTTTAATTTTGACTCTAGAAGTCGTCATTCCAAGAAAAGCTATGCCAATGATAATTCTTGACTAAATGAAATTTTTTAATTAGAAGTTTTTACCAGCATGTTCAAACAATAATATAAAAATTATATTTTATTCTATTTCGTTTCATTTTGTAACTTGTAAGATTGTGAGTACATCCTCTACTGTCAAGATGATGACCTCTTTTGCAAGTGTTTTATAAGTATATATGTTATCGTTCTATGAACTCACATAACTTTTTTTCACAAAATAAAAAAAAAAAAAAAAAAGAGTTCTCCCTTTAGGATGATATATTATATACTAGTATGGGGTCAACAATTTTCTGCGAAACCCAAAGGATCTTATACAATTAATGAACTACACTACATGAGTTGTCGATATGTCCGAGTGGTTAAGGAGACAGACTTGAAATCTGTTGGGCTTTGCCCGCGCAGGTTTGAACCCTGCTGTCGACGTTTTATTTTTTTGTTATTCATTATTTGAGTCTGTTGACCTTAATTTATGAGGTTATCTTGAGTTTGGTCTTGAATATCTTATTACTAATGAGGAGTTCTATATTCTTTCATCTTTCTAGGCATTTTTGAATAAAGTATTTCAAGTAGATAGTTTAATTAGATTAATACAGCTCATCTGAGTTCTTATTCATGTTTCGCGTGTTTAATGTTCTAGCTTCAAGATATTGAAGAAAGAAACCGTTCCGCTAGTTAATACGTAAAGTCCTATAAGCATATCTTGAGTTGGTACGCAAATGGGATCCCCAATAGCCGGAGACAAGAGGTTTGTATGAGAAAACATAAGTAAACGAGCTTCTGCTTGAGCCTCCAAAGATAAAGGCACATGAACAGCCATTTGATCCCCATCAAAGTCTGCATTGAATCCCTTACACACTAATGGATGTAAACAAATAGCACGTCCTTCTACTAAAATAGGTTGAAATGCCTGTATGCCCAATCTATGCAAAGTAGGCGCTCTATTCAGCAATACTGGATGCCCCCGGATAACTTCTTCAAGTATTTCCCATACAATCGGTTCTTTTTCCCGTATTTTACTCTTAGCAACTCCTATGTTCGAAGCAAAATGTTTTCGAATTAAACCACGAATGAGAAATGTCTGAAATAGCTCTATTGCTATTTCGCGGGGCAATCCACATCGATGTAATGAAAGTGATGGACCTACGACAATAACAGAACGCCCGAGAAAAGATTAAACATTTTAGAAAAATGTGTGGATGAGTGAATAGGGGAAAGATGTGAGAACAGGTGAGTGTTTGATAAAGTCCCACATCGACCAATCTCTATATACATGTATTGTAAAGTGCATTTTGATGATGTGTCATCTCACTAAAACTCTTTCTTTTCTAACAAATATCTCATACTTATGCCAAATGGCTCTCTTTTTTTATTTTTTCCTTTTCTTACATCAATTTACTACATCTTCATGTTCATATTCATGTAGTTCTTTATTATGTAACTTCCAATTAATTTGTGTAAATCCTTCCACTACTCATTATTTTTTATTTGTAACCTACAAATTGAAAAAATTTCAGTGCATGATTTTTCACATTCACTCTCACCCTTTTTAACCACCACTTACTCCACAATCATTTTCAACTCATTTCTCCATTTTGACAATTATACTAAATCTTACGGTGTTTCCACCATGGTGTTATTGCTACTACCATACTCATTTGTATAGAAATTTTATTTTAGTTGTTTGTTTGTGCTAAAGTTTTTTGATCCATTTGTACTAAAGTTGTTGTATATTCTTTGTGTTTTCCATGATGATGGAATATTTCATCTTTTCACTACATATACGATGTTTCCATGAAAATGTATTTCTTATGACTATTACCACACCTTATACTACTAAATAGAAAAATTACACGTACCTATTGAAGAAAAGTTTGCAAGAAGACAAGATATATACCTATAAATCATGTATATATTGAATAATCTAAGTTTTAATATTTTTTATGTGTCCTCTTTTTAGAAAAAAACTTTTTCGCTCTTTCTTAGAAAATTTTGCCGTGCTTATTCACTCTCCACTCCTCATTTTCACTAATTGATATTTTAATCAAGTCATAAATTTATTTCTTCCATACCATATATCATGTTTTAACTCAACCATAACATATTCTATTGTTTGTGAATAGTTTATAAGAAAATGTTAAAAAGTTATGTTGTTCATTCAAAAAGAGTTTAGAGTTTTTTTAACAAGAAAAATGAAACTTTTTTATTTAGTAAAATTTTTAAACGTTAAAATTATTTATTCAAGATGTAAATACTGACTATTTTTAAAATAAATCAAAAACCAATGTTGAAGATTTATTTAACTTATATACTCACTCATTTTTAGATCATATGCAATGTACAAAAAGTTGTATTATTCTCTCATTTTTACTATGGATTACTTGACCCTCTCTTTTTTGGGGATAAATTTAACCCTTTCTAGGATTAATTTTTTTTTTCGAGTAAAGAAAAAACACGTGCAAGTGATTTTCTAATCAAGCACAACTATTATAATATCGTTTAGTACCATTCAATTAAAACTGCCTCGAATTGTAAAAGGTGATTTTATTTTATTTTTACCTTTTACTACAAGTGTTGAAGTCCTAATTCACCCTTTACTATGTTGATATTTGTTAGACTCGTCTTAGAAATATGTAGTTTTCCTATTCTCTTGGTTGGAAAAAATGGAAAAGTTGTAATAAAAAAAATTGTAGTTTGTGGTATACATTAAATTAATATGTATGGTTCTGAAAAATGAAGAAAGTTGTAGTTTTTCCATTCTATTGGTTGAAAAAAAATGGTAGTTTGTGGTATACATTAAATTCATATGCATGGTTCTGAAAAATGAAAAAAGATGTAGTTTTTCCATTCTTTTGGTTGGAAAAAAAATGAAGTTGTAAAAAAAAAAGGTAGTTTGTGGTATACATTAAATTAATAAGTGTGGTTCTGAAAAATGAAAAATTCTATGTTCTACAAAATATATTTATTTAATACATGTATTAATGTTCTTTCATGTGCCTCATTCTTATAGGATGTGAATGTATTTGAAGATTCATAAGAGAGTTACGACATAACTACTTATGAGATTGAATGTGGCCAACTTTTAATGTAAAGAAAGATGAAAGGATGCACCTTTTTTAATGTTTTATTGTGGATTTATTGAGTTTAACCTTTTAAATTTCTTCTTAGCCTTTCAATTTTACACTAACTAATAACAACTGAATGAATTGATTAAAAATATGACTTATGAACAACTCATTAGTACATATGAGTGTCATGAAATTTCAATTTGAGAGGGTATGTAACAATATTGTAGAAGAAGAATAATTTTATTGTGGGTTTATTTTGAGTTTAAACTTATTTTTAGTTCAACCTTATTGTGGACATGAATTGATTATAAATATGCTTAATGAACAACTCCTTGGTACATAAGAGCGTACGGAATTTTAATTTTAGAGGATATGTAAAAGTATTGTAGAAGAAGAAGAATTTTTAAAACTTATGTGATCTCATTGTGTCTTTTTTCTTCTTCTATAGAGTCAACGAGGGAAGATATATTGCGGTGCATAGTTTGTTCTTTTAACTCTAGCACAATATGTTCATAAGAAAGTTCTATTTGTGCTCAAAACATAATTCACATGCTTCGTAAATACAACATTTTTGCTCTAATAAGGAAGTTATTTTATACTTAGCACTAAATTTGCTAAAAATAATATACATCATTTTTTTTAAAGATTATACATAATTTGTATATGTTGAAGATTAATTAATGGAACTACATATAATCAAATTAAATTTTAATACAAATTATTTATACTAGAAGGATTAAGATGAATAGTTATTAATTTTTTTAATTAAAAATCATGATGTCATAAAGTGTTTGAGTGATACTTATGAAAGATATGTGAATTTTTTAAAATTATGTTGCTTTAGTATTTTTTTTAATATAAAATAATACTATTGACTCAAGTTAGGATAAAATTTGATAATATCTAATTATGATTATTTTTTTTCTAAGATCTAAAAATTTATTAAAATAAAGGGAAAATGAAACAAAATATAAGTCTGATATAAACCAAACCAAAAAAAAAAATTGTTTTAATTTAATGTTCAAATGTATTTTTTGCTAATCAAGGTGAATGACACATCATCGAGGTTAAGTAATTTTTATCTACTTTTTATTCTATATTCGTTTGACAAAGGAAAAAGTTTTAAAGTATTTTAATAGTTATTTTTAAATCATAGACGACCTACAAAATTTCTTATTTCCAATACATTAAAAAACATTATAATCAAACCTGTGCAACGCACGGGTTGTATACCTAGTTCATAAACTAAACTATGCTGCTTACTTATAAAATGAAAAGAGCTCAGCTTGTAAAAATCATGGAGCCGTGTGTTGATCACATAGCGAACTATTCTTTCGCCTTTTACTAAAGAATACCGTGTGAGCGTCACAATTAGCGGCATACGCTAGTTTTTGGAAGAATCCTCTTCACGGAGGGCTCTACATTTTAGTTCAATATTTTTTGGTTGCTATTGGTATGCTTCTTGAGGGGTAACCTTGGTGCAACTGGTAAAGTTGTTGTCATGTGACTGAAAGATCATGGGTTCAAGTTCAGGAAACAACCTCTTGTGTAAAAACAGGGTAAAACTGCGTACAATACACCAAATGGTGGAACCCTTTCCTGGACCTTGTGTATGTGGGAGCTTTAAGTGCACCGGGTTTCCCTTTTTGCTATTGGTATGCTTCTTGCTTAAGCGGCGCCAATCTTTTACCATTTAAACATTGTTGGTATAATTCCCTATTCTAATTCAAATTGCAGTGGTAGTTGAATCTGACATAGTAGAGATAGACAACAATTTCAATGGAATTTTCATATAAAAAATTCTTCCAAGTCTAGTATTTTTTCCCAGATTTTCTAACCATTTCAATGGGCTAGGACCCGCTCTGTGCTTTTCATGATATGGTATGGAGATTTTCATTAAAAGTTGCATTCTTTTTAAAGAACACTTTTCACCTCAGAAGAGTCTTGCCAAGTTAAATTAACAGATAATATGTGTTAGATTTTAGTTTCAATAGTGATGGATATCTAAGCAATGATGATTTGAGTGTGTATATGTATTGTGTGATACACTGATATATGCACATTTAATTGAGCTATGAGAGACTTGAGCTAGTTGTCAACTACTGTCCACATATTAGCCATATAGGTCCTTAACTCTTAAGAATATCATGAAATATACTATTCCCACTTTGTAAGTTTCTGGTAGGCATATAGGTTTTTTGGAAATTACTCTTGACATATTGTTGGTAATTTACCAAACAACCAATGAAATGATGAGATTTGTTAGTGAAATAAAATTAGTTTGTGAATACCATTTGAAAATTTATTCTCAAAGCTAATTTTATTGATTGTTGGGTAAATTACTTAATTATTTTTAAGTATAACCTAGGCCTCAAAAAATATACCTCATATTAGATTACACAAAATGAAACAAGATGGTTAACATCCTCACACACATTTTTTAACACAATATCTTTTATTTTAAAGTTCACATTAATTCTTCTAATTCATTTGAGTCCCATTTAAATTTGATGTAATTCATATGAATTTTGAATAGTAAGATAAATGCTTCAGACAATATATTCAAAATATGTGTTAGAATTATTCAAATGAAATATGAACTTTAATGTTTCTTTTTTTTTTGGAATAAACTTCTGTCTCTTTAAAAAAAATCCATGAGACCGCTTACTGTCTAAACTCTAAATAGAAAAAAGGTAATAATCATTTTGATTGATGTATGAGAAAGGGTTTTGACTTTTGTGAGTTTGTATGGTGAACAGTGATTAATCACAGAGATGATCTTCAATCGTGTGTCAAGGAGATAGTGAACATTTTTATGATTTATCATCCTCTCATAATACATTTTGATGCTCAGTTTCACGTAGATAAACGTTCAAGTTATGTTCCGCTTCACCGGTGTGGGACTAACATCATGGTTTTCGTTGTAACTCCTGCAGATTTTGTAACAAAACAAAGCAGCTCTGGTGGTGCTACCATTTCAAGTATTTGGGCCCCAATTTGAGCTTTTCATGATTAGTAGGAATTTATATAGCATATGAACTTGATACATTCCACTCAAAATTAGATTGAAGTTTTTCTGGTGTATCTTGAAATTATCAGAATCAAATGCATTTTTTAAATTTAGACTTTTACTCAGCAGTAACACGAAGTACTATGGTTAATATTTTATAATTTACTTTTGTATCATCTACTTTGTATTGTATAGTAAAGAAATGTTGGGATAAAAACATGGATTGAGAATCAATATATGAATTAAACTAACTATATTTTGAAGGAATTCATAAATTCAGACAATGTCAAGCATAGGGATAAAATTTAAGCACAATTTCTATAACCTATTCAGCGATGATTAAAAGGAATTTGATCTTTCTGCAAAATAAATAGATGAGTTGTCTTATGCAGCAAAGATTAATAAAAATGCATTATTAACATTTCTCATATCATAATCTCAATAGTTATATCATCAGGCTTCTTTAGTGACAATGTACCAATCCTAATCTTATTATCACGGCGAACAGTCACCCCAAACTCCATTTCCTTTGAAAACAGACACAACAAAAGGAAAGCAAGATTCTGCATATATTTCCTGTGAGGGTTTAGTGTTAGGGTATTTACAGATTGGATTTGCTGTGTTGTGGTTTATAAGTGAAAGTGAATCTGAAGCATTGCTTTAATCCTATGGCTGCAGTTAATTTGACAGCATGAAAATATATTGTGATTTTTTTTTTACTCATTAAATTTGAGGTTTCTAATAGATAGGTTCAATTATATTGTTCACACATAAAGTTTGTAAACGTTTCTAGTTTAAACTTTTTGTTAACCAAACGTTACAAAAACGATTATGTGACAGTTAAGTGTATGATGTCGCATGTTGATGGGCAAAACACGGTGTTTTTGAGATCTTGCGTGGTTATAACTCAGGATCATTCAGTTCAAGTGTTTGGCACGACAATGGTGAGATTCCAAATTGTTTGTGCCCAAAACAATGTGTAATTTGTACGGTAAGTAAAAATGGGCCAAATACAGAGCAAAATACATAATGTCATCAGGTTGCTTACACACAGTGAAATTCAAACAAAAATTGGAGCACCAAGACAAAATGTATCAGAGACAAATGGTGTGGAAATTAAGTTGTTGATTGTGGCAAAAAGGATATGAAAATTAAGTGTTACTGTTTAGACATGTAGAGTGCAAGGTGAGAAATTTGTAGGTCTCGTCTGTTGGTGCAAAGGTAAGAGAGGCAGTTTTTTGGAAATAATTGCCTTCTGTTTCAGAAGCAAAAAAAAGAGGTTTTGAGTCTGTCAGACACAACCATGTGACCATCCCGGTCAGTTGAACTAGGTCGAGAACGATCGTCTACGGCTGAAGATGATGCACACATCATCCTGTCCGGGGCGGGATTTCCTACACTATCCATCAATTATAATGACAATAGTGAATAACATAACTCTAACTAAACAAATACAACTCTAATAGTCTCCGTGAAACTTTGTTACAATAGATAGTCACCATCCATCAATTAAGGTGACAGTCTTATAGACACATGAAGTTTTTCCTTTTAATGGCTTCACCTATGATCATATCGTTGGAACAAATGTTGGTGGAACCATTTTTGACAAATTTGGTCTCCGACACACAGCTGCGAATTCTGAAACCCCGACAAACTTACTGTTTTAGCCATGATACTGTCCAAAATATTGTTTTTGATACAGCAGGTACTTAATCCATGCTACTGTCCAAAAGATTTTTTCTCATATAACAGGTACATATAATATAAGATATTTTTAAGTCAAAGAGTTAAATATATACTAAAAATTTATGCATAACAAATTTCCTGCATTTAGTTATCTTATCACAGTTGTTGATAATGGTTGAATAGTTGAAATTTCGAGTTTCTGATTGGTCAAAGTCATGATGTAAGCCATTTGATCTTCATCAATGTAACAATGGCTTAGATAGATTAACTGCGACGACAATAAGGAATTCTGACTGCTGAGAATCCAAATTGAGATTATTTTTAGTGCATGTTTGGATTAGCGGTGAATTTATCATGGCCACCTTGATTCCAAACAAGCATACATATTCTGAGTGGTCTTCCATAATCTTTCATTTGATTGGCTTTGTTCTTCTTTTAATGCAGAATCTTTGCAGCACAATATTATTTTCTTGCTACTGAAACTCTTCTGTGTCGCCCATTCCTTGCACTATAGTGTTGTTGTAGCAAATCCCCCACATGCTCTCAAACGCACTTTTCAACACAATATCTTTCATTATTTTAAAATTCACATGAATTCTACTAATTCATTCGATTCCCGTATATATAAATTTGGTGAAATTCATATGAATTTTAATCAATAAGAAAAATGCGTTAGACAATGTATGTCAAAAATTTGTTAGAATTATTCAAATGAAATATGAACTTGAATGTTATTTTTATTTTTTGAATAAACTTCAATGTCTTCTTAACTCAACCCAAAATCATAACAAAAAAAACAAAAAAGTTTGTGCCCATCTTGTAGGGAATGAATACTCCCAAGTGAGGATATTAAGTGAATATCACTTGAAAAAAAATCCATTCTCCATCATCAAGGAGTGCAACTCACTACACTAGACTCCTTTATTGTCTAAATTCTAAATAGAATAATGGCCCCAAAACGTGTTGCAATGTTAAAGTCTATTTTTTTTGAAGGAACAATGTTTACATCGACCCTCCACGAACATATAAAATACTTTAGCAAACCAACAAATGGAAGAAAAAGGAAAAAAAAAAAAAAGCGCAAACATAAATGAATTTTCCATGTTTGAGAAAAAAGGTTGCCATGATCAACAATGAGAGGGAAGGAAAAGACATCTGTACAGTCACATATATAAACATTCAAGTTATGTTGCGCTTCATCAATGTGGGACTAACATCATGGTTTTTGTTCTAACTCCTGCAGATTTTGTAACAAACTAAAACAAAGCTTTGGGGGTGCTACCGTTTCAAGAATCTGAGCCACACTTTGAGTTTTTCATGACTAGTAAAAATTTATAGTGGACATTATAAATATTAACGTATTATGAAATGGAGATTTTTTTATTAAAGGTGCATGCTTTTTAAAGAACACTTCTCACTTCAGAAGAGTTCTGCTTTGGATGGATTTGCTGTTTACGCCGACGTAAATTAACTGATAACATGTTTTACTAGTTGTACATATCTAAACGATGATGATTTGAGTGTATATTGTTTGTTTACAAGTTAATGTGGTACACTTTCAATTCCTCTAAATAATTAGACGATACTTTATTTTTTAGGAAGAGAATCCATAACACTTGCTTGCTATTGAGCTATATATAGCATATGGAGTTGACACATTCCACTCATATTAGATTGAAGTTTTTCTGCTGTATCTTGTAATTATCAGAATCAGATGCATTTTTTAGATTTAGACTTTTACTCAGCAGTAACATGAATTTACTTTTACAAATACCAAGCAAGGGAATCTCCTCATGGGACTATCAAATAGACTAACATCATGTTTAACACATAAGTCACATGTGTCCATTCTCCTTTGTTGGAACAAATGTTGGGTGTAAGGCCATACCAGATTTGTTTGATGGTGTGAGGATTTGGCAACAATATACAAGTCTGTATTAATGCGTCATTTCAAAGCAGCATTGCCATTAATATACTTTGTGTGTGCTTATTCTTGGAAAAATGTATTTGCTAGTGCAACATTATGAATTACACAATTAGAACTGAGAATATAATTTTACTTTTGAAACAAATTGAATCCTACTCTCTGTTTCCATGCCTCTGCAGAACAGGTGTTATAAATCATAACATGATTAAATTATAGTAAAAATAAGTAGTATGTCCAAATGATAGCATTCAAGATTCAACAAATTGGAACCAAAATTACGAGGGTTTGGCATTATTTTTTTGAGGTGAGGTTTTGACATTTTAGTTTATCATTATTTATTCCATTAAATTTATATACGGTATTCGATTTAGTTATTTTTTCAAATTTCAAACTACAATTTTAAGGATTTCATGTTTGTCTTGATGCATACAACAGGATTTAAGAAAATATATATGTTTTTCATTAGTTTGATGAATGTTCCTTAAAGATACATTTTGGTAGAGGGACAAAATTGACTATCATATCCTTCAACTTAAGAAACTAAATTACTACTATTTTATAAATTTGAGGGACCATTACGAGTTCAAAGATCAAAATAATGATTAACTCAAACTGATTTACCACGTGCAAAATCTAAAAGAAGTTTGAAAGGAAGCAAAGATCTTGTTAATTTTGAACCAATCAAGAGTGAGGCAAAATTATTAGAGAACTTGATTTCTATTTTCAAAAATCTTCAGTAGTATATCTAAAGCAAGTAAACCACTATCCTATAGACCACTTTGTGCAAAGAGTTTTCATTCCCACTACAGTTCAGCAACAAGTTACACTCCTCAAATCTTGACCATTGGCTTTTTGTTTAATGTTACACCAGTAGTCCAAATCCGTAGTTCCACGACAGTGATATCATTTAGCATCACCATTCTAAAGATCTCCAACTTGTGCTCCTTCAGGCAAAGGTCGGTCGAACAGTCTAATACACCGCAGGAGGACGCTTAAGTGAGTCGCTCAGCAAAATTGTATGACAAGTATGTTGTGAACTTGTGATCAGAGCCTTAACTGAACAATTGTCTACACAACACAACTGATAAAGATCACATTCCCCTTATTGAGTCTCACTGATCCTCAAACCAACCAACTACTTCCTGGATCTTTCTTCACACATATCTTGGCCATTTTCTCCCTACATTTAAGAGCTTCTTCCCATTTTCCCTCTCCAATGTAAATGTTTGAAAGAAGAATATACGAAGCATGATCATTAGGATTCAAATCTATCATCTTCATTGCAGACTTTTCTCCAATTTTTGTGTTATTATGATTCCTACAAGCACCGAGTAATGTTCTCCATGCCGATTCACTTCCGTCCTTTTGCACTATTTGGTAAGCTTCCTCTAGCCTTCCTGCCCGACCATAGGCATCAACCAGGCACGAATAATGCTCTGATTTTGGCTTAATCTTGTATTCGTCAAGCATCAACGTAAACAAATGCAAAGTTTCTTCTACATACCCTGCATGGCTGCAGGCTGACATCAAAGCTAAGAAAGTGACATGATTGGGGGCCACACCCTTCTTCCCTAACTTACTTAATACTTCTATGGCTTGTTGTGCTTTTCCATGATGTGCATATCCAGAAATTATGGCATTGAAAGTTACTTCATTTGGCTCTAATTGTTCGTCGAAAACTTTCTCTGACTCCTCTATGTTCCCGCATTTAGCATACATATCTATAATGGAACTCCCAACGTAGACATCACGGTTGTAACCGGACTTGATGGCAAAAAGATGGAGTTGTTTACCCTCACATATAGCTGAAAGTTGTGAGCAGGCTGAAATACATAGTGGAAGGCTATAACTTGTAAAACTGATTCCTTCGGCCAACATCTCTCTGCATAGCTCTAAAGCTTCTAATTCCATCCCGTTTTGCTTGCAAGTTCCAATAATCGAACTCCATGAACCATCATCTTTCCTTACAATGTCAACAAAAGCTTTAAAGGCATCATCAATTTGTCTGCACTGAGAGTACATGTGGACTAATGCATTGCCAACTGAAGTACGACGACACAAACTTGATTTCACTATAAGTGAATGAATTTGTCTACCTGCAGGTAAATCTGACTCGTTCTCACAAGACTTCAAAACAGCAACCAGAGTGGCTCCTTCAATTTGCAAAAAGGTTGTTCGTCGAAGCTCTTGAAATAGTTGCATGCAACGACCACATCCCTGACCCGCCCGAGCTTGAGCCAAGATCATAGAGTTCCATGCTACAGTATCTTTATCATCAATCCTTTTAAACAACTTTTCCACATCTCCTAGTTCATCAAAACTAGCATAGAGATTCAACAACACACTTGCTACAAAACAATCATTCTGATGCCCGTTTTTTATCATTAAGCCATGTACTTGAACACCAGTGTTCAGGTCCTCTATTTCAAGACAAGCTTTCAAAGTACTAGAGAACACATGCTGATCTAGTTTCACCCTTTGTCTACACATATCCTTAAAAAAATCAACAGCTTCCTCTCCTCTATTATTCATTGTATAGCCTGAAATCATTGAATTCCAAACAAAATTATCTTTCTTCTCCATGGAATCAAAAATCTTTCTGCAAGAACTCACATCTCCACATTTGGCATACAAGTCAACCATAGCACTCTCAACCATAACATCAACTTCAACACCAAACTTATACACAATCCCATGAATTTGCATTACCTCGTTCAACACAGAACAACACTTGAGTAAACTAACAAAGGTGATTCTATCAGGTTTCAAGCCCTGCACTTCCCACATTTCAGAAAACAACCTTTGCACCATACAAAAATCACCATTTTGAGCAAACCCAGAAATCATAACATTCCAAGCAACAACATCTCTCTCTAACAATCCATTAAAAACACGCAACGCATCCATCAAATTATCGCCATCTTTCAAGTACATATACACAAGAGAACTCCCAGCAAATTTTTCTCTCTCAAGCCCACACCGAACAAGCAAGCCATGAATCTGCAAACCAACACTCCAATGTTCACGATTGGCACAAGCTCGAAGCAGAACAGCGAAAGTGTTCTCATTCGGTCTCTCATCCGATACAAGCATGTGATTGAACATCTCAAAGGCTTTTGAAACAGACCCATATTTCAGATGTGAGGAAATTAAGGTTGTCCAAGTAACAACATTTCTGTGAGGCATTTTGTCGAACAGTTTGTGGGCATAGTGAAAGTTTGAAGATTTTGAGTAGAAACTCAAAAGGGTGTTTGCTAAATGGGTTTGTGAAATGTATTGGGTGATTATGAGTTTTGCATGGATTTGATTGCATTGTGTTAGTGTTATGGGATTTGATTTCTTTGCTAGTGATAGCAAAAATGGTTCCAACAACGCACGCCCAATCATTCCAATAAGGCACTGATGTCAATGATAAATTTTTGTTAGAGAGAGAAGTAAATAATTTTTTTAAATATTTATTTACTCATACAATAAAAATTAAATTTGAGTAATAAAAATTGTAACTTGCTAGAAGAAGATATGAAAATGGTTTAAGGGTTATGATACCAATTTATTAATTTTTTTTCTCTTGTGGTAATGAGGAAAAAGTGAGTGGAATAAAAAAAAGTAATAAAACAATACATGTAAATAGTACAAAATCTAAAAAGTACATATGTATTGATGATGTGTTTAAGAAGTTAAACCGAATAGTCTTTTGGTGAAAATGATAATTCAACCGACGGTGCTCTTATTGCATTTAATAATTATATTAACAAGTTAATCTATTTTTAATTTTTGCAATTTTTGTTTTAGTTCTACATCGACAATGTCGTCGATATCTATATCTTCCTTGCCACTACCACCATATTTCTTGTTGTTCCGTCACCGATACAATGACCACCTTTCCACGACGGGACAATTGTGATTTTAGGTCGATGTAACTAGTGATCAGTAGATGTGGGATGATGTTGCCCCAACTTTTTTTTTGTTGAAATTGCCAAACAGATGAGTCTAAAATGGACACATCAGAAAATTTGCTCATCATCATCATCTAACATTAACAAGGAAAATTTTAATCCAAAAGAAGCATAATGCAACCAAAGTTTGCATAAATAATGATAATATCTCAGCTTAGCTTCCACCATCATATGAAAACGTTCAACTCAAATTTACAAAACATAGCACAAACAAACATCAAAATTTCTTTGGCATAACTCCGTGGTAACATGCTTGAAAACTAAACAACAATGACATGCATCAAGAACCATCTGACGAAAGGGTGCTCTCAAATGTTTGAAGGCATAAGGACGTTGAATCCATCTGATGCAGTAGATACTATCATTCCAGGAATCTGTCGGTGCCAGTGCAGTTCTTTAAGGTATTTTTGTCCCTGTTTCAAGTTAAAAGAAATAAGAGGATAAGCCGAAAACAATTTATAGACACGGCAAACTATTTTCAAAACTTCTTTCAATTTCAAAAACTTACACTAGCATTTATGTCATAAGTTCAAATAACTTATATATAAACTTTTTTAAACATACTTAATATGTTGAGAAAAGTGGATTCAAATTACCTGGTGAATAAATAATAGTTGGGGAGGAAGATCTTCAGGAGCCCTTACTTGTCCTTGGTTTCTAGCTATACATTCAGCCTTCTCTTCCTCGTCCCTTTCTACAGATAGGTCCCATATTCTATGGCAAAAGATTACAAAACTTTTAAAAATCCAAAGGTAATGATAAAGAAAAAGGGGACGAATAAAGCCCTAAAACTTGTTCGGAATTTGACAAACAATTTGATGGTGCACTGCTATTAATATCGTGTTTACTTACATAATCTGATTATCAGAGGATGAAGCAGCGAAAGAAGAAGCATTGTGTGGACTCCATTCAATGGATGTGATCGGATGCTTATGGTATTCAAAATGTGCTACCACAGGATCTTTCCCTTCCTATCCACAAAATAATGCATTTTTACATCATCTTTAATAAATAACAAAGACAAACAATATGAAAGTTTCTTTCAAAATGTAGTTCATGTCATGATAGTTCTTCCCCAGGCGCATCTAGAAGTACTTAAAAAATGCATTAACGGGTGCTTGATTCAAGGTTCAGAAGGAAAAAAGAATAATATTGAAGCCAGATATGACATAACTAAAGCACCATGGCATGGACATGTTGGAAGGGAAATATTCTATTCATACCTTAAGCAATCTGAGATCATGAACAGATATACTCCCATCATCACTACCAGATGCCAAGAAATTACTGGCGTAGCCGACAGACCTATTCATTACAATTAAGTACAACAACATGAAGGGATATGGAATGGAAATTGAGTTGACGGAACACCAAAAGTCAATGCAATAATACTTGTTCCATGACAAGACATTCACATCAGCATTATGTGCTATAAAAGTCAACATTGGTGACCTCCTACAACGGGTATCCCATATTGCAATGCTTTTATCCACAGAACAAGAAGCAAAAACACCAGGCACAGGACTCCACTGCAGGGATTCATTAAACGATAGAACTCTCATTATGGGAATATAACTTGATAAGAAATAACTTGGTTCAAGAGAAATTATAAAAATCTAATATGATAAAAATAAATTAGTACTTCATAGCATGTAGGAAAGATGTGATACTAAACAAGAGTTCAAGGGTTCCAAACAAAGGCTCAAGGCTCATTTCCTACACTAAGAGTAACATAATCAGAATTCATCTCTGATTAAATTATGAACAACTTTTTGGTTGCACAAATCAATAACTAAATATGATCCAGAAAATAACTCTCTAGACTAGCGTAACCGATATTTACTTAGTTAAGGTCGAGTCTATACGTCATTGATAGTACCAATTCTGCAAACAAGTCACAGTTGTTATCGATACATGTTCTAAAAGGGATTGTATATAAAATTAATCTGTTCTGTAAAAATCAAATATAGGTGTCCCACAATAATCATTGAACAGAACAAAATCAACAAACTAAAACTCACTTGGAAGTTTCTCCAACTGATACGTGTTGTTATAAATCAAAAGGCAATTGTTATTAGTGTTACTATATATTTTATCATAACATATTGAACACTGACACTGCTATATCAAATGAATTTTCTAAATATTTCAAAAATGTAAGCGAACCTTTCATCAAAGTTAACCACAAGGCAAAAAACTAAATCATAAGGTTTTTAAAACTAACCTGCACATGACCAGAGTCTCCCCAAGATGCACATATGTGGGGCTTATGTGGCATGGAGCGTATCCGGTTGATACAACCTTCATGAGTTACCTTCCGCAACTGTAGGTGCGAACAAAACCAAAATATCAGTAAGATCAACTTCAAAACAGTCAAGAAGAAGTGATTAAGTGAAATAATAAAAACTCAAATGGATAGGAAGTTGCCTGCAAATTAGGACCCCCGACAACACCTTCTTCATCTTCACTATCACTGTCCTCGCTATCAATTCCAAAGTCATCAGTTTCATGGTTAGGCACCAGCTCACGTGTCTTCCCAGAAATATTGGATACTTTAAAAATCCCAATAGAATTCCAAGAAGGTTTCTCAGCCTGGGGAAAATGCAACATCATCTCAACGAAATTGCTAATCGAATCAAAAGACATGACAAAAAAGCTAGTATCATATGACTAGGAAATGCTAATTGTTATTCTTTATAGTGATAATAATACAAAAGCTAGCAGATAGCATCAGAATAAAATAAAGCGAATTAAAAACTCAATTAAACGACAGAAATTTCTCCTAGACATTCGTTTAAAAAACACTAACTACTTTTCTGTTACACTATTTAATTGGTAATGAATAGTTACATCCTCTAAATTGATTCATGTGACATCCTATAAACAAATACACAAAACAAATAAAGCTAACCTGCGTCCCTGCCATGAAATACACTGTATGTGGAAATTCTTTTCGAACTAAGCCCAAAGTGTCTTGAACAATATCGAAGCTGTCAAGACGCAAACAAAACAGAATTCATGACATGAACATCACATATACTAATGCCAAAAGGAACTTAACAACTGTATGGAAATTACCTAAGACAAGGCCATCCAATATGAAAAGCGTGAAGAGAGTTGTAAGCAGAAGGATCACACTGAAGCCTTACTTACTAGGATGGACGGCTGTGCTGAAGAATTTGTTTGGGCTTCATTCGGGGCTGTCAATGGACGGAGCGATTGATACTCTTATTCTTCTAATGTTTTGCCTTGACCCTCACGGTAACCAAACTAAACTACTCTTTGCTAAAGGATGGTAGGCCGTTGCATGATCAAATCTCGTTTTTTCAACGATGAAGAATATCTATTTTGAGTTGTCCATTGTGTTTTCTAAGGTTTGAGATTAGGGGTGGGAACCTTAGCTTATAAGGGTCTGCAACGTAACCTACATTCAGACCATAATTCTTTTAAACAGAACAGACTAAAAGACTTGATAATTTTATTTAAATAAATAAGAATAATCATTTTCTAATGTGTTATGTTATAAATTTGTTGATTTTTCATTAATTTTAGCTTATTAATCTAAACTAATTTTTGATATATTCAAATGTATTATTATAAATAAAAAATGAAAAGTATATATTATATAATTAAAATTCTTTAAAATATTATGTTTTTTTTGGCAAATTGAAAATGTTATGTTAAATATCAAAAGAGAGTTTAATCTCATCAGTGCAAAGGTCAAGGTATATTCTTTAAAATATTATTCCAAGGTCAGGCTACATGTCAAGCTCAAAGAACGCTTACAAATAACCACCAAATAACTCTTTGCAGGGACAAATGCATGTTATAGAGTTTGTGGGCTTGTGCCCACACAAAATTTTTAGAAACAATTTTTTGGGTAGTATAATGTACTGATAGTTGACATTTTAATCAAATGAACCACCCTTGTCACAAATCATTTATGTCTTGGTCCACAATTATTATCATATATCTCAAACTATTATGAAAAATTGGATACAAAATCAAGTCGGGGATGACTGGTTAAATGATTGTTTAGTTATTTATATAGAGAAAAATATTTTTTATTTATATTGAAAATGAGAAAATCATTCAAAATTTCCATAATATAAATAATGGTAGAGGACAATTACTAATGTTACAAGTTCTTATATACAGTGCCCCCACTATTAAAAATACCGGATCCGTCACCAGCTCTTTGCATGCATAAAGTTTCTAGAATGCATTTTCTAATGCTTACTACTTTTAGTGTAAATTGAAACAGGAAACATGGAAAGTATGTGGATCCTCTCCTGTTTTTCTTTACCCAGAAAACTGAAAATTCCTTGTTAGATTCGGTTTCAAATCAATAGGGAAAGAAAAAACAACATAGATATGTAGAAAAGCAAAAGAAAATTATACAAGCTTTTGAGGGCTAAAAGTTTGTCCTAGTTCACTGTGAAATTTCTTGCAAACATTATATGTTTCTGGAAAATGGACATGATTGTGTTTTTTGTATTTTATTGTGATCATAGACTGTGTTTTTTATTTTTTTGGAAACCATAGATTGTGGTTTTTACATCAGAGTTTCTGCATTACTTAGTTAAGTTAACAACCATATATTTATATCACACCTCAACATTAAAAATTGTCTACTTAGCTTGACCTTTAATATTTGACAAGTATAGATTTGGACAACTATGTACATGAAATTTCATGTGTAAAAAGAAACTTGAAGCAAGTAGGAGTTTGTATTTGTAGGTGCAACTGCAAGGGCTGGAACTCTTAGACTTCTATGTTCTGCATTCGATAAAAAGACGATGAGCTAAACTACCAATGACAAAATCATCTATTTGGAAACAAAAAATTGAAGTAATGTGCTTGAAAATGTGCTAAGCCTTGCTGCATAGGGTCCATAAAGGTTGAAGGAAGACAACTTTTAGGCATGTCTTCTCATCTCTCCTATAAATATGGATGATTTTGGTTGATAATTGTTTTGTTATTGTTCCATCAATTGACAAATTGAATACAAGTGTATTAAATACAAATTTCCTTTAGAGGTATTCAATTTATCATATGACTATCCTTCTGCTTCTTCACTTGGAACTTTCATCACTTGGACTTTTAGAACTTGTTAGTTCATACCTTCTGTTCAGTTTTAAGCTTTTTCTTGAAAATGACTTAGTTTGGAACAATATATAGTAGGGACATACTATAAACATAATTGCTCAATTGACCACTAAGCCAGCTACTGAAATCCAACAAATTGTTGTATCAGAATTAACCTATTAACTTGAGTTACAACGTACTCTAAAATACATCATGCTAAGAGATTGAATAGAAAAATTGTTCAAATTAAAAATCATGTAATTTAACAATATCAATAACATTGAAAAAAAAATCATTATCTAAAATAATAGGATGGGAAATTTGTATAAGAAGGTATGTCTCAAAAAAGAACGTATGTTTGTTCATTTCTTCATAACTTTCATTGCCACTGCAACTTACACCAATAAAGATTTAACAATAGCACAATTTATTTAAGGTCAAAAAAGAAAACATAGACCTGAACATTGAATATTTACATTGATTTGGAGAAAACATAAACTTAACATGTCACTTGCACTGCTAACCTAGGTATACTCGAGACATTCGTTACACCAAACATTTCTTTTGTCACATTAAATCCACAACTATTTTTTCCTACGCATGCAGCTTCCATGACAGATTGACTCTTTGCAGCATCGAAAATTCCTTTCTTAAAAGAACCACACTGACCTTCTGGATTTCCATAGCTAGCGAATTGGATTTGTGACATTACTTGTCCACTTTGGCATGATAGTTCGAACTGTGAACCTTCATATACATTAGCACAAATAGTTCCTATTGTCACAGTTTGGAGTTGAACACTTTGAGGATTTCCACCTATTTCTTCAAATAAAACCAATGTATTCATGTCATCATTCAAGAATGACCTTGGCACATGGTACCACCTTTGTGATGGACTACCGCAATTGGTGTTGCATTTTTCTGGTACGTAGTTTCCTCTGTAATCGCACGTGTCACTACATCCATCAGAAGGTGAAATCCAAGAAGGCCAATAACGGCCAATGCTATGGCCATTCACCCAAGCATGTCCTTTACCTAAGCCTTGCAAGTCCACCACAATAGGGTTTGTTCCAAAAGGAGATTTAAACTTTGCCCTATACCAAATAAGTGGGTTTCCAGTAGGAATATAAGATGAATTAGTGTGCCATGCTACACTAACATTTTGTTGAGCATCATATAGATGTTTCCTCTCACCATTCAAACCAACCTTATAAGACCAAAGATTTGTTGACAAATCCATAGTCACATTATTCTTTCCAATCAATTCAACAGGACCACCTGATATGCCGGTTTTTATATCATCAAACCATGCACCATAGTTTGCAAGCCCAACAGTCGCACTGAGTAAAGCTATAATGTTTGTTCCATTCTTCAAGGAAACTTGTTTTTCATAAGTGAATTGATTTCCAGATTGGCTAAATTGGTATCCTACATACCTCTGATTAACATAACCATGAAGTGAATGGCCCGAAGTGTTCACACGGAGAGTTGCATTGCTCCAAATTGAAGTGTCATTGATATCAACACTAGTCATGTACCATAAATAGTCACTAGCATCTAAGGTTAGCTCCTTCTGCTCCAGAAGCTTCTGTGCTTTGAGACTTCCATTTCCATGCATAGTGTCTCTCTTTGGCTCTACTTTCCATTCCCAAGTGAGATTAGTAGAACTAACATTATCACTCTTTTTCACCATCATTGATGTTTGACTATTAACTTTTGCAGTATTAAAAACTTCTTGGTTGCAACCATTAATAATTGCAACAGACCAAGCAGGAACAATGTATACACCATCATTTTTCAAATCAACCCTTGCACCAAGGTCAGTGTTGCTGTTGTTATTGCTCAAGAAACAAAACCTTGCTCCACTGGAATTAGTGTATGTTGTTAGTGTGAGTCCATTGCCGAGATCCTCGTCTTTCCTTGCACTATAATTTGTAAGTACATTTTCACCTAATTTGATTGCTGCATGAAGGTTCTTCAGATGTCCCCATTTAGGTTGATTCAAATTCCCATACTCATCAATTGGTGCATCATAGTCATATGATGTTGTTATATACGGTCCACCAGCTGTGCGACCGAAGTTGGTTCCTCCATGGTACATGTAGTAATTGTTTAATACACCGCCATTTTGGAAAAAACGTGCAACAGAGAAAGCTGAATCTTCAGCACTTCTATGTGGAACCCTTTCACCCCATTTTTGGAACCAACCAATCCAATTTTCAGTGAACATTTTAGGACTTTTTGGATTGTTTGGTTGAAAATTGTGACAATAGTATCCATTGCAAGTATTGATGATAGGTTGAGGAGCATCTTGTTGTTGACACATGATCCATGGAACACCAATGTTTTGTGCTAGAGCCATTTGAGCAGCCCATTGAACATATGCCTTCCCAGCATCTTTGTAATTCCACATGATGTCCCCATATTCATTCTCAATTTGAGCTAGAATAATAGGTCCACCTTGTGATGCAAACAAATTTGCTTCTTTTACCACATTCACAATCTTTGTGGTAAAATTTTGCATTTCATTTTTGTAAACCGAATTATTGGTTCTTACCTCGATCCCCGGCATATTGTGAAGCCAGAGTGGGAACCCTCCAAAGTTCCATTCAGCACATGCATAAGGACCTATCCTCATAATGGCAAATAGTCCAGCTTTTTGGATAAGTTGGAAAAATTTGACAAAATCCAAATTACCGGAGAAATTATATTCGCGCCTAACGGGTTCATGACGATCCCAAAAAATGTAAGTTTCAATGGCATCAAGGCCACCATCTTTGGCCTTTTGAATAAGGTCAGGCCACATCTCCACAGTGCTCCTTGGATAATGAATTGCACCTGAAAATATTAGACGTCTTTCTCCATTGATAATGAGAGCATTTGAATCATAAGTAACCTCTATTGCAAAGCATGAGTATAACATAATTAGACTCAATGAGAGAATGCTAGCACAAGATAAAGAACTCATTGTACACATGTATGTATGATTTTTTTTGAGAGGATGTATGTATGATTGTTTTGTGTTTGTTATTGTTGTAATATTAAAACTTAGCAAATGATTTATATTGAGGAGCATAGTAATTGGTTTTAATAACTAATCAATGTAATTTTTTTTTTCTTTCCTTATTTGTGAAGTATATCATGTAAGTTTGACACAACAATAAGACACATAAAAATGGATAAGAACTGTCCAATTAGTTAGAGTAATATGTAAATATCTTACTCAAAAAAGAATGTAAATATAATTTTTTTTAAGGAAAATATAATTTTTTTATGTGTGTGTATGAAGTTAATTTCTTAATTTGCTATTTTGGTAATGAAAATAATAAATGAGACCAACGAAATAGTTAGATTAATATGAAAATAATAAATGAGACCAACAATAAGACATGTAGGAATGGATAAGCACTCACCAATTAGGTACAGTAATATGTAAATATCTTGCTAAAAAAATTGTAAATTCTAAAATTTGTATTTGTATATGTATGAAGTAAATATCCTCTCAAAAAATATGAAGTTAATTTCTTAATTTGCTATTTTGGTAATGAAAATAATAAATGACACAAATGAAATAGTGTACAAGTGTTCAAAAATTGAAGGAATAACAAAATTAGGTTCATCGTAATGACTAAGTTAGCTTATTTCAGTTTGTTATTACCAGATTTAAGTTTGTTATTATGCTAATTTATTCATTAGAATGGACAAGTACTATGCAAATATTGATTAAAAGTCCTTTAAGGTTGGGTTGTGTTCACTATAAATGAGAGAATCCTGCTCTTCACCTAACACAAAACACTTCCGTCTTGCAGGCAAGACCAAAATGCCCATGCGCTAGTTAATTAACGTAAGTGTAAAACTATGTGTTAGTTAACTAACGCTGCGTGACTTAAGTCACGCATGTGTTAGACACTGCGCAAGTTAACTCATGCACAGATTTAACACATGCGTGAGTTAACTAGGGCACAATCTGTGCACAGAGGAGGCAAAAACCTCTCTTTTCCCTATTTTTTTCCTTTCATTTCTTCTTTTATACATTCATTCATTCAATTGCATGCATTTTTCATCATTCATTCAAGCAAGTCATAATTAAATTACGAAAAATAACATAATAAAATAACGAAAAATGTCATAAAAGCGTCAAATATACGCAAATGTCATAGGATTACAACCATATTCTTCAAAATGTCATAAAAAACCTAGAAAATATCATAAAACCCTACTCCCGTGGACTCCTACTCCTCCTCCGCGGAGCCGGCACCTGGTTAAACACTGTATAATCAGACTGGAGACCCTCCAAAATGCTTTAAAATAGTGGATTTGAAGCCACCTCAGGAATCTCCATTGCATGCTCCACTCTGCCTCTCATGTTGCCGATGACCTGGAATGGATCGGGAGGGTGTCTGGCCCACTGCTGCTCAAAAAGAACCTCCTCGTAAGGAGGGACAAGACGAGGAGGTGCCTGAGCTCCGTAGTCAGGAATGGCCGTATGAGGGTTCACAATAGGATGTGATACTCTAACGAACTATCTCATGTACCCCATACTATGAGACTATGGCTGGTCCTCTGGCACCGGTTCACCCCTCTACTACTGGCTGAGGACATGTAGAGCAAACTCCAAGAAAGCCTGGGCCACGTCATTTGCCGCAGTAAGCTCAACAGCTGTAGGAGACCTGGGCCGTGTCTGGACATACCTGTACTGCCTAAGAACCCGCTCTGGCAAGTGACAGATCATCCTATCTCTGCCGGCCATGATCCACCCGGAGTACCAGCATATGTCCTGAAAGGGCGTGATGTGTCGCAGTCTCTCGTACGGCCTCCAGATGACATGCGAATGATCCATCACATCAATGGCATCTCTGTAGTGTCCAGGGTCCGTAAAGCCCCTCAGAGGTTTCCACCGACTCACAAGCGGGGCAACTGCTGGGTTGTACACATCATTAAGAACCCTCAGAATGAGGTTCCTGAAGTGCGCCAAAGTCCATCCCTGCAAACACAAAGAACCAAATATATATATCAACACAAGTATTATACAAGCAAGGTAAAAAAGAAGAAAAACAAGTTAAACAAAGCACAAATTTATGATCCAATAAGTTAAAAAGAAGAAAAATAAATATTACGACAAGCAGGGTCATGTAACTACCACAGAAGACCACTGATGAATCGGAGGTCAGAGAGAGCTGCTCGTACAGGAATGCTAGCCCCATCCCACCTCATGACCATCCGTCCAAGTCGTCCATATCTTGCAGCGCAAACAACCACAACAAATTAATGTTTTTGATGTTCTTGCGGGAAAAAATGGTTCATCCAAGCAAGAGCAACATAAACGCTTTAACGCAGGCCAGCCTAACTTGAGCACGCTCCTCTTCCTCCTCCTCTGTGTCAATCTCAACCAGCTGATTACACCTATGCAAGAGCTCCTCATAGCGCCTCTTCAGTACACCAAATGAGATATACAAACCACCTTGTCTGGTCATCTCCCTAGCCGCATCCTCCGCAGAAAAAAGCAGACCCCCCTGCATCATCTCCATCCCCTCGTCACGGGTCAACTCTCTATCAGGAAGGAGCCTCCCAGTGATGAGGATGCCTAGGAGACACGCCACATGCCCACATCATCTAGTGTGATGGTCATCTCCCCAACAGGTAGATGGAAGTTGCTGGTCTCCTCATGCCATCTCTCTGACATCGCACAAACGAGCCCGTGAGAGATGTTCTCGTACCCACTACTCAGGAGGGGAGTTAGACCGGACAAATTCAGTACATCCCAAAACCAATTATTTTGTGCTCCCGAGTAAGGCACCGTCAAGTTTTTAAGGCTCAGCTTCTTCCCGTGGGAGATACCTTTCACCCTATGTCTTTTCCGAAACTGAAATACAAAAACAAAAAACACCAAATAACACCGTTAAATAAATAATAAGTAAAATTAACTTTAAATATATTCTAACATAAATAGTAAAATAAGTAAATAAGTAAAATAATAATTAGAATAAATTGTATAAATAGTAAAAGAAGTAAAATAAACATTAAAATATACTTACATCGGCATCGACCCATATCCTGCATGTCACATGTCCACCAAATCGATGTAAAAGCGAGAGGTTAGAAGACCCTCTGCATAGCCGTCTGGTTCGGCCTCGTACACCACCCTCGGCACCCCTTGAAAACGACCCCCACCATCATCATCCTGCTGAGCCTAAGGCTCAGCCTGCTTCTGCTCCTGCTACTCATGCTCCTCAATATGAGGCTGCTCCTTCTGCTCAACAACAGGCTGCTCATGATGATGCTGCTGATGCTGATACGCATCAAACTGATATTGGTGAGGCCGAGGATCCTCAAACTGATACATCTGAGGCTGAAGATCATGATAAACCTGATACTGCGTCGAGTCCATCGCCTGGGATGGACTAGTCTGTGATGAAAAGGGCCCAACATCATCAATACTGACAAGTCTCGTGCCCCCCACTCTCCCTCGACTTCGGCCATGTAAAGGATGGACTACTGCTTGCTTCTCCCTCCGTGCACTACCAGTAGAGGTAGACCTCCCTAACCTAAGTCTGTCAGTCCTCTCCCTCTGAGACATATCTGCACAACACAACATTTTAAAAAGCATAAAATCAATGACACATTTTCACACGGACATTGTGTCATTTCTAACAATTCAAGAACAATACTAAAGTTTCGACAGTGTCATTTCAATCCGTAATTTACCACATTGTTGTCAAACATACTATAATCAACACTAATAAACTATATTCTAACTAATTTCATCATTAACAATCGAAAAAACAAACAAATTTTCATTGACACATTTTATCAAACACCTAGAGTGCAATTTTCAATCAACATAAAATCTAACAATTTCTAAACCCTAAACTACCACAATGCACTATAAACAACATCTAAACAACAATTCCTAAGTTAACTCATCACTAACAATCATAAAAACTAACATGCAAGTAAATTTTTTAAAAACCTAAAAATGTTAAATTTCTTCAAAAATTTGGAAATTTCAACCAAAAAAATGCAATGAAGTAGGATAATCATCACTTACTTGATATTGTGGAGGAAATTTTCTTTGAATGGCGCAAGAATGATGAAATTCAGATTTGGGGTGAAAAATTTCGAAGTTGGGAAGTTTGGAAAATGAGGCAAATGGTTGATGTGTTGCTGTTATATGACTTAAGTAACGCTGTGTGACTTAACATGCGCATCGCTACTTAAGTTGCGCACAAAATCTCACTTGCGCATGTTAAATCACGCAACGTGACTTAACTTGCGCAGGGGCATTTTCATCAGTTCAGCTGGACGGGAGTGTTTTCTGCTGGGTGAAGAGCATAATTCTAAAACAGATATAGGATAGTAGAGTTTCACACGCACCTTGTAGGACCTAATTATATCAACATGAAACTGGATAAATGCTTTCTTCAATATACTATTTATGTGTAAAGCAATTCTTGAGTGGACATAAGGATTTTGACACTCTATTTAATCACACACATAAAAAGAAAAAGGTACAAAAAATAATAATTAAATAACCATTAATTTTCAAATGATTATAGACTATTACTTTTTTCACCCTTGCCCATTCTTGCGCGCCCTGCACGTTTTACCAAAATACCCTTTGTCCGAATTACACAATCTGGATAGGTTTTGGATCGTGTAATCTGAAACCAGTCAAAACATGTGTTGGGCTATGTCTACTTTGGATCCTGACCAGTGGATGGGTGTTAGCACTTTCAGAGTATATAGTCCGGACAAAATATACATGTTCCGGATTATACAACCCAAAATCCCTATTTTAAAAAAAAAAGCTCTCTAAAGTAACGGGATATTCCGGATTACGTAATCTGAAAAGCTTGATTATATAAGGTTCACCCAGAACCTAGCTACATTTCACCACCTTTCTCTCCAAACACTCCCTACACCTCTACAAACACACCATTTTGGGCGAAAATGTGATTTGAAGCAGCAATCCGGTCATCAAGATGCCTTAACATCATCATTTTTAACTGAATGCAAAGATGATGTGTATATAAACCTTCTCTCATTCAATTTCCAGGCGCTTTCATTTTGATCACGTCAACAAATCTGTACTGGAGCTATTCAGGTTATGTATTCCAAAAACTAGCAATGTATTCCAGATTATGTAATTCTGCCACTTGCTCGCTACGGCGAGTGAAGTTGCTCGCCTCGCGCGCACTAAAGGGTTGCTCGCCTCGCGAGTATATACCTAACTGCTCGCCACGGCGAGCGGGTCTGCTCGCCACGGCGAGCTATCGCAGAGGGGTTACGGGTTCGCTCGAAACCCCGCCAAAATTCGTCCAATTCTTCGTTTTCCGCTTCTAATATATCAGAATTATAGTCCTAGTGATTAGTCTAGGTTCTGTAACAGGTTTCTACACCAATTCACATCATTATGACATCAATTCATCACAAAATTCATTAAACCCTAATCTTGGAACTCTCTCAAAACTCTCTCTAATCCTTAGGTTAATCATAACTAGATGAATTACAGTAATATAATTGTAGCTAGGCTCACCCTTACCTGGTAATATTGCAGAATTGGGGTTCCTTCTTCTCTAGCCACTTTCTCCCTTCTTGCCAAAAGTCTGTAACGTACTCACTGTTTCTCTCTAAACCTAATTTCCTTTTATAATTCTTTCTATTCTCACTTATCCCCACAACTCTATCTTATTTATGAAAACAACCCCATCTCTCAAAATATTTGTTATTATATCCCATCTTAATTTCCATCACATATTTTATTTTATTAAACAATAAAATAAACGTCACACCACAACATCATCTCATACGTTACAAACATCATTAAAATCATATAATATATAATAATATACTATGTACCCTAATAAAATAATTAAACAAATAAAGTGGGTGTTACAACTCTCCCCCACTTAAAGGATTTTCGTCCTCGAAAATCTTACCTCGATTAAACAACTCTGGATAAGACTCCAGCATCTTACTTTCAAGCTCCCAAGTTAAGCTTTCACCAGTCGCTCCACTCCAAACAACTCTCACTAGAGGTATCTCTTTGCCTCTCAACAACTTCACCTTGTGATCATCGATCCTCAAGGGTAGAGTTTCAACCGTAAGGTTGTCTCTCACTTGTACATCGTCACTTTGGATCACATGAGACGGATCCGGAACGTACTTCCTCAGTTGCGACACATGAAAAACATCGTGCAAATTCGATAAATGCGGTGGTAATCCAACACGATAGGCTACCGTCCCAATCCTCTCTGATATCTGATACGGACCAATAAACTTTGGAGTCAACTTCTTCGACTTCAAGGCACGACCTACACCGGTCATTGGAGTAACTCGCAAAAACACATGATCTCCTTCTTGAAACTCAAGGTCCTTCCTTCGCTTGTCATGATAACTCTTTTGTCAACTCTGCGACGCTCTCATCTTCTCTTGTATCATTCTTACTTTCTCAGTGGTTTGTTGCACAATCTCTGGTCCTAAAACCACACTTTCACCCGACTCAAACCAACACAACGGGGTTCTACATCTTCTTCCATACAAAGCCTCGAAAGGTGCCATTCCAATACTAGAATGGTAACTGTTATTGTAAGTGAATTCTATCAACGGGAGGTGATTATCCCAAGCTCCTCCTTGTTCGAGTACACACACCCTTAATAAATCTTCCAACGATTGAATCGTCCTCTCGGATTGACCATCTGTCTGTGGATGATACGCCGAGCTCAGCTTTAACTGAGACCCTAGAGCTTCTTGCAAACTTTTCCAAAATCTAGAAGTAAATCTCGGATCTCTATCTGACACAATGCTCGAAGGAACACCATGCAATCTTACTATCTCTTGAATGTAAATCTCTGCTAACCGAACCATAGGAAAAGTGATATTGATCGGTAGAAAATGAACTGACTTGGTTAACCTATCAACAATCACCCAAATAGCATCGTTCCCTCTTGGAGTAGTCGGCAAACTCGTCACAAAATTCATGGATATGCTATCCCATTTCCACTCAGGCACATCCAACGGTACCATCATACCAGCAGGTTTCTGATGTTCTATCTTCGATTTTTGACAAACTAAACAAGAATATACAAACTGTGCCACATCACGTTTTAATCCAGACCACCAAAACAACTTCTTCAAATCATGATACATCTTCGTAGCTCCTGGGTGAATACTCAAGCTACTTCTATGGCTCTCTTCAAGGATTGCCTTCTTCATCTCATCGTTGTCCGGAATACAGATTCTACCTCGGAACCTCAACACACCGTGATCATCGACTCTAAAGTCACCATCTGCAGTCTGGTTACTTGCAACAAGCAAATCTACAAACTTAACATCTTCTTTCTGCGCTTCCTTAATATTTTTGAGAAACTCGTTGTCAATCTTCAACATTCCTAGCTTTACACTCTGATGTGATCTTTCACAAACCAAGCTCAAATCTCTGAATTGTTCCAATAGTTCGAACTCTTCCGCCATCATAGCAGACATATGCAACGTTTTCCTACTCAAGGCATCCGCAACTACATTAGCCTTACCCGGATGGTAACTCAAATCAAAATCATAATCCTTCAATAACTCGAGCCACCTCCTCTGTCTCATATTTAATTCTTTCTGATCAAACAGGTACTTCAAGCTCTTGTGATCACTAAACACTTCAAACCTCGAACCATACAAATAGTGTCTCCAAATCTTCAACACAAATACCACTGCAGCCAACTCAAGATCGTGGGTAGGATAATTTCGTTCATGAATCCTCAACTGCCTGGATGCATAAGCAACCACTTTACCGTCTTGCATCAGTACACCACCTAAACCCAACTTAGACGCATCACAATACACCACAAAAGGTACTTCAGGCTTTGGCAAAATTAAAACTGAAGCTGTCGTCAACCGCTTCTTCAACTCATTGAAGCTACTCTCACATTGAGCATCCCACACAAAGGATTTACCTTTACACGTCAACTGCGTTAACGGAAGTGCCAACTTAGAAAACCCTTCTATAAACCTTCTATAATAACCAGCCAATCCCAAAAAGCTTCTAATCTCGGTAACCGACCTCGGAGTCTCCCATTGCGACACCGCTTCAACTTTAGATGGGTCAACTGCTATTCCATCACCAGAAATAATATGACCGAGAAAACTAACTTCCTTCAACCAGAACTCACACTTAGACAATTTAACATACAACTTCTTTTCTTTCAATACTTGCAAGACAATCTTCAAATGTTCAGCATGTTCTTCTTCAGATTTGGAATATATCAAAATGTCGTCAATAAACACCACCACAAAACGATCCAAAAATGCCTGGAAGGTCCAATTCATATACTCCATAAATACTCCCGGCGCGTTCGTAACACCGAAAGGCATCACTTTATACTCATAATGACCATATCGAGTTCTAAAGGTCGTCTTCTGCATATCTTCATCTTTCACTTTTATTTGATGATAACCCGACCTTAAGTCAATCTTGCTAAACACACGTGCACCCACTAACTGATCCAACAAATCGTCAATTCTCGGAAGTGGATACCTATTCTTTATAGTTACCTTGTTTAACTGACGGTAGTCAATACACAACCTCATACTCCCATCTTTCTTCTTCACTAGCAATACAGGCGCTCCCCAAGGTGAAACACTTGGTCTTATAAACTTCTTCTCAAGCAGATCCTCCAATTGCTTCTTTAACTCAGCTAACTCAGAAGCTGACATACGGTAAGGTGTCATAGACACAGGCTTTGTTCCAGGAACAAGATCAATCGCAAATTCAACTTCTCTTTCAGGAGGCACATCAGGAATTTCATCAGGGAATACTTCAGGAAACTCGCACACCACTTGCAGTTCGTCAATCTTCTCTTGATTCTCAATAGATAAGGATGTCATCAGAGAAAACATCAAAACTCCATCTCGTCCTAATTGTTTCAGCTGCTTGGTAGATAAAAATTCTGCTCCACTTTCTTCCTCTTCAGACAAGAAATACACCGTCTTGCGAAAACAGTTGATAAGCACACGGTTGTACTCTAACCAATTCATCCCGAGAATTACATCCATACCAGTCAAAGGTAGGCAGACTAAATCCATCTCAAAATTACGATCGAACATAGACAACGGACAACTTAAACACACACGAGAATTAGTCACCGAACCCTTAGCTGGAGTTTCGACAACCATCTCTCCATTCATATCAGACATAACAAGACCCAACTTAACAGCACAATCATAAGCAACAAAACAATGCGTAGCGCCAGTATCAATAATAGCAACTAAAGGTATATCATTAATATAACAAGTACCTCTGATCAAGCGATCCTCATTCTCAGTCTGAGTGCCGGTCAACGCGAAAACCCTTCCAGTAGTCCTAACTTTCTTTGGCTTCTTGCACTGCGAGCCAATATGTCCTTGCTCATCACAGTTGAAACACACAACATCATCAAACTTGCAGTCTGCGATAATATGCCCTTTCTGCCCGCATCGGTAACACCTCTTCACATCAACAGGACACGCATTACTCTTGTGGCCTTTCTGACCGCAATTATAACAGGTAATCTCAGCAAGAGCATCCTTCTTCTGTGGTCGCCTCTCATCATTCACTCTTTGCTTACCCTTATCTCTGGGAGCATCATAAGGTTTGGGACGACTCTGCTGACCCTTAGCTTTTCTATCATTCACTACCTTGTAGTGAGCCTTGGTATCCTCCTCATAAATTCTGCAACTACTCACCAGCTCGGAGAAATTTCGAATCTTCTGATAACCAATCGCCCTCTTAATCTCAGGACGCAAGCCATTCTCAAATTTGATGCACTTGGAAAACTCAGCATTCTCAGCAGTATAATGGGGGTAGAACTTTGCCAGTTCCACAAACTTCGAAGCATACTCCGTCACAGACATATTTCCTTGCTTCAACTCAAGGAACTCGATCTCCTTCTTTCCCCGGACATCCTTTGGAAAGTAACGGTTCAAGAATTCTCTCCTAAACACAGCCCACGTCACAATAGCACCTCCTTCCCCAGGATAGGTCGAATACCAACCCACCAGTCATCAGCCTCCTCCGCCAACATATAGGTACCAAACCGTACCATCTGACCATCTTCGCACTGCATCACCCTAAAGATCCGCTCAACTTCCTTGAGCCACGTCTGAGCCCCGTCAGGATCATATCGCCCTTTGAAGGTAGGCGGGTGGTTCCTCAGAAAAGTCTCTAACATTCTCGTCCCATCGTTTCCACCAGCGTTGTTCTGATTTCCCACAGCTTGGGCCATTGCTTGCAAGGCAGCAGCAAGAGCAGCATCATTTCTTCCAGCCATCTTATTCCTCTACAAAGCAAACATAAGTTAGAATAATATAACTATAATATTCTAACTCTAAGACACCGTCACTCGACTCTCTAATTGGCCGGACGGGCCGACCTGCTCTGATACCAATTGTAGCACCCCGAAATCCCGACTTAAAAAATTTCATTCAAATGATCAGAGTATACCTCAATAAATCAGGATGTCACATTTCATAAAATCTTTAAAACAAAATGAATAATAATTTATTCTTAAACAATACTCAAACATAGCAGCGGAATTCATAAACGTCTCAAAATCTTTAAGAAATAGTTCTCGGCTCAAAGCCACATAAAACATCTCAAGTCAAGTTACGTCGCAAACATCATTATTAGTCAAAACGATACATAAAGGAATAGAAACAATTGATAAATCCCCATCCCGTTACGTATCAGAGCTCCTAAGACTCCACAAGAACCTCTCACATCGACGAACCTAAGCTTGGTCACCTGCACTTGCCCACAAGGCGGCAATTCCAAAAGAAGGGGTGAGATTCACAACAATTATATTAACATATAATTCAAATAATTATGCTTGACAACAACAACAATATTCGTCACATGTAACTGAAAACATCTCAAACATCTACGTATAGTAAATCATCTTAAAACATCTTCACAAAATAAACGTCTCAAAACATCTCAGACACCGGACTCGACAATGCAACTCTAACATCTTAACATCATGCATGTGGTACCAATAATTTAGCTTTAATAAGCTTCACCGTCGCTTTGAGAAAATGCTCCACCGTTGCTTTGAGCATAAGCTCCACTGTCTCAAAATATGCAAATGCATGGACTCGACTCTTTAAATCTTAAACAAGATATCACAACATCTTAACATCAAATACGACTCTTTATCGACACATGCAATTATACAATACCTGGCAGCAGCTCAGCACACTTAACAATATATATTTACAGCACATAGTTATCATCACCAACATCCTTTGTACTTCATTCATAAACCTCACTTAATAATCATTTAATCATAGATTAATGCCAACAATTAAACACCCTCTCACAACGTCATTACAGGTTCCAATTTAAGTCCTAAACATCTCTAATGCTATCCAAAAGTCTACCCTCAAAGCCTCACTCAAAACAGAGTTCTAAAACTCAAGTTATAGTGGTCTGAGACCACATTGCTCGCTGTGGCGAGTGGAACTACTCGCCACGGCGAGCAACTTAAATTGCATTCTGCCACTTGCTCGCTACGGCGAGTGAAGTTGCTCGCCTCGCGCGCACTAAAGGGTTGCTCGCCACGGCAAGCTCAGCTGCTCGCCCCGGCGAGCTCAGCTGCTCGCCTCGCGAGTATATACCTAACTGCTCGCCACGGCGAGCGGGTCTGCTCGCCACGGCGAGCTATCGCAGAGGGGTTACGGGTTCGCTCGAAACCCCGCCAAAATTCGTCCAATTCTTCGTTTTCTGCTTCTAATATATCAGAATTATAGTCCTAGTGATTAGTCTAGGTTCTGTAACAGGTTTCTACACCAATTCACATCATTATGACATCAATTCATCACAAAATTCATTAAACCCTAACCTTGGAACTCTCTCAAAACTCTCTCTAATCCTTAGGTTAATCATAACTAGATGAATTACAGTAATATAATTGTAGCTAGGCTCACCCTTACCTGGTAATATTGCAGAATTGGGGTTCCTTCTTCTCTAGCCACTTTCTCCCTTCTTGCCAAAAGTCTGTAACGTACTCACTGTTTCTCTCTAAACCTAATTTCCTTTTATAATTCTTTCTATTCTCACTTATCCCCACAACTCTATCTTATTTATGAAAACAACCCCATTCTCAAAATATTTGTTATTATATCCCATCTTAATTTCCATCACATATTTTATTTTATTAAACAATAAAATAAACGTCACACCACAACATCATCTCATACGTTACAAACATCATTAAAATCATATAATATATAATAATATACTATGTACCCTAATAAAATAATTAAACAAATAAAGTGGGCGTTACACTTGTTTTGGATTCCACATATAAGACCGACAAGTATCGTCTTCCCTTACTTGAGTATGTCGGCAACACTTCTACCCAGTTGACGTTCTCCATTGGATTATCTTATATGATGTATGAGAAGTAAGATAACGTTACTTGGGCTCTTGGGAGGTGTCGTGAACTGTTGCATTTCAAAGTAGTTGTCACAGATCGGGACAATGCTTTCATGAATGATGTGGATATCGTTTTCCCTTAGGCTACTACTATATTGTGTGAGTATCATATTGAAAGAAACGTAAGAGCAAAGTGTAAGACGGATTGCAAAGTGAAGGATCTCAAAGGCAAGGATGGCAAAGATATAAAGCCAAATTAAATGGTGAAGAGGATCATGCGTGCATGGGAGGATATTGTGGATTCCGATATGGAAGAAACATAGGTTGACAATTGCAACCAGTTCAAATTTGTTTGCGAAAAATGACCCAAGTTTGTGGAATATGTTGAAAGTACAATTTTGGATCCGGTGAAGGAGAAGTTTGTGAAGTTTTGGGTGAATAAAGTCATGCGTATGAGGAATACTACAACTAACAGAGCTGAATATGCACACAACCGGTTGAAAAAGTACCTGATTAGTACCATGGGTGATTTAAGTACAAACTAGCAATTCGTTCAAAACATGCTAACATACTCAAATACACGCTTCCTTTCAGACTAGCATTATCATCCTTGAACATAGATTCAAAGGAAAGCGTTTGTGGTTTAGCTTGATTCGAAACATATCAAGGAAAGCTTGCATTATCTCGCAGACACGAGGCTGGTCGAGCACTTAATATCGAAACGGATAAATCCAATTGTGGTTGTTTGAGTAAGATCACTTTCGGATTGCCATGTGCGTGTGCGATTGAATTAAAGATCAAGAACAACACCGCCATCCGTTTGGATGAAATTAACACTAACTAGAAGAGGTTGAGGTTCGAGTATGAGGGTTATGTAAAGGATAAGAAGGAAGACATCTCTCTGCTACTAGAATGAGATTTGCTTCAAGTATTTTCTATAAAAATTGTGTTAGGTTCTGCCCATATTTCTTACTTTGTGCCTCTGTCCTGCCCATATTTTTTGCTTTCTGTCTGTACTGAGTAACTTCGGATTACATAATCCTGAATGCTTTAGCACATTCCAGATTATGTAATCCAGAAATATAACATTTACGCCCCATGCAACATGAACTAGGACGTGCGCATGAGGTGTATCGTATAAATTCGAATTTCATAATCCGGATTGTACTAATGCATTCCGAATTTTGTAATTCGAAGTTACTCAGTACAGACAGAATGCACAATTTTTCCTGAATGCATGTTTTTTCCACTAGTTCTTTATCTGACAGTTTTTAAAACACATTGTAGATCGGGTTCAAGAACGTAGATTACAACATGGAGTTGCATATTAAAGAACAATTCCAACAGTTTTTTTGCCGGAGTTGCTCAGAAATACAACCACGCAGTTGTTCTACAATCCACTCAGAAATGGCGATCTGAAACCTTTTTCCTCTATGTGGTGAACCACCATTTGTTGGGCGATTGATGTGTATGACACATGTCAATGACAACCATTTCATGATTATACATTTGAAGAATGGTTGTCTTATTCCTCCTACTTGCTCTCTATGGAGACAATATGCTAGTGATGATGCCTTAAGTTGGCCTGATAGATTCGTTAGTCGAATGGCCAACTATAAAGAACTATGTCGGGCGACAAGTTTTGAAGTCATAGGTGATGACCAAGATTTGTACATTATTGAAAACCTTGATCAATAAGCTGGGAAGAAGGTTGAAGATGGTGTGAAGCTTGAAAATGAAGATAGCTTTAATCTTAATGATATTGGCATAGATCTTGTGACGGTTTAGATTAAATGTATATCATCATTTTTTGGGGGAATGTATATAGGGTTTTGCTAGAAGCCACCCATGAAGGTGTCTTTTAGCAATCCACACCTCAAGGTGTGATTTCCACTTTTTAGTTATAACTTTGCTAAAAGACACCTTCATAAAAATTAGTTGGTGTCTTTTAGCAAATGCTCATAGAATAACTTGCTAAAAAACACCTTCATAAAAGGTGTCTTCTAGCAAAACCCCCACACACACACACATATATATATATATATATATAATGATTTTTTGATACAATTTTATCATAATTGTCTATTACTTATTTTTTATCTTAAAAAATGTATGAATCCACAAAAACATGCAAAACCTCAAGGTTCTGTCCAGTACTGTTTATCCTGTGAAAGTTCGGATTATACAATCCAGATGTGTTCAGATTACGTTTTCCGAATGACATTTTTGGAATATAATAGGATGCGCGAGTATCCAATAAGATGAGAAAAGTAATAGTCAAGATTATATCATGTCCACTTTTTTGGTTGTGTAACCAAATTCTTGTGTCTGCCCAAGAATTATTCTTACAAGCCATTTGGGTTGGTTTGTTGAAGCATGTTCGATTATGATTTCGTTATAGTTTTAAATGGGTCTTAACAAGTTAACCATTGGATGAACCTCTCAGATTAGTCAATATTTAATGCCCCGTATCAAGTTTTCAAATAATTACCTCTCACATATTAGTCGATATTTAGTGTTTGATATTGAGTTTTTCTTGGTCATCAAATTATATGTAAAACACAATTTTTTTTAGGAAGTGTAAAACACAGTTTTTGTGAATCTTATTTTAATTTTATCATTTGTTTACGATTTCATTCTTCTTATCTGATCAAATAAATTACATACAATATATAGTTGGTCATTAATTACCTTCTTTTTTTAACCCTGTTGGATAACTTATCAGATTATAAATAAATTAAAGGGTTAATAATGTTTTTCACCCCTGTAATATAGGTCATTTTCGGTTTTCGCCCCTGTAAAATTTTCGGTTTGATTTGCATCCTTGTAAAACTTTTTTTTTCCGGAAAACACCCTCCTCCATCCAACTCAGCAAATTCGCATATGTGGCGCTGACTTGGTTTTTTTTCATTATTTATTTTTTTAATTGGCCACGTGTCAAAAAAAATTCCACGTCAGATTTAATTTTAAAAAAAATCCAATAAACATTTAAAAATTAAGATTTTTTTCCAAAACATTAAAAAAATCGTTTTTTTTAAAACTAAAAAATTCAAAAAAAAGAATCAGATTTTTTTCCGAAATATAAAAAAACAGAAAAATATTCACATTATTTTTCCAAAAAAATTTAAAATAAAAAAAATATTTAGATTTTTTTATCAAAAATAAAAAAACTATAAGATATTTTTTAAAATTAAAAAAATTAGAAAAAATCAGAAAATATAATCAGATTTTTTATTAAAATTAAAAAGATTTAAAAATATTCAGGAAATTAATTTTCAAAAATAAAAAATCCAAAAATCAGAAAAATATTCAAAAAAAATTAAAAAAATCAGAAAAAATATTCATTTTTTTCAAAATTAATTTTTTTTCAAAGATTCTGGAGTTTAATTTTTAAAATAAAAAAGTTTGATTCCTTATTGCAAAAGAAGTAATAAATTATTTTTGTATCAAGATGTAAAGTTAGTGGGATCCATTTAAATATTTTTAATTGGATTCCTTATTATTATATTGTTTGGAGTCATTGCGTCCTTAATATGTATTTTCATTAAAAAATTATAAATAAGTAATGTGTGCACGTGAGGTCTATGTAAGGAGTCCTTATTAATGGATTACCATTGTTGATGCTCCACATAAAGTGTATGCCAACCCAGATGGATAATATAAACATTTAACACAACACAAGTGAATTCAACCTCTAGCCAATCATAACAAGAACTAATATATTGTTTAGAGACGGGTGAATGGACCGACCGAAAACACGAAATAAGTATAAAAACCAACAACTCCTTTCAACAATAACAAGCAAAACTTAGTTAGGTTCATCACATGTATCTATTTATATTATCTAGTTTGAACATATTATTGTGCTCATTTGTCTATAAGAATGGACAAGTACTTTGCATATATTGATTTCAATTCTTTTAGAGCGTGTTTGCGAGTTTGTGTTTGGAGGACTAAACTATATTTTGATATATATTTTTTTATATTTAAATAAAAATAAAAAAACAAAATAATATTATTGGTTCTTGTATTATGTTATTCTTTCAATTTTGAATATCAAATATATATTAAAATATAGATTTACCACTCCAAAATCCTTCAAATTCAACTCACAAACACTTTAAAGTTGATTGTTGTTCGAAGATAAACATATATGATAAAAGAATTTGATATAAATATGATAAATTGATAAGCATAATCCTATTTTATGTTTGATGTGCGGATATATATTTTTTGGTTACAGATGTGCATGTGATATAAAACAAGATAACATGTATTGTTTTTTTGAAGGACAATGTATTGTTTTATTATATATCTATAAACAGGGTCGTTCCTACGGATCTGGATGCTCGATTCTGCAAATGAAAAGAGGCCCATAATAAAATGAAAATGTATATTTTTTAAAGAACAATGTTCTATTTAAATTTTTGAAAAGATAAATACAAGGTGTTGTATGCATGTGGTACATTCAAAGGTGGAAATCACTACCGTATACATGAATAACCCCAAACCACCCTCCCAAAAAAACACCCACCTAACACCAAAAGTAAGATGACCAAATTCTAATAGGCCTAATTTTTTTTAGGCCCATACATTGAGGAGGCCCAGTATCATTGAACACTTTGCACATCCTAGGGTTCGGCTCCCAGGGTTCGGCCCCTGTCTATAAATGATTCTATTATATATATGTACTTTTTTTTTTTGAAGAAATTATATATATGTACCTATTTAATATATAAAGGGAATGTCAGGTTTATGTGTAGCATTTTTCATTTAATTTTATTTTTGTTTAAACTCTTTTATCCGTATCTTTGTCTTCTTTACCCAACCAAATAATTTTGTTTGAGAAAAATAAAATGGAATTGTAAAGGCATCCCTAAATAAATTTTTCTTTAAAGTGTGCAATTATTACTAAATTACCCTTTATATATAAATGCATCAATGTTGATTTATTATATTATAAGACAATTGGTAGTATTAATAGGAGGTATAGATGGAAAAAAAGTAACGAATGTAGTCTTATATTTAGGAATAAACACTTATTTTATAAATGATCTTATAACTAAAGACCGGTAGAGTAAATAAAGACAGAAACTTAGGAGACTAGGCCAAAGCGCAATGTTAAAGTCCAAATAATCTTAACATTTACTTCATTAAAAACCTTACAAGTAAAACCCCAAGAGAATAAGACATATGATGAAGGAAAAATAGTGCATAGCGAAAGTACCAAATAAAGAGAAATCCAATGTCAAATTTCACTAAATGAGTAATACAATTAAAGGTATCAACAAAAATTTAAAATAAAAAAAAAGAAGAAAAAGACCATTCATGTAACGAGAAAAATCATTATAGATGAAAGTTGGAATTAATGAAGTCCCACCACACCATTATTTATTTATTTATTTTTGAATGACAATTATTGGTAGTTAGTTATTAGATTAATATAATCATTCATTTGTTCTAGTTTAAACCCAGGAGGTTAAACTCTTTAACTTTTAGCTCAAATCACTTGAGCTACCTTACCCCTTCTAGAACACAATTGATTTAGAAACCATGATTATCCAATTTATCTGTATAACAATTGCATTCTATAAAGATACAAAAGACTCAAATGAATTCCTTAAATGATATTGAGACAATTAGTCCACATGGAATGTAACCTCCAAGGAACCAAAGAAAATTTACTAAAAGTTTGAATATAATGAAAGAGGAGTCACATTCTTGCTGAAAGTTACTCCTACTCTTCCTAAAAGCAATTTCTACAGCACACATAACCCTTTTAATTTTGCCAAATGTAACCGTATGTAACCGTTGGAGCAATTACGTATGTTGGGGGCAATGATAATTTTGATAGAAAATTAGAAATGTTTTAGATATAATTGTTTCCATACATGTGATGGCATATGTTGATATTCCACAATGATATGCATTTCAAGAAAATGTAGGAAATATACCTTTTGGATTGTAGTTTAAAATCATGCAAATATCATGTTGAATGGATGTGATATTATGCAAGTTGTTAATGATATTATGCTTTTGTTAATACCTTGTCGGCAAATAATTTTTTTATTGGACTCAAGTAGTTAATGAACTTCTACTAATATAAATCGTTTTAGAGAACTCAAATTTGATTTATAGTGGAAACGATTTTTGGTTATACTTTACTTACCTTCCGACCGAACATCAGATTATTGAGACCTCTCCTCCCAAAAAACTGGAGGTTAACAAAAAAAAATCTTAATAAAATAAAATATGTGTTCTAAGATTAAGAAAAGTTCTAAAAGTTGTAGTTCAAGCGCAACAAATGACGGTTCTTCAATCCTAGGAAGTTTGGCTATTGTTCCTGTAGTTACAATGTAACTTTTGGAGCGGTTACTTCTAAGAGGGGCAATTATAATTTTTATAGCAATGTTCTTGGTATACTGGTTTCCATACCAAGAACCCTTTATTGAATTAGAGACCGTTCAAAATGATAATGAAAATAATAATTTGAACTTGGATGTAGGTAGGGGATGCTAATCAACAAGGGTTGCACTATAGCCATGTACATATGTTGAATAGAAATGATTTGAATGTGCAAAATTCAAGACTAGATCGATTTAGACATTGAATGTGAACCAAATTGTTAATAGGTTTGGTCTAGATTGTGTATACACAAATCAAAGGCATTTCCCCTTTCCTAGATTGGGTACAACAGTTTAAAATTTCAAGAGAAATTAAAGTTCATAAACTTACTAAGGTTTCTGGTAAGAGTGGGGAATCAATTATTGAACATAATATACGACCAAATTAAAAGATGTTGTTTATGAAGAAGGTTTGAAAATGAAATTTTTCTCCAACTCATTGAAAAATAAAGTTTTTTCTTGGTTTTTAATTTTAACTCCCAATTAGTTTTCATGATCAGTTCTTTAGGAGCCATTTAAGGTTAAGGATTTGTTCAATGTCTATAGAAAATGTATTGAATTTGTCGATGGTTACCTTTCTAGGTTTAGATAGATGAAAGCCAAATGTTTCACACCTATCTTGGAAGTAGAGGTGGTCAAAAGGGTTGTCGGTGGGTTGAAATTCCATATTAGAAATAAGCTAGTTAATCAAACTTTTATTGAATTAGCACAATTAGGAGAAAAGGTTTGCCAAATTAACAAATAAAAGAAGAGAAGAAGCAGAAGAAATGTAAACTCTTCAACATAAAAAAAAAAAACTTAATTATGCAATGCATAATATGTTTGACGATGATTGTAGTCCTAATGAATATGTGGTTGATATGACAAAGTTAAAAAGTGGTTCTCTCAATTAACGACCAAATGTGACTATCAAGTCGCAATAGCTTTTGAGGCTGTTATTAGATCTTATTGAGGCCATGATAACGATTAATTAGAGTCCAAGAGGCTCCAACATAAATTTGTCCAAATCCAAAAGCCAGTTTGAAATATACAACCACTTTCCTACATATGTGACATGATAAATGATAGAAAGGGATAGAACAGACTCCAAGGCCAGTTTGAAATATAGAACGTGGTCAAACATCCACCCCCTCCAAAATAGAAAGGTGGATAACATGTGTAGATGTCAGTCAAACACTCAGTTGTATAAGTAATTTTTTCCCCTCAACTCAGTCGCATGAGCAAGATATAAGTTGACTAAGTCCAGAATGTGAATAAAGACTTATTTTCTTAATAATAGGGTAATGGAGGACATGTATAGCTGATATAACACCCCCAACAAACTGGAGTTAGGCTATTACTTACATTAATGATGTTAGCCATGATCATACATGTCGTAGTATGGTAGATAGTGGGTCAAAAATGTGGCAAACAATGTTAGAGTAGGTTGCTTAGTTATTCTAAGTCTATAAATACCTTATCTTAAAGATTATTCAAAACATACATCAAATCAAACAAATCTTTACTTTTTTTTTCCTTTCCTTTATCGTTTTTATTTTATTTTTATGGCTTCTTAAGTAGTAGTTCAGATATTTCATTTGTGCGACATTGTGGTGGGAATGTCACATGACATTGCGCAACCACAATTTGACACATATGTTTTTTGTTTTCTTCTCTCTCTTTTACAAAGCCTTTTTGTTTTATTTAAAAATGAGGAATTCATGTGTCACATTGTGATTGGACAATGTCATGTGACATTCCCACCACAATGTCACACAAGTGAAATCTAGTAGGCCAGTGATTCACCCTTCTACATTAGATAGACATTTTTTAGAGTAATTTAGAACATGCACCTGAGAAACATAATATCTTTCACGGCGTTATCATTTGATCTAAATAGGAGATTATTGTCTTAGTGTAAATTAGCCTACATATCATCTTATCAGTCGGGGAATCCATAAATCAACCAAGCTGAGAGAGTATCTTTTATTTACGACTAAACAAATTGATAGTATTAATAAAAAAACTGAAAAATAGTAAAAATGTATCTAAAAATTTGTGAAAAATATTATATTTAACGACAAATAAAATCTATAATTAAAATTAAAATTATGAGCTCATAAAGTATACTATAATGCTCCGTATAAAGAAAATGTTTTAATGACACATGTTAAAAAATTTATTGTAGAAATTTTGTCTCAAAACTTGTACATGTAATTACTTCATCCGTTCTTAAATATATACTCCCTCCATCTCATGTTAGATGGCTCATTTAAGTTTTATACGAGTATTAAGAAAATGATTAATAGTGTTGATTTTAATGATAGAATAAGTGTCATTTACTAAAATACTGTTATAAATAAAAAACTTTTTTTTTATAGATTTTTTTATAATAAGTATTAGAGAGAGTATGATTTTTATCTTTATATATTAGTAGAAATATATGGATAAAATACGTTCCTATATAAATTTTATACATAATCAAACTTGTTTTTAATTACAAAATTCACCATTTTTATATTATCTGACTTTTATCCTTAACATAGATTAGCAGGAGTATAACATGTAAGGTGGGGAGGGAGCTAGCTAGATCCCCTTACCACCCGAAATCCTCTATATGGTCAAATAAATCATAATGAGATAGGGAATAGAGCAATTTTAACCATGAGTGTGTTTTGAAAACAAGAATTTATTGCTTTTGAACAATCGCTTCAAATTGTGTGAATTTTAACAGTTTCCAAAGATGTAAAAGTAAAACCGAAGGAGGTTTCAAGTGATGAAATCCTTCTATACTGAACTGACGGCCATTATTTTCTAGTCCAATGCAAACCAACTTATTAATGGTTCATTCATGTCAAGCATTACGAGTAGTTTCTTTACTTAATGTATTCCATTATAAAAACGGTTTAATATGGTTTTTTTAATTATTGTTTATTCCAAAATCAAACTGTTTCAAGCATTTGACCAAAATAATCCAAGGATTATTTTGTTTATTTGACCAAAATAATCTCTAGATTATTAAAATGTGTCAAAATATGTAAATAAGTTTAGAAAATATATTTTGTAAATTTTTCAAAAAGAAAAGGATATGTCCTGTCACTTTTTATTAAAAAAAGATATATCCTGTAAGAAAGGCACAAAAACATGTCAGAAGCAGTTTGTATATTTTCTAAGTGTAAACACGCGGATGAAATACATTTTAAATAAAACTTGAACAAAAAATTAATTTAAATTTCATATATAAAAAATATATTAAATTTATAAATTTAAAATATCTTAAATATTAATCGATATAAATCTTATTATGAACAAAAATACTCTTTTATGTCATTTCATTACATTTATCAACTAGTTAATTGTTAATTTTACCAATCACTTTTATTAGTTTTATCACCTAGTCATCGGTCATCAACTAGTATAAGCTATCAATCATCGTTAATCAACTATAAACTATCAATTATCCACTATATGTTTACCCAACATAGTCTTAATACTCTCTTGAATCTTGTTTATAAAAGATACTTGTTAACAAAAGTTGATGATGTATCTAGATCAAAATTTGGATCATATATAATAATTTTTTTTACTCTAATATCTTGTATAAATAGATCTAGAGAGAGTACAATATTTATTAAGTTTCAAAAGTTTCAATTTGATCATTTTAGTTTGACAGAATTTCTAAGTTAATCTTTTAAGTTTCAAAAGTTTTAAATATGTCATTTTAGTTTGACAAAATTCCACAGTTAATCCTTTAAAGGGCTAACTTGGGACCCAAATAGGTCCTTTTAGTTTGAAACTTAAAGGATTAACTTGAGAATTTTGTCAAACTGAAAGGACCTATTTGAAACTTAAAGGACTAACTTGGGAATTCTGTCAAAATAAAATGACCAAATTGAAACTTTCGAAACTTAAAGGACTAATTTGAGAATTTTGTCAAACTAAAAGAACCAAAAATGATATTTAGCCTTTTTTCTTTGGAGTTCACACTCTCATTCTCGAAAAAGAGATCCTAATAATACGTAGTTCGATTGTGAGGTAAATAAAATTTAGCAAAAATTATTCCATTCGAAAATCAAATTCATGTTCTCATAAACAATTCATCTTTTGATGGATCTTATTAACAATTTGACCTTACTTGTTTGATTAAAATTAAAGTCCTAATGAAGAATTATTATAATTGTGGAAAGTTGAATGACACTAAATTTTTTTATTTTGACTAAACTTTTATTTTTGAAAGATTTGACCAAACTTTATATTAATAGAATGACACTCATTAAATGTCAATATAAAATTCTTGTAAAAAAATGTTAATATAGTTTTTTTAAGAGTATATCAATATAAAATTTAATTACACCTATAGTAAATCAATTTGTTTGTCTAAAGAAAAGAAAAAAATGAAAAGTGATGAAGTAAGCAAGTGAATGAAAGCAGGAAAAGGACTACTAAAGTACAATAACTGATCCAAAAACAAACGAAAAAAGCGGAAGATCATGCAAACTTACACTTAAAAGCTGCTTTTTTTCTCTCTTTCTCTTTCATTCATTCCTTCATGCTTTCTCCAACTTCTTCTTCTTCATGGATTCCTCGCTCATTACCCTTCTTCTCTTCAACAACACCATTCAACCAGGTACATGCAATGCAATACCCATTTTTTCATTTTTTCATTTTTCATCTTCAATTGTTAAAAATTTGATTTTTTTTTTTAATGAGCTATTGATAATTTTCATTTTTTTGTTGTTTTTGTTTGTGGGGTGTTTTTTGTTTTTTGGGGGTGTGAATAATAATTTACAGAGTTGATGAGAAGCGTGCATGTGTACCGTGAATGTGATGGAGGGGAAAAGGAAGTTGAAAGAGAGTTTGTGTTTTCTGAGAATGGTTCTTATGTTGAAATGAAAGCTACTCCAATTCTTAGTTTGTTGAAATCTTTTGTTTCTGAAGAGATTTTTGAAGGGTATAAGAATGGAGTTTGGCTTTGTGTTTTTGCTTTTCATGCTTGTAATGTCCCTCAATTTTCTCACATTCCAACGTTTTTGTTGGTTACAAGGTATGTATATCTACTTACCCTTTTATTGAATTTGAATTGGTTCATTTGATTATATGATTATGTATTTTGGGTCTGTTTGGATTAACTTATTTGAACTTATAGCTTATGACATGTCCCAATGTTGTTAAATAGCGGCGGTGTTATAGTGCTATTGTATAGCAGAGTTTGAACAAACGGCTATTGTTCCGTGATACCCGATATTGTATAAAATATTGTGAAATAGCAACTATAGCGGTGCTATAGCAGTGTTGTGTAGCGGAATTTGAACAAAACGCTATTTTCTGTAATCTGCAATTGACAACAGTGACATGTAAATAAGCACTCAAAGATAGCTTCTGAAAACAACTTATTACTTGTATGAAAATGATTCAACTTTATTTATCTTTTGTTATAAAAATAGTTTATACATAAGCTCTTAACTAAGTTGTTTATCCGAACAGGGCCTTAGCTTTTAGGCCGTACCAAGGTTTCCCATCTTTAATTAGCACAGAGCAGCAAAATGTTGTATTGTGTACAAATTGGACCCTGTGAATGATATATACATTTATTTTAGCTAAAAGCTAATTTTGGGTTCTGATTTATAACTGATGTAGATTTTCTGTTATTCCTTGAGAGAGCATTAAGAGTTCACTTCTCTTATGAGAACGAAAAATTAAGTCCGTACACAAGTAACGGCGAATCACTCTACAATAAACAGTTTCTTTTCATAAACATAAAGATTCAAATTCAGTTATAAGTAACAGTCCTGTTTGTTAGATTAGATAACTGTCGTACATGTGTTCAAGTATTGATTTCTTTATGCATGTGGCCATTGGTAACTGATTTTTGAACCCAGATTCCTTACAGTTACGAAATGGTGCAGTAAATGTTTGGCATTGGATGAAGATCAGATGACTTGTATTTTAACTTTATTGAATCGAATTCCAAATACGATTTGAAATCCGAGTTGTCTGATTTTCATCCTACAGTTGCTGCAAATGTTGACTGCAGGGTATCCATTTCCCTAACTGTTCCAGAACATACTTTTGGTGAAGTTAGAATTTGAGGGCATGGTTCAATAATGGATGACATAAAATTTAGAAAATATATCTCTCAGTAACTATTTTTAGTGCATATTTTAATCATAACAAACATAACAAAATTAATGCTTTGAATTGAATATGTTTTTTGATTTCTTGTTTGTCCAGAGAAATTAGCAAAGCTTAGCGAGTGACAGCATTGCCATATACCTAACTTCCTCTGTCTTGTTCTTCTTTAATTTTCAGGAATCCAAAGCTTCAGGCTATTCCAAACTTGCTTAATGATCTCCACATGATATACAAGTTGGAACCGAAGAAGGAACAAAATGATCCACCAGAGAGCTCTGCAAGGGAAGAATTGGAAGGAAACAGCGATGATTTCCAACCACCAAAAAAGGTCTTGCCTGTGCTTAATCAGGATCTCAATTGTCTTCCTTATGAAGAGGACGAGTCTGAGTTACTGGATGATGAGACAGATTTTGAAAGTTCTGCAGGTTTTGAAAGTTTACCAGGTTTAGATTCAAATGCTCCCAGTTAGTTATCACGTTGTTCCTGCTTGCTTTTGAACATTTTATTCCAACAACTCAATCTTAGCTTTATACACTTATTTTATTAATAAGGAATCATGGAGATAAAAAAGTTGTAGTGCGATAAATATGTTGCCAAATGATATGTTTCCCTATTGTGTACATAGTTAATCGTGTCATGTTTTAACATTTTATATCTAATTGATAAAGTGAGTGTTTGCAGGTTTTGTAGGAAAGAAAAAGAGGGCGGCCAGTGACCATGTTGCAAAGATTACTTTATTAGATTTGGCCAAGTACTTTGATATGCCAATTGCAGAAGCGTCAAAGAATCTAAATGTTGGGCTTACTGTTCTCAAAAGGAAGTGCAGAGAATTTGGTATTCCTCGCTGGCCTCATAGGAAGATCAAATCACTTGACAGTCTCATTCATGATCTTCAGGTTCTACTTCACTTTTTTACTTATTATTATGACTTTAAAATCTCTGTTATACATACCTACATACCAATTTCCAAGAAAACTTCTATGGTTTACAGCCAACTCTTAGATTAATATTTAGATATTCGAACATGACTGTCATTTTTAATGTGATTGCAACCATCTTATAGTATTTGGTTGAAATATAAACTTGAAAAATTATAGTATCTGAGGCTTCCTTAGATAGGTAACCTTATACAATTCTTCTCTGTACTTTTGTTGTCAATTAGTATATGTTTGGATGAGCGAAGAGTTTGATAAAATCACAGTGGTACCGTGATCTTGTTTAAGCTACAAAGAGTAGCTTTTGTGCCAAAATCGTGGTGGCTCACCGTGATTCGGGAAGTCTCAACGCCAATCCAAACATGCCCTGAAGCCTATAAAGTATTTGGTCTATAAAATCTTCGTCTTTCGCTTTATTATTTTTTTTGCTTCACTTTTTCTACCAATCTTTAAGTGAAGTCCTTATACACATGACAACATCGCTGCAGGAAGAGGCAAAACATCAGGAAAGGGAGGATAAAGATGCAGCCATGGCAGTGATAAGAAGGCAAAAGATGTTGGAAAGTGAAAAGGAAAACATAGAGAAGAGGCCTTTCATGGACATACAAATTGAGACCAAGAGATTCAGACAAGATGTTTTCAAGAGAAGGCACAGAGCTAGAGTTATTGAAAAACAGAACTCTACCGTAGCAAGCACTTAGCACACCTTCTTATGGAGTCAAACAAAGAGAAACAAAACCATATTTTGCAAGTTGTACATTAACACCAAAACCTGTCAAACTCTTTCTAATTGGTCCTTGACCTTTATAATTTTGCTGTGACTTGTATGTGGATTGCAGTGTCTATAGTCAACCTAAAGGGGTATTTGAAGAGTTTATTTGTCTTTATCTGATAAGTTATGACATAAGCACCTGTCTAAGTATTTGGAAGAGCTTATGATATATCATAAGTTGTTTTCAGTTTATTTTTTGAAACTTTCTAGAATAGTTTATAGAAAAAACTTATACAAAGGTTATAATATTTTTTTGTTTATTTCAATTTGATTGTAAATAGTTTATACACATGCTTGCATGTAATTAGTGTTTAATTAAGTTTTCTTATCAGACTTGGAGACGCTTAGAAGTTAATTCAACCGGAATCATTTCTGATTAGAAATTCAGGTGGTTTTGGAAAACAAGGAATGAAAATGTCTACTTTTGGAGAATATTTTCTCTTCCTGTTTGAAGTCATGCATATATGCAAAGTGACAATACTGCGTTTTGTTTGAGGGCTTGTATCCCATTTGGCCTTTTTCCTTGAAGTCAAACAATGATGGTCACTTTCATTCAGGGTTGAGGATTATACAATGTGTGTGTGATACATTTGATATGTCATTGTCCATCAACTTGGACAAATTAAATCGCACACCAGTTATTGCTTTCAACTTTTGGTTAAATGTGTAGTTTTTTCTTGGCTTTCGATTTTGTTTTGCCCATGCTTGAATTCTAGAAAGATACTTAGTGTTCGTTTGACGGTCATGTTAGAGAGATAGAATATGATATTTTAATCATATCTTGTTTAAATCTCACGTTTGTTGCATCAAATGAATAAGATAAAATAAACCATTTTCTTTTTCTATATATCTTAAATACAAATTACAGGCTTAGTTAGAAACTATCTCGATAGAATTAAAAATTCTTTCTTGATATTTTATCATTTTTTAAATAATGAAATCATGTGTTTCTTATTATAATTAATTACATGCCATTTTTAAAATATTTAATTCAACTTTTAGTCCCAAAAAATTTCAATCATTACTTTTGATCGTTGCTCTTAAATCAATTAAATGAAATTTTTTAATAAGTTTTTGCAACAGTGTTTAGAATATGGTGGATTCTAGGGTGAGGGATCAGTTAAATCCCTCACCAAGAATCTCTTAAAAAAATTAGAATATTTTAACAAAACTTGAATTAAATATGAATTTTTAAACTTCAAAAACATAAAAATTCTAATTCATGTTTTGTTAAAAAATCCAATTTTTGCTAGGAAAGATTTTTATAATATTTTAAACACAATTGCAAATAGTAAAATCAAAATTTCAAATGATATACGATTGCAAATTTTTTGGGAGACTAAACAATTTTTTTTATGAAAACTAAAACAAAAAAGTTGAAATATTTATAAAGAAAAAAACATTTAACCTTAGAAAATAATAACATCTAGGATGATCGACTCAATTAAATCCCTCATCAAAGTTAGTGTTGGTTTTAATTGATGGTTCAGATTTATTTGATATAAAGATCAAAATTTCTCTCTCTCACCGTCAGCTATCATCGTCATTGTTTCTAACAAAGCTGAACAACTTAAAATCTAAAAGCAATAGGCTTAATGAAAGCAAAGGGAACATCTTCTAACAGCATCATGGACTAAGCCGAGTTCAAGTAACAAGTAACAGTTTTGATAAACTTTGGCAATTAACCTAATACAATGTGGTATGTTCATTTTATACCACAAGTTCCATAGTATTCACTTTAAGCAACCGATGTGGGACTTATAATAAAGGATAGTTTCATTCTAAAGAAGCAAAATAAAACAGATCTTTCAAGCTGGCAGTTGCTGCATATTTTTTGTTACTCTCTTTTGGGTGGTTCTATTTCTACAGTTTACTCTCAAATAGTAAATAGTGAGTCAGCATATTTTATACAACAATTCACATTTGCCATCTCCCTTAGGATACAAATAGTTATATATATAACCACATAGCAGTTGTGGAATATAATAGTTTTTGTTAAATTGGTGTGATATGCATGCCAAAATTGAGCTTCCATATTTTGCATCCGAGATTACAATTTACAACTCTATCAATTTCCTTTGTTCTGTCTCTAACAAGTGCCCAGGTTAGTCTTAAGGAGATGTCTCAGCAAGGAAAAGGAAGAGGCGCTTCTGCCTACTCACTATTATGGCGATATAAGCCTTCGTATCAATATTTTGTTATTCTTTTTTTGTATTTCCGGTGTGTTAGAGTATCGAACTTAGGTCATCGAAGTTGAAGAGCGGATTTTCAACCAAGTGATTCCAGTTTGGTACAAAGTATTGTGCTGTTATCAGTCAAATCTCGCCACAATTGCTCAATCGCGCCACAGTTGCTTCCAGTGGCGCCACAATTTTTGATGAACCAAAACATCCTCCCAGTATCACCAAACCGTGACACGGTTGCTCCCAATATCGCCAAGATTCTCCAGAACTTCGAACATCAATTTTGAGTTACTTTTCATAGTTACATTCATAGCCATGTTCCAATGGTGTCACTCAACCGGGTTTGAGGTACAACAGCAACACATGCCAACAACCACTATTTTTAAACTCCTCCTTTGTATCTTCAACATGCATTCTACATGCCTCTAACTTCGAGAAGAAAGTTGTAGGAACATTTTAATTGAAATCAGGCCATTGCAGAATAGTTATTAAATTCAAAGCTCAATTATTAAAACTATTGTTGAAGGGTCTAGAGTACTTAGATAACAGTGGTAATTTACCATCTATTAATTGTTTTAAGTCAGATTAAAGGAAGCAACGACCAACTCTTATTTGTTTCGATTAGGCTAGCAAATGGAATTACATGAGAATTCCAAAATGCAGACAGCCCACAACAAGTCTCTAAACTATATGATGCAAGTCTCCGGCAACGACGTCATCTGATAAAAGGAAAGTTTCCTCCTCGTACGATAGTAAGTATATGCTGGTTTATCAAAAATAATTGTATCGAATTTGTAAGGACTTGTAAAAAAATTGTTTCAACTAACACCTTGTAAAAGTGACAAATATAGCAAGAAAGAAAACCGTGTTTTGATTAGATTTTTCATATGTGGAGTTGTTTTCGGGACATCAAACTGCTATTTCAAATATACTATCATATCGTATCAACAGCGTTTTTAAATAGCTTTCCAATAATAATAATTTTTTATCATCTATTAATATATTTAAATCATTATATTATAATATTTAAATAGAGTGGGCTCGTGGAAAGAGAGAATGCTTGTTTGATATACTCTTTCCACTGGGTATCACTTTTCTTTTTTTTACGATAAGAGTACCTATCAACTACTAAGCTTATCGAGTTAAGTTACTCCCAACGTAGATGGTCTCGCATCTTTCATATCAATATTTATTCTATTTCAAGATACTATAGTTTTTTATCTTGAAAAAGGTGGAGGAGAAAACCAATAAGCTTGGATCTTTTTGTTAACCTTCTTATTCTTAGAAGCAGGGCCCTAATCCAAAGTTCAATCGAGAGGTAATTAAATCTACCGATCAAGAATTGTTCCATCTAAGAATCGAATTCAGGTTCTTCAAAAAAAATTGTTCTTTAGGGAACATATTAACTACTTGAGCACAATCACTTGGTTAAAAATAAGTTTGGATCTAATTGTAATTTAATGACGATGTGGCATGAGGAATTTGAGGTCGAACAACTGAGGGGAAGTGAGTACTACCTGAAGATTGTCTTTTTGTGGCTGGATTAGATGGAAGTAAAAGTCCAAAAATATGGTAACATTGGTTTGGAGTTAATTGAGTTCCCATAACAATGTTTACTCTCAGTTGCTTTATATATGTTATGCACCCCATTAAAGGGTTTTCATTTGGGACTAGCAAATGACCATATGAGCTTGGAGGGAGCACTTTTGTGAGACAAATCAAAAGTTGATTATTAAAAAAAGCGGTTTGTCAACTTAGGTAAGAAAAGAAAAAAGAGAAGATTACAAGGTTGATTTTTATTAAAGTTCGTACATTACTTGAACTATTACGTTACTTGAATTAACTTATCCATTACAGCATATAATTGTGAAGGTTAGACTTTAATTCACATCCACACGCTCAATGAAACGAGTTTATCTTTGCTCCATTTACAAAACCTCAATTTACCCTATTCCGCTTCTTGGATGAGTGACATGTGGAAAAAATAAAATTAATGGCTGAGATTAAAAGGTTTGGTAAAAAACATTCTTTAATGAAAAAAAAACATACGTGCTTCTCTCTGATACAACACTCACTCTCCTTCCTTCTCTCATAGTCTCACAGCAGCTACCTCTCCCTTCCACAGGTGCTGCCGCCGCCACCGCACCTCTCACTCCGTCTACCGGCGCACTCTTCCCCTTGTGAATTTGTAATGGTGAGTTTCTAATTTCCTATTTCTTCAACTAACAAACAAAAGTACTGTTAACAACAAGTTCTGGAACCCTAATGAAACCCACACTTCAAAAATTAAGCGAAATTCAAGCAACAGATTCAATGAACTTTGACTATGGTATTGTTACAAAGTGGTTTGTTCATTTTATACCACAAGCTCCATACAATGCACTCTAAGCAGACCGATGTGGGACACACAACATGGGACATATTCATTCTAAAGAAGAAAAACAAAAAAGACCGTTCAAGCTGGCAGTTGCATCATATGTTTTTGTTAAAAACTATTTGTCATTTCCCCAAAATTTATACACACTTAGTGGGTCAGCATATTTGATACACCTATTCACATTTACCACCTCCATTAGGATACAAGTAGTTAAAGTATATATAATATAACCACATAGCAGTTGTGGAATTTAATAATGTTTTGTTAAACTGATGATGATATGCATGCCAAAGGCTATGAGAGATCATTAGTTAAAATCTAATCCATTAGGTCTTACGGATGGTCAATTTTGTGTAGAAAACCTCTCAAGTGTGGGAGTTGATTTTGGAGTTAATTGACATTCATGACATGTGGACTTATTTTAATGTTGCATTGCTAATTGCTATGTTACAATACAATACCAATTCGAAGTTATATCTTTAGCAAAAAAAATAGAAAATTTGAGTTATATCTTATGCTGGTTTTGGTTTTTTTTAAGGGTTTATATGAATTCTTCATCTTCAATCTAAGTTGTTATAATATTCTTAAAATTAAAAATATTTAAATCGTAATCATATTAAATTATCATTCTCTTACAAATTTTTATTTTTTTCAAAAATGTGAAAGATTTTTTCATTTTCCTCTATTTTTTCCACCCTCCAAAGTCATTCTCTTCCCTCATCCTCCAAACTGTCAATCAAAGCCTTAGAAATTAATTCAACATGAATAATTTCCGATTAGAAATTCAGGTGGTTTTGGAAAACAAGGAACTAAGGTGATGTTAGGTTTCACTTTCAATAATGAAAATGTCTCCTTTTAGAGAATATTTTTCCTTCTTGTTTTAAGTAGCCATGCATATCTATAAAGTGATAATACTGTGTTTTGTGTTTGAGCTTGTATCCCGTTTGGCCTTTTCCATTGAAGTCAAATCACTTTCATTCAAAGTTGAGGATTATGTAAAGTTTGTGTGAATTGTGATACATTTAATATGTCACTGTCCATCAACTTGGACAAATTAAATTGCTCACCGGCTACTGCTTTCAATGTTTGGATGTATAGTTTTTCCCTGGCTTTGAGTTTTGTTTTAGGGGTAGACATAGATAATAGTTTGAATCTTTGCTTCCAATTTGATGAGTTCTTTGAAATCAACGATGTCAGCTAAAGGTGTACTAGAAATTGACCATAAGAGCTTGAGGCAATGTTGCAGTTTTGTGTGAGCATTGCACATAAATTATTAAAAAATGTGGTTTGTCACCTTGGGTAAGGGAATAAAAAAGTAGATTATATAGCTTCTTATTATTGAAGTGCGTTAGAACTTAGAAATATGACCCTATCATTTCATTTTATTTTTCTTTCAATAAATTATTACTTAAATTGTGCCCATAGCTACTTCAGCTCATGTTGGCTGAACAACCCAAGTATTCACCTTAAAAAGCGAACAATTTTTTTTTTACTTGAACTGACTTAGTATTACTTGAACCAGCTTAACACATGAGGTGGTATACAAAGTCAACATATCTCAATGAAGAAAAAAAAATAGGGTTTATGGCTACACAAACTGTTGAGGGTAGTTCTAGATCTGGTCCAAGACGAACTGTTGTAGAAGATTTATTGAAACCGTTGAATTCAGAATATGGTAAAGTAGCTCCGGGATGGGGAACCACCTCTTTGATGGGTAGTGCAATGGCTCTATTTGCGGTATTTCTCTCTATTATTTTAGAGATTTATAATTCGTCCATTTTACTGGACCAAATTTTACTGCATCCTTTGATGGGTAGTGAATCTATCAATAATAATAAAAAAAACAACAGTAAAGTCGTATTAAATACAGAAAAAAGAGGTGAATAATAGAATATTCAAGAGGCCCGTAAGGATCAAGAGAAAAGACGAGTGAGCCGACTTGAAGTTTTGGCATTATAAACACAAAGAATACCTTTTGGATTTCCATTTTTTTTATCTTCAAAAAAGATTGGAATCATAGGATTAAGTTAAGAAGTTTAAAACTTCCTATTCCACATATCCGTTTTCCAAATAAATAGTATTTTAGTATTTTTGTTTGAGCCGTACAAGATGAAATTCTCTTATACGGTTCTTAGGGGGGTCCTTTGGTTTACTTATCTCAATAAAATCTATGATTGGTTCGAAGAACGTCTTGAGATTCAGGCGATTGCCGATGATATAACTAGTAAATATGTTTCTCCTCGTGTCAATATATTTTATTGTTTAGGAGGAATTACACTTACTTGTTTTTTAGTCCAAGTCGCGACGGGTTTTGATATGACTTTTTATTATCTTCCGATCGTTACGGAGGCTTTTGCTTTTGTTCAATATATAATGACTGAGGCTAACTTTGGTTGGTTAATCCGATCAGTTCATCGTTGGTCGGCAAGTATAATGGTTTTAATGATGATCTTGCACGTATTTCGCGTGTATGTCACCGGTGGTTTTAAAAAACCTCGCGAACTGACTTGGGTTACAGGTGTAGTTTTGGGTGTATTGACTGCATCCTTTGGTGTAACCAGTTATTCCTTACCTTGGGACCAAATTGGTTATTGGGCAGTAAAAATTGTAACAGGTGTACCCGACGCTATTCTTGTAATAGGATCGTCGGTGGTAGAGTTATTGCGCGGAAGCGCTAGTGTGGGACAATCTACCTTGACTCGTTTTTATAGTTTACATACTTTTGTATTACCTCTTCTTACTGTCGTATTCATCTTAATGCACTTTCCAGTGATACGTAAGCAAGGCATTTACGGTCCTTTATATAGAATATGAATCATAGATATTTGTAATCAATCATTTTGGGGAGGAGGAATAGTATTTCATTGCTACAAATATGCATTATTAAAAAAAAAAAAAGACATGTATTTGGATATTTCCCTTCAACTTAACAAAATAAATAGCATTCTTTATTTGAATAGTTGAAGGGAACTCTCTGAGAAAATAATGGATTATGGGAGTGTGTGACTTGAACTATTGACTGGGATGTGCAGTATGACTTGATCTTATCTGCCACATTTGAATTCACAATTAAATGTGTTTTTTTCCAACCACCGCGTCAGTCCCCTACGGAGGATAGGCCGGTTCGCTTGAATAGATTTTTTTTTTTTGGTACAAGAGAGGGAAAAGCCCAAAAAAATAAAACTAAAAAGTTAATCGAACATTTCTAGCCATGCAAGCCCTGGATAAATCATCAAAAAAGATTCTTTGGACCTCACTAGGAGGAAACTCCAACACTAGAAAATTAAAATGATCCGTAGAAATGCTCAAATTAGCGAGCCAATCAGCACTCTTATCTCCTTCACACCAAGTATGGTTGAGTTGAACATTCCAATTCATCTTCAGCCGCTTCCGGATCCGGTGAACTAAGACAGGAATATTCCCATTGAACTTGAAATTATCAGAAATCATGTCGATCAAAATCTTTGAATCACTTTCCACTATAAGGTTAGAGTAATGTTCCCTCCAAGCCATGTCCAAACCCAAATATAGCCCCCACATCTCAGCATGTAAGGCATCACAAGCTCCAATCTTCTTAGTGTAGCCTTTGATCCATCTACCGTCTGAATCACGAAAAAGGCTGTCACATCCAGCAATAACCCCCATATCCTTGCAAGCACCATCACTATTGAGCTTGATCCAACCTTCTCGAGGCCGCTTCCAACCTATATAGATAATTTCCTTCAACTTTAGACCAATATGAAGATGCTCCAACTTACGGTCTTCAATATCTTGGACAAATCTCAAAATTAAGGAACTTGGGTTGTTCGGTCTAATAAAATCAGCTTCAAAAATAGTTTTATTCCTCCACTTCGACAAGTACCAACACGTCGTCATGAAAGTTGTCTTCCAACTTAAAGTGTTCGTCTCAATGTCTTTCTTGTTGAGGTTATTGAAGAACCAATCCCTGCAATCGAAAGAAAAGAAATTAGTTATAAGATCAGAAGGAACAATGTAAAGTCATACCTGAGTGGCGTGGATGCAATCACGAAGCACATGAAGAACAATTTCATCTTCATTTCCACAACACGGGCAAGTTGGTCAATGAGGGAATAATAACAATGATAATATAACAGAAACGTAAATCAGGGAAAAAATTGCGCCCACACTTACAAAGGCAGTTTGATTATACTGTAGTAGCCAGTCAAGAGCCAAAAGATCTTAAAACAATGACGCTGAATGATTAGCAAGTATTCTTGGAGTCACATGAAATTCAAATGTGTGAAAGGTAGACCGCAACCAAAGAGGGAAGAATTTTGGAGGTAGAGAAAGGTTTTCTAGAACTAACTAATTGAAGTAGAAGTAACGGCTCTTTGCAAAATAAGTTCAATATTCAATATCATAAATGCAAGTATGGACATTACATATAACAGCCACAAATTGTTCTACTCAAGCAATTTGGTTACAGAAAATGCTAAGCATAACAAACATTGCATAGTTATCAAGTGCACCCTATAATTAGAAGACCATTTATTTGTATAATTAGAAGTCCAATATTCAAATTATTGACAACTTGCATGTGGGAGAGATCCTTGGGCAGGAGGATAAATCTTCATAAAGTTCGCGTTTGGGTCTCTTTGTATAAGATATAGGGTAAATTTTCATATCCTGTAGAAGTCTTGTATTCTGAACAATATACCTTGCAAATCGAAAATCAGGTTCGACATCTTGATAGTGTAAAATGTTATATGTTGTTAAATGAGATGAAACACATTCAGGAACATGATATGGGTATTTCCAATCTTCTTTGGTTTTTGAATCGCTTGTCCACTGTCAATCAGAAATAAAATAGGATTTGTTAAAACGGTTAAAGAGAAGAATAAACAAAAACCATTAATCCACAGACGTAACAAACAAGTTACCTTCGAAATGGTAAAATCTTGAAGTTTGGGACAACTTTGGAGCATTTTCATTACATCATCCCAGTCAAAAATGACATGACGAAACCAATATAGTCGAAGTACGGTTAAGTTTTCAAACACGGGAATGCCAATATAATATGAATTGATTTCTTCAATTGGATCAGTTTTCCCCATCTGCACAGGAACAAAATCAAATAATAGCTTGTTAAGCAATAACATAGATGTATAATAAAAGAGGATGCATCATATGATATATCTTATTACCTCGAATAAACTTAGTTGTTGGACATTAGAAACTGCTCTGAGTGGAACCTCGAATAAATGAATACTAGCTTTGATCAACTTCGGTAGGGGTTTAGAGTACCCTCCTCCAGCTGTAATGCTTCCGGCACATGCTGCTTTAACATATGAAATTGTCAAATTCTCTAATATGGGACACCCATAGATAAGTTTCTTTAAATCCTCCATATCATCCAAATGAACATTCATCAGATCCAGGGTCTTAAGTAAAGGAAGATGCACAGAACAATGAGTCATAGTGGCTACACGTAAACTCCACAAATGGAGAACCACAAGTGTTTTGCAGGAGGAGAAAATGGTAGGCGGCAAAGGGGGGAAGCCTAATACTAACGTTAGACGGAGATCTTCCACGCGACGTTGTTTAGCCGCTTCCACCCATTTATGAAAACTGAAACCGGTAGTTAGTTTAGAATGACAACGCTAATATACTAACATGAACGGATATCCGCGGCTTCAAATACCATTATCTATGCCTATGTATCCATTAACTAATGGGTAGTCTAAATACATTTTTATTTTATCTCCAATTATCTATTAAGCTAGTCACCTGGTGCCTCTAAATATATTTTTATTTTATCTCCGATTATCTATTGAGCTAGGAAAATGCTATTTATCTAGAGAAATAATATCAAGAATTTTTCAAGAAACAGTTGGCAAATTTTAATTGCATGATTTATTTGTTTATTTCCTATTTTTCAGCCACACCTCCTTGAATTATAGCAAAAAGTGCATTGTGATTGGTTGCTCTTTATTCTTGAAGAATTCTTGATGTTATTTTTCTAGAGATATATCATTGCTCATTGAGCTATTCACCTCGTGCCATTAGTAGACTTTCGTGGATATTCAAGAACTTTCACGGCATTAGCATTGGACCATGTTGCTGGTTATTTAGTTAGCGGCACTTATCAATTTTTCATTAAATATTGAATAGCATGTTCTTTCATACTTATCAGATTTTATTTGACATAAGGAAGTTTCTTTTAAGGTATCTTTATTTGTTTGGCGTCTACTTTATAATCGGATTCCCATTAAGCATATCTTATTTAGAAGGGGTATCATTCTACAAGAATCAAAACTTTGTGTGGATGGATTTGGTGTTGTTGAATCGACACATCATCTGTTCTTGAGCTATCGTTATTTCAGTTGTATTTGACACCTTGCTCGTCATTGGATTGACATTTCTTCGTTTGATCCGTTTTGTTTATGAGAACACTTTATTTAGTTTCGTCGATCAATAGGGTGAATATTCAAAATCTCGATGATTTTTATACATTTAATTTGATTCTCTTGTGTTTGAGTGATTTTAAAAGAAAGGAATAATAATATCTTCAACCACAAGGAAGACTCAATGCATCATCTTTTGGATAAAATAAAGTTACTCTTTTACCAATGGTTGAAGACAAAAAAATGTTAATTTTGCTTTTGGTTATCATAACTAGTGACTTAATCCTTTAGTTTGTTTGGGCATTGGCGGATAATTTTCCTTTTCGCTTTGCTTGTTTCAAATTTGTAATTTTCTATAATACTTTTAATGTTCTATCTTGATACATCTTGTGTTAAGTAGAATGCATTGTTTTTTATAATATATTTCATTAACTGGATTTATTTCAGTATTTTTTTTATTTTCTTTTTATAATATGGGAGAGAGTATCTCTAAAAAAAGACCAGATGAGTAGTTGTACTGTGCTTCGAGTCTTGTAGACTATAGTGAATGATTATGTTATGGGAATCTACATGGTCTCATTATTATATATTTGGATTTGGATATGACAGGTTATCTGTAAAAGTTGTATTTCCTTTACATAACACAAAAATATTTTAATGATTTAATATAATATTCCATTTATTTAGTGCTTATCATATCATATATAAAATAAAGGTAAATGTTTCACACGAAAACAAATTCAACCAATTAGCTGTTGCTCTCATCCAGCTTCACATGCTCTGAGATGAGATCTGTATCTACATTTGGAATATTTTATAAGCACGAACGACAGAACGCCGAAAAGGAATTGTTTAACAGCTTCATTTTAAAGATGTCTTGGATAATAAATTCATTTTAAAAGATGTCTTGTATAATAAAAGAATAATGATAGTTTGATATCAAAGCATCTTTTTTATAATTCTAAAAAATTTAAGTTAATCAAATATATGATTTATGTGACCACATTTTTTCAGTTGTATAACTATTATTTTTTAGAATTTAGGATTTGAAAAATGTGGTCACGCAACTAAAATGCACGTGATCACTATTTTTCCACTTAATTAACCAAATAAATCTGAAAAAATAATGGTCACGTAACTAAAAAATATGGTCATATAGACCATATATTTGTTAACTTAAATTTTTCAGAGTGATATAAAAGAGTGTACACATTAAGGATGTCAACCTATCATTGTTGATAATAAAAGTTGTTTTCCAAAAACAATTTGACATTTTGTCAAAAATAAAATAAAATAAACAATTTGAATTTTTTTAAATTCAATATAGACCGAAAGATCCATTAATCCAAAAAATTTAATCTCACCGTCCATTTTTAAAGGCCTCAATCATAGTAAAGTTTTGATGAATTTGTCCATCATTCATCAAACATATATAAGTGGAATCCATTTATGTTTCGTTAAATTTGAGCACTCATTTTTCATAAGATATGTTGTGTTATAACTAATTTATTTACATTGACATGGGAATGTTATTAAAAAAAGAAGAAGAAAAATACTTTGAGAAAACATATCACAACAATACATAATAATTATCCCACAAGCACCATAGGGATGTTATTATAAAGCACAAATGCAAATCATATTAAAAACACAAACACATAGTTTTAATTCAAATAGAGATACTGTTGGGAATTCCTCTAAAGGTTAATCCATCTTCACTAGAACGTTGAAGCAAAGTGTAGGGCAATTGCACCGGTCCAGTTCGATTTTTCAAATCGGAATCATTGTTTCTTTCTGTGATTTTACCTTCAATTTTGGCCAGCTTACTTCCAAACTTTTGAAAGGCTTGCAATGCTCTTGAATCAGATGTCCAAAACTTAACATCCCTCTCTCCAAGGTAGATTTCATCAGAAGCATGTCTAGACAATATCTCAATCACAGAAAGATCAATTAGGGTTTGATATTTTGGTGTAATTGTTCTCAAATATGCTTTTTGAGGGTTTTTCACCATCTCATCATAATTTGGAGTTCCTTTCTCCGGTATCCATCTTCGACTAAGTGTCGGACGGTTCAGAATATAACCTCCATAAGGATATTGTCCAAAATTAACAGCTGCATGAAGAGCAGAAGCAGTCCATATGATAATGGAACATGATTGGATTAAATCTTGAATATTTTGCATCTTAGGCCACCATGGCTTGTCTTTCAAGTCACCGTGACCTTTTTCTACAACTTCCTTCCACCAAGTTTGTAGTTCAGTGTCTTTTTGTACTGCCTCATCAGTTGGATAATACAAGGAGACATAGTCTTGGACCCATGATTTAATAGCATCCCATATCTCTAGTCCATCAACTGCATAAGGGTAGTCCTCGATCACAAGACGAAGGCCATGTGGTGAAGATGGATCCTCAACTGCTATTCCTCTATATCAAGCAAACAATTTCTTATCAATGACAATTATAACAATTTGTTATCAATAATTAGCGACCAATTCAATTTTTTAAATTGGTCGCTAACACTAGCATAGCATAACTGCAATATGCATCCAAATTAGGTGGTGGCAAATTACCTCTTGATAAGATCAGCTGGTAATGCTTGATCGGTGAAAACCCAGTTCTTGTATGCTGCTGATGACATCTCAACAGAATTCGGCCCAGGTAAAAATGTTTCCTCTATGATTCCATCAGCATTAATTAGAGCATTTCGAGCAAGTCCGTTGATATTTATTGTGTCGCGGAAGTGTGGATCTAGCAACTTATTAATAGGGTGAAGCACACTAAGATGTCTGTTTGTTGCTATGATGAATGGCTCAACCACTGCATGAGTATTTAACCTAGTACACATTGAAAAGAAGTATTATAGATTGCATATATACTAAACTTATTACTCACTTTGTTCCACAAAAACCGTCATATTAGGTCATTTCACACAAATTAAGAAGAAACGGCAAATGAAAAAAAATTAGTGAGTGGTAGATTTAGTTAGTAGGGGCCATACCAGTGGCTCATGAGTTGATGGTAGCAAGAGTCATTTACAATTACATGAGCCTTGGCCAATAGCCAAATTGTACTATCAACACCTTGGTCTGCAGGCAATATGATTTTGCCTTCAGCACCATACTTAACACCATTTGGATGTGGTAAACTCAATTCTATAGCCACTGGCTTCAAAGTTCCATCATCTTTTAAGAAAAGGATTGTCCTAGTTGCATAAGCTTTGGCATTTTTGTTTATCTTCTCCAAAAATGGCATGAATGCATCATGATAATCTAAGATGAATAATCTTTGACCATCAAGTGCCTGTTCCACAAGTATAATTTCAATCACTTACTTTTCATAAATTTAAATAATTTATAAGCCAATTAACAATGACTTTTATGTGAAACATGTTTTATGTTTATATCATTACCTTTTCTACTGTGAGCCCACCTAGATTAATCTCCAAATGTTCTTTTTTTAATATACTAGTTTGATCACCATAGACAGCAATATCTAACGTGCTTTTCGGTGGAAACTCCTGCCAAAAAATAATTTAATACAAGGATATGGGTTAAAAATATTAAATTGTGGAATGTGGGAAGCATTAGTCATTAATTTGTCATCATTGATCATTTTACAACCAATTCCAATATCTCTCAAAGACTACAAGATCAAACTCTTACACTCATGGATATAGATATGATAGATAAAAAATATATATTAGTCGGTATAAAATAAACAATTTTTTTTTTTAAAGAACAAATTGAATGTACCAAAAAAACAAATTTAATTGTAAATAATATCTATGATTTTTTATGATAAAAAATACATTTGAAACTTACTTGTAGAAGGCGAATCACACAAGGGTTTACACCAGCAACCATCTCTCTTCCAAATTCTTCATCAGTCATCCATGCAGATTTGCTAACTATAAAAAATAAAAAAAATAAATATTAAATTGGATTGTTTCAATACATGCACATGTTTCTTTTATCTTACTTAATATAATGCTAACACAGGTAATGTGACTTTATAATTTATATTTATGGAAAATGCTAACATTTTCCCTAAGGGTTAGGGCACATGTTAAGGTATCAAAGATAGAAATTTTAACTTAAAAAATATGCTAATTTATTTTACAAAAGATTAATAATGTACCTCTGATTACATGTGGTGGTGGAAACTTGAGGACTTGTTCACCATCAGTGCGGAAAATTTCCTTAAGAACTGGTAAGGGACTGATTTTGCTCAATATATGTGTAGGAAGTTCAATTCCACCTTCAAATAAGTCACGCACTTCGTCGAAGCTATCAAACTCATTTGGAGTGAAATTCAAATCAAAGATTACAGATTTAAACAAAGGTAACACATCTTGTGACAATGATTTTATTCCATATGTAAGGAAGTCAGATGACTTCAAGTGTCCAAAATTTTCATCTCTTGGAACATACATCACACCTGGTCTCTCACTTTTAGGATCTATCAACAATAAAATATATATCGATCATTAGAATAATAAATTAAAAAAACAAGATACCATTAAAACTGCATTTAAGTTTTGTTTTAAAAAACATTTAAGTATTATTGTCTCTCATATTTAGTCGTTAAAGTATATGAAAATAATTTACTTTACCTTTTTTAGTTGGTTTTCTACCACTTCTAACCCTTCGAGGGTAAGGATGAGTGCTAGACCCTCCAAGGACTGGACGAGCAAGCTTGACATCTTCATCTGGATCACCAAGATCGTTGTAAACGTCATAATCGTAAACTCTTTCCCATTCTTTTCGTTGCCCAGTACCATCTCCTCTTAGATTTTGCAATTCTTCTTGTCTGTAGTAGACTAATGGAGCTGGTGTTTGACTTGGAAGATATGTCTGTAACAAATTCAATTAATTTGTTTTATTTACTTAAGAAAATCAAAGAGGGTACATAGGTAAAAAAAATAACAAGTTCATTTATATGATTATAATTTAATTTAACGGCTAAATATTATTTTTGTTTTGTTAAATTTGCAAATTTGATTTTGGTATTTTTTTTATAAAAAATTGATTCATCTTTAATCACTATAGTAACAAATAATTAAAAATTAGACTCACTCAATAGAGACTAAAAACAAAATATATATTCTTTTAGGAATAAAAATTTGTTCCAAGTAGACACAAAATATATAATTTTTATAAGTTAGGAGCTAAAACTGTATGTTGTTACGACAAAAAATTAAAAATGGAGCATTTTATTTTGTCAATTTTATAGAAATTGTAAATGTATTTAACCCTTAAATAAGGATTTGAAGCTTACATCATTGGTAAAGAAGATGCGATCCTTTTTGTAGTTTTTGAAATTGTAAATCCATGAATTGCAAACAAATTCAACAGATTCACGATTGGGAATGTCATCAAAAGTGACACTAACAAGAAAGAACTCATGAGCTTGCATGTAGTTCCTAATGTAAAATGCTCCTGGGATTCCAAAATCAGCATCCCAATCAAAGTGAATACTAAATGCATCTTGTCTTGCTCCCAAGGTTGGTAGAGTGGGGACATGTTTCTCCAAAAATACTTCCTTTCCTACTAATCCTTTGCCATTTGCTACAAAAAAAATTATAAATAAATTTAAAAGGTATAGCGGTGCAGCTTGTTGGCCGTTTGTCTTCTATTCAAATGTAAATAATAGTTTATATAATATAAAATGTCGTGATCAAACATTAGTCATAATCATGATCAAAATGGACTACATTTAAAACTTTGGTAACTTTATCCGTATAATTTTAATCAATCAATCTTGCTTGTTTAATTATGTGTAAATTCGAAAAGTATAAGAAGTCAAAAATAATAAATTTTTCTTAAAACTTGTACACTTTATATTAAACATGTGTTTTTAAACAAAACTTAAATACATAAGATTGTTTTTAAACACATGTCACAATTTTATAACGTGCATTATTCACATAACTCACTTTAATTATATTTTTTAACTAACATGTAAAATGTTGTTTGATTTATCATCAAATTTATCATCCATCATCATTAAGAAAGAGTCATTTGTATATATTATATTCAAAATCCTAAACATTAAAAAGGGGTTTGAGTGAATAATCATTTTTCGACTCATTCTATCAATGACCGTTTAAAAAAGGGATTACTTGAGAATAAACAAGAACCACTTGTATAAATTTATAAATTCTTCCTCCATAATCATTAAGAAAGAGTCATTTGTACATATTATATTCAAAATCCTAAACATTAAAAAAGGGGTTTGTGTGAATAATCATTTTTTGACTCATTCCATGAATGGCCGTTTAAAAAAAGGATTACTTGAGAATAAACGAGGACCACTTGTATAAATATAATCATTAATTGAATAAACAAATTCAAGTAGATCACAAAGAAAACTTAAAAGACTAATCTGTTATAAACATATCACTTTAAAGATCACGAGAGTTATTTAACCTGAAAAGTATGTAAAATCTCACTAAAGAATATACCAATTAAGATTCGATCTTCGGTTATTCTTCAACTATCCGACCTTATTAATTGAAGTTCTAATAAATTATTTGCATGTATACTATATATTGTAGCATCATGTATATATTGTTTTAAATCTAGTCGACTTGATTTTTTTTATTTTATATATATATATATATATATATATATATATTATAGTTACAAAGCTTTCTCTATCTTTTAACGTTAACCCATCACCGTTAAAAAAAAATTGAGCGCACAAGATTTTTTTTTCTCTCAACTGAAATTTCTCCATTCATAAAAATTAGATATTGAATCTTCAACCATTTACTTAAAAGGTCTGAATTTCTTACTATTTAGATGAATCTATTATTGATCACAGTGAATATTTAATATGAAAATGTGGTGAGTTGGATAGCATACTAATAATTTTGTGAAAATTCTAACAACATAAAATATTTGTCTCTTTTAGAATATGGAAAGAATTGGGAGAATGAGTTGAATAAACGTAAATAACTAGGTAGAGAGAACAAACCATCCATCTTGGTAGCACTGATCAACCGCATGGAGACGTTCCGGCCTAAGAAGGCGGTAGCACCATCAATTATCCCGCCGACCAAGCTGCCAGCGGCATCAAGAACGTTCCCGGCAGCATCAAGAAAACCACCTTGTTTGACGGACGTTACGGCGTTGAAGTCCAAAACATTTTTGGGCATCAACACCACAGTGCCCTTGATCTTTTGGCTATGATCCCTATCAAATATGCCAAACATCTTAGCTAAATATTTCTAAATCAACAATATTATTCGATGTAAATGAGAGAAAATAAGCTTAAAGCTTGTTGTGTTAGACTCTGAAAAAACCAAGGTACTTATAGATGGTGAAGATTGGATTATAATCATGCTTGCAAGTGTGTGTACAGATGGAATATATTTTTTTAGTGCCATCACATGCCAAACGTGGAATATATCAAAAACATTCGTTAGAATGATGAAATGGACTTTTTATATAATTAATTGATGTCATCGATCCACTATTGTATATTAAATTGTAAGTAGCAATAGTGTTATTATTTTTTCACTTGGGAGTTCTTTTGACACGCATTATAAATGTTTATTTCTTATCCGACGGCTATGAGATTCTTATAATTTTAATTTATTTTTAAATTTTGTTCTTATCTTTTTAGAGTTAATTTCAGAATACGTTTTTCTTCGATCTTAAATGTTATAAGTTATGGCGATGACTAAAATACTCACAGAAGAATGGTGGATAATTTACCTCAACCAATGAACATTCATCTTTTTAGATGGTATTCATGAACTATCTGGATCCCACCAATAAATTGTTCATTTTCATTGGTTAGTGGGTAAATTACCCACCATTTTTTAAAGGTAATTTAGAAAAAAATCATAAGTTATAAGTTATAATTTATGACAAGTGTTATTCTCGGCTAAAGTTATTTTTACGATTGGTTCCATCAGCTTAGATAAATTGGTATGGATATTGTATAATATAGATTAAGATTATGGTTTGAACTCCGAATATTCCATTTAATTTTTATCTATTAGATGTTGACAAAACAAAAATATTATCTCGAATGACTCACAAAATAATTTAACATGGGTTGACCAATTAAATTAGTTATTGGGCTCAAAACACGTTGAGTATATATAAGCTTAATATGTTTTCTTTTTTTAAGAAAAAGTAAGCTAATGTTATCTCGGGTTTCACTTGGATAACATTACTTTGACTCTTTCTGGTCTTACTTTATATCATTCTATTTACTAAATTTTTTACAATGATATTAAAATTGCCCTCTCGTAAATTTTTAAAAACCTCCTTTTCATGATCATTCTAAACCATCATTATCTACAAATCATCATAGATGTCCAACCAAAATCGAAGATTGTATCAACATTTTTTTTATTGATCAGTACTCTATTATAAAGATTAATGAATTTCATTATCGAAGAGTTTCTATTTATCTCTTGTTCGTTGTGTTTTTCTTGTTTTGGTATGAAAACTGCCTGTGTGAGCTGACATATAAGGTAGACGTGAATTTAGATTCAAGTAGGTATATTTGGGTAGAGTAAACTAACGTGACGTTATTTAAGATAACAGATCAATTATTAAGGAAAACATAATTTGATTTTACGTAGACACTAGCTATTACTCACTATTAGGGGTGGGAATAGGTCAGGCCGCCCGTCAGGGGACTATAGTTCGACCTACTAAAAGTTCGGCTCGGCCTAACTCGTTTAATAAATGGGTCAAGCTTGAGTTTTTTAAAAAGCCTATTAATTTATATAGGCTGAGCTTATGCTTATAAAAAAGTCTATCAAGCCTATCAGGCTGACCCGTTTATGAGTATATTACATTTTTCCACATTTATTATTATTTATATTTATATACATCAAAAAGAATTATTGATCCTTCAAATTATCATACCACAATTATTATTATATCGGTTTTTTCTTTTTTGTATTTAGGATACAATACAACTCTTGGTATTTCCCTCATATATCATATGAACTTCAAGGCAAGAGTTACTCACACCAATAACCAATCACCAAAAATTAAAAGATAACACATGGTCCATACAACCCAAAACAATTCAATTTCAATGACTAATGAGTTACAATTACAAATATGGGATTAAATGACTCTATATTAAATCCATCTATAATGTTTATCTCTATATTAAGTAAGTTGAAAGGGAAAATTTTTGATGAACAAACTCTGTTTGAAATTCGTAACATAAACTAAACTTTTAGACAGGCTAATAGGCCAGGCCAAACTTTTAAAAAGGTCAGGCCAAGCTTAAAATAAAACCTTTGACAGGTAAAAGGTCAAGGCTTAGGCCTTAGTTTTTTTCAACTAGGCATAGCCTATTTAAGCAAAGCCCGGCTCGGCCCGACTCATTCCCACCCCTACTCACTATGAGAGGTTTGTGTAAATTCAATTTACGTGTGTACAATACTCACTATGAGGTTAGTGTGAATTCAGTTTATTTGTGTACAATTACTCACTGTGAGATGTTAGTGTAAATTCAGTTTACGTATGTATATGAGAGGTTAGTATAAATTTAGTTTACGTATGTACAATTACCCACTATGAGAGGTTAATGTAAATTAAGTTTATGTATATACAACTTAAGTAGAGTGCGCGTGAACAAATTTATACATACACATATATAAACTTAGTTTACTTAGCATATGTAAATTCAATTTACATTAACTACATAAACTGAGTTTACATAGTTTAAAAAACTATTATCTTTCTCTCAATTTCACATTTTTCTATTCTATTTTTCAATCAATTTTACATATATTTTTTCCTCTCCCGTAAATGGACCTTGAAGAAGAAGAAAATGTTGACGCGGTTATGAATGACGTGAAATTTTGATTGTGAGTATCTAAAGTCTGAACTGTCTGCTAAAGTTCTACACAATTCTTTCAAATATGGGTGTATGGATGTTCCTAATTTTTTTAGTTATAATTTAGATTAATATTTATATTAAATTGTGTCAGAAATGATATTTCGACACACAAATTTGACAGCAATTTTGATTGTAAACACCTTTTAATATATGTGGTTAATTATGCTCAGTGGATGGATAAGAATATAACAAGATGTCAACTCATTAACCACCGACAGCTGAGTTTAATTAACCATGAATTTCAAGTGTTCGAATATGCATGACATCCATTATAACATTCCAAATAATGTTTAACTGTGTGATATCTATTAACCATAACTCACGGTGTATATATACACCTAAAGATAGAATCAATTAAATCGATAAGTAGAGGTTGAAAGAAAAAACAATGACATGTATCTTGGCTTTCTTCACTGTGTTTTTGTTAAGTCAAAGGAGAATGAACTCAACAAAACATTTAGCATGGCCGAAGTTACTATGGTCGTATGAATAAATATCAGCAAAACATATACTATTTTGAATTTCATACATTACTCACACCATTGATCAAATAAAGCTATTCATGTGATTTTGGTGTTTGAAGTGTTGGAAAACCCAAAAATCCCAAATGCAGAAAACGAAAAAAAAAAGCATTGCTTTCTTTCTCAAATGGAACTCAAAACACAATTGAAATAGAAAAACCGGCAATTGTTAAACATAAAGCTATGACGAGGTACATGTGAGTGCGGAAAGAGATGAAAAATGGAAAATTTACGTGATTGGATGTTATTGAAGAGTATGTGAGTGGAAAGAGACAAGGTGATTAAGGCGTACGCAAGTTTGAGAGATGAATACGTGAAAGCAACTACGACTTTCAAAAGCGGCGCGAGTGATTGTGGATGATAAATATGTGAACTAAGTTTTCGGGTTTGAATGATTAAGTGAGACTGCGATGAAAGGGTTTTGAATTAAATTGAAATTTTTATTTCAGTTAAAGGGTATATTGGTCATTATGGTGTAATTTGGGTTTTTTGGGGTGTGAGTAGTATATGTTCATTAATCATTACTTTTGGTGACATTATTCATTAGTGTATTTTAGATTTTTTTGAAGAATAGTTGATGAATGATTAAAATAAATTATTTAGATAAGAGAGAATGGATAGAAACAATGTCATCTAAAGTCAATGTCACCCAAATGCAATCCACGCAATTGTGCTCTTAGTTACTCAATCGTGAAATTTTCATGATCGACTGTTTTTGCAATATATATCATTTCTCGTAATTTATTTGCTTGTCACGTATTTCCTTTCCTTCATGGCAAAAAAAATATCCATTAAAATGAGTCATGTAGAATTTAAAATTTGAACTTCAAGTAAACGTATTATAATATCTCAATCAACTGCACTATATTTACGACCACAAAAATAAATTAGAACACATGGAGATGCGGTGGATCGAACCTGAACCTTTTCAAAAATATGTTACATCTTTTAATAGATATTTGAACTTTGGTTTAATTTAATATATTATAAGACATTATTAGTTCCTTTGCTATAAAAAAAAACACTATTAGTCTATTAGTTCCCTAAAAGAAAAGACATTGTTAGATAGTTCTCGTGAGGTTAACTCAGTTGATACGAATAATGCATAATATACGTAAGGTCTTCGGTTCAAACCTTGACTATAAAAAAAAATCTCAATCGACAATTAAATATAAATGAGTGATACGTTGATGTTATTTAATTGGATGAGTTTTTTACTTTTTGAGGTGTGATTCGATTAGTTATCCCATCTAATCATGATTTAACTATACTTTTAATTAAGGTCGTAGCTTTGTTTAGTTTTCTTGACCATTTGCCAAAAACCCTGGTAAACGTTTTTTTTTTTTATAAATAAAAAACTCTGATAAAAGTTAAAACACTAGATAGTGCTTAAAGGTGGAAGTACATACGTTATCTAAAATAACACGAAATATATTCATATTACAATGTACTCCTACTTGTTTGACCAATTATTATTTCAACTTTGAAGGTTATTGCTGACAGGGAGATGTGGTGCATTGTACATAAGTAATTAATTTGGACATTAATCAAATTTATTTATCTGAAATAAAAAGAAAAGTTGTACTAATTTATTTTTATTTAAGAAAAAACCATAACCAAAATTTAAGAGGAAACAATAATGTATTTATAGTTTCACTAAAAAAAGAAGTTATTTATAGTTCATCATATGTCCGTGTTGATAAATAAATCTAAAAATAAAATTGTTTGTGTATCATGCATGTATCACTTTTGCATGTTAAGCAATGACCTTATTTAAATTGTCACGTAACATAAAGATGAAATAACTATTTTTTATCATGTAGATCAATATTTGAAGATAAAGATTTGAAGAAAATGTCAAAAAGCCAACGCCATCAATAACGACGTATCTCTGACGATGCTAACAAGATCCAATGATTATAGGTTCGTTGAAAACATGACTAATAGGATTTTTAGAAGTTACAAATACATTAATTTGTGAGTGTGCTATATAGAAGCTCTTTTACGGCTAAAAAGTATCCGGAAGGAAAGAAATAATAGAATATTTTGGGGTAAAGAGAACACAATTCTCAAACTATTGGAAAACATAAAATTTCTTTCCTTTTGATGGTATAAAGTAAAATTTGCTACTTTCCTTTACCAGTTTTATGATTGGTGTCAAAGCCCTTTGTTATGTTTGGGTGGTACTTAACTGTTGTTATTTTTTCTATTTGAACTTTCATTGTAAACTTTGGTCTGTCCTATCTGGTACATCTTGTGCTGGAGGGACAATTTATGGTTGTTAATATATCTCATTTTGATTTCTTAAAATAAAAAACTGTATAAGGGTATAAAGTATGGATAATCATAGAAAACAAATTACTACATAACTGTATACAGGTATAAATTATAATCGTAGAAAACAAATTGTGTTTCAAACAAAGTGGCTCCTAACTAACGCCCAATAAAGAAAAACAATGATTAGTGATTTTTTTTCCTTCCACCCTCACGTATAAGACATTATTCATTTGTTCATATTTAAAATCTAAACGTGTAAAAAGGGGTTTTCGTTTAAACTTTTGTTACATGTTTTGATTCTAAAATTCGAATAAATGATGGATTTTTGAGAAGTGTGGAAGTGAAAAATAAAAATAAAAATTCATGAAAAATTATTGGGAGAACTAAAACTTTTTCCACTCCTAATGCCTCTAAACTGCTATGATGTTGTTTTGAAATTTTACTCATGTTTGGATTCTATAATCTGAATCCAAAAAACACGTTAAGGATTTTAGAATCCAAACCATGCTAATATACCAATCGAACTAGACTTTTCCACTCATTTCTCCATTTGTATTCTTAAATCCTTAACATTTGAATTTTGTTTTTTCTTTAGAACTAGTGCCATTTAGGTTTTAGAATCTAAAATATGTTCAACAACATTTTGAATTCTAAAATCCAAAAAGTGTTCACGGATGCATAATTGTAATTTATACATGATTTTGTTAATGTTCTAGATATGGAGTATGGACAGAAACTCTGATCGTGTTAGGGGTGACAAAATGTTGATGACTGCCTCTGCTAGATAGGAACACCAGATGAAGTGCAATGCCACAAAAGGTAAACTAGTTCACTTGCCACAACCAGTGCAAGTTTCTAAACTTGAGCATGAGCCTATTTATGAGCCACAATCTTAGACGGAGAAGAAGGAGGTAGAGCATGATGAGATACCATCACAGTAGCATATGGAGTCATATCATGGTGGTCCGTCTGACATGTCAATCCTATCACCATATGCAGACCACGTGGCCAGACACATATGAGATGGAGATGTACGATATGTCCATCATTTTTAGTATAATCGATCTTATTAGCTTACGTTGCTTCTAATTTATTTATTTTTCCTAGTTCCATAACACACTGAAATGTGTCAACAACGGGAAAGATCCTTAAATTGAATACTACATATGAGAATTGGTTCACGAATGTCATGAATGCTAGTGGACTGGATTACCTTTCTATTACATGCCACGTCTTGATTTACCATGGCCTCTTCCCAATCTTTTCTAATATGTGGTCCTCAAAGACACCAACTTCCATCTCTCGTCTTGATTTTTCCTTTATTTAAGTATCCTTTGAATGTTTGGATGACCTAGTTCCCTTACATTTGTGTCTTTATAGGTGTTTACAAATTTAATTAGCTTTTGATATTAGTTTATCATTAGGAACCATTTATGTTTGCTAGTGTTTGGTTGAATGTACATGTTATGTTATGCATTTTGCTGAAAATGAGACTAATGTAGCAACGCTCGAACCAAAGCTTAAGCTTCGCCGATCAAGGGCGGATCCAGTGTGTTGTGAGGGTGTGCACCTGCACACTCTGGACTTTTAAATATTGCATCTTTAACCTTTTGCACTTTGCACACCCTGGATTTTTTACTTTGCACCTTAACCCTTTAGATTTTGCATTGAGACCCCAAATAGAGATCAACTTTTCAGAACTTTTCAGATTTGAACAGACAAATGCTGTCTCACGCGCCTGTGTTAACTTTGTCTTGCACCTTTTCACATTTATTTATTTAGTAAAGTGATATGATACCAACAAAATGAAGATAGATGAGGATTGAACCATGTTCAATTTTAGTTGTCAAACAAGAGCACCACCACTAGGCCAGACAATATCTTATGTTAATATCTCACAAATATAGTATATATTTAATGAAACCATTTGTATTTCACTCCTTTTTTTGTTTTCTTTTTTGAGAGGGTTCCTTTGTTATTTTATTCCTCGTTCATTCTTTTTCCCCGTTCAATAAGAAAGTAAAATTATTATAAATGATATTTATCTTTAAAATTTTAACTTTCAGGAGCTAAATACAAACTTTATAATGTTAAAAAAAATCATGGAATATGTAAAAAAATGACGTGTTTATTTACAATAAAAATTGGGTCAAATAGACGAAAATCACATACATTAAGTTTACAGAATTGGTAAATCGTAAGTTCGAACATGCACTTCAACACATAAAATAAAGATACATCTATCAATTGAGTTGTATTTAGAAGACACTTTATTTCTTTTGAAGGGAAGACAAAATTTAGTGGTTTAAATAAATGGTAAACTAAGAAAAAAAAATTATATTTATATATTATAATAATTAATAAATACGTTAAAAGTTGGCACCCCTGATCTAGGGTCCTGAGTACGCCATTGTCGCGTACTACCAAGATGGTTAAGTGTTAGTGTACACAAACGTGTCTAGCATGGTTGATGGCGTGTCGGTGAAGTTTATGGCATCTCAAATGATTCCCAATACAATGTAAGGCTAGTTCTTTGACTTAGGTTTTTCTTGTGATAGTTTTCTTGTCCGGGTAATGTCATCGTTATCATCATCATTAAGCAACAAATTGGAAATCAATTAGAAGTTATAGTATCATATTATTTCGAATTTTTCTAATTTCATTCCATGAGTGTTTGGTTATATCCCAAGTTGACAAAAATACCACTAATTAATTCTTATTCAAATTTTCAATCATTACCCCATTTATAATCTCTTTTCATGTTTCTCTCCTCTTTCTTCCTCTCTCCCTCTTTCTTTTCTCCATCTCCATATCATTCTTTTTTATCTTCCTTTCATGTTTTTTAATTAGAACTCATTTTTTCAACAATTTCCGATGTTCCATTTCTATTTTCTAAAAAAAAAAAAAATCGTCAAAGTGTTAGGGTGCACATGAATTCCATTTCTATTTTCTGACGGTGAACTTCATTCATGTATCTTCAATTTTCATATATTTGGACGTACTTTAATTTAGAGCACCGGACATATTTGACTAATTTGAGTGTACTTTAATTTAGAGCACCGGACGTGATACATATGTGAATCAAGAGGAGACTATGTGATGTACGAGGGTTTCTTTAATAATTCTATAATATTTTTATTTTAGCCAAATCTTAATAATTTTTGTTTTATTTTCTATTTTAGATGTTCGACCCATTAGGGTTTTGTTAACAGTTGTAGTCTAAGAGACAACTTTTATTTGTTCAATAATGTTTCAGAGAGTTTTCTTAATTTCTGGTGGATTCCAGAATCCTATTTTCACAAGTTTGTCGTTTGCAAACTTGTTTCTTTTCAATCTAGATTTAGTGTTTGCTAGCCTACGCTTCCGACTACGTCAGTTGGTATCAGAACAGGTTTCTCCTGTTCTTTTTCTAATGTGATCGGTCATGGGAGATCAACCAGTTACTAGGGCAGAATTTGATGATTTAACTGCGGTCGTCAAAACTTTGTCAGGTCATATGGTGGCGTTGACAATTAAGATTGACAACATGAAAAACAGATCGGGAGATGTGGACCAATTAGAGTTCCACATGTTGGAACAATCGAATTACTGACTCAATTCATACTCTTGGAGATGTTGTTTCAATGCCTTCCTTGCCTTATAACATTAGTTCTTCAAAGCCCCTAGTGATGTTTATCAGTGATGATACTGGAACCATCATTAATTATTCAGAAGAGAAAAAAAGGGAAATGAATTAGGGTAGAAAAGCGAATTGTGAATTTATAAGAATCATCATTAATTATTCAGAAGAGAAAAAAAAGAAGATAAATGCAGCCTTGTGAGCTTAACCTAGTTCGTAGAAACATTGTATAATATATGCATGGATTGGAGTACGAAAGTTGGACATCTCACTTATTCACCATAAAAAGGTGAGTTTTTAGCCGCTAAAGTATTTGACAAAAAAAAAAGGATAAATCTAAGAGTAATATTCCAAATCAAATTTTTGAGAGATGTGAAGAGTAAGATTAGAGGATAAAAACGTAGGATTTGTAAAGTTAATATGAGAAGGACTATTTAGGTATTATGAAAAAATATTAATAAATGAGTGTAACCGTACGTTTCGGGGGTGTAATTAGGAAAAATCTTTTATATCAAAATATATAGACGCCTTAGTTTTTATTTATAGGTTCTTGATATTTAAGAGTCCCCACCTAAAACACACTGGAACCATCATTAATTATTCAGAAGAGAAAAAAAGGGAAATGAATTAGGGTAGAAAAGCGAATTGTGAATTTATAAGAATCATCATTAATTATTCAGAAGAGAAAAAAAAGAAGATAAATGCAGCCTTGTGAGCTTAACCTAGTTCGTAGAAACATTGTATAATATATGCATGGATTGGAGTACGAAAGTTGGACATCTCACTTATTCACCATAAAAAGGTGAGTTTTTAGCCGCTAAAGTATTTGACAAAAAAAAAAGGATAAATCTAAGAGTAATATTCCAAATCAAATTTTTGAGAGATGTGAAGAGTAAGATTAGAGGATAAAAACGTAGAATTTGTAAAGTTAATATGAGAAGGACTATTTAGGTATTATGAAAAAATATTAATAAATGAGTGTAACCGTACGTTTCGGGGGTGTAATTAGGAAAAATCTTTTATATCAAAATATATAGACGCCTTAGTTTTTATTTATAGGTTCTTGATATTTAAGAGTCCCCACCTAAAACACAAAATGTATTTGTCAATAAAAAATAGTATCCCCGACCCCTGCATATAATATGTAATATCTCTATCAATTAAATTAAACTCATGGAGATAACACAGAGTGTATTTATAAAAGGAGAAATGATATTTGTACGTTATTTTGAGACAATTTTTTAGCTCAGACTTATATAATGTTCTTAATCTCTCTCTTTATTTTCCTCTCACCATTGTTTTTGACCAATAAAAAGAAAGAAAATAAAGTTTGTCACCAAAAAGTTTTACAAAACTCTTATAAAGACTTTACATTGTGTGTAAGTAAATTAATTGATTTTTTATGTTGCAATCAAAATATACTTTTCGTCTCTCCATTTCTTTGTTTAGAGAAAAAGACCTGTAACATTTCATTACTTAAAAGATGTTTAATACAATGTGTTATATCAACCACAGTTTAGAAACTAGTTGATAATAGATTGCCTTTGCTAATTAGCGAGCCGTCTCATTTACTTGTCTCCATACAAATTTAACATTAGAGTTTTCGTAAAATTGTGCAAAAAGAGTGTTTTACAATTTTGAATTACTACTCCAAATTCAGTAACATTCTGTCTAGGGGATGAAAAAACTATCTACTACTCTGTTAGCATCAAGCTCAAAATATATGGGTCATAATCCTAGTTCATGAACACGTTTTAAAGCTGATAAAAATTCAAGAACTTCTCCAATATAAACTAAATAAAGTGGTGTGAACCATTCAATCTTACCAATCACAAAAGCACATGTTTCGTCTCCTCTTATACAGGTGTCAATTCCAACTTTGTTGGTATGTTTAGAAAATGATGCATCTATATTGTAATTAAATCTACCTTCCTTTGGTTTAGCCTATTTCAAACTGCATGTTGATCGTTGCGTATTTGACCGTAGTCTGCCGAGTAATACGGGCCATTTTCCAATCATGTAACATAGTTTTTGCTCGAACAAACACAAAGGATTGAGCGTCAAACCACATAACTCTAAATCTTATTATTTTTTTTGTTTCCAAATGGAGAACTTATACGGTACACCCACAAATTCAGGTGTACCGGTATTCCAACTTCAAAAATCTTTAAATTAACTATTATTTTAATGGAATAAAGAGCTATTTGTTGATATTTATATTTTAGGAAATGTCATTTCATAAGAAAAAGTATCATTTCATTGTTTATAAAAGTCATACTAATTTTTTTAAAATTTTATTATAAAAAATAATTAAAATGAGTATTAAAAATTCAGAAATTTTTTATTTTATTTCGTTGACGTTTTTGATAAATAAGATTTAATTATAGGTGATAGAAAACAATTTTTCTCTTTTAAAAATAACACATTTAACTATTAATTTATTGATTTGGTGTACCAATACACTCAAATTTTTAAGTGTACCATAGAATTTGCCTTCCAAATGCTTCATATCTCATTATCTCCCCATTTGTTTAGGATTTCTATGGTTGAAGTGCAAAATCAACTATTTTGGTACGACTGCTATTTGAACCAACAACGAAATTAGTTATTATTTGATAAAAACAATTTAATATCATTTAAAAATTGCAATGGCTATCATGTAATATTCTTTACCGAAAATCTCAAAAAAAAAACATTTAAAACTTTCATTTTGTCAAAAACAACCATTTAAAAGTTTCATAGTTTGTTTTAATAATAATGAATGTTAAATATTTTATAATTGAAAATTAGCATAATACATCGATGCTCATAGACAATGAAGGAATTCTTTTTATGTACTGATGATGATGACTCTTAAACTACATGGATTTACAAGTAGCTTTTGTTGATTCACAAAATTGATTATTAATTTATTTAAGTTTAAAAACATTTTTGTAGCCAAACCCTTCAATTCGAAGTAAAGAAATTGAAGACAGGGATATGAAAAAAAAAAAAAAAAAGAAGCACTCTTCAATGATGTACATTAGAAGATGCTAGTTTATAAAGAATATTCCAACCAAATAAGTGAGTTCATGTGGTTAATGATTTTTTTTTTTTTTAGGGAAGAATTGTTTAGGAGAATCCGACTTTGTTTTATTAGTGATCACTCTACCAAAATAATTTTTAGTAAGACTTTAAACACCTATCGACAAAAAATATTATTATTTGAAACCACTTCATTATAAATATAAGGTTAAAGTTTTGAATTTCTTCCGTCAAACAAATGCATTTGTAATCTACTCCAGATAAGCTTTGAAGAGGCATGCTATGCTGATGTAAACATTCAATTGTCAAATTTCAGAAACAGAACAAGAAGTGCAAGTTAGAAGTTCATCAATGCAAGTTTATATATAAAAAATTGGTTTAATAGCAGTTTTTGTCCCCTAACTTTCACGAAGTTGCGATTTTGGCTCCTTAAAAAGAAAAAAAAACTACAAAACATTTCCCCTAAGTTTTGCAACTGTAGCACTTTTGGCCCCTAAGGCAAAAATAAAAATAAAAAAATAACACGTGGCACCTCACTTAGGTTGCCACGTCAGCGTAGACCGAGTTAAAATTGATTTTGTAATTTTTTTTTGTTAGGAGGCCAAAATCGCAACTTTGGAAAAGTTAGAGGTTAAAACTAATATTAAGCCTAAATTTTTTATTCAATGATAAATATTTCAGACACTTTAAACTGATCATATCATATATCATATAGTTACGCACTTGAAACTTCCTATAATCTTTAATAACAAAAACCAGTATAATATGTTATGTTACATCTTATAAGAGGCTTGTACAATTATTGAGTCAAACAACAATTTTTTTTCAATTTGGATTACCTTATGCAGCAAAACTCTATTTTCTTTTTAAGTTTTCTTTTTTCTTCGAGGAATGTTTTTTTTATGTCAATTGACATAGAATCATCTCTTTGTATCTTTTTTTTCTTCTTCTTTTCTTTAAATCTAAGTAAGTGATTTCTCCATATATCAAATTTCTTGTGTTTTATAATGGTTTCCTCGTTTAAGTGTGATGTTGTGTTGTTCGTTGTTTTGTACTGCGTTCTTTTATTTTATATTTTGTTGCAGTGTTTATTTGGTTTATATTGAAAGATCGGCATCAGTCAATTACAAAATTAATCAATGATTTTAGCGTCACGTTGTAGATCCGGAAACATGATATTTCGACGACTTAAACTTTATCATATTATTTGTATGTATTTTGTCATTGTATACTATTAACTTGGATGATATGATTTTGTACGTAGATTCACTCTTAATATTTTTAACGATATTTAACATATATTGTATTTAATGTACTTTATTAATTTAAATGAATAAATATCATTTTATTTTTGTAAAAAGAAAATATGCGAGTTCACATTAATTATACCTAGACAAGAACCATGCCCTTTTTATTAGAAAGCACAAATGCAGAACATAAGGAAAACACACACATTTTCAAATAGATCTTACAATTACATGAGCCTTGGCCAATAGCCAAATTGTACTATCAACACCTTGATCTGCAGGCAAGATGACTTTGCTTTTGGTACCATTTTGAATCCCATTTGAGTGTGGTAAACTTATATCAATCGCTGCAGGCAAGATCATGTAAGCCTTTGCATTCGTGTTGATCCTTTCCAAATAAGGCATGACCACATCATGGTAACGTAAGATAAATAATCTCTTATATTAAGTGGCTGTTCCACAAATTTAATTTTAATCACTTGGTTTATAGTTTTGATTGATTCACAAATCACAAGCCAATGACTTTTAAGTTAGAAATATGTATAGTCACGACCGGCCAAAAGTTAAGGCTATTAAAACCCTCGCTTTAGGCCTACCAATAAAAGAATTATTTTTTATTATATTTTAAAGGCAAAAAGACCTCTTATACCGACGAAAAATACCTAAAATATCAAAACTTATTTTAAACCTCGCTTATTTTTTAAAAGATTATTGAACCGGCCCGGCCTGGTGTACAGTATTACCTCTTCTAATGTGAGCCCACCTAGGTTAATATTACAGTACTTGTTATATCCCCATATATTGTGGTATCTAGCTAGCATGATTTTAATCCGTATGTAAGGAAGTCTGATGACTTTAAGTGACCAAAAATTTCATCTCTTGGAACATAAATCGCACCAGCTTTCTCACTCTTAGGATCTGTTGGGAATAAAAAGTTCTTGTAGAATAATCATATAAACAAATAAGACACCAAAACCATCCAAATATCAATACAATGTCACTACATCAAACCACAAATAATCAAGATTAATACATAATAAACATGTAGCTTTTTTTACCAAATCAGTTATACATAGTAAATCCATCAATTCTAGCTCATATGGTGTGACAACATCGACCCTTGAATCATAGAAAAAATAATCATGGACAAGTTAGCCCAATATCCAATTAATTAGTCAAATCATGAAGGATTGAAACTCATTGTAATCTACACTAATTAGATTAGTGCTTTGTAGGTCCACATGTTGATGTGAAACCCTCCAGATTTATCAGATGGTATCTTCATATGAAGTACTTATTTGCTCTTTTTGTTTATCGGAAGATATCTTTTGATGATGTAAGTATTTTGACTGTCTTGAGCAACACAAGAACAAAAAGAGCAAACATCCAATAACTAGCTGTGTTGTTCTTAATAGAATTCAACAAGTAATGATCGCCAATGGGTAGATCCGTTAACACAGGGCTTCCAAAGATGAATGAAGGTGTTGTGCATGTTGTCACGATTGGATCTCAACTAGTTATTGAAGAAACTTTTTCTACTATCACATTTCAAAATATGATACATGTTTCCAACTTCCAAAAGATTATTTTGAATGGCATGTTTTATCAGGAAATATAATTTCAGCAAGTACAAAATTCCCATATTTTTTCCCTAATGTGATGTTAGAGGGTGTAAAAAGATCTTATAAAAAAAAGATTAGTCTCTGCACTTTCACTAAATTTTGGCATTGGTCCCTGCACTTCTTTTTGTTTGGCTTTAGTGCCTGCACTTTATAAAAAAATTGGTATTGGTCCCTCCATTAACTTTCCGTTAAAAAAAAAAAAAAACTAACGGAGTGTCACGTGGTCCAATCATTTTACGACATGTGGCACATTAAAAAACAAAAATTCAGAATTAAAATAAATTAAATAAAATAATTGATTTATAATTAGCATTCTTCTTATTCAAAATTAATTAAAAAAACAAAATCCTCTACAGAGAGGTATTAACGAGACATCACCACTACCATCAATGGTTAACACCATATCCGTTCTTCTTCTTCACCCATCTCCATCAACACTCAACTCTAATTTCACCTTTTTTTTTTAATTCATAATCCATCAACACCAACTCCAATATCATCAGATTTAACATATAGTTGGCATGAAAATTCATCATAAATTGAAACAAAACATAAATTAAACCATTTAACAGAATAGAAACAAACAGAAGTTGAAATAGCATAATCAGAAAAGTTACAGAATAAAATAGAAATTGAACCATTAAACAACAAATTGGTGATAGAATGGCAAATCAAAACAAAAAACAAAGGTGGTATCACGGCCAAGATCGAAATCGCAGACAATAACGAAATGGAAACAAGAACGAAACTTGAATCGCAATGTTAGATCAAGTTGAATAAGAAATCCATTTCTTCCCCTTTCTCAAAGGTCGCCTTTTTCATTGGCTCTAATATTCTCTTTTTAATTTTCAATTTCTATTTCTAATGAAATAATGATAATACTAGTTAACAATCAATTATTTTATTTTAATTCTGAATTTTTATTTTTTAGTGCGCCACGTGTCGTAAAATGATTGGACCACGTGACACTCCGTTAGTTTTTTTTTTCAACGGAAAGTTAACGAAGGGACCAATATCGAATTTTTTATAAACTGCAGGGACTAAAGCCAAACAAAAAAAGTGTAGGGACCAATGCTAAAATTGGATGAAAGTGCAGGGACTAATCACACATTTAAGCCTAAAAAAGAGGGTGTGAAAAGTTGTTTCCTTCCGATAGATACCCAGTTTGGGCCTTAACTCAACAAATTGGATGAATTAGAATTCATTAGAGGGAATTACTTTTCCCACCCTATGTAGTTCTCGTGCGTCCTATTTTTTTTCTTTTAAAAATACCCTTGTTCACATTATGTTTTTCGAAATTGATTGTTAGTGATTTCCGGATTTTAAAATCCGGAATGATCTTTTTCCAGAATTTTTTTCATTTCAAGCTTTCAAATTTGTAAAATAAATGCAAATAAAAATATAAAACAGAAATAACATGATAAAAAGATAAAAACAACTCATTTTATTGATATATGAATAATACATTACAATAATGTCGAAACTTTTTAATCTTATTACATAAGAACCTAAAACTATTTCTAAGGGGAAGAGGGTAAGCCATCCTAGTGGCTCCAGCCACTAGTGGAGAGGTAAAAGGGGGGAGGAAAGAGGATGGAGGGGAAGAAGAAAGCAATGATGGCGATGACACATGGACCTCTAGGGAACAAGAGACCATGATGGTCAATCTCAGACCCAGACAAACCAACATGACACCCAGACAAACCCTTTCCCCGTTGACCGATAACATAACCACTGATGGATTTTCAAAGAGGCCTCTTTCTATGAAATACCAATGATGAAAACACATTGTTGTAGAAGGAAGAGGAGAAAAGAAGAAGAGGGTGAGAGAAATTGTCAGGAAATGAAGCCTATTTATAGGGAGGGAGGGTAAAAAAAAGGTGGGAAAATCATTAATTCAGTAAAAAAAAAAACGTGTAAAAACACATTTTTTGACTTGACCAACCTTTGAAAAACGTTTTCTGTGTGGTGCAGACCACCGACCAAAAGAGTCTGATGCAGTTCGGATTTTATAATCCGGATACCATCATGGTTTCCGGATTATATATCCCTAATAAATACGATCTTGGTGAAACAAAAGGAAACTTGGCACTTTTTGTAGGGTGAGGGTTGGTTTAGATTATATAATCCGTATTGCTTCAGCATTGGATTCTTTTGTGTGATCCACATTGCACTGACAATTTATGTGGTCCACAACGCCCAGATAACTTTATAAATAGGGGTCCTTGTTTTCATTACAAGTAAACTATACCAGAAAAAAAATCATGGAATTCCCTGGCTTTGATCCGAACACCAAGCTAGCGGCAGTCTACTACAACGGGGGAAAACAACCCCATCTATTTAGGATTCGCAACGGTGCCACCCCATCCGGCCTGAAGGATCAGCTGGATCAAATCAACTGTCAACTCAACCACAGAGACACGAGGATGGTGGTCAGTGTTGAATATCGATGTTCATTGTTCGACTCAGTCGGATCTCTTCGGTTTAGCCAGATGAAACTCACAAATGACAACGACGTGAGAACCATGTTCTATGTCTTTGGTCAGCACAATACTAGAGGACCGATCAAGTTGGACGCTTCGTTGGATAGATCTGCTGAACAAATTCTAAAAAGTTTGATCCGGCCCAGAAACTACAAGAGATCAGGGTCAGCTGGAGGGACCAGATGAAGAAATTAGATTAGGTGATCCGTGATAATGTGCATTATGTGTTAGTTATATGTTGTTGAATTAAGTTGTTGCAATATATTTTGAATAATATATATTATTTAAACTTTCATAATGTTTTAATTTACGTCAAAGATGTTCATTTAAACGTTAAAATAACAAAAGATATGCATTCTGGATTATGTAATCCGAACTTACATAGGGCGTAAGTGTAGTCCGGATTCCATAATCCGGAATCCTTCAACATATGATTCTTTTGTATGGACCACATTGCACTAAGAGTTTATGTGGTCCACCACATCCAATGACCTTTATAAATAAGTGTTATCCAATTTTTAGCTTCGATACCAGCAAAACACACAAACATAGGAAAACAATGCAAATTTTTGTCATTAAGTTGAGAGTCTATCTAATGCGGTCACAAATAGAGAACTCTCTATTTGACTGCATTATGCAGATCTTCAGTATGCTGTCAAAAATACAAACAAACACACCAAAGAGACCATGAATTTTTTTGTCATTGTGCTGAGGATCTTTGTCATGATGCCGCAAAATAGATTGTTCTTTATGTGACAAATAGATTGCTCTCTATGTGCCAGCATGACGAAGATCCTCATCATGATTTCAAAAATATATAGATACTCCTTGTTGCCTCCTTGATAGATAGATAACTTAAATATATCAAAAGGTTGATATGAGTTAGATTTTGCTGCCTTCCAGATGAATATGTCATTTGGCAAGACACCATGATCTAACTCAAAGAAATCTTCTTGAAACACCTTCCTAAAAGATTAATCTTTTATGTTATTATGGTTATTTTTAACTGTTTATTTGCCTTTTGTTGTTTTTATTTATGTTATGCACCTTTGTTTTGTTTTATTTATGTTATGTTGTTCAGATTTGATAATCTAGACAAAATTCATGTATTCTGAAATATAAAATCTGGAACTCCTCAGTTTATTTTGGACGGTGGCGTTTCACCAAAGGTTTGGACGGTTAGTGGAGTTTTAATACATTTTTGGACGGTTTTGAATGACAAACACATTTTCCTTGACTTCCAAATGACCTAGGACTTGATTTAGGCTATAAATAGGCTTGCATGTTCAACAAATTCCTTCATTCTTCACTTCATCTATTTTCTTTCATTTTCTTCAAATTTTTTAAGTTTTGTAGGAGTGTTTGTGGTGTCATGGTCATTGTTGACCGTTCATACGACCCCTGCAATTGCATTGCTGCTTATGCGAGGGTTATATAACGGCCAACAGAGACCCTTGACATCAAAGAAAGACACAAAAATTTCATATCGATTTTGTCCGAATTTTAAAATCCGGAAAGCACTAACAATCTGGTTCGAAAAAATAAAATCCGGACCAGGGGTATTTTTGGAATTTTGCAGGGTGTGTGAGAAGACAGCAGAGTGGGTACAGTAATACCCTTTGTTAGAGCTTCTTATGGGACTAATCTATTAGAGAGGGATGATAGTTATATGAAAATTTCTTTTCCCACTCTTCAATCTTTTCGCAAACTCTATTTCAGATTTTTAAATCCAAACAATAGAAGGTTTTTTAACGTGTTTTACATTATCGAAAATATAATTTAAAATAGGACGCGCGAAAAGTCAGTAAGGCGAGATAAGATATTCACTGGTTATATAAAGACATGGATATACCCATAATTATTCAATGATCTGGTTGTTTACTTATTCAATGATCTAACCGTTTAACAGTCAATACATAATAATTTGGATATAATGATTGGACTATTAATGATTTGTTTTTGTTTTTGTTGTTCCTAGATCATTAACAATCTCCTGGACTAATCTATTTGGACATAATAATTTTGGAATTTCGATTGGACCATTAACAATCTTCCGATAACTTCTTAAATCTATGTTCAGAAGTCGAGTCTCAATCTCAACCTTCTGGTTCTGATGATGATGAGAGTTGTACTCAACCTAAGTTTGATGATTATGATACTCTAATGATTTGAGCTGTTGGAGGAAGAAATGCAAATGGTAGAGTATATAGACTTGGTTATGATGGAATCATGCATGCTTGTGCTTCAATTTCTAAGTTGAATCATTATTCGAATTAAACAAATATTATTCGTGGTATAAGTGGAGAGGTTGAAGGACGATTGAGGAACAAGACTGCAAAACAGAAGCAAACAATCAAATCAATCAATCCTCGCTTGTCAAAATAAATTATTTTCCATATTTGCTCAACATGCAAATATAGATTTGGACGCAATGTATTTGGATAGCAATCCTTCTTATGGTAAATCTAGTCCTAGAACCAATCCTTATGATGGTACAAATAATAATGAGTGAAGTTGTTGACTTTTGGAACGAAGAACCTACTTTAATTTCAATTTGATATTTTGAAGACACTTCCAAATCAACTTTTATCTTTTGAGTAGATTGAGTAAAATTTGATGTTATTCACAAATACTTATGAGTAGATTGAGCGATGATAAGAAATCCAAAGTTTAAATTTCTTACTTTAATATTAAGTTGAAAGCGACGATGATTTAATTTTGTAACACAACAATAGTTTAAAAAAAATTAAATTGATTACAAATAATTTTTCAATTAGTTATTTTTAGGGAATTTTTTTTAATTAATTGTTTAGGTGATATGAAACAAAGGATATTGAAAGTGAAGTTTTCTTAATTTGATTAATATATATAGTCTGATCAATGAGTCTTAGACTACCCCGCGATTTGTTAATAGTCAACGAAGTACATACATTTTAGCATATATACAACAATTCCACAATGTCCAAATAGTATTGCAACATATAATGCGTCTTATACTACCCTGCGGAGTTCAAACAATATTGATTTGCGGATGTGTCTATAGAAGACTTGTTCGTGTGGACAAGTATAAGGAAAAAAAACTTTGAATGAATTGAGGGATGGAGATTGAGATGTAGATCATACACCTCGTCTCGCATAGTCTTCGATAAAAATTACAATAAAACTTTATAAATATATTTTAGAGATTTTTAATATGCGTTACTATGTTTTATGCACGATGTTTGTACTGTCGTTTAATAATGATTAATCTTCATTGATGAACTTGTGACACACAAGTAAGGTATTCATTCTTAACCAAATTTATAATAGGGGAGATTAAACCAACCTCTAACATAAGAGGTTGAAATTGTTTTTCACTTAAACTAACTCATCATTAATAATATGGATTATCTTCGTTAAAGTTAAAAAAACGTTGAGTAATAAAAAAAGGAAAATGCTAAGGATATAGCAAATACAATGCATCCAAAAAGAAAAGAACGTAGCAAGTACAAAGTACAGAATAAAATATTTCCCCCGAGTGGGAATGCATGCAAGCAAATAAAGTCAAGAGCGTGGTGTTGAAATTAACTCTACGCGCCGTTGAATATGGACGGGCGATGCTTCTTCGTTATTTTTCTCTCCTCGCCTAGCTGGAGTACATTATTTTACACAGGCGTGTAAAAGGTAGTTGTTTTTTCTTCAATTAAAAAAAAATAATTCAAGAATTAAGAAGCCATTCTATTTTTATTTTTATGTTATCGTGTAGTAGCTACAATAAATCTAAGAAATATCATCTCGATAATGCGACATAAATGATAGATATTTAAATCCGATTCAAAATTGTAAAAAAAGAAGAAAAAAAAACTTTGTGAAAACATATCAGTTGCTTCGAGGTGATTGATCCCCATAATATCAGTACAAATTATATTTTTGGCTTTTAAAATAAGCTTACTTAAAGAATTTATATAGTATTTGTAAGAATAACAAATTATTTTAAGAATTTCCATTCAAAAATAATTATTTTAAGTTTTTAATTTTTCATTATTTGTTGTTAGGTTTTTATATTGGATCTAATCATTATTACAAAATTTGTAAGGTGAAAGATGTTATCTTTATAAATTACCCCGTTTGGTCTTATTTATATGAGCATTTGAGTCAACAATTTATAAACTATCTCATTTGGTCTTATTTATGAGATCAACAAAAATTGATGTATGTAGTATAAATTTTGAACCGGATACAATAATTTTTATAGCTCAAACGTCTCTTATAAATAAGGTCAGAGGAAGTATAGTTAAATGATACAATCGATTTTATTAGCTCAAATGTCTCTTATAAATAAGGTCAGAGGAAGTATAGTCAAACCTAATCTATATTTAATGTGAGACTTTGGTTTCTCTTGGTATATCTCCTCACGCCCTACACTATTGGGTTTGATGGATAATCTGAATTGATAGACACTAACATTATAAGAGATTTTCATTATATATATTCTTACAAAATCAGCTTAAAAAATGAACAATGAAACTCTTAATAAACTTCAATAAGACCTTATCTTTATTTAGTGTGGAACTAATCGGTTTTTATTTCAATATTCACTCTTGGTTGTTGTTTTCTTATATATTTTAAGTAGGGGTGGGGTCGGGTTCGGGATAAAAAATGAACCGGATTGTTTTTATGTAAATCAAAATCCTGTTTCTTTAAAAAAAAATCCTGTTTCTATAATGTTATACATATGCACGTGTGGACCGTAGTTTCTTAGATGATGGCTAGAAAAGGCCGAAATGATTGTGATTTTTGCGTTTGTTTACGGTCCTTTTGACAAACGCGACTCTGACACGGCAATCACACACACATATATACTTCAAACAACCTACGACTTTTACACTTGTTATCCACACTCTTTCTGTCCTGTGTTTCTTTGGTTAACAACCTTAACATGGGTCTTTGCTTCACCTCACTCTCTCACCAATCACCACCCTCTTCCCTCAATATTCATAACATTTCAGGCAAGTCATCTTATCCGTCACACTCAATTTAGTCATGACAAAAAAGATAATATAACAGACAAGTTAGTCTCTCTAGTAAATGACTAATCTTTTTTTTTTTAGAGACTGAATTGGACCGTTGAAAAATTGTGACGTAAGAATTCAATTTTTGCACTTTTTTTTAGCTCAAAGCTCAAAATTTTAATTAATTAACTCTATTAATTACAGGGTTAAGGAGTAATAATGATGATAGTACAACTACAAAGGAAGAGTCATCATCATGTAATAAGAGTAAAGTTTGGGAGATTGGAAATAGTGAAAGTGATAGTAAAGGAGAAGGAAGCATAGAGATAAGTGGGAAGTTTCTAGAAATGCCAAATTTGAAGGTGTTTAGTTATGGAGATTTGAAGGCTGCCACAAAGAGTTTCAAGTCAGATGCATTACTTGGTGAAGGTGGTTTTGGTAAAGTGTATAAAGGTTGGTTAAATGCTGTGACACTGGCACCTGCAAAAGCTGGTTCTGGAATGATGGTTGCTATCAAGAAATTGAAACGTGATAGTGTCCAAGGTCTTCAAGAATGGCAGGTCAGTTCATTTTCATTTCCTTGAGGATACTTTGCACTATTCACAATCTTTAGAGTCAAATGTAGTGTATGATTGATTATTAATGATGAATATGTATAATCATGGTTTATATTGTTGTTGCGATCACGGTTATGTTGTGAAACTTTAGATCGCGACAAAATACGGTAAAATGTGACCTATGCGGTTGAAATTTCAATTGTGATATTGTTGCAGAATAAAAAAACTGTTATACATTGCAGTCACGGTCTCACAGTTGCGGACCACAATTTAAAACCATGTCTATAATAGAATGAAAATAAAAGCTTTGACTCAGTTAAATTTAAACCGTGGTTGCGTTGCGATCGTCAATATTATAGAGGATTGCAAACAATTGCCGTTGATGCGGCATCAATTGCTGTCCTTGATATTGCAGCTTAGATTGCAGTCACTGATTGTTTAAAACCATGCTAGAAATTCTAATTCAGCTACTGACTTAATTATTTTTTCTTTTGTTCATATGACAATTCAGTCAGAAATCAACTTTTTAGGAAGGATTTCTCACCCCAACTTGGTGAAGCTACTAGGTTACTGTAGGGACAATGATGAATTTCTCCTTGTGTACGAGTTCATGCCAAGGGGAAGCTTGGAGAATCATCTCTTTAGAAGTATGAACTTTGAGACAATATAAAGTGAATAAGAACAAAATTATTGTCTATGAATCTGAGTTTAATTTCAATTTTGTTTTCGTTTGTTTTAGGAAATACTAACATAGAGCCAATTTCTTGGAACACTCGACTCAAAATAGCTACTGATGCCGCTCGAGGGTTAGCTTTTTTGCACTCCTCAGATAAGCAAGTCATATATAGAGATTTCAAGGCTTCCAATATACTTCTTGATGGGGTTAGTTAATTTTTCTGTTGGTCTTATTATTTGATTTTTCTAGGTCTTTTTTTCTTTTTTTCTCTCTCTCAATCCATTAACGGTCAATTATATGTCTTCTACAGAATTACAATGCAAAAATTTCAGATTTTGGGTTGGCTAAATTTGGGCCATCTGGAGGAGATTCACATGTGACTACTAGGATCATGGGCACATATGGTTATGCTGCCCCAGAATACATGGCAACAGGTGATTATCTCTATATCTATATTTATATCTATACACACTGAATAGAAACTTTGTAATGATATATACTTGAAGTTGAGAATAATTGAACATGTCATATTATTCAACAGGTCATTTGTATGTGAAGAGTGATGTTTATGGATTTGGTGTAGTGCTGCTTGAAATGTTGACAGGGTTGCAAGCATTTGATTCAAAGAGGCCTGAAGGGCAGCAAAACCTAATTGAATGGATCAAGCCATCTCTCTCTGATAAAAGAAAGTTGAAAAGTAACAACATTGTGGATTACAGGTTAGAGGGACAATATACATCAAAGGCAGCGTTTGAAACAGCACACCTTATTCTTAAATGCCTTCAACCTGACCCTAAAAAACGTCCTTCAATGAAAGATGTTTTGGGGATATTGGAAGGCATAAAAGCTATAAAGCATAAAAGGAAAATATCCAAGAATCATTGTACTAAGTCTGCAACTATGGAAAATTTATAAAAAGCCAATTTGTCCATTTAAAAATTGAGGGTGAAGATTTTTTAATCAGTCAATTTCTAGCCATTTCTATGTTTTAGTTTATTTTGTTAGTTAGTTGGAGGAGAAATTATTTTAGTTTTCTTCATTGTTTGAGTTAGTCACATTTTTTGAAAGTGGAAAAATATTTTCTGTTGTAAGTAATGTCAATTCCTTTGTGAAAAAAAAATGTTACTTCCTGAAAGACCGATGTATTTTCTTATAGCTTGTACGTGACTTTATTTGACCATAAACTTTTGGGTTGTTGTGTGAGTCCTCGCAGTTTCGTCCTTTGTAAAAGGCACCTTATTGGACTTTGGAATGCAGGCGTTGTATATAAACTATAATTGACCTCGATTCTCAAGCAATATGAGACTTTAGAGTGCATCGGAATATTGAGAAAGATGAATACCAAATGAGTATAAGAAGATGACAGTGTGGCAGAAGCATTTAACCTTAACCGGGGTAATGGTGTTTTCAGAAGAAGCTTGTCGATTCTATAAAAATATATTTCTTTAGTAGGGTGTATCTTGAACAGCTCTTAGCATGTGTTTGGATGCAAGTTTGCCTCTTGATTTTCGTGCTCCCGAGGCATTTTGAACGTAAAAATTCAGAAGCCAGATGTGGCTGTGCCTGGGGTTCCAAACAAGCTATTAGATAAAATTGTAGAAGTATATCATGGTATAAGGAAGAGGGAGGTTTCATTTTGCAAAATACCAAATTTAATGTGATGTAAGATAGGAACTTGGAAGCAACAATTAGCAATGTCTAAAACGTGTATCTTCTTACTTTGAGATATAGAAGATAAGCTGATTCAAAGCTTATGAAAGTGGAAGAAAATATTCAGCATTTCAAAGGGGTGGGTGGGTGGATCAGGTACCTGAAGGATTGTTTGAGTGAGTTGGTCTGTGTGTGTATGTATGTATGTATGTATGTTTGTGACTATAGCCTACATCGGCTACCTCTTAATTGACAGTAGACTGCTCAAGCTATAAAATCAGTTCAATGTGACATATATTTATCAAACTATTCATTGCCTTATACTTAAAAGGAGAATGTTAATGAAATTGATTGTGAACTATAGTAAACGAAACCAAAAGAAATATTTTTGTACCAAATTTCTTTTAGGGTAATTCTTGACTGTGTTTACAACCAATTTGTTAGCGAGGTCCTATTTGACAAAACAATTTTTTTTGAGCTTATGAATTTTTTATCTTTCACATTTATCCTTCTAACATTTTAAAAAAAAATATATTTATCGTTGACCAATTAGTTAAAAGATTATCTTTTATGAATCAATTAATTTAAAGAAAAGTATGTATTTCATTGATGGTGTATCTCTTAAATGTCTTCTACATAAACATTTGAAGAAAAATGTTATTAACTACTTATATATAAATCATACACTAGACAAATATTTGGTTTTTTTAAGAGACAAATATTTGTTATTGATTAATTATTTAAAATATGGTGTTTTTCAAATCAAACAGCTAAAATATAAGCATGTAATTAGTATTGTTTCTTTTGAGTATCTTATAGATTGAATTTTGAAGAAAATTATTATACACCAATCATAATATAATATACAAACTATTCACGAGACACCAATGTAATTAGTATTGTTTCTTTTGAGTATCTTCTAGATTGTATATGAAAATATTTCGTTTTTTGGGGTGTATATAACAATGTTCACTGAAGGCCCCAAACATTGACATAATCAAAGGCTAGGTTAAAGCTTGTTAATGTTTTTGGCATGATTTGCTATATACCCCCGTATATCTCAAAGATTTTTTTATATAGACCCTGTAAAAAAAGTTGGTTGTTCTAAATAATATGCACAAAATTATTATCGAAGAAATTGGTGAATTTTTTGGGCCATTTGTTTATAATAAGAATACTGCTCTCCCCCTGCATCAAATACTCCTATGATGTAGCCATGCCGATTTTACCCCTACGCTAGTTAACTAGGGCATGTGTAAAACTTTGTGTTAGTTAACTAGCGCAGCATGAGTTAACTAGCGCGGCGTTAGTTAACTCACACCACGTCCTGTCTTAAACAAGGCAGAACACCTCAGTTCCTCATTTCTCATCTAAAATCTCAAAAATTCTCCAAAATCTCTCTCAAATCACCAAATCCAAAATTCCTTCAAGTTCAAATCAAACAACACTCCAATAACAAGTAAGTTTTCATAATCAAACACCATTAACCTTTTATGTTTATATGTTAGATTTTTCTCTTAAATTAGAATTTTTTTAGATTTAGGGTTTGTTTAAATTTTGATTTTGCTTGCAAGAAATGATACAATGTTACATGCAAATGACTTATGTTACTTAATTATGGTAAGATGTTTGCATGCTAATGTTGTAGTTATGAGTTTTAGGGTTTATGTATAATTTGCACTCCAAGTGTTTGATGAAATGTTTGAATGAGTTTTTCATTGATTGTTTTTAATTTCTTATTGTGTAGATTTGAAACAATGGCCGGGTGGATCGACGTTCATGCACAATTCAACGGCAGAGAACCTCAGAGGTTGAAGGTTCGGTGCCTTAGTGTAACGTTAAGAGGTCTCAAGGATCAGCTGAATGAATTCAACCAAGGAGTCAACCCCGGAGACACAAGGAGGGTGGAATATGTTCGGTATAAACATCCAACGCTCGACGATGGAAGAATATCTTTCATTTGGATGGAATTGACGAACGACGAAAACGTGACGACCATGTTTTGGGAGCACATCATGTTCCAGTGGATCGATATGCGAGCATTGTTGGTGAGATCAACTGAAGATATCATTAAAAGTCTGATTCGGCCAGAAGATCGTGATTAGGTGCCGGTCGTGATTAGGTAGGGAATACACCTTCCAACTACAACAATTGTCTTACTCTGGATGGGGCAATTCAAACTTGTTAAACGGCAGGACTCCAGCATTCATCCGGAAGTGCTTTTGTTCAATTCAAAAGGTTAAATTCTTGTTGCTTTCGTTTAAATGATGGTATTGAAGTGTCAAGGTCTGGACCTCATTCCGTTGGCACTTGGATACTATCATTTAAAACCAAGACCAACAAGAATTTAACCTTTTGAATGGAACAAAAGCACTTCTGGACGAATGATGGAGTCCTGCTGCTTATCAACTTTGAATTTTCCCCATTCAGAGGTAACACAATTATTGTAGTTTGAAGGTGCAACCCGAATGTATTATATAAGTCTGATTCCGCCAGAATATCGTTATTAGGTAGGGAATTGCACCTTCCAAATACAACAATTGTGTTACTCTAGATGAGGCAATTCAAACTTGTTAAACGCCAGGACTCCAACATTCGCCCGGAAGTGCTTTTGTTTCATTCGAAATGTTAAATTCTTGTTGGCTTTGTTTAAATGATGGTATTGAAGTGTCAAGGTCTGGACCTCATTCCATTGGCACTTGGATACTATCATTTAAAACCAAGACCAACGAGAATTTAACATTTTGACTGAAACAAAAGCACTTCTGGACGAATGTTGGAGTCCTGCTGCTTAGCAACTTTGAATTTGCACCATTCAGAGGTAACACAATTGTTGTAGTTGAAAGGTGCAATTCCGAATGTAATGTCATGTAATGATAGGCCATATTTAGGAACTTTATGTAATGTAATATAACTTTTATTCAAATTTATTTAATACGCAACTTTATTCGAATTTATTTATTACAATTCTTTATTCGAATTCATGCTAAGTTTAATTAGTCTTTATTCGAATTTATTTATTCAATATGCAAATAAATACAAAATTAGAAAATAAATTCGATGCAAATAAATTTGATACCATTAAATACAATATTTTTTTATTCAATACATAATCATAAACATAAAATAGATGCAAAAATAAATACAATTTTAAAACAAAATTAATAATATAACTCTGAGTGTAGTGATCAATGGATGCGGCAAATGAAAAGGTTAGTATTAATCACATAAGGTTAGTATTACCTCTCAAATCTTTGATTAGATTTTGTTGTATACAAAATTTTTGGACTCTCTTGTTTGAAAACCCTTATTTCATAAGCATGTTTTGGAAGAATTTTTTATGCAAGGATCATTCTGTTATATTGATACATCTTTCCCCCTATATAGTTCCTTTGGTGTCAATGGTATGTTTCAACCTACTTTTTATTCTCTTTCTGGTGAGAGGTTTGAGAATATGATCCAATTAGATTGGCCAAATCCATTTCGAGAGCAATTTTATTTTTCTGTTTGTGAGTCTAGTAGTGTTAATGGTATACTTTGTCTTGAAGATGCGGGGAGAGTTGATGATGACGAGTATTTTTGTATTGACGACAAACCACAAAGAGTTGTATTGTGGAACCCAACTACTAATCAATTCAAAGTCACTCCTCCCAGTCCTTTTGCGTTTGAATCTCCTTACTGGGGTCTCAAAGTAAGTCTTCATGGATTTGGTTATGACCAAGTTACATATGACTATAAAGTAATTCGACATGTAGCATTTTATCCCTTTGTAGAAGATAGCGATGAAATATGGAAAGATGAACGTCATTACCCCCCTTTATGGGAGATATATTGTCTAAAAAGTAACTATCGTAGAAAACTCAATATAGATATTGGAGAAATATGGAAAGATGGACGTCATTACCCCCCTTTATGGGAGATATATTGTCTAAAAAGTAACTATTGTAGAAAACTCAATATAGATATGCCAACAAAATATAATGATGGGTGTTCAAGTGTACACCGATGGAGTGTGTCACTGGTGGGGTGAAACTAAAACACATGATGAAGTTTATCTGATATCATTTAACTTGAGCAATGAGATATTTGTGAAAGCGTCCATACCTTCAAGCATAGATGGTATTGATTCTAGACCTGTGTTTAGACACTTAGTGTGCTCAATAGATCAATTGGATGGATTTTAAACTATAAAGAAACAGCTATTTTTCACATATCAGTTTTGGGTGAAGTTGGAGTAAAGGAGTCATGGACCAAATTCTTCATCGTAGGTCCGTTGCTCTCTGTTAAACATCCTATTGGAGTTGGTAAAAAGGGCGACATATTCTTTAGAAAAAAGGATAATCAGCTAGCTAGGTTTAATTTAATCACCCAGAAAATTGAAGAGCTTGGTTTTAAAGGTGATAGATGTTGTTGTCCGATAATGGTTTATTATGAGGAAAGCCTTTTACCGATTGAAGGAATAAACAGTTAAGTTTTTTTTTCTTCAGACAAGAGCTTTAAATAAAAAACACTTTCTCTGTCCTTCAATAGATGATCCATTTAAAAATGTGGAATTTTGACATAAGTTACTTTGACCATATTTTTCTACTAATATACAAAGATAAATAATATCATATAAGATGTCGTTAGATTTGTTTAAATGATTTTCAAAATATCAAATTTTCATAATTTTTTCTAATATATTATTTAAAATATTTAAGCTCAAAGTTATGCATTAACATGGATAATATGGTCAACTGTATGTATTATGGGACGGAGCAATGCTTTTTCAGATTTTATGTATAATAATGCTATGAATACAGGTGCAATTTTATTTTGTATACTTTGTGAGCTCTGTGAAACTGCCACTATTTCCAGACATACTCAAAATTTACTGCACACTATCACAGCTTATGTATGGAGAATTCATTTCGAGTTAAGGAAATACGCGACGAGGATGAGGATTTTGATTGATATATCAACATTTCTATTGTGTCATTCTTAACAAATTATCATGAGTCATGATACTAAGCTTCTTTGTTTATTTTTATAGAATTGACACGAATGGTTTTTGTTCTCGATGCGCTTATTTTGAATATTTCATTCTCTCCGCCTTTACAATTTCCAACTCTGTTTCCATCCCCGGGGATTCCGTTCAGATTTGATAAAGCATAAAATGAAAGTAGGCATTGACATACGTTAAAATATTACAGTCCTAGTAGTATTTAAAAAGAGAAAAAGAACAATGTAGGGTGCATTTAACCCACTGCCAACATTCATTAAGGAAAAATATTCTGTAGTTCACTTATTTGGAGCTAGGTATATCAGGCAAATACAAATACTTGAACAATTAAAGAAAGAAAAAGAAGGTTGAAAACATATGAGAGGTTAAAACAAAACAAAGAAATGAATGACTAGTAAGTGGCCGATTAAAAAATCTTCACCCTCAATTTTTAAATGGACAATTTGGCTTTTTATAAATTGTCCATAGTTGCAGACTTAGGACAATGATTCTAAGAGACACGAGGAGATGATGACCATTTACCACAAGAAGTCATACCAATCGTCTCATATCTTTCCTCCCAGCTCGTTTGGAAGGGTTGCCCGCAATCGAGGCTAAGTGAGACAAAATGGTCCGACTCCACTACATTTTGAAGTACCGACCCTTGGGTTGTTGTGTGAGACCTCACAGTTTTGTTATATGTAAAAGGCACAAGAGTGTGGGTGTTGTATATAAACTATCATTGACCTCGATTCTCAAGCAATGCGGGATTTTAAGGTGCACCGAAATATCGAGAAAGATGAATACAAAATGAATATAAGAAGATGAAAGTGTGGCAGTAGGATTTAACCGGGGTTAGATAATGGCGTTTTCAGAATCTTGTTGATTCTATAAAAATATATTAGATTAGTAGTGTGTATCTTGAATATTTCTTAGATAAAATTATAGAAGTAATATCATGGTATAAGGAAGAGGGAGACTTCATTTTGCAAACATGAGAGGAAGACCAAATTTAATGTGATGTAAAATAGGAACTTGGAAGTAACAATTAGCAATGTCTAAAACGTGTATCTTCTTGCTTTGAGATATAGAATATAAGCTGATTCAAAGCTTATGAAAGTGGAAGAAAATATTCAGCATTTCAATGGGGTGAGTAGATCAGGGGGCACTGGGAAATAAGCTCTTGATTGTCAAGGTACTTGAAGGATCGTTTGAGTGAGTTGGTCTGTGTGTATGTATGTTTGTGACTAGAGCCCATATCGGCTACCGCTTAATTGACAGTACACTGCTCAAGCTATAAAATCGGTTCAATGTGCCATATATTTATCAAACTATTCACTGCACAAAAATTGTGTTGTCCTGACAGAAATAAATATCGTATTGTCACATGTTTTGTGCAAGAACAATAATAAATTGAAAACTTATATATAAAGACTAAACCAACATATTAAAAAATTGAAAACAAAGTCTTCTCAGAAATAATTTAACCCTAACATCTTTTCTACCAAGTGCAGCAGATTTGATTACTTGGTGAATAGAATGATGATGTGTCAAATGATTCATTTGAAGGTTGTTTTAATAGATTACTGCATTCTCTTCTTTTATCCTAAACAGGCAAAACCATGGTCACATTCAACAGTCAAATCCCTACCCAGGAAGTACGCAACTGCACACATGACTTTTGTGAATCCTTCTCCTATTCACTTTGATAAGTTGTTTATAACTAAACTTTAAAAAGAGAAAAAGAACAGTGTAAAATTGCATTAAACCAACTGCCAACATTCATTAAGGAAAAATATTATGTAGTAACTTTGATTTCTAAAATAAAATGTAAAATTATTGCATTAATTTGCTTGCAAGCATACAATATAATCCAAGGAACCTATGTTTCCATCTTAAACAGGGTACAGACAAAAACTCAAATACACATGGAGGGGTTGAAGCGTAGTAAGAAACACCAATCAAGCAGTAATCACTTGAGTAGGATGTCATTGGACTATTATGTCATTGGACTGTGATATAAATAATTTATGGGAGTTACAATGACTACAAATTAGTAAGAAATAACAAATATGAATTCGTTGACGTGATTTAAATGTAGAACTAAATCCCCTGACGGTGACTCCTGCTGCAGAAGCTGAATACTTCACAAAAATTTAATTGCTCAAATTGATCTGTGTAGAAGTTAACGTGGGGGATTGTGTAGACGAGGTCTGTTGCAGAAAACCCGTCCATTGGCCCTCACAAATGCTGCCAAACCGACACTAATGCTTGCCCACATTAGCGAAAAGAAGAAGTGCCGAAAATCATATTGAACTGCAGCAACAATAAACAAAATAACACTTTTAAGGCCACAGATTTCACAATATATGTAATGCATAGTTGATTAACCTATCACTGGTACAGAGTCATTGTTCTACCCTAGCAAAGTCTGCATAATTATCCAGTTAACCAAAGACTACAGACAAAATTTCACTTTGTAATAATGTAACCAAGTACAGGCATATGCAATATTTTTTACTGTGAGCTTGAATGCTTGTGAAGAGTTAAGCACAAAAATTCTCGTAAACTTTCACATCACACATTTTTGCTTTAAATTTTAAATGTTTAGAAACCCTGGCATGCACATTTGGCAGCAGTAGGCTACAAGATATCCGAACACTTTTAACCACATCTAATTAAGTTCACTGGTACCTAAACTCAGACATATTTAACCTTCGTAATATAATGAAAGGATTTTCTGTAAATTAATGAAGAAGTCTAAAGTCTCAGTTTTCTATTTGAGAACTGACGGCTTGGGGTCCAAGTAAAACAGGAGGGCCTGATGGAATAGGAAGCAAAAATAAATGACTTGTCAATTTTATTGGCAGAACATGAGGATGGGAAAGACTGAACTACATTGCCACATGGTTTGGCATTTCAAACAAAACAACACCATAAAAATAATGGGAGAAAAACAGAAATTTAATTGATAGTGTTTTTGGATGGGTGCACCAAAATATCAACTCTCGTTGGAGTTTATATAATCCTGACCTTTCCTTTCTAACTACCCATCCAAAAGGTTACATTGAGAGGTAATCACAGTCCTATGATACTAGAGGTTTACATATGGGTTGTATGGAAATATACCAAACAGATATACCAAGCGCACTTAGCTAAAAATATTTGTCAAGCGAGGATCATCTACTATAAGACAGTCATACATACCCCTCTCAATGAAAGAAAATATCAGTGCAGTTCTTATATGATCATGGCATATTGTTCTTGGGACATTAATGGATAAAAATGGCTTATATTGAGTTTCTACATCAATCAATAAAAACATCTGATCTGTTTGACAGACGACGTTTGGGTCTTAAATCTGAAGAAGGTCAAACAGTTGTCGATTTCTATTTATCCAATGTACACACTGTTTTGTAAGTCATGTAAGCCTACACAATATGTTTGGCAAGCATCCCTTGCTCGTAAATGATGTGAAAGATTGATGTAGTGTAATTGATGAACATATTAAGAATGATGGAGAAAGCAGTATGTTTTATCTTGCAGGGAAGGACAATAAAATGGAACAATTTATAGTAATACATGTAGTTCATAGGATTATGGTGCCAGGTATCTAATAAAAACAGGGCAAAGGGAGTGGAGAAGGGCTTTCTCTTTTCTCCATATTAACTAAAAAGACTAAATTACCCCGTTTTAGGTGTCTTGTGTACCTCAGTTCTCAACATTTATCAAGTGGTTGCCTCTACTACTCCCCCCCCTTATTCTCCATCACTCTTAGGATCTGTTTGGTTTGAGAAAACATATTTTTTCATTTTTTATCACTTTTAATAACAAAATTACATCATGTTTGCAGTTTGTTTTCTATTTTCAAAAGTTGGTACGGTGAAAGCAATTTGTTTTTACTGCTTGTAAAAAAAAAAACATAAACAGAAAACAATTTCTCAAAGTTAACATGCCATAAAAAACTTCAGTAGTTCCCCTAGTCCCCCATTCTCCATTTCGCTTGACTGTCTTCTACCACCTCTCTATTGTCTCTGTCTAATCTTAGCCCCAACTGATTCTGAAAAGGTCAGACTGGACTTGAGACCACACACCTTTAAAGTAGTAAGCTGATTCTATTTTTATTTTTTTATTAAACCAACACAGAGATACATCCATGCGCGAATGTGTGCACATATGAGTGACCAATTAATTTTTAGTTTAAACCTTTAAACTAAATAAAGTAAACTCACCTTGTCTCAACGACATGGTTGCAAAAAGAAATCCAGTAAAAACCAGACCCAAAGCCAGAGGAAATGACTGCAAATATAAACAATAATATCAATATTTATTTCCATTAAATGCATGTGACTTGCTTGAAGAATTCTATTAGTGAACTGCATATCATCAAAATGCAGAATGCTAATTAAAATGTTTATAAATTGTGCGAGCATTTTAAGAACCCATCTTAAACACAAAATTAATGCCACAAACATCAGTTAAAAAAATTCATAGATGTTGTACTCACAGCTATAGCTTCAAGGCCTCCTTTCTGAGAAGAGGCAGCTGTATCTCGGCCGACAGAAACTATATAATGTCCTTGCAGAAGATCAATTGCATCCTTCACATGATACAAAAAATATGAACAATATAAATCATCAATTACATATATAAATTAGTAAGTTGTTAATTAACAAATTTAAAAACGGTAATGGATCCAGAAAGCTTAAAAGTAATTTAACTCGAGATCATTTCAGACAGGGTATCATAAGAAATAAGAGTAATCAGCATTGAAATATGCACATGAAAATTCGGCATCTCCTGCAGCATAATTACTATGTAGGGCAGCACAGACTAGGATGCAGAAGGGAGAAATCAAATATACAAAGGACAAAACCAAGATGAAAATAAGTTGAGTTCTAGCCAACTAGTAGACACCTAAGGAACTCTTGAGACCATAACTAGAGTAGACACATATTATTAGATTTTTATATTGGGTGTAAGGCATCCTTGCAAAACTGGCTTATAATGCGAGTGTCACTCTTTTATAAACTCAATTCACGCCTTATCTTTATTCTATGTGGGACTTGGTTTTTCCTCGTATATTATGTTAAATAAGTTCTACAAACCTGCTTTGTTCCATCAACAAAATTATTCAAATAATATCTTTGGAGAGCATTACAACCATCATTTACTATCCCTTGAACGGTACGGTGCCCAAACCTGAATCCCACCAAAAAAAACAACGAGAGAAGTCACAAAAGGTTAAATTTCAAATCATATAATTCGCAATAGCAACACATTTGAAACTTTATACACGGAGATTTTATCAAATTGTCACACGGAATTTATTCAACCATAACATATAAAAGAATTGCAGTCACATTACTTTTTTTTCTTATTGCCAGTTTTTGTAATTCTAATTGAAAGCAACAGACTAATATGGGGAAAAAATCACAATTCCCGTACTAGAAAACATATACAATGAGAGTCAGCATATCATATGAGATATGCAATGATGGTTCATGCTATTGTAAATTCAACATAGAAAAGCCTTTATGGACACATAATTTCATGATCTTCTTGATATGTGAGGAACATGAATTTTTTTGTAAAGACTAAAGACTAATGGGAAAATACCTGACAAAGTCTCCTTTCAGAGCAGGAGTTCCTGAATACTGAATACTTATATCGTCCCCATGATTAGCCCACACTGATCACAGAATCAGTTACAAATTGAATCAAAGGTTTCAAGAGAGACAAACAATGAAAACTTGAAAATAACTACATATTACAACATATATATCTATATTTCAAATCACATAATCTGAAAAGTAATAATAAACTTACAGATCTTAAAGCGTTCATCAAGATTTGAATGTGAACTAATGGTTTCTTCAGCACCAAAGACACCAAGCCTTCTAAGTTGGTATTCTAACATATTTCGGCCTATCATGCTCTACACATGTATTTTAACATTAGTATGCTGGAAAATGATGACCAGAACAGATAAAAACAAAAGAAAGTGTTCCTAATAGAGGGACAAAGAAATATTTTCAATTAATTTGGGATGGCACAGAACACTTCCATAATAGAAACCAACCAACCTGAGTTACATTTGTACGGTCTAGACAATCAATACAGTTGGTCCTAACAACTCCAAGTTGCTCCTTCATTTTCTCTCCCTTTTCATTCAACAGAAGATATCTACAATTGCATAACAGAATAGCAACTCGGGTCATATATATATATTTTTTTTAAAGAAGCGCTTTGGTAATGCAAAATTTTATTATAAAACAGGATAATCAGGTGAATGTTTTTTTTAAGACGGATCATGACATCGTGCTGGAAAATTGTTTGTGACAATATAGCAGATAGGTCCAAATTAAGCAACATAAACAAACATAGTAATATAATTTATTAGAATTTGTTAGCAAATCAGTAGTTTAAAAATAGCTCCATGCTTCAATTACACCAATCAATGTCAATGTTTCAAACTACTAAACAATTCTCGAGTAAGTAGATATCAAATAGCTTAACCAAAAAAAATCCATACCCGTTTCTCTCAAGAAAATCTGATATTTGATCGTAAAGCATTGATAGACGTTCAAAATGAACATGTCCACAGATATGATGGAAATCAAAGTGAACGTATCTGCAAAGAGTAATTAAGCACACATGAGCAACCCCCAAAGATGCTGAAAAGAATCCATACATATCAATATAATCAATCTAAAAGTTAATTGAAAGAGACTTCTACCTTACATCGTCACTAGCCACATGCTGCATTGTACTGCCAAATTTTTCACATAACCGTCCTTCTCCTCCATGCTGTGATAAAATACAAAGGAGAAAGAAAACCACTCAAATAGATGCATACATAAAAATTCCATGCACATTTTAGGTTGCATGCATTTTTTACAGTTGTCACTTGTCAACGAAATTTACTATGCAATTACATAGACTAGTATCATTTAGTAAAATCGCCAACCAATATACAAGCATTCTCAGTTTGTAACATAATGAAAGCGTATTCACCTTGTTAACAAGATCAACAGCCAACACTGCTCCATATTTTTTTCTCAAATCTAATATATGCCTTTCCAGGACTCGTGGCTGCATCTCCAGCAATGAAATGGAAGTGAAGTACACAAAATATGTAAAAACCACAGAAATACAACAATCAACAAACACTTACAGCTTCCTCGAGTTTCAATAACTCAAACTTTGGTTTATATGTTAAGTCAACAATTTGCTGCCAGAGCAAAGGAATCGAACCACGAATCTGCAAAAGCTCAACCATGATGTTTCCGAAGTGATACGAAATGAAATAAAAGTTTAATTGACACTATATTTTGGTACAAACACAGTTAACATTTATCCCAAAAATTAGATTTTGAGCATCCTAGCCCCCCTTGTTTGGCTGGATTTTTTTAATCATGTAATAGCAAGAATACCTATTTTCACCATAATATAAAAGAGTTGTAGTGATATCCACGAAAAAACCTGGAAATACTAGTTTACATTCAACTATCACTATCAGTATTGCTACATTTAAACCAAATAAGAGTCCAGCTCAGCATTTTTTAATATAGAAGTCCTATATCCTAATAGGTACAACAAATCTTATCAGAGGGTCCATGTCTCAAAATTAAAAAAATACCCAAAATAGTTGAAGGTTAAGCTATTTTTGTATTAACCTTAAAGCTACCAATATTTGCATGTGAGAATACTTTGCCCTAGCAGTATAAGAGTAACCTTTTCAGTTCAACATCAACCCATCTTGAAACTGGAAAATTAAATTAACAATAATAAAAGTAACTTAATATAATAAAAAGAATTGGAATGAACAAAATATGGTGATTTGTAGCAAAATATAATTTTTTTACTACATGCAAAAGATTTTAATCAGGAATTTAGTCTTGGTATTTTTCCCAACCATAAAGCTAATATAGATTTGAACAGTTAATGATGCCAGTATCAAAATCTAGCAAGGATCAATGGTCATGTTTGGTAGAGTTTGTGTTAAAGCAAACCTGGAAAAGCAGATAAAAAGAGATAGGATAACTTCCAGGTAGTTATACAGTAAATTACACACAAGAGATCTAGAGAAAGTGGGTAGAATTAAAACAATTATTCCCCAATGAAAAAATCAAGTGACAGAAAATAGAGTTGAAAAGAAAAAGCAACTGCTTGGTGTATCATTATACGGAAAGCTGCTCCGGGTGTTATTGGCAGTGAAACAAAAATGTTCTATTCTGTCTGCGAGACTGTGACACTGCTTTTGCACCAGTATCAATAAACATGAACTTTATTTTTGGATAATTTGCTAATAGCAAGATGAAAATGACAATATGTTCGCTATGCCTACTACTGCCAAAGAATATTTGTTTCTCACTTCCTATAGTCTTTCTCTTCTAGTTCCTAGTCACACTATCACCAAAAAGAGCCTAAATCTGTGTATACAATTGGAAGGATATCAAAGCATCATTTACAAAATATTCAAGGCTTCTCAGTTCGTCATTTGTTAGCACCCAAAAATCTGGCTTCTTGAAATACCAAATGCAAATAGGGATAGACAATTTATTTTTTTTAAAATATAGACATAAAAAAACTGAAATCAATATTCCAACTTCTAAGAAAAATAATCTAGTTAGATATCATTGGTTCATTAATTATGTAGTTGCTTATAAGTGCACAAGATAACATCCATCTTATTTCAAAATAATGACAACTCTTTAGGATGATTAGGACTGCTGCTCTGAATTAAGTCAACAGAACACACATATCTTGCATGACAACCCATCATTTTAATTCTTAGAATAATCAATTTGTGGTCCTAGAAAGTAATACCTGAACAAATGAAGCAGTATACCCATTGAACTGCATAAGTTGTTCTGTTTCCACAAAATTGGCAACATATCCATCTGGATCAGCTCCTCTTCTCCACATTCGAGTTCCTTTCAAGGAATAAAATTGCATTTGTACTATCAGCCAACCAACCGTTAAAATTAATAATGCTTTCTTTAAGCAATCACAAATTACAACCCCATATTCTCTCATACAAAAATACTTCAAATTATATATTCTAAAAATACTTTTAAATCTCAAATATGACAAATTAAAACCCTAACATGAAAACAAAGGAAAGAATATATCTTTTAATATCTTTTTCTTAAGATGTAACTTAGATCTGTATATGCTCCAAACAGACCGCTACAAGGTAGTGTAAAAATCCTTGGAACCTTCAATGGTTACTTTCAATATCACCACATTAATTTCACTAAGTTCACGGCCTATGGGATATTGATTCTTTGAATGGTAAGGAACACATGACATCTGTAAGTGCACTGTCAAGCTAGAAACAAAAGAATTTTTTGGTTTGACAGAAATAAATATATGTTCATCCAAAAGTTTAAAATACCGTTTCTTCTTGTGCATCTCCTAGCTATCAAAGTGACGTCAATAATATCTTTCCCAATAGCTGCTTGAAAGTAATGAAAACCTGATATCTTGCTAAGGATAACATTGAAAAAGAAATGGTTATGTGCTCACACAACATTGACACAAACTTATATGAACCCCAAAAGTATGCATTTGTTATAAGAAAATGCATAAGATGATGATCTAACATTGAGATGATCAAATAAGGATACTGCCTTGGACTACAGGGAGTAAGTATGGGTCAAGCTGGCAAGCAGAGAATCACAGACTTATTAGTTAGTACTATAAAAATGCGGAAGTCATGAAGAAATTGAACAAATGAAAAAAGCTACCATAAACCTACCTTGTTATCTATGAGCACTTCTAACATATAATTGTTCCATAGAAATCGAGGTTCTGCCTGTGATAAAAAATTTGGTAGCATAAGCAGAATAAGAGCAGGGGAAAATAAAAAACTACAGAAGGAATCAATTCGAAGTGGACATAATCTCCTAAACATGAGGAGTGTCGCTCAGGAATGGTATCGAGAAGAAACTGTGATTCTTTTTTCTCTACCAAAGAGTCAGCACATGTGGTATATCAGTTTAACGGCAATATTCTATAAATATCAGCACAAGAGTATGTTTATGTTATTCCCATAGTTGGTTAATAATTGTGTTAACACAAAATATGCTGAATCAACATATTATGATTTAGTTACCTTGAGCTTCTCAAGGCTCGACTTCCCCATATGTTACTGAATGTTTCAGTGAATTATTTCATCAATTTCACACAACAGAGTCTTGGTTTTCTCTCTGGTTTATCATTTCCTCTCTCTTTCATATATGCTTCCCTTTACTTTCTTTCAACTAACATGGTTTAACACAATAAAAGAAAATCTCTAAACTAGAAGGGCAGTGGTAAAACAAAAGGCAATAGATACCTGTCTCCAAAGAGGAAGCAATCTAGATTCATCGCCCAGGTCATTCAACCGCTGGGCACTGCAAAACATGATAATTTTATTGCATTAATAAATACAAATTTACATTTTATTTTAACCCTCCATAAATTATGTGCTTTATGGGGGGCTGTAAATATCCGACTCCCAAAAAACAAGTGATAGTATATTACAAATATTTTTTGTACAGTTTTTTATTGATAGATAGATTGATCAGTGAATTTTAGAATCCAAATAGAACCATAACATATTCTAGAGACATAAAAATGAAAGACTACTAGGAATATCGAAAGAAGTTCACCTCAGAGTTAAATTAGTTTCATATGAGAAGAACAGACCAGTAGTTTTCTCAGCAACATTTAGTAGCCCAGAAAATTCCAACTCCGCCTTCTTCTGCCAAATATGGTGCAGCAATTATGAGTTCCAAATTGGAAGTAGACATGGAAGCAAATAGGAAACAGGGGAGCTGTAGCAAATATACCTGTTCGGCAGGGGTACTTTTAAGTGAATGATCACATGGAAAAACCTTCATGGATGAAATTTTGAAAATTGGATGCCCCAGGTAAGATCCAGCACATTCACGCTCAGTTATGACCATCAAATATGATCCTAAGGGCATAGTAAAACTTAGCATCATCAAAATAATTGCCCAAATTGAACTATGCTTTTCAAATAATGCATTATCTAGTACTCCCTCCGTCCCTATATGTAACCACCTATTTGATTTTATTTTTGTCCCTAAATGTAAACTCCTTTTCAAATTACTAGATGTATTTATTATTTTTTTCCTAAACATACCCTTAATTAATACTACTAACTTATCTTGAAATTTGAAAAGTCAAATTTAATACACATACAAACAAAGGACAATTTGGTAATATTAACACACAAAACAGACACATTAATTACACTGACAACTTTTCTTAAGAAATGTGAAAAATGTAAAGAGAGTTTACATTAAGGGACGGAGGGAGTATTTAAAAAGAAATCAATTATGTAAACAAGATCGAGAAAATAAGATACCAATATCAAAATCACTATTGTAAGCAATTAATAAACAGGGTAGTGAGGACCTGCTTCTTAAGCCATAAACATAAATGAACAAAAAGAAATCTATATAAACGCAAAAAGCTAGCATGATCATTAAACCATGTGCCAGTTCTTACAAAAATAAATAAAGAAAAAAAAAACGCATTGTTTTCCTTAGCCCATACAGCACCAAACATCATTGATATTTTATTCATTTTTTGCTTCCATTTGTGTGCCAAAATCAATGACCATTTATCATTAGTCAAACATACCAATTACTAACTTCAATCACCCCGCCCACACAACCAAAAAATAAAAAATGTGTAATCTAATCATCTCACATTGTTACACAATCATATAGATCAAGATGAACATCGACCTTGCCGATAAACAGGAAATTAAAACTTAAAGAGCAACACACATACAGTAGCCACTTCATGTAAAATTTCATTAAAGCAAAACATGGTCATGTCTCTCTTAAGATTGCTCACCAGCCAAAAGCCTCAATATCCCAACAACACCGAAAATCGTATAAATCTTTGGAACTCGAACAGTGGTGCACTCTGGAACCTCATCTGTCAAAGCAAAACAACCCAAGGTCAAAATATATAAAACGAAAAAAAATAAAAATTCAAATGATCAATTACACAAAAAGCACTACACAAAGACAAATCAATCTAATCAACTAACCGATGAGTTTCATGGATCCATCAACTCGACTAACAGCCAAAGAAGAACCAGAAGATCCATCAGTTGGCTCAATCACATACTGATCAGGAAATTCCCATAATCGCATACGCGTGTACAGCTTCTGCACAGAATCTGCTCTCTCCATCATTATTGAAACTCCAACTCACTGAAAACATCAAACACAATCCACTCACATTCAAACTAAACTACATTCACAATTAGCCCTCATCAACAATTGAAATCTCAATTCACCTCTTAAGCTATCTACAATTTCACAGATCAACCAAAGCATTAATTCTAACTTCAAATCGTTAAATTAATTTAAATCCAAGCTATTTTGATCACTATTCATTCAAATTAATAATTCTAACTAAACTACATTCACGATCAATTATCAAAGATTCAAATCTCAATTTACAGTTAAACCTTTCTACAACTTCACAAATCAAACCGTTCAAATCGAGCTTAATTTGATCACTATTCATTCAAATTAACAATTCAAATTCAAACTAAACCAAATTCACGATCAATCATCAACGATTCAAATCTCAATTCACCTTTTAACCTTTCTACGATTTCATAGATCAATCAAAGCAATAATCCGAAGTTCAAATCATTCAAATCAAGCATTAATTGATCTAAAAGGAAGAGAAAAACTATTTTCCCGCTAAAATCTTGAAGTGAGGTAGATAAATTTTCTCGCACTTTCTCAGCAAAGAAAATGAAGAAGAGAAAGAGAAGAAAATGTACCTGAATGAAAATTAAGATCCAAATGCGAATTCGCGTTTAGAATGATATAATAATATTCATTTTAGTTTTAAGCTAAAGTTAAGGGCGTGTTTGGAATGTTCGTCAATGATGCGTGATGTGGACAAAATCGCTGGTTTGTATTCGTGGTGTTCCAAATGAGGCTTTAGTGTGAAGTGATTTACCGGTTTTGCTTAAACGGTGCCGAGGGGTGTGTGTTAGTGACACACGTGGGGGTGGATTAGAGGTTTCTGTGAGCGGGACCTACTACTATGGAGAGCCTTATGACATGGTCAATAGAGGAGTAACGTGTGGGATTGTATCTACCGTTTGATGTGAATACTGAAGTGAAATTGATGGTTAGAAATATGGTGGGGTCTTCAAATTTTAGATGGATAAATCATTTTCAAGGATCGGAGAATTGTGTTCTCTTAATTCAAATTTGGATGAAAGTGTTTACACTTTACACCACCAATATCGACATTTGAAGAAAGGAAGAAAACAGGAGAGATGAATATAAATAAATAATTTTTTTTTTTTAAGGAATAAAGAAATAATGATAGTAGATTGATTTTTATATTTTGCAAAATTACCATTAAACACGTAAAATTAAGGTGATCATGAGTTTAAGAAAGGGCAATTATGAGAATTTGTTGAAGTACAATTTATATATACTTTTAGTAGATATTTTGAAAAATTACCATTAAGCACATAAGATCAAGGTGATCATGAGTTTAAGAAAGAGCAATTATGAGAATTGGTTGAAATACGATTTTTATATAGATTTAGTAGAAGTAGATAGTAGACAAATAAATTAAATTTTGCAAAATGACTATTATGCACATAAAATTATAGAGATCGTGAGTTTTAATAAGAAAAATTATGAAATTTTGCCGAACTTTGATTATCATATATTGGTAGTAATTTAGCAAATAATTTGTATTAGTTGAACAACAAAAGACAAATAGCATATGTGATATGCATTTTTTTCTCCATATTAATGTGACACATGGTCGTTCCTATGAAATTGGTGACCTGACTCTCGGAGTAAAAACAGGTCCTTAATAAAATAAAATTAATTTTTTAAAAGAACAATCTCTTATTTAATTTAAAATGTTTATAGTGTTATTTTAGAGAATAATTATAATGTTTGTTGTTAGAACTTTGCTATTTTATATAACAAGTATGAGCAAAAAATTACAAGAATTGCTTTTACAAAAATAAGAAGAAAAAAAAGGTCGGCTAACATGATAAATATTTTCAAGCGTAAATGCACCTTTAATCCTTGTAGTTCAAAATATTGATGTTTTGGTCCTCCAATTTTAGCGTTCGATTTTTTTGTCCTCCAATTTTAATTTTTCTTGAGTTTTGGTCCCCCACTTGAGGTATGGAAAAAGTCTCGGGAGTATTGATCGATCATCATCATTAACAGCTAGAAGGACATACCAACCTCGATAGAACAAGCCTTCACAAATGTTGGGATTGCCAACATTTGTTGCCCCACCTATTGTTTTTGAGGCACTACTAATTTATACACCTGAGACTCATGGTGTTTTTATTCATTCTTAAGCCTACTAATTAGGAAAGCCAAAGTCTTTCATCATATCTTCACATAGTTTGCTGACATTTTCAAACTCATGGTGCATAATGAGGTTTGACAAGTGATGACATCTCATCTTACGTTATTCTTAGCATGTTTTTCAGTCATTTTCAGTAGGTTTATTGGCAGAATAGAGGAGTATTAGAACAATTGCTTATGATTTTGGGACATTTGTAATGTTTTTTTATATTTGAGTATGTAATTTTATTCTTTCCGAAACATAGCAATTTTAGGGTGTTTTGTTGTAATTCACGAAGAAATCATGCATATTGGCAAAGCAAGACATTTGAAGATTTGTGAAGTCCTTGGGAAGGTGAAGAATGAAGATGCAAGAGGTCTCAAAAGACGTTAAAGAGGCAGAAATTCTATTTCCAAGTTCCATGACATCTTACGTAGAAACAAACATCCAAAAAGACAGAAACATGCGTTTTCAGCATCAGGCGAATGTCTTGATTTGATGGAATGGGTGGGGTCTAAGGAGGGATGTATAAGGTGGATAGGATATTTAAGGAGAAAATGAAATCTCTAAAGATGTACTCAAAGGTTGGAACAAGGAGGTATATAATAATATGGAAGTAAAACTTAAAGGAACTAGTGGAACATGTGTGTTATTTTTGGATCTAAAAAGTGAACATGGGGTGTTGTTCTTGGGTGAAGTAGAGGAAATGAAGGTGAATTTTGTAAAAATTTCATAACTCCTTAAAGTTAGGGATTCATTTGTTTACAAAAGATCACGATCAAAGTGGCTCAAAGAGAGAGATGCTAACACAAGTTTCTTTTATCCATGCATCAAAAGTAGGAAAATGACAAACTCGATATTGGCGCTAGAAAGAGAGGGAAGGTTGGGTGGAGAATCTGTAGGAGGTGTGTAGAGAGGTTGTGGATTATTTCAAGAATCACTTTAAAGAAGTAGATTGGTCAATACATACTCTAGAGGGCCTTAACGTTCCTACCTTATCTTTGAAGCAAAGTAGTAATTTAACTAAGACGAGTTTGGAGGAGAAGATTAGTGAAGTGGTTGCCTTGTCACAGGGGAATAAAATTATTCGTTTGGTGGTTACAATTTTTCTTTTTTCAAAGCATTTTGGGGGTTCGAAAGGTGGATGTTAAAATTATATTTGATCAATTCCACTCAAATTTGAATCATCTGGAGCACTTATTGTCTTATTTCACTCCTTTGATTCCAAAGGTTCTTAGTTCTCATTCTTTGGGATAATTTCTCCTTATTTCTTTATTTGGGAGTCTTTATGTGTTGGTCTTTCTAAAAGGCTAGCATTAATAATTGATTCACATGTTTCAAATAATCACTTGTTGGGTGAAATGGGTGGATATCTTAAGTAGAAAAATGTGGTTGTTTATGGTGAAGGATTTTAAGGTTATTATTTAGCAGTGCTCTTTTGTCAAAGTAGACATGGTACCTGTTAATGCAAGGGAGCCTCAATGTAAAAGGGTGTTAGCTGCAAAATATGATAATGATGTGGTCTCTAACCCGATAATTTCAACAACTATCAGACATGACTAATTTCGTGGGGGTGGGAGAGATGTTTGTGGTTTAGGTGGTATTCCGAGGCGAAAATATGATTGGTTTGTGGCGGTATTTAAAAAGAAAATTGGGTGTTGGAGAGGGACGTTATTTTGGCAAGATCATTGTTGTGAAGAAATGTCTTTTAATCAAATATTTCCACATCTTATGGTTATATCACGGGGAAAATAGATTGCTCTCAGATATGGGGAGTTGGGAGGCTAGATGGTGGTGTTTAAAGATTAAATGGAGGAGAACATTGTTTGTGTGGGAGGAAGACATTTTTAAGTTTTGTATGGATTAGAATATTTCTGTAAGGGAGGATGAGTGGAGTTGCCAAGTAGATCCTAGGTCTCTTTTATGTAAGTTTTATCTATCTTCATCTATGTAATTCATCTCCCCCTCTTCTTTTGATGTGTCGTTGAGTGAGTTACTTACTTGATAAGGTTTGGGGGATACGTGCTCCTTCAAAGATTTTAGTCTTCTCTTGGCAATTGATTTTAAATTGACTTCCAAAAAGAAAAAATCTCTTGAAGATACGGGTAATCGGAAACCACTTGTTCAATAGGTGTGGTTTGACAAGCTCTATATGCTATGAAGTTTTCAAATGGTTTGGTATGGAAATAGTTCTTTTAAGGAAAATATTTATTTTACCTTTGATAAATTCTAAGGAAAATATTTATGTTGATAGAAATATTTTATTCTTTGCATTGGAAACGAAAAGGTGTGAAGGGTGTGATGTTGGTTTGACACATGGTGTTTTGACTAATTTGAAATTCTATTTAAATTTCAGAAATTGAACTAAAAATAAGGACCCGTTTGTTTTAGATAATCACTTTGTTGTAACTTTAAATATGAAATTCTATCTTCTTTTTTCTTAAAATAATCACTTTTTTCATTTTTAAGTGTTTGTTTTGGATTTTTAGAAAAATCATTTTATAAAAAAAAATATATATTTTGACCCTAAAATGAAAAGCTATTAGGATTAACTTTTCTCAAAATCTTTTTTTTTATTTTTATAAACAAGGAAGTAACACATGCACAAGTTAAAATTCATTTTTTTTAATGAATTTTTATGGATAGTAGGCAAACAAAAATAACTTCAGATTTTTTTTAAAACCTCTAAAAAAAAATTTAGATTCTTTTAACACAAAATCAATTTTTTTTAAGTTGAAACAAACGTACTCTAAATTACTTTAAGAGACTCAACATTTTTAAGATAAGAACTTCAAGAGTTTGGGACAACATCCACAAAAACAAAGCATGTCAAGTTCGTTGGTTCAATCTTTAAAAAAAAAGGTCGTTGGTTCAAAATTTCAAATCCAAACTATGTACATTGGTTCGATTTCAATCCAAACTTAACAAAAAAAAAAAACCAAGCTATAAACTCTTTTGTACGTGTATCTATAACTCTATGAGCAATTAATATATCCCATTCACTTTACCATGATTTCCAAGATTTTAATTCTGCAGTTAAACTTCTTCATCAATTGCCCTAAACCTAAACATTGCACACACTTTCTCTATTCTCATACATGCATGCCTCTCAACTACCACCATCAACTTGCACTAACATATATTCAAGTTAATTTTTTGAAGAACTTATATTGTATGTAATATCTTTTCAAGTTTATGAATTATCAGCAACCATGGATCATATTGTATGTAATATCTGCCTTATTTCATTTTTTGAACTTCAATAGAGATAATAGATTAATGCAGAGATATTCAACTTCTATTACTTAATACGAAACGAAATTAAAATCCATAAAACAATACGAAAGTACATAAACAAAAAGTAAAACATAAAAACATATGAAGTTGAACAATCTGCACCATGAGATAGCATTATAAGTCTCATTTCTCTTCGGTTTCATCATCCTCTTCTGGAGGTGGCAACTCGTTCAGATCAAAGTCCCGTCTCCGTCCTTCTTCATTCTCAGCCGGTGCAGGTGCAGGTGCAGGTGCAGGTGCTGCTTGGATTGCCTTAGTGATCTGATCACTACCACCAGCAGAGGACCCTTCGGTTGATTGGAGCGATCTATTCAGATCGAACACAAGCTCGCGAGCTATTGAGTTCACCCCTTCACTGATCTTGTCGCCAAGACCATCACCTGTAAACAATTAACGACGTAACAAATAAAGCACACACTCATATAAGGTTAAAAAGTTGATTTGTTAATCAGTCCGATTTATTTGTTTAAGATTAGTAAAAAAATATTTTTTTATGATTTAATTTAGTTTGTGTGCGTAAGTTTTTTTTCAAATCATTTTGTTAAAAGAATGGTTTTCATGTTGAAAATGAAAAGCTATTTCTATTTGCTTTTTAATAAGTGAGAAATATAAAATCTCTTTTTATAAGTTTAGACAAACACAAAATAACAAATTTTTATTAAACACTAAAACATTCACTTTGAAAAGGAAAAGCTATTTTCATTAATTAGGTTTTCAAGAAAATCACTTTTACGAAATCTTTTTTACAATTTAAAACAAACACAACATAACATACTTTTGTTGAATGTTTCTGTCCCTAAATAATTTTTAGATTTTTTTTATATTACACACAAACATAGCTAAAACATCAAAAATATATTTTTTAAATAACTAAAACATGAGTTCTCAATTAGATCTAAATCATGGAGTACCATACTTTTCATAAAACATCTCTAAATTATTTATATGAAAATGATTTTTTTAAAATATTCTTTCACTCATAACCATAACTAAAACATAATTTATTAAAAATCTTCAAAAAAACTTTCAGATCTATATAATAAGACTATATAACTTTCAGATCTATATAATAAGACTATATATCTAGTTAGGGTTTAGTCATATATATACCTTCAGCAGGAACGGGTGCAACAGTGCTAAAAGTTGGTGGAGGGAAAAACCCCCGATGAGCACGATCTGGATGCTTGCGCATATGCCCAAACGCACCTTTCCATGAGGAAAACTCCCTCTTGCATTCTGGACATGTTGGGGATCCAGATGGAGGGTCTTTCAGTTGGCCGCTGCTTTTCCTTTTCTTCAAGACATGACCATCAGAACCAACTTCCTGGACAACAGACGAACCATCGGCAGTTAGGGCGACAACCATCGCCCTAGAAGCCTCATCTCTGTTACCCTGATCATCGCCATTTGGGATCAAATCATCGTCATCAGAAGTTAGTTCGGCCAGGACTTCCTCCGGTGTTTTCAGCAAGGTATGATCATCCTCAGTGTTTGTCACAACAGGTGGTTGATCATGTTCAGCCAAGGCGCGTTCAGGGGAAGTGGCTGGTGTGGTGTTGTTTGAGTTGGACTCATTGGCAGGGACGTTTTCCATGATGATTATGATTGAGAGAATGAAAAACTGAAGAATGGAAATGAGTGAGGGATGTGATGTAGAAAATATGAGTATTTATTGATGGAAAAAATTGATGAAAGCACATATGGAAAATGAATTTACGACGTTACTTTACTTTCAATAATGCCACCATTTGTGAAACGATGCCAACATACAATTTTTTTTTTTCGTGACTTTTGGGGGGAAAGGTGGTTCTATTCCATGTATACTAGAATTTAAAGTTAATTTTCCATAAATGTTTTTATTTTATCATTATAATAATATTTGTCTGAGAATTTTTAATTAATATTTTCCATTTTTAAAAAGATTATATAACTTTTTCGCTTGACTATGAAATGTAGAAAGTATATTTTAATTTATGCATTAAATTTAAATAATTATTATCAATATTTTAATAATAAATTTATTTGAAGTGATAAATAATATTTAAAGAAGATACATCGTAGATGTCAAATAATTTTATACTTAGGTCTCTACGATATGATAAAAAGCATATTAATAATAGACATTTATCATACTTAAACGATTATAAACTTTTCAATTAAACTCAGTAAAAATGACCAAAAAACTAACCAAGTAATTAAATAATTATAAAATAAATAAATAAAAAAATTCGCCAACACTACTAATAAACAATTTCATTTTCTTAAACCGTGAGTAAATAATTCTATTACATATGCTAGATTTCATAGTAGCTCTCCTTTAAATAATATCATCAAAGTTAATGTGGACGGTAGTTCTCTTTCTAATCCTGAAAGATCAGGTTTTGGAGGTCTTATTAGAAACAATAATGGTGATTGGTTGTTGGGTTTTTCTGGATTTTGTGGTATTACTTCTTGCTTGGCGGCCGAATTGTATGCCATTTTTCATGGCCTTCGTATTGCGTATGATGCAGGCCACAAGAACATTATTCTTGAATCTGATTCTAGGATGACTCTTGATTTAATCATGTCGGATGTCCAAGCTCATCATCCTCATGCTCCTCTAATTAGTCAGATTGTCCAACTGCAACATCGAGATTGGATTGTTAATTTTCATCATACCCTCCGTCAAGGCAACGAGTGTGCGGATTGGCTTGCTAAACATGGTGCTTCTTCTTCGGATGCTCTAAAGTCTTGGATTGTTTGCCCTCCTCAACTGCATCATTCTCTTCTGGATGATGCTCTTGGAGTTGCTCGCTTGAGATTGTAGTTTGGTTTTGTTCTTTTCTTTTCTTCTTAATCAAAAAAATAAAAATAGTAGCTCGTCTGAAAAAAATAATATTATATATGATAGATAAGTTAAATAAAAATATGATATATATTATATATAAATGACAAAACTACCCTTACAATAGAATTATACTCAGTTTCTTAAGAAAAATTAAATTAATATTTATTTATTTTTCTAATTTTTAAATATTCTAGATTCAACAAATTGAATATTGATATTTTTTATTTTTAATTTAATATCAACTTTTACAATTTATATCTATATTTTATTAGTTTTCAAGTTTTTAATATTTTAAATCATTTTTTACGAGAGTAGTTTTTTTAATAAGGCAAGAGTCCAAAGACATAAAAAAGGAATAAAAGGCAGTCCAACAGAGTTAGAATGTCTTGCAACTTCTAGTCTATGTCAAGTGCTCATATATATATATATATATATATATATATATATATATATATATATTATTAAAAAAAAGGAAAAAATAAATACAAAAATAGAACTGGAAGGACATAAACCTAACCCAGTCAATCCACACAAAGTGCATGCCAACCAAATCGGGTGAAACAACGAAATAAAAATAACACCGGTGAATGTCTAACGTGAGGTGTATGAACCAACCGTCAACACGAAATGGATCCAAGAACCAACAACTCCTTGTGACAGCAACAAGCATAACGTCTCTTTCAAGCAAAACTGTCTAATATCAAAGACTAATGAGAATTTTGAAACCTTTCCCAAATTATATAGTGCCAAACTTCATGAAAGTGAGAGATTCGACCGTCAACACGGATATAGAACCCTACGCCTACAAACCCGTTGTGCTGCGACAAAGCTTCACGTCCATTTCTAGCCAAATCTAATAGAAAGCAACTCAAATACAATTGAAGGCCAGATCAAGGGATAGTCAAACAACGAGTCTGAGCACCACGAGGACCGCCAACATGGTAACACCTGTACCCATCATTCGCAGCAACAACGGACAACAGACACATGACCATTTCTAGCCTGCAAGACCTGTTACGAAGCACATCCAAGATCTTGGAGGAGCAATATAATCAAGCCAACATAGGATCTTTGAGAATTGTATTGAATCTGACGCCAACACGATAACAAATCCACAAACTAACCACTTGATGTGACAAATGAGAACAAGTTAATAAGTCATTTATGGCTAAGCAATCTGAGACTGCGAGGAGGAAACCTATGCTCAACCTGTTCAAACCAAACGCAAAGAACACACCCACCACCACGACGAAGATCAAAAGCGAGTAAACACCAAAGGAATCTAAGAACTAGATCGCACCGCTACAATAAAACCAGCGACGCCGCAACCTCATCAAACAGAAACCCATCCCCAACGATTGAGCGTTAACCCAAACAAAGGAGATCCGAACAACCAAAAGCAAGAACAGACCACCAACCACAACTGTTAAGAAGGCAGTTTCGAGAATGAATCGTGAAATAACCCAAGCCACAAGAACTTTGGAAGTCGCGGAAGGGAGAGAGGCACCACGAACCAAAGTTACAGCAACCAAAACCATCAGCGTCGGAATCACCGAGACATATGGAAGAGGGGTGGTGTGGAGGTCAACCGTCGCTCGTCGCACCACCAGAGAAAGACACTAAGAGTCGAAGATTTGGCGGGTGCGTTATGGAGAGAGAGTTCTGTTGTTGAAGATAATCAGGTGAGAGAGAGAGAGAGAGGAAGAGATCGATTGGAAGTGACGAACCGGAAAGAATTGAAATCGCCGACGTCAAAATTTCGTTTTACTTGTTGAAAAATTAGGAAATTTGAATTTTTTTCTAGGGAAAAATTCTTAGAAAAACAGGAGCTAGTACCCCCTGTTGTCCTTAATTTTTTGGTTAAATAAGACTAGAATCTGAAAATATTTTTTGAAAGGAAAAAATGCTTTTCTTTCTTTTGTGGTGACCGAGTTTGAACCTCGGACCTTGCATATATTATGCATTGTCTATACCAACTGAGCTAAGTTCACGAGGACGAAAGTAAATTGGTAATCCATATTTTTATCTTTTCTTGTTGGGTTTTTAGTCCAGCACATATTCAGGATAAGAATTACAAATACAGAGGCATGATATGATAGGTTTCAAAGTTAAATTATCATATCTTTTTCTGTCATTAAAAATTGAATTGAGGCTGTGTATATTTTTTTTAAATAGCAAAAAAATTATATTAAACGATGGTAACAAGTACATGAAGTATGTACCCAATAAAAAAGTACAAGAAGTATTAAACCAACAAAATATGATGCAATACAGGACAATAGGGACTCACCCATCAAGATATGCTTAAAACAATAAAAGTAAAATTTCTCAATTTATATGAGAATACAATATAATGGTAGGGTAACCTATTCATAAAAAAGGTAAGGAGAACCCAATTTTACCCAAAAACCAGCTCCAAGATAGACTTCAACTGAGACATAATATGATACAGTTATCCTATTATATGTATCTTATCTTGTCCACTAAACAGGCCCTTGCATCGAATCAAATGAAAACTCATAATAATGTCATGTTAGTGGAAGAAATAAATGATATTGAGACTTGAGAGTGGAAGTCTCTGTGGGTTTTTTTTCTTCTTTTCAGAATACAAAATCCTCCTCATATGGGGAACTAAATTTTTTTCTTGAATGAAGACTTGGGGGGTTTTAGAGGGTTTACATCAATTTTTCAAATTCAATCTATGTAGTTTTAATATTCTTCAAATTAAAAATATATTAATCATAAGCATTAATTTATCATTCTCTAAAAATTCTTTCTTTAAAAAAATGTGAAAGATTTTACTATTTTCTCTTATATTTTCAACCCTCCAAAGCCTTCCCTTCCCTCCCCTCCAAACTCCCAAACAAAGCCTTAGACTATATTCACACTTTGTATTACTTGGAAATGATACTTTTTGGACGGATGAAATAAAGTTGAGACTTGAAAACACGTTAGAAATTATATTTTTTTCGGCATAAAAATTAAATACTGAAAAATTTCATGTCTTTTGTTAGAAAAAACACTACATGTGGTTAAAAAAAATTCAATACATATAATAAAGGAGTTGTCTAATATTGATTCGGTCTAAAGGTGGATCTTATTGTATTTTTAATAAATTTTAATAAAAATGTCTTGGATCAGGTCCTAAGGTTGACTTTTCCTTTTGGTCAGGTCCTTGGGTGAGGGGGGTTGCTTAAGAAGAGGTTCAATAATTATATGGATTGTCTTTGAATAAAAAAAATGTTGTTTTTGAGATGTTTAGGAGGTGTTAGCTTTTGATGGGGGTGGATGGAGGAAGATGAGTTAGTTGCTTGTTTGAGAATAGAACTTTTGTTGGAGTATTGTTTCTCTCTTTTGCAAAATATTTTGAAGTATCAAGTTTGTGACATGTGGATTTGGATGTTTGAAAAAGTCAGACCAATTCTATGTTAGAGGGGTATTTTAGTTCCTCACTCAAGTGCCTTCAAGCAGAAAGTCAAAGATTATAGTCTAATTTGGAATAAGAAAGTATAAGTCACTTTGTGTGTTAGGTGTTTTTAAAGAACATGTTACAAACAAAAGACAACACGGTGAGACGGATAGTCTAGATATGTTGGTTGGTTGTGGTGCGGTAGAAACTATGAATCATCTATTTATTGAATGTATGTTTTTTCGAAATTATTTGGAGCATTATTTTAAATTGAATAAAAATTTCTTGTGCTTTAACTAATGATTATATTAATCATTTCTTGGAGCATTGTTTTAAATTAAATAATGATACAATGGTTCTTAGCGTAGATGACAACGCTTTAACTAACCCAAGTAAAGCATGATATGATGGTTTGTTTAGGAGTTGTGAGGAAATTTTTAAAAAATCGTCTTTGTTTGACCCAGTAAAATTGTTTGGAGTAGCCAAGTAATATATGAGGTAGTTACATTCAAAACTATACTAATTATGCAAGGTTTATTTTTCTTTAGGGGTAGCCAACGCTACCCCATTCATATGAAGGGATTCGCCCCTGCATGGTAGTGTTGGGATGTTCAATATTTTGCATGCAGAAATTCATGTCCTTATGATTGAGATTTTGGATTAAGCTTTGTTAGGAGGCTAGTTATAAGAAATTAGTTTATTTTTCTGACTCTCTTCATGTGATGCACTTAGTGTCAAAGGAAGTGTCGATGCTTCATCACTATACGAACCTCTTAGAAATCATACAAATGTATTTGGATAAGGAGTGAGATTTTTCCATTCATCATATTTTTCAAGAAGGAACTAATCACTCAGAGTCTCTTATATGATGGTACATCAACAATTAACATGTCTATCCCCACTCTTACTAGCTGATGCTATGGAAGTGTCCTTTATTAGGACATAGTTTTTCTTTGCTTCTTTTTCTTTTGTTTTTTTTTCCCTTCTATCATGTAACCAAAAAAATATTAATCATTCCATCCAATTTTGAGGCATGTGTACGTTTGATATCCGTAGATGCTCATGATGTGCCGTGTGTGTGGATGAGAGAGGGTTTCTTCATGTGATAGTGAGAGAGGTAAATATTGGTCATAGTGCTAATTTTACATACACCTAAAATTTTCTTTGTAAGTTAACAATCATTTTACTTGACGAAAAAATCAACTTGACACTATTCAACCATGCAAGGATAGTGTTATAAGTTTCATTTAACAATAAGGAATTCTAACGACATAACTTCTAACCCATATTTTTCAACACATTATTTTTATTGGTTAAAATTTACATGAATCCTACCAAATTATGTAAGTCTCATATAAATTTGATGAATCTCGTGTGAATTTTAAAAACAAACAATTACCCCACACACACACACAAAAGCAAACAACAAAAATCCGTTTCAAACCAAACAAATATTCGGTTGTGTGGATTACCGATCACAAAAAAAAAAATCATCATTTCTTTTTTACTCTATAAACAAATACGTTATCTTTTCCTTTATAAAAAAAATCATTAATCTGCCTTTGTATGTTATAATACTGAGTGAATATGCTGTAAATTGAGAACTTGTTGCAAGCTTTGTACTTAAATTTTTTGAAAGCTTTTCGGTCCTAGTTTTATCTTTTTAGCTTATTTCTAAACTTCGAGTTATTTATTTATTTTTTTTAAATAAACTTCGAGTCATATGTGAATTCTAATTTTTTTTTAATATTAATTTTATGAATTATTTGCACAATCACCCTTGCTCGCTTTCAAGCCATAACTTCAGCTTAGATTGTCAGAATAAAGCATATATGTATTCATTGGAAAGCTAAGAAGAAGATTTTCAACCTCCCTCAAAAAAAAAAAAGAAGAAGAAGATTTTCAACCCTCATGTTGATTCCAAAACCCATTTCAGATGTCCTATTGGTCGAGAAAGCGAATTACAGAGGTGTTAATGATTACTAGTTTTGGGTCGTTTTATTGTTGTATTGGGTTGATTAACATTGTGTCTAGCTTGTTCTGACACGGATCATAATTAGGTTAAAACTCAGGATTATAAATAAGGTGGTTGTAAGACTTATCTTTTGTTCAACCGTTTTAATAATACCATTTGTGCAAATCTTATGTAATGGAAGCTTAACAGCCCTAAATCAATCCGTTGGTGGAAGGTATGTTATGTATGGATTTCTTGAAGCCCAATCTCTAATGCAATCAACACAACTTATTCAAAGAGTTAAAAACGAAATATTAAAAATTTAGGGTGTTGTATAATAGAGTTATCTCTTGATATAGGTGATTGTTTCCCTTTTTAAAGAATTAGACGACCGTGAAGTTTTTTTTTTTTACTTGAAAATGAGTATTATTAAAGAGAATGAGAGAAATACAAATAGTACAAGAGGTATTAACCCCGCCAAAAACAAAAACCCAATTCAAAAAATTAAACAAAGAAGAGGGTTTGAGTACAAATCATAATACAAACACGGATCCCATATTTTTCTAACAATAAACCATCACCAAGAGGAAATTTTGATGGTCTACAATCTCCTTCACATTCCAATTCTTAGAAGAAAAAATAACCACATTATGCGCTTCTCAAATTTTCAAAATTGTTGCATGACAAATAAGTGTTAAGGAGGGAGACAACATTACATGTATGTAGAATGGTTGGCTATAGGTTTTTGATTGGTGTACCAACCATTAGATGTGTTTTTCTTTGGGTATCTCTTTTTTCATATGCAATAGGGTTAAAGTACCCCTTATACTTCATTTGATAAGATTTTTTCTAACTGTTAAATTGAATATATATTAAAAAAATATAGTATAAGAGATAAAGCAAGATGCATCAAGGAGAAAGAAAGTGATACAATAAGACAAACAACAATACAAATAAAAGAAGACAAAGATGAATAATACAATTGCTTAACTAAAAAATGACACTTTTTATTTGAATTGGAAAGAGTTATTAAGGGCAAAATAGAGATATAAGAATGCAGAATACACCAGATACTCCAACCCATTACACATAGAATCTAAAGGAAACATAAAAGTAACTTCATAAGAAGCTTTAAGGATTACAAAAACAAAAAAAAAGTACGATTTGATGTGAAGCTGCTACGGAAACAATTGAAGCCATTTTCAACTTTGTTATTCATTATTCTACTTTAGTACCCGAATCCAAAACCCATAAAATAACCAACAAACAAAACAAAAAAACATAAGAAGTTGAAATAGCAGCATCTTTGTCACATCGACCATACGTCATTCTTCTTCGCTAGGAGGCAACTCGTTCAAGTCAAATCCTAAACCACTGTCTTCAGAAGACTCAGATTCAGCATCAGAGGTATCCTCCTCTATCTCCATTGGCTGGCTTTCATCATCACCTAGTAACAAAAGAAAAACATTCAAAATTATAATTATAATTGCTTCATTGTAAAAACATCAGTTTGAAGAAAAATCAAATCGTCAAATTAAAAACCAATAAGTTAAAAAAAATAATAAAGATATATCTAGATGCTTACATGAATTTGATCTCATAAAATCAAGCAACACTCAAAGTGGACATATATATGTTTGTGTCTATGGTGAATATCTTTTATTCTATACACAAGTACTTTAAAATCAAAATAATTAAATATAAAAAAAAAACCTAGGTCATTGGAGTGTTGACCTAAAAATTATAGTGTGAAAAAAAAAAGGACAATAAATAGTTTTGAGTTAGGAAATTAGGTTTTAGTTTTACCCTCATATTGAACAGGTTGAGGTGCTGAATGGTATTCCATATGCTTCAACGTAGCAGCCCAAGTGGGAAACAAATGTTTGCATCTAGGACAAGTTGGATATACCAAGGGATTGTCCTTCACCTCACGAATATTATTCTTCCTCCTCTTCATAGCTTGATCATCACTGCCTCCTTCTCCATCAGCTGCCAGCCTCCCATTCTCACGTGCTCTGAACTCCACCAACACTTCGAGAGCGGTTTGCAGGACTTCTTCTTCTTTCATACTTTCAGCACTCTGAAGGATGGTTGGGTTGGTCACTTTGGAGGATTCATCATCAGAGGGAGGGTCTTGAGGGGACTTGTTGTTGGTGGGGGTTGAATTCTTGGTAGGGTTAGGGTTAGGGTTCTGCATGTTGAAAATGAAAACAAATATGAAGAAAAAGACAATGGAAGATTGTGTTTGGGTTTGTGTTATGTGTGTGTTTTAGTGGTCTATTTATGATGGTTGATAATGTTATACGATGATTAATGTAATACGATTTTGTTTTTGATTTTTAGGTAAAAAAAAGATGGCGGGATCGGTATCAATGTATTTTAGTAAAGTTTTTTTTAGAATAGATGTATTTTAGTAAAAATATTTATTTATTTTATTATTTTGTCAGAATATTTTTCAAAAGTTAAAATGATATTCAACGTACACATCGTTTGGATTAGATTTGTTAAGACAAATCGTAAATACCGTGTGATTTATTACCAACTGGATAAAGATTCCTAGTATTTGATAAGTAGATATTTCTACAATCTTAAAAATCAAATTAATTTATATCACATTGTTCATACTAATACATTGTATTTATTTGAAGGATCATAATACATTGTTATCACATCACATTATACATTGCATCTATTCGTAAATTTAAGCTTGATATGCGTCATAATTTTCAACGGTGACCTGTGAAATTTTAAAATGTTACCAAAATTAAGGTTTCTTTACTTTTTGAAATATAATTTCTATTTTCAGTTTATAAAATTTGTATTACTTTTAAAGGGTAGTTTAAATATGAATCTGGTCCAGATTGTACATTTGTACTATATTTAGTAAATTTAAATAAAATAGTATTTTTGTTCACCAATTTCTTATTATTATAAAATTTATTTTTATTAAAAATGATAAAGATATATTTTGGACCATTTTTTAAAGGTCCATATCGGACACACTTGTTAATAAGGAGAAAATGGGCTTTCAAAATGAGTCGTTGTGAAGAGAACAAATAAAATGTTAGTTAGGAATGATGGATCTTGAGAAACAATTAAAATAACTCTTTAAAAACTTTTCTTATTTTTATGGAAAAATCTTGCTAACAAATGTTCTTAGGCATTTGTTAAAGATTAAAAGATAAAAATAATTGATAAAATTTATGTAAATAAAAGTTACTTTTTAAAGTTTTAATGCATAATTTTTAAGATAAAGTTTCTTCTTTAGATTTTTTAACAAATATCCTAAGAGCATATGTTATCATTTCCCTTTACAGAAATACATGACAATTGTTTATTTCAAGGGTTTACTTTCTCCTTGTTAACAAGTAAAACAAGATCAAACCTTGAAAACGCAACATTGTTTTTTGGAAGAAGACAAACTAACTCATCGAAATTAACACGGAAAAAATGGAATTTGAGACATTGAGAGAGAATCACACTCCAAGGTCACAACTAACAATCCAACACCATCATACCAACCCAAGTGGGTTGGAATTCAACTTAAATTTCTTGAGGTAGAGTTTTGTCATCCATTACGATCTTATCGGCTCGAGAGATTAATCGTTGCATTCACGTGCAAAGGATCCCAATTCATACTAAAACAAAATAAAATGTTAAAAAATAAAAAATAAAATATTTGTGAGCGCATCATTCCATATTCCCAAAAATTACCAAAATGTATAAAGATACATATTTTAATTATTTTCACTAGCGAAAAGACTAGCACGTGTGTGCCCGTCTTTCTACTCTTTTTGTTGCTCTAATGTTTGAAAATTATGAACAATATTTTTTTTAGTTTAATTGTGGTGGGTTCGACAATGCAAACCTGTTTTGCACAAACAACCAATCAAAACATTCAGAATTGCCACATCAGTTAATGTTTTTTAATTAACGTGGGTCAAACATGACAATTCAGAATGTTTTGATTGATTGTTTGTGCAAAACAATTTTGATATGTCTGATTAGTTTCATGAAACAAATAGATTAGTTTGATTTTTTATAACTTGAAACCAACAAACATTTATATTTTTTAGTTTTAATGAAAATCAAAATTTCATAAAAAAAAAAAAGTTTAATTGTGGTGGGTCAACAGTCCAAAACTATTTTGCACAAACAACCAATCAAAATATTCTGAATTGTCATGTTTGACCCACATTAATTAAATAACATTAACTGATGTGGCAGTTCTAAATGTTTTGATTGGTTGTTTGTGCAAAAGAGGTTTGCACTGTCGACCCACCACAATTAAACTATATATATATATATATAGTGATGTAGGGACACTCTCTCTAACACCCACTCTCTTATTGGATGAAACTAATGTATGTCCCACCATTTTTAGTGGAACTTATTTTCAATATGTGAGACCCACCTTGATTTAAGCAAATAATGAAGTGAGTGTTTGAGAGAGTGAGTGTTTGAGAGAGTGTTGCTAGCACCACACACACACACACACACACACACACACACACATATATATATATATATATATATATATATATATATATATCGTGTTTGTTACATTTTTTTAATATTTAAATTTATTCTTATCTATTTGTTTCATGTATTATTTGTATTAAAAAATTATAGTATTTTTGGAAAGAGAAAAAGTCAGCTCAAAAGAACTGAAATAAGTTATTTTCTTTGTATATAGTATAAATGAACAACATTCGTAAATTTGAAGGAGAAAATATACTAAAAATGTTAAATATCTATTGAGTTAAATAGAACCACAACGGACAATGAAAATTCCCGTCAAATAAAATAAGACTATAATGGGTGACAAAACTCTTTCATCTAGAGTTCTGATGTTGATGCATTCTCATTCTCATGATTATATTTCAAACTAAAACCTTTCAATTAAGTTAGAAGAAATCCAACCAATCACATCTAATCACCATAGGATGTAAAGATGTTATGATTGTATATAATATTTTTCTGAACCGGAAGAGAATGATTCAATAGTCTAAATTCGAGTACAAAAGGTGCTTAAACTTATATACAAACAAGAATAAAGAAGGGTTAAATATGTTTTTGTTTCCTATAAATATGTCAACTTTTTATTTTAGTCTGTCAATTTTTTTTTTTCAACTTTTAGACCTTCAAAAGTTTTTCATCTTCACTTTTGGTCTCTCCTTTAAAGTAAACTCATATGTGAAATTCATATTTTTGAATAAAATTTTGCATAAAAATTTATAGTATTATAAGAATCTCTCCTAACAAAAATTAGAATTTTTTGACAAAACATGAATTAGATATGAATTTGTATATTTTTGTGGTTAAATTTAATTTATGTTTTGTTAAAAATTATATATTTTTTAAATATTTTTACAATATTCTACACATTGCACAATTTCATTAAAAAAATACAAAAAAATAAATTAAAAATATGGACCAAAAGTAGTGATTGAAAATTTTATAGGGACAAAAAATAAAAATAAAAATTTTAGAGAAACTAAAACGAAATGTTTGTATATCTATAAGGACCGAAAACATATTTAACATATTCCCAACAAAGGCAACCAAGACGAAGGAATAAACACATCTATCCCCTGCAAAGGCAACCAAGATGGTCAGCATACCACACTCAAACAATTAAATTTTATATACCTTTTATTTTTTTTTAGGGGATATGCATTTCATGTTTATATATTTATCAATGAAATAAATCAAAATTTATTTATACTTTTTATAGATTATTATGTTTATATAACTTTCTTGTAAATAGTTAGTAATTAAGAAAACAAATGACTTCACGACTTAAATCAGCACAATAACTCCATTCTCCTTTCACCTTCGTAAGGTTGACAATGATATGGCTGCTCGTTTGTAAAATTACCGAAAAAGAAAGTGTGTTATGTACTTCTAAGACTCATAAATGAGGAAATCTTTAGGAACATTGATAAGTCATACCTTTGGAAATATATAAACACTAATATAAGTCTATATTTCAATTACCTTTGAGCGAATAAGACCCCCATGAACCGTCATGTGGATCAACAGGTGCAACTCGACATGCGGAGGAAATCGACCAACATCTTTGAGAGTGTAAGACCCCACACATAAGGATCATCGTGAGACCAGCATGTGCAACTTGACAGCTGATTAGGTTTAATGTCCCAATGAACTCATCACTTAAATAATCTACATGAAATACGATACTTTACTTACACTTTATTACTTGGCAAGCGATTTGGCACATTTGTCTAATTCGACCATCAGACAATCAATTTAAAATATATGGGCGTCGTGATATGGATTTTTAGAAGCATTTTTTTCTGATAGAACTCAAAATAGTTCTCTAGTTCAAAAAGACATAACTTGTCCATGAGTAGTTTCCACTCGTTTTTGAAAGCCGTCTTGTCAACTCTACCTGTTTATTTTCTTTTATTCTTTAAATCTCGTGCATGTATTATTTATCAAATTGAATCTCTCTTTAAATATTTTCTTTGGAGTAGGTGTGAGCAAGCCCAAAAAATTAAATGTGTTGAGTGAGATAGGGTTTGTATCTGTCAATTTAATATTGCTATGCTAGGTAAGTAGTGTTAGAGATGAGGTGGATAAGGAACATTTGTGGTTTAAGGTGATTCAATCCAAAGACAATGGATTAAGGGTGGGAAACGAGAGTATATGAGGGTAGGAAAGGTAGAAGAATATCCTCATATTGGTAGAGAGTCATTCAATATATTGATTATGGTGAGGAGTTGGGAATTAGAGAGGGTTTAAAGATTTTTTTTTGTTAAAAAATGATGATCATGACTTTTCTTTAAATGGAAAATGGTGTTAGTTAGTTTGTTAGATTAATATTTTAATCATTCCTCCGAAGTTGAGTTATCCTTTTGTTCAGATCCTTAGGCGCATGGGGTTTCTTAAGGAGAGGTTCAATAATTTTATAGTTTGTCTTTGAATAAAATGTTTGTTGTGAGATGTTTAGGAGGTGATGACTTTTGATGGGGTGGATGGTGGACGATGAGTTAATTGCTTGTTTGAGAATAGAACTTTTGTTGGAGTACTGTTTTTCTCTTTTGCAAAATATTTCATTATAGTATCACGTTTGTGACATGTGGATTTGGATGTTTGAAAAAGTCAGACCGGTTCTTTGTTAGAGGGGTATTTTAGTTCCTCTCTCAAGCGCCTTCAGACAGAAATTCAAAGGTTAGAGTATAATTTGGAATAAGAAAGTATAAGTCTCTTTGTGTGTTTGGCGTTTTTAGAGAACATGTTACAAACAAAAGACAACTTGGCGATTTGATGTGAAGCTGCTATGGAAACAATTGAAGCCATTTTCAACTTTGTTATTCATTATTCTACTTTAGTACTCGAATCCAAAACCCATAAAATAACCAACAAAACAAAACAAAAAAACATAAGAAGTTGAAATAGCAGCATCTTTGTCACATCGATCATACATCATTCTTCTTCATTATGAGGCAACTCGTTCAAGTCGATCCTAAACCTTTGCCTTCATCAGACTCAGATGCAACATCAGAGGATTCCTCTATCTCTATTGGCAGGCTTTCATCATCATCTAGTAACAAAAGAAACACATTCAAAATTATAATTATAATTGCTTCATTGTAAAATCATTAGTTTGAAGAAAAAACAAATTGTTAAATTAAAAACCAAAAAGTTATAAAAAAAAAATAAAGATATATTTACATGCGTACATGAATTTGATCTCATAAAATTAAGCAACACTCAAAGTGAACATATATATGTTTGTGTGTATGGTGGAATCTTTTATGAATGTTCTATACACAAGTACTTTGAAATCAAAATAATTAAATGAAGAAAAAAATTACATAATATTAAATAATTGAATCTTGGACATGATATATAGCCAATAAAACCCTAGGTCATTGGAGTGTTGACCTAAAAATTATAGTGTAAAAAAAAAGACATGACAATAAATATTTTTGAGTTAGGAAATTAGGTTTTAGTTTTACCCTCATATTGATCAGGTTGAGGTGGGATGGTTGTTGATGTGGAAGGAAGTGGAGAAAAACCAGGAGGTGCTGAATAACCATTAGGATGACAACATATATAGTGTTCTCGATAATGCTTCATCAAAGCAGCCCAAGTGGGAAACACATGTTTGCATCTATGACAATGTGGATATACGTCCTTCACTTCGAGAGCGGTTTTCGTGACTTCTTCTTCCTCCATACTTTCAGCACCCTGAAAGGTGGTTGGGTTGGTCACTATGGAGGATTCATCATCAGAAGGAGGGTCTTGAGGAGACTTGTTGTTGGTGGGGGTTGAATTCTTGATAGGGTTAGGGTTAGGGTTCTGCATGTTGAAAATGAAAACAAATATGAAGAAAAAGACAATGGAAGATTGTGTTTGGGTGTGTGTTATGTGTGTGTTTTAGTGGTCTATTTATGATGGTTGATAATGTTATACGATGGTTAATGTAATACGATTTTGTTTTTGATTTTTAGGTGAAAAAAGATGGTGGGATCGGTATCATGTATTTTAGTAAAGTTTTTTTTAGAATAAATGTATTTTAGTAAAGTTTTTTTATTTATTTTATTATTTTGTCAGAATATTTTTTAAAAGTTAAAACGATATTCAATGTACACATCGTTTAGCATTATATTTGTTAGGACAAATCGTAATACCGTGAGATTTATTTTTAAAATCTTAAAAATCAAATTAATATATATCACATTGTTCATAATACATTGTATTATTGATTACCACATGGTTCATAATACATTGTATTCATAAATTTAAGCTGGATATGCGTCATAATTTTCAACGGTGACCTGTGAAAATTTAAAAAGCTACCAAAATTAAGGTTTCTTTACTTTGTGTAAAATAATTTCTATTTTCATTTTATAATATAAAATTTGTGTTAGTTTTAAAGGGTAGTTTAAATATGAATCTGGTCCAGATTGTACATTTGTACTATTTTTGGTAAATTTAATGAAAATAGTATTTTTGTTCACCCAATTTCTTATTATTATAAAATGTAAGTATTTTTATTAAAAATGATAAAGATATATATTTTGGACCATTTTTTAAAGGTTCATATCCGACACAAGGAAAAAATGGACTTTTAAAATGAGTCGTTGTGAAAAGAACAAATAAAATGTTTGTTAGGAACGATGAATTTTGAGAAACAATGAAAATAACTCTTTAAAAACTTTCTTTATTTTTAGGGTAATACAAGACGATTGTTCATTTCGAGGGTTTGCTTTCTTTGTTAATAACTAAAACGAAATCAAACCTTGAAAATGCAACATTGTTTTTTTTTTTTAAAGTCAAACTATAACCCACCAAAATTAACACTTAAAAGAATACATTCCTCTCTAAATATAAGCAAAATTGACTTTTTAGATTTATTTATTTAATGCTGTATATGAACCACATACATCATTAAATGAATGAACCTAAAAAGTCAATTTTGCTTATATTTAAAAACGGAGGAAGTAGAATCTAAGACTTTAAGAGAGAAGTACACTTCAAGATCTCAACTCTCAATCCAACACCATTATGTCAACCCAAGTGGGTTGGAATTCAACATTGTTAAATCTTTTGAGGTAAAGTTCTGTCATGCGCTCTGATTTTACCCAACTCGAAAAATTAATCTTTGTGGTAGAATGCAAAGGATCCGGTTCACACACTAAAACAAGTAAAACTAACTAAAATTTCAGAAAATAAAAATGACAATATTTGTGAAACGCATCATCCGAATTCCTAAAAATTACCAAGATGTTTAAAGAGACATATTTTGATTATTTTCATGAACGCAACAGCATCGGTAAATTTGAACGTGAATATATGTTAAAACTTGAGCTAGTTTAAGTTCACAAAATAAATGGGCTCTTTTATTTAAGCTAAAATATATTTATTTTTTTCAAATATGTATCCTCTGTTTGTTTCTACGTAAGATTAAATATCTTTTCGAGCTAAATGGGACCACAGCAGACAACCAAAATTCCCCTCAAGTAAAATAGGACTGTAATGATAAAACTCCTTCATCTAGAGTTTTGATCTTGATGCATTCTCATAATTACTTCATCCGTTTCAAAATACTTGTCACTTTTGAAGAAATTACACATACCAAAAAATTAAATAAATTTTGTTATTTTTGATGAAATTCTGTGTTTTTTCTATAATACCCCTACTTATTTATTGTTTATTATTTCATTCTATTATTTTTCTCTCTACAATAAATAAGTAAGGGTATTATTGATAAACCAATAATTAATTTTGCATTGAAACTTAAAAGTGACAAGTTAAATGAAATAAAATTATTCTTCAAAATGGACATGTATCGTGAAACAGAGAGAGTATAATTGAAACCAGAACTTATAAGTTAGAAGAAATCCAACCATCACATCTAAACACACCATCTATCTATCTATCTATCTATCTATCTATATAAGATGTTATTCTTCTCAATAGCCTTGATTTCTTCAATCATAGCCTTCCTCCATACTTCATTTTAATTGCTTCCTTGTAATTGAGTGGTTCAGCATCAGCTAGCAGTGCAAAATGGATGAGTCCACCTTCATCATTCAGTGTACTATCAAGCAATAACTCATAATCTTCAAGTCTACTTGGAGCTTGCCTATTTCTTTGTGGTCTTATAATTGGTTGTGTAGCTTGATCATCTTCAATTTCAACTACATTCTCAGTTTCATTCTCAACTTCCTCCATATCTACATCAGATGCTTCACTTTGATCTGATTCAGTAAAGATATGTGAATTCACATTTCTTATCTCAATGGTGGTCTTCCAGTTCCATGCTTCATTCTCATCTATTATCACATCACTGCTAATATGAACCTTTTTAGTTGTTGGATCATACAATTTGTATGCTCCAGTTGAGTGATAACCAAGTAGAATCATCTTTTCACTCTTTTCATCTAGCTTGCTTCTCTTTGCATCTGGAATGTGTTTTATAGCATATTGAACCAAACACCTTCAAGTGTTTGACACTTGGTTTTCTTCCACTCCAAGCTTCTTCTTGAACTATGTTCTTCAGCTTCTTAATTGGACATTTGTTCAATAAGTAAGTAGTTGTATTAACTGCTTCTCCCCAAAACATATCAGGCATGTTTTTCTACTTTAACATGCTTCTGGCCATGTAAAGGATGGTTCTATTCCTTCTTTCAGCTAAACCACTGTGTTGAGGAATACATGGAGATATAACTTCATGAGATATACCTTCATTGTTGCAGAATTCTTCAAAATTCTTAGAGGTATCCTCTTCACCACCATCAGTTCTCAAGATCTTAATTGCTTTTTCACTTTCTTTTTCAACTAAAATCTTAAATCTCTTGAATACTTCTAAAGCTTCACTCTTCAACTTAATAGTGTATAACCATAGCATCTTGGTATGCTCATCTACAAAGATGATAAAATACTTGCTTCCACCTATTGTAGGTATCTCAAATGGTCCACAAATGTCAGAATGTATAAATTCTAGTGCAGTTTTTGATCTCTTAGGCTTCTCAGACACAAAGGGAAACCTAATTTTCTCTCCTCTCAAGCACACTTCACAAGTTTTCTTATGTGCATCAAAAACTGGTAGAACTGATACTAAATTCTTAGTGCTCAAATAATATAAGCTTTTAAAATTTAGATGACCATACCTCATGCCATAACCAGTTTGAATCTTCATCAGTTACAGTTGACATGCACATATCTCTTGCATTTTTAATGCTGCACAAGAAGGTTCTACTCTATTAGCTTTGACTTCAATACCAGTTTACCTTGCTTATCATATAGATCCAAGATGTTACTTTGCATAGTGACTTAAAATCCCTTCTCAATCAATTGTCCAATACTCAATATATTGCATTTCATTCCTGGAACATATAACACCTTCTCAATCAGTGCATTTCTTCCATCTTTCATTTTAATAGTAATATCACCAATTCCTTCTGACACAAGTTTCCTACTATCTGCAAGTTTAACATTTATTTTCCTTGATGAATCAAAGTTAATCAACCATTCTTTTATGACCAGTCATATCATTAGAACACCCTGAATCAAGTTAACAATCTTCACATAATGCATTTCCTTCATATTTAGTAGCCATCAGTAAGACTGCTTCAAAATCTGAACCATCTTGTGCTATGTTTGCTTTCTCTTCACCTTTCTGATTCCTTTTCCCATCTTTCTTGTGCCAACACTCATCAGCATAATGACCAAACTTCTCATAATTGTAACACCGAATCTTTCTTTTATCAAATTTCTTCTTCTTAATCTAATTATTACCATAACCTGCACCAGTTTTTGAAGTTTCGCCTTTCTCATATTTGGATTCTTGTATAGCAACTACTATGAAATCAAATTTAGAGGTGAGGGATCTCATTATCTTACCCACAACTTGTTGATCTGACACAACTTCTCCACAAGCCTTCATCTGATTCATTGCAGATAGCAATTTGGAGATGTAATCACTAATCCTTTGATCATCCTCCATCAACATCAACTCATATTTCCTCATTAATGATTGAAGCTTCACTTGCTTCACATTTTCAATACCTTCATAGTATTTTGCTAAGATATCTCATGTTTCTTTACATCTTGTTATCTTTAAAATCTTCTCAAAGTGATTAGAATCTACATTTTGTTAAATGTAGAAGAAAGCCTTGCAATCTTTCTTCTTCTGTTCCTTGAAAGAAGCTCTCTGCACACCTGTTGCATTTGCAGCAAGATCTTCATATCAATTCTCCACCAATTCAAGAACATCTTGTTCTCCAAACAACGACTTCATCAATGCACTCCACCTATCTCAGTTCTTCCCATCAAGAACCAGTATATTTGTTCCGAAACCACCATTGTTGGTCATGATTGCTGCGCGAGAAACCTATGAATCTTCACACTTCACTCGTGTTTTCCAGAAAATTCACCCCTCACAATTACTCTTGTGTTTCCCTGAATGATAATCAGGCTCTAGATGTCAATTATTAGCGCAACTATGGTTTCTCATAATGCAAGCAATATAAAATTAGGGTTTGATGGAAGAAGAAGAAGATGAAGGTGGTTAGAGTTGGTTAGAGTTAGATGAAGGAGAAAGAGAGAATAATGGAAAGTTGTTATGATTTCATTGATTGTGAAAAGTGAGTTACAAGTATATTTATATACAATGATTTTTTTTTTGTCTAGTAGCCTAGTGGCTAGAGCTCACACAATTAAATGTGGAGAAATGGGGTGTCCTAGGTTCGAACCCCGGCCCCTGCATAAAATATGCAATGTCCCTACCAACTGAGATATGCTCACGGGGACTATATACAATGACTTAGAGAGCAAGTCTCTTGTAACAACCTAACAAACTTATCCAAAACAATCTAAACATTCTACTAATTATAATTATGGATTAAAACGCAAACTAATAAAAGTAACTTCATAAGAAGCTTTAAGGATTAAAACAAAAAAAGTTGTTGTACGATTTAATGTGAAGCTGCTATAGAAACAATTGAAGCCATTTTCAACTTTGTTATTAATTATTCTACTTTAGTACTCGAATCTGAAACCCATAAAATAACCAAAAAAAATCCAAAAAAAGAAACAAAAAAACATAAGAAGTTGAACAAGCAGCATATTTGTCACATCGATCATACATCATTCTTCTTCATTATGAGGCAACTCAGATGTAGCATCAGAGGAGTCCTCTGTCTCTATTGGCTGACTTTCATCATCACCTAGTAACAAAAGAAAAACATTCAAAATTATAATTATAATTGTTTTATTGTAAAATCATTAGTTTGAAGAAAAAATAAATTGTTAAATTAAAAACCAATAAGTTGTATAAAATAAAAATAATAATAAAGATATATCTAGATGCTTACATGAATTTGATCTCATAAAATTAAGCAACACTCAAAGTGAACATATATATGTTTGTGTGTATGGTGGAATCTTTTATGAATGTTCTATACACAAGTACTTTGAAATTAAAATAATTAAATGAAGAACAAAAATTACATAATATTAAATAATTGAATCTTGGACATAATATATAGCCAATAAAACCCTAGGTCATTGGAGTGTTGACCTAAAAATTATCGTGTAAAAAAAAAAAGGACATGACAATAAATATTTTTGAGTTAGGAAATTAGGTTTTAGTTTTACCTTCATATTGATCAGGTTGAGGTGCTGAAAAACCATTAGGATGACAACATAGATAGTGTTCTTTCAAATGCTTCACCATAGCATCCCAAGTGGGAAACACATATTTACATCTATGACAATTTGGGTTGGTCACTTTGGGGGATTCATCATCAGAAGAAGGTCTTGAGGGGACTTGTTGTTGGTGGGGGTTGAATTCTTGGAAGGGTTAGGGTTAGGATTCTGCATGTTGAAAATGAAAACAAATATGAAGAAAAAGACAATGGAAGATAGTGTTTGGGTTTGTGTTATGTGTGTGTTTTAGTGGTTTTTTTTTTTTTGGTTGCAAAGCTAATTAAAGGAAAAAAGAAAAAGAAAGCACGAAAAAAAAAAGAAAAAATCTTAGCTCTAGGAAACATAACTCCCATTGCGTCGTTCTTGATCAGCGGTATAAGGTTGTTTAGTGCAATATCATAAGTATAAAATTCTTCATTCGATGTGGCACCGAGCTTGACTAAAAAATCTGCACATTGGTTCCCTTCTTTGAGACAATGGTGAATGGAGAAATTCCTTGTTGACAATAGGTCCTTAATATCTTGAATTAGAACAGCATAGGTGTAACACCCCGTTTTCCCAACTTTAAAATAACATAGATTAATCAGAGGTTTTCAACTTAAAAACAGAGTGTCACATTCAACTTTACAAAAATCCAACAAATATAAATATAGCTAAATTGCTATTTATTAAAACTTCTGCTTTTATAAAAATTTAACAAACATGAAGCGGAAATAATTTCAACATCTTAAATAGATTCTCATAAAAATAGTTCAACATTGTTTAAAAGGAAATACGTAACAAGGAAACATGCAACAAAACAATCCCCATCCTGTTACGTATTAGAGCATCCTAGACGACACGGCGGAGATTACTCTCAACTGGACTATTCTTGGTCACCTGCAAGTTACTCATACGAAGAGCAACATTTCCAAGCAGAAGGGGTGAGATTTCACATTCTATAATAATAAGCATATAATTCTTTAAAAGAATTTAACAACATAAATAACAACAAATTTAACAATGTTAAACAACAATTATACAACATAGATGCTTCACATAATTACTCATTAATCAACTCATTAAATATAAGGGCAACTTGACAACACGACAACAACATCGACTACTTATGCAACGACGACTTCATCAACTTGACAACTTAATATCAACCACATATGCAACAACAACTTCATCAACTTGACAACTTATATGCATGTGGTACCAATCGGGCATAAGCCCTCGTCACTTTTGAGCATAAATATACTCCTAGAGCATGAGCCCTCGTCGCTATTGAGCAAAAGCTCCTAGGGCATAAGCCCTCATCGTGTTAGAGTAATAACTCTCAAGGCCATCAGCCCTCATCTTTTAGAGCAAAGCTCTCAGGGCCATCAGCTCTCATCTTTAATGACTATGCATGGACTCATCAACCAATACTTTGACGACCAACAACTTCAACAACATCGACAAACAACTTACAACTTAAACAACATTGACAAACTACTTACAACTTTGAAAACATTGACGACAACTGTGGTAACGACAACGACTTCACATCATAATTTCATATTCATCAATCATAAACAACATCATATAACATCGTATTTAAACATCAACAATTCATCATATAACATCATATTCAAACATCAACAATTCATCATATAACATCGTATTCAAACATCAACAATTAATCATATAACATCGTATTCAAACATCAACAATTCATCATGCATCTTTGTAAAAACATAATAAATTATACATAACATATTTCCATGTCAAACCAAGGATACTAGAAAGATATCACAATTATTAACAACTTTAATATTTATACCAAAGACCAATTTAAAACAGAGACGTGTGAAAAAGACGCAAAAACATGAAACAGAGAATGCTGTCACCGTACAATTTCGCTAAGACCTTCTTGGAGTATTTTCATCATAACTCAAAAACTAAAAGTCATTTTCATTTCAAACCAAAGCCACTGGAAAGCTAACAAAACTACCTAAAACTTTCATGTTTACACCCAAAGCCAATTCTGTACCGATCAATACCAGTTTTCGTTTCAAATTCGAAAAAGTTGTGCAGAAAGTCCATAAAAATTCACTGTGACCTACGTGCAGTAATTTGACCATAACTCAAGTTCTATAAATCATTTTGACGTCAGACTAACGGCATTAGAAAACTAACATCCATATCTACAACTTTAGTGTTTATACCTAAGACCAATTATGCACAGATCAATATCAGTTTTCATTTCAAAATTCGGGACAGAGATAAAAAAAATCAGAAAAAGCAACTTATATTATTCAAACTTCACATTCATTCAAAATCATCACAATCAACAACAACAACTCAATATAATTCATACCCAATTCATAATATGACATTAACAACAACAATCATCACAATTCGTTTATCAACAAATTAACATACCCAAACATATCACTATAACTATAGCACGAATTTCATCAATTAAATTGCAATTCAAACACTAACTTCTTTTCAAACCCTAACTTCTCTAATCATCAAAATAAAACAACAACAAACATGTTAAACCCTATTTCAGAACCATATACTTATGATTAAAGAAGGTTAGTCTCACCCTTACCTTAGATTTATTCCTGAATTAGCAGCATCGTTCTTCTCTCCTGAGGTCTTCTCCATTTTTCTCCAAAACTCTTGTACGTGTTTCTGTTTTCTAACTTTTCTATTCTCTACCTAATATAATAACCCTAATTTCTCTTACACCCCAAAACTACTCTTTTCCTCGTAATCTTATTTATTTCTAAATTAAATATATCTCTCCTCCCACTTAATAATAATAATACACCAAATAACAAATATATCTCTACACAAAATAACAAATATATTTCTATACTAGATAACATATATATTTCCACACAAAATAACAAATATATTTCTACACCAGATAACATATATATTATACAAATAAATACCAACATATAACATAACAAAATATCACTTCATCAAAATAAATCGACTAAATTATAAAAAGACATCTAATCTCAATAAAATAATAAATAATAAAAATAGGGCGTTACAATAGGCGTGATAAATGGAGGTACGCCCAGTGAGGAGCCGAATGGAGAGCATGGAATCCGAGTAACAAACCATGTCTTCCATACCTGCATCTATGGCCAGAAGAATACCACGAGGTATTGCAGTAAGTTCTGCAAACAGGATGTTTGTAGTTGTGGCAAGGTAGCCAAAGAAACATGTTAGAAATAGACCTGAAGAATTCCGGATGATTCCACCAAAACCAGCTCGAATAGGAGTTCACAAGCAGCTGTCGTCCACATTAAGCACAAAACAATTATAATTGTTGCTGTTCCAGCGAACCATGCGGTCTGGGCGGGCTGTTGCGACAGAATGCATATTTGTTCAAATTGTTTCCACCGTATTTGAACTTGGAAATTTAACCGATTGAGGGACCAAGATTTGGCACTTAGACACATCTGATTTCTGTTTCTCCATGACCACCAAAGGCATGCCAGGAAAATGGTAGCACAATCACTGGTTGCATGGCTTTTAATCCAGCTAGGAGCATTACTTTCAATAAAGAATACCTGTTCCGTGAAACCAGACTTGATCCAAATGTTTTTAGAATGAATGCAGTCACGAAGGCAATGCAACATGGTCTCTTCTTCCTCCCCACAATGAGAACAAATGGAAGAAGCAGTTATATGACGGTGATGCAGCAGAGACAAAGTCGGTACGGCGTTATGACAAGCAAGCCAAACCAGCAATTTAAACTTTTCAGGAATCTTTAATCTCCAAATCCAAGACCAAGAAGTCGTAGATAAACTATTGGTGACAGGAGCCGAGATGCCAAGAAGCCAGGAATAACCACTCTTAGCGGAATAAACACCATTAGTGTTTTCACTCCAAATGAAATTATCTTCGACCCTTTCGTTAAAATTGATGCGAGTGTTGTTAATGAAATCAGCAATGGGCTGCGAAAGAGTAGTGTAGAGAGCCTGGGTGGGTTGACCTTCATAAGTTAAGATATCTCGAATCGTAAGTTGGAGGTCATGAATATCAATGATTGGGACAATAGATCCAATGAGACCGTGGGGGGTCCAGTGACTGAACCAAAAGGAGGAGGATCCTAAACCTGCGCCCAAACATATCTGTTACGAAGAATATCTTTAGCCTTTATGATTGAGGACCAAGTTGGGGAGCTGTTGGTATTGGAGGTGGCATGGAGAATGCTTGGTCCTGATGTATATTTGTTGGAGAGAATGTTAACCCACAATTTGTTTGTTGATTGAACCATATCCCAAACGAGCTTCCCTAGTAGACTGGTGTTAGCATCTCTTGTTGATCTGATACCCAAGCCGCCAATACTCTTCGTACTAGTGACTTTTTCCCAATTCATCAAATGGATCCCCTTATTATTAGTGCCTTTCCAAATGAAATTTCTAGTTGTTTGATCAATGCTATCACAAATATTTTGGGGAAGCCAATTAATCTGCATGTAGTAAGTAGGAATGGAGGAAAGAACAGATGATGCAAGAGTTAATCTACCTGTTCTATTTAAGAGTCTACTTTTCCAAGAGGCCAACCTGGTTTGCATTTTTTCAATAATGAAATTGAATTCACTCTTCTTAGGTCGACCTTGAAGCATAGGAAAACCCAAATACTTTCCAAGAGAAGTTGTGCTTTGGATTCCTGAGATGGCGGTGAGATTAGTGATTTTACCTTGAGGTGTACCTGAAGAATAAAAGGCTCTCGATTTAGAGATGTTGATTTTCAAGCCAGAAGCTCAGCTGAATCTCTCAAAAAGGTTGTGGATGAAGTGAAACTGAGATCTTTTTGCTTTGGTGAAGAGGAGGACATCATCAGCAAAGAGGAGGTAAGATATTTGGGGCCCCGTATTTGTGATTTGGATCGGTTCCCACCTCCCTTGGTTGACAGCGGAGTTGATAGCAACTGAGAGTTTTTCCATGCAAAGGATGAAAAGGTAAGGAGATAACGGATCACCTTGTCTAAGCCCATGAGTAGGTTTGAAGGAGGGCAGCTTGTTTCCATTCCATAAAATTGAGTAGCTTGGTGAAGAGACACAATGCATGATGAGCTTGATGGTGATATCTGGGAAGCCAAAATCATGGAGGCAGTTTTTAAGGAAATCCTAGTTGACGTTGTCAAACGCTTTTTCCAGGTCAAGTTTGAAAGCTACACAACCCTTCTTCCTTTTGGAGCGCGCTCCATGAAGTGAATTAATTCCTGCAAAACAATAGAGTTATCTGAAGTACCCCTACCAGGCAAAAAACTGCTTTGATATGAGCCAATAATGTTAGTAAGAATAGGCCTTAGCCGGTGAACCAAAACCTTCGTAATAATTTTGTAAATAATGTTGCAAAGGCTGATGGGCCGGAAGTCTTTGTAAGTAACGGGAGGGTCAATTTTTGGAATGAGCGCAATGAGAGTGCTTGAGATCTCTGGATCAAAGTAACCATTTTGGAAGGCGGCTTGGACCATTTGGAAGATATCATCACCAACAATGTGCTAGTATTGTTTGAAGAAAATGCAATGGAAACCATCAAGGACATGGGCTTTGTAGGGCTTCATAGAGTTAAGGGCAGCGAAAACTTCTGGTTTGGTGATAGGAGAAGTTAGTGAAATTTTTCCCTCGGCATCAATGAAAGGGTGGGCGCCTTCGTTGAAAGAGCGGTCATGAGAAGGTTGGTTGTCACTAAAGAAACTCTTGAAGTATTTTTTAGCCTCATCTTGAAGAGTGTCACTATCAGAGGACCAAGTACCACAAGGAAGCTGGAGTCTATGGATTCTGCTTCTTTTTCTTCTGATGATAGTTTGAGCATGGAAGAAAGCAGTATTTTTATCACCAAATTTGATCCACTTTTCTCTAGATTTTTGGTACCAAAGCATCTCTTCTTGAAAAAGGATGTGGTTGTATTCTTGTTGGAGCTCTTTTTCAAGAAGTGAATGCCGGATTGAATCAACTCTTTCAAGATAGTTTTGAATATCTTTGAGGCGGTTTTCAATATGCTTCTTTCTCTGGAAAAATGTTTCCAAAAACTTCATTGTTGAAGGTGATAGAATTTTCTTTGACTTTAGCCAGGGACGCAGTGATATTGGGGAGATGCCAAGAATTTTTAACTAGCTCTGCATACTCATGATGATCGATCCATGCAGCTTCAAAACGGAACGGTCTTGGACCTCTAGCTAAAGGGAGACCACCAAAACGAAGAAGAAGCGGATTGTGATCAAAGTGGAGCCTACACAAAACCTCAACAAAAGCTTCAGCAAAAGCCATGTGCCAATCTACATTAGCAAGGCTTCTATCAAGTTTCTTGGAGATGATGTGGATGCCATTGTTGTTTATGTGCCAGGTAAATCGACCGCCTGAGGTTGTAAGGTCGAGGAGGTTGCAAGCAGTCATGAAGTTAGAGAAGGAAGCAGCCCTATTGTGGTGAAAAATGCCACCTCTTTGGTCATTAGGAAGGAGGGTTTCATTGAAATCGCCTCTTTTAATGGTCTATTTATGATGGTTGATATTGTTATACGATGATTAATGTAATACGATTTTGTTTTTGATTTTTAGGTGAAAAAAGATGGTGGGATCGGTATCATGTAATTTAGTAAAGTTTTTTTTTAGAATAAATGTATTTTAGTAAAGTTTTTTATTTATTTTATTATTTTGTCAGAATATTTTTTAAAAGTTAAAATGATATTCAATGTAGACATTGTTTAGCATTAGATTTGTTAGGACAAATCGTAATACCGTGAGATTTATTACCAACTGGATAAAGATATCCTAGTATTTCATAAGTAGATATTGTTAAAATCAAAAAAATCAAATTAATGTATATCACATTGTTCATAATACATTGTATTATTGATGACCACATGGTTCATAATACATTGTATTCATATATTTAAGCTAGATATGCGTTATAATTTTCAACGGTAACCTGTGAAAATTTAAAAAGCTACCAAAATTAAGGTTTCTTTACTTTGTGTAAAATAATTTCTATTTTCATTTTATAATATAAAATTTGTGTTAGTTTTAAAGGGTAGTTTAAATATAAATCAGGTCCAGATTGTACATTTGTACTATTTTTGGTAAATTTAATGAAAATAGTATTTTTGTTCACCCAATTTCTTATTATTATAAAATGTAAGTATTTTTATTAAAAATGATAAAGATATATATTTTGGACCATTTTTTAAAGGTTCCTATCCGACACACTTGTTAATAAGGAGAAAATGGACTTTTAAACTGAGTCGTTGTGAAGAGGACAAATAAAATGTTAGTTAGAAACGATGAATTTTAAGAAACAATGAAAATAACTTTTTAAAAACTTTATTTACCTTTTGGGTAATACAAGACGATTGTTCATTTCGAGGGTTTACTTTCTCCTTATTAACAAGTAAAACAAAATCAAACCTTGAAAAGACAACATTTTTTTTAAGTCAAACTATAACCCACCAAAATTGACGATTAAAAGAATACCCTCAGTTTTTAAATATAAGCAAAATTGAGTTTTTAGTTTCATCCATTTAATGATGTATATGAACCACATACATCATTAAATAAATGAATCTAAGAAGTCAATTTTGTTTATATTTAAAAACGGAGAGAGTAGAATCTAAGACTTTGAAAGAGAAGTACACTTCAAGATCTCAACTCGGAATCCAACACCATTATGCCAACCCAAGTAGGTTGGAATTCAACATTGTTAAATCTTTTGAGGTAAAGTTCTGTCATACACTCTGATTTTTCCCGACTCGAGAGATTAATCTTTCCGACAGCGTGCAAAGGATCCTGTTCACACTAAAACAAGTAAAACTAACTAAAATTTTAGAAAATAAAAATGACAATATTTGTGAAACGCATCATCCGTATTCCTAAAACCAAGATGTTTATTTTCATGAACATTGAGAGTATAGAAAAAAATTTCATGAACGCAGCAGCATCCGTAAATTTGAAGGAGAATATATATAAAATTTGAGCTAGTTGTTCACAAAATAAATGGGTTCTTTTATTTAAGCTAAAATTAATTTATTCTTTTTAAATATGTATCATCCGTAGGTTTCTACATAAGATTAAATATCTCTCGAGCTAAATAGGACAACGACAGACAACGAAAATTCCCCTCAAGTAAAATTGGACTATAATGAAGGATAAAACTCCTTCATCTAGAGTTTTGACGTTGATGCATTTTCATAATTACTCTCTCCGTTTCAAAATTCTTGTCATTTTCATAATTACACATACTAAGAAATTAAATAAATTTTGTAATTTTTGATAAAAATTCTGTGTTTTTTCTATAATACCCTTATTCATTTATTATTTCATTCTATTATTTTTCTCTCTACAATAAATAAGTAAGGGTATTATTGATAAACCAATAATTAATGTTGCATTGAAACTTAAAAGTGACAAGTTAAATGAAATAAAATTATTCTCCAAAATAGACATGTATTGTGAAACGGATGGAGTATAATTGAAACCAAAACCTTCAATTAAGTTAGAAGAAATCCAACCATCACATCTAAACACACCATCTAAAAAAAATATGTATTGTCTGTTCGTTTCTACATAAGATTAAATATCTCTCGAGCTAAATAAGACCACAACAAACAACGAAAAATTCCCCTCAAGTAAAATAGGACTATAATGGACGATAAAACTGCTTCATCTAGAGTTTTGATATGGATTCTCATGATTATATTTGAAACCATAACCTTCAATTAAGTTAGAAGAAATCCAACCCATCACATCTAAACACACCATAGGATTTAAAGATGTTATGATTTTATTCTGAACCGAAAAAAGAATGATTTAATAGTATCCTCGTGAGTTTAGTTCAGTTGGTAGGAACATCACATATTATATGTTAAAGTTGGAGTTCGAATCTCAGACACCCCACTTATTCACCTTCATAAAGGTAAATTTCTAACCACTAATTTGAATACTTGACACACACACAAAAATTATTCAATAGTCTAATTCGAATACAAGAGGTGCAATTAAGATCATGTACAAATCTAAGAATAAAGAAAGATAAGACAATTAAAAAAGAAATACCATGAGGGGTGGAATAAACATATCCCTCTACAAAGGCAACTAAGATGGTCAGCATACCACTCATTTTTTTTAGGGGATATACATTTCATGTTTATAATATATCTATCAATGATGAAATAAATCAAAATTCAATGATACATTTTATTGATTATTAATATTTATATAATTTTCTTGTAAATAACTTAATCTTTTCCTTAAAAAAATAAATTTAATCTTTAATTTATCCACAAGGTCAAGCACAACCACATATACCAACATTGTTAGACCGGATATCTTTTGTTGTGTCTTGGATTCGAACCCACAATCTTCCATTTTCTGTATATGAGTTTACAGTGGTTCTTACTACCTCGTCTACAAACAAATAAAGAATCGTTAATTAACTAATCCAAACAAATATTAAAAATACAGAGAAAGAACTTAAATAAAAATAAAACAAAATGACTCATTATCGTTTGATTTTGAAGGAACTCGATTAATAACTATGATCATTTGAGATGAAACACTTTGTATGTATCCATAAACTTCATATTCAAGTTATTTGAGATGAATTGTTCGCAACACTTTGTATGTATCCATAAACTTAATTAGAGCCGTTTACTTTGTAAAATTATTTTTTTTGTTTTCATTTTCTAAATTTTCTTTTAGTTTAATTTACTTGTTAACAAGGAGAAAATACACTTTTAAAGTGACTCATTTGAGAAGAAAAAATAAAATGCTAGCTACAGATGATGCGTTCATGAAAATAATTAAAATATATATTTGTTCACATAAATGTAAGATATTTGTTCACAAAGTAAACAGACCCTTATATTTAAGATAAAATGTTTATTTTAAATGAAATTGAGTATTTTTTGTATGCAACTACGAAGCTAGTTGTCCCTTGAATCAGATAAGATCACAATGGACGACAAAATTACCCTCGAGTTAGATAGGACTACAATGAACGATAAAACTCCATACCTCAAGAGTTTTAATGTTGATGCATTTCCAAAAATATATTTGAACCTAAGACCTTGTGTCAAGTTCAAAGAATCCAACTCATCTCATCAAAACAGTCCATGGGTTTTAAAAATGTCATGATTGTGTATGTGAGGCTGTTGCGTGAAAGTGTGAGTTATATGTCTTACATTGGATAGAAAAATTGGAGGTTGAGTCATTTATAAGTGAGAGGAGTCATAAACCTAACGCCTTAAGGTTTTAAGTAAAAATATGGTGTCTCTCTCGCTTGTGTGATTACTCTTGCCTTATGTGTGTGGTCCCCCGGATCCCCTCTTGACCCAACAATAGTATCAGAGTCAAGGTTCAATTGGCTCCTACTATCGAAAGTTTTTATGGCAAGGTGTCCAAGCGCCGGGTTTCATTGTATCGAAAGTCTTTATGCCTAAGGTGTCAAAAAAATTGAGTATCCTCTATACTCAACTATATGAAGTTAATTATCTCTTAAATTAAATTAGATAGGACCATAATGGATGATAAAATTTCTCTCAAGCAAGATAGGACTAACAAATGATAAAACTCCAACCTCGAGAGAGATTTTATTTCATTAATGTAATGATATTTTTATTGATTATTTATATACTTATCATAACTCAAATATCTAGAAAACATAGCAACTCAAATATCTAGAAAACATAGCAGTAAGAAAAAAAGTTAACATGTTATAGGTACAAAGTTTCTACTACAACTTAGACAATCTCTGTCTCGAAACTTTTGGAGCACACAATATGGATTTTTTCATCCGTACAAGATTTTCACTAGACGCAAGAGTCTGGTATCAAACATTTGACCATTTTTTTTAATGAACCTCAAATCTCTTACCACTTGGACAAAAAGACATATATACTTGTTAGCATTTTCCTTCAACTAATCATCACGGTTAAAGTTCATTTATTTGAGAAGAAATGTGATAAATTAAAGGCTTAATAGCAGTTTTGTCCCCTTAAGTATCATGAAGTTGCGATTTTTGCCCTCTAATAAAATAAAATACAATTCAGCCCCTAAGTACCGTCTCTTTTGCAATTTTGGCCCCCTAAGGCTTAATTTTTTTAATTTATTTTTTTTATTTTTTTAATAATTAAAAAAATAAAAAATTACACATGTGGCGTCCACGTCAGCATTAACTTTGTCAAAATTGGCTTGGAGGGCCAAAACTGCAAAAGGGATAGTACTTAGGGGCTAGATTGTATTTTATTTTGTTAAGGGACCAAAATTGCAACTTTCTAATATTTAGGAGGTCAAAACTGCAATTAAACCTAAATTAAATTCTAGATACTGATCAAACACTTTGGGAAATAATGAAATGCCTCTTTAAACACTTTTGTTCTTTTTGGAAAAGAAAGAAAGACAATTGTTCACTTGAAGAGTCTAGTCTATTTTGTCCTTGTTACGAAGTAAAAACAAACTCAAGTTGTAGGAAATTAAAATGGAAAATGTTTTCAAAAAGTAAATTGGCCCTTACAATTGAGCTTAAATAATTTTTTTTTAAATCCTTTGTACAAAGTTTTAGAGGTTATTTATCTCTTGAGTCAGATTGAACCACATTGGAGGCAAAATTCTCCTCTCAGGTGAAACGGGATTACAATGGAAATATCAGTTACCGCATTTTTAAAGAAACGGTTGTTCATTTTCTTCCATAATGTCCAAACACACGCTAGTCAAATAACCTTTAAGTGAAGATGTGAAGATCGCAGCATTCCCGCCATGTGAGTAAACTGAAAAAAAGTGATCAGTAATCGAACCATGAAAGACAATAGAGATACCGAGCCAGTGACATACCAAATACCAGACAGTCCCAAAAACATCGCAACCAACGAATAAGTGAACAGTCGTCTCAATGTTGCCGCACCCTACACACAAGTTATCATCAAGTTGGAGAACGTGTCGTCGCACCAAGTTTGATTTTATTGATTTTTTTTATTTATTTATAATTAAGTTGGAATTTTAACTTATGAAGATTTGGTTTAATTTTTTTATTTATAATTAAGTTGGAATTTTGACTAATGCACTTATAGCATCAAGTAAGTTTATATGTTGTATATATAATAATTTTAATATGAGTTATACTCATACGACTTTACGAGTTGATTCCACATAAATAAAAGTTTACGAGTTGATTCCACATAAATAAATCGGGTAAATTAAAACTTGAGTTTGACAACCTTTCTGTCCGAAATTACTATAAGTATCTGGCACAATATTTTCATGTGGTGCAGCCTTTACGTGTTTTGAACCTCCTACTATCCTATATACCATAAATAGTATGTGCAGAAATTTTTTGTGCAGAATTTGAAATTTAACATGTGTATGCAAATGACCTCCACAATAAATTTTATGAAACAAACTGTGCATTTTAATATGCTAGAAAAATCTTTACTTTTAGTAGTGTGATAATTGAAAAAATCGTGCATTTTTTGTGCATGAAGTGATTTTGATGCCTTTTTACCCATGAATCTTGATTACTCAAACTAAGTACATGAAATTATCGTGATTAATTTTTAAGCTCATAGTTGTAATCACTAATAAAGGAAAGGATTTATGGTACAATACTCAAGTGTTGAATGAATAAAAATAGATTCTTGCTTGCTTTGATTATTCTAATAAGTGTGTAGAGAAATATTTATGATAGTTGATGGTTTCTTCCCCTTTTCCCCTTTTCATGCATATGATTTTCATGTTAATAGTTGGATGGCGTTATGATTATGATGGGGTACTAGATTTCAAGATTTTGATACTATTGTGTTTGTTCTAACTTTGTACAATCTACGTCATTTCAAACTAAACCTTCTTCCAATCACGACATATAGTTACGAACCTTTTTTTTGTTTTAAATGTCAAATTACTCCATCCAAATTAACACCAAAGACTACAATGGTCAAATTGTACAACTAAATTTATAGTCATGAAACTTATAAACATGTACTTTATTCCTAGAATCTAACTATAAGATCTCATGCAAACCATAATCACAAGCAAATAAACTCATGCATCCTTAAGTTCGACTACAGACTACTATGGTCAAAGCATAGTTTTGAAACTCGGCTCGGACCGGCCGGTCGGACCGGTCGGACCAGGACCCGGTGGCCAGACCGGTTCGAGCCAACATTTGGATCGGTCATGCAGTTAACTCGGCGAGAACCGGTCAAAACCGGTAAAACCCGGTGACTCGGCCGAGTTGATGGTCAGACCGGTTCTTCCTTTTTTTTTTTTTTTTGCTTTTTAATTAACTAAAACGACGTCGTTTAAGCACGGATTAATACTAATTAATACTCGGTTTAATACATTTAATACCGATTAATGCTTCAAGTTTGGACTTTTGTAGAAAAATCTGAAATATGAAAAAGTTAGCGACAAGAGGAATCGAACCGTGAACATTAAAATGAATGTTTGGAAGCTTAAGCACTACAACAACTTCTAATCGTTTTTACAAATTGAAATATATTATATATGTAAATATAATACATTTAAATTTTATAAGAGGAAAGAACACATCATTTTTGTTTTAGAAAATCTACATATTATATTAATTTAATATATTTCCTATCAACAAAATATAGTTGTACAAAGATTAAAATACATATTACATGTCAGTTTTTTTAGTTTTTAAGTGAACAAGTCATCGATTAAATCCGATTTAATCCGGTTAAATAGTTATATAAATTTAATCTCAAGACCGAGTTATCTAACCGAGTCATCCGAGTTGATCCGGTTCAGTCATGTGGTTCGACCAATGACTTAGTGGTTCGACCATTGACCCAGTGACCCACTACCCCTGCCGAGTCGATGACCGAGCCGAGTTTTAAAACTATGGGTCAAAGTGTGCAACTAGATTTAAATAGTTTATTAGGCAGAGAATCTTGCAAGGGCTAATTTAGGTATTTTAACATCAACATAGGTGCATTCGTATTTTCCCCTTAAATTCATCATGTGATTGTGCGATCATTTCATTGTATGTTACCTAAATTGAATATGTATGAATATTGTGTTCTTTTGTGGCCCTTTCCTAGAATGAATCGCGCTGCATGTGGCCTCTCGGCGGTATAGTTAAGGTTGATATCATATGGATATATATCGGCAAAATACTCCATAGCCCATACTTATTCTCTAATCGTAATAAGTACATATTAAATTATAAAATAACAATCATTTTTATGAAATAAAAAGCTATTTGTCAATGTTTATATTTTAAAAAACATTATTTCATTGTTAATAAGGATCTTATTAAAAAATTTACATTTTGTCATAAAAAATAATCAATATTCATTGTTATGAGTAATAAAAATTCGTAAAAATTAAATTTTATTTCGTCGAAACTCTTGGTAAATAAAATTTAATTACTATAGTTGTCAATGATAAAAAAATAGTTATTTTTCTTAAAAAAAACAACTCATTTATTATTAATTTAACGACTTGGTGTACCGATACACCTAAATTTATTGAATGTACCATAGTAATTGCCTAAATTAATAAGTACATGTTAAATTAAAAAATACATATTGAAAACACGTATTATGTTAGTTTCCTCTAATTCTACGGTTTATTTTAGTTTGCACCAGTAAACCTTTGGGTCCAACTTGGACCCATTTAACTTGGGTCATTGATTTATTAGTAAAATATTGGAACGCATCAGATTGAATATTGAGAACTTGTCAAGCAAGTTGACTAGTATTTCATGCTTACATGAACTTGGGTGTAGTGAATAAATATTTTTTTGGCAGCTTTTTGAAAACAAAAAAACTCTACAACAGAAATCTGCAAATCCTTTTAATGCTTCTGCAGTTTAGAAATTGAGTTGCAGAGGAAAAGAGACCATGACCGTTTTTCTCCCATATGCCAAAACCTAAAATTTCCTTTCCTCAAATTGAAATTTGGTGTTCCAATTTCTTTTTCTGGGTACAATTTATGTTCTAGAATAAGTTTTGTTTGACCATTGTTATTGGTCCTGTGTATATACACATGTGGTATGTTCAGAAGTTAATAGAGAAGTAAAATGATTTGTTGAGGAACTTTAGGAAAAAAGTTGAATTTACTGGTATGTTGGATATGATGTCAATAACATGCTATAACATGATACAGACATCGTTGGAAAAAAAGTGATACATTAATATGTTGTTTTTAACAAGGACTTTTCATTTCCGTTTTATGGCTTGTACACAGCTGGATTTATAGAGCAAATTCTCATCAAGTACAGATCTAGTGGTTTTAATTTCAACAAATATTTAGAATTATTCTCAAATTCATGATCTATTGTTTGTTGAATTAAGTTATACCGATAATTTGATGAAAGGAAAGAGAAAGAGGAAATGAATATGTTAAGATATGGGTTGTGGAGTGATTATAAGAATTATTTAAAGGAGGATTTTTGTTAGTGAAAGAAATAGAAAGAAAATTAATGTGAAAGGTAGGAAGAAGATGAAGGTGATGGAGACAGGAAGAAAGAGAGAGTCTGATACGGTGTACAACACAAGGTTGGTCACCTATACTTTTTTTTTTTAAATAAAAAAAAAGTGATGAAAACCTTCTATGATAGGTCATTTTAGTGGTGCAAGTTAAACCGAAACTTATACTTAACCCTTCAACCTTTATTTCTCTTTTTTCTGTAGAAACAGACAGCGTTGTAAGAATAAAGTCATAGGGTTACAACATCTCCGGTTTTGTTTTTCATATCTTAAAAAGAAGGAAGATAGTTGGAATTTCATAGAAGAATAAGCCATTAAAAAATGATAGTGAACATTCAGATGGGTCTTGAACAATAACAAATAGAAGAAGAGAGAGAACATGAAACAAAAGATACAAACAAAACAAAAAGATGTGTAAAAGCACAAGAGAAAAAAAGTCCCAAAAAGGAAAAAGATTTTTACCAATATTATAGCATGTTGAAAGCGAAGTTTCTTTGCAACATTGTTTTCACGGTGAGAATTGATATGGTAGTTTCTCATCTCTTTTCTGATTAGGCTTTTGTTTCATTTTTGCTTTTAACATTTGAATTATGTACACCCAATTGGATGGCAGTTATTGCAATTATTAGAGTTGGTTGTATAACCGAGTGATTGAGGATAAAATAAATGTAATTAGGTGGTAACTGATGAGGGTAATTGTGGAAGTAAAATAGGTCAAAAATAGTCCCTATAAAAGGAAAATAGAGACCAAAAGTGAATAAATTTTTTGTAGGAATAAAAACATATTTAACCCTTGATTATTTGGTGAAGGTTAACATGGGAAAGGTGAATCCTTCCCCACTATGGGAAAACTCACATTTTACAGCCACATGGCCACACAACCTGTTGCTTTTTATTGTTTGGTTTTTCCATGGCTACAAAAAACTGATATTTAATCATATTAACAATTTTACTAATAACACTTGTTGTTTTTCTGAAATCAAATCTACACCTCCCTAATTTATAACTATCACCTAGCGTCATTAATCATAGTATTTTTCTCAAGCTAAAGTTTAACACATCTTATCTCTGTATTTTTCTCAAGCTGAAGTTTATGCAATATACCACCATTTTTGCTCTCTTTGTTTTCCGTCAGATCTGGAAGGTTACGTACTCTATTTGCTGTGTCAATTCGCCTCCACATACTTTATTCAAATTTGGTTGATATTATAGAGGCCAATCCCAGTGAATTATTTGTGTTGTTTAAGCTTGAGTGGAGTGTGGTAGAGTTGATAGTTGATGTTATTTTCTGGGTGGAAGGTAACTTCCATGAGATATGAGGGATTAAGAACAAATTGTTGCTGCATTGTTGTTTTACGTTAACAAAGAAAGACACAACATCATATTTTAAAAATATTAATAAGTTATAATATAAACAATTATTTGTGGGGTATCTTTTATTGTTACAGGATTAATATCAAAAAGTTGCATATAGGTAACCTGTAAAAGATCCCAACCATTGAATTAAAATACTAATATATCAATGGTCAAAAGACCACCTTTCCTATGGTGGGAAAGGATTCACCCTTCCCATGTTAAACTCCACCTGATTATTTATATACTTATCATAACTTAAATATTCAGGATACATAGCAATAAAAACAAGATGGTTTGCCATTTTATAGAGAAAAAGTTTCTACCACAACTTAGCAATGATAATCTTTGTCCAGAAACTTTTAAAGCACACAATGTAAATTCTTCTATCCTTATGAAAATTTCTCTTTACACAAGAGTCAAATATTAAACATTGGACAAATTCCTTGTTGCTAAATACATAACAATAATTCAACTAAAACAAAAAGACACATATAATTTTATTATTTTCAATTGATTCAACTAATCACCACGATTAAAGTTCATTTATTTGAGAAGAAAGGATAAAATTCTAGATATAGATGAAACACTTTGGGAAAGAAAGCCTATTTAACACTTTTGTTGTTTTCAGAAAAGCAATAAAAAATTTAAAAAAAGGAGAGTGTAACACCCCAAAATATGTTATAATCTTTTAATTATTTTTTTAGTTGTAATATTATGAATTATATTTTCTATCACTAAAATTCAGATTTTTATATCAATTCTAAGATCATCTTTAATCATAAATGATTATTAGTTATCCAAGAGAAGCTTAGGTTAGGAAATTCTACTATTAGGTTTATCAAAGGAGAATTAGAAAGTGAACCAAAAATATACTCCCTCTGTTTCAAAATACATGTCCAATTTTTGCAATGTGCACTATTCACTTGACTTACTTTCACCATACTTTTTAACTATTGTATAAATACAAATATTAGCATGTAAGATGTTGTTTGATTCGTCTCAACAAATATTTTCAAAATATTAAATTTTTATAATTTTTTACTTTTGATAATTAAAGATATTAACAGTCAAAATTGTGCATTGACATATGTGAAGTGGTTGACTTAGATATGTATTTTGAAACGAATGGAGTATATATTTTCAGCTTCTTTATTTCACTGGCAATGCTAGTCCTCCAATTAAACCAGCCAAGCTAGCCAAAAATGGTGTTGCAACAATATGGCACATGAGAATAAAACAGGTCTAGAAGCAATATATTTACAGAAATAAATATCAATGAACCATCTCATGTACTAGTATGTGCCATATGACTTTCTCATCTCATGGACTAGTATGTGACATATTGTTGCCACCACGTCCTTTCTTATTTTATTCGTTCCTAGTACATGAATTATATTTTCTAACACGAACCTTAGAGTCTTCTTAAACGCATCCAGCGGAGAAAAGACTTGTTCAAAGTCAGTTTCCTCGAAGGTTACAACCTCCCAATAATGATTGAACCTAAAGATGGAAACGGTATCGGAGAATGCACCACGGTTGGCTGCGAGGTGGACTTGAACTCACTATGTCCAAGTGAAGTCAAAGTGATGAGAGGGAGTGATTGTGTTGCATGTAAAAATCTTTCAGGGGATTTGTGCGTCAACTAACTACTTCATCACATTCTGCCCTACACCAACTTCCAATAATAGTTCTGGATTGATTTTGAGTAAAATTGGTTGAGTTTGAATTTATTTATGTTTGGATAATTATCATCAAAATTGTTTTTTAAGAATTGGAAGAAGAGGATGAAGTTACCTTAATTTTTCTGGGTTTGGAGAGCCTAATTTAATTTGGATTATTTTTAGGTTTTGGTTATTTTTGTTTTTAAGTGTTTTAGGTTTGGCTAGTTAACGAGTGTCTCCGGAGCACTCCTTAATATTTCCCTTTAATAATAACTAATGTGTAAACTCATGTGTATCATTTTTGGTGAATGAAAGTATTATTTTTAACCTTCATGCTGTATCCAAAATAAATTTCAACAACTTGAGCATAAGATGTGCTAATAATAAAAAGAATAAGATGTGCTAATAATAAGAAGAATGACAACAATCTCAAAGATACAATGTCAAGTCCGTTCAAATAATTGGTTTAATATCACCATCAAATATAATATAGAGCATATAATACGTACAATTGTACAAAAAAAATCCAAAAAAAATGTTTTAAAAGGGAAAATTATCAGTATTGTTTTAGTTCTTAATCTTTTATTTTAATTTAAGATAATTATTTGGTCTTTTATCTTCTTTTTTCACATCATATTGGCCTTTCACTTGAATTTGGTATATGAATTTTTAAGTTTTAAATCTATAGTTTTCTTTTGAGGTATAATACATATTTGTGTTGGAGGTTGTTAGTTGATAAGGGGGCTTGTGGTATAGGGTGCTGGTAGCTAGATATGGTGAGGAGGATGGGAGGTTGGAGGATGGGGGCCGGAGTGGTTCGTCGTGGTGGAAGGAGGTTGTCAAGATTAGGGACGGGACAGTAGGGGGCGGTGATGGGTGGTTTAGGCGGTGTGTGGCGAGGCGAGTGGGTGATGGTACAGAAACTTTGTTTTGGCATGATAGGTGGTGTGGTGACGTTCCTTTCAGGGTGCGCTTTGGCAGGTTATTTGATTTAGCGTTAAATAAATCAACAACTGTTAAAGACATGTTTGATCACGGGTGGGGGGAAGAGGGTGAAGCTTGGCAGTGGCGCAGGGGCTTGTGGGTGTGGGAGGAAGGGCTTTTAGAGGAGTGTAGGTTATTACTTGCTGATGTTTCTTTGCAGCCTCTTTCTTTTGATGTGGGGCAGTGGCTTCCGGACCCGACTGAAGGGTACTCTGTTTGTGATGTGTATGCTATGCTTACCAATCAGGGTGCACCGCAGGTTAGGCAGGATGTAGACATGATTTGGCATAGACAGGTTCCGCTTAAGGTGTCTATTTTGGCTTGGCGGTTGCTTCGGGATCGTCTTCCTACTAAATCAAATTTGGAGATGCGCGGTGTCCTTGATGCAGAGGCGTGCCAGTGTGTGTCAGGGTGCGGTTCTATGGAGGATACTAGTCATTTTTTCTTGTTGTGTCCTTGTTTTGGGAGGTTGTGGCATCTTGTGCGGCATTGGATAGGTTTTGATGGCATTGATCATTGTGATATATTTAGTCACTTTGTTCAGTTTATTCACTCCACAGGTGGCCTGAAGGCGAGACAATCTTTTATGCAGCTTATTTGGTTGTTGACTGTTTGGGTCTTATGGAATGAAAGAAATAATCGATTATTTAACATGAAAGAAAGATCCATGGTTCAATTACTAGATAAAGTAAAGTATTATTCTTTGTGGTGGCTGAAAGCTAATAAGACCACCTTTGTTTTTGGTGACCATTTGTGGTGGTCGAGTCCTTTGTCGTGTTTAGGCATTGGCTGACCCTTTGTTGTACTTGAAACTGTACTGTTTGTTTCTCTAGTAGTCTTTTCAGTACATCTTGTGCTGAGAGGACTGCTAATGCAGTGTTAATATATTCCATTTTTGTTTGTCAAAAAAAATAGATTGAGAGCAACACAGGCAAAGAAAAACATTGAATTGAATTAAAATTTATATTCAAACATAGATGAGAATCAAAATGACATAAAGAAAAGATTTTTTTAAAGATAAAAAAAAAGACAATTTGTCACCTAAAACTAATTTAATAATTCATATATGTTATGAAATTAATCTAAAGCATTGCAAGATATTGCACAACATAGTAAAGTAGAGAGAAAAAGATAAAGGGAGAACAAGAAAGTATATTGTATTACTTCTCAAGTGTATCTTTACAACAAAATGTGAGTCCTATTTATAGGATACAAATAAGCAAGTGAATGTTCACATGCAATCAAAGAGCACTAACAATCCATTTCCCTTGTGGGAGTTATAGAACTTGGAAGATCAAGAATAGACATCCACCAACATTATTATTCATAACACTCCCTCTTAGATGTCCATCAAGGATATGCCTCATTAAAACCTTACCAGAGAAAGACCCAATGGAAAAAATATTCTAGTGAAGGAAAAAGAGTACAACATCCTTTTGTATCATAATCTGCCTCATTAAAAACCTTACCAGGAAAACCCAGTGGGATAAAACCATGGTTAAGGGAAAAAGAGTGCAGAACACATTTTTGTCTCCCCCTCATAAATACAACGAAGAAATTTCAATAATCTTTTATACTGGTTACTCAAAATCTTTACTTGACGGTGACTTTGGATATGATCTATCTCCATACTCTTCTCCAAATCAGCGGCTCGTAAGATATCTTCATATTGAGTTGTTGAAAGAGTCTCCTTAAAAAATCACAAGTTTCTTGTATGTGTGAAACCATAATCCTTAACAAAGAGCATTCTCCACTTGCTAACATTTTCAAATGATCGGATGATATTGTTGTTTCTTTAAGATACAAATTGTATGTTTGACTTTGCTGCAATATCTGTATTTACTAAAATTGACAAATATAAAATACTATGATATATATAATAAACAAAATACATTAGAGTCCTTACCTGACCAATTCAAATTGTTCATAATTTTCTCGAGGGCATGATCTTTACTCACATTAAGTGACATCACAATCATTCTAGTACATACTCAATTAGATTTGTCCATATCAACGTTTATATAATAACAAATTTTAAAATCTTTTCAGGATTTCTAATAACATTTATATGGTTATCATAAAATTGCTTATAAGAAATTCATTTCCATATCTTTAAAATGGACAAATGATGTCATCTTTTCAATAATTTTGATAGTGTCAATTACACAAATGAAATCCTTCAGGGAGCTTCATATGTCACTATCAAGTGAGCCATACGATATATTGTAGCACATCTTTCATATAATTTGAGTCTTTCATGTGCTACTGAACTTAATCAAATATGAAAAAGTTCTTGAATTCACTTGAGGTGAATATGTGTCTAAAGAATATATGTCTCTTAAAAATAAATGATAGACAGTTACTAATTCACTTCAGGTGAACATATCAAACAATATATATATTTCCTTTTAAATAATTTCCTCAAGATATTACTCATTTGCAAAGGTAAATAAATCAAATTCCGGGATACGCTTCACGACCCGGTGGTCTTCGTAATAGAAGAGACATTTGGTGATAAGCATGTGCTTGTTTGAAGGGATCGTCATAAATGATTAAAGTGTGACGTTCACGGTACATAAAATATTCAGCCAGAGCTGCACCTGTATAAGGAGCGATGTATTGTAATGTAGCTGGAAAATTTGTTGTTTCAGCCACGATAATAGTGTACTCCATTGCCCCTCTTTCTTGTAAAGTAGTTACCACTTGAGCCACAAATACACACACACACACACACACACGTATTTTACCATTCTAATTCTCTTTTCGCGCGAAAAAGCATACGTCTAATTAACTTCACATCTTCGAGTGTGCGGACTACAGGTCCAAAAAATTCTGCTTTGCAAAACGAGTTTGATTTCACTGGAATTGTCTCTTTCTATCTGCAGATATTTTCTCTTTAATAGACTTGAATTCATGATCCTCATTATCACTTGTCACATATAGCGCTATATTATATCCAAAAACACGTCGACGTTGACTTTATTTTGGTTCCATCTCATTCCATTCATGACATAATTTATCGAGATCTCTTTCTTTTTCATACATTTCAGGTACTTGATAAGTTCTTCTTGAACATAAAAAAAATCAATTATGTCAGAAAACTCTTTGAGTTTCTATATCCTCGTTTGGGTTATCTTTCCTTTAAGTTCCTTTTCTTATTCGAGACTTTTTATATTTGGAACCGATTGATCTACCATGCTTGAGGCACGGTTGAGACTCATTTGCAATATTAGATTATCCGACATGAAAATCTATTTCGTTTGGAGCATTCGCAGCTGATATTTGATTTATTTACCTTTGCAAATGAGTTATATCTTAAGGATCAAGATGATACAATAATATTTCCTTTTTAAATAATTTATTTGAACTTCAGGTTTGCATTTTCAGCTGCTTATTATCTCCCCCTAATATTGGGAAAAATAATTCATCAATTGATAATCAGCCTACTGGACTGTAAATAAGTTGGCTCAGCATAATTAATGATAGATGGAGATTTATATCAAATATATTTTTTCCAATATTCTTTCAAGATTTATCTTAGTGCAATATATTGGAGCAATTGTGATATACACAACACATCCAAAATTCACTTAGATGAGAAATATTAGGTTGTTAACCTAAAATCAATGATAGATTAAGGGGAGAACTTATATATAGTAATGTGTTGGCTTGATGCAAATCAATATCTCAACATACAAGATTATTGATTCCCAAAATAGAGTATATAAGTCGTGGTCTCATAACCAAACTAGAGTTTATAAGGTATGGTCTGATAAGTATCAATTATACAATTAACTTTATACGTCTAAAGAATATATCTTCAAGTCCATTTTTATAAGCATATGCTATCAGATGCTTATCTTCAAGTTCATTTGACGAACGATACTTATCAGATGCTTTCTGAAAAGTTCAAAAAATAAACTCTTAGTCAAATTGTTGACCTTATAATCTCACAAATTAGTTTCTGTATCCTAATAGATCTAGGATAACCCAATCAGTCTTGCCAACGATTTGCAAACTTCTGGTTTACAATAATATATGATTCATTTGTTCTAATCCATTTTGAAACATGATTTGTGAACTTCTGGTTTACAATAGTATGTGTTTCATTTGTTCTTGTCTATTGGAAACAAAAATGAAAAAAAAAGAAAAATATATTATGTCAAAGTGAAGTTATATAATAAATATTATAAAAGCATTACCAACATATAAGACTTTATAAATCATACACATTTATCCTACGAGTAGTTAGGCAACACAAACTATCAATAGAATATATTTTAAAAGTTTGACATCTCCAAAGTTTATATTATATATAAAATCAAAATCAAATAAATTTATTTCAAAAGAAAATATATATCTAACATATAATAATCTTGAAGGATTTAGAAGTAAATAAGAGAACGTAACTCATATAAGATGTTTTCAAGAATTATGTATAAAAGAGTTTGTGCTTACTTACCTTGTAATCCAGGCCTTCTAGAAGTCTTATGCAATAAGAAAGAAGAAAATCATAACCAAACTTTTATCGTAGAATAAGGAAACAATATTGCACGTTTCAATCGATATAATAGAAATATGATCGTATCAATAAAATCTTTGATCAAACACTGATTTCCCAAACGATCAAAGTCCATACTAATGGAATTTTATGATCTTGACATGTATTGTATCAATAGTAATCTCTACTAAATCAATTACCATAATTACAACATTGGTTATATGAAACAAATCGTATGAACCATTCACTTCTGAGAATGACGTTTAATGTCACCTTTCACCATTTTAATCAAGAGCCACTTTTTATTCTTGAAAATTGATAAGTGCTCAAAAGTACCATATTTTATGTGTTAATCTAGGCATTTTAGTGACTTTTTTTTTTTAAGTTATATAAGGAAAAGCAATCTTTTGTTGTAATTTTACCATTTATGCTTTGTATGCCTTACTCCACTCAACTTGTGCAGGAAATGACAAGCAAGGATCAAGAAAAAGTGTCAAAGTTCACAAGCAATTCGCTATTAGCGAATATTTCGCTGATAGCGAAAATACTCCAGGGAGGTTTCGCCATTAGCGAAGTTCAGGAAGCAGAATTGAAGAAATTCGCTATTGGCGAATATTTCGCTGATAGCGAAATTTGTCCAGGGAGTATTCGCCATTGGCGAAGTTGTGGCGAGATCAAAGAAATCCAATAGGATAAGGGCCACGTGGAGCCACCCCATTGGGGCAGAGGCACATTTTCAGCATTTCGCTGATAGCGAAATAGTTAGTTATCAGCGAAATTTCGCAGAGACAACCAATATAAATATTTTTCTCTTCTCTTTGAAAAAACATAACTATTGTTTTATAGATTTTTCTGGTTTTAGAGAGAGACTAGGGCATTTTCTAGAGAGAGAAACACAAAGAAAGGTAGCTAGGAGTAGATTCAACCCAAGATTTGTTGAGACATCATGGATCTAGGCATTGAATCTTCATCTCTTCTTCTTCCTATGCAAAGCTATCATAGACATATGTAGCGACATCTACCCTTGTGGGTTTTGAGGTATTCAAACAAGCTATTATGTAATCTTTTGATCATTTAACATATGGTTCTAGCTTATTTATTCAATATTGTTGTTATTCTTGTATTTAATGTTTTATTGAGATTCAAGATGATATTGACAAATACTTTTGGATCTAAGAAATAGAATAACAATCTATCTTAAGTTATCATGCTAGACATAGATGTTAATATTTGATAATCACTTTTAATCTAGAACTTAATGCTTTTGGGTCATTTAATCGGGCGGGAAATCGTCGATTAAACGATTCAATCGACTTTGTGATTATTTAAATGTGCGGAAAATCGACATTTAAATAATCTCTTAGAAATAACGATATCATTTGGACACGAATGATATTATCGAGTGATTGTGATAATATCGTTTAAAAAGCTAGAATTCGTTATTTGATCGAGAGATTGCAGCTGTTACGCTTGGTTGATATCTCTGACCCCAAGCGAAATAGCCCTATCTCTACTCGTTTTACTTTTATGTCGAATAGTTCAAATAGTTTTACACAAACAAACAATTTATACCCGAACACTTAAGATGATATTTGACGTTAAAATGCTTATGAGACACACCAATCCATGCGAAAACGAACCTATTATATTCACGTGTAATTAGTTATATGACATGTAAAAATCTTACATCAAAGATACTCACTTATTTAGCTACTTTAGGAGGATTTCAAATGACATAGAAATAGTCATATTGTCTCATATTTTCTCTTTGAATGTGTTGTTCTTCAGGAACTATTTTAATTCAACACAATATTGATCTTAAATCTTCATCTATTAAAAAGAAAAATATTGGCAAATTCACAACTATAATATTTACCATTTCGTTAGAAAAGAAATTATGTGGAGCACAAATTATAAGTGTTGAATGTGCAAAGAGATGACATAGATGGCAATACCAAGCTCATTAGTAGCAAAGATCATAATCATCAAAAGTCATAATAAAGTTTTACTATCTTAGCATGAATCATATAAATGATAATCTCTACTATATCAATTCTTTATATTATTTTCTCGATTTTGTTCCTTCAGGCAAATTCAACTTATACTAAGATCAAATAGATCTTATATATTTAAATTATGAACAAATATCTAGTTCTTCAAGAACTCAACCACAAACCTCTATCGACAATGACAAAGGAAAATCACACTATTTTTATTTTGCAATCTTTCACAAATGTTATTATCAATTTTTCTAGAACCATATCTCAAACCTTCATAAACAATAAAAAAAATTCATTCTTCGAGTAATCCTTCAAGGATGCTTTAATATTAAATTTTAGTTCTTCAGGAACTATATTCCAAATCTTTATAAACAATGATCAAGAAAATTCTTTATTTGAGCGATCCTTCAGGTATCCTTAAAAATAACAAATTAATTCTTTGATAACTACATTACATCCTCAACGTGTAACTCTTCAATACTTTCATTTTAAAATAGATCTTATTTTCAACCATAAATCTATCAACATTAAGGAAGATCATAATTTTTGTTATGCCAATATTCATAAATAATGGTTAAGTAAATTTATTATTTGAGCAAACCTTCAGAAGTGCTTTTATATTAAAAGAAAAATATAGTTTTTCAAGAACTATACACAAAAGAACTTCATTGTTTGAACAATCCTCTCCTTTATCACATTTCTATTATAGCATGGTTGCATAATGATTAGCAACAATGCATGAACAACACGTAAAGTGTATCTATCTAGAATTCACTAAAAGGAAGTATAGTACTAGATGAAACCAAGTTTCATGATAACAAATTCTTCTTTTTAATCGGTGAATGAGAATTAGAAGAAGAATGTGCTAAAAGAAAATGTTGAAACTTAAAGATGACAAATCAGACCCCAGGACGCATCAATTAGCAAACATAAAAGTGATACTTTAGAAGATAATAAGACAAGAATCTTTAACAAGATGGTTAATAGTCAACAAATTAAAAGGACAAGAAACCAACCATGCAGATGATTTTTTGAAGAAAGAATCATTCTAAAAAGAATAAACCATACAGATTCTACCATAATTGATACAGATATCATGGAAATTGATGAATACCTACATCTGAATCCGGAAGCTGAGAATTAGAAGCATCTCTACCTATGTCTCTATTCAATGGAGCTTGGAGCATTTCCACATCCTCCCCTCAACGTACAATTTCATCCTCTCAATAAGTTGTCATTCTAAATGTAGCCGCTGGCTGTATGTTGTGCCCTCAAATTGTTAGAGTTTCGTGCTGATAAGGTGTTATGAAATTAATCTAATGCATTGCAAGATATTGTACAACATAGAAAAGTAAAGAGAAAAGGATAAAGGGAGAACAAGAGAGTATATTGTATTACTTCTCAAGTGTATCTTTACAACAAAATATGAGTCCTATTTATAGGATACAAATAAACACGTGAATGTTCACATGCAATCAAAGAGCACTAACAATCCATTCCACTAGTGGGATGAGAGTTATAGAACTTGGAAGATCAAGAATGGACATCCACCAACATTATTATTCATAAAAATATAAGTAATTTTGCCTTTTTAAAAATATCTTTGATGCAAAATCTCTTCTAAAAATATCTTTGGTTGTATGCTTTAGAAAATCAATTTGTATTGTTATTAACTTTATGCACATTTGAAAAAAGTTAATAACTTTGTGAACATTTGAAGTTTTGCATATATCATTTTTATGTTGATAATTTATTTTCAAATACAATGGTTTCTTGACAAAATTAGGAAAAGATAATAATTCTGAGCAAACAATAAGAATGATTAATTTATACAATAATAGGGAAAAGCCAACAAAAGGCAGAATTAGTAAGGATTAATTTATACATATTCCTCTTACCTGGAAAATCATTTTAAAGAATGAATGTAGGATGAAACTATAAGGCATAATAGTAAGAATTTTTACACACTTTGCTTGTTCCTAGGCTTTTCGTTGAAACTACTTTCACCTTCACCCTTGCTCCATTTTTATCTATCACTTCTTGATCCTCCTCTCCTCTTCTAAACACCCACACATAAATATGTTTAAAGAAAGTGTTATTGCACCTGAACAGAAAATAGTTTTATGAAGGTGTCATGTACCTATTTGGGATTGAATGCAAAATAAACTTGAAAAACATAAATAAACTCTAGAAATAAAATGCATACAACAAAAAGGCTTGATATGACTGAAAAATGATTATATCTAAAATTTAAAAATGTCAGGAGATAAAAGATTCGTATATGGAACCAAGCCGTTTTGTTGTTTGGTTCAATTATGGAAATATTTAAATAATCTTACGAAACAAAGGAACAATTAAAGTAATGTAGATGAGCTTTGCTTGATCATTTTTATTGTTAAAAATGTTTTCTCTATTGTTGTTGTAGAGACCGAAATGACAAAATAAGAAAGATAAGTTTATTAATCAAGTAATAATATTTTAGCCTTTTAATTTATGCTAATTTTTTACAAATGAATTTATTTGAGATAGCTAAAAATATATTATTGGGGTAGCTGGCTATATTAATATACATAGTGATTCAATAGAAATAAAAATTATGGGGTAGTCAAAGCCACCCAATCCTATCAAAGGGAATCGCCCCTGCTTGCATTGATACGCCTTACTTCGAGTAAAATACTTATAAATCATGGCTAAAACGAATTCCCCAACCTTCATTGAGGGTTTTAGAGAAAAGGCGGGGGAATATTTTAAATTTGACGTATTTGATTCAATTTTTAGAAGGGGGGATGGAGAGGAGCAAAACCCCTTTAAAACCCACTTTTTGCTTCCCCAAATCGAAGTTTTTCTGAGGGGAGGGAGAGGATCTCTTTAAAATTTTATTGCATTACCAAAATTATTATTAGATTAATTTAAAATCTCAATATTATACTTGTAACAACTTTTATTATTAGTAGGTTATATTATCTTTGTAACAAATTTTATCATTATTAGGTTATATTATCCTTGTAACAAATTTTATTATTATGTTATCTATCACTCTTATATATTATCGATAAAAACAAACATTTTCTTTTATTTAATTAAGTTTAAGGATAAAACAATAAATTAATTTTAAAATCTTTCCTCTAAACCAAACACATTTTTAATTAAAATACTTTTACTTCCCTCTTTTGAACCAAACATATATTTAATTAAAATATATCTCATCTCCTCCCTTTCACTCCCAACCTCCATTAAAATCGTTTCCCTCCCTTCCGTTGAACCAAACTTTTTAAGGGGGGGGGAGGGGGGGGGGGGGGTGGGTTTGGTTCAATTTTTAGAATGGAAAGAGGGGAGAAAAACTCTCTTTTTGGTTCCCCCGAATTGAAGTTTTTTGATGGGGGAAGGAAGTGGATCTCTTAAAAAATTTATTGCGTTGCCAAAATTATCCTTAGATTAATTTAAAATCTCAATATTATCCTTGTAACAACTTTTATTATTATTATGTTATATTATGATTGTAACAACTTTGTGGGAAAAAGAAAAAGAAATCATGGACAATTAGGGAAGACAAAATTGTCAATACAAAATTCATTTCCAAATCACCTTAAGGGTCCGTTTGGTTCGAGAGTTTTGGAGGGGAGGGAAGATTTTTAATTTGATGTGTTTGGTTTAATTTGTAGAAGGAGAGGGGAGCAAATCTCTTTAAAATTTTATTGCATTGCCATAATTATCCTTAAATTAATTTCAAATCTCAATATTAACCTTGTAACAACTTTTATTATTATTAGATTATATTATTTTGTAACAATCATATTATTAGTAGGTTATCTTATTCTTGTAACAAATTTTATTATTTTTGTTATATTTTCTTTATAACAACTTTGATTATATATTAAGAGATGTGCTAATTTTTTACATAAGTAATTGGTAAAAAATGCAAGGATTACAAAGAATTGATCTTATATAAAAATGATGCAAGGAGTAAAATACATGAGCCAGTTTGAGATAAAATAAACAACTTAGATATGCGCTACTCTTTCGTCGGTTTCTGAAATCGTAAAAACTAGCAGTTATTTTATTTAATTAAGTTTAAGGGTAAAACGGTAAAATAATCTTAAAATTTCTTCCCTCCCTTTGCGAACCAAACACGTTTTTAATTAAAAATATCTCCCCTCACATCCCTCCGTTAAAATCTCTCTCCTCCCCTCCTAATTCTCGAACCAAACGGACCATAAGTCGCTTTAAAAGCTCCGAATTGTGGCTTCACATAGAACTTTACTATATTTATGTTTGATTAAATATTCATTAATATATATATATATATATATATATATATATATATATATTAATATTTCATATTTATAATAGATTTTAACCGTTAATTTTATTAAACATTAGAATCTCATCAATTAGTTGACTCGCTATCAGTTATACGATATTTTACAAGTTCATTTGATATAATATAAGCTACTTTGTAAGTTATTAATGAAACGGCATAATTAACATTATACTGATGATGAAACTACTATTTGTTTCTCTTCATTTTTCTAATCAATTATTGCATTGATTTATTAACTAAAGGCTTAAATACATTTTTGGTCCTCGCATTTTGACCAGCTCACGAAAATAGTTATGTCTCTTTTAAATCGAACAAAACTGTCCCTAAATTTTTATTTTTTTACAGTTTTAATCTTACCTTCTATTTTCAACTCCAGAAACGCAGAAAATGACAGTTTTAGGGCAGTTTTAGACCTATCATCTATGCTCAACCATGAAATAAACAAGGAATAAAACATGCGGTACCATAAATCCACTTTATTCAGCACACTAACCCAAAAAACTCTAATTTGAAACATATCATAGAAATTATGGTTTTTTTTGTTAGTGTGCCGAATAAAGTGGATTTTTTGTACCCACATGTTATATTCCTTGTTTATTTCATGGTTGAGCATAGGGGGTAAGTCTAAAACTGCCCTAAAACTGTCATTTCTCTGCGTTTTTGTGGTTGAAAATATGAGATAGGACTAAAACTGCAAAAAAAAATAGTTTATAGACAATTTTGTTCGATTTAAAAGAGGCAGAACCATTTTCGTGATCTGATCAAAATGAGAGGACCAAAAGTGTAATTAAACCTAACTAAAATATATAAAATGTGGTTGAATTTGAGTGCAGCTCTTTGGAGAAGGGGAAAGGGACGTGGGCATGGGTAACAACCGTCATCTCCATTGTAGCTTTTGGTGTCATAGTCGTGGTCATCCGACTAACCGTGACATGTTCGCGTAAGGGTTGTAAATTCGACTTTATTAAGCTTTTAGAATATGGACATAACACTAATAAGGATAGAGTGATTATTTATACATGAGACATTGAGAAGAAGCGTCTCCTAATACTATGCTTTTAGAACATGGACATATCAATTAACTATATTTTCAGATAAAAACAAATGACATTGATTAACAAAACTTATTGCTACAGTATCATTTGTTTACACTTGCGCCTTTGCAAAATTTGATTTGCGCCTTTGCATTTTTTTTTAGGACATTTCCATTTGTTTTTCGGTTTAATTTTGCGTATTTTAATTTTGATTGAATTTGCGTGTCTTTTTAACTTTAAATGAATGGTTGAATGAATTATGAAAACATAGATGAAAATGAATGAATGATGTATGAATAAATGAAGGAAAATAGGGAAAAAAAATGTGTTTTTGTTAGTCTGTTACTTGACACAGACAGAGTGTGAGTTAACTAACGCTTGCCTACAATCTACGTGAGTTAAGTCATGTGACTTAAGTCACGTTGACAACGTGACTTAACACACGTTGGTTATGGCAAATGTGACTTAAGCCATGTGAGTATTATTCTCATATCACGTGGGAATGAGCAATTTTCAATGGGAGAAGAGCAATTTTCATGTAGTTGTGTTCGCACTGAATTGCGATGTGATATGTGACCTCTAGAAAAGTTTTTCAGAAAGCATGTGCGTGAGGTTGACATAGACTTACAAGACTCATTTTAATTTATGAAGACACTTTAGGCACAAGTTAATGAGTTAAATGTAGAAACTTTTGATTGAAAGTCGTACAATAAATTTAATTTATTAACTTTTAATTAATTGAATGCACACGTATTAAGGGAATATTTTTATTTTCAAGTTGCTTAACTTGTGCCCTCACAAGTTAGCATGACCTTTGTTGTTGTTATTATTAGGGTTAAATATGTTTATGGTCCTAGAAAATTGGGACCCTTTAAGTTTAGTCTTTACTTAACTTTAATAGTTCTTTTAGTCCCTAAAAAAAATCTATGGTCAGTATTAGTCCCTCATCAATTTAAATTTGTTTAATTTATGCTTAAACTCTTGAGTTTTTGAACAATTTTTCACAGATGTGTTAAAAACATTACTAAAAGTTCCTCTGCAAAAATTTGATTTCTGCGTCCAGATTTTTTTAATTTTATCTTAAACTTTTGTCGTTTTAAAATATTCATATTTAATTTGTTTCATGTTAAAAAATTCTAAATTTTAGTAAATGAACCTTTTATAGCATTCTAAACTTGTCTCAAAAAAATCGTTCAAAAATTTAAGGATAATTTAAACAAATGTTTGTGTAACAAGGACTAAAATTAGAAGTAATTTTTTTTTGTAGGGACTAAAAAACCTATTAAAATTAAGTAAGGAATAAACTTAAAAGTTTCCAATTTTATAGGGATCAAAAACATATTTAACCATTATTATTGTCCCACATAATGGACATTTGTGAAGAAGAACCGTCAAAACACTGCTAATTAAGAACCAACAAGATAGATTCCTCAAAAAAACAAAATTCCAACTAAATAGAGGATAGCTCAATAGTTCAAGGGGAGGAGAACAAAATGTAATAGTTGAAACATTTAAGGTTTAGAGGTAAAAGTGGTGCATCTTTGAGTTCAAAAATAACCTAACAATTAAGTTATGCTAGGATTGCTTGCAACAAGTTATGCTATTGCTTGCTACACCTGGATATGACTACTTGATTCTCCACAATACCTCAATTTGAATGATGTATATCCATTATTATAGATTTTAATTTACTTGGGCCTTTTCTTAGTTGTGTGTTTTACATGTTTCTTCAGGGGGATTCACCAAGTTTAGCAGGACTGATCATCTGAAGTACAAGTCAGAGAACAGGATTATACCTGATGGTGTGAATGCAAAGGTAGTGTGAAGCTAGCTACATGTGAGTGCAATTTACTGTAATTGAAACTTCATTGCATATAGGTTCTGTCCTGGTGGCACATTTACTGTGATGATAGTTAGTAATGAATGGAGGCATGTTTCTGTTCTGTGAATGAATTGTGCTTTGTGTATGTAATTACACTTTCAATTAACAAGTTTCTTTTCGAGGGATTATTAGGTACTCTGGGCTTAGGAACTATGTCAGTCTTTACTTTGATGAGATGAGATTATTTCTGGCTCCTCGCCAGAGATACTAGTTTACAGAACAAATCATAATCATATATGGATACCAATTAATACCAAATCAATTGCCAAGGCCAAATCAGTGTTATACATGCTAAAATTCAAACACCACTTTTACAAACCCAAAGATTTTATAGAAAATTCAACACCTAGCTTAGAATAGTAGTAGTTTTTTTTCTTCTTCCAGTGTCCAACTTTGTATGACCTGATATATTATGATCATAATTGGAATACATGTCATATTACTAGATAGCCTTGCACTTGAAGCATGACATTCTTCAAAGAAATCAGGTGGTAATCCCTCAAGTTATAATGCAAAGCTAAATTCATTCATTAGTTTTCAAGTCGTAATTATTAGAATGAAAAGTTGAAGTCTCAAGGCTTAATTAACAAAGCAATCAAAAGTCAAAACATAAATTCATTTGCCGTAGAAATAAAGAAAAGACAAAAAACATGACTCAATAAAGATAAATAACAACAAAAAAAAGACCATACTCTTCTATTTAACTTCGACATGAATCGGATCAGTTTCTTTCATAATAGGAAGTCACAATCTATACCAAGTAGGAGAAATGTTAGCAACACGCATTCTAACACACACTTAGAGACTTCAACTTATAAGTGGGTCACATGTGAATTTTAACCAATCAAAGAAAATGTGTTGAAAAATATGTGTTAGAAGGTGTGTTCCTAGCATTCCTCCTCTACCAAGTAGATATGAACGCTAACACCCATATACCCCAAAAAACGATATTATAAATTTCTACACAATCCATTGCTTTGACCTTTTCCTTCAATCGATCCATTTTCTCTTTACGACCTAAAAACAATACAGCAAAGAAAAAGTCTAAGTGTGAGAGAATCAAAACAACATGAACAAAAATTTAAGATATTATCATGTGTTAATAAATTAGAAGTAACAATTACTGAGACTTTTGGGGCCACCGGGAGTGTCGGCTTTCTCGGGCATGCGGTAAGTGAGGGGGTGAGTGAGAGGTGGAGGCATGGAGTTGAAACCGTTGTAAGCGGAAAAGTCTAGCTTGGAGTTGAAAGAACGGTAAGCGTAAGAGGCTATGAGGGAAGAGGCGGTGACACCAAGAAGAGGAGATTTGGGGGAAGAGTTTGATGAAGAGGCGACCGAAGGAAGTAGAGGAAGCCTGGAGTTGAAACAGCTGTGAGCGGAAAACGTGGGCATGGAGTTGAACCAGTGGTAAGCGGAAGAGGCTGGCATGGAGTTGAAAGAGCGGTAAGCGGATAAACCTACGAGGGAAGGGGCGGCAAGGCAAATGAGAGGGGTCTTAGGGGAAGAGCCGGTCGATCGAAGGAAAGGGGGCATGGGCTCCGGAGAAGAGACGACCATGTGACGGAGAGGGGGCATGGACTAATTTGGGAAAGAGGCTACCGAGCGAAGAAGAGGGAGCGTGGACTTCAAAGAGCCGTAAGCGATTAAGGAGATCGGAAGAGAGGAAGAGTTGATCAGAAGCCATTGAGATGGTAGGGATTGCCGCAAATAAGAGTGAGTTGTATGTTCATTTGAGGGTGTGAATACTTTACTTGTGTAGCAAGCAAATTAGTTGCTTTTTCCCCAAGCCCTAATGTTACCATATATATATATATATATATATATATATATATATATATATATATATATATATATATATTAGTTAATTGGCCAGGAGTTTTTATTATTGGACGGAAATTTATGTTGGAAAATTTACTGTCTCTAACGACTCTACAAGAGACTTCTAACGACTCTACAGGAGACTACACTCCACCTGAAGCTTGATTACATATATCATATAAATGTATCTTTACGTTAAAGTGAGTAAATTCATTCATGTGCATTTTTCATATGATAGAGTGGCGTGTTTATCTTCAAGAGCTGCAAGCCTTTCCTATAGGAAATCACTAAGGAGAATGAGTAGGGTGTTTATCTTTCACTTAAACATAAATGGGTTGATTCATCAAGCTTTGGAAAAGATTAACAACTCATCAAGTCTGCAACCAAGACGGAGACAATACGATCCACCACCGCCAATAACTGTTCCACCATATTTATGTAGTTGAAATATCATATTAATATTTAAAGATATTAGAAGTTAGAATGGTGGTAACATTATATTTCAGTGGTCAGGATAGAGAGCGACCTAGTCGACTCAACCTAGTAACAAGATTTTTTTTTTCAAAATAGAATTTGATAATTCAAATATAACGGTTTGGAAATCCAAAAACTGACATTTTTAGGAAAGAATAATTGCAATTCCAACTGTTTCTACATTTGTAATATGATAGATTTTGCATAATTTAAACATATCTTTTAAAGGTATTATAAACTGTTATTACAAATTCTTAAAACATTTAGTGAGTGCTTATCCCGTAAATGTTTATTTCTTAATGTTGAATCGCTGTTAAAATCTTCTTGATACATATACTTGTAATTTGTTCTTGTTGATGATTATATATAAGACAGGATCTGTTGATCATTACTTTCCGCATTTTCCCTGATCTTTGCTATCTCTCTTGCTTCTGTTTTATCGTATTATGATGATTGATCAGTTTTTCCCATTTCAACCATCAGTCTCTTATTCCAAATGAAAATTACAGCTTCTTCATTTCAATTTATTTCACAGATTCCAATACTAAGGGAGAATTGTGATTTATTAGGCTCAAATCTATTTCAAAATTATAATTGATCAACAAACTGGATTATTTCATAAACTAAATTGTCAAACCTAAAATTTCACAAATAAAATGAAACTCGTAAAAAATACTTTTCTAGAATCTTAGATTTACAGAGCAATCCTTCCAATCAAAACGTATTTCTCCGTTTACAATTTGGCTATGGGAGGTGGTGAATTTTTATGATTCTATAATCTTAATAAAATCAATAAGTATGACCGTAAATTAGAATAAGATGAATCAAGAGATTTTCTGAAGAAAAGAAAAGAATTAAGGGAATTTTAAATTAAAACTCGTGATTCTTCATCACTGATAAGGGAAAGAAGGCATGAAAAGATATTAGGTTAAATATAATTGTATTTTTCTTTTTAATTCATCTATACTGCTAGTTGAATTGTGAGTTTTTTATATGAGCACATTAGATGAACGAAACAGGTAAGCGAATTGTAGAAAGAGATGAAGGAAAAGATGCAGACAAAGGAATAATAATGTCAAAGTTTCAACTCTCGAACAATAATTGTGTGCGGTTGAGAGGAAGAATATGCAGGAAATAGAAACATTGACATTAATAGGAGCTTTTGATTGAATATTATGTATGGTTGAGATTTGGTGTCAACGAATCCGTTGACACCTGACGTCAACGGATCATGTCTCATTATATATATATATATATATCAACTCGTTTAATCATCAAGTAGTCACTCCATTGTGTAATACAACCTTGTAATCCAATTTTGCAATCGGATGACTCAAATTTGATATCAAAATGTTTAATTTTCGATTAAACAAAGCTGAAAGAAAACCCGTAATAAACTTTAACAAACAAAATATTTCAATTTTATTAATAATTAAGTATATTGCATAACCAAGTATAGGTTTCTAAAATTTGTCAAAAAAAAAGTATAAGGTTCTACAAATATTGTCAATCTAAAGTACAAGGTTCTACAAATATAATGTGATACCTCCTCTTCAAGATCGAGAAACAAAGTTGATCTAGTTATATGTATTTGTGAAGATCAAGGTTGGTTTGTTTTGGCAAAGACAAAACGGATCTCGCAATCCTTAATGTTGATGAGGTTGTAGCATTAGGTTTTCATTATGCATTAAGATGAGTCAAATAGCTTCATTTAAATAATGTACGTCACTTATGAATTAAACTCCAAAAGGGTGGTGAATATTTTTAACAGTACAAAAACGGATTTAACGTTGGTGCTATCATATCAGTCTATGTGTAATGTAGAGAACCACTGTTGCAAACTCACACGTCGAGTTTATTCAAGACAAATTAATAAAGTTGCTCATTAACTCTGATGGCCACAACTTTAGCTACTTTTCAATTACTTATGGAGTTCCTACATGTATCCAAACTACTATTAATTATTAATTTATTAATGAAATGCTATAATTTTTTTCATGTAAAAACAAATAAGTATGTTGTATTTATTCTTGAGAGGATGTTGCATTTTTTGTGTCGAAATATTTGTTCTGGTGTAAACTTACAACTGAGAGATGCGGAGTTCATCACTAACGTGAAGGAAAGAAATTTCAACTTCAAGTTCAATAGGAGAAAAACATTTAAAAAATATCAACATTGAGAACCTTCATTGAAGTTTAATGGCCAGGCAGCATATATCTTTGAGGAGCTTATGTATAAATTATCTCTTTACTACGGAAAAGGGTTTGTTGTCTTACCAACGATGCTACCAAATATTTAGGTTCCAAAATATTGCATAGTCTCTTTAGAGAGAAAGAATTTGAAAGAATTTCATACATTAAAAATAGATTCATTCCTTCAGTGTTTAATCTTGCCATACAAATTGGGAACAAGGTTAACAACTCAAATGACAACCCAAAACATATAATAAAACGGCTTTTTAAAAATTATAATTAAATGCATCCTTGTAATATTATAATTAAATTCATCTTCGAATACTTCAAAAGAAAATTAAAATTCATTTTCGAACATGAACCCCTTCTTTTAGTGTATCTTGAGGCCAGTCCGTAAAAAAATATACATGTATTTGGTACAAAAGGCACTTGTATTTTCTTGTTGTTCAATCTATGATTAGTAATTGGAATGTTAACTCTAGATGTTAAAAAATCAACAGATTTGTTTGAAAAAAATTCCAATAACGAAAAATCGAAAGTAAACTGATAAATATCTCACACAAGATTATAGCGTTTGGGATTTTAAATTGCTAGTCTTGTGTCCCTTCGCACCTGCCAAATCAGTAACTATGAAGTTATTGAAGTATTAATAAATGAATAACCAAAAAATATATTAATACATGAACGGTTTTAAAATATAATTTTGGGTGTCTAAAACAATTATTAACTTATGTACATGAAGTAAACATGTCATCGGAACTTGAAAGAGAATAAGCGATAATCACAGATTCAGCCCGACGTATAACCTATATCACCAGTCAGTTTTGTGTCTCAGCCATTATAATTTGGAAATTATATTTAAATGCCAAACAAGGCGGTTGAACGCAACTGAGTTTGAAGGGATCAAACTCAATCCACTGAAGAACCTTCACCAAAGGAAATCAGCCAATTTTACCTGCTACTGTCCAGAGTTTCCCAAAAGTCGCTCAACCGCTGCATGAACATTCCCTGATGTAGCAATAAGAGCCCTTAAGTTCTCTTGCGTGTCAAAGAATCCCATCTCTTGAAGTTGGGTAAGCTGGGTAGCATACAATGTCTCTGGAGGCTCTGGGAAGACATCGAGGAGAGATCAGTATAAAAATTATTTAGAATAGTAATGCAGGTAGAAAATTACAAAAACAATAGCAATCCTAACTAACCATTTGATCTGTTTGGAACAGCTAGGCTACCAGCTCCAAGTCCACCAAACATGCTCGATAACATCTCCAACCCCAAGTTGTTCACTGGTCCTAGTAACAGAAACGAATTTAAGCAATTACAAAAAAAAAAAAATGGTTATAATTTTTTAATGTGCAATCGATGGCAATTCCATCATCCAGCTGCCCCCTTAAAAACCTCCCCCATCATGCTATTCTATAGATGCATGGGACCTTCAAAAGCAAGGCTGACTCAATATCAGTGTTAAAAAAAAGTAGTATTGGTGGCAACATGCAGCACAGTATTTCGGTATTAGGTAAGCTACCGTATATGTGGTATTCATGGCGGGGTATGGCAGTTACCATTATAATGGCACCGCAAACAGGAGTGTCTGAAATGGCGAATGAGAGGCAAGGGCAAAAAGAAATAGAGGGATGGGACCAGTCAGGCAAAAAGAAATAGAGATGGCACCCACACCTCATGAAAGTAAACCCTAAAAAGATGGCAGGCATATTTTCAGCAGATTAAATCATATGAGGAGTGAACCTTGTAGAAAGGAAGTATTTGATGTCATACTTGGACCACCTTCCAAATACATCATTCAAATATAATTGAGGCCTTAGTAGAAGAGGAGATGAGGATCTTTTTTATGAAGAAGAAAAAACCCACTTATAAACCTGGGCAGCCTCTACATGTATAACATACCAACATGAAATAAAAATTGAAGCCTTGCAGAAGAGGAGGCCTAAAGCTTTGGCTTTATTGCCCATACCATTTGGTTGGCCATTTAAATGGTTTCGCATGTATAAATGGGTACTAAGGATTCAGTTAGGCGCAGCTTATATTTGGTTAGAAACGGTTTAAGGCACCGCCCTACCTCAAGGGCCACATAACTTAAACACCCAGATCAACCTATATGATTTATCATCCACCTAATAAAAGACTTAGCTAAGATCTTAGGGAAAACCTTATAGTAGACAAATTTTCAACGTAAAGATGCAGAGAGCATGTAGAAGAGGATACACAAACACATTATTAAATGTTCCATTGATCCAAAACATTATAATTCACAATAATTCAAATTTAGATTGGTGATCTTAAGAGATGGACAAGGAATTTGAAGTGAAGTGCTGAAATATTCCAAACAGACTAACAGAGCATAGTCTATAAACAGAAACCATAAAAGAATGCAAAATTGTCTTGCATACCAGTGCCTCCCCCTGTTTGACCTGGTTCCCTGCACAAAGCATATAATTTTAGATGACCAGCCAGTAGCAAATAGTAAACAATAAAATCAAAAAGAGCATCAAAATTCAAACTTCACTACTTATTTAGTCACAAGGCAAATTTCCACTGAAGTTGTATTGGGGGCAGGTTAAGAAAAGTTAAGGATGACAGAAGGATTACCCCAATGCAAATCACATACTCAAAAAGGATTTATAGCAGGATTTGAATGAAGGAACCCTAGGTTCAAATACAACTCATGCAAATGTCATCAGAAAAAGGTCATTATGGTGAGCCATACCCATATAGGCCGTGTTTGCACATTTAAGTAGGTGCTTATAGTGTAATAAATGTAGACTTAGACCCAAATTGTACATCTTTTCTTAGACAGATAATAAAACACACTTTCATGATTTTATTGCACAAAAACCAAAAAATTGTTTTTTATGCATAGCATCTGACAATCATGATCAGCAAAAGGAAACAAGCTACAACAACAAATATTTCCAAAAAAGGCTATAACCAAAAAAAGAGGAGGCAAGAAAGGTGATCCAACTACACACGGGCATTCATATTTTATCAAGTCCTAAGAGTGTTGTATCAACAGATATGCGAGGGAGTCAATAGAGCAAAAAAATTGGGTCTAGTTGGATCTAGACCATATATATACATAGATGACCAAGAATCAATAACGGTTTTGCTCTAAATAAATATAGAGCACCCATGAGAGATCAAATGGTGAAGATTAGCTCTTCTCACACTCTAACACTCTCTCATGTGTGGTAGTGTCAATGGTCAAATGAAATAAAAATACCCCCACATGTGGACCCAAAATGCCTACATTTTTTTCTCAAGCCATGCCCAAGAAACATCATGCCGTATCCAAGCCCGAGATCCCCTTTATTATTTTCTTTTTAACAATTGTACAAACCCAACCAAGCATACATGCACCCGGTACATACAAGGTACATGAGCACCTACCATTTTGGCACATCCATGTTTCATAGCATATGATTAAGATATATGATCAATACAATTGAACACAAAGTACAAGTATCAATCAAGCTAGCAAAAATTAATGATTAAATGTTAGGATTGATCCGTTACTTACTGTGTTGTTTGCTGCTGTCCAATTTGAGTCATAAGAGCTTGCTGCATAGACAAGAGTTGCTGCCATAGTTGATAGGACACGAGTTAATTTATTTAGTATATCTAGGTACAAAACAACAATAACTCTTTATCATAATAGAACACGTCGGTGTTGTCAATCCCAGATTGCGGGAAAATAGAATTTCGTTCAAATTCTGCTAAGCTACTGTGGTATAGCACTACATTAGCAACTATCTGACAACACTTTGTACTGAATCGTGTATCGTGGAACAGTAGTGGTTAGTCAATTATTTGCTATCCTATAGCCACTATCAGACAACAATGGGTCACATTAATTAGTAAAATCCTATTTTCTAACACAAAAAGCTCATCAAAATTTAATCACAAATTGTCCCAGTCGATTAATTTTCAAAGGCTCAGCTAGGAGGCCACTATCCAACCACTTGATCTAGGTCTGACTCTTACACTCATTAGTCATTATTTTTTAATGCTGAAAAGTGAAAACCTATTACTCATACAATTTATCACAGTGCCGGAGAAACAATAGTGAAAATATATATAGAAACGTTAAAAATTAATGTTCTCCTAAAATGAGTGTACAATTAAATGCTTCAGCGTTGCACCACAAACTTACTAACACATTAATTGTTATGTACTCAACACTGATTGAGAGAGCCTATTAGCTCAAATTCATCAACAGATGAGAGTATTCTAAATCAGCCTACCTGCATTGTCTCGGGTGAGGAAAACATTCGAAGAAACTCCGGGTTTTGCATCACTTCTCTCATTGAATTCATATCAGGCATCCCACGCTGATCAGTATTCATACCAAGAATCTAAAATAAACCAAGACGTTAGAGAGATCAGTTCAAAAGCATGCATAACTTATAGGCACATTAAGTAAATACCTGATTCATTGTTTGAGGATTGGACATGATACTTTGCATCATTTGAGAAATAGCTGGATTTTGCATTAATTGGGTCAATGAACCAGCATCTGGCATACCACCCAACATGCCTTCGAGATCTGGCATACCAAGCCCGCCTAAGCCAGTGGGTGTCTGCTGCCGAGCATCTGCAGCAGTAGGTGTTGATCTCCTGACATTAGTTTGGGCACCTCCAGCTAAAATAATAAGCATTGGTTTGTAAGGCTTTAGAACATAGCAGATAAAATGAAACAACAAAAAAAGTTGAAAATTGTGATAAACTGCGGGGCATTAAGTTCCTTGATCATGATGAAAAAATCATACTTACTTGGAGCAGATGACCAAGGATTAGGAAGTGGGTTAGTATTGGGTACAGGGGAAGTTGCTTCAGCATTAGTAGTTGAGGGATTGGTCGATTGATTCCTCGTTTGGCCACCTTGAGTCCCCAAAATTCTGGAACTGTCATTACCTGCCATTGTGGTGGCATTTAAAAATGGTTCTTGAACATTTTCATACATGCGCCTCAGCATGTTAAACCCCTCAGGAGAAGATTCAATATTGCTCATAGCTCTGTCTGTATTCCTCATCATTTCACGCATGATCTCAGGGTTCCTTGTAGCCTCAAGTGTCTGGCGAAGTGTGCTAGGATCATTAAGTATGTGTGCCAGTTCAGGGTTTCTATCCATGAGCTCTTGCATCTGTGGGTTACTCATTAGAAGGTTGCGCACTATCTCGGGATTATTTAATAAATTTTGCATGGCAGGTGAGTTCATTATTTCTCTCACTAAATTGGGATTTGACATAAATGGTTGCTGCAATTGTTCAAGATCTGGAGGCCCTGCTCCAAATAAACTATTGAGACCACCACCTCCTCCCATTCCATTGATACCTCCTAGACCTGGAAAGAGTGAAGCTCCGAGTCCAGGTCCTCCTAATCCCCCACCCTCATTAGCACCAGCAGCTCTAGCATTAGTAGCAGTGGTATTGGCACCAGTGGTATTAGCCCCACCAGTTGTATTGGCAGGCGTAAAGCCACGAACCAAATGGACAGTGTGATCTGCCTCCAAACCTATAAATAAATCCAAATATAAAAGAAAATTATATTCACGCATTCGCTAAATACTCTCGGAAACGAGTTAGGATTTTATCAAAATAAATGGAGGATGCCATTTAGAGAGATATAATTGGTCCCACCACTATAATTTATTATTTTATAATTTTCTTCAACCTCGTGTCTTTCTCTTTAAATGGATATGCTCCTAAATGGAGAAGATCCTAACCCCTCCGAAACACCAAAGAATTTCCATATGAACAAATCAATTCCTGACAGCATAAAATAAACTATGATTTTAATATCCCATCGTATTTTCATTCTAAAAATACAATACAACCCCCTTTACATCCAAACAAAATAGTGTTTAAAGCTAATTCCATGTTCCAATGATTGCCGACAAATTCATCCTACGTTATTATTAATGTCAACCCATACAAATGCAATACAGGAGTTATAGACTATATAACAAAGACATAGAGACGCGGACACCTGAAACGCATCACTCGCATGGCGACAATGATAATAATTTGAGAAAATTGCATAATTCATGTAATCATACACCTTCGATCAGCGATGTCAGTGCTACATAGGTAATCGTGCACTCTCAAATAAGTGAGATAAATTAATATAATAAACCAAAAAGCACAAAAAATGATAAAATCAAAAGCATTCCAATCAAAAAATTACAAAAACATGTCTTTAATTTTCAATTATTACATAAAATTAACCATCACTAGCAAGAATCGAAAAACACGAACAAATATAGAAATAATTGGAAGATCGGGTTTATACCATAGCTTTGAAGCGTTTGATCATCCTTAAGAATCCTTCCCTTATAAATCAAGCGTTGTTGATCAGCAGAGATATCGCAGTTCTGAGCAATAACATCCTTGAAGGAAACAACGGTGGAATCGAGGCTAATCTGAACGGAAAATTTGGAACCATTGGAACAACGAATGTTGATCTTAACTCCTCCGTCGGTGGATTGTGGCTCCGTGGTGGTTTCAGCGGTTGCGTCACCTCCCATGGCGGCGTCGGTGGGAGGGAAATTAAGGTAGTTACGGTTGTGGATTGAAGCGTGGATCGAAACCCTAACCCTAGAAAACGATTTGGGAATGAAACTGGAAGCGTGTGAAATTTTGGAATGAAATGAAATTGAATTTGAGAATTTGAGAAAGATAAACTGAGAAATTTTGACGGAAAAAATAATAATAACAAATTAAATAGACTTGCGAAATAAGAAAATAAAATGAGAGAGAGAGAGAGACTAACCCACCTACGCAGGGAAAGAATTGATGTTGGTTTTTTTAGAAAACTTTATATTCACGCGCTTAACTAGCGCGTGATGGAACACAGCCTCTTATACGAATGAATCATCAAATTAGTCTTTATTTTCTAGGACCTTCTTAGCTAAATAGTATATGATTTTATGATCTTGACATCTCCTTTATTTAAATTTTTTCTTCTTTATTTAGATCAATTTTTGTTTCTTTTTCATTCTTCTTTCTATTTTGATTGTTCAATTTTGTCGTTCTAAACTGCCGTAGTATTCAATTTTCATGAGAATCATCGTCGTTCATTTGATTCCAAATATCGTGAGAATTGTCGTTATTTCCAAAATCACATCAGGTATGGCGACTTAATTTTTCTTTTTGATTTGATTTTTCTTGGTTGTGAGGTAGTTAATTATAACAATTGAGTAAGTCGTCTGTTGTACTTTGAGAACTGCTAGCAGGTGTTGCCGTTGTGATGTTGTGGGAGTTTGCCAGCATTTTTTCAGTTGCTGCTGAAATGGTTATGTCATAAGACTTTTGTTCTTTTGTTTAGACTTAAAGACTTTGGTTGATAGTGAGGCAGGTCTATGCGTGTTAGCATATTTTATTAGGTTGGTTGCTTAAATAAAAAAAAATCAAGTCACGATACCTGACGCGGTTCTAGAAACAACGACAATTCTCACTATAATTGAAAACTGCGGCAGTTTGGAATGATAAAATTGAACAATCAAAATGGGAAGAAGAATGAAAAGGAAACAAGAACTAATCAATAGGGAAGAATAAAGAAGAAGAAATTTGAATGAAGGAGAAGTTTTTGTTCTCAAGTTCGGAGTTGTGGAATGGAAAAAAAAATTTGAATGTAAGTGATGAATTTAATGACATCCAGTTAAAAGAAATTTGATGTAAAATTATTTGTCATAAGTCTTGTAGTGTAAATTAATTAAGATTGAACACCTTAATATAATTAAATAAAAGTATTAAAAGTTACCTCATGATTAAGATTAACTCTTTTATTTTTAGAAAAAATTTACTCATTTATTTGACATTTAATATTGCTTATAAATATTACATTTTGATTGGTTGATATAATGAGAGGGTAATTACTCCTTAAAAAAGAGAGGGTAACGTAGGCCTCACCGTTGAAAATACTGTGGAAGAGAGTGTATTATAATAATTTCACGAGCCCTTAAAATTCATAAATCTTTTGAAATCTTATAAAATCATTTTCAAATCTATTAAAATCTTATAATGTAAATCCATTGGAATCTTGATAGTTTTTTAAAATCATGAAAGTCATTAAAACCATATAAAATCTTTTAAAATTCTCAAGACTTTTTTAATCAAAATTTATCCTTTGAAATTCTAATCCAATACACCACGTATTTACAGAAATGAACAAATATACCAAATGAAAAAAATGGGGTATGCTTAATAGTAAAAGAAAATGAGGTAAAACAATTTAATGTATTGCACATAAAAAAATGATTATTATAATAGGTTAATTTGAATTATTCATTCAAGAGTTAGAAGGAAGAAAGGAATATTTGTATTAGAGTTCAATTAGCAAACCGATTAAAAACACATCGGTCCTCGGTGTAATTTAACTTTTTTAAAACTTGAGAGTGAAGAATAAAAAGCACGATGAGTGCAGTGGCGCTCAAATTGAACAAAATCTATGACTGATTGACGCCGAAGTGGTTTCGTTTCGTTTCAACTTTCAACAATGCTGAGAACGAACAACAACAACAAGCGCGGAGTGTTTACTCACTTCAAAACTCTCATCAACAACTCACGGGTACATTTTTCTCCTCTTATTTTGGTTCACTCATTTTATCAAACACCTTGTGTATATCTTTTCTAAACTCACCCATTCAATTCCTTCTTCCAGTGCTTCTTTTCCTCTTCACCCAAACAACCACTGCAATATCATTCCTCTTCAGAAACCGAATCAGATTCCTCATTTTCTCGGGGTACATTTGCTTCTGCATTTTTTACTTTCAAATGTAAAACCTTTTTTTTTTTTTAGTAACTCAAAAACCAGTTTTAGAATCTTGTCGTGTGTTGAGTTCCATGCTAAGGGTTGTTTTGGTTACATACATTTGAGATTTGATTGAACTTTTGCGATGTTTGACAGGCCGCACTGACATTTCAAAATGGAAGACTTTCGATGCATGGAAGCTTGGTGTTACCGGCTCTATGATTTCAAAACCGTCTCACTTTGTCCTCAAACTTCTTCAGGAAAAAGGTAACAATCTTCTTATACACCACTAAATTCTTCGTTAAGAGAGTTTATGTAAATATTACCCTCTTCTAACTACTACTGTCATTCCCCGATCGTGATAAAGACGCATTGCTTTCGTTGCAAGTTTATTTCTTTGTACCCTGACTTTGAAAGTCTTCTCTTAGTGGTATCAAATATCATTCACTTTGTTTGTTTTGTTAAGACTCCAATTTTCTTTTTGTTTAACAGGATGTGTTTACCTTTTGTGAGTTGCAGGGTTAAAGTCCTACTTAGTAGGTGGGTGTGTGAGAGATCTAGTACTGAATAGAACTCCAAAAGATTTTGATGTTGTCACCACAGCGAAGCTCATGGAGGTTTGTATGACAATCATTCGACTTATCAAATATATTAGATGCAAGTTATTCATTTTTAGTGAGTTTTAAAACACCTTTTTTCTTCTCTAATATATCTGATAGGTGAAGAGGCTGTTTCGTCGTTTAGGTCGTCGTGCTGACGTTGTTGGGCGGCGTTTTCCAGTATGCCTGGTTCATATACAAGGTTCGGCAGTAGAGGTTTGTTCATGATGAGTTATACAAGATTATCAATATCCTTGTTTAAAGTACATACTATATGTGTGATTTAATGTGCTCTTCTTTTGGAGATTCTTCTGTGATTAATGTAATATCGAGAAATTAATTATTTATATTTGATCAGGTAACCAGTTTTCACACAGAATCAGAAACTCCCACCGCAATGAAAAAGGTTTTACACTCTCTGCTGCCCAAATGCAAGAATAAAGAAGACCGATACCTCTGCAAAAACTCTTTGCGCAGAGACTTTACAATTAATAGGTATTTGTGAGTTTTTGTTTTTTGTCACCCCCCCAGTTTTTATCTTCGAGATAGACTTTTTATCCCTGCTTGTCTTGTTAATCCATTTTCTAATTGTGAAAGCAGTTTATTTTATGATCCCTTTGCCAATAAAATATATGATTATGCCAATGGAATGGCTGATTTGAGGTCCTTAAAGGTAATTCTTTATTTGATCTGGCAGTAATGAATGTTTATGCCTTCAAGAATGACAGTATACTGATAAAATATTCTGCTTGGTATATGGATTCAGCTAGAAACAGTGATCCCTGCTCAGATGTCCTTTAAAGAGGATCCAGGTAGGTAGTATCATACTCTAATCAGCATTTTGAAATTAGGAACTCCGACCATATTGATAAGCATCCACTATGAAAATGAACGTGGTTGTGAAATTTCTCTGCAGGGAGAATTTTGCGTGGCTTCAGAATTGCAGCTCGTCTAGGTTTATCATTATCAAGGGAGATTGAGGCTGCAATCTGGACATGCTCTTCCCTAGTTGAGGACTTGAACAAGGTACCTCGTTTGGATTTTATGATGATTTACTGCCTGAATTTGGCACAAGAAAATTTATATCGTTCAGTTTTACTGGTACTGATTCTCCTCGTATTTGTTGCACTTCAATGTATTAGTAAATGACAGACAGAAGGGGTACAACATGCCAATAACGTGTTATTTTGGATATAAATTAGTTTCTCATCTAGCTGCTATTTTTATATACTTCAGGATAGAATGATGATTGAAATGAACTATATGCTGTCTTATGGGGCTGCTGAGCCGTCTCTGCACTTACTCTGGAAATTCAAATTGCTTCAATTTTTGCTTCCGGTGCATGTAAGTGAATCTGAGTTGCTGACTTTTCAGTCTTTTAATTTAATAAAATATGCTTCTCATCCGTATAAATTTTTTACTCATTAGTTGATTATAGGCAGCATATCTTGACGAACAAGCTACTAAAGAAGATGCTCAGGATTCCAATATGTTGATGGTGAGTTAAATTTGCAAAATAATTTTAGAACAAACATTTTATCTTATTTGATTCAGTGAATGCAAATGCTAATGTTCATTTGATTCTACTTTTCTGATAAAGCTAAAGATAAATTGGACAGAAGGTTAAATGATGTTACTTACATTGCATCGGTCTAGCATTAAGAAATGTATAAGAACAGGTTATTGAATATTCTTAGGCTATGCTTGTATGGATAGGAAGAAAATTGTACAGTAGTTGGACATCTAAAGTTTAGATAAAATGAGAAAATGGAAAATCGTTATGTCTGAGGACTTCATTGTGTCAAAATAATTATTTTTTTACCTTTTCATTTTCACGTATTCATACAAGGATTGGATTAGTCACAATTATAACAATTAACAAGTATACTTTTGGTATCAAACTTTTCTGCTTTCTTCTTATGGTTATGTGTTGTCTTTTGTGCAGAAATTATTCTTCCATATGGATAATTTGGTTGGATGTGGTCGACCTTCTGATTGCAAGCTATGGTGAGTGATTTTTATATAATAAAAGTTTTGGTGAGTTGGGTCTCATTCATAGGCTCATCATAGCAAAGATAGACTTCAAAGCTCAGTGAGTGCGTACAAAAATACTTCTACTGTTCTACATCACCCACAAACAAGGTTGTAACACCGACAACAAGATTTGAACTCACATCCAGCACATGCCGGTGTTAGATACTGAATGAAGAAAGTGCAATGTGGTTGCAATTACGGCGGCTGGGGTTTCCAACAAGGATGATCAAAACGGAATACTCATTGATAGCTTATTTTTAGTTTTAAACGTATATTTTAATTCATTTAGACACGAGCATACAACCATTCTAAACTGTCTTTTTTTGCTTATAAACACCTTAAAAATTTACTTCGTCCCAATTAATTTGTAAATCCCTTCTATTGTGATAATAGATCATTCTGTTAACTTGGGGTCAAAATTCAAATGACTAATAATGAACAAAAGGGCCTATTGTAATGATGGTTCGGATTCAGGGATTAGTTGTAGTGAAGTGAATTCAAGAGTTTAGGGCGGTTCTTGGTTGTATGCCTTGTTCTTTTCCTTAGTAAAATAAAAGGTTCAGTTTTTTTGTTTTTGAATTTGTATTCCCTCAACAATGGGTTTTAGAGACATCATTCTACATTTTCATATGTTACAGGATTGGATTGCTAGCATTTCACCTGGCATTAGTAAGTAACCCCCAAGATGCTCTTGTGGTGTGTGCACTTGCTTCTGTTCTATATCATGGAGATTGGGAAGGAGGCATCAAGTTTGCTAAAGAACATGCTAAAATGTCTGTTAACTTTGCACCTGAAATAAAGAGGTCCAGTATATGCAAATCAGATGAAGAAATTGCAGAAGCAGTCACTAAATTGGCATCTTTGGTGATTGACTCCATACATGCGCTGATTAATATTAAAAGTCTTTCTCAATCTCTGTCTAGATATCCATCTGCTCCACCCCCTCACATGGTAAGTAAACTATCTGGTATAAATTTATTTAGCTAAGGTTTGAAAATTGTGTGGTTGATTGACTGCACAATAGTTGCAACATGATTGAGTTCTGTTCTAATTGATTGGATTATTCTTCAAACCTGCCACAGTTTAGGTTGTGAGATTGGTTAGAACTTAGATATTGGTCAGAGTTTGAGCATTGCAAACAATATAGCTCTGCTGTCATGTGTAACAATGAAGAAAATTATACTCCAATGGCTGAACATAAAAGATGAGTACAGTTATTCAAAGGGATATGATGTTACTAAATAAATGAATATTGAATACTAAATAGAGAGGTTTATTTGACTGAAGATAATTCATTAGTATTCCAGCTTATGTGCCCCAAAGCACACTGTTCCCACGCAGTTTATAAGTGTAGTTTTCAGACCGCTGCCATTTATGATTCTATCATAAATCAGAGTTTGAGACATGTGAACTCATATCAGCTCAATCTTTTTGTCATCTTTTGCATCAATTTCATGTGTTCTTATCTCATCCCTTGCAATTGAGTTTTGATTATGCCATAAAATGTATAGTTTGTTGATATTCAGTCTGAAGTAACCAAATTTATACAGAAAACAACCTTTGGTTCCTTTTTCTACATAACAAGGCATGGAGATGGCCAGAACACAATTTGATAATATTGATGACAAGAATGAAAACTTTGGAATCAAGTTGGTTTCATATAACTATAGTTGTCAAACAAACTAGCAAATCATGTTAGTTTACAACTAGGTAACAAAATCGAGTTAACTCACTTGCCTAGTTATTTATATGTAAACTAAGGTAGACTCGTATATACTCACATAAAATCGTGAGTTCGATGGCTACCGAACGAGTCTACAATATAATGGTTACTTTCCCCGCATTTGCCTAAAATAGTGGTGTGTTATCTAAAAAACCCTAAATGCAACAGCTGAATAATAAGGCTTTGTTGTGCACAAACCATTCATCTTGTTAAAATTAAGAATCTTTAGATATTCCTTTAATTGTACAACTTCCTAGATTGATTGTTATTACTCCTAGAGTATACAACTTTCTAGGCCTAGTGTTTACTAAATAAGCATTCAATGTATTTATTGTGAAACTATTACAAGGTGTGTGATCTCATTATAGACACAGTAATTTAGAGTTTTACATATTTTTACACATCTCGAAATTGTAACATTTGACTCCACAGACACAGACGTATGTAGCATCCCAACACGAACCCTAATGCAAAAAAGGTGAATGATGTTGTATTGAGTTTTAACCAACATGGTTCAACATAAACAAAATTGAACAAACCCACCATTGCAAGTATGCAATGAACTCACTAGGTTAACGGCCATTAGGAGTAGGACTACCAGGTTGCTGATTTGAAATTTGAATGAGATAGTAGATGATTTTGCCTATCCTGGGATATTGTCCTTTCCTCCCCATAATCATATACTACCTGATTATAAATTTGTCCCTTTGTGTTCAGTTAAGTCATCTTTTACCCATCTGCAAATCATTCACTGTGTTACTTTGTGGTTATTCATAAGGTTCCTATTCAACTGAAAACTTTGTCGCTTTCAGGTATTTGTTGTATCAAAGAAAACAGGGAAAGCTGTCTCTGAAATTTTCAAAGTGCTGGTCAATGATATTAAATTTTACAAGAGTCAAAGGAAAAGCGCAAAGATAAATTATGACATGCTTGGGAGTGGCCATACTTCAGAGACTAGATTTGTTTTGGGAAAAATTGTTCTTCAAACTATGCAAAGTGGAATCAATGGAGACGGGGATGGTTTTAAGGCTGAAACATGTCACTCTGACACTGAGGGCACCAAGGATTTTGGCCAATTGGTGAGAAGGGAAGATAAAAGAAAGGTGCTATCAACACCAAATTTAGAGCATAGGCCAGAAAAGCTGAAGAAACAAAAATTGGCTGAGAATGCATGCATTGAAGAGCAGGAAACAGGCTTGGATGAATTTTGTAAGTACAAGGAAACCAACGAGCACCAAAAGCCAGTTAAGTTGCGCCAGGAGGTTCATTTATCTATGATGAAATCTATGCCAAAAAATAAAAGTAATAAAAGAAAACAGTTGATAAATGACGAGAAGAAAATTGCTAGTGCCAGTAAAAGTTCTACTGACTATGCTAGGCATCTGAATATAGATGAGCACTGTACATCATCACAATCTACAGTGTCGAAGAATCATACGGTGATAGCCAATAATCACAACAAAAATGTGGATGTAACAACAGACGAGTCGGTTGACGGAGTTGTCAACGATAAAGGAAGACAACAACCGCAAAAAAGTAAGAAAAGTCGGTCTCCGCCCTCCAGCTTATTCAAGTAATGCAGAAGGCAGTATATTTCCTTTAGCATAGTTTAGAGATAGAATATATATGGTCATGCTTTGTTGCAAGAGGAAGCAGGAGATATTCTTGATGTGGTTTTGGATAGAAACATAATTGTAGTCTAAAATTAAGCTTTATTTCATCTAGATTGTTCTTATGCTGCTATTTTGTGGAAGCAGACACACCTGTGGAATATTGACATAATTGGGAGAAAGAAACAATACTACATGTGTTTGGATAAACCATAAAATTAAACCACTTATCGTATAAATATTTATGTATAAGCTATTTTTATAAGAATTGCACTTAGTTTTATATAAACTATAAGTCGGTTTCATAACTATTTTCAAAAGTTTTTTGATGGCTCGGATTTGCATGTACGTGTGTAGTATAGTAATCTCAATTATGGCACTTTATAATATTTCTTACCACTCGAGCCATCGTATATTAATACATACGCTGTGAATTCTATACATCCTTGAAGCAAATCAAGATAGGCCATTACCTCACATCTCTTTATCCGTTTGTACTTTGTATCATTTCTAATTGATTTTCATTGTTATGTTGGGTTTGGATTGACTTGTAAAGAGTTTATTTAAATTTAGAGGTTAATCGATTTAACACTACATTGTCGGTGTAAATAAGTTTTACACATACATATGTATTGCAACATTATTTAATGAGTTAAAATCATATAATTTGTCATACTAAGTTAGTTGATGTGACCACATTGTTTAATGCATGTAATTTTTTTTGTACATTTACGGTTTATATAAATTAAACTCTTAAATTTATCTACTACTACATAAGCATTTATTGGAGTGTTTGTGTGAACTTAGGTAACAGTTACTTACCACATAAACCATAATCCCTCTTGTCCTAAAATATACATCCCTAATCGATTTTTTTTGGGTTACATACATCCCTGATCGATTGATTCCCAGCTCGGACCATCAAAATTTCACATTTACGTTTTTTTTCTTTTTATCCTTTTTCCTCTCTCTACAATTAGTATTATTAAAGGAACTCTTCTTAAAAAAAAAAAGTATTATTAAACGAACTATTTTTTGTAATATCAATTAGTGTATCTGCCGGCCAAGTTTTTTAATTTACTCCGTTTTATTATTTCCAGAAGAACCTAATTTTGTTTTTGGATTTGATTTGGTATGGTACCCTTAAATTGTCCTGCACAATTCAACCAACGGAACCCCACCATTTTGATAATTGGCATTGTTTTTCTACTCAAGCTATCATATGCACGTGCATTTTTATCCTAAAAATGAAAAAAAGAGAAAGAAAAATGATAAGTACAATACAAATTGCACCCAAAAGAAGAAAGAAAAAAAAAAAGGAAAGCTCGTATTCTTTTCCTAGTGCGGTAGAGCGCATTTGAGTTGTTCTTTTTTGATTTTTTTTTCTTTCTATTAGAACAATATTTTAAAAATCAAATTAGACAAAGTGAGCTCATTATAGTTAAATTAATTCAACCACAATTGAATCAAATAGAAAAATAATAAATACACGCAAATAAAAATGTAGGAAAAAAACAAAAGATATAGATTAAAAAATACAAAATATAAAAATCAGTTGATTCAAATATAATTCAGTCGGTTCAATTTTAGTTGAATTAAATTCTAGTGCGATTAGAATCAAACCAATCGATAATTTGAGTATTTTTCAGTTTAAATGCATTGGTGAGTTGACCAATTTTTCCAACTTATTTAATTCAATTGGTCAATCCATTGATTTTTAAAACATTGTACTTGAGTTAGAAAATAGGAAGAAAAAAAAAATAAAGTAAATGTTCTCAATTGCCTAAATGACTATTCTCGACAATCTTCATTAAAAATATAGGTCCCATTATCCTCGACAATCCTCATTGAAAATATAGGTCCAACGATATTCATTATATTGATATATTTCGAATTATTAAAGTTGAATTAGTGAATTATGATTTTGGGATATAAAATTCTAAATACATTTGCATAGAGACAACACACATATTCAATATTCTCCATACGTCGATAACATATCTTTTTACCAACACACATTAAAACATATTATTAACACACATATCTAATAAACGACATAATAATATTATCCAAATCATACAAAATATCCAAATCAAAATATCCAGAAATGAAGAACAAAACATCCAAAGCATACATAACCAAATATTCTACTAGGTAACACGTTCCATGACACCCACCTCCTTCGGCGAAACACCACTCCAAACTCTGTCAGACTAGACTCCCCTGCTCCAAATGGCCAATGGTTAGCAACCCAATGACTATTGTTCAGATGCGGCCTAATCATGAATGAGTTCTTGTCTGCAACCATGTTGCATGTCTCCTTGGTGATAAAACTGACAAGTGCACCAAATCGTTTCAAGTAATACAACGGTAAGATATTGTATCTATATGAATTGTTGTTTTCTACCAGGTAATTTACTAAACTTATAATTAAAAACTATAAATTGAGGGGAGTTTGAAAAGTTGTTTGATTACGATGAAAAGTAAATGAGTTTTCTATTCAGATTTTAAACGACGATTAATATTATTTGATTCTCCTCTACCTTTTTGATGGATTAATGCAAGTCTTATATCAAATATGATCTAAGGATTATATAAATGATGATTAACCTCGTGGGACTAAGATTCTCGTCCCTTTAGATGTCAGATTGCTCCATACTTATCCTCCCACACGTAATTGAGTCCAGAATGTCATGTTGCTCCACAACTATTTAAGGGACTTATACTCGCACAAACGTAGGAGACGTTAGAATGTTATATTGCTCCCAGGCTCAGGAATTACACTTGGACATGTGTCTTGGAACCTAAACTTCATACTAAGAATCCCTAATTTCTCAACGATTCTTGAACAAAATACTCATGTAACGATATCAGTTAAAGCCAGATACCAATCTATAAACCCTAACCTAAGATCAATTTAATGCTAAGAGAAGTCAATTCTTAGTCGAAAAGCATTAAGCTCGATACATATGTAAATTAAATATAACTCGGATCATATTGAACTCGGATCATATTGAATAATAGAAATCATGCATTATAAAATTCCAAGAAATAAATAGAGATTTATCTTAGATCCCCAATCTTTAGGTGTTTAGCTACTCATGGTAACTGAATACATAGTCAAAGAAAAACATAACACATTTTAGAACAATGTGAAGAAGGTTGGAAAACACTCATATTTGATGCTCTAGTCGCCCACCCTTGTCGTTGAACCGCCAAGTTTCTAAATAAATTATTCTCGTGAAAAGAGGCGTTTACATAAACATTTTCCGCACTTAGTTACTAAGCTTTTTGCCCTGCTATCAATAGAAAATACAAAATAAAGCTCATGAGGCAGAGGCTAAATGGTCTTTTTGGACGGGCAATGTGCAAGGTACATGCAGTGGTGGAACCAGAAATTTTAGAGTCCGGGCAAAAAATTTATCGCAAATTCATATGTGACATAATATATATAAATAGTTATAAATCGAAATAAAATATTAGAGTTTGCCCATTTTTATTTTTATTTAAAATGGGTTAATGAGCTATTAGGTTAGGCGTAGTATAAAGAAAATATCGATTGAGCTCGGGCGAGTATCTGGGGTCGTCGGGTCGTGTCTCCGCCACTGGGTACATGTGTCCATGCACGGGATGTGCCTGACATATTTTCTGATTTTTCTTCCTTGACATACTCTTCGGCCTTATTATTGTTGTTATATTGTTTGTTCGTCACACTCTTCTTTGTATATCATAATTTATATTGAAGTTGTCTAGCGAAAAAATAAACACAATTGTCACACCTAAGTGTTCACATTTTTTCCGTTGCGCAATTTGAATAAGATGCATTTTGATTTATTAATTATGCAATTACCTATTCCGTCTCCCGCGTATTCTTGTCATTTAGTACTCAAATTAAAAAACCTTTTTTTATTAAAAATACGCAATATTTAAATTGTATTTTTAACTAATTAATATAAATAACTCCCCTGAAAAATAATTAAGATAAATTTAAATTTATGTTATATTATTTATTTTAAAAAAATAATATCACACAAACATTCAAACATATCTAAATGATCATATCTAATTACACGTCAATATAAAATCATCTACCTTAAACTTATTTGAAAAATTCAAATTAAGATATATTTAGTAAAAACTAATTACATTTTATCATATTATAGTAAAAGATAATTGTGATTTGAAAAAAAAAAGAATCGTTATGGGTTTGCTTGTAAGACACCTCTTTACATCACATGTCATATTACCGTTATTCTCCTTATGACAGAACAGCGTACTAATAGAAAAAAGAAAAAACATAATAATTTTATTTTTCCAAATCTCAATAATCCAACGGTCAAAAATCACTAGCCGTTAATTTTTTCAAAACATAAACCTCTGTGTTCGCCACAGACAAATACCCCCAAACGTTGTTTCACTCTCTTCACTTCAACTACTGTCACTGTTTCTCTTCCATTTTTTTCTTCTAGGATCTTCATTTTCATGCCCTTCTTCTTCTAGGATCTTCCATTTTTTTTTTGTGGGTTGTGTTTGATTTTTTTTTTCATTCAAGAAAATGAAGTTTTCTGAGGAGAAGAATGTTTCTAACCACCCCACAAATTTTGAAGGTTTGATAATGATTTTGATGGGGTTTGGGTTTTGATTTTGATTCAAAGATTGAAAATTTCAAAATGGGTTGTTGAATTTTTAATTTTTTAATTAATTGATTAATTAATTGTTTTTGTGATAATAGGAGGGTTAGATTCTAGAAAGGTTGGGCAAAACAGAAGAGCGTTGGGTGTGATTAATCAGAATTTGGTTGTGGAAGGACGTCCTTATCCTTGTGTTGTTAACAAGAGGGCATTGTCAGAGTAAATTCTTGATCAGATTATATGAACCCTTCTTTTTGTGATTATGAATTTGTTTTCTTTTTTGGTTTTTGGTTTTGATTTATGGTTTGTGGGTGCATCACAGGAGAAATGATGTTTGTGAGAAGAAACAAGCGGACCCGGTTCATCGACCCATCACTAGGTGAGGAATTGATGATTTAAGTTTCTTGTTTTGTTCATAGGCCCTTTACTGTGATTTGAATTTCTGGATCGGTTGACCATAAGATAAAACGAAGATACTTAGACAAGTGTTTGAATTTTGTAATTTTATAAACCAAGTCAGAAACTATGTAGCACCAACAATTCAGATTATTGACATGTACAGTGTTCGACAAAAGTCCGACGCCACATTATCAGATGTGGTTAAATTCAATTATTATTATTATTTTCTTAAATTAAATTGTCATCGGTGTATACATCTACGGTGTCTTTGTCATGTCAGATGTCTGTGTCAGTGCGTTGTAGATCAGAAATAATGGAATTTTTCATCTTATTTCAATGCAAGTTTTGCTAAAATGATGATGGACTTATCTTGATTTACTGTTGTATTAGGAGGTTTGCTGCAAAGATTGCTAGCACAAAAACATCCAATGCTGAGGTAGAATCTTTTATTCCTTTGGTGAAATTTTGCTACATTGTACAGATTCTTACCTTTCGACTAAGATTTTGAGTGTTGGGGTCAATTTGAATAGGGAACTACCAAAAAGTCAAACTTGGCAAATTCGAGTTCAAATGGATTTGGAGATTTCATATTTGTTGATGATGAACACAAGCCAGTGGAGGATCAGCCAGTGCCAATGGCTTTGGAGCAAACAGAACCAATGCATAGTGAATCAGATCAGATGGTAATTCTTTAATGTTAAGTTCAAATTTTAAATCCTATTTCAAATTTTAGTTGTTGACTGCAAATAATTGGTCTAATAGGAGGAAGTTGAGATGGAGGATATCATGGAAGAGCCTGTTATGGACATTGACACCCCTGATGCAAATGACCCTCTTGCAGTTGCTGAATATATTGAAGATCTTTATTCTTACTACAGAAAAGTTGAGGTACATTTGGAATCAATATTTTAGAACACTTATCTGATCATTTGGATTTTATTTCAAATGGGATATATGAAGCAATGCCTTAGACACGGACACCATACCGACACATAGACACCTATAATAATTTAAGAAAAAACAATAATTGAATGTAATGGTGTGTGTCATTGTCACACTGACATGTGTTTGAGACCTGTCCACATCCAACTTCAAATTGAAGTGTGGTTGCATATACCACTCTTGTTGAGCCCTGATGTCAATGGAAGCATTTATTGTATTTTCTCTTTTATTATAACTTTTTTCACTGTATTTAATTAGCATGAAACAAATTTATACTCCTGAATTCTCTCACTAATTAGACCATATGAGTATTTCACTTTTACAGTTTTATGTAAATTTATTTCAGAATTCCAATTAATATGGCAATTCTTTCCAATCAAATTTCAACAACTAATAGCATTAATTACATGCAGAGTACTAGCTGTGTTTCACCAAACTATATGGCACAGCAATTTGACATTAATGAAAGGATGAGAGCTATACTGGTTGACTGGCTTATTGAGGTATATTCAATGTTCCTTCTGAATCACTGCCTTACAAAATGCTATTGACTTGCATCCTGGATTAAATATAAGATTAATTATGTCTAAACATAATTAACTCTTAAATATAATTATCATTAACTTTTTTGTAAATTCCATTTCCCCCCAAATATTGATAATGATCACTTGTTTTGCATGGAATCCTTTTCAGGTGCATGACAAATTCGACCTCCTGCATGAGACATTGTTTCTCACTGTCAATCTTATAGACAGATTTTTGGAAAAGCAGTCTGTGGTAAGAAAGAAGCTTCAGTTGGTTGGTCTAGTGGCAATGCTTTTGGCATGCAAGTATGAAGAAGTTTCAGTGCCTGTGGTTGGAGATCTAATTCTTATATCAGACAGAGCATACACCCGGAAAGAAGTTCTGGAAATGGTAACATTTCTTTGCTTGCTTATTGTCCGAACCTTTACATTTATAGCAATTATGGAGGCCACTCAATGTCACAACCAAGGTTTTAAAACTGCGGTCCTCTTACGGTTTCTGCGGTGACATTGAGAATCTTTTTGGAGTGACTGCAGAGACATAAAAAACCTAAACCTTAATCTTATATTGCGGTAGCGCAGACCTTTTTCTAAAAATTCGGATGACAAGTAACTGAGATTTGTGTGTAAAATTTTGCAGGAGAAGGTGATGGTCAATGCATTGAAGTTTAACATATCTGCACCAACAGCATATGTTTTCATGAGAAGGTTCTTAAAGGCGGCTCAAGCAGACAGAAAAGTAAGTACTCAAATTTCTGCCTAATATATTTCCATGCCTTTTTATTTATTTATTTATTTATTTATCATAACTAATAATGCCATAGTTACTAATTGCAAATACTTTTTGCTATATTCCTCACCATGAAACAGCTTGAGCTTCTAGCTTTCTTCTTGATAGAGCTATCTCTTGTAGAATATGCAATGTTGAAGTTCCCTCCTTCTCAACTTGCTGCAGCTGCTGTCTATACAGCACAATGCACTATGTATGGTGTCAAACAGTGGAGTAAGACATGTGAATGGCACACCAACTACTCTGAAGATCAACTCTTGTAAGCATTTTAAAGTTCAGTCTTTTTCTAGTTCCAACTAAATTGATGGCTTATTCATTATGAGTTCAAAAACTGTGTGCAGTTGTGTTGGTCTATAAAAACTTGAACATTCAATCATATTCCACATGTAGATATTTGTTGAGAAATATAACCAAGCCAGACATTGATATGATTAGATGTACGTGTAACTACTAAGCGAGTAATTCTTTGAGATCGAAAGACTATGTGCCGAAGTAGAAGAATTGTACATTCAATCATGTCACAATGTTGATATTTGTTGAGATATAACAAAATGGCATCATAGGGATATACGATTAGATGCATCTGTAGAAAATTTTACACAATCAATGCCATAACCTTTTTCTTATAGTTATTATGAAATTTATGCTAAATAAATACTAAATAGCGACTTCTTTGTTTGTGACTACTTACAGAGAGTGCTCTAGTTTAATGGTTGACTTTCACAAGAAGGCTGGGACAGGAAAACTTACAGGGGCACATAGGAAGTATTGCACATCAAAATTTAGCTATACTGCGAAATGTGAACCAGCAAGTTTTCTTCTGGAGAACGAGTTGTAGTTGGCTATACCTTAGCTACTAATGATTGAATTACAAACAATTAACTTTCATAAATGGGTTTAAGAATGTTGTAAGCAACTTGGGTTGCAATGGGGATGGGAATTTACTAATTCTAAGGATTCTGAAATCCTCACTCAGTGTTTTACTTGCTTGTTCTCTAGTTATTTCTCTGTAATGTTCTGATTGAACATAGTTTACATTTACAACTGTATTTCTGATGTTCCCATTGAACATAATAATGGAAATATATAGAAAATTTTCAATAATTCTCAAGAGTATTTTGATGAGTATTTTTGCTTTTGTCTGCCATCATAGAATTCTCACTGTCAAAATTATTTGCCTATGTTCGAAGAGATCTCTTGCAAGTTGGAATTATGCAAATTTCTTGTAGTTTGTTCACAAATTTAGTTCATGAGTAAATCCCAAAGATAAGGTAGATTTCTCATTTTAGTATAGTTTGTAACACCCCATATAAATAATATAAAATAAATCAGAGGTAATCGTAAAACAGGATGTCACATCTACGTTCTTAAAAAATCATTCCATTCTAGATAGAGTTAAAATCTCTATTTATTAAAACAACTATTTTCGATAATCTAAACAATGTTGCAGCGGAAAATATTCAACGTTTTAATTCAAAACTTGGCACTAGAACTCAACATCATCAACATAATAAAAACTCCAATTAAAAAAAATGGTTCATTATAAAGAGATACATAACAAAAAGAAAACAAAACACGTAAATATCTCAATCTCGTTATGTATCAGAGCATGACTCCTAAGATGACGCGAGAACTCAACTCACATCAGCAGTTACTCCTAGATATCTGCACGTTACCCACGTAGAGACAACATTCAAATAGAAGGGTGTGATTTCATATTCGTTAATAATAAGCAACAATTCATAAATAAGAATTAATCAATATAAAACAGCCATAATAATTATCAACAAGTACTTCATGTAATGTAATTTCAGATACAATCATCAATTAACTTCATTTATCAATTGCAACAATAACGATTCAACAACGTAACAATAACAACTCAACAACGTAACGACAACAACTCAACAACGTGACAACAACAACTTAACAACGTAACAATAACTCAACAAAATGCAATATAGTTATGCATGTGGTACCAACAAAGCGTCAAACTCTCAACATAATGTCGTAATTCGACTAAACAGGGCATCAAACCCTCAACTTTAACAAAACATCAAGTCTTCAACTTTAATAAGACATCAAACCTTCAACTTAATGTCGTAATTCGACTAAACAGGGTATCAAACCCTCGACTTTAACAGGGCATCAAACCTTTAATTTTAACAGGCATCAAGCCTTCAACTTTAACAATCATTTTACAAAGACACAACTTCAAATGCAACAACAATAACATCTTTCATATAAACATTATATAAACAACTTTCATATAAACATCATATAACTTCCATATAAACATCACATAAATAACTTTCATATAATCATCATATAATCATAGATTCAACCATAAATCAACAACAACATATCAATATGATTCATCAATTCATTATCAAAAGAAAACTAAGTTTAATTCAACAAGACATAGATTAGATACTCTTAAACATTCTAATTGAACTCATAGTACTTGAGATTTGAAGTTTGGAAGCAACCAAAAGTTTCGGGTTGATTAAAAGCGGTTATGCTAAATTTTCTTAAAAGTCTTCCAAGACCTACTTGGAGTGTTTCTATCATAATTCAAAATCCGCAAAACATTTTCAAGTCAAATCAGAGTCATTGGAAAGCTAACTCAATTATCTAAAACTTTCATGTTTACACCAAATGCCAATTCAAAACAGAAATGTGTTAAAAAGACGCAAGAATGTGAAACAAGAAATGCTGTCAGAGGCCATTTCGCGCAAGCGAGATTAACGTCGAGAGAAAGCTCAATTTCGCTTGTGAGTTCGCTTTGGGATTAAATGAATCAGATACTATTATGATAAGAAATAAGGAAATAATTAAAATCAGAACGTAAACAAACTTTAGTGTTTCAGCCATATTTCTCCTTATTTGCATATAAAAGTAGGATATAATTTGATCTCTTTCTGGTGTATAAAATCCATACTCTCGTGAAATTTATTAATAAAATTAAAAATCATTACTAAACACCTCTTGGATATATCAATATGTTGTGTTTGTAACTTTAACACACTTAAAAAGGGATCCTATAATAAACTTGATAATCAAAAGAATTGAATATTATTAACTAACTTTTCTTTACCCTTTCCTTTCAAAAATATTTCATTACTTTTTAATCTTTCATGATGGTAAAGGGAAAATTCTTCTTTTGGACGGTGGTAATATTATCTACGAATATAATGCACAATTTAGGTGAGAACATATTTATGCACAAACAAAATATATTGTAGTTTTTTTATGAAGTAAGAGTAAGGAAAAGTATCAAAGGGGAACTTAGACGTCCCAACTAGGTTAACACCTTCGAGAAACCTAAATCCTCGGTCACCTTACTCGTAATATAAATATATAAAAAGGATAAATATGTACAAGAGGAGGGGGGAGGCAAACAAAAACCCTCAAAAGGCTAAAATAAAGGTGAAAAACAAACAAGAGACCTGAGCAAAAAGAAAGTTTGGAAAGCCAACTTGGTTCCTAATAAATCCTCCCTAATAGAGAAGGGAAAAGTCCACCACCAAACAAATTGCTCAACAACATGACAATGATGGGAAAGCTTATCCGCATAAACATTACCTTCACGGAAAATATAAGAAGAGACAATTTGAACGCCTAAGTAAAATCAATGATGCAACGAATTTCCTAGAGAGTAGGAAACCAAAGAAGGAGTCTTGAAAGCCAGTAAAGCATTTGAAGAGTCTCATTCTAACCAAATCTTTAGTCAAACTCGGTGCATAGAAAACTTCATAGCAAAAATAAAACCATGAAGTTCTGTTAAAAAAACTGAAAAATAGCTCATATTACAAGCAAAGCAACCCATAAAAGAGCATTTATGATCCCAAAAAATGCTGCATTATGAACCAGTAAAATGAAATGAGTTTAGATGATACATTATCTGATTTTTGATGTTTGATGAGCTCAGAAACTTGTTTCCTGACGATTTGCAATAATTTGAAATGAAGATTTTCACCCAAAAATTCGCACTTTTTGGGTTTTTGAAGGTGAAGAGTGAAAGAAAATGGATGTTGGAGTGTAGGATTTATGGGTTTTGTACCAAAACAGTACATCCATCCCATGTGAGTTAAGTTACGCTAAGTTACAACATGCGTGAGTTAACTCATGTTAAACGTATCGAGCATAGCTTAAGTCACGTGGGGTACTTTCGTTAATTCAGTTGGAAGTGAGTATTTTTGTTGTGAGAAGAGCAATTTCCTAAATGTGTTTTTCCACTTTTTGAACCCGTCACCCGAACCGACCCACTTGAAAGATATAAAAAGCACACAGGTTTATCGGTTTGCAGTGGGTTTGGTTTTGCTTATCCAGCCCTAGGTCAGATGATGAAGTAGTCATGAAGGACTAATGACCACACATGTGATCATTGATCCAGACGATGACTTGGATGCTTGGCACAATGATGTGTTTGTTGACAATTCTTTGTCTGAAGAATTTGTTTGTCCGAAAATATCTTAATCACTTTGTCTTGTGTTTTGATGACCACCTGTCCTTACCTCAAAGATAAGTCTACGTCTACTTCAAATCTTGATGTTCAACCATTGCGTAAAGACCAGAGGATAACACTAAATACTTCATTTATCTTTTACTAACCTTGATTCTCATAAACACGGGTAGTTAACAATTTGTTCCTTTATTAATAGTTTGTTTATCATCAAAAAATAATATTGATATCATGGACGGAACCATAATTTTTTGTTAAGGGTGACGAAAATTATGTGTAGTTTTTTTTTATTAAATCATAAACTCACATTGACTTAAACAGATATTATATATCATAGATGGATAAATATTTATATTTAATTTATATATGTTATTGAAAAAATAAGTTGCGCCGTCAATCAATCATACTCATCAAAATATTAAAAACGTTCTTTTATCTTAATTACTTTTAAAATTACACATATGATTGACTGTAACTTGTAGACAATATATCACGATTAAAATTTAAATAGTTATATATACAAAATTATATATTCATTCCAATAATTTTATTGACAATAAGGTGTTGTATTTTTGTTTAGTTTTTGTTTAGTACTGTAATAGTAGATGGTAAATGGACCAAGATACTCCTCATTCAAAGAACACCTTCCATTTGAAAAGATATAGACCCATGAAATAAAATAATATATTTTTTTAAATAGAAGTGACCATTAAATGGAAAGGATCTCAATTCTCAACCCATAATAAATGATTCAAAGACGTTTAATATGTTGAAGTGTGAGTTCAATTCTCTACATCTCAATATTTAGTTTGTGTAATTTCGCCCTAATGATGAGTGACACGGAGTCTTCGGAAGCGAATTAGGAATATTTTTGGTGGAAATGGTGAAAAGAATAAAAAATGAAGAAAGAAACAGAATAGATAGAGCCATACTTTCTAATCCAAAAAAGTGATAAGTCTATGGATGCAAGGATCGTTACAAGAAAATAATTTTTTGATAAGATCAAAGATGGTTCAATCTAGAACCACAAGAGACAAAGCTCTCAATACACATCTGTGTAAAATTCGATAAATTTCAACTTGTCTTATTTCATAGAGAAAGTTACAATTTATAAAGTTCTCACAAAGTAACCCAATGGACCCTAACAAATTAAAACGATTCCCATTCTTCTGACGCGCTCAGCATCCAACCCATATACATTGACGTTATACTTAACCCATCAAACCTGCAACGTCAATTGAAAATAACTAGTGCATGTGTTTTATTGTCAATTTCATGAGCCAATAGAAACCAGGACTTTTCTCCAACTTATTGCCTAATTCATAACCATGAACTAGAATGTCCATATGCTGCTCTTAATTTTCTACTAGTAGCAAAATGTGGCCTGATTGTTCCAATTCTTTTCATAACCGTATGATTTTCATTTGCCTTGTAAATAATAATATTTTAAAGACAAATCATTGACCAAATTATTCATGGAATCTCTGATATATGCTTCCAAAACGTGAATCAACTAATGAATGCAATGAAACATATTTTCTTGAACTAATAATAAAGAGTTAATAAGTCTTTATCTCCTGTAAAATATATTTTTTGATTTACCCCATTAATAGGCCAAACAAAAACGAAAATTTCTTGAAAAAATAAAATAAAATTGGTTTTTGTTTGGCCTATTAGGGGGTAAATAAAAAAAATATTTTACATTACAGGGGGTAAATAAAAAAAAATATTTTACAGAGGTGAAAACCGAAAATGACCTATATTACAGGGGTAAACATCTATTAACCCAATAATAAATAACCACATGCTTACCAAAGGACTATTCCATGAACTCTTTTTTCGGTGCATTTTTTTATATGTTTCCTTCCACATACTTAATGAACTTTTGATCTCATCAACATGCAACAGGGAAGCAAAGAGAAGACGATAACGCAAGGGAGAGGATGTAGAGATAGAACGGCTTCCAACATTGGTGGGAGTGGAAGAGTCGCTCAGAGGAAGAAGGTGAGAGAGCTGTCACATGATTGACACATGACCAACTTAAGTTGTGTTTTAATCTTATCCTTTGCTTTTAATCCAATGGTTGCAATTCATTCTCACCGTTCCCACATACTGTACAAAAGTCATCCTCATGTGATATGTCTCATTGGAGGCATATCAAGTGACAATGATAATTTTATGTGAGAATGATAAGAATAATTATGAAGCATTAGATTTGAATGGATGGTTGAGATTAAAATATAGCTAGGTGAGTTTCAAATCCCAACCTCACACAATCATTTTTTTCATCCTGCTTCCCCTTTGTTCTTTCTTCTTCGTGTCTCTCAGCCTTCCACTTCTTACCCATCTCTTTCTCAAATCTGGCAACCACCTTCTTCCTCACTCTCGCCGCTGTTTCTCTCACCCATATCGCCATTACTCTCAAGCTCACACCTCATCATCTCTCTTACTTTCGTGTATCTCTTCAAACTTTTAGTCGCAAGTAAGTTAGCAACCCTATATATATATATATATGCAACCATTTTGAATTAGGAATATGCTGTAGTGCAATTAATGAGTGATGATGTTATGAAATTCGATCAAAAACGTAACATATATCTTCAAATATCCATATACTCATACAGTTTTAGACTTTGGGGTGGCGGTAACCCCTAATATCTAAGGTGACATGAACTTACGTGGTTCTAACAATCTTAGTCCATGAGAATAAAGAATTTTGATAATTCCTTGATGGACATAATATTTTTATTTAATTTCCTATTTCCTTGATCAATTTTATTAAAAATGTGAAATGTCATTGAGATGCTTTTAATCTCAATATGAAGTTCTTCTTACCAATTTGAAGTCCTTCCTAACGCATTCTAATGTTCAGAATCATGTTTCGTTGGATATAATTGTACTGTGCATTTTTAATATCCTATTATAAATATAAATAAGACTTGAATAAACTTGTTAGAAAACAACATAAGTATGTTGTTTCAGAAGGATTTTGTGATTTTCCTCATCATGTTTCATGTTTTATTTCTTTCAAGACGTGTTTTGAACGAAGTAGTATTTCTTGTTTTAGACAAAATGGTTTTAATGTAAAAATAATGTAAATCAAATTAAAACCTACCATTTATTGAGTATTTCATTACCTTTATTTTTCTTTTTTGAAAGATCATTACTTTTATTATTATATAGTGTAAAGAGCTCAATTCATATTCTATTTGTTACATGAAAAAAATATTGAATCATACAATAAAAGTTCATAGATTCTTTTATTTCTGTTTTTGTGATGTTGAATTTATGTTATTTTTAAATTATTCTACTAATTTCGATGAATGAATATTTTTATTTTTATTTTGAAAAAAATTAAGATAATCATTACTTTTTTTTTTAAATTAGAAAGGGGATCATATAATGATTATTATATAACTAACTTTTCTTAACTTTTTCCTTTAATAAATATTTCATTACTTTTTAATCTTTCATGATGGTAAAGAGGAAAATTCTTCTTTGGACCGTGGTAATATTATCTACGAATATAATGCACAATTTGAGTGAGAACATATTTATGTACAGGTAGTGGCGGAGCCAGAAAAATAGTTTTGGTGGGCCGTTAAAACAAACTATAAACAATAATATGTAAACATAAAACTAAAGTAGTAATAAACCTTAAGTATGAAGTTGAAATTGTAAAGTTTAACTAAAAAGTGAGGGTGGATGCTTTAAAAAAAATAAATTACATAGTTTACTAATGCTTTAAAAAAATAAATTACATAGTTTACTAATGCTATAAATTATGATTTTTCTTTTTTATAATACAACTCTTAATTAAGAGAATTTTCATTTGATAAGAAAATATCAAAGAGATTTGAAACCCCAGAAAAATAGAAGGTATGTAAACCTCCGCTAACCAGCGAAGTATAATCATGAAAAAAAATCGCATATGTCACTTTTGGAACCGCTGAAAACCTAAACTATTGAAAAATTGTTTAAAACTCGCAAAATAAACCTATGATTTTTAACTTTTAAATTTTCCAGGTGGACCACTAAACCAATTAATGCGAATTTGGGTCTGTCGAACACTAGACTCGTAGCAAAATTGTTTAAAATCTCGCAAAGTAGACCCACAGTCGTTAGTTTTTTAATTTTTCCGCGTGGGCCGTGGCCCACCCCAGCCCATGAAGTGCTCCGCCATTGTGCACAAGTAGAATATATTGTAGTTTTTTTTTATGAACTAAGAGTAAGGAAAGGTATCAAAGGGAGACTTGGACGTCCCAACTAGGTTAGCATCTCCAAGAAACCTAAATCCTCGGTCACCTTAGTCATATTATAAGGAGAATGCTAAACAGTGCCCTCAGAACATTGATTAAGCAACTAAAATAAGTAACTTTTTATAAAAAGTTGTGTAATTATCACTTAATCAAAAGTTAAAACTTATATTTTCAAGATAAAATTTCTATTTATAGTTTCTTTAACCATTGCTCTGAGGACACTGGCTAACAAGACCCTATAAATTTATAAAAAGGAAAAGGCCGAATTACACCAAGGGCCCTTTAAGTTTCACGTTTGTAACGAATTGGTCCTTTAAGTTACTTTTGTAACATGTCAATCGTTTAAGTTGACAAATTGTTTCGACATAGCCTTCCATCAAAGAAATGTTAAAAACTGATGACTTAGATTCAAGATTAACCATAAAATCTTGAATACAAATAAACAAAATAACTGAAAATATATAAGAACACTAATACCTGAATATATGCACATTATCTCAAGTCAGAGAGGCATTGTTTATTCGCACTAACCATAAAAAAAAAAATTGTTTATTTCCAAAAACATTGTTTACGAACATAACTAACCTGCAAATCCAGAATCTTGAATTTTCTGATTCTTTGAGTAGTTTTTTCTTTATGTTGGGCAAAATTGATCCAATTTTTAACGTTTCTTTGACGGAAGACTATGTCGAAACAATTTGTCAACTTAAAGGACTGATATGTTACGAGAATAACTTAAAAGGCTAAAATAAAGGTGAAAAACAAACAAGAGACCTGAGCAAAGAGAAAGTTTGGAAAGCCAACTTGTTCCCGAAATAAATCCTCCCCAATAAAGGAGGGAAAGGTCCGCCACCAAACGAACTGCTCAACAACATGATCATGATGAGAAAGCTTATCCACACAAACATTACCTTAAAAATTTGAAGGCTCAAGTAAAATCAATTATGCCACCAATTTCCTAGAGAGTAGGAAACCAAAGAAGAATACTTGAAAGCCAGTAAAGCATTTGAAGAGTCTCATTCTAACCAAATCTTTAGTCAAACTCGATGCACAACAAACTTCATAGCAAAAATAAAACAATGAAGTTCTGATACAAAAACTGAAAAAGAGCCCATATTACTAGCCAAGCAACCCATAAAAGAGCCTTTATGATCCCCAAGAAAATGCTGCCACAAGATACATACGTGCAAACCAAGGATCCATTTGTATTCACCTTTGTCCAATGAAGGGAAATAATCTTGTAGATACCTCTCACATATAACTGAAGCATCGATGATGGGGAGAAATAAGCAAAGGTAGATATTTCCGCTAGTAAGATATTTATATTTATGATCAGATTTTGCTCAACATTATTTGAAGATTTTCGACACAATCCAGACATTCATGATTATGAGATTAACAAAAACAGAAGTGCATGCTCATGAACAATGTACGTAGGATGTTGTACTGTGTGATGCAGAATTAATTAGGAACACTTATTGCTCCATACATACATGTGACAAAATTTACAACTTTCGCTTGTAAAATTATCTGATTTTTTGTTAATAAGGTTGAATGGTACTTAACTATTCCTATATGTCGTGGTTTATAAATTGCAGTCGCAATTTTGCTGCAAACTTTTATACTGCAGCCAAATGTAAAAATATGCATTCAAATTTGCAGCTGCAATGTTAGTGCGGAGAGACTTCAAAATCATATTTGTAAACCCTTGTTAAAACCACGGCTATCTTTATCGTATCTACACAAAATTTAAGAGATAAAAAATGTCAAGATACGAAATACATCTATCAAATAAGTGGATATCGTTTGGCTTTTTTATTTTTACTAAAATTTTATAAATAAGCTCATTTGTGGTAGTCAAATATATATTATTAGAGTAGCTGTTTATAAATGCACTAACTTATATGTTCAAATAAAAAAAAAATTGGGGTAGCCAAAGTTTCCCTATTGACATGGATAGTTTTGTGCCTGATCGCAACCTCACAACCCTCTTTTGAAGCACACTTGGCTTAAAGACCAATCCACCTAGCATAAGATTTCTTCAATTTGTAACGCATCAACGAGTTCAAATGCCCTCGCCAACGGCTACCAGAGCAAGCCATTGAAAGCTGCCACCTATAATGGTCTTCCCATTACACCTCAATGGTTCCTTCCTACAACTCTATAAACACTCGTTCTCACAACAATGCAAGGTACGCAATCTCTCTATTCTAAAACCTTACACTCTTTGCTCACTTACTGACTTAGGCGTGAGAGTACTTGGAGGTACCACTCCCACCTTCACTATAACGCTGCTCCATTCCTGCCATCTTTCTGGTCTATCCATATCAATAATGTTAATTCAAAACCTTGCTTGTCATAACAGAAATGATCAATTAGCGAGCCATACATACCTTCTGCATAGGTTCTGAATCAGGTGCTACAGTGCTAATTAAATGAATAAACCTGAAAGCTACATTAATAATTGCACAAGTTGATTATTTGCCAATCATCTTAGTTTAAGATCTCAGAATTACTCACTCTACTTTCTGGTATAGATTTTTCTGGCCATAATTAACATTCGAAGATTTGGTGAGTAAATAAGCTAATTTATAATAGAACATGTGATGGATTTACCATTCAATATTGTATCAAAATTTAAAGAATTTAAATTACTTCACCCTTTTAAACTTTATGTCTCAGCAATGATGGCATCGGTGCAGTCCCTCCAATTTCAAGTAAAGATGTTCATGTTGGAAAATAAACTCAAGTCTCAAGTTACAAAGATATAAAATCGGTAAAAAGTTTATGAAGAGGGACGTTTAATTCTCACTTACAAATTGGTTTTGTAAACATATATTAGCTCTAATATAAAAAAATATAATATAATACAATATAGAGTAATAATTACACCATTTTTTTTAAAGGTTGTTACCCCTAGAGCACTCCTTAACATTCTCCTAATTCTTATTAGTTAGTTTAGACTTCAATAATACATAAAGAAAGTTAATTCAAATTTATTATCTTGGCAATTTAAACAAGTTATAAAAAGCAACGTTATGAGCCAACTTATATTTGTCTATTTTTTTTAAGGGGGATGCGTTAACACAGCGATCTACTTGGTAAGGACTTAACTCAAATCATTTATGAATCTATTTTCAATTCTGCCAATATGAAAAAATTGTTGGTGAAAAATATGTAAGTTCTATATGCTCACTGAGCTTTGCTTTTCTAGACCCTTGGCAATTGGCATGCTTCTAAGATTCAACTTGCTTAAATTGTTTTATTACTTATATATCCAATCAATAAGTAAACGATGAAATGCATCTATAAGGTGTAACAGTGTACATGAATCTAATTATGTTATGAAAAGAAAATCTAATTATGCATCTTTTTTCCTAATGATCTCAACTTCAAATTCCTAACTAATTCCGCTTTTTGGATGTCAACTTGGCAGAGTTTTTTTTTTCTCTCCTTATTGTTTGCGAGTTAGGATCATCTTCATCTCTTCCAATTGAAGATATAAAAACACAAAGAAGTTTGAAAAAAAATATATAAATAATTAATTGTGGTGAAACCTACTAGTTGTGAGACTCATTATATAATTTGTATGTTTATCTCTCTCTAAATGACATTTTTTATTTATTTTAAATAAATGGAGAGGATCCTTACTCGTTGTTTGATAGCATCTCCTCGAGTAGGAATGTTTACTACAAATCCAAACAAGTACGGTCAAAGTTCCCTATATGCATCAAATATGACTTGAAATTTGTTATCAGCAGACATGTGCACCATTTTTACTGGTGGCCTTGTTTATATACTTTATTGAACTTCATTTTATTTTATTATTAAAATTAGAATCACGATGCTAATTGTGCACGTATTCCGTTTTAACTTTTATTTCCATCATATCAGAAATTTGATATAAATCTAATCATTTTCACATGGAAATCAAGTGCTTATAACATCAATCAACATTAAGTTGCAAAGCAAAAGCAACAGGTCAAGAGACTGCAGCATCAACCTCTTAGACAACCCCTTACACAAGCTCTGGGTGTCGGGTCTCAAACCGAGTTTCTCAACGTTGAAGAGAGAAACTCTCAACCAAGTGACTTCTCGGGAGACAGGCCTCTTACACAAGCTCAGATAAGCAGTTGAACAGACGAGATTGAGCAACCCTAGCTGGCCTATAATAACAATACAACAATGGCTCATAATATAATGTTTAATGTACCAATAAGAAGCAGATCTTCATGAACATTTCAATGATACAATACTAAGAATGCTTTATAATTATGATTTGTAATTATGTATGAACTCAAAAGGATAACTCTCATTCCTTTGGAATTGTCGTATGAAAATTCATATATCAAAAAATTTGATACAATTTTCTAGCAATAAGCTTTAACTCAACGCATTCAATCATAAAAAATGAACTATGTTGTAGCTCCCTAGGCCAGAATCAGATAACAAGCAAAACATCCCATGTTCTCCCTCACCGTTGTGATATTCGTCGTATATTATCCTCAATGTTTCTTTACAGGCTGTCAGTTACCAAACTCTTGCATTGAACAATTGCTGTTGTAAACCAATATATATTTTCTAATTTACAGATACAAACCTGCTTTCTCGTCAACAGTGAGTAAGTAAACATACTCCACTGAAGCTTGAATGGCAGAAGCAGTCATTCTAATATCAACAAAAGAATTCTCCACCACTCATTTATACCATTAAGTAAATGAGAATCTTGAGAAAAGAGAGAGGCCAGATCCTGAAGAGTCACTTGCAGGACTTGGTGGGACATCTGTTGTTGAGTTTTGATATGTCTGTTGACATTTCTGCATCTGCATTGCAATCAAATAGCAGAAAATTGTTTCATTTTCACTCATCAACATAACTGAACTTTTGGTTAAGAAAACACTTCAGACTCTTCTAAGGGACATCATTCTTTTTATATCAGGATAATCATGGGGAGACAAGAAGCGTACATGAAAAAGTTGAAAAATGAAGCATACTATTTAGAGCAATTACTAACTATCCAATTAAATACTTGAACACATATTTGAAACTCCTATTATACAGAAGCACATACTTATAATAAACATTTATAGATTTTTCAATGTTGTTAAAATATTGAGATATTTTTTATATATTCTAAATGAAGACGAGCCTACTACACTGGAAAATATTTAGTATCAGACAAATGATTGTTGCAACTTAAAATCACATCAAAGTGAAATTTAATAGAAGCCCTTAGATTTAACTTTGGAGATGTAACAGCATTGCATAAGGAGCACCTCTTTAATTTGCACAACTTATTCCTTCCCCCATAATTTTTCTTTCCTGTTTCTACCAAGTAAAAGCCTGGATGCAAGGTAGATCATGAAAAAATTACCTCCTCTGGACTAAACTGAAGCAGCATCCCAATAACTGGTAGCAATACTTCCACTTCACCTAATCAAAGAAAATTTCTATCAATTAAACTTGCTTCACAATATTAGCTACAAAATGCAAAGGAGATAAGGACAAAATGGAGACATCTTTACTTATTTTTGAAATAAATTAATACCTGTCTCAAGAAGCTTTAAGATAATATTTTTTAAATACGTCATATCTACACCTTCCCTTTTCTTTGATCTTTCCATGTTGCGAAGCTCGGACTTTAACATTGCCTCCTACAGTCATAATATTTGGAAATTCATGTGTGGTGTGGGTTGATGTATGCTTAGACGTGTAATTAAAATTAGTTGAATCACCAATCCAAAGAATGCTCATTTATTTATTTATTTTTCAAGTGGTCACAAATTTTAAAATGACGTAGCATGATAACACTTCCTATCAGAAAACTGAAGTACAAACAAGGAGTATTAGCAGAAGATCTTTATCTTATTTTGTGAAAAATAAACAGAGCTGTGAAATTTCAGTTTTAAATGAACCTAGAAAATCAGTCTTTTAATCGAAGAAACAAGCATTGATCTTGTAGATCTGTTCCTTTCATTTTTTTAAATGGAAATACAAATAAATCTTAAAAACTTCTGGCAGAGACATACCTGTTGGCTGTGAAGACGATTTTCATGTTCAAGCTCCTCAATTTCTTCCTGAATTAGCAGTATAATATTACATAGTATTACGGAAGAAAGGGGACGGAGGACAGTTAAAGATGAATATTCTAAAGAAATCTAGACATACTTGAAGAGCTAAAATATGACGCTGCGATTGTGCTAGCTCTTCCTCTCTTTGGGCTTGTTGTCTAGCCAAAATCTGAAATTGTCACAAACATCAAAACAAAGGTTCAGGATGGATTCTCCAAAATATATTGAATTGATGTGAGAGGGTATGAAAAAAGTAGTCTTATATATCTTCGATCAAAATATCTCTTCTAGTTTCATCACCCAAAGGCCAAAAGAATTAAAAATAAGTGGAGGAAACGGAGTTGTAACTGATTTGCATCTTCTCTCTCATAGTTCACCAAATTGCTATACACAACTTTCTAACTGGATACTTAAAAAAGTATCTCAAAAATGTATTACAGAGATATATTGAATCGAATTGAATAGAAAACTGCAATGGCAGAATGCTATACCAGAATTTGATGTTCGGCGTCTGAGGGACTTAAATTAGTTGAATCCAATTTATGCAAGGCTGTACATAACAGTTGAAGAAAGAGTGTCAAACATCACTGCTAAATGATAGACTTTATGATTACACTAGCAGCAATATGAATAGGTATGAATCACCTCATGGAAAAACTTTAAGTAAACACCGCAAGTGGAAAACATACAGCCATACTATAATTGAATTAATACCTGTGTTATAATTATCATTTTGACCGGCCTGATATCATTTGACAGCATTGCGGCACCAGTAGAATAAAAATGCAAGATCACGGAAACGTTTAGTATATGACAAATGCCTTGATTTTTATGATATTGAGAAAATAGATAAATAAAAAAAACATACGGGTGGTCTTGATTGAAGAGACTGGCGAAGATTCTTATTTTCATCTAAAAGTCTGGATATTTCATTGTCTTTGTCCTCGATCATTCTATCAGCAAGATCATGAAAGGAAGCATGTTCGTCCTACAAGTTATAGATTTAGTTAGTACCCCAAGAAAAAAGATGGGCAAAAACACTAATAGAGGCAGGAATGAAGTCCAAGCACGGGTTTAACAATTTACACACTACCTTCAATTTTTTACATCTCTGTTTGAGCTCTTCCAATTCCTTCTGCATATCTTCTGCAGCAGCTGCTTCATTTTCGGCTTTCATTGCCTCACATCTGACTGCCAAGTTCAATTTAAATTAGATTTTTTATTCCAAATTCATATAAGGTATAAACAACTTTCAACCAACTAGTAGTGTGTATTACTTCTCCATGTTTCTTCTACATTTTGAAGGCTCAGTCCCCATTCCTCTTTCTCTTTTAGGTGTTGAGCACTAACTGAATCGAGCTTTATTTCTAAGCTCCTTATCTGTTGCTTGACATTTTCAAGGGTAGTGTCTCTGAAATTATTAAAATGAGATGTTGTGAGTGCTCCACACTGAACAGCAAAAGGTAACTAGTATGAATCCCTAAACCATAGCATTAATCAGATACACAAGCCCATTAAAATTCAATGATTTATCAATAATAATGACACCTTTCTGCAAGTTCTTTCTCATTATTAGCCACGGCAGATTGAAGATCTTGAAGAACTCTATCCCTTTCTTCTGTTATCGATAACACTTCATTTTCAGCCTCCTGTAGACAATAGAGAATGTGATTGACAAATGTATATATTTTAGTCAAACAATGTCCTCTTCTTAAAATTGTGATAAACATGTACTTTAAGAGCCTCCTCAAGAGCTTTGAGTTGTTCAGAGTCTTTAGCTGCAACCAAGTCTGCATCCTTCTTTTGAAGAAGTGCATGTGCGCGAGCCTTGTATGAAGAAAACTCCCTCTCAAGACTGCTGATCTGCAGAGGTACAAAACGCTATATATCAGTCGTGCAATATAATTCATGTGTCTAATCTTCACATGTTATGTGGCCAAGGGTCAAATCAACAGCCATTCAAGAACGGGGTTCGAGTACAAGCCATATTTCCGTGAATTATATGAAGTGTATTGTTATGAAATGATAAAAATATCAGGTTCAGCGAAGTAATAACCATATTGTAACCTATAACCTATTGGTTCGTCTTCTAAATCTGTCAAATAACAATAACAACAAAAACAGGGTACTCCCCCCACAACTGCAATGCCTATACTGACAGAGTCAACAACTACAATAGCAAAAACACTTTCCATGACGTAAGACTGGCTCCCTGCCTCGCTCGACCATACCATGCAAATGCAATAATGTCATATCATAAATCATGTCTACAGACAAACCATTTAAATCTAGATCCTTCTTAATGGTTTGTCCCATACTCCTTCGCTCTACCTTACTATTAGACTACCCTTAATGTGAATGTACTTCCCTTACTAGGTCATCTACAGCATTTATCCACACATGCCTAAGCTACTTAGGCGAGATTCTGCAATATTTTCCACTATAAGTGAGCGTATCTTGTTTGGTAAGTCCACTCATTCATCGTAACATTCTCATCTCAGTAACCTTGAGCATCTTTTCTTATTAGTTTTGATACCCATCTTTCATCGTTCAGTTGCATACAACGTTACAAGTACTATAATTGTGTGACAGAATTTCCCCTTAAATTTAAATAGTACTTTACTACTTTTCTGTCAGAAATAAAACCTGATGCACTCCATTACATTCACCCCACATGAATCCTATGATTTACACCCTCTCTACTACCCTGTTATTTTGCACATTGATCCCAAGATACTTAAACCATGTGACTTGTTGTAAATAACATGATTGCAATTTTCACCTTCAAGAAAAAATTGACGCTCCTCCTGCTAAACTCTATTGCATAAACTCGTTTTAATTCTACTGAAATGAAATCCACGTACTACTACAGCCCGCTTTCATATCTCTAGCTCCTCGTTTATTTATTTTCTCAATTCTCCAAGATGTATTGTGGCACTGGCTTTTGTATATGTAGTGACTCTAAACTCAAGAGGGGGTGAATCGAGTTTGAAACTTCCAGCAAACCTTTTACCGAACACGTAAAAAATATACTTATTAAGAAACTAACGCTATTAGCTTTACCGGGCGATTGAACTAACACTAACAGGATATTCTCTTAACTTGGGTTTTCACAAATACAAAACTGAGATATATATGATGTAATAAATAAATAAATTGTAGTAAATAAAGAGAGTGCAGGGTTGGAGGAAGATAGGGGCTCAGGTTGACCTTCAATGGAGTCCTACATTAACATAAAAGTGCATATATATTATCATAACATTACTAAAGTTTTTCCCTGGGAATGTATTTCTCTGACAAAAAACACTTTCCTAATTCTTACCCAACTTCAGAGATAAGACAAAAACTATCGGCATTCTTTAAGATATAATCAACACAGTTCAATGTGTTCAATTTTCTACAATCTAATTTGTAAGAAAGATTAGTTAGAACCTCTTCTTTGGCAGCCAACAGTTCAGCATCTCTCATACTGAGGATCTTGGCTTGTGCAGATACCTCCGATTCAAGCTGACCTGACCATTACCAAAAACTTTAAAATCCATTTTGAAGTAAATATGAGAAAGCTTATAGAAGGATTAATATGTACTTCTTATTTTGGCTACTTCAACTTCTGCACGTATGCAGTTGCTCTCGGCAATTTGGAGTTTCGCTTTCAGTGCCTGAGATGCAGCCTCCCAGCTTTCCCTTTCATTTTCCTGAACACACCAAAGCTTTAAGTAAAGCAACCATATAAAAACGGAACAAACTTACCAAGCAATAAGTATGTAACAGTAAGACCAGCAAATTTCTTAACATTTCAAGTTCTCTTTAAATACTCGTCTTTATCACCTATGCAAGAAAATAATTACAGCAAAAGGCATCCAAACTGGATATAACCACAAATAAAGGTAAAGAAAATTTATGACAACATTCACATTAACTTAACAAAAGGAAAAATTCAAGACATCTTCAGTAAAATAAATCATACAAGAATTAATTGTGATTTAATCATTTAACACATGCATTTCAGTTAACAAACTTCAAACAAGTCAACGCATTTTGGGTGATTACGTTCCAGATTTTACATGTATATCTTTAGGGCCCGTTTGATGGTCAGGATAGGATAGAGACAGGATATGATATAAAGCAGGATAGAGATAGAATATGATAAAAACATGATAAACATTAATCCTATCATGTGTTTGACGCGGACAAGATAACAAACATGATATCATTATAATTAAATGAAAAAATTGCTCTCATAATTAATTAAATATTATAGAAATTGAATGTTATTAATTATAATAGAAAAATACATGCTACCATTATTTTTAAAATGACAATATTCTAAAAACGGCAGAATATCAAGATAATAAATAAGGAATGATATTCTAATCCATCAGGATAATTTTTAACCCAGCTTATACTCAGGATAGAAATTACAAAGGAAAGTCAGGATAGGATAGGAAAATGGTTTATTTTATCCTATCACATTGGTGTATCAAACATGAGATTTAAACAGGATATGATTAATGTATCATATCTTGTCTCCCTATCCTGACCATCAAACAGGCCCTTAAGGAAAAGCGCAGTCAAATAATTATTTAAGTGACTCATTCTTCCATGTAGACACATGTAATGGAGAAGTCAATGCACCATCTAAATTTGCACACGTGATATGATGACTTATAATCAACCAATTGCAATTCTGAAAATTTCCAGGTAAAAGTGTTGTAATTAAGACAGAAAATTATATACAATAATTGCCAAACAATAAGTTACACATGATAAGTCATTTTTTTTTTGTAATGGCAAATGTTAGTGTTATGTTCTGGGTGGGGATAGAAAGCTTGACCCCCTTATCACTCCACTTCTTAACTCCCCCGCACCAACCACCAAGCCAGCCTTATTGAGTAGGAGGACAAGTCATTGCACACAGTCGATTTTATTTCATTTTAATATTAAAATTGAATTTATGCTTTATGAACTCATTCAGCGGCTCAAATGTCAAAACCCTCAGGTGTACATACTAAATGATATCACAACAAAATCAACTCTCTTGTTATTGGAGAAGAGGAAAGAGGAAGAGAGCTCCAAAACACAATGAAATACTAATTTATACAAATTGAAATTCAGAACCATACATGCTCCTGTTTTAAGTGAGAAATCTCCCCCTTCACACTTTCCATGGCTGCTCTGAGCCGTGCTGCTTCCCCAGTTGATGCTGCCTCCATCTCTGCAATTCTAGATTCTTTCTCTGCAACTAGAACCTGAAGGCATTAGTCGATTGAGCATGGTCAGCCAATCAGCCGGAAACTCCTGACATGTCTAAGAACACATGCATTCATAAATAAGAACTGTTTGGTAGCATATATTTTTTGGATAAAATATTGCCACACCACTAAGGAAAAAAGATATTCTCTAAATTAATATACTTTTTGCCAGTAAATGAATCCAGGGACTCTAAATTTAACATTCAGAAAGAATTTAAATGTATGGCAAATATGCAAGTATGACAAAGCACGTTAATGGAATGTCTCCCAAATAAGGAACCTTTCAGCACATGGAGCTCGTCCTCCAAAGTTAGATTAATTCCAGGCTTAGCAAATTTGGAAAGTATAGGCTGAACCTTACTAAATTTAAATAGACTGTTGGTTTTGGGGATATATGCTCTGGTTGTCTAGCCCTTGCAGAGCTCATGTAAAAGTAGAGCTATTCACTAAAGAAGCTAAGCATGAACTGAAATATAAAGCCACATGTGGAGATTTCTTAACGTATGAAACATTATTTTCAACTTAACAGCTTCTCCCCACCACCCTGTTGAAACATATCATGTATGGAAAAGCTCATGATCATAAAATTCACCTGCAGTGAAGAAATGGACTCGGCTGCCTTTCTTCTATCAGATACAGCATCATTGAGTTGAGCCTCCAAACTCTCCATATTCTGCAGAAAACAAACATTGAATTGCTGCCAAGTTGCAGCTAGATACAAAATTCATAATTGAGATGAAAGATAACTTTCTTATCAGTAGAATAAGGAATTTGATGAGTGATGAACGATTACAAAATCCTCCAAAAAGAGAAACTAAGAATACAGCTAGGCAAAGATAATAAAATATACACACATACCTTTTGATGTTTAGCAGAGAGCTCCGCCAGTGCAGCTTGCCTTTTTTCCTCAGCAGTTCGAAGCAATCCTCTCATATCTTCCAGCATCTGAGTTGTCAAATTTTATTTTGTGATATCCAATAAACATAAATACACGAGTGATACCAAAATAACATAAATACACAAGTTTGATGATACCGATACAAATGTAGAGAAAAGAAGTTACAAGAATTTGAAATACCACAATTTTTGCGAAAATTATCTGCTATAGTTCATAAAAACTGTTTGAATCAAGGGGAGAAAAAACACAAAGCAAATACTTAAAGTTTGACAAAAATGATTTAATTCCTATAAAAATGTCTTGACTTATATAACAAGAGGATAAAAAAAAGGACTCTTATGTCAAACACCATTTTAAGGAATAGAGTACCAGTCCAAGAAAGGATGACATAGTAATAAGCTTTGGCCTGTGAGTGTATATTGGGATATATAGAACTTAGCTTATTCTAAGTAGTTAGTTCTCTAAGATAGAGTAAGCATTTTTTTTTAAATCCATGTAGCCAATGGCAGATAGAAGAGTGAAGCGGCTGACCCCTACAGCTATTGGTGGTGCTAGAGCTGCTACCCAAGACTGCAATGATGGGGTTTGGCATAACACCAAGGAGATGCTACACGACACTCTACAGTGACCGCTACACTCTATATTGGCTACGCAAGATGCAAACATCCACAAGATACAAGACATAAGTTATAACCAGTTACCAGTAAGACCGAAGTACTAAACACAATATACATACAGGAGACCGCCCATTAAAACATATGGATAATTTGTATGTACCTGTTCCTTTTCTGCAAGTGACAATTGCAATGCCTCAAGAGCCTGCTCTTTAGGTTGTAATGAACGCCGTAAATCCTCAATGGTATCTCGAAGTCTGGGCAACACAGATTTTTTAACTAATTATAATATAATTACAAATAGGATGACTGTTTTGAATTATCCTTTTTCCATAAAATATCTATAATTAGTTTATTTAGACACATCAAAAACATTTTGTTAGCCTAGAGGCTGATATTAAAGCAACCTTCTGGGAAATAATTCATGATAAATTAGGTTACTTTCTAATGATTCCTACATAGCCCAGTCAGCTGAAATCAGGGGTTACCATGCTATCTTGGAGCAAAATCATTAGATTTCACCACAAACGGGAGAAAAACTGAAAAAGGAATTTATTTTGAAAGTATATTTATATCAAACATGCATAGGGACCTAACCCCTAATACAAAAAATTATTCTGCAGTGTGTTTCTCCACATTTCATAATTTAAAAAAGAATAAAGCCTCAATTAATTCCTCTGATAATTTGGGTATCATAATATTTGTTTTCTAAATATTTTTGTTATTAATTTAGCCCTTAAATTATTAAAGTGTCCCCATATCGGTCTTCCAAAGAGTTTTTTCACCAAATTAGTCCTTAAAAGACACAAAGTTGTTCCTGAATTTGTCCTTTCGTCTCAGGCTTTTAATGTGTGAATCCGTTTACAACTACGTTTTTGAGGGTACTAATTTGTTGAAAAAATCTTTGAAGGATTATTGTGGTGACGTTTTTGATGCAGTGACACCCTAATCTTCGGAGGACAAAATTGATGGTATGCTCCTTGAAAAAAAAAGGGCAACTGGTTACACACGAATAAAGAAGACATGTAATAAAATGGAAGGTGATAGTTTAAGTTGTGATTTGACCCTTACAGTGCAAATAACCGTAAAGCTTAGGGTAAACTCCTATCATAAGCATATAAGCATATTTTATTAATACAGATATAGATCCTATAATATAAAATAAAATAAAACAGAACATAGCTTATCCTGACACGCCTGAAGATGCACACATTTCTAGGTAATGAATGTGTTTATTTATCAATCATCGTGTGATGAAAAGTAAGTTAGTGTATTTACTTGTTGTTTGCACTTCTTAATTGTTGCCTATCACCATCCATGGCTTTCAATGCCTCATTTGCTTGTTTCCTTGTTCGCTCTAACTCTTGTTGCAATGCTGACTGTTGGGATGATGCTCGCTCGGCAGATTCATTTAACTCGGAGAATCGTGCCTCAAGATCGTCTTTTTCCTGCAAATGAAAAAATGAACTCCCTTCTATGTAAACATAAAGAAAATAATCCAGTTAAGTGCCTCAGTAAATTGCTTCAAGAGGTTTTGCTGAAGCACTAAATAAGAACATCCTTATTTTGTGCTTATATAAGAATTTTGTGGGCCAGGTTCATAATTAGAAGCAAATAGATCATACGGATACCACAATCTCAATCACATAAGATAGCAAAGGTGAAGAGTACTCTCACTCACACAAACTAATAATGTGGCTGCACTACTTAAGTTTAAGAGGGTGGGGGAATTTAAGTGGCCCACTTGATTAGAAGTTTCAGCACATGATAAGAGATTGTGCAGGTAGCATTACTTCAAGGAAATATAGACAGTATCAAAATCAAAAGATTAATGAGCCAGAAAAGAATATAGCAATGTTTCACCTTTTGAACTTCTTGAATGCGTTGTTTTGCCCTTTTGTGAAGCCTATTCAACTTGGCATCAAGTTCAGAGTACTTCTCATCACGTTCTTTTATTTCATGTTCCAACTTATTTTGAGCTACACAAGAAAGTAACACAATGCATTCATTCAAAGGAAGATAAAATTTTCTAGAGCAATATTAATTTCTTCATGTCTTTATGACTTTAGCAACCACTATGCGCACAAACATAACACACCTTCTACGAGCTGTTCAGAGAGATCTTTGGCCTTTGCTTCTGCATCTGAGTACGCAATTTGAAGGTGCTTCAAAGCTTCTTCGGATGCAATTCTTGTTTGTTTTTCTATCAGAAATTCTTTATTCAATAATTCTATCCTTTCTCGAAGTTCTTTCACAATGTCAGATTCCCCATCTTCCGTACCACCAACTTCTTTCTGTATACTGGATTCCCTACTTACACTCTCGACATTGCTAAACCCCTCAATCTGGGATTTCAAGAATTCATTCTGAGATTTCAGGTCAACAACCATTTGCAGAAGCTCATCATGAGTATCACCCGAACCTTCATTTCCATCAGAGATTTGATTATCCAATACAAGATTTGTATTACTTCCATCTTTGCTTTGCTGATTCATATCAGAATCAGACAAATGCTCCTCAGGTTTTGACGAATCTTGTGCGTGAATCTCCATCGTTCCACCAGTATCAGCCAGACCTTCGTTTCCATCTGACAAATGCTCCTCTGGTTTATATGAATCTTGTGTGTGAATCTCCATCGTTCCACCAGTATCAGTCAGACCTTTGTTTCCATCTGACAAATGCTCCTCGGGTTTAGACGAATCTTGTGCAAGAATCTCCACAGTTCCCCCAGTATCAGCCGGACCTTCATTTCCATCAGATAAGCCATTTTCCAATACAATATTGACATCACTTTCATCCTTCCTTTGCTGGTTCATATCAGAATCAGACAAATGGTCCTCAGGTCTGGAGGAATCTTCTGCGCGTATCTCCATCTTTACACCAGTATCACCTTCACCAGATGCCATCGACTTCTTGTTTTTTTTGGAACGCCCCATTATCAACTTCTTGTAAAACACGTTTTACCAGCACAAGCTGCAATTCAACACCCAATAGCCATAAACCTACTATCTTATACATATTCAAAATTTCAATTGAGCATGCATTCATGATAAAAATTCTTGCCATCTTAAAAGCAGAAACATTTTGAGCCTATGTTTGGTTCCACATTTGGAGCGTCCAAAATTGATTCTGAAGGTGTAAAATTGATTTTGACATGTTTGCTTTACTCTCAAGTAAAATTAATTTTGCCTCCAAAATTGATTCTAGCTTAAAGCTAGGATCCATAGCTTTTGAGTCTAAACGTGATTTTTACAACGAAAATTATTATTCAACTCACATTTACTTAAATGTAAACAAAATAAACCACTTCATATTCAACTGATTGAAAATCAGTTTTTATCACCACAGAACCAAACATGTACTAAATCAATCAATCACAATTCAAAAACTATTTGAACTACTAATCCAAACATTACTAATTTAAATAACTTGAAATTCAAGTCCAAAATGCTGCATACATAATAATCCATAAAACTGAACCAACTATGAACTTTAACCATAACAGATAAACAGGTTACATAATCAGCAAACAATAATCAAAATCATTGCTCGCAAAAACATTGTGATGCGTGATTGAATTAGAAATGAAGACGAATCTAGAAGCGTTATTGAATAGTAGAGATTCTGCAGAATTGAGTGTACCTTGTATTGCACGAGTATGAGGAGGAAGCGGGAACCGCCGGTGAAGGTGAGATCGCCGGCGCCGGAGGCGAAATGGATCTGAAGCCGCGGCGGATGTTAAGGCGAGAAAACGGTGCCGTTTAGGAATGTTCAGTTCAGTCACCGTCTCGGTACGTTTGTAGTTCGAACAATGAAAGAAAGAGGTTTGGATCCAGTTACTGAGATTGTAATAATTTGATTTCATAGGGATATTCTAGTAATCCCGTCCTTCTATTTTTTTTTTTGGTAAGTGGCTAAAACTTAAACCTGGAGAAGTTGGTGGTCAGGGTTCGAATCTCGACCCCTACATATAACATGCAAATAGAATGACATCCCACATTTTAAATGTCGGGTGTCCTTCTATTTTTTATAAGTATATGTTTGTAATTATGGCAAAGTATATTTCAAGTTTTCTTTAATTTACTTTTATGTTAAATTTTCTTTTAGGAAGTATTTATAGACTACTAAAATTAGTTGGATGACATAGATTCGAAATTATCTCTTTCAATAGAAGTGGGAACGCAACCGTCTTAAATGTTTTGAGGAAGAGATTTGTCATTTATAGAGATTATATCCGACTAAAATGATTAATCTCTGCAGTTGCACGACGAATTTTATCTGATTCACACCCAAAAAAATTGTATGGATCGGCTTAATCAATTATTAATTTTTGTCAAGAAAATCTAGTTGATCACTTTTGGTAGAGGTTTCTCCTTCTAACAATATTTTCTCTACGTACAGATATTTGAATCTCAATACTTATTTATTGAATGTTCGTTTTCCATTGATGTTTGAAATTTAGTGTTGACTTGGTTAGATATTAGTTGTGTCGTGTTAAATAGAGTGTTGGAACATGCTCAAATTTTTAGAGGTCTATAAATTGTAAAGTGTTTCGTGAAATGTTGCGAACGGTTTGAATAACTTGTGTGTTAGCTATTGAAAAACTCAAAATGTCAATATATCTCATTGAAAAGAGATTGTCGTGGTAATGTTATAGAATCTATTAAATTGATGTCATGGTGATGGCTCAAAATAATATTTGGCACATCCACCATTCTTTTTAATGGTAAATGATAGTAGTTAGTTGTAATATTAGTTTTTTTTTCTTTCTCTTTTGTTCAAATTTGAACCGAAAACCTCCAACTTTTTATTCAACTCAAATCAGTTGAGTTACCCAATCCTAGACACGTCTCATTAGTAGGTTTTGTGTTGCTTATGTGTAAGTACAGTGTGTTTTTTATTTGGCTTTAGTATATAGTATAGGGTAGTAATTCTAGTTTTATCTTTATCCTATACACCTTGTGCTTTGATAGGTAGGTTTCACCACTGTATTGCTTTGGTTTTTCAAAAAGAGTACAGTTTTGTATCAATTTCTTTGGCTTTATTTTATAACCACTATCTTTCTTTGGTTTCCATATCAATTTTTCCAAAATATTTCCATCCAGAACTTAGCCAAAGAAATTGATAGTGGTTATAAAATATTTTGGATGTCGGCATGTCGTTGTCCGTATTGTGGTTGGTGTTAGTGTCTGTGTTTCATTCGCAGAAACTTACTTTTAAATTGTAAATTTCAACTTTAATTGATAACAGAAGTTAAATTCTGGAAATTGATTTCATATGTACTTCCAAAGTTTTTTTTTTTAAAAATATGTACTTCCAAAGTTTAAATTATGGAACATCAACTTATACACCACTTATACATGTTCCAGGTTTAAAAAGCATAACATACACAAATTGGTATTGATCTTTGTATATTTTCTCTGCCGAAATGAACATGTCAGTGTCAACAAATTGAATGGTAGAATGGTAAAAATGATTGGATGTGAAACCTGAAATGTAGTATTTAAATTTTAGTGATGCATTCACCAGCAAGACTTTAGGCCATCGCCGATTATTTTTTACAAGGGGTGAAAGTTAAATTTTGTCGTGATCTTTTTCTTTGCAATATTTTAATGCATGTTCGGATTAACAGTGAATTTATTGGATTCGCAAAGCACTACCGTGATTTTGGCAAAACCTACACTTTGGAACTTAAACAAAATCACAGTGTCACCGTTATATTCTTAAACTAGTTGTGATTCCATAGATCCTTAGCTTAATGGTCTTTAAATCCTCCTTTCATCGAGAGAAAAAGAAACAAAATTTGTTTGAAGAGCTAAATACCAAATGGGATATCCATCACCTCAGCTCAGATGTCAGAAGGAAAAGGAAAAGGACCAAGAAGCAAGAGACAAGAGGCATGTAGCATCTGCTTTAAAGTTTGTCTACAGAAATTTGCTATACTGATGCAAGAACCTTGGCACTCAGCAGCAAAAATTGCAAGTAAAATAAATGTTTAGTTAATATATATGAGATCCACTACATCAGTTTGAACTGATCATGATTCTAACATTAAGTACAACAACATTCTTCCTTTGAAGACAATAGATCCAAAATGAGATCCAGGCAACCAAGCCTCTCAAGTGTTCGCTTCGTTTTTGTCTGGATTCTGTGTTCCTGCAACATATTAAAATATTTGAGGCATAGAGAACAAGCAAATAATCATAGTTAATAGCTTGTATAATGTGATAAGAACACCAATTGAGGACTGAAAATGTGCTCTTAAATTCTAGTTGTAGTGGAAATTTTCTCAAATTTAAACAGGAAGATAAGACTTGAAGAAAAGAAAACTAACCACAGGACTTTTCATCTCTAAAGTTAGTAGCTACATGAGAGAAAAATTGTTTTGTAGCATCTGCCCAATCAGGAGAACAAATATTATGTGATATCATGAACAATGAAATATATTGTCAATACGATTCTGCTAGGGAAGTTCCCTAAAGAATAGAAGACAATTTGATAGTGCCGTAAAAACCAACAAAAAAAAAATCAATACGTTCTACAGACTGGTATTCTACGTGAGTCAGATATGTTTCATTTTTGGTGGACGTCTTATAAATAAAAAGCAAAACTAATTTCAAAATTATTTTCATAGGCAACATGTATTGGAAAAATATAAATTACTCCAATGATGGATTAAAGTGAATCCTATAGTCTATACTCTATAGTTTCTGCTGCATAAAATGAACTGCGATGCGAGAGTAAAGCAGCCTCCTTGTATCATACATGAGCATAATTATATACTCCATAAGAATTTCACAACGTAATAATAATTTCCATCAAAAACTACAAATTAGCATAGTCGTTGATGATATGGCATGCTCAAAGGTTTGCTTACCATGTCTCATGGTCAAAGATGGATCATGCTCCCGAAGACCTCCAATTACTTTTGCCGGTATTCCTGCCACAATGCTTTAAGACAGCGCAAACAAGGGGCATCATTTAGATAGAAACAAATCAGGTTTTAATATGCAACAAATCAGGTTGCTAGTACAAAGCGTTTTAGATAGAAAGATATTCATTGATACCTGCGGGGAGGGGCATCATTTAACACAAGAGAGCCAGCAGCAATCATCACACCTTCACCAATTTTTATATTTCCGAGTATAGTTGAACCAGCTCCAATAAGTGCCCCTTCACCTACTTTGGGATGGCGATCACCTGTTTCCTTCCCTGTGCCTCCTAATGTTACAGCCTGCCAAATCAAACATGTATCATCTAAAAAGCATAATGAATGTATGAGTCAAAAAGCTTTATGAAAAAAGTTGTTTAAGTTCAACTGTAGTATATAAGAATCTGATGAACCCATTTCATAAAAGTAAAATCGGATTAGCTTTCAAAAATTGTTTCCGGGACTATAACTTCAATGAAGGTTTGTTAACGGATATTCAAAGAGATGTTTACTTGTTACTGTCATCTTGTGTAGAAAACATAAAGCTGTCGAGTAACTAATTTCCTCTTATGCAGGAATCAATTTGTTAACTGACGTGATTTATGAAATTATAAAAACACTAATAAGATTATCACAGGCTTCAAATAACTAGATAAATACAATAAAAGATATTAATGAAGAAACACACTCACTTGCATCAATGAAACCCTATTTCCAATAACAGCAGTTTCACCAATAACCACGCCTGTCCCATGATCTAATAAAATTCCCTCCCCAATTTTTGCAGCTATATAAAAAACCATAAAATGTAAAGTTCAACCATAGTAATAATAATTAAATGATTTATAATCAATGACCAAAGAGCTTTCGATATCTTCAGTGGAGAGACAAACACCCTTCAAGACATAACTTAATCTGTCAGTTGTCATACGAAGAATGGTGAAGTAAATATTGAACCCTCAAGAATACCTTCTGCTTCACTGATACCATTCTCCGTTATTCAAAATAATAATAAACTCACAGGCACAATGTGAATCTATTGCAACATTATATTGCTTCTATGCTGATAGAAATTTATTACATGTAAAATATGTCAATTTGTTCTTAATTAAGTTATTATACAATCGAAAGCAAATATGATAACAACTTACCAGGATGAATGTCAATTCCAAAAACCTGTGAAGGAAATGACAAGGGGTTCGATTATCAGTGACAGAAATAGAAATATGAAATCCATTCGTGTCTATTGGAATTATCAAGTTTAGTCAAATAGTAAGCTACCTCGCTAACACGGCTTTGCAAAGCCAAGGCCAAGACTTTGCGTCCCTGGTGCCACAATGCATGAGCTACTCGATAAACTTGCAGAGAATGGAAACCCTGATGCCAAAACACAACAATGAATGTCAGTCCTATGAGACTATTATATGCATGAAAAAGGGGCATTATGAAGACGTAAACAATAAAACATTTTGGTTGTAATCGCACAAACACTATGATATCAATGCAAATATATTTAATTGAGTACACAAGTCAGTAGCATCTGATGGTGTTGATACTGTGAAAAAACTAGCAGCACCCTCCAGGTCAAAACTCCATGAGTGTAATTAGGTTGTATAAAGAGAATAACTTATTTCTAACAAGAGATTAAGTCTGGCTAAAAATGCAAAACTTGCCTGCAGTACAACAATTGTGGAAGGTGTTGTTTTCTACTAAAAATGTCAATTACTGGTTAACTACCCACAATTAAATTTGCTTAACTATTTTAGAGTAAAACAACACCTATAACACTTATGCTACTATAGCTAAGTTTTGTGCTTAAAAAAATCCAATAATGATTGGAGCAATATTGGAAAGTATTACTAACTAACAAATCATGTTACAACAGTGAGCATCACTAAATTTGGTAGTCCTGCTCCTTATTTGGTGGTCCCTATAAATTGTTCTTTTACCAAACAGTAAAAACTTTCTGAGAAGAAAAGATGCAGTAGAGAAAGTGATGCTATGATTATGAATGTGGTGGGTCCTTATAAACTTGTGGTGCTAGCACTTCAAAAAAATTACTTTTTGTGAAAGCTAAAAAAATAGTATAAATAACTTTTACACATAAGGGTCTTGCAGAATTAACTTTAAAAAGTCCTTTATCACCTAATAATGGAAACAAGAACAAAGTGCATTATCAGAAAGCAATAAGAAGTCCAAGTCAGAAAGTTGACCTTCATATACAAAATTGCTGAGCAATATGACAAACATGCAGGGTCCCGGTCTTTAAATGCCTGTGTACAAACATAAACAAGAATTAAATTATATCACCGTCAGCTAACACTTTCAATCCAATATAAAATTAAATTAAAAGACAAAACTACCAATAAGGTCTCAAATTCGACATATTAAAACATAAATGACATGTAACGGAATTTTTCCGTTATAAAGAGTCTAGTGGCGAAACTAACGTTGACTGTACTTACCGTTGACGGTACTTACCATCTGTTATAAAGAGTCTAGGGCAAGACTAACGTAGATTGTATTATACGTAACGAATTTAATTAGTGTACGAAATATGCACACGTGCATTCAATCATATCTTTTCGACATGATAATTATGTAGTAGTTTTGGGAAATATTAAAACATAAACGGCACATAACGGAATTTTTTAGTTGAAAAGAGTCCGGCGGCGATATACAGTAGAAAATATGTACACGTGCATTCAATCATATCATACGGGACACATTAAATATACAGTAATTTTGGGTCAAATGAAATTACCTGAACATCGATGCGGATTGATCGCTGAATAGCTTTGTCATGCATGAAAACATTGCAGATTATATCCATCAGCTGTGTAGCCAAAAGAGTAGGACTTTGAAGACGGTTAGCAACAACAAAAGCTAGAACTTGCTCCAAACACTCATGTGCTAAAACACTTGCATACAAAAAGCTACTCAAAACTGGTTCCTTCTCTGCCTGCACCCACCAAATTCAACACAACACCCCTCAATTAATCTACTAATAACTTCACAATCAAAAAATCTTTTTCAAACACAATGAACTCAAATCAAACTAATGTTGTCAATTTAGTTCAGAAAGTAACAATGGCAAAATAAATAAGCAAAAAAACTTTATTTTCAGATACTAAATTGCGAGAAAAAAAATATATTAATGCATGTTTGATGTCAGCCAAGCCACATGATTTTACAAAAGCTACACTGCAAATTTACTATTTGAATGACAAAAACAAAATACAAATGTGCTATCACCATCGCCGTGAGCCACTGTGATTTTGCAAAAGCTACACTGCGAAGTTTGCCTCATTTTAATAAAACAGTAAAGAAGAAGAGAAAAAAACTATGAACCTCAAGCTTAGCTTCTTGCTTAACAGCTTCCCAAATAGGGTCAGACACGTCTAAGATAGATTCAGGATCAGGGTCAGGTAAACCCATAGCATAAACAGGAAAAACTTTTTCAAGACGGTAGGAAGAAGAGAGAGGGAAGCGTTTCTCAGAGACCATGTTGGAGAGATTAAGCCAGTTGTGATGAGTCACACAAGCCATGCGAGTGCTTAATAAGAAGAAGAGAAAGAGTAACTGAAAAAGTGTATGATTTTGAGGGGGTGTAATAGTAAAACAAGTGGTGGTGTAACAACAAGTGATGATGATGATGATTCTTTGCTTTGTTTTGAGTAGTGGTGTTTTTGGCACATCATCGCAGGAACCGTTACTGTTGTTGGGAAATGGTGGTGTTTTCGGGTTACACGCACGGGGATAAGGGAAAAAGTGGAAGTATAGTACAATTATTTTAATGTGCATGAAAAAAATGCAAGTAGCATAGAAACAAAACAAAGTGAAACAGAAAAAGAAGCATGTTGGATGGTTAAGAATGAATTAGCCTTTGTTGGGTGGGTGATTGCTTTGCCCTTTTTCCAATTTGAGCCGTTCAATCAAATCAAAAGCTTCACACCTTTTTCTTTAACTAATTTTATTTTTCTTAAAACCCTAATAATCTAAAGTTTGGTTCGAATGGAAATAAAGTTTGATAAACGATTGTTTTAGTGGAAGATATAATTAGTGAGAAAGTGTATGATTTTGTTGACTAATGTTTTTTTGAAGCATAATTCAGAGGACATGTGAAAATGAAACCATAATCTTGATGGCATATTATACTGTTAAAGTAGATTAGGGTTGATTTTCAATGAAGATTTTATATCAGGTTCGTTGTTGTTTAACGCTACCTAAAATAGATTGTTACCAACAAAGATATTATTGTTTGTGTGCGCGGTTGTTAAACAATCGTCTATCGACAAAGACATTTATCTTCGTCGTATGATTCATAATATTGAATCTTCTCCCTTTTGTTATTGGGGTTGTGATATGAATGAAATGTCTCGTCATCTGTATTTTTAGTGTCATTTCTTTAACTTCAATGAAGTTTGGTTTTGAGTTAGTTTCGTATAATTTTAAAACTAAATTGAAGATTTATTTATCAATATAGAATAGATGAATGATTGGATGGCAGCATAGTTGTGGCCTGTGATTCTATGCTCTATTTGGCTTGATGAATAAGGAGATATTTTCATCTTGACTATCTAAAATATATATTTTGTATCATGACACAATTAGAAAAAGAAACTTTGGCATTTAAAATAAGTAATCATTTTAAACAGTTTTACCGATTTTAATAAAATCACTACTATGGTTGGCTTTTCATGAATTAATTTGATGATAAAGATTGATACTATTAAACAGTGAATATTGATGTATTAAGTTTTCATAATTATTTGTAAAAAAATCATAAATTAATTCAGAATATGTGTATTTTTATCAATCATTTTTTTTTTTTTGAAAGAGTATTTTTATCAATCATCGTATCCAAATGGGAACGAAAAATCAAGAGGCACAAAAAGTTTTATTGGGAGAGTTAAGAACACTCATGCTAATAATTCATTTCATACTCGCTCTTTTAGTTGATAAATCACACCCCTTTATCTAAGACACATTTTCAAAATTGTGAAAACAACATAAATTTAACCCAATAAAAGTTAGTATTGAAAAAAGTGTTAGACTAGGACTGGTTTTGATAGCATTTTTCAAATTTTATACGGTGGATCATCATTGGAATTTCGTAAAGTGGTTTTGTGTCGATTTCCTAAACATATATTGCTAGAACTTTTTAAGTTGTATGTGGTGAGCCATCTAATATGTATTACGTAAAGTGGTTTTTGTGCCAGTTTCACGTTTAAAAGAGAGTACTAGACCAATATTACTAGCACTTTTCGAGTTTTATATGGTAGGTCATCTAATAGGTATCGCGTAAAAGTGGTTCATTGTCGTTTTGTATTGAAAAGAGAGTGTTAGATAGATATTGCTAGCGTGTTTCAAGTTTTATATGGTGGACCATTTAATATGTATTGTGTAAAGTGATTTTCTGTCGATTCCGTATTGAAAATAGAGTATTAGATTTGATGTTGCTAGCATTATTCAAATTTAATATGGTGGGCTAGCTGATACGTAATGAGCAATTCATCGTCATCGAAAAAAAGTGCGTCAACAATCGTAATTTCATCTTTTTTGACACCTAAGTTATTATGCACATTACCTTTTCTATCACCTTTAACAGACTCACAAATATTGTTAAAATTTAAAGTATCAAACTAGAGGAAATGTGAACTAAAATGAGTTTATAAAGAAAAGAAAACATCCATCTTGCAAGTGTGTTATAGTTAGAGATATGACCTAAAAATGTTATGCGGCTAAGGCTTCAATGAATTGAAAGATGAAACGACTTTAGGTTTTTTCTAACTTCTGCTAAGTTTGTTTTCGAAGTGACTGGGACTTTGTTCCCTTCTAAGACAACTAATTAATAGGATTGTTTTTGTTGCTCTCCAACTTACGACATCATCCTTTCTTCAGTTGTCAATCCCTCCCACCTCTCGCACTATGGTGTCTTAATGATAAACAAATGTTCACACCTCGATTGTTCTTATGAACTTTTTAAAATTTGAATTCTTTGACAAAAACTAGTTGTTCGAAAGTGATTGTACAAAACTTTTTTATATATAAAATTTATATACAACTTATTATTTAAACTTGGGTTATCATGGTTGATTAATTTCTAACTCTTGAGACATTCCTTAATCTTAGTGAGGCTCTAAGATTCAATTCACCAAAACTTTATTCTAAGTTTAAAGAAGTGTAAAAAAGTGGCGAATCTGAAGTTCGAACTTCAACCCTTATATATATTATTGTTCTTGGAGCTACCAACTTAACTGCATTTACGGGACTAGAGAAAAGAATATTTGTTTAATGAGATTTCCATTCTCTTTCCACTAAATATCAATTACTGGTTTTATCTTTAATCATTTTATAATTAAGGGTACCGTTAACAAGTGTCATAAAGACATTGAGGAGTCCATAAAAAGAAATATTCTCTTAAAAATACAATTCAAACATATATCAAAGTAATAAATACACATTTTTCTCCGCAAAACTTATCACTTTTGATTGACATTTTCCTATACTTAATTAATGTATTTTTTTACTAATTGCTTTTATAAAAATAATTATCTTTTAATAATAAATGTTTATTAAAATGACATAAATTGCCACCTTTTTTTGCATAGTTTATTCAACTAGAGATAATCATATTTGAGACATGTTCAATAATATATATAGGAGTATGCACCTCTTCATGTGAAGATTCAAATATTGGTATGTCACTTTTGTAAGAACTTATTTTTTCCGGCTAGACCTACCTTCGAGTCCCATAAGTAAATTGACACTTTTTAACTTTGCTTAATTTTTTTTTTTGAGGAAAACTTTGCTTAAAATTGATAACCAACTCAGCAAATTAAAAATAAAAATATTATATTTATGAGTGAATCGGAACCTTTTGATTAATGTTTTTTGTTAAAATTTTATTAACTTTTTTTCAACCTCATTTCCATTTCCATGCGTTTACACAAGACACTCAAGAAATGCAAGTCACCAACAAAAACACAAAATAACCAAGGTCAAGTCAAGACTATACTTAAACAGGTAGTAAACACTAAACAACATGAATCTGTCTTTTATTCGAGTAGTGTCACTGACACTTTACGTTGGTAATATAACATCTGATGCTAATCTGATTGTACTGCGAAAGTGGTTTCTTTATTTGTTTTGGGTTGTTTTTTTATGTCTTTTGTCTCTTTTGGTCCTTTGATCATTGAAGGAAAGATGAACAGAACCAGGTTGTATGTGGTCTTGTAAATCAACCAGAGACATTCTCCAATAAAGCCAAAAGCTTCTAATGCGGCGAACATGATTATTATCAATAACAAATCAATTATTATAATCAGATATCACATGACAAATCAATTATTTTTGGTTACATGACAAAATCAATTATTTGGGTTCACATGACAATTTTGTACGCTTATAAGTCGGAAAACAAGAATCTTTAAAGTATTTGTTAAAGATTTAAAAATAAGTTTTTGTGAGTATAATTCAGTTGGTAGGGATATTGCATATTTTATGTAGGTGCTAGAGTTTGAACCCCGGACACCCCACTTTCTACATTTAATTGTGTGAACTCTAACCACTAAACTACTAGACTAAAAAAAGATTTAAAATAAAAATAATTGATAAATTTTATCTAAAAAAGTTATTTTTTTTTCAATGTTTTAAATACACATCCAATAGCGTTTAAATAAGATGAAACGAGTCAATTCGACCTTAACCAATGTTTGGATTCGAATTCAACCTTGAGTATGCACTAGTCCTAAATCCTCTTGCGGAGAGATTGTCATCTCTAAAGACACTTGGTATCATTTTCCTTTTAAATTTAGATCTATCATTTTCTTTATGGATAAAAATAGATCTACTAGTCTTGAGTCCAACTAAAAAAAGAACTATTATTCTCTATAGTTTTTTTCTTTGAGGGATATTATTCTCTCTAAATTTTTTTTGTTGAGAGAGAATCGTTATCTATAGTTTTTTTAGAGGGATATTTATGTTTTTATCCGCAAATATGATTTTTTTTCATCGTGTTTTGAAAAATCAAACAATGAAACAACTACACTCCCCTTTATTTCATCAGTGTGCTTTTGTTGTTGTTTTTATTTTTCTACAATCTATATTGAAGGTCACTTTTTAAAAAATTTTGGATATTTAACCCAAATACCGACTAATCTGAAGAGATCAATCCACCCCACATTAATAAAACAACCTATTTATGGATTAGCTCGCGAAAATTGACAACAAAAAATCAAATATAAAATCTGAGCGAAGCGATCACTTATTACATACTACTTTTCCCTATATAAGCAAAATATAAACACAATCTTAACCAATATCCTTGTCAAACCATATATTTTCGTACCACTTACTCAAACTCAAAAAACCATCCAAAGTTAAGATTTACACGAAAGTTTATGTTTTATTACACAATCCTTTCATTCATCTACTATATCTACACTATTTTGGTCTCAAATAAAAGATAATGTATATCCTAAATCATCCTCATTGTTATTTCATGCATTTTTTTTCTTCAAAATTGTACTTCATCGTACCAAATGGAAACTCCTAGTAAGGCTGTTGTAATTTAGATTGTCGGAACTTAACTTCCGGTAGCATCAAATACACATTATGTTGAAATATTTGTTGTTTTGTTGTTTGATTGTGTTTAAATTGTTTGTTTTTCTCTGTTTCTGATATGTCTTGATATATTTGTAATTATGGTTGAGTCTCAATCCACTTAGGTTAGTCTGATGGTGTTGGTTTGAAACTTTAGATTGTATTTCTTAAGGTCTCATGTTTGATACTTTCCACTGTCAATTTTAGTGAACTAATTTGACTTCTTAAAAAAAATATGGTTGATCCTCCGTCGATTCTAAATTGAACATTGTTGAATTAGCGGTGCATGAAGTTGATTGTGGAAAAAAAATTCACATGTATAAGAAACATAGTGTTTGAGATTATTTGATTGATTGTGTTCATTGTGAAGCATCAAAGATAGGATTATTTGTAGTTATAACAAAGCATGTTCATGGGTTTGACAAAGAAAGAAAAAAAAATTGGGTTGTGGTGGTGTCTACAAAGGAACCATAAGGAGGTGAAACAGAAAGACACGTGATCTAGAAAATGTGTTCATTTAGGTTTCGTAATTATTTTTTGGCAACCAAAGAATAAAGTCTTGATGTTGTGTCTGGACAACACAACCAACGGATGAAGACAAAGTTGAAAGGTCATCTTTTTGTTAACCATTTAAACATGGACGAGAAGAAGTTTGCTCGTGAGATAAAATGGAATATGGTCTAACCAAAAAATATTTTAATGATTTTGAAAGATCAAAGAAAAGATAGCATGATAGAAATTAAACATGTTTATAATGTACGTCTAAGATACAAAATATAAGTACCTTATTTCACAATTTTCAAAGAACTAATGAATAACCTTACACCATCTAGCTCTAAAAATAAAAACTTACACTATCTTACTACATAGGGTTAATAGTGCTTTTCGCTCCTATAATATATGTCATTTTTTGTTTTCGACTCTATAAAATTTTCTGTTTGATTTGCACCCTCGTAAAAAAAATCCGAAAAACACCCTTAATAGACCATTCAAAAACCAGTGCCTTCCAGATTTTTTTTTACGAGGGTGCAAATCAAACCGAAAATTTTATAGAGGCGAAAACCGGAAATGACATATATTACAGGGGTGAAAAGCACTATTAACCCTACACATAAAGGAGGATAAATAAGTGTGTTTTGGTTTTATGTTGAAAACTACACAAAGATAGTGTTTTATAAGGAACGAACGAAAGTTAACTTACGATAAAAAGAGAATATAAGACATCTTTCACTAAGTTATGTAGCTGACATTTGGAGATTTTGGGAGTTCTTTCGAGCAATACGGAGGAGAACAATTTTCTTAAAAATATACATGGCCCAAGTATAATAAATGTCGTAAGTCTATTTTGGATAATCAAACTAATGAATGTTTCTCTTTAAACCCTCAATATCTCTAAAGTTCTTTAAATATACATTTGATAATTATCTATCGGATGTACTTTAAAAACAAGCATAAAATAAACCGATAATGACTTATAAACATAATTTTTGTAAGATTTTCAAACAATCTTAAAAACATCTTGGATAGTAAATAAGCTTAAATAAAGCAATGCAAAATGTCATTTTGTAAATTCGAGAGTGGACTTAAATCAAAGACTATAAAGGCCACTTTGTAGACTGAGAATTCCGTGGAGGGGTGTTGTTGTGTTGGTGGTCGGATTGATGGATTCCATCTGCTGAAGAAGGATGAGGTGAAATAAGACGGTGGCATGACGGAAGATTTTGGTGCTGAAGAAAAGAACGACTTGGTATGAAGGGAATATAAGATTGCTAGTTAGTCACCTAACATTTGTTTACATGAATTTACGAAACTGCATCTAATTGTTGTTTCTCTAAAACATTAGTTAACTATCATTCATCACTTTTTAAATTGATTAAATCACATTTCAAATCAACTTTAAAAAGTGTCTGACACTATATTAGTTTAGAGACGATATAATGGCCCAATTTATTTTTGTGATGGGTTAAAAATGATTTGTTTTTTTCTTTTTAAACTGTGCTCCATATATTATTTGATAAATTAACAAGAATTGTTTTTTTCATAGATGCAAAATTGTAACCTTTGTTCCTCCTTTTTCTGTACTTAACACTTCTCAAACCTCATTCGAATCTTCTTATACTGATCAAAATTCTCAAAACCCTAATTCGCCACCGCCAATGGCGACGAGAAAATCCACAAACCTCCTCAAACACCTTATCTCCACGCGCCACCACCTCACCCACCCCCGTACCGTAACCTACATGCCCCGTCCCGGAGACGGAAACCCCCGCAATGTAACCCTAATCCCCGGCGACGGAATCGGCCCTCTCGTAACCGGCGCTGTTGAACAAGTAATGGAAGCGATGCATGCACCAGTGAACTTCGAGAAATTCGAAGTGCACGGCAACATGAAAGCGATTCCATCTGAAGTGATGGAATCGATTAAGAAGAATAAGGTTTGTTTGAAAGGTGGATTAGCGACTCCGATGGGCGGTGGTGTTAGTTCGCTTAATTTGCAGTTGAGGAAGGAGCTTGATCTTTATGCTTCGCTTGTCAATTGCTTTAATCTTGAGGGATTGACTACTAGGCATGATAATGTTGATATTGTTGTTATTAGGGAGAATACTGAAGGGGAATATGCTGGTCTTGAACATGAGGTTGTTCCCGGTGTCGTTGAGAGTCTCAAGGTATTCAGATTATGATCAATTTATTATACTAATATTACATTCTGCGTGTTTTGTTAGTAATTTTATTTATTAACTTGATTACTCATATTAATTTTGTAATTTTGATACAATTAAGATGGTGGAAACTCGACTTAGGTGGCTTTGGTATGTAGAGAGAAGACCTGTTGATTCCGTGCTTAGGAGAGTGGATAAGATGGAGGGTAGTCAAATTATTAAAGGTAGAGGAAAACCTAGAAAACTATAAGAGAAATTGTTAATAAGGATCCAGAGATTACTGAGTTGGACATAAATATTATAAATGATAGAACATTATAATATCGTTTGATTCATGTAGTTAACTTCACTTAGTGGGATAAAGTTGGTAGTTGCTGTTGTTGATACTTTTAGGCGCTATAGTGACGATACCTCACACATCTAAAGACTAAAGTTATTGTTTAACCCTTATTGTGTACTCTAGACAATAAATTTAAAATCAGAATAATTTAAAACTTGTATTTGTGTGAATTCGAACCTGTAATCAGTAATTGACCTGTAGAAATTGTGAGAACATGTGGAGTTTATGTTTTTAGGAGTACTCACTCGTTGGCTGGCTTTGAAATTAGAATTGTTTCAAGGCTAGGTTTGCTGAATTGAGTAGTGACTAGTTTGTAAGCATTGTAATATTTGATCTATTCAACTGACAAGAAAAATCTTGGATTGCTGACTTTTAGATGAAATTGAAAGCAGTGATGTAGTATAATTTGCTCGTGGTTTATGGTGAGGAATCTTGAAGAATTACTTGTACTTGTTACATGGTAGATAACTCGGAATATGCTTTGCATGCGACAAGTTGTTAGACATATTTTGCGTCAGAAATTCGTGGGGAAATTCCTATCTACAAGTCAATTAGGAGGTTTAGTTTTTTGGTTGAAAAGGATTCGGGTTGCAAGTTTAGCATTTTTCGCTCTCAAAAACGGTGATAGAGAATGCTATTTGTTAATAAGACAGATTTATTTTACTTATGTAATTAAGTCCTTAGAATCTGGTGGCCTTGGCTTCTTAGATGATAAACCCGTATTGCATTCACTGGTAGTATTTGAATTTGAATATAATACATTTGTACTTACGGAAGTTGTCAAACATTTGTGGGACACTTGATGGGAATGCTAACCGATAAAAAAGTAGTAGTGCATAGTAGTTAAATTAATTAAGAATGTTAGTTTTTTTATATTTCTTTTTTCTTTTGTATACATTGTATTCTTGCTCAGATATTTCCCGTTTCTTAGAGGACTATTCTTTAAATGTAGAGGTTTTATTCCTTTATATTTGCTCTATGGATAGTTTTTATTGTAATCTTTAAATGTCATATATCTCATGATGTTAGCACCTTGACATTGTGACATGTGGGTTTTTGTTTGCACCTCATACTAAAATTTTGCTAGGTAATAACAAAGTTCTGTTCAGAGCGCATTGCTAAATATGCTTTCGAGTATGCGTATCTAAATAACAGAAAGAAGGTGACTGCTGTGCACAAAGCAAACATTATGAAGCTTGCAGATGGTTTATTCTTGGAATCTTGCCGAGAGGTTGCCACAAAGTATCCTGGAATCAAGTATAATGAAATTATTGTAGATAACTGTTGCATGCAGCTTGTTTCAAAGCCTGAGCAGTTTGATGTCATGGTATGTATTTATAATTTGACCCTGAATCCCAATTATTTATCTACTTTTGGTTGATATGTTTATGAGTCCAGCACTTGTTTAAACATTTTTTTAAATAAAAAAACTTGGTGCTATTAGTTTGTTGGTGAAATGAGAAACTTTTTCAATTAAATTGTGACCCGTGTGTCTGTTTGTATTTCCTTTTATTACTTTGGGGAATTAGTGCCAACTGCCATGGGTTTCCCTGTTGTTTAATATGTTAACTTCTGCCACCGAAATCACCGGATAAATGAGTAGCATTGTAATAAACCAATTATAGCCAAAGATAATTATTTAAATATGTTTTTAGTCTTTACTTCTTTTGAATGAGATTTCTATCGTTAGTTCAATCAAAAGGTTATATTTGAAAGCAAATTAAATAGGAGTGGGTCCTCGTGATCTTAGCTTAGTTGGTATGGACAATGCATAATATATGCAAGATCTGGGGTTCGAACCCCGGCCACCACCAAAAAAATTAAATAGGAGTGGTGTTAGCCATTTGTTTATCTCTGGGGGTGGGGGCAAAAACATAATGAAGGAAACTTTTTTGAATGGATAATGAAGGAAACTTATTTCTCAAATAAACATATTAAACTTAATAAAAAATCCAAAGATTCTTTATATTTAATTCTTTTACATCAGATGTAAATTAAAAGAAATCATACAATAGTGATTTAGAAAATTTGAGTTGATATTTCTTGGAATGGAATCTTTTTTTGGTGGTGGCCGGGGTTCGAACCCCGAACCTTGCATATATTATGCATTATCCGTACCAGCTGAGCTAAGCTCACAGGGACTCTTGGATTGTAATCTATCAATCAATAATAACTGTATACTTCTTTGATTGAAATATAAAACTAGTATATTTGCCAGAAAACTAACATCTGTTTTGTTTGTCTAAAAAAAATTAATTGCTTGTGCTCTCTTTGTAGTTACTGTGGAATTATGAGAATCAAAACAAGACAAATCAATCCATCAATTAAGTTTTTTTTCCTTTACCTTTCTGTTTCTATGTTAGCCTTTGCTATCCAATAAGTATTCAACAAGCCACCCTGCAAAAAAAAATATATCTAGAAAGAAGGAATGAAACGGCATTCGTGTTGGACATGGCCTTGGAAACAGTGATGGCATCATAATTTTTTTAACATAGGTTCCCTAGTTGAATCTAATTATATGAGAGGATTAATATGATAAATAAGTTATTAATTAACTTTTGTCATTTGAAAAGATTGAATGTTGTATTTAATTAGGGTTTGATATGGCCATATTGTGCCAGTTCAAAAGAAATAGATACTAGCTAGTTATCTCCTTTATCCCTCTGAGGAAGTATAACAAATGGATTTGTATTTGTAATAATGAATACAAAAGGGACACACTTCCTGCCTCTTCTCTTGGTGCCACTTGAAATTAAGAAAACATTGAGGAGTTTGTTGATTAACACGACGATTCTTTCTTGCTAGTTATTGATTGGTCTTTTTCCCTGTCATTTTGCTTTTGATTTTAATTTCAAAGAGGGTTTCAAAATCATGAACACTATTTCTGCTTGCAGGTTACCCCCAATCTTTATGGAAATCTTGTTGCAAATACAGCGGCAGGCATTGCTGGAGGCACTGGTGTCATGCCTGGAGGTATAAATATTACTAATAACTATCGCTAATGTGTTGAAACTCTAGAGCTCTCATTTGATTATGCTGTGGCATTTTTCTTATCAAATAGTATCTTGCTTCCATATGGTCACTGTCGTTTTGAGTTGTGTGAGGGGGTGACTACCACTCAGGACTGTTGAGTCTAGATTTAGAGTGTATTAATCATGTTTGTCTAGTTCTTTCAATCAATTATTTCAGGAACATTTTTCATTCGTTGAAAACTCAACCAATATATAGCGATTGGTTAAATCAGAGATTGTATATTCAATGAAAAGAAAAAAGTATAGGTGGTATAGAAATCAAACTGGAAATTCATTTATCTTCCTCAACAGGTTGCAGTATGGAGGCAACATCAGCCGTTGTGGGGTAATGGAGTTATCAAATAGTAGTGACGACATAATTGGCATTTTACTCTTCTAAAGTGAACATTTCACTTTAGATGATAAAGTAAGAAATCTCAACCATTAATGAAAAATCAACCTTCAGTATTTTAGCAGTGTATAATAAGTAAACCATCCTTCAAAAAAAAAAAAAAGTAAACCATGAATATGTTGAAATATCGACGATAAGTTTTCTCGTCAGTCGTTGAGGTCTTGTTGTACTCTAAAATAAGAGTTTGCTTTAGTTGAGTCAAATAACGGGGATGGGTTGGAGTCTGGTGGCGGCAGTGCTGTTTGTAGGATGGAGATTCTAATGAAAATATAGATAGGGCTGTTGGTCTTTTGTGTTGGACCTGTGGGCTGAATTTGTTATCTAGATAGAAGTGATTATTGAATAAAGCCACTTTAACCTTAAGCTTGAATATCTCTATTCATGGATGAAATGTCTTTGCAGGTAATGTTGGGGCTGACCATGCTGTATTTGAACAAGGTGCTTCAGCAGGAAATGTTGGTAAGGAAAAGGTAGTAATAGAGAAGAAAGCCAATCCTGTGGCACTCCTCCTTTCGTCGGCAATGATGCTCAGACATCTTCAGTTTCCTGTATTTGCTGAACGATTGGAAAGTGCTGTGAAACAAGTCATTTTAGAGGGTAAATACAGGACAAAGGACCTTGGAGGGACAAGCACCACCCAAGAGGTTGTTGATGCAGTAATAGATGCATTGCAGTAATTATATACTTGCTCATCTACCAAATGAAGTTAGAGTTTGAAATTAGTCGCTAATTATCGATAAAGTGTTGCACCCTTTAAAGGTGAAATCACCATTTTTTTGGTTCTGAATAATGTTTATTCGACGCATGAAATGATGCGATAGAAATTTTGAAGAGAGCTTTGTCGGTTTGACAAGAATCATCTATTACATAAGATATGAAAATTGTTAAAAACTGAGTTGATTGTCTCAATAACGTAGTCTATGGTGTTTATCACGCTATAGAAAGTGACGAGATTTTTAGTGCCACCAAAATAGCGTCTTACCCGTTATAAGCCTTTTTTATGGTTTCTCCGATTACAGAATGAGTTTCTGTCACAGTCAGAGAGCTTTGAAACTTTATCACTGTAGAGACTGTTGAGAACAATGATAGTGACATGGGACATTTTGCGGGTGAGCACTCCCTGCCCCACTCACATCCCTTCTCATAGCCAGAGGTTCATGTATCAATGATAAATTGTTACCTTTGTAAGGTCAAGCAGTTGCAAGTGTATCTCACACCCACGCATTACTTTTTAGTTGGGATCAAGTCAAATACCAACGTAGCAAATGTTTGATGAAATTTTGGAATGATAGCTGATATATACATGCAATATTCAGGCACATGCTTTTGGGTCCATGAGATGATAATGACTTTAGGTTGCATTGCTTGAATTGTTTTAAGTGACGAATGTAATGAAGACGATTGCATTTTGCCATTTTCTAATGAGCTAAGCATTCCCAATCCCACCTGCTTCTGTTAGAAATCAGATTGTAATTTGTCCAGGTTCTAACCACCCATTGGAGAAATTAATTCAAGTGAATCGGCCAATTTTTGCATTCCCAAACTTTTTCTAGAAAAACAAAATACAGATTAATTGTAACATTCAAACACAACGCATAATACATACATGTCTTTAGAAAACACTGACATCAAGTGTCTACAATAAAGCAACAAATAAGTTTATTTAACATTATTACATGCTTGTTTGGCACATTTACCAACTTCCATTTTGCCTCATGCAAACCACTAAATTGGCTTTGCTGCAGTAACAAATTCACACATTTGTGCGGTATGCATATCCGCGGTCATTAGATCAAAGATTAGATGGTGCATAAAGCAATCAAATTTGAAATTTTAAGCTCTAAAACATCAAACTAGATATATGGATTGTCTGTTTTTATTCAACCATCACCGATATGTATGGACTACATGAATGACTGTGTAAAATTTGTTATGCAATCATTACAAATCCTACGAACCACACCTTAATTAATTGAGCCGCACCACCCAATACTTTTAATATTTTCTCTAATAATAAACTTTTGTACCTTACCAGTTGAATTAAGAGGCAAATCATCAAACACCACACTCTTAGGAACCATATGAGCATCTAATTGATCTTCACAAAACTTGATAATATCTTCAACATTAGCACTACATCCATCTTTCAATTTCACAATTGCACAAGGTGACTCAACCAAACACTCGTCATCATTCTCATCATCATATCTCCCCACAACAGCTACTTTCAAGACCATTGGATGATTCAACAAAACAGCTTCCACCTCTAATGAACTCACAAACTCACCCTTAGAATAAATAATATCTTTTGCTCTATCTTTCAAATTAAAAGAACCATTAGGTAACCTAACACCTAGGTCCCTTGTCCTATACCAACCATCCCTAAAAGCTTCATGACTCACTTGTGAACTCTTGAGATACCCTGACATTGAAGTATTCCCTTTAAACATAATTTCACCTATGGTTTTTCCATCATATTGAACACTCTTCATTGTATTTGGATCTTTCACATCAACTTCAACCATCATAAAGTCTAAAGCCCCTTTTTTATCAACATAATTCAGCTTTGTAATATCATCATCAAAATTTTGTTTCCACTTTCTTACAATAACTGGACCTAATGTTTCAGTCATGCCATAACCAATATTAACATCAAATCCAAGCTCTGCCACTTTGTTAAGAATTTTGAATGATGGTAATATACCAGCAACTGTGACACTCACCTTATGAGAAAAAGACTTAATAATGTCACAATTTGCAATAATTTCCAGAAGGGTAGGTGCACCACACAAATGTGTTACCTTATGAACATGAATTGCATCAAAAACATCTTTTGCTGAAAAATCATTTCTAAGACAAATGTTTGTGCCACCAAGAGCAGGCATTAACCAAATGAAACACCATCCATTGCATCTAAACATGTCAACCGTCCATAAAAACACCGGCATAGGATTCAGGTCGAAACGAGTAGTCGTTGCGAGTGAATTAAGGTAGACACTTCTATGACTATAAACTGCTCCTTTTGGAATTCCAGTTGAGCCTGATGTGTAACTCACTGATATAGGATCACATTCATTTCTAGGCATTGAAATCTTAAAATCTTTTTGTCCCTTTTCAACAAGTTCATCATATATTAAGGTTCCTTGAGGTAGATCTTTCACTAGTTGGGTATAATCTTGTATTAGGACAATAAGGGGTGGCTTGAAATTTCTTTGGGAGATTATTTTTGATGCTTTGAGGACAGAGTCAATATATTCATAGTCTACAAATATGATTTTGCAAGACTCTAACTGTTCCAATATTAATGCTAATGTTGTTGCATCTAGTTTGAGGTTAAGTGAAGAGATAATAGCACCTGCCATTGGTACACCAAAATGAAGCTCATAGTGTGCTGGAGTATTTGGTGCCAAAGTTGCAACCTGTTTGTAATATAAGAAAGAAAATTGAGGTCTTCATATGCATAGAAAAAAAATTCTTGTGGGTATTAATTAGCATTTATATGTTTGTTAAGTAAATTTCTTTGGAAAATTGAGAGTGGATGACAATGTTAATTCATTAATCAAACCATATATGCAAAATTATACGATACTTTTGTTAATTCCTTGTCTTTTCAATAAAAAAAACTCAAAAATACTCATCAAACTCGTAAACAAATCCAAATATTCATCACATAAATCTATAAACTCATTTCATTGAAAATTACTGATTAAAAAAAAATACAATATTCACATTTTATAACATAAATGATTAAATCATAAAAAAAAAATGTTACCTAAAATTAAGTTAAAGAATGAACGTGTAATTTTACCGAACATGTATTAAAAATCGAAGACTTTTTTAAATGATATATACACATGCGTTCACATTTGTATACAAATACTATACACGTAATACACACATGTGTGTCCCTACCTACTTGCTATACACGTAATACACATATGTGTGTTCCTACATACTTTTTTGGTACTCACAAGTCTTCTTCTATCCTACCCGAAAATCAATCGGACAAGCTATATATGGGGGTTTCTACCTTCTCATGTTGCATTTGTTTAGAAACTTTTGTAAAGTATCAAATTAGATGATCAATTGTCCTCGTGAACTTAGCTCAATTGGTAACGACAATACATAATATATGTAAAGTCTGAGTTCGAACCTGACCACTACCAAAAAAATTAGATGATCAATTGATCAGTCGATAAATCGAGAATCACGTATCTAATTTTATATAATATTAACTTTGATAGACAACCTAATGGTATGCCTCATGTTTTGACTAGATCATCTCAATTATTTGATTGTTACCAAGTTTTTAATTCTATTCCTACTTGTATTTTAAAACTCTCTATTACCCAGAAATGCAATGAATTTAGTGTGACCTGAGGGATGAGTAAAAAAAATTATGTTGTCAATATATCGCGATCAATTCACTTTAGAGAATAAATTTAGCAATATCAACTTTAATTAACAAATCAAAGATAGATATTATAGTTATATATCATAACAAATTATGGGTATGTTAAAAAAACAACTCTTAATTTTCTCACTTTAGATTATTCAAAATTCAAGACACATATATTATAGTGAGTACAGTGTGATCCTCCTCCGTAACAAATTATAAACAAAAGCGAGTCAAAGAAAGTTAATGTATTTGAACTAAATTTTAAACTAAATACATCAATTTTGTTTGATTAATTTTTGCTTATATTTCGTATTTTTTGTTTATATTTTGTAAGAAGAGTGTGAAACGAAATGAGGAGAAATAGAAAGAAAACGGAACAAAACATATACAAAAATGGTGTGTAAGGTGAGAAACTCTTCCAAACAAAATGATGTCAGAAAAGGATAAAAATAATTATAAATATTTGTGGACTTCCCATATTGAAGACATTCTAATGGCTTAAAATAAAGTTTTTCAAAGACCATGGACTTTTCATTTTAATAACGTGTGTTTTTTTAAGGGATTCTGATAACATGTTTTTTCTTAATGGCGTAAATTCTGGTATGGAATGAAATGTCAATGACCTAACTGAGTCGTAGAATAAGGACAGCGAATGAATAATTTTAAAAATATATGAACATAAATAAACAGTGTTGAACACGGTATACATGTATTGTCCCATTTTCCATAATTACGCGCTTGTAGAATTATTCAGATCCTGAAAAAATAATAATGAAATCATTCACTTCCAATTGTTGCCAAGTGGTCTCTTGGTTAGAGGTTAATGCCTTCAACCATTAGGTCTTTGGTTTAAGGTTGGGTAGCTTGAGAAATATAAATAAAAAATGTTTCCAAAGAAGCATCTGCATCTCCTAACTTCAAATATTTGGTTTAGTGGTAAAATGATAAGGATGATCTTTTAAGCTATAGATTGATGCATCATCCTCTCACCTTAAATTTTACATAAAAAAGTATCACCTATTGCAAATTGCTTTCATATAAGCATCTGTATGACATATGGTTGGACCACTTTTTTATCAAGTTTTTGTTTTGGTGATGAAAGAGGGCTTAGGGGAATTATGTAATTGTTTGGATTTATATGGTAATGTTTTACCCCTAAATAATTACCACTCATAGTGACATAATTTTACAAATTTTGATTAAATTCTTATCATTCAAAATAGTTTAAAATGATTTACATTAATATAAAGTGTTTAGATTGGATTTTATAATTTTTTTATATGGAATCAAAATTTATAATTAATCATGTAAAAATAAAATAAAAAATTAGTATTGGTACTATTTTATATTATTTGAAATATATAAACACACACATAATATTTGTTATATATAATAGAACAAAATAAATTAGAAGACACGGTACTCTGATTGCTTTAGTTTTGTCACTTTTATATGCATTTTTCTATTTTATGTTATTAACTTGAATGATATGAGTTTGTTCGCATATTCTTCTTTTTTAGTATTAAAAAAATGAAATTTATCCGTCTCATCTTTATTATGATATGGCAATAATCAATGGTTGAGTTGGTAAATTTAATATTTATAAGTAATTGTTAATCACTACTAGAAAATTGTCATCCAGGTCCCAGTGAGCTTAGCTCGGTTAATAATGGATATTGCTTAAAATATGTAGAAGTCTATGTTTAAACTCCAGACACTCCACTTATTCACTTTAAAAAGTGAATTTCTAGTCTGCTTGAAAAAAAAAAATGCAAACCTGGTCCCAATAGTGATAAATTGGTCGCTAAATTGATGATTATTATAGTCAAGAGACCAATTTAAAATAGTCGATAACCGGTTAGAATAACCAGTTAATTAATTTCTGTCTGGTAGAAGAACATAATTCTATTGCCAAACTCTAACCTATGTACCTTAAATATACGGAGTACTCTAAGCAACAAAAAAAAAAAACATCAGAAAAATGAAATGTATTTAGTCTAAAATTTAGAGAAAAACATTTGACTTTTAGATCTCTTTTATATTTTGTTACAAAGGATGCATGAAACAATAGATCGTGTATATTTTCTGATTTACATTCCATTGTTACATTATATTTGGTCATGAAGAGAGAACAAAAACATAAGGAGATTGCGAGATAAATGAACTTACAATATCACCATTAGAAATTCCTAAGTTGACCAAAGCAGAAGCAAGCTTGAGACATCTTTCATAGGTTTCTCTCCAAGAAAATCTAACATGATCATTGTAGATGATGGAAACCTGGTCACCATACAAAGTGGCTGCTCGTTCTAGGAAACTCATCGGTGTCAAAGGTATGTGTATGCCTTTAGAGCACTCAACCAGGTCTTGTGTCATGGTAACGTCCTCACTGGTTCTGGTTCTGTACGGCTGGTATTTGCTTAATATATGCAACATATATATAGTGCACTAATATTCTGCTGAGCTGTTAAAATGGACTTAGTCCATTAAAATTAGGGATGACAAAGCAAGTCGGCCCGTTTAAACTCGTCTCTCTTTAATCCGCAAAAAATTAAAATGAGACGGGCCGAATCAAATAAGGTGATCGAATTTAAAATCTCACACATTCCGTATTGTGGTCGGAATATTTTGTACAACAATAATTGGCTCACATATATATTTTGTGGTAGGAAATGAGACATAGTCCATTAGATTTAGAGCAATTCAATTGGCTCACATTTCTTTGTCAAAAAAAAAATTGGCTCACATTTTAATCTGTGTTCGAACGGTAAAAAAAAAAAAACAACAATAAGGTCTCTTTGCCACAATCTAATTAAAATAAAACGAAACAAAAATTGATTGAGTCAGGTTGGTTTTTCGCTCGCACCTAGCTGAAAATATTATAATAGCCCTGCGTTAGTTAAGTCATGCATAACTTATAACGTGCGTTAGTTAAGTCACACAGTGTGACTTAACTAACGCACGTTGTAAGTTATGCGTGACTTAAGTAGCGTTGCGTGAGTTAACTCACGCAGCGTGACTTAAGTCATTTAACAGCAACACAGAAACACAAACCCCTCATTTTTCTAAACTTTGCAAAACACGAAAATTTCCCCTCCAAGTGCGATTTTTACCATTCTTGCTCATTCAAAGCCAATTTCTACCACAATATCAAGTAAGTGATGATTATCCTACTTCAGTGCATTTTTTGGTTGAAATTTTCGAATTTTATAAAAAATTAACATTTTTAGTTTTATATAAATTTTGTTTGCATGTTAGCTTTTATGGTTGTTAGTGATGAATTAAGTTAAGAATAGTATATTAGATGTTGTTTAGAGTGAAATGTGGTAGTTTTAGGCATTTGAAATTATTTGATTTTAAGTTGATTGAAAGTTGCATTGTAGGTGTTTGATAAAATGTCTCAGAGGGAGAGGAATGACAGACTTAGGTTAGAGAGGCCTACGTCTACTAGTAGTGCACGGAGGGAGAAGCAAGCAGTAGTCCCTCCTTTAGCTGGCCGAGGTAGAGGGAGAGTGGGGGGCACGAGACTTGCTAATATTGATGTTGTTAGAGCCTCATCGTCACATACTGGTCCATCCCAGACGGTGGACCCGACACAGTATCAGCAGCAGGCGTATCAAGAGCAGGCGTTTTGAAATTCTAGCGTACTTGTTTTAATATGTTATGTGCGATGTTTTGAACGTTTGCGATGTTCCGTTTAATGTTTCAACATCGTACGATAATCAGAAATAAAAACAAGAAAAATAAACGACAAGAAAGTAAATAACACAGTGAGTTTGTTGACCCAGTTCGGTGACAAACACACCTACTCTGGAGGCTACCAAGCCAGGAAGGAAATCCACTAATGTAGTCTTTATTCTATAGCTCTCAGCAAACTCCTCGTTTACACTAAAGACTTGGGACATACCCATATAGACTTCAACCTAGGAACTCCTAGATCTGAGATCCCACCTCACTATCCTATGGTCAGTCACAACCCTTGTGACCTATCAGACCTAAACAAACTCAAGATTGAAGTTACCTTCAAACACAAACAACTAGCACCTTGTTTCACAACTTCGGTGTAGTACAAAATGAGTATACAACTCGATCTAGGTCCTTAACATGTATCACTAACGATACAAGAAAGGCTCACAAATATACAGAACTAAACTTGCATCAACAGATACAAGAGTAGAACATAAAAAGACTCAAACCCTAAAACTCTAAACTTTTTAGTATGAAGGCTTGAATGAACAATTAGGTCTTGGAGTCTTGTTTATATACTAAAGCAGCTTGGGATAAATACTTAGGCGTATCATTTTGAGGAGCCTCAGCCTCACAAGTATCAGTTTGATGCGTATCAGCAGCATCAACAACATCATCATGAGCAATCTGTTATTGAGCAGGAGCAGCCTGATATTGAGGAGCCTGAGCAGCAGGAAGATATTGAGCAGCATCAGCAGCATGATGGTGGGGTTCGTTTTCAAGGGATGTCGAGGGTGGTGTACGAGGCCGGATCGGACGACTATGCATGGGGGCCTTCTGACCTCATGCTTTTACCTCGCTTTGGTGGACATGTGGCATGCAGGATATGCGTCAATGCCGATGTAAGTATATTTTAATGTTCATTTTACTTCTTTTACTATTTATACAACTTATTCTAATTATTATTTTACTTATTTATTGTTAGAATTAAAATTTATGTTAGAATATATTTAATGTTTATTTTACTTGTTTATTTTAATGTATATTTAACTTCTTTTATTATTTATTTAACAGCGTTGTTTGTTGTATTTCAGTTTCGGAAACAACATAGGATGAAAGGTATCTCGCACGGGAAGAAGTTGAGCCTTAAGAACTTGATATTGCCTCAGTCGGGTGCACAAAATGACTGCTTTTGGTCAGAAGTGAATATGTCCGGACTTACTCCCCTCCTCTCTAGTGGGTATGAGAGCATCTCTCACAGGTTCATTTGTGCGATGTCAGAGAGATGATATGAGGAGACCAACAGATTCCATCTACCTGTTGGGGAGATGACCATCACACTAGATGATGTGGCGTGTCTTCTAGGTATTCCCATCGCTGGGAGGCTCCTTCCTGATAAAGAGTTAACCCGTGAGGAGGGGATGGAGATGATGCAGGTGGACTTACTTTTTACAGCGGAGGCTGCCGCTAAGGAGGTGATGTAACACCCGTTTTGATTATTTAAATTATTTTATAGAGTATAGAAAATATTTATATGATTTAATGTGATTTACGTGATTTATGTGATTTTAGAGATTTTATGAGGTGTTGTGACTTATTTTATTGTTTAATAAAATAAGATTTGAAAATAAAATAAATATTGAGATGAGGGGTTGTTTTGAGATTTTAGAGAGTTTTGAGGGAGAAAGAGGAATAAGATAGAATAGATATAGGAGATATAAATAGGAGAGAAGCTAGGTTAGAAACCTGTTGAACGTACAATCAGTTTTGGAAAAAGGGAGAACAAGAGGAAAGAAGAACCAAGAGGAGAGGCTCATGTTCGATAATCTTAAGGTAAGGGTGAGCCTAGCATACAATTCTATTGAGTCTGTAATTCATCTAATTACGTTTAACAAGTTGTGGGATTAGTTTTTGAGGATTTGGGAATTAGGTTTAAGTGGTGCATTGATGATTAAATGATGAAAAACTGTTAGATTGATGTAGAAACTGTTTACAGACCTTAGATAATCCATAGGATGATTTCTGGAATCAATGTTAGACCTTAAACCATGTGATTAGGCGGATTTTTGAGAAAATCTGTGTTTTGCCCGAGCTCAAAAATTCATCTCCCGCCATGGCGACATATGTCTCGCCCGGCGGAGCAGCCTAGAAATTCATCTCCCGCCATGGCGACATATGTCTCGCCCGGCGAAGCAGCCCAGATTTTGAGCTCGCCATGGCGAAATATGTCTCGTCTGACGAAATACACAGCATCAGTACCCTTGTTTCGTGCTCTTGCGTTCTTTCGAACGAGTTGTTGCGAGTTGATCCTTGGGGTAGAAATAGGGTTGTTTATAATATTAAAAATGAACTATGATGTTGTTATAAGATAATTACATGTTGTTACTGATTATTTATATATCTAAGCATTATGCGAATTTTAAGTGATGCTTTAAGACGATGTTTAAATGTTGATATTGTTATATCTTGAGACTAATAATGTGCTGCCATGTTGCTGTTTACATTTGTTTAAAGCTGCATGTGTCTGTCTAAGTTGTGAGTTATTGATCCAAATTATTGGAGTCATATAAGATGGTTGTGTTGTCTAAGTTGTAAGACGTTGAGTCCATGCATATTCATTTAAAGACGAGGGCTCATGCCCTAGGAGCTTTTGCTCAACAGAGACGAGAGCTCATGCTCTAGGAGCTTTTGCTCAATAGCGACGAGGGCTTATGCCCTAGGAGTATATTTATGCTCAAAAAGCAACGAGGGCTTATGCCCTAGATTGGTACCACATGCATGATTAAGATGATTAAGTTGCATAGTCAAGTTAAAGTTGCATTGTCGAGTCAAGTTGTTAAGTGAATTTTGAAGTTGATTATGAAGTTAATTAAGATGATGATGATGTTACCTGATACTTGTTATAATATGTTTACGTTATGTTGTTAAATATAATTGTTAAATTATATGCTTAATATTATTGTTTTGTGAATCTCACCCCTTCTGCTTGGAAATGTTCCTCTTCGTATGAGTAACATCCAGGTAATCAAGATTAGGTGAAGTCGTTTGAGGATTTCTCTCGTTGTGTCTTAGGAGCTCTGATACGTAACATGATGAGATCTTTGTTATTGCTTTTCTATTCCTTACGTATTATTTATGAAGATTTATGATAATGATGTTGACTTTGTTTTATGAGACTTTTATGATGAGGCCTTTGTGCCAAAGACTATTTTACAGGTTTAAATAAATTCCGCTGCGATATGTTAAAGATTTTGTTAATGAAATTGAAGGATAAATAGTTATTTAATCCGTTTATGATTTTATGAAAAAAATATGACATTCCGTTATGTGAATACTCTGATTTATTTATGAAATTTTTATGTTGGAAAAACGGGGTGTTACAGGTGACAAGACAGGGTGCTGCTCATATCAGTTTTTGTGTACTGAAGAGGCGCTACAAGAAGCTCTTGAATAAGTGTAATCGGCTGATTGAGATTGACACATAGGAGGAGGAAGACGAGCGAGCTCAAGTTAGGTTGGACTGTGTTGAGGCATTTTTGTTGCTTTTGCTTGGCGGAACCATTTTTGTCGGCAAGAATAGCAAAAACATTAATCTGTTGTGGCTGCTTGCGCTACAAGATATGGACGAGTTAGACAGCTGGTCATGGGGTGGGATTGGAATTGCTTTCCTGTACGAGCATCTATCTCTTACCTCCGACTCATCTGTGGCCTCCTGTGGTGGTTACATGACCTTGCTTGTGGTAATATTTGTTTTTCTTCTTTTTTACTTATTGGATCATAAATGTATAGTTGTTTGTATAATACTTGTGTTGATATAAATTTGTTTCTTTATGTTTGCAGGGATGGACTTTGGCGCACTTCACGAACCTCATTATGAGGGTTCTTATTGATGTGTACGACCCTACTGTTGTCTCACTTGTGAGTCAATGGAAACCTCTCAGAGGCTTTACGGATCCTGGACACTGCAGAGATGCCATTGATTCGTTGGACCATTCTCATGTCATCTGGAGGCCTTACGAGAGACGACGGCACATCACGCCCTTTCAGGACGGATGCTGGTACTCCAGATGGATCATGGCCGGCAGAGATAGGATGGTCTGTCACTTGCCAGAGCGAGTTCTTAGGAAATACGGGTATGTCCAGACACGACCCAGGCGTCCTACAAATATTGAGCCTCTTGCAGCAGATGACGTGGACCTGGCCTTCACGGAGTTTGCTCTACATGTCCTCAGCCAACAACAGAGGGGTCATCTGATTCCGGATAACCAGCCGTGGGCTCATACTAGGGAGTACATGAGATGATTCATTAGAGTATCACATCTTATTGTGAACCCCCTGCGGCCATTCCTGACTACGCAACTCAGACCCCTCCTCGTCCTGTCCCTCCTTACTAGGAGGTTCTTGTTGAGCAACAGTGGGTCAGACATCCTCCCGATCCATTCCAGGTCATCGGCAACATGAGAGTCAGAGTGGAGCATGCAACAGAGATTCCTGATGTGGTTTCAAATCCACTCTTTTTCAACATTTTGGAGGGTCTCCGGTCCGATTATACCGTATTTGACCAGGTGCCGGCTCCGCGGAGGAGGAGTAGGAGTCCACGGGATGAAGCATTATGACTTTTGTAGTTTTTTATGGCATTTTGTTGGATTTGGTTGTAATCCTATTACATTTGCGCTTTTTGATGTTTTTATAACATTTTTCGTTATTTTATTCCGTTATTTTTCGTAATTTAATTATGAGTTAATGCTTGATTGAATGAACACTTGAATGAATGGTGAAAAATGTATGCAGATGAGTGAATGAATGAAAGTATGAAAGAATGAACAATTTTTTTTACACCTGTGTTAGTTAATTAGCACAGGGGTATTTTAGGCACGACTACAGGACAAGAGTGTTTTGTGCAGGAGGGGGAGCAGTATTCTATTATTAAATTTTAGTATCAACGTCTCTATGTGATTTTAGAAAAAAAAAAATATTATTAAATTAGATCTTTAGCAATTATTCATCTAATTTAAAAACTATAGATAAAGATGTAAATTTAGCAAAAAGAATATACATTTACCTAAAACTTTAAACTTTTAAAGTTCGTCAAATATAAAATATTGATTTGGTTTAATTGAAGGAATAAACCGTTACTTTAATTTATATGTTGTCTCAATGTAAAAAATGTTACACGTGAATTCAATCATATCTCATCAAAAAAATAATTGTGGGAAATTAATATATCTGAACCGACCTAAATATTTTACTATTTTGGATTTTTTTTGAACAAACTAAAATATATAAATTAACAACTTTGATTTACTCTGCACAAGACGTGTAAAATACAAACCACACAAAAGTATTTACAAAAACTAGGTGCTAACCAAAACAAAGCACCGATTCGTATGCGACTCATACTTAATTCGTATTCGTCAAACTCGGTCGACTTTATTATGATTTTAGCATGTTGTCTTAAGAAACATAACTCAATCACGCTCCCTACCAACTCGGCCAAGTTTCCAATGAACTCTCTGCCAACTTGACCATGTTCCCTATCAACTTGAAGAAAAATAACACTTCAGAGCTTGGTCTTGACATTGATTACGTGGTAGAGTTGTATTTTAGCTAAACAATTTTTGCATGATAGGGGAAAAGGTTACCTACCTCTGTAAATAAGGTCATCTCTCAACAACCAAAGCTCACAAGTCACTCATTTCACACAAAAGCATCTCGACTTAGCCATGGCACCAGTGCTGATTGTTAAAAATCTAGCAATATATAGACGATTAATATATCTCGACCGACATAAATATTTTACTATTTTAGACCATACTCTTCGTATTCGACTCACGCTCAATTTGTACGTGTCAAGATCGATCCACTTTATTATGATATTAGTCAACTATCTTAAGAAGTACAACTCAGTCACGCTCCCTATCAACTCAGCCTTGTTTCCAATGAACTCCCGAACTCCCTGCCAACTCGATCATGTTCCCTAATAACTCGAAGAAGAAGAAGAAGAAGACTCGAAAACTTGGTCTTGTCATTGATTGCACAGTATAGTGGTATTCTAGCTAAACAACTTTTGCATGATAGGCTCCCCACAATGCATGGGAAAGGTTACCTACCACTATAAATAAGGTCATCTCTCAACAACAAAAGTTCATAAGTTACTCATTCCACACATAAGCATCTCGACTTAGTCATGGCACCAATGTCGATTGTTAAAAATCTAGCAATTTTGGTCCCTTAATTTTATTAATTATTAAAAAAAGTTCAATCAACAGTATACATACTGGTAAAAAGTGTCACAACATTCACGTAAGTATTGATCAGGTCAAAATTAAGGTTTAAACTTATGCAAAATAGATTAAACTTAAAGGCTAAAAGTGAAAATTTTAAAATAAAATGTCAAAATTGTCAGATTTTAGATGCTAAACAAATACTTCCGTAATATATCTTAGAATTAAAAAAAGAATATCATCTTTGATTTCTTTTTTTGGCTACGATGTTTTATTCACTAATTTTTCATTCTTTACCGAATCAAATTACTAAATATCTTTAGATCGTCTCACAAAATTATGTGACTTATTTTTTTGGTCAAAGAACAAATGCACCCTTATAAAAAAACTATGACTTTTTGAATAACAATACCTTGAAAATTGTAACATTTTTTTTATAAATATAACCAAAAAAATTAAAAAAATCTTCTTAAAATAAGAACCGAAAGAAAAATCTTTTAACAAACTGTAACTTTTAATATTTTCACGTTGAAACTTGAAAGAAGAGAACATAAAATGAAGAATAGAATAAAAATGAGATATCCATAAATTAAATGGATAGATGAAATGTTACTAGCATCTAAATGATAATATTATATTATTGAATTTAAATGTATATAACCTCGTAAGTATAAAGTTAAAATCATAGTTGCAATGATAATTGATAAGTTGAAATACGAGTTTGAATCCACGATTTTCTAGTTTTTAGCATCTGGAGCGTACATGTGTTTTGCCTTGAGGTTCTTTAGAAAAAATTATCACTACCTTGCATTGAAAAGATGAGATAGAAAAACTTGGGTACAATGATTGTGTAATGTGTATATCAATTAGATTCTTAATATGAATGTTAGCGGTACTCTTTGTAACGTTAACTTAATTTCATCTAATAAAAAGTAGTAGTAGATATTAACGATAGTGTTGCTAATACTCTCTTTTTAAAGTATAAGATCAACTTAATTTCATCTAATAAAAGTAGATATTAAAGAAATTGCTGCTAATACTGCTAAACTTTTTTTTTTTGGAAAAATAAAGGGGCATAAGTCCGAGAAAAGAGAAAACTAAACATATATGATTTTAAGGGTCGTTATCTCTATAACATCAGCTAACACTAGATAACTAAACCTAATTGGACACTGCTCGTACACACGCAACCCAGACGCATGCTCAGAACCTATGTTTGCAAGACCGTCTGCACACGAATTTGCCTCACGATAAGAATGTCAAATCTTCACTTCCCACTCCAAAGCAAGCAATTGACGAATTTCTTAAATGAGACGCCAACCAACAACACTTTCATCCTTAGTTGTCTGAAGAGTCTGCACCACCACACTTGAATCAACGTGTAACTCAACCTTCGAAAAACCTCTCTCTCTAACAATTCAGAGATCATCAAAGATTCCCCAAAGCTCTGCTAAATACGAGTTACATCTACCCAAGTTACGGGAAAAGCCACTAATCCACTTTCCTTCAGCATTTCAAAAAAGCCCTCCGCTACCGGCTAAAATATCTCTTTTACTAGCTTCATCTGTATTCAACCGAATCCAACCATCCTCTGGTTTCTTCCACATAATACTACTACTAAACTTGTAATTATGCTATACGGTGAATTCCAAGTCAGAGCCATTAGCTATGGATAACTACTTAATGTGTTTTATATTATGCATGTTTGTCTTTTTTTAACAAAAAGTGATGAGTAGTAAAGTGTCGAATGCGTATGCTGATTAATGACGCAAGTGTGGTGATTAATGGAACATTCATCAGCTGCTGATTAATTTATTGTCTGTAATAATCATTTTTCAAATTTTAACATAAAAATAATTAATATTATGAATAATAAAAATTCAAAAAAAAAAATCGTTGTCACGTTTGGTAGGCAACGTTTTGTTGTTATAATTTTAAACGATAGATTTTTTTTCCTTTCAAAGACAATAACACACGTAACTATCATCAATTTAAAAATCGATTGTAGGATGGTCCGTTTGCTACGGATTAAAATAAAAGTGATCTTGACATGAAATAATTTAGAGATTAAGCCCGTTTGTTATAGTTTTTTTAAGAAAATAATCACTTTTAAGAGCTTTGCATCCGTTTGTTACAGATTTTTTTAAAAAAAATCAAAATCTAAAAAAAAAATCTACAAACAGCTTCAAATGAGAAACTGTTAAGAGTAGCTTCTCAAAAAATGATTTTTTTTAGAGGAGAGAGAAAATCTAATTTAGAAGATTGAACTAATTTTGCAACAAAAAATCTCTTTTATATAGTTGTATCTGATTTTTATCATGGTAAACAAACGAAAGATAGATTCTGATTTTTCATAAGATCTTTAAAATATAATCTATAAATTATTTTATATCAAAATCACTTTTATTTTAATCCGTAACAAACGGGCCCTATATTTTAGAGAATTTATGAAAAATCAGAATCTATTCTACGTTTGTTTAGCGTAATAAAAATTATTTTTTTAAACAAATAATCCAATTTGTTTTGATACAACTATATAATAGAGATTTTTTGTTACAAAATTAGTTCAATCTTTTAAAAAAGATTTTCTCTCTCCTCTAAAAAAAATCTATTTTTTGAGAAGCTTGTCTTAACAGCTTGTCATTTGAAGTTGTTTTTAGATTCTAATTTTTTTTTTAAAACTATAACAAACGGATGCAAAACTCTTAAAAGTGATTATTTTTTTAAAAAAAGTGATTTTTTTCTTAAAAAAGCTATAACAAACGGGCTCTAAATTATCGAGTGTAACTTTGAAATCATTAATGTTTTTCTCTAACAATTCTTGTGTTGATGAGTACCCTTTTTCGTGTTAATATATTTCGTTTTTGACTAATTTTTTTGCTTTACAAAAATAAATGATATTCGTTCATTAAATTGATATAGTACATCGATATAATGCAATTTTGCTAAAAACAATAAGGATGAATCTGCGAACAACTCACAACATTCATGTTAATAACATAAAACGGCAAAGTACAAAAGCCTACACATATGACTGTATTCAAATCTCCGGAATATCCATGTCTCTAGAACTGCAATGGGGACGACGCCAAAACATATATCAACATGGACAAATCCAAAAATTTCAATATGTGGGGTCAATATTGTCTATCATAAATATTTATGCAAAAATATATAAATAAATTAACATATTTCTTATAAAAAATTAAAATATAAATTCAAAAGACCGCAAAGTAGTGGGCTAGTGGCATTTATGATGCGGTTTACAGTGTTTTTAAGGCAAAAACTCATGTGATCAAAATATAGAAGTATACGAGATTTGGTTCAGTTTTGAATGTCTCATTTAAAAATTTGTTCCAAAGCAATCCAATTTAACATAGTTTATTTTAGATTGATTAATTGGATATCCAAATTACAATTTGTATTCTTTTTATTAATATTATAGAAGACATGATGGTTGATAATGAGGTGATTTGGTGCCGAGTTTTAAATGCTAGGTACGGTGAGGTTGGGGGCCGGTTACAAGAGGGGGGTAGACATGACTCTTTGTGGTGGAGGATAGTGTGTAATATCCGTGGGGGGGGGGGGGGGGGGGGGGGTGGGGGTGTTGTTGGAGTGGGGAGTTGGTTTGATGATAACATCCATAGAGTGGTAGGGGATGGTCGTCACACTAGGTTCTGGCACGACAACTGGGTGGAGGACATTTCGTTGAAGGATAAATTTCCCCGCCTCTTTGATTTGACCGTGAATTAGGAGGCCTCGGTGGAGGAGATGGCTAGGTTAGGGTAGGCGGATGGTGGAGAGGCGTCGTTTGTTTGCGTGGGAGGAGGAGAGTGTGAGTGAATAATGTGCTGCTTTATTGAATAACTTTGTTTTGCAGGATCAAACTCATGATACTTGGATATGGTTGCTCGATCCTATTCATGGTTACTCGGTGCAGGGTGCTTATCGATTTCTATCTACAATGGATGCACCCGCGGTTACGATTTTCATTGATGACTTTTGGCATAAGACTATTCCATCAAAGATGTCATTGTCCGTGTGGCGTCTCCTTCACAATAGATTATCAACTAAAGACAACTTGGTGAGAATGGGTATTCTTCACGATAATGACATTGTTTGTGTAGCTGATTGCGGCATTTTGGAAATGACACATCATTTGTTTATAGGGTGTGCGGTTTCGGCTGGTGTTTGGTATAATGTCCGGGTTTGGCTCGGTATAGACTTGGTTGCTCCTAATACTCTTCATAATCATTTTGTGCAATTTTCTTATATAGTAAGCATGCCATGACCTTCACACATTTTCTTTAAGGTTATTTCGCTTGTTTGTGTCTGTATCCTCTGGAAGGAACGAAATAATCGTATTTTTAACAATATGGCTTCTGACTATTTAACTCTCATCGAGAAGGTCAAGCTTAATTATTTCCTTTGGATGAAATCAAAACAGGTGTCGTTTATTTACAATTTTCATGAATGGTGGAAACATCCGTGCATGGGTGTCCACTTGTAATTATTCTTTTTTGAGATTTATTGATGTCTTTGTTCTATGACATCAATGACTATGTAAACTTTAGGTATTGTCCTCTGCTTGCATATCTTGTGCGGGGTGTAAAACATTTGTTATTAATTCATTCCATTTTAGCTTGTTAAAAAATAAATAAAAGACATGATAAAATAATAGAGTTGATGCAAACATTACATATTGAATTTCAATTTGTTGTTTTAATTGGGATCACTTTGAATTTGAACATAAGCTATCTTCCACAATCATATCAAATAGCAATTTGTTAATAAAGTACTCCATGTAGTCATTGTTACAAGAAAATAACAATTTTTTAGATCATTAAATAATTGAACATGTCCCTAAAAAAAAACATTTGAACATGTGTATTAATTGATTATGTGGGGTCACTATATCAAAATATCTTATTATTGGTTAAAAAAATAGGGTTAAATATTTTTGTGGTCCTTATAAATATGTCAACTTTTCGTTTTAGTTCTTCTAAAATTTTCCTTTAATTTTTAGTCCTTATAAAAATTTTCATCTTCACTTTTGGTCCCTCTTTTAAAATAAACTCATATGTAGAATTCATATTTTTGAATGAAATTTGGCAGAAAAATCCATAATATTATAAGAATCTCTCCCAACAAAATTAGAATTTTTTAACAAAACATGAATTTAATATGAATTTTTATATTTATGAAGGTTAAAAATTCATATTTAATTTGTGTTTTGTTAAAAAAATCTAATTTTTTTTAAATTTTTTTTACAATATTCTACACAATTCTGCACAATTTTATTTAAAAATACAAAAATTAACTTAAAAATAGGGATCAAAAGTAGTGATTGAAAATTTTATATGGACTAAAAGTTGAAGGAAAATTTTAGAGGGTCTAAAACGAAAAGTTAATATATTTATAGAAAATAAAACTATATTTAACCAAAAAAAATATGTAATAAGCATGGTCAGCTCACCTCTATTACCATTGAGTGCATTTGTGCCCTAAAATCAAAGATGAACATCGCTGTATGAAGATGACAAACAAACCAACGTCACACTAAAACGACGAAATTATAAAATAAAAAGTTAAATAGATATTAAAATCATTTATTTCAACAAAAAGGGAAAGATAAAAAAAAAAAAATTAAAGGACTGTTTTTGAATCAAAAGCTGACCAAAAATCATCCCTCACTGATGAACTAAAAAATAGAAAATTCGTAAAAGAGAAAAGAGAGAAGAGAGAGCACATGTGATCTCGCAGAAAATTCTTTCATTTCACCGATGTATGTTACAAGTGTTTTTTTTTTTCTTTCTTTCTAATATATTCCTCCACATCAAATATTAATTTATATTTACATGTTATGCGCTGTCAATCCTCCACACTCACAGACGTTAAGGTGTGCATGTATGTGTGTCTCTTTTGAAATGACAAAAATTGGATACAGTAGAATATAATGTGTCCCTCCAAAAATAGGTACATCCCACGTGTACACTTATCCCATCCAAAGAATTCAGGTTATATCAGATATTTTTCTAATACACACTTCTATATGCATCTGATTTTTTTTTTAGGGAAACTTCTACATACATATGATAGCACAATCATATCATTGTGTTATCATCTATGTTTCTGGTGAAGAAAAGTTTTTAGCTTATCCGCAGGTCAAAAAAATTGTGTGGCTCTCAAAATACTAACGTATTAAATGAAGGTCTAATACCAGGTTATAGATACGTGTAATATTTTATCATTCGAAGTTGAACTTAACAGCTGAAACATATTTTTTCCTCTTCATTTTTGTCACAATGTTGTCACTTCTTCTCCTTGTTTTGTGCCTAATTTTTCCATCACTTATGCTCTTACAAAAACGTAGAAGAACCATTCGTGCACCTCTTCCACCTGGTCCTAGAGGCCTGCCCATAATAGGGAATCTTCATCAGCTTGACAATTCTACTCTTTATCTTCAATTATCAAAACTTTCAAGAATATATGGACCAATATTTTCACTTCAACTTGGTTTAAGGCCAGTTATTGTTGTTTCTTCAGCTAAAATTGCCAAAGAAATATTTAAAGACAATGATCATGTGTTTTGTAATAGACCTATCCTATATGGCCAACAAAAATTATCTTATAATGGGTCAGAAATAGCATTTTCTCAATATAGTGATTCTTGGAGAGATTTAAGAAAAATTTGTAATATTCATATATTTAGTGTCAAGCGTGTGTCATCTTATTCCTCTATTAGAAAGTTTGAGGTGAAACAAATGATCAAAAAAATTTCTAACAATGCTACTTCTTTAGTTGTTACAAATTTGAGTGAATTATTAACTTCTCTCTCAAGTACATTAATTTGTAGGGTTGCTTTTGGGAGGAGGTATGAGGGAGTAGAGAGGAGTAAATTCCATGGAATGTTGCATGAGTTTGAGGCCATGTTGACAGCTTTCTTTGTTTCTGATTATATCCCATTTATGGGTTGGATTGATAAACTAAGAGGGTTGCATGGTCGTCTTGATAGAAATTTCAAGGAGTTTGGTGAATTCTACCAAGAGATTATTGATGAACATTTGGATCCAAATGGACAACAATTTACAAGTGAAGAGGTTATTGTTGATGTCTTACTCCAATTGAAGGAAAAGCGTTCATTTTCTTTTGATATCACTTTTGATCACATAAAAGGGATCCTTATGGTAAGATATTTTAATTCAATTTTCTACATTAATCTTTGTTTTAGTTTTTAGGTAACACCTTAAATCCCAACTAGTATATATTATATTTTCATGCAGCCAATGACTTTATTTGTGACTAATTGAATTACACATATAATCCCAACACTGGGAAATAATAATGAAGATAATTAAACATTGGTGGTTACTATCTTTCTTACAAACTCTTAGTGATTCTATAAGGTGCCAAAGTAGATCATATTTTGATGTAGTACTTAACAGCTTTTTTAACGCACAGGATATGCTTGTAGCTGCAACAGATACAACATCAGCTACACTAGTTTGGGCAATGACTGCCCTAATAAAAAACCCCGCAGTAATGAAGAAAGTACAACAAGAGATTAGGAGTTCAGGAGTTAAGAAAGACTTTTTAGATGAAGATGATATACAAAATTTCTCCTACTTGAAGGCGGTCATAAAAGAGACATTGAGATTATTCCTACCAAATCCATTGCTTCTGCCAAGGGAGTCAATGGAAATGTGCACTATAGGTGGTTACCAAATTCCAGCAAAGACAATAGTGTATGTGAATGCTTGGGCTATTCATAGAGACTCTGATGTTTGGAAAGATCCAGAAGAGTTTTATCCAGAGAGATTCTTAGAAAGTCCTATAAATTTTCTTGGACAGGACTTTGAATTTATTCCCTTTGGATCTGGACGAAGAATTTGTCCAGGTATTTCTATGGCAGTTGCATCATTGGAACTTACCCTTGCCAATATTCTCTATTCCTTTGATTGGGAATTGCCACATGGGTTGGTTAAGGAAGATATTGATTTTGAAAGGTTGCCAGGGATTGCTCAACACAAGAAGAACCATCTTTGCCTTTTTGCGAAGGTCCCAACGTAGATGAAATTTATCCATCGTCATCGTCTCGTTGTTTGATTATCATATAACTTTCTAAATTTATATGTCAATCTATTTGTGGTACTCTTTGATTAATCTGTTTTGATTTATCTGTCTTCTATTATAATGCAAAAAGATTGAAGAATGATACGTTTTAGTTTCAACTTTGGTTTATATATTTGTTCCGGACCGGACAAAGTTTCAATTCTCTAGACCCTAAGTCTACTATTGAAATTGAGATCCAATAAGGAAGTGTTCGCTCGCTACTACAACCTACATTCATCACTGAAGAGTCGTGTCACACAAAATCATATGCTCCAAGCACCTCTAAATCCTTCTCTTGATTCAATGATCACCCGACCACTTAGACACAAGGACAAAAATTAAGCATCTTTGTTTGGGATCTATAAATAACACATGCCACACTAAACATATGCTATACATTCTCATTCTGAAAAATCACCTATAAGCTCGTCGAAACTTCATTGACTTGAATGTTTGAGTGTCTTTGCAGGCACATCCTCCCACCCTCCAAAATACCGATGAAGGATATTCTCTTACAACTGTAAACTAATGCATCTATTGGTTCACACCATATATGTCCGACTTTTCTATTTAATGACAAGAATATTGGCGCCTTGAAACCGATCTATTTTTTTTACTACCGCAACAATAGTCAAAATTGCCACCAAAAACAAAGTAACCACCCGTTCTCATGCATCGGCTGACGACATTGTTCGAGAATCTCCTCCCCACCTTACTCACTAACCACAATAATTTCTTCCCGATGGGTGATCATCACCATGATAACTCGATAATTCACTTTGCTCGCAAAATCTATTTATTTTTAATTATCGATCCACATGAAGTTTGTTAATGAATCATTAAATTACTTTTACCGTTAAAAGTGGTGGCAGTAGATAGATGGTTGGTAGTCTATATTGACATAATTGGAGAGGTGAAGCAAACAAGCGGCAAGTTGTGACAAGATTATATTTCACTAGTTAGTCCTCATGTGCTTTTATTTCATTGATTATAAATGTATATACTCCTCCTATTTCAATTATACGTCCATCTATTGCTCTCCCCACATCTTGAAGTCTCGCAGATAACAAGATATCCACTCTATTCTCTTGCATCAGATATCTCGTTCAATTAGCTAATAGAGTAACAGTACACTCCGACAACATGTGTGATCACAAACCTAACTCAATGTCTCGCAACATGTTCCTTACAAAGGAAGTCTATGTCTAGAATTCCCAAAGATAAAATAGAACTTTTTTTTTAATGAAGATCTATATTAACAAAGTGCACCATTTTTTTAGACAATTTTTATTTTTTTATATAAAAACAATAACAAGGGACATATTATAATTGATGTTTAAATAATAATCTAGGAGTGGAAAATAAAGTTAAAATCTACATGGATAGATGAAAATTAAATGGATAGATGAAAATGCTACTACCATCTGCATGATGATATTATATTATTGAATTAAAACGTATATAATCTCGTAAGACTAAAGTTAAAATCATAATTGCAATGATAATTGATAAGTTGAAACATGAGTTTGAATCCACGATTTTCTAGTTCTTAGCATTTGGAGTGTACATGTGTTTTGCTCTGAGGTTCTTTTGAAAAAATTATCACTGCTTTGCTTTTAAAAAGTAGTGATATGATCAGTTCAGCAAATTTTGTAAACTTAGGAATTTTCCTATGGGAAGTTCAGTTTGCAAGACATATTCTGAAAGAGGTGAAACAAAATTAGGTCTATGAAAACCTATGTTGATGTCATTTTGAGACATAATGGTTTCGACCAAATTGACTATATTATTATGTACCCTTAAGTTTTGTTGTTGGACATTTCTAACAACTTCATCAGCATCATTATTCCTATTTACCAAAACCACCTCTGGTTGTGCCTGGATTACTGGTTCGACAGGTTGGGGTTGAGGCACAAGTTGTTGTCTTTGAATTACAGGTTCGACAATTTGCAAAGGCTGGGGATTTGGATTTAGGGAATTTATTGATGGACAAGCTGGATATGGGCAAAGAAATATGATTTTCTCCCCATTTGAGTGGCTAAGGCTTGGTAACTTTGGTTTGTGTTTTGAATCAGAGGATTAAAAATTGTACTAATTTGTTGTGTTAACATATTAACCATATCATGATTGAGTTCATTCATTTGTTGTCTTAAAGATATCATGGAATATGTAATTAAGATTTGTGGAGTATTTTGACCACAAACACTAGAAGTTGAAGGTATATTTGCATTATATGGTGTGAAAGGAATGTCATTATCTCCAAATATGGATGAATTATTTTGCAAGTCTGCCATCATTGATGTTGGCATACCATAAGGTTGTTCCCTTGTGGTCATGGGCATAGTGAAGTTTTGCATGGCTATAAACCTATCATCAAACCTAGCCCTAATATGGTGGTGAGAAGATATAAGAATACTAGTAGACACGGAGATACTGGTAGTGAAGGGTCGCACAAAAGACCCCACTCATGATTGTGTTATGGCAGCAACAGTTGTTGAAACAATTGAAGGAGTAGTTACTCCCATTTCTGTTGAAACTGGCATAACTATGGTTGCTTCCATGGTAGTTGACACATTGGCACCCACTGTAGGGGCATATACCTGTGTGGATTGTGGTTGCAAAGAAGACCGTGATGATTGTGATGATGCAGAAGTACCACTATTAATGGGTCAAGCCATTTCTTTCAAGGCCTTACCACTTCTTAAATGCATGCATAAACAAATATTTTTCCAGATTTTTTTTTTGCCGAAGACAATTACAAATTTCCAGAAACAGTTTTCACAAGAACACTTAGAAAATAGTTTAATGTATGGAAATCTCTTTCAAAAAAATGCACAAACAGGGTCTCATCGGGTATGCCAATTTGTTTACCGGTGTTTTTGGTAAACAATAAGACTAGTTTTGATTATTACAAGCAGGATCAAACCAGAAATCCCATAACATGTTGTGTAATCTTTTTACAGAAAATACATGAATGCTCATCATATTCATAGTTTGTTTTATGAACAAGATGAATAAAACTTTTTTTTGTATGAAGATAACTGTCTTTCAGCAGAGATCAGTAAAGAAAATGCAAGTAAAATACTTAAAAGTTTAAATGCAAGACTTAAAGAAATGTAAAATTGCATTGCATTGAATGTTGAGGTGGTTCGACAAATCAAGTTACATACTTTTTGTGACTCTTTTCTCTAAATGTTGGTACTTCGAGTGCTAGAATTCTACAAATGATTTGTGATTCGTTTTCCTTATGAAAAACTACTGTATATACATAGAAGAAATAACTGCAGAACTAAACTTCTAATAACTACATTTCTTCGACCAAAAATTGCATGCCTTCCACATGTCTTGACACTTGAAACGAACTTCTTTCCTAAATTAACTGCCTGTTGAACTGTGGCTTATGTCGAATGATCTCAGTATCAGTCGAACCTAGCAACTTCCAATCATGAACTTAGACAATTTTGCAGCTTTAAACCTTTTTTTACCTGTCGAATATACACAAGATAAAATACAAGCTAACTCATTTGGGGTTGGCCTAGTGGTTGGCTTGGGACCTTGGAGTGTGCTCCTCTCAAGGTCTCAAGTTCGATTCCCCATGGTGCCAATTCCAGTGGGCAAGTCCATACATAGCTTTGCTCTGCCTTAGAACGGGGCCCCGCAAATGGGCGGTGGGATTGGTCCCCTCGAATTAGTCGGTCCTTGGATCAGACATCGAGTTTTCAAAAAAAAAATACAAGCTAACAGTAACATATTGATCATTTAAGTTATTTTAGTCAGACATAAGTCTTTTTAAGTTTGAGGTTTGTAACAAATTGGTCTTTTAAGTTATTTTGGCCACACATAAGTTCTTCAAGTTTGTAAACGTTTTCAATTTAGTCATTCTGTTAACCAAACATTACAAAAACGATGATGTGACAGAAGGACTAAATCGAAAACGTTTACAAACTTGAAGGACTTATGTGTGACCAAAATGACCAACTTGTTACAAACCTCAAACTTAAATGACTTAGGTGTGACCAAAATAACTTAAAGACTAATACGTTACAAACCTCAAATTTAAAGGACCCCTCACACAATTTATCCTAATTTATATTTGCATTATGCGCTGTCCATCCCTCACACCCACACTCAAGGTCATGGTGCATGTATGCTTGTCTCTTTTGAAATGACGGAAATGGGAGTAAGCAATGTATGTGTGTCGTACACAATCATATGCTCGAAGCAACTTTGAATCCTTGTCTTGATTCAATGATCACCCGACCATTGAGATACAAGGACATAAATTAAACTTCCATGTTGGTGGGGTCTATAAATAGGACCTGCCACACCAAAAATAGGTTGCACATTCTCATTATGAGAAATCTCCTCAACGCTCATCAAAGCTTCACTGACTTTAACGTTGGAGTGTCTTTGCAGGTACCCCTAACACTAGTGAAGATATTCTCCAACAACTGTAAATTAATGCATTAGTTGCTTCACACCAGCTTTGGTTGACAATTCTATTTGATGACAAGAATAGTGGCGCCTCGAAACCTCTTTACTTTTTGACTACTGCAGCAATGGCTGGAATTGCCACAAAAACAAAGCAGCCCCACGTTCTCATGTATTGACCAATATCGCGGTTTGAGAATCTTCTCCCCACCCAACTCACTAGCCACAATCATTTATTCTGGATCAGTGATCATCAACACAACAACTTTATAAATCACTTTGCAAGTGGAATCAAATTATTTTTAATTATCGATCCATATGGGCTTGGTTAGTGAATCATTTAATAGATGGATGATAGTTTATATCGCCAAAATTAGAGAGGTGATGCAAACAATTGAAAAGTTGTGATGAGATTAAGTTTCACTAGCCATTCATTTAATGTCTTTCTTTGATCGATTATATATTTCTCATATTTCAATTATACCTTTACCTATTGTTCTCCATACATCACGAAGTCTCGCAGATAACGAGGTATCCACTATATTCTTTTCCCTCCGATGTCTCGTTCAGTTAGCTAATAGAATGACATTACACTCCAACAACATGTGCGATTATAAACCTAATATGATGTATCGCAACCAACATCTACAAATGTCTTTACCCACGTCCATAATTTATTAATAAATTTTGAATTATTTTTGTATTAAAAAAAGTTCACTATTATTTATTTTTTAAAACTATATGTCCAAGATTATTATTATGTGCTGAGTATATTTTATTGCCATGTTTAATTATTTATAAACTATGGACACTAAAAATTGAAAATAAAAATAAAAATAAAATAACTTTTTAGGTAATAAAATTAATTTAATAATAATTAATATATACAAGATATATCAAATTAATAAAATTAAATTGCAAAATTTTAAATATCTAAATATTAATTGATAATTTTTTTTAGTGTAAATTAATAATATCCTTTTATGTCATTTTACATTCATCATTCAGTTGAACTGCTAATTTTGCCAAACAATTCAATTAGCTTATCAGTTATCAACTATAAGTTATCAACTTGCTTATCAGTTATCCGTTGTTTTTAGCAAACATAGTCATATTGTGCATATATTATTTTTTTGTTTTTGTGGTGGCCGGAATTTGAACATGAACCTTAGATATATTATGCATCATTTCTACCAACTGAGCTGAGTTAAGCTCACGGGAACGTGCATATATTTATCTATTGCTATTTATAACGGATGGTTTAATAGATCAAGTCCCATTATTTTTATTCTCGTGTGCACTTATCCCATCCAAAGAATCCAGGTGAGATGTTCAAAGGCTGAAATTACTCCCTATACTATCAAGATATTTTTAACACACTTCTCCGTACATGATATTGTTGTGGTATGTTTCTGGTGAAGAAAAATGCTTATTAATTTCTCTAAAAAAAATGCTTATTAATTACCTTATCCGCAGGTCAAAAAAATTGTGTGGCTCTCTAAAATACTAACGTATTGAATGGAGGTCTAAAACCAAGTTATAGATAGATATATACGTTTAATATTTTTATCATTCGAAGTTGAACTTAACAATATTGAAGCATAGTTTTTGTTCTTCATTTCGGTGACAATGTTGTCACTAATTCTTCTTGTTTCATGCCTAATTTTTCCATTACTTATGCTCTTCCATAAACGTAGAAGAACCATTAACGCACCTCTTCCACCTGGTCCTAGAGGCCTACCCATAATAGGGAATCTTCATCAGCTAGACAATTCTACTCTTTATCTTCAATTATCAAAACTTTCAAAAATATATGGACCAATATTTTCACTTCAACTTGGTTTAAGGCCAGAAATTGTTGTCTCTTCAGCTAAAATTGCCAAAGAAATATTTAAAGACAATGATCATGTGTTTTGTAATAGACCTATCCTATATGGTCAACAAAAATTATCTTATAATGGATCAGAAATTGCATTTTCTCCATATGGTGATTTTTGGAGAGATTTAAGAAAAATTTGTGCTATTCATATATTTAGTGTCAAGCGTGTGTCATCTTATTCCTCTATTAGAAAGTTTGAGGTGAAACAAACGATCAAAAATATTTCTAACAATGCTACTTCTTCAGTTGTTACAAATTTGAGTGAATTATTAACTTCTCTCTCAAGTACATTAATTTGTAGGGTTTCTTTTGGGAGGAGGTATGAAGATGAAGGAGTAGAGAGGAGTAAATTCCATGGAATGTTGCATGAGTTTGAGGCCATGTTGACAGCTTTCTTTGTTTCTGATTATATCCCATTTATGGGTTGGATTGATCAACTAAGAGGGTTGCATGGTCGTCTTGATAGAAATTTCAAGGAGTTTGATGAATTCTACCAAGAGATTATTGATGAACATTTGGATCCAAATGGACAACAATTTACTAGTGAAAAAGGTTATTGTTGATGTCTTACTCCAATTGAAGGAAAATCGTTCATTTTCTTTTGATATCACTTTTGATCACATAAAAGGGATCCTTATGGTAAGTTATTTTAATTCAATTTTCTACTTTAATCTTTGTTTTGGTTTTTGGTTTACCCCTTCTTAAATTCACTTTGAAGATGATTTATATTCTCTTGTAAAATTGTGGCTTTAGCTATGATATGAAATTGCGGTGTTGATCATATTAAAAGTAAGTATTTTACAAAATTTATTTTGAAATGGTACTTAACAACTATATTTTATTTTATTTTAACACGTAGAATATGCTTGTAGCTGCAACAGACACAACATCAGCTACATTAGTTTGGGCAATGACTGCCCTAATAAAAAACCCTGCAGTAATGAAGAAAGTACAACAAGAAATTAGGAGTTCAGGAGTTAAGAAAGACTTTTTAGATGAAGATGATATACAAAATTTCTCCTACTTGAAGGCGGTCATAAAAGAGACATTGAGATTATTCCTACCAAATCCATTGCTTCTGCCAAGGGAGTCAATGGAAATGTGCACTATAGGTGGTTACCAAATTCCAGCAAAGACAATAGTGTATGTGAATGCTTGGGCTATTCATAGAGACTCTGATGTTTGGAAAGATCCAGAAGAGTTTTATCCAGAGAGATTCTTAGAAAGTCCTATAAATTTTCTTGGACAGGACTTTGAATTTATTCCCTTTGGATCTGGACGAAGAATTTGTCCAGGTATTTCTATGGCAGTTGCATCATTGGAACTTGTCCTTGCTAATATTCTTTATTCTTTATGAATAGCATGTGCCACACTAAAAATATGCTGCACATTCTCATTTTAAAAAATCTTCTAAAAGCTCATTGAAACTTCATTGACTTGAGTATTGGAGTGTCTTTGCAGGTACATCCTCCTACCCTCCAAAACACATGCGAATGATATTCTCTAACAAGTGTAAACTAATGCATTGGTTGGTTCGCACCATCTATGCCTGAAATTTCTATTCGATGACAATAATATTGACACTCGAAACCAATCTATTTTTTTACAATTGCAACGATGGTCGGAATTGCCACCAAAAACAAAAACAGAGTAACCACCCGTTCTCATGCATTGATTGATGTAGCGGTTCGAGAACCTCCTCCCCACCCAACTCACCAACTGTCGGAACATTTGTGTGAAGTTGGAAAGAAATTGGAAGATTAAACACCAAGTATTAACACTTTGAGATAATGTGAAGTGAATTGAAAAAATAGATAGTGAAGGTCCCACATAAAATATAACACACACGAGTAGTGTTTAAATTGTTGTATTTAATTTTAAATACTTGATAATGATAAAAATAATAGCCATTATTATTTGTCGGTATCACTTCCCATAAATTTAGCTTATGTTCGCTGTGATAAGAATAAGAATTTAACCGAATTTCCTATCTTTCTTTCATTCATGAGTATGTTTCCTCCATTTTTGTGGATTTGTTTCTTTTTTATCTTATCCACAATTGTTGTTAAACCGATTAGTGATTAAGTTTTCTTTTGATCATATCCATTAGAGTAATTGTTGCCGCAATTACAACAAAAACAGTCACAAAATCTCTATATAAATAAAGGACTCCACTCAGTTCAAAAATCACATTAAAGAGTTCTATTGAGTTATAAAGAACTCTTTCTCCCCCTTATTCCTCTAGCTCGTGTTAACGAGCTATTCTTCTCCTCGTCTCCTTTTTCTGTCCCTTTGGAATTATGAGTGTTCTCAAGATCACAATCCCTTTTTTGTTATAATGTTCCTTCATAATTGAGAATGCTCTTAAAATCATAGTCCTTTAGATAATTTATACCCCTTCGGAATAAAGAGTACTTTTAAGATCATAGTCCCTTTTAGAATAATAATGTCACATCAGAATTAAGAATGATTTTAACGGTGTATAAATATTCTTTCGATATTTTCTACTTTTGGAGAAGTTAAAAAGTCAGAATGGTGGTATCACCAAATCTGGTCTTAGTGCCATATTGATATTTTGGAAAGCTTAAAGGTTAGAATGGTGATAGCATCATATGCGAGTGGTCTTAGCACCATAATAAAGTGGTCACTATACCATATTAGAGTAGTTTCAGTATTAAAGAGTGGTCTTAGTACCATACTGAAAGTGTAAATCTCGAACCGTTTTTTACAGTGCAATAACTAACCATACAATTGTAGTTGTGCACTTGTGCTTGTTTTATCCTGCAGACGGCTTGGTTGATAGTCTGCCTTGCACAAATTCGGACAATGTTACGAAATATTTTAAAGAGAGTGACCTGGTCGATCATTACTCAACCTAGTAACAACTTCGGTATATATTCTTTTTCAAAATAGATTTGGAAATCCAAATACAACAGTTTGGAAATCCAAATACAACACCAACCACAATAATTTATTCTCAACCGGTGATCATTAGCATGGCAACTTGATAATTCACCTTGATAGAAGAATCAAATTATTTTTCATTATTGATCCACATGAAGTCGGTTAATGAAAGTGATAATAAATATATGGCTGTTAGTCTATATTGACATAATTGGAGAGGTGAAGCAAACAAGTGACAAATTGTGACGAGATTAAATTTTAATGGTTAGTCCTCTGATGCTTTTATTTGATCGATTATGTATTTGTCCTATTTCAACTATACCTCCATCTATTGCCCTATTCACATCTCGAAGTCTTGCAAATAACAAGATATCCACTCTATTTTTTTGTCTCTAATATCTCGTTCAATTAGCTAATAGGGAGACATTATACTCCTACAATAACTGTGATTGTAAACTTAACCTGAAGTCTCGCAACTAACATCTATAAATGTCTTTGTCCAGGATCCTTACAAAGAAAGTCTATGTCTAGAACTCTTTAAGCCAAATGTTATATACGAGTTTTGCTAAAATAGACTCATTTTTTATTTCTTTCTTTTCATGAAGGTCTGATCTATATTAACAAGATGCACATTTTTCTTTGGAAAAAAAGATAATTGATATTTAAATAATAATTTATAAATAATATATTAAATTCTTACCTTTTTGGTCCAACTAATATAAGAGTGAAAAATTACTTTACTCCATAAATTGTGGAGTCAATCACATAATTTACATTTCCATAAACACCGTAAAAAAACATTTAATAATTTCCATTTACACTAAGCGGGTTCAACAAGCGCGGGAAATGAAAAATAGTGAAATTTAAATATTAATTCATTTTCCCGCTTCAGTTCAAAACCGATTCTTCTCTTCTCTCTCATTTATAATAATCGCTTTTTTCTTCACAGCTTTCACTATTCACCTTCTTCTCTCTTCTCATAACAAAAAATAAGCACTTATTATCTCTTTCACCTTAACAATGCCTCAAAAACGCGTTCGTAAATCTTCCAAACAAGACGACGTCGTTCCACGTCCTTCTCAACGGAAGAAATCCAAAAAATCTCCGGTTAATCCCGTTGAAGAAGAACTGGTTTCTCTTCTTCCTTCCAGAAGAAAGAAAGCGAAGCAATCTTCTGTTAACTCCGACGATGCATGCTTCGTCGGAGAGCCTATTCCGGCCGATGAAGCTCAAAAGAAGTGGCCTCACCGGTATACCAAGAACGAGTGAGTTTTCTATTTTTAATTTATTTTTTTAATTAATTTTGTTGTTGTTCTATTGTAAGATATGAAATTTATTGCTATATGATTGTGTTTTGTAGTGAATTGAGTGAAGATAAAAGTTTGAAGGCGAAGTTTCACTACCGTGAAGCGAAAGTTGATGGGATTTTATATAAGCTGGAGGATAATGCTTATGTCAAGGTTTCTATTTTATTTTATTAAATGTTGATAAATTTGTGTTTTTGTTTTATTTTACTTGATTTCATGTTGAAAGTTTGGTGTTTTTTAGGGTTTATTTCTTTGATTGCATGTTGAAAATTGTGTGTTTATGTTATTTTGTTTGATTTTATGTTGAGAATTTTGTTTTTTTAGGGTTTTATTCCTCATGTTGGATATTGTATTTTTATTTGACATGATTTCTTGCTGAAAATTGTGTGTGTATGATTCATTTCTTTGAATTCTTGTGGAAACTTTGGTGTTTTAGGGTTTATTTCTCTAATTTAATGTTGAAAAATGTGTTTTAGGGTTCATTTCTTTGGTCATGTTAAAATATTTTTATTATTGATTTTAATTCATGTTGAAAATCTTGTGCTTTATTGTTTATTTGATTTGATGTTTATTTATTTTATTTTTGAGTTTTGAGCTTCCTGTGTTGATTTGATGAATGTTGTTTAGGGGGAAGAGGGAAAAGAGGATTACATTGCTAGGATTGTGGAGATGTTTGAAACTCCTGATGAAGAACACTATTTTACTGCCCAATGGTTTTATAGAGCCGAAGACACGGTAAAGATTGAATTTTAACTCTTTTGTATTTTGGTTTGTTTAGCTGTTTAGGGTTATTGTTGATTTTGGTGATTTGAACGTGTGTGCAGGTGATTAAGGACCATGGGAATCTAGTTGACAAAAAGAGGATTTTCAAATCTGATGTAAAAGATGAAAATCCTTTAGATTGTTTAGTTAGGAAAGTAAACATTGTACAAATTTCTCCTGATGTAAGTGCTTTGTGTAGTTCTTTTGTTGTATAACTTACAATTTTGCATTATAATGTTCAGAGTTTTGAAATATGTAGATTTTGTTTACTACAGGCTGCAAAAAAGAAGAAAATTCCTCCTTGTGATTTCTATTTTGATATGAAGTACACTGTGCCATATTTAACTTTCTCAAAAATTGACAATGGTATGATTTCATAAATTTATTATGATTTGCTTAAGTTTCTTGCATGTAACTTTACCAATTTTTTTAATGTTAATTGTGGTTTGCCCTGATTGATACAGCACCTGCCATAATAGAAAGCGAAACTTCAACACTTTCAAGTGAATCTGGGTCCAATGTCCCTGCAACTGATAAAAAGGGGGTCAAAGAAAAATCAACTCAAATTAAAGAATCTAATAGGCTTGAGTGGACCTTACTGGATTTGTATTCTGGGTGTGGAGCTATGTCCACTGGCCTTTGCTTTGGAGCGTCTATTTCTGGCATTAAGCTTGTCACGGTATTTAGACTAATTTGCATAATATTTCTTTGGTTCATTTTAACTTTGCCGGTAAATAATATTTTTACTGATTTTATAATCTTGGTTGTTTTTGACTTGAAGAAATGGGCTGTGGATATAAATAAACATGCTTGCGAGAGTCTAAAGCTGAATCACCCAGAAACACACGTATGTTTTGGTGTTATTTTGTAGTTGATGTCTGTCATTGTAACTTTTTTCATAGTTCTTCATTATTATTCTTATGAACATGCATGTTTTACTTCCCGAAATGTTAAATTCAGGTGAGGAATGAACCCACAGAAGACTTTTTAAGTCTCCTAAAAGAGTGGGCTAAACTCTGTGACGAGTTTGTACTGAATGGAGCAGAAACTACAGATTCTGATTTGAATGCTGGTGAAGAAGCTGAGGAAGAAGCTGACGATGAAGCTATGGATAATTCACCTGACTCTGAGGTATTTGAGGTTGAAAGACTACTCTCTATTTGCTACGGTGATCCCAACGACGATGAAAAACCAGGACTTTATTTTAAAGTATGTTTTCTTGCCTTATTGTGTAATTAATTGTTTTCAGCTAGTGGTCATTATTTTTATCCTATAAATTTCTAATCTTTCAGGTGCATTGGAAGGGTTACGATTCCAGTTATGATACATGGGAGCCCATTGAGGGCTTGAGGTATATTCCAATTATCAAAATGTTGATTATTGTTCCTCTAACTTTGCTTTACTTAAGATTTGCCCGTTACTTAAGGCTTATAGCTAATTATATGCAAGATTCTAACTGTGATTATTATTTAACAGCGAGTGTAAAGATGCTATGAAGGATTTTGTTATAAATGGATATAAGGAAAAGATACTGCCTCTTCCTGTAAGTCTCACCACTCCTCATTATTGACTTGTACTCAACCCCTTCTTTCACCTCTAATGGTTTATCAGTTCTCTGTTATTCGTTAAAATGATCTGTACTACTTTATGCTTGTGCAGGGCCAAGCTGATTTCATTTGTGGTGGGCCACCTTGTCAAGGTGTCAGTGGTTTCAATCGCTTCAGGAACAAAAACGCTCCGTTGGAGGATGAAAAAAATAAGCAATTAATTGTTTACATGGACATTATTGATTTCTTGAAGCCTAAGTATGTTCTGATGGAGAACGTTGTTGACATTTTGAAATTTGCTGGTGGGTTTCTGGGGCGTTATGCTGTAGGCCGTCTAGTGGCCATGAATTATCAAGCTCGAATGGGAATGATGGCTGCAGGGTCATATGGCCTTCCTCAATTTCGGATGCGTGTTTTTCTTTGGGGAGCTCTTGCCACTGAAGTAAGGCCATTGCTTATAGTACTAGATTTTTATTTTGTCGTGTTATTTAAGTTACTCTCTAAATATTTTAAAATGGAAGGTTAATAATTTGTCATCTTTTCTGTTTGTAGAAATTACCGTCATATCCGTTACCAACTCATGAGGTCGTATCAAGATCAGTCATCCCCACTGAGTTTGAAGTAAGAACTGATAGAAATAGAGATGTTTGTGCCCTTTTCTTAGACAATGAACCCACGTCGTGATAGTAAAGTTCTCTAATCAATGTGATCTGGGTACTTTCATAATGCAGGAAATTACAGTTGCATATTCCACTAATGAAAATTGTCAGCTGGCCAGGGCATTAAACCTTGAGGATGCAATTAATGATCTCCCACTAGTATGTTGATTTTGTTCATTAATACATTGTGAATATAGTTTGTTTGATTCTTATAAAATTTTGATTCCATTTATCAAACAGGTTAAAAATGATGATAGCGATGATGAAAGGAGCTATGGGACTACTCCTCGTACTGATTTTCAAAAATATATCAGATTAAAGAGAAGCGGTATGTTTTGTATTGATTTTTGAGTTTTGAAGTAGTCTTGGTTGTTTGCATTTTTAGTACTGTTGTCATTGCAATGAAAGATGCCTGCGGTTTTTTATGAATGAATGTTTTATATTTCAATGTGTTCAAACTAAATATCAAGCTTACCTAGAGTAAGATTCATACAATCTCTATTTATCAGCTAAAATGTACTGGCTGCATATATATGAACTGCATTTTGTCTCACTCTGGTCTTTTTCATAACTAGAATTGTGTCTGTGGTCATTGCATGTTGTTTCATGTCACATGGTTCGAAAATTTGTCTTGCTTCCTTCATCATTAAACTGAACTGGTGTTGAATCTTATGTTTTCTACTCCAGAGATGGTGAATTATTCTGCTGACTCTCAAAATGCACCAAGCGGTATGCTGTATGATCATAGGCCTCTGCAACTAAATACCGATGACTACGAGAGAGTTTGCCACATTCCAAAGAAGAAGGTATCATAACTTGAATTGATATTATGGACTGTTATTTTATCATTGTTACTCCCATGTAAATTTTAATTGTGCTTGCTTGCCTTTTTAGGGCGCAAACTTCAGGCACCTCAAGGGAGTGCTTGTAAAAGAAAATAAGGTGGAATGGGACCCCTCTGTTGAAAGAGTGTATCTAAAATCTGGGAAGCCTTTGGTACTAATCTTGTCTTGTCTTGGGGACACATTTATTTTGAAGTTAGTTCTTTGTTGACCACAACCTTTTTTTTCTCCACATAGGTTCCAGATTATGCGATGACATTTGTTCGCGGGACCTCCTCTAAGTATGTATATACGTACATCTGTTTTATGTCATCATATTTTATGTTTATTTCATATATATCAAAGTTCTTATGTATCTGCTGAACACAACAGGCCATTTGGTCGACTTTGGTGGGATGAGATTGTGTCTACTGTTGTAACAAGGGCCGAGCCTCATAACCAGGTTATTATTCAAAGTTGTTTACATTATGTTTAAAACAATGTTGTATTTGAGAAATGTTATCGACCTTAGGATTATCATGTTAGCATTTTTTCAATTAAACTCATCTGACCATGTTCTTTGTTTGGACTTGCTGTGTAAGTGGCAGTCCTTATTTCAATTGTTTTCTTTTTCATTTATGATTATGCATTTTCTCAATCCCATGTTATTCCATTTCTATTCTAGGTTCTTCTCCATCCAGAACAAGACAGAGTTCTTAGTATTCGAGAGAATGCAAGGCTACAAGGTTTTCCAGACTGCTATAAGCTTTGTGGCCCTGTCAAACAGAGGTATGTGTTTGGACTGGTATCTTATCTTGAGTTAATTAATGAAAAATATAAGCAGAATTTTGTTGTTAGAAAACTTCTGTAGCCTTGTATCCACAATTTTTCACATATTTATGATTTAAGATAATATACAATATTTTATCATATCAAGTATTTAGAGACAAGGATGACTGAATGTTCAGTCTTCCCTTCCATTTTGAGATAGGAATCTGTTCCTTCCAATTCCTTAATCCATAACTGATTAATCTATTATAACTAACTTCCATATTTATTACTAAATTGCACAACTGCTCAATAACTCTCTTAATGGATCAGTCCAGAACTTTTTAGGTGTAATATTTCTTATTGGTCTAACAATATGGTTAGAAAGATTGCTAAATGTAGAAGACTAAAGTAGTTATAAGTGAGATTAGTTAGTAACATTTTCTATCTTTCATTATATATTTTTTCCATTATTATATATTGCATGGCACTCAATAGTTCCATCTTTAATGCAGGTACATGCAAGTTGGAAACGCAGTTGCTGTTCCGGTGGCCCTTGCCCTTGGATACACATTAGGTTTAGCAATTCTAGGACTCTCTGATGACAGTCCTTTGACAACTCTCCCCTTTAAGTACCCAAGTTGTCTGGCCCGTTCTTTAGATGTAGTTGATGATGATGGCTCAAGCTGAGCTTGTCCTCATTAATCCATGTCTTTTCCACCATTATCTTGATTTCATTTTTAAGCCAAGAATATTCAGGCCCTGGAATTGTATGAATGAATGTTTGTACAACTGATGACATTATTTATAATGATTTAATATTCACATTTCGGTGATGATTTTGCAAGATTTATCTGAAAACAAATAGTATGGCCAATGGGAATGTTTGAAAAACTGTGATTGATTTAATGACACTTAATTTTAATCAAAGTTATTTGTATGTTATCAGCAACTTCTATACTATTTTTCTTGTTAAATTGAAAGTGTTAAGTTTGGTTTAGGTAAACAGAACACAAGCTCTTGTTTTTATGTCAGGCCTCACCTTTTTATTACAGCTTCATATGCTAAAATTAGGAAATTATGGCACAAACTTGTATGCTTTTTTGTGCATCATATGACAAGTTTTATTAAGTGGTGCTTTTCTGTAAAAGAGCATTTTCAATAACAGAAGATAATGATTGTGTTGGTTGTGCATAAATTCAGGTCTAAGTGTGCATAAATTTAGTGTTGATTAGTGTGAATTCTTTGGATCAATAGCATGATTTTCGCTTGGTCTTCAGTAAGAAAGGTAGCAGGTTAGTCTTTTGCCAAGGTCTTGCATTGTATTGGGTTTCAACTTTGTATGTGTTGGTGTTGCATAATCTAGTTTCTGCTTGATGTCTGCAGCACACACTGTCATTTTGGATGGCAGATTTTTGATTTTTGTTTAGGGTGGTTTGGTGCATCATTTGTCATTTGGTAATTAGTATTGGTGCAGAGTTCTTGTTTGTGTAGTTATACAAGGAAGTGCTTTTAAACATAACTGTATGATTTCTTCAATTATGTGTTGATCATCTCAGGCACTCAAATCATGTAACTTTTTTAGATATTTAGAGATTTTTAGGAACAAAGAGACATTCAGAGGTAATTTGATTGAATACAAGTGTAAAAAAGTTTTGCACCGTGTAGTGCATAAAAATTATTCTTTTACTTATGCTCATTATACATTGATTTAAAGAACATTTGAAAAAGCTCATGATATAAAATAGTTATGTTATAAAGGAATATAATAAATAAGATTCATTATATTGATTATTGAAGTATATTCTCATTATCATATGATCAAAAGTTCATGTAAATAAAATCATATGAAAGTCACGGGGTATACCTATGTGATGATGAATGTTGGACGGTTACATCACATGTTTGCCAAGCAGTGTGGATTTCGTCTCATACCAAGTTTGTAAACTAAATAAAATGGGGCATAAGTAAGTAGCAGTCAGGATAAAACCATCACTTCCACATGGACCAACCACCTGAATTGAGTCAAAGATCTACTCATTGTCACTAGTCTTATTTAGTTTTATTGTTTCATGACTATGTTTATTTTAGACTTGCTAAGGAATTTAAAAATCTGATACCATGTTACCAATTAAATCAAAACAGTTACGATTGATAGGCTGTAAAGAGAAATTTGATCTATTCCCATAAATCAATATCAATGTTTTACACCTTAAAATTATTCGTATAAAATCTGTTTATATTTACAAAACAATATGTTTTAACTTGCAAATGTGGATATAAACTCAGTTCAAAAATAGATATGCTATCACTTGATTATTTTCTTTGATGCCAACAAAAACCCAACCAAATAAACTTCGTTAGTTAGAACGTTTACTCATAGACCCCTTAGTCACTATTTCAATTTAATTATATGGCTTAAACACTTCTTTATCCAGTATCTTTATTTCGAAATTCATATTAGTCCGTTATTTAAAAAAAAAGTGCAGATAAATCCTTTAATTTATTTAAGAGATGTGTCCTATTTTTATTGGTTGAGACTAAATATGAGGTGTTAGGTGAGAGATCATGCAAGAATTTCTCTTTATTTGATTGGTATTACATTAGTCATTTTCATCCAACAAAGACTAAGAACGTAAACTGCAGTATATGCGACATGTAACTAAGTATCATCTTCTTCCCACTTTACCAATTCCCTTATTAATCAAAATTAGGGTTCATCGGAACCCATTTTCCTCAAATTAGAGATTGCAACAAGTTTTATTCTCCATTTGAGCCAACATGTGAAATTCCCAGGGTTCCCCATTAGCTTCCTCTATGAAATCGTTGAACAATGATGCAAAGGACGAATCTAACACAAATTCACATGGATTTCGTACATCATAAATGCGAATTTGCATAGAAAGGACCAATGTGGTACCGATTCAACAAATTAAAGGACTTATATGCATTTTTTTTTAATAAGGGACCAATATGAACTCCAAAATAAAGAAAAGGGACAAAAAATGTGTTTAAGCCTAATTATATTATAACAAATGATATTTATGCAACTATTTTATGATAATTTTTGGACAATTCTATCTTTCATATTCTTATTGTATTTTTACTCGGTCATTTTTTCCCTCTCTTTATTGTTATTGACCAATAAAAAAAGAAAATTGTTTTAAAAGTTATTATAAAATGATCGAATAAATATCATTATTCTTATATTATTACTTGAACTAATAATAATGATTGGTTGATGAACTAAAACCCATTTTGTTGTCTTAGTTGCTTGACGTCATGTTAGATGACAGTGAGTCCAACCATGTATCATGCTAGTCTTAATTTGGTTATTAGTTAGTTTTATTAGTATTTTTTTTATTTGTTGATCACGTTTATAACTGGACATAACACATTGCTTTTGTCTTTTTCATGATACATATGACCTTCATCCGAGGATACACATGCTTTACATAAAGTCACATGGAGCCACAAAACAAGGGCTTCTGTTGTATAATTGTATTTCATATTACATGGCAAAAGAACTAAGCCATTAACTACTGTCAGATTTTGTATTTATATGTTGTAGCCAAAATAAAATGATCCAATCGACACCTCTTTTTGCTTACGAAAAACAAGAAGACTAAGAAAGTTAATAATAAAATTTAATTATGATAGAAAAATCCATAAATTATTTGTTAAAAGTTTATAGTATTATTGGTTTTATACTCCCTCCGTTTTAAAATATAAACAAAAATTACTTTTTAAGTTCATTTATTTAATGATGTATATGGTTCATAATATGGACCACATACATCATTAAATAAATAAATCTAAAAAAACAAATTTTGCTTATATTTTGAAACGGAGGAAGTAAGTTTATCTTGAGGGGGAATTGATTTATATCGAGATGTTTTAAAATGCAAAGTCATTTATTAAACTGAATTTCACTTAAAAAATTAAGAATTTTGTATAATGCAACTATTAAAAAAATGTTTTTCTAATCAAAGAAATTTAAATCTACATAATGATTTAGATTCTCGCAATGTGATGAACTAAAATTCGTATCCTGGTTGAAAGAGGTACTCAAATTAGTACCAACTATCCCTTAAAAAAAAAAAATTAGTACCAACTACGCTTCAAATAAAATCATCAATCTCAAGTGAAAAGAACTTATGAAAAAAATGATTTTCAATAATTGATTGTAAGTGACAATATATGCAGATATTTTATTGAACATTTTGATAGAAAAATATTTGTGTTTAACTGTCACAACTATCACAAGCCTGTCATAGAAAATGATGCTCGGATACATTGATCTTGAAACGTAATGTTATAGTTTACACTGCAAATGCATTCTGAAGAACACAACATATGACATAAAAAAACTTGTTAGTTACTTGTCCAAATCAACATGTGATTCCTATTAGTGGCCCCTCTCTCTCTTGTTACTATCTAGACACAAATATCCCCCCAAACCATAGTGCTAGTAACAGATATTACATGCCATGATGTTTGTATTATGCTAACACATCAAATATCCTAGGTATGAGATATCACAAATATCTTGGTTCATTGCCACCCTTTGTCTCCCATTAACAGTAAATGTACTGGCATCACCGTACATCACGGTTGCAATTATCATAACACAAAAATTGATTGATTGAACAAAATGATCGATTTAATATAAGCAAGTAATTGAACTCAAGTGGTTAATAAACTTCATCAATATGTATTGTTCGAGAGAATTTGAGTTTGATTCCTTGGTATTTAAAGAACCGGTTGCTAAATAATATGTCATTAACTAGCAAATTTTAATATTCAATAATCTTTTCATCTTTTACTAGCCTAGATTAGAAGCCTATGATGGAAAATACTTTAAGGCTATAACCACTACATTGAGTTATTTAGGATTATTTAATCCATCAATTATGATCAACATTTGAAGTAAGACATGAATTAATAAGATAAGCTCTTAGTAAATTATTACAAATTCAATAATACACATGATAATTTTGAGATATATCTCACATTATTGTATTATATATGGTTGAGAGATGATGCAAATAATTGATGCATAGCAGGGAAACAAACACCAGCAATGTTTACGTTCTTATAATGATGTTCACCACAATTTTCTGAAAGCTCTACGTTGCTCATGTTATGGCCATGGATTAATAAATTGACTTGAGCTACCGACTTGCTGGCCTAAATTGTCAGAAAACCATATGAAACATAGGGTCACAAAACTTGCCATCACATGTACACATATTATATTCTAAATTGGTTCAGGTTTATAAAATATCATTTGAAATGGATTTTTGCCGTCACACATTTATAGATATATTATACCAAACTTTATAATAGATTCTCTTTCATTATTTTTAAGTGTCATTACATATTCTTTTTGGGTTAATATTTAACTTTTGTCTTGATAGTTTAAAGTTGTAATTTGTCAATTATACATTTTCTCAATTACTCATATTTACTCCTTCTTAGTTACCCCTAACTATACATCAAGAGATTCACCCCACACCCTCATATCGCAACCCAATAATCGTTTGGGGTCGGTCCAAGGAGAGACTTTCCTCACAACGAGTAACTATGAATCACATTCAACCCAACCTTTTAAATAAATTTCAATACCTTATACCTTAAAGATTAGCCATGTAAAAGTGATACTAGGTTCAACCAATATACTATGATATTATTCTAACTTTGATATTATTATATTTAGGGCCCCTAACCTTGTTCCTATAAATAAGATGGAACAAAGGCTAGTTGTCACTCAAACATATCCTTGTCTTAGGAACATCTTTCAAACAAGCAACAAAGGAAAAAAATGGAAGCCATTTCAAAACTTCCCCTTACACATCAACCAATAAGGTCCATTAGTTTTCCTACAAGAGGAAATCCTTCTTCTCAAAGAATTGAAGAACTTTTAAACCACCTAAAACCACATCATCAAAACTCTCTCTCAAGCAACATTCATTTGGAAGCAGAGAAAATTCAGAGTGACTTAGTAGGGCTTGCAGAGATTTACAATTGTATGGAAGAACTCTTCAATTCTCCACAAACTCAACAATCTCTTCGACGTCACCAAGATGGAAAACTCATATCAGATTCATTGTGTAGCTCAATCACATTGCTAGATGCTTGTGAGTGTTCAAGGGATTTATTGTTGGTTCTTAGAGAACATATACAAACACTTCAATCAGCGATTCGTAGAAGAAGAAAAGGTGATTCAAGCATTGAAAACAATGTTTCTTCTTATGAAAATTTCAGAAAGAAGGCAAAGAAGAAAATTTCATACCAACTTTTGGAGCTAAAGAAAATGCAGAACAAAGTTAACTCATTTTGTCTTTGTGATCAAGATCAACAACTAGCATTTTTGGTTAGAGTTTTAAGAGAAGTGAACACATTTACTATATCTATATTAAGTTCTGTGTTACTTTTTTTGTCTATGCCAGCACTTGGAACAAAAGGGTCATATTTGATTTCGAAGTTGAAGCCTATGATGTTGTTCTCTTATGAGAAAGAAGGGAAGAACAAAAATGAGGTTGAGGATCTAAACAATGCTTTGTGTTCTCTTATTGGAAAAGATAAAAATAGTGATCATTCTAATAGTGAAGGTCAAAGGGCATTAAGATTGTTAGAGACATTGAATGTTAATGTTGATAGTTTAGAAGGTGGATTAGATTGCATATTTAGATGTTTGGTGAAAAATAGAGTGTTGTGTCTGAATATGTTAGCTCATTAGGCTAACATAGGTGGAGTAAAAAGACTAATGTCCTTTGTATATGAGAGAATGATCTTGTAGTAAAAATCAATCCATGATTTGCAATAAACACTAGAACAGCACAAAAATTCTCGCGGGGCACAGGACAACTCCTGCAAAACTTGTTACATATCTTGTCGACATTAGGGTGCTATTTGTTATGTCATGTTCTGTTGTCCTGTTCTTTAGTGCGAATCAAACGCACCCTTGATGTAATACTTTGTGACCATTGATGTTTTAGAATTATATTATTGGACCTTTAATGTAAGGGTCGTGTTAACTTGTGCCCTTAAGAAGTTTAAAATGAAAATTAAAAATAACTTTTATATTGAAAATCTAACTTTTACAACTTTTAAGACATTGGATGCACAAGTTTCAAATAAAACTTTCTACATTTGGTTTCTTAACTTATGCCCCAAGGGCACAATTAAACATTTTCCTTAATGTAATTATCATTTTACAACTGTTTTTGAATATATTTGAATTTTGTCCTTTAATCTAAGCTCTGACCATTAAGATCTTTCAAACCAAATCTTAATTTGTATTCTCCTCCTAAAGCCTCCCAACTCATTTTTAGCTATGCATACACACCAACATACCCACAAACATTAGAAACAACTATTTAAAAAACCTAGGACATTAAAAATTGTCTCAAATTATTTGGTAATCGAAATTATAGGTAGCTTATAACTAACATCCATACTTCTCAATTCAACGAGTCATATTTTTTAAAGAACAAAATTGTGAGTGCTCACACAATTCAATACCTCAAAAACGTATGTCGAAGACTAACTACTTATATAAGGTGTCAACCACTGTGTTTTCAAAGAACATGGAGAGCAAATTCAGTTTGGATTGACCATTTTTTCATTTAGAAACTCGAAACTATTATCTGTCATTGCTGTTTTCAAAGAACAAGGTGAGCAAATTCAGTTTGGATTGACCGTTTTTTCAGTTAGAAACTCGAAACTATTATCTGTCATTGCAAAATGAAAGAATAATAATAAAAAAAGACTCAACTTTTCTTCTTGAAATTTACTTAACAATGCACTTCTTCATTTTTAATACAAAATCATCCAAAGTTCAACATATAGTCTTTACAATTGAAAATATATTAGTGCAATTGCAAATAAAAAGGAAAATTCTTATTCAACAATACTAGAATTAATTTTTTTAAAAAAGTACAATACACAAATAGCATCATATGTTTGGTTAAATCGAATAAAATTTACCAATGTAGTGCCACACAGGTGACACATAATTGAGTGCACTAAACATGCGGGCATTGGTTCGACCCTGGTCGAGTCGTTCCATATTGAAGAATATTGTTGTGAGAAGTCAGCCCCTTAAATGAATATTTGTTGCATCTCGAAAGATTAGTCTTTAATTTCAACCGAAGGATACATTAGACAACAATGAAAAAATCGAATAAATTTTGACACATAATCGTACCTTCACCTTGTATCAATCAATTGTAAAGTTTGGATTTAGAATTTCTCAGTTTAATTTAAAGATTATACATAAATTTCTTCAATAATTGTGTGTTTTTCCCCTAAGTATTGGTAGTTTGGGTAATGAAATTTTCTCTTACTTTCTTTTTTATTCTTTCAAAATATATCTAATACTTTTTATCTCAATTTTAACTCTCATCTTAATTGAAAAGAAATGAATATTAGATAAATATATAGACTTTTTTTTATTATTTGATATTTACAAATTATTTCAACTACTAATTTCAAGAAAGTCAACTACTAATTTCAAGAAATACTACAAATTCAATTAATCAGTTTTTTTAATGACAAAAATGTTGAGTAGTTATTTTTTTTTTTTTATGCAAAATGTTGATTTTTTCTATTTTACACCCGAACTATTTTTTGTTACACCATAGATTGACAAAAGTACCCCTAATCTGTTTTGAATAATATAAAAAAAATCATAGTCTTCTCCTATCTCCACAAGGACCATTGGCAATCCCTTAAATTTGGTAGAATGCAGTGCAGATTAGAGGATTACGATGTCTAAACAAAACCATGTCTGCTTGTATTAGACTTAACCAAAACCATGTCTGTTTGTATTAGACGTGCCCCGGACATTGGATACGATGTCTAAACAAAACCATGCAGGGTCTGTTTGTATTAGACTTAACTAGTGCCCGAGACATTGGATAAGGAACACTAAATAGGCAATAGGGTGTGCTTATCATTATTTACCGATTTCAATTTCAGGAATGTCCTCACTCCCACTGTATGCATATTCCTATTAAAGAACAAACAATATAACCAAATAAATTAATTTTAATTAATAACAAACACACATAATTAGTAACAAACACACATAATTATACAAATTAGAAATATAGAGAATTTAATAAATAAAAAGAATAATAAATGTGCACCTAACTTTTAGAAAGAGAATTGAATTTAAATTTGGACCGTCACAAACAAAACTTCTTTTAGGGAAATTTGATGGCAAATAGATTCAAGAAATTGAGAAACTAAAAACTAAAAACTAAAAGGAAGGTTAAAACTTCGTAAAAGTCGATGAGATACTTAAACTATTAATTGTGCAGTGGGACCCATCCAATTTTTGCGTGTATTAATTGTACTTGTGTATTAATTGTGCAGTGGAACCATCCAATTTATTGTCAATAGCATTACCCATAAATAAATTGTTATGTTAACTTTCATTAACAAAATTGTATCTTCATTACCCATATATGTTCTTCAAATTTGTAAGGTTCACATTGATTTGTGATATTTATTGTGTTTTAAAACTCTTCTTAAAGGTACAGTTCATTCACATCATTAGTTTTCAAAATCAAACAACTTACAGATGCAGAAATTAGAAAACAAAATTTCACTGAACAAAAATGGAAAACATGGCAATAAGCAAAAAGGGAAAAAAGACATAAGAAAGCCTCTTCAGTTCAGGTCTCCATAAAATTTCCGCATGGATAACTCGGAAGAACGAAAGTTATGTGTTTGATCATCATCAGAGGCTGATTGATTCATAGCAATACAAATATAAAACCTAAGCTAGCAACAAAACTATGAACATATAAAAAGCTTCAAAATAACAGTTCAAAGGAAAACTTAGATTCAAAATTTATCATAAGTTAAATGATGAGACTGTACACACATTATGAGAAATCGAGAGAGAAATAAGATAGTGAGGAAGATGAATGGTAGCGACCTCTGTTTTATACTGTGAAAACATAAAACCCTAGTTGCCCGAGTTTTGTGTCTAGGCCCATTGCTTAAGGTTAGTTTGGGAGCCTAAAAACTATAAAATTACTTTTAAGCCTTCTAATATTGCTCCCACACACCCAACAGTAATTTCAAAAGTTTTAAGAGTTATAATTTAAAAACTACTCATGAAAACCCATTTTGAATAAGATTGATTGTATACTCAAAATACAAATTAGAGAATTTTCTTTTCCCCTCTTGATTTTTGTGAGCCCTTTGATTTGATAAATATATTCTCAACCTTTTTATTTTATTTTATAGAATTTTAGATTAAACTATATAAAATGCTTTTGTACATTTTACCAAATATCATAAACTAATCATTTGACCAACAAAACATTTATTAATATACGAAAATTAATACACACCCTTAAAATATAATATTAAGTTCTATAATGCTATACATTTAAACTAATTTGCACCAAGGTATACGCTATAAACTTCAACTCCAAGACTATCAACTTCAACCTTTACTCCATTTTTGACCTTCTTATAATCAACAATCTTCTCTATGACTCTTTCTCGTCAAGGTTTTCAACAATCATCTCATCAGCATATCCGATTATCTCATTTCCCACCACGTGACCCATTTCATTATAACTAACAATTCTATGAATATATATCTAGGCTCATAGAGCTTTGCATCATCTTGAGAATGTTGTACCCAAAGTTTGCATCATCTTGAGAATGTTGTACCCAAAGTACAAAAGTGAAAGATATTAGACACTCATCCTTCATAAATAAATTAAAATCATAAGAGATTCGTTTGGTTCGGTTCATAATCTCTAAAAGAGGTCTTTTTGGATTTGTGAGAAGCCTCTAAGTAATTGAAGGGGTCTATTGAACAATTTTCAAAGAATTTTGCTCTAGAGACTTCCAAGTCCTCCCAAAAAAAAAAAAAACCCTGTATATGCCTAATAGAAATCAAAACTTTTCAGAATATAACTTGAAAGTTCCATAGCAAGACTAGATCAAAATTCTTGTTTCTCTATTATTTATTTTAAAACATTAAAAACTTGAATTCTTGACAACCCAACCCTATTCTTCCTTCCTCCAACCCTATTCTTCTTTCCTCCATAAAGTTTCATCAAATTGACGTCAAAGCATCATGTTTCTTCTCAAACCCAACAATTGTCAATTTCTTCACCTATTGTTTATGTTGAAGTTTAAAATTGTTTAGTTGTGGATAAAATAGGGTATTTAGAATTTGTTTAGCAAAATAAGGCTACACAATTTTTTATTTTATTTTATGCAAAATTAGATTCATTTAAGCATGTATACAAAATTTGGATGTTCTTTAAAAGCTAAATTGCTCATTTGATCCATTAACTGTTTTTTTTATCGCTTTGGTCACATAACTAATTTTTGGTCCGTTTAAGTCGCTTAAATTCATCTCCGTTACATATATTTGTTCCTTCGGTTAGCTTTTTAACTTCAAATGTCTAAGTGGACCAACATTATAGGTGGTCCACTATAAGTTGGAGGAGTACAAATATGTTTATTTGACCAAAAGACAATGTGAGAGTACTACTATTCAGGACATATTTTGGGCTCATCCCAAAATCTATTAAGTTGTTTAACAATTTTTCGACAGTTTTGATCATGGACTCCACCTATAAAACCAACATATACAAGATGCCATTGTTTGAGATAGTTGGGGTCACCTCCATAGTTATGACATATTCGGTTGCTTTTGCTTTTCTGAAGGCTGAGAAAGAGGATAACTTTGTTTGGGTTTTACAGATGCTGCTTCAACTTCTTAGCTCAAAGAAAGATATGCCGAATCTGGTTGTGGCTGATAGGGATACAATTTTGATGAATGCTCTCACAACTGTTCTCCCTAAAACTACTGCATTACTTTGTTATTTTCATGTTTGTAAAAATGATAGAGCTAAATGCATCACAAACTGTAGAGTAAAACCCAAAGATGTAAAATTGGATGAGAAAGAGAAGATAGTAAAGGAGGAGAAGCCAGGTGACATAGTTAATGTAACGCCCACTTTATTTATTTAATTATTTTATTAGAGTATATAGTATATTATTATATATTATATGATTTTAATGATGTTTGAGACGTATGAGAAGATGTTGTGGTGTGATGTTTATTTTATTGTTTAATAAAATAAAATATGTGATGTTAATATATATATATATATATTTATATTAAAATTAAGATGTGATATTATAACAAATATTTTGAGAGATGGGGTTGTTTTCATAAATAAGATAGAGTTGTGGGGATAAGTGAGAATAGAAAGAATTATATAAGGGAGTTAGGTTTAGAAAGAAGCAGTCAGTACGTTACAGACTTTTGCAAAAAGGAGAGGAAAGTGGCCGGAGAAGAGAGAACCTCAATTCTGCGAACATATCAGGTAAGGGTGAGCCTAACTTCAATTGTATTTGTTGTAATTCATCTAGTTGTGATTAACATAGGGATTGAAAGAGAGTTTGAGAGATTTCATAAGTTAGGGTTTTGCAGATTTCATGATGATTTGATGAGAGAATGATGTGAATTGATGTAGAAACTTGTTACAGAACCTAGATTAATCACTAGGACTATAATTCTGATAGATTAGAAGCATAACATGAAGAATTGGACGAATTTTGGCGGGGTTTCGAGCGAACCCGTAACCCCTATGCGATAGCTCGCCGTGGCGAGCAGACCCGCTCGCCGTGGCGAGCAGTTAGGTATATACTCGCGAGGCGAGCAGCTGAGCTCGCCGTGGCGAGCAACCCCTTTAGTGCACGCGAGGCGAGCAACATCACTCGCCTTAGCGAGCAAGTGGCAGAATGCAATTTAAGTAGCTCGCCGTGGCGAGCAGACCCACTCGCCGTAGCGAGCAATGTGGTCTCAGACCACTATAACTTGAGTTTTAGAACTCTGTTTTGAGCGAGGCTTTGAGGGTAGACTTTTGGATAGTATTAGAGATGTTTAAGACCTAATTAGAACATGTAATGACGCTGTAAGATGATATTTAAGTGTTGGCGTTAATCTATGATTAAATGCTTATTAAGTGAAGTTTGTGAATGAAGTATAAATGATGTTGCGATGATAACCTTGTGCTGTATATACATATGTTAAGTGTACTGAGCTGCTGTCATGTACTGTTACAATTGCATGTGCCGATAAAGAGTCGTATATGATGTTAAGATGTTGTGTATTAACTTGTTTAAGTATATGAGTCGAGTTCATGCATTTGCATAATTTGAGACGGTGGAGCTTATGCTCAAAGCGACGGTGGAGCATTTGCTCAAAGCGACGGTGAAGCTTATTAAAGCTAAAATATTGGTACCACATGCATGATGTTAAGATGTTAGAGTTGCATTGTCGAGTCCTGTGTCTGAGATGTTTTGAGACGTTTGTTTCGTGAAGATATTCTAAGATGATTTATTATACGTAGATGCTTGAGATGTTTTCAGTTATATGTGACGAATATTGTTGTTGTTGTTAAGCATGATTATTTGGATTATATGTTAATATAATTGTTGTGAATCTCACCCCTTCTGTTGGAATTGCCGCCTTGTGGGCAAGTGCAGGTGACCAAGCTTAGGTTCGACGACGTGAGAGGTTATTGTGGAGTCTTAGGAGCTCTGATACGTAACGGGATGAGGATTTATCATTATTTCTATTCCTTTATGTATCATGTTGACTAATGATGATGGTTGCGACGCAACTTTAATTTGAGATGTTTTATGAGGCTTTTGTGCCAATAATTATTTATTTAAGATTTTGAGACGTTTATGAATTCCGCTGCTATGTTTGAACATTGTTTAAGAATAAATTATTATTCGATTTGATTTAAAAGATTTTATGAAATGTGACATCCTGATTTATTGTGATATACTCTGATTTTTTGAATGAAATTTTTAAGTCGGGATTTCGGGGTGTTACAGTTAACAACATAATAAGAGCCTGAAATGATGTGGTTGAATCTTCTTCAAACGAATCATATGCAACTACGATAATGCAATTTCGCAATGTTTGTAAAAATTCTCAAAAGTTTCTTAACTATGTCGAATGTACCATTTTGGAAACTGTTAAGGAACGACATGATATTGTTAAAGTACCATTTCTTAACAACAGACATGAATCGATTAGAACCACGTTAGATTGGGAAAGACATCAACTTGTATTGATCACATTCAAAATCAAACTAAATTTGATTTTATACTCACTCCGTCCCTCTATATAAGCCCTTTTACATTTATTACATTTCTTAAAAAAAGTTATTAATGCGATTAATGTATTTATTTTGTGTGTCAATATTACCAAATTGTCTTTTGTTTGTATGTGTATTAAATTTGACTTTTCATATTTCAAGATAAGTAGTAATATTAATTAGGAACATGTTTAAGAAAAAAATAAAATAAATGCATCTTGTAATTTGAAAAGGGTTTATATTTATAGACAAAGTTTTAGTCAAATGGATATATATATATATATATATATGTATATATATATATATATATATACACACACACACGAGTTTTTGTGGAGCCTCACCGTTAGCAAGGTCTATTTAAATTAGTTAACCGCTTTTGGTTAGACATGTGGTACCATACTATCACAAAGAGCCCTAGTTCACAATTTTTAGGGCTTTACCCCCTGTAATATAAATCATATAAATCATTTACGGGTTTCCTCTTTGTAAATTTTTTTAATTTTGTGATTGTACAAAATCTATAGAGCAGTAAACCAAAAGTTGCTCAAATTGCAATGAGTAAAACACTATTAACCCCAATTATTTTTCAAACTGCAGTGAATCTGCATTCCTTGGATAACTTTCACTATTTTGAAACACATTCACACAATAAGACAAAACACACACTCATACTACATTCAATTTTTTTTGACTGTTTGAATGTGTTTTTTACTAACTGAAGTGAATCTGCCTTCCTTGAATGGAAGCCATAGCTCCACATATACTACAATGAATCACACACTTCTTTTTTATAACACATTCTCCATAGTGTTCACTCTAAAACTTCCGATGTGGGACTTAGATAACATGGTACTGATTCATGCATGAAAAAACGCACCTGCTGAGGGGCTTGCAAATTCCAATCCAAAACCAATAAAAAAATATTGTTAATGAACTATCATCATCCACAGCAATAACATATGTGAAGTCTTTCCTTCTCACCCTTACAGCCCCTTTAAGTATGCCAGCTTGCAGCTCGAAAATTAGCATGGTCACCACCTCCCATGCTAGCAGCATTACTTGCAAAAGGGCAAGATCGAGCGCCATATTCTAAAAGCGTCGATATAAAAGGATCAGTTTCCAATTCACTTTCCTGTTGTTTTTTTTTCCGGTATGACTCATTGGAGGTACAAGAACTCTTGAACTTATCAAATTCCAATGGTATATCAAAAATGTCAGCAACAGTACTTTGATATCAAATGTCACAGAAAATGTACTTTTTGCAAATGAAAATGTACTTTGATATTAAAGTATTGGTTTGGAAGGTGCTTTTATTTCGGCCACTGGTGTGGAGGATCCTGTGCGTGTAAATAAGTTTTAGTTACAGTTTTAGTATTTTCTGCCACAAGTGTTGAGCATATCTAGTAATTAAGTTTTAGTCACACCTTTTATTGATGATTTTGTTTTAGTCACACCTTCTACTACCATTTATTGTTGTTGTTGTTGTTCATAACTGCTACAAATCTTATAAACTCGGAAGTATGCATTCTCAAGCCAATGATCATCTATATAATATACGATCGCTTTGCAAATCCTACTCCAACGATACCTCATAAGGGAAAATCTAATTAGACATTTACTTAGGATAAATCATTATTTCAAAATGTAACCACCGATTATCATCTACTTACCGAAACAATTTCAATTTATTATGTAATCAATGAATATGTTAATTCCATTTGAGAGAAGGTGTACGAAAAAGAAATAATAGGAGTTTAGAGATTGGTAACAGGAGGGGTTAAACCATGGCCTTGAGGTGGCAGAATTTGTATTGCATGGCATACGATCAAAAGAAAACCAGTACCTTCGCCCATAGTACATCCATCACAGGTTGCACAAGAGTATAAGATAACTTAGAAAATATTGAAACTAAAATTGGAAGGGGCCGCGCGAACGCCCTCACAACAACAAATTATGATGTAGGCTCCACCACTTGGGTAGACCTTAGGCTAGCACCCCTTCAAAGTGCAATGAAGGTCACTTGCTTAGGCCATGGGCCTTCTTGATCACATATTGACCCCATCCATAACATTCACTATAAAACTTCCGATGTGGGACTTAGATAATATGGGACGGATTCATTCTAAAGAGGAATAAACAAAAAAGACCATAATTGATCAACATGTTAATGGTCAACCAGGCCAGAACCGTGAGGACATCTCCTCATTTTCTCAACGAAGAACTTATTCCAATCCAAAACCAACAAAAAGATATTGTTAATGAACTATCATCATCGACAGCATCAACATGTGTGATGTCTGTTCTTTTCACCCTAATAGCCCCTTTATTCCATCTCACAGCTCGAAAGTTGTCATGGTCACCATCTCCTTGCTAGCAGCATTACTTGGAGAAGGGCAAGATCCAGCGTCATCTGCTAAAAGCATCCAAGGATCAATTTCAAATTCATTGTCCTATTGTATTGATTTCCCTGATGCATTATTATATTTATCTGCAAACCTTGGTAGAGCCGGATTCCTAGAAAGGGTAGCTGAACAACAGGAGTTAAATCTAGAAATTGTAGTGCTGGCTTGAAAGAGATGAATTGGTACAGGTGGAGGCTGCAGGAGAAAGAGGACCGCATAGATACAAAAATTACAGGCATTGCAGCTTGGATACACCACCAAATAGCGTCTGGCAGTTGCATACAGTCCAAGTCATTTTGCATCAATAAAAAGATCATCAGACAAGACAAGGAAGAACTGGCAAACTGCATTTTAGCAGTGCTCTATGGAACACATAAACCAGTAAAAAAAACCGAAAAAAATAGATCATGCGCACAATGTAATCAAGTTCAAGTGTATTAGTAGGGGCTGGTCAATAATCAAATTGGTACTGTTTGGATATGTTGTGTCTTGGATGAGAAGCTATAAAAGGTTGCAGAACTATAGTCGACTAGTTTAGGAAATTTCTGCTACCGATGTAGATTTATAGACACGTCTGAGCCATTAATACTGTTTTTTTTTTTTTTTTTTTTTTTCTGTTGAGTAAAAACCGAACTCAATACTCATCACTTGTCCTAACCTTCCGTGATTTAAGATGCTAATTATGTCTTGGTGTTGGAATTCATTTGTTGGCTACATATCATCTTTGATTTTATGTTGGTGGAACCAATTTTTTGTTTGAGCTTGCAACATTTTTTACCTTATTTTTTCCTGTAACTACAGTATTTTCTGCTACAAGTGCTTGAGCACATCTAGTACTTAAGTTTTAGTTGCAACTTTTATTGATGATTCTGTTTGTTTACCAAAAAAAATCAGTTATTGTAGTTTTTAGGCAAATAATACAATAATTTATAACTTCAGACCTTAGAGAAAAATTGTAACTTCAAATTAAAAATAAAAGAGCTGAAATATAGAGCAAACATTTGTTGTTTCTATTGAATTGTATACATAGTATTTATATACAAATTAACTGTGCAAAATTTTTCGATCCTGAGCAGATCTCTAAGATAGAGTCATAATGTTCAAAAGACTGACTCTAGTTTTAACCAAATGCCTGAATACACTCTCCAAACCATTTTCTATCATTTCAATTGCATTCTCCAAAGCCTCAAATCTTTCATGTGCATCCTTTGAAACATTTGAACCTTCTCTTAAAAGGGTTCTCAAAGAAGCTTCCACACACTCCAATTCATTGAAATTGTCGGAGTTCTCTTCACATGATACCCTCTTATGCATCAACTGTTTCACTTTAAACCATTTGGTTGCCTTTGACTTTGATGCTGAACCAACCAAGAAAGACAGAAGGGATTGAAAGATAGACATGTTCATTGCAATGACCTCTCTAAGAACTGTAATCACTGCAATCACTGCAACAAGGTCTTGATCTTGATTCAAAAGTGAAGAAGCTCCAAATTTACTTTCCATATGTTTTAATGATGTGATCAACTTTGTGACATTCTTCTTCATCTTCTTTGTGAAGAATTTATATTCGGCTACACTTGTTTCAATGCTTGATTCTCCTTTTCTCCTTCTAATAGAAGAGTGAAGTGTTTGAACATTTTCTTTAATTTGTGACATGGTGTCCCTTGTGATGCCACATATATCCAAAACTTTCACTGAACCATCCAACAACTCTTCGACAAATTTCTCACCTTGATGCTGAGAAATAGCCTTTTGTGTTGATGGCATATTGAGAAGATCTTCCAAAGAAATGTACAAATCTTCAAGAAAGGAAAGGCCAGTGGTAATTGAATCAGATGTGGATGTTGATGTGGCTTCCCATGTCTTCATTTTGCATAGCTCTTCTTCTATTCTTGTGGAGTTGGGATGCGATTGAGAAGGAAAACTGTTTGAGCGAACATGGTAATTGTTGGTTGCCATATTTCTCTTTAATTTGTTGTTTGGTCTTTTTTTCTTCTAAGATAATTGTAAAGCTTAATGTTTGTGTGATGTTACCAAGTTCTTGACTCTCTATTTATATAAGAGGTATTCATCATATTGATTGGTTGATAATTATTGAATTCATATAATAATGAAATTAATAAAATATGCAGCACTTGTTAGTGATGGTGTAGAGCATGTGGTATCTGCATGATTTCCCTTTGAATATGGTAAGCTTGTTAGATGTTTTCCCAACATTGTGAATATGTGAATGATATTGCATGTGTTATTCTGCAAGATGCTTATGATATTAAAATGAGTTTGAGATGCATGATGAATATAGCTGCCATGTCTTCTTTGTGTTGGCAATCAGAAAACCTCATTAGTCATCAGTAAGTTTGTGCCTACTCTGCTGCCACATTACCCTCATCATTTGAATTATAAAATTGGTTGCTCAGAGATGTGTGCAATACGAAGGAGCTGCATGCTACAATATTTCAATTATAATAAAATAAAAATTATACATAATTGATATTGCTGTTTGTGTTTGATCATATATATCCTACAAGATCTGGATCTCATCCTTCTGAAATCCATTCTTTAAAACTATGTAGCAGTTGTAGCTCCGCAACAATGGAACATGCCAGCCAGTAGATAACTCTAAATCGAAAACAACACCTTTATTTTAATATTAGAAAAAAGTGACTAATGCACAATGTTTGGCACAAATGTGACAAGTTTAACAAGTCTTAAGGAAAACTCATGTGCTGCATTATTTTGTTGAATGAAGCATGAATTGTTTTCTATTATATATGGGGAGAGTGAAAAAGAAGATGAAGAAGAATTGTAGGAAGTTGATCACATCATTGAAGAAGAGTTTGGAATATATCCATTTTGAAATGAAGATCATGAGCTCACTTCATTGATAACAGTGCTTAGGGAAATTATTGTTAGACGCATCTTCCGGTCCTTTTTTATCCTTCTTGGCATTATCTGCTTCAGAGTCAATTCAACCAAATGGTTAAGGATGGCAAAACTAATGCATAAGAGGATAACTTCATGTGAAGAGAACTTGGAGAATTTCAATAAGTTTCTCTGTGTGAAAGAATCTTTAAGCACCCATTTAAGTACTCATGTTTGTAAAGAGAACTGGTAAAATTTCATGAACTTGGCGCTCCAACAATCTTCTGTCAAGTGTTAGTCTCATCCACATCAGGCCTCTATGAGAGATACTTACGTGTTTTCATCGAGCCACTCTCATACCACAGGAGCTCTCTCAACAAGTGGAAGCTTTCATCCGAACAATTGAACTTGTACCGCCATTGGCACACATACATCAATGGACACCTTAATTAGTTTGCTGGATTCCTGAGTAATCAAAGAGGTTTGCATGCATGTTGAAGCGAGTAACAAGATATAGTTTTTGATCTTGAAAAGGAACCGGACGATGTGAATATTGGCTTGAAACTAGCTGGACGATGTGAATATTTTATTGCTAAGTCACCATTCATCACTCTTTGCCATAAACAAATGTCCAATGTTCCTTATTCACCAATATTCGGACTGAACTAAAAAGCTACAAAATGTAATTATTTGTCTCTTTACATGTACAAAGGAGTTTTTCTCAAAAAAAATAAAAAATGATAAGGTGGAAACAGATTATGACCATATAGAATTCATATCAGATGCAACTTTTATCCGAAGTGTAATTTTGTAAATTACTTATGAAAGCTTTAAGTTTTAACTTCCAATATTTCTCGGCGATAAATAACAAAGAAAAGTAAATATTATAGAAAAAGAGAAAATTATCTACCCTTTTTTACCTATAGATCTACATAATGGATTCATAGTCCCGAAGCAACAAAAGCAATGACAATATGGAATCAAAAAGCACTTGTAATTTGCAGCATCTATGTTGGTAGCTCTAAGACATTGTTTGATATTTCAATCATATCCTGTACAATTCCAAGTGAAAACGTTAAACATGATGGAATGCATATCATATTCTGTAATACATATCAATTGATTTGCAATGACAGGTATTTTACAGTTATAATTCTAAGTTGGAATGTAATGCTAGTTTGAAGATATATCTTTTGCAAAAAATTAGTACAATTTTAGCAAACTGATAGTTTAGGATTCTGTACAAGAATAAAAGGATAAAGACTTTTACTTTCCCGACTAACATTGAACTGAAATTGTTGGACTTTACCCCAAAGGGAGCCCTTCCAGAAATTCTCAAAGGCTTAAGTTACCCTAAGGCTAGGAGGGGGTTTGGAAATAGTTTTCAACCAGCAATAGACACACCTCGGTGAGTACCTCATTAGCTGCATCATTGCCCCAAGCGCAAAGATGGTTTCTAATGCTCAACTTCGCATGTTTTTATATAGACTTCAACCACACCCGGTTTCTCATACGGGCAATGTGGGACTAAATACGCAAGACTTGGAAATTTTAGTCACCGCTCGCCACGCTTTTGCCTTCAACAAGTGTCCATTATTCCTTAATCAACAATCTTTAGATTTTACAGAAACACTTCAAATCTATAATTGCATCATACTTTACATATACGAGTGTTATATCATAAAACTTTCACGACAATGAAAAGAAATATAGGAGCTACGGACTTCAGTGCTTAGTAGTAACTTTGTAGTGATGTGGTTGACTTAAAAAAAAAGCTTTTCCTTCTTGTTTAATTGTCTATTTTATGTTAGTTTTATTTTTTATTTTTTTTGAAACAGCTAATATTATAAACGCCGAGCCGGTGCAAGCTGCACCTAACAACTCAAGGCAGTGACAGAAAAATACACCCAAGTAAAGGTCCTGTAACGGAATAACAATAACAGAGGGCAAAGCTGCCTAAATAACAAAAAAGCACAGCAACACAAGTGCTGAAGCTGCATCAGCAACAAGGCAGCAAGCGCTGCACTACCAGCAGAGGACCGAAAACAACAGCAGCAAAAGCATCACAACATGGCATCACCTTAACAAGCATTCCTTAGGACTCCAGCACCACTCATAAAACATAAACGCTACTCAAGCGACCCAAGCACCACCTCCAAGATAAAACCTTAATATTCTCCACCAATTCTTCAACTTCGGAGTGAATATTAGTTTTATTTATAATATGTCATCAACTGTTATGTTTTTATAAGTTTGCAGCTAATTATTAAAATTATGAAGTTTCTAAGTGAAAACTTTAAAGATGGAATGCATTTAGATCTTCTGCAGTATACATCAACTTATAAGCATACATTCATTCAATATGAATTTCTTTTATAAATCGTCTACGCTTTCTTCCGATTCCATTCTGTTCAAGCTTTATATTTTCTTCTAAAGATTGGTAATATGTTGGTCTCTAGAGATTCGTAAGTAGCTTCCATTGGATATTTTCCCAACCAAATCAGTCTGCAGATTTCAACACTCTCAATCATCAGCAATTGCTTTATAAAAGGAGAAGATGCAACAAAGATAATTACAACTGCACATTTCGATTATATGATTGATACTTAACATCACACATGTTATAATTATTTTCATTAAGTTATGATCCTAAGAAAACCAGTACCTTCCCCCAATGTATCACACAATTCTCTTTTATAATTCATGCTCCATAACATTCACTATAAAACTTCTTGTTAAAAAAAAAAAAATTCACTATAAAACTTCCGATGTGGGACTTAGATAATATGTGTGATGTCTGTCCCTCTCACCCTTACATCCCCCTTTGAGCCATCTCGCAGCTCGAAAGTTATCATGGTCACCATCTCCTTGCTAGCAGCATTACTTGGAGAAGAGCAAGATCCAGTGTCATCTTCTAAAAGCGCCAAAGGATCCTAGAAAGGGTAGCTGAACATCAGGAGTTAACGCCAGAAATTGTACTGCTGGCTTGAAATAGATGAATTGGTACAGGTGGAGGCTGCAGGAGAAAGAGGACCGCAAAAATGCAAAAAGTACAGGCATTGCAGCTTGGATACGCCACCAATGAATTTATCCAACCTAAGCCTGCAGATTTTGCGGTTCAAGTAATTTTGCATCAATAAATAGATCATTAGACAAGACAAGGAAGAACCGGCAAACTACTACATTTCAGCAGTGCCCAATGGAACACATACACCAGTAAAAAAAATCCAAAACAAAATAGATCATGCACACGTTGTAATCAAGTTCAAATGTATTAGTGGGGGCTGGTCAATAATCAAATTGTTACTGTTTGGATGTATTGTGTCTTGGATGAGAAACTTTAAAAGGTTGCAGAACTATAGTCGACTGGTTTAGGAAATTTCTGCTACTGATGTAGATTTATAGACACGTTTGAGCCATTAATACTGTTTTTTTTCTTTGTTTTTCTATCGAGTAAAAACCGAACTCAATACTCATCACTTTTCCTAACCTTCCGTGATTTAAGATACTGATTATGTCTTGGTGTTGGAATTCATTTGTTGGCTACATCATATTTGATTTTATGTTGGTGAAACCAATTTTTTGTTTAAGCTTGCAACATTTTTTATCTTATTTTTGCCAGTAATTACAGTATTTTATGCTACAAGTGCTTGAGCACATCTAGTACTTAAGTTTTAGTTACGACTTTTATTGATGATTCTGTTTGTTTACCAAAAAAATCAGTTATTGTAGTTTTTAGGCAAATAATACAATAATTTATAACTTGTCTTCAGACCTTAGCGAAAAATTGTAACTTCAAATTTAAATTAAAAGAGCTGAAATATAGAGCAAACATTTTTTGTTTCTATTTGATTGTATTTCTATTGAATTGTATACGTAGTATTTATATACAAATTAACTGTGCAAAATTTTTCGATCTTGAGCAGATCTCTAAGATAGAGTCATAATGTTCAAAAGACTGACTCTAGTTTTAACCAAACGCCTAAATACATTCTCTAAACCATTTTCTATCATTTCAATTGCATTCTCCAAAGCCTCAAATCTTTCATGTGCAACCTTTGAAACATTTGAACCTTCTCTTAAAAGGGTTCTCAAAGATGCTTCCACACACTCCAATTCATTGAAATTGTCGGAGTTCTCTTCACAGGATACCCTCTTATGCATCAACTTTGTCACTTTCAACCATTTGGTTGCCTTTGACTTTGATGCAGAACCAACCAAGAAAGACAGAAGGGATTGAAAGACAGACATGTTCATTTCAATGATCTCTCGAAGAATTCTTATCACAGCAACGACTTCTTGATCTTGATTCAAAAGTGAGGAAGCTCCAAATTTACTTTCCATATGTTTTAAAGATGTGATCAACTTTGTGACATTCTTCTTCATCTTCTTAGTGAAAAATTTATATTCGGCTACACTTGTTTCAATGCTTGAATCTCCCTTTCTCCTTCTAAGAGAAGAGTGAAGGGATTGAACATTTTCTTTAATTTGTAACATGGTGTCCCTTGTAATGCCACAGATATCCAACATCTTCATTGGACCATCCAACAACTCTTCCACAAATTTCTCACCTTGATGGTGAGAAACAAGCTTCTGTGTTGATGACATATTTAGAAGATCTTCCAAAGAAATATACAAATCTTCAAGAAAGGAGAGGCCAGTGGTAATTGAATCAGATGTGGATGTTGATGTGGCTTCCCATGTCTTAATTTTGGTTAACTCTTGTTCGATTCTTGAGGTGTTAGGATGAGATTGAGAAGGAAAACTGTTTGAGCGAACATGGTAATTGTTGCTTGCCATATTTCTTTCTAATTTGTTGTTTGTTCTTTTTTTCTTCTAAGATAATTGCAAAGCTCGAAGTTTGTTTGATGTTACCAAGTTCTTGACTCTCTATTTATATAAGAGGTATTCATCATATTGATTGGTTCATAATTATTAATTTCATATAATAATGAAATTAATAAAATATGCAGCACTTGTTAGTGATGGTGTAGAGCATGTGGTGCATGCATGATTTCCCTTTGAATATGGTAAGCTTGTTAGATATTTTCTCAACATTGTGAATATTTTAATGACACTACATGTGTTATTCTGCACGTTGCTATGAATATTGAAATGAGTTTGAGGTTCATGATGAATATAGCTGGCATGTTTTCTTTGTGTTGGCAATCAGAAAACCTCATTAGTCATCAATTAGCTTGCCTCCTTTGCTGCCACATAACTCTCATCATTTTAATTATAAAATTGGTGCTGCATATTTCTCAGAGATGTGTGCAGTATGAAGGAGCTTTCAATTGTAATAATAAAATAAAAACTATGCATAATTGATATTGCTGTCTGTGTTTGGTCATGTATATCCTACAAGATCTGGATCTTATCCTTCTGATATCCATTCTTTAAATCATATAGCAGTTGTAGCTTCTCAACAATGGAACATGCCAGCAAATAGATACCTCTGAATTGAAAACAACACTTTGTTTTCTTCTTCTTATATATTAGAAAAAAAGTGACTAATGAGGTTTTCTGTTTACCAACACTCGGAGGACATGCCAAGTCATAGATACCTAAATCCATTTCATTACCATTATGGTATGTATATTAATGCATAATGTTTGGCATAAACGTGACAGGTTTACCACGGTCTAAGGAAAACTCATGTGCTGCATTATTTTGTTGAATGAAGCATAAATTGCTGTCAAAGAAGATGAAGAAGAATTGTAGGAAGTTGATCACAACATTGAAGATGGAGTGAGAGTTTGGAATATCTCCATTATGAAATGAAGATCATGATCTCACTTCATTGATAACAATATTAGGGAAATTATTGTTACAAGCATGTCTATCTTCCAATCCTTTTTATCCTTCTTAGCATTACCTGCTTCAGAGTCAAAGTCAACCAAATGGTTAAGGGTGGAAAAACTGATGCATAAGAGGATCATATCATATGAAGAGAACTTAGAGAATTTTAATGAGTTCCTGTGTGTGAAAGCATCTTCAAGCACCCTTTTAAGTACTCATGTTTGTAAAGAGAACTGGTAAAATTTCATGAAGTTGGTGCTCCAACAATCTCCTTTCAAGTGTTAGTCTCATCCACATTGGGCCTCTCGTGAGATACTCAAGAGTTTTCATCGAGTCATTCTCAGACCACAGAAGCTCTCTCTCTAGTGGAAGCTTTCATCCACACAATTGAACTTGTCCCTCCATTGCCCTACATACATCAACAGGACACCTTAATTAGTTTTCTGGATTCCTAAGTAGTGAAAGAGGTCGTGGAAAGAGAGAAACAAGATATCGTTTTTTATCTTGAAAAGGAAGTGGACGATGTGAAGATTTTGGCTTGAAACTGGATGAAGGTTCAAAATGGCAAGTGCACAATGCACACGTGGTAGTTATGTGAAATAATATGTGATGCACAACTGTTGCTGCCATGCGATCTCAACATGACTGACTTGTCTGAGAGGTCGAAAGTGGTGGTGGTGTCTTATTGGGCGTAGTTAGGGGATGGTGTAAGCTAAAAAGAATCATATATTTGGTTGTGCTACTTCCAAATGGATGTATTGATACTAGTAAAGGAAAGGCAAATTCTTAACAAATTTTGAACTGAAATTGAAGGACTATACCCCTAAGGGAGTCCTTCCAGAAATTCTCGAAAGCTTAGGTTTACCTAAGCCTAAGAGGGGGTTTGGAAATAGTTTTCAACCAGCAATAGACGTGCCTCGGTCAGTACCTCATTAGCTGCGTCATTGCCCCAAGCGCAAAGATGGTTTTTAATGCTCGACTTCACTTGTTCTTATATAGACTTCAACCACACCTTGTTTCTCATATGAGCAATGTGGCACTAAATACACATGACTTGGAAATTTTAGTCACTGCTCGGCATGCTTTTACCTTCAACAAATGTCCAAATATTCCTTAATCAACAATCTTTAGATTTTACAAAAACACTTCAAAATAAAGTTATTCATTACTTTACATCCACGAAATGCTAGATCATAAAAAACTGATGATAATGAAAGTAAATATAGAAGAAAAAAAGTAAAAAACCATGAACTTCAGTGCTGCAACTCTGTCCATTATTCCACGTTTTCCATTCTTTAGAAACTATCGTGACAATGAAAAGAAATGCAGGAGCTACGGACTTAAGTGCTTAGCAGTAACTCTGTAGTGATGCGGTTGACTTAAATAAAAAGAAATCTTTTCCTTCTTATTTATCTGTCCATGCTTTCTTCCAATTACATTCTGTTCAAGCTTCTTAGTTTCTTCTTAAGATTGGAGAATTTTACTTCTTCAAAAAAAAGATTGGAGAATTTTAAGCATCTCCATTGTTGAATGAAGATCATGAACTTGCTGCTTTGATTAGAATGCTAAGGGAAGTCTTTGTTACAAACATGTCTATCTTCTGATCCCTTTTTCCTTCTTGACATTATCTGCTTCAAAGTTGAAGTTAACCAAATAGTTAAGGGTGGCAAAACTGATGCATAAGAGGATCATATCATGTGAAGAGAACTTGAAGAATTTCATTGAGCTGCAGTAAAACTAAAATTACGGCGAAGAGGAAGAGTCATGACTCGTGACCTTTGTTTTCAAGGTGAGTAAGCGAACGAAGAAAATGTGTTATAATTGCGAGTTAACTCTTGGAATCTTACTATTTCACGAGGTCGAGTCATGACTCGTGACCTTTAAAACGTTGTGCAATTATGTCATGATTTTTATTTATAGAGAAGTATAACATAACTTAAGAGTTAAGGGTGTGTTTGTTATAAGGAATGAAAATGTATTCCTGGGATTAACCCTTCCTAGGAATGTTAGAGTGTGAATTTTATTTCTAGGAATGATTGACAAAAGTGTTTGGTTGAATGTTTTCTTTTCCTGGTATGACTTAGAAGATAAGCAAAAATGATGTCATTTAATAGATAATTATATATAAGACAAACAAGGTCAAATAATCTTTTATATTAATTACTTAAAATCTTTACATGACCGTGAGTGAATGCGTAGAAATATATGAGCATTCATCATTTCTTATAATAGAAACATATTCACAAATAAGGTTCTCTCTTTACCTACACTTGGAGGACATGTCAAATTATATACAATTATGGCATATAGAATAATTCACAATGTTTGGCACAAATGTGATAAGTTTACCAAATTTTAAGGAAAATTGTGTAGCTACAACATGCTCACGTTGATTAAAAGAGGTTAGTTGCATGTGCTGCATTATTTTTTGTTGAATGAAGGATGAGTAGCTTGTTATTATATATATATATATATATAGAGAGAGAGAGAGAGAGAGAGAGAGAGAGAGAGAGAGAGAGAGAGAGAGAGAGTGTGTGTGTGTCAATGCAGATGAAGAAGAATTTTAGGAAGTTGGTTACATCATTGAAGAAGATGGATGGAGAATTTGAAGTGTCTGCATTATGAAATGAAGATTATGAACTTACTTACACCTTCTGGTCATTATTATAAACAAAATTCTACATTTTAGATTCATTCAATTAATAATGTATATAGTCTTTATTATAGACCACATACATCTTTTAATAAATGAATCTAAAATGTTGATTTTTACTTATAATAGTGACCGGAGGGTGTATTTGATTAAAGTGATTAGGAAGTCATTGTTATAAACATGTCTATTTTCCAATCAATGCTCTTTATTCTTGTTTGCAAAATTGTTGCCTAAGAGGATAATATATGAAGAGAACATGGAGAATGTCAATGAGTTGCAGTGTGTGGAAACATCTTTAAGCACCCTTTTAAGTTATAGGACTAGTGCTAATGTTGAGATGATTAAGAATTATTGGAGAACATGAATTTTTGGAGGATACCATTTAACTAGTTCATAACTGATGTATGACTAAATAACTCACACTTGAACTCAACAATTACCAATTTAAAATTATACCTAATGCATAATTTTATAAATAGGTTCATGGTGCATTCTAAAACTTGTCATTTAAAAGCTGCTAATAGAATTCTAAGGTACATCAGAGGAATAATTGGTTATGGTGTGCTAATGCATAATCAAAGGAACGCTGATAAGAAGGCAACTACTTATGGGTATTCAGATTCTAATTTGGGAGGTGATCAGGATGTTAAGAGTACTGCAGGTTATCTCTTCATGATTGGTGATGCTCCAAATTCATGGATTTCTAAGAAGCATGGCATAGTAGCTTGATCATCCTGTTTTCACAGAATATGTTATAGCTTCTATGCAGCATTGTGGGTTGAAATGCTACTGGAAGAACTGAATGCATTTGGAGTTGATAGACTGTCGATAAAAAGTCGAAAATTGATTTTGGCAAATCACCCTGGCTAATCACCGGTTTGGGACGATGACCCCTCCTCATTCCTACGTCAGCCGCTGCGTCCCCTGCTAATAGGAGGGTGTCATTGTCTCCTTGCCGAGTCTCTGCCTGTTTGGGTGGTTGCCAGATATATCTACACAACATAAAACAATGCAAAAAAGTCAAACAATTTTTCATTGAAACATTTTATCAAACACCTAGAGTTCAATAAGCATTATGAGTTCATTGTGTCATTTCAATATCTAAAGTAACACATTTGAGTGAAACTTACTCTAATCAACATCTAAAGTATAATTTCTAACTTATTTGATCATTAACATAAAAAAAATCTAACAATTTCATCAACCCTACAAACCTAATATTTCACAATTCTATAAAAAAAATCTTAACATTTAAACAAAAAAAAGTCAATGCAAAAGGTAATGAAATTGGGGGCCTAACTCATCCTTAAAAACCGGTTCATAAGGTAAAAACATGGATTTTTTCCAATACACCCCCGTCACGCCCAACACTCTTTGGGCTTTGGTGCGTGAATCGACCGTCACGTCCAACAACACTCTTTGGGCTTGGTGCGTGAATCGGTAGATGACCCTTGAATTCGACAGACTCTGATATCATAATGAAATTGGGGGCCTAACTCATCCTTAAAAACCGATTCATAAGGTGGGAATTGCTTCATCTATATAAACTCTTATCAAGAGTCTTATCTCAGCAAGTAACGTCTATTTCTTCAAGTATCATGCCTAAAACCCAAAAACACACATAAGATTCCTTAATTTTTTATTTTTGAAAAAAAATCCGATGTGAGACATGGATTTTTCGCAATAAAAGGATCATAATCACTTGCTTGAAGTAGAAGTTGAGATTGATTCGCTTAAGTTTTAATGAAATTTGCACTTGAAACTCCCAAATCCCAAATTCTGTTTTTATTCTTTCTTTCTATTTCTTTCTGCCTCGACCTTTCTATAACAGAACACAATGTGAGTTAAATCATGCTATAGAATGTGTGAATTAAATCATTTTTAGAAGTTTGGGAAGAGAATGAACAAATTTGTTTGGAAGAGAGCAATTTTCTCAAACAAATTATGAACAAAGCTCCACCACTTTGATGTACGCAATGAATGAGACTTTCTAATCACCCACATTGGCCTCATAAAAAAATTTACACTGTGTCACACATTACAACTTGAGCTAACCTCAAAGCAGTGTAGGATCCATATCAAAACATATAATTTTGAATGTTGATCCACAAGCTCCATACTATTCAACCTTAGCAGACCGATGTGGGACATATAAAACAAAGGACATACTCATTCTAATTCTAAAGAAGAAAAACAAAATAGACCTTTATTTAGTAATTTTAATTGATACTCATGTGATTAGTTTATTACTTTTTAACCAAAATTTTATTTGTAGGAGAATTTTCAGAACCACATAGTAATATTTTAACTTCATTATCGGTAAATTTTATATTTACAGACTTTTTATGAAAGCTTTAGTAATTAATTTGATGCCTAAGGCCCTCTTCTGCTGCTGCTTGTTCTATGTGTATGCCGGCCTTCACTTTCTTGGTTATTAACTTTTGATCATGAAAGAAAATTACATTATGAACATAATATTGGTTTTTTACTTTTTTTATTGTTTTGCTATGCACGAAACTACATATATATGATTGTTCGACCATCCACCATTCTCATTAGATTATGAACATAATATTGGTTTTTACATTTTTATTGTTTTGCTATGCATGAAATTACACAAAGCTGGGATTGTACACATTCATAGTATCCTCGTTGTTTGGCTTGTTACCACTTGGTGCTGGTAATTCATTTTTGGCTACATCTTGTTTTAGGTTGTAACAATTTTTTATCTTATTTTTCTATATTTCCATTATCTTCTGCTGCATAGTGCTTGAGCACATCTAGCCCTTAAGTTTTACACAAAAAAACTTGGTAATTCTAGTTTTTAGGCAAAGAATACAATAGTTTATAATTTCAACCTTAGAGAAAAGTTGTAACTTCAAATTAAAAATTAAAAATAAAAAGAGTAGATATATAGAACAAAAATGTGTTTTTTCTATTTGCTTGTATTACTATTGAATTGTATACATAATCTTTATATACAGATTGACTGTGCAAAAATTTCAATCCTAATCAAATCCCTAAGATAGAGTCATGATGTTCATAAGACAAACTCAAGTTTTAACTAAACGCCTAAATATATTCTCTAAACCATTTTCTATACTTTCAATTGCATTCTCCAAAGCCTCAAATCTTTCATGTGCAACATTAGAACCTTCACTTATAAGGGTTCTTAAAGATGATTCCACACACTGCAATTCATTGAAATTCTCCATGCTCTCTTCACATGTTACCTTCTTTTGCATCAACTTTGTCACTTTCAACCATTTTATTGCCTTTGACTTTGATGAAGATCCAACCAAGAAAGACAAAACTGATTGAAAGATAGACAAGTTCATTGCAATGACCTCTCTAAGAACTGTAATCACAACAACAAGGTCTTGATCTTGATTCAAAAGTGAGGAAGCTCCAAATTTACTTTCCATATGTTTTAATGATGAGATCAACTTTGTGACATTCTTCTTCATCTTCTTTGTGAATAATTTATATTCGGCTACACTTGTTTCGATGCTTGAATCTCCCTTTCTCCTTCTAAGGGAAGAGTGAAGGGAGTGAACATTTTCTTTAATTTGTAACATGGTGTCCCTTGTGATGCCGCATATATCCAAAATTCTCACTGAAGCATCCAACAACTCTTCCACAAATTTATCACTTTGATGGTGAGAAATAGCCTTTTGTGTTGATGACATAGTGAGAAGATCTTCCAAAGAAATATACAATTTTTCAAGAAAGGAAAGGCCGGTGGTAATTGAATCAGATGTGGATGTTGATGTTGCTTCCCATGTCTTCATTTTGGTTAACTCTTGTTCTATTCTCGTGGAGTTGGGATGAAATTGAGAAGGAAAACTGTTTGAGCGAACATGGTACTTGCTGATTGCCATATTTCTCTTTAATTTGTTGTGTTATTTTCTTTTCTGAGATAATTGTAAAGCTCAATGTTTGTGTGATGTTACCAAGTTCTTGACTCTCTATTTATATAAGAGGTATTCATCATATTGATTGGTTGATAATTATTAAATTTATATAACAATGAAATTAATAAAATATGAAGCACTTGTTAATGATGCCTGCATGCTTTCCCTTTGAGTATGGTAAGCTTGTTACATGTTTTTCCAACATTGTGAATTAGTTAATGATATGTGATATTCTGAAAGATACTTATGATATTAAAATGATTTTGAGGTACATGATGAATATAGCTGGCATGTCTTCTTAGTGTTGGCAATCAGATAACATCACTAGTCATCAATTAGCTTGCCACATACATTTATCATTACAATTGTAATATTGGTGCTGCATATTGCTCAGAGATGTGTGCACTGGATTGTCTGAATATGAAGGAAATGCATGCTACAAGATTTAAATTGTGATAATGAAATAAAAAACATATATCATTGATATTGCTGTCTGTGTTTGGCCATGTGTATCCTACAAGATCTGGATCTCATCCTTCTGAAATCAATTATTTAAAACCATATAGCAGTTCTAGCTTCTCAACAATGGAACATGCCAGCCAATAGATACCTCTGAATCAAAAACAATACATTTTTGTTATATTAGAAACCCAGTGACTAACAAGGTTTGCTGTTTACCAACACTCTGAGGACAGGCCACGTTATATACACCTCATTTACAATAATGCACAATGTTTGGCACAAATGTGACAAGTTACCAAATTTTAAGGGAAACCCATAAAGCTACGACATGCTGAAATTTTGATCAACGGAGGTTAGCTATTATATATATTTAGAGAGAATGATAGGAAAGAGTTAATACATTTTCAAGCATTTCACTCTGCTCTTTGAAGGAGAAAAAGTGGATTCAAGCATTGAAAAATGTGTAGTTGAATAAATTTTCTTCTCAAAAAAGATGAAGAAGAATGCAAACAAGTTGATCATGTCATTGGAGAAGATGGATGGAGAATTTTTAGTATCTCTATTGTAGCATATGAAGATCATGAACTCGCTGCTTTGATTAGAACGCTAAGGGAACTCATTGTTACAAGCATATCTATCCTCTGATCCCTTTTATCCTTCTTGACCTTACAAGCATATCTATGTTTAAGTATGGCAAAACTGATGCATAAGAGGATCATATCATGTGAAGAGAACTTGAAGAATTTCAATAAGCTGCAGTGAGTGAAAGCATCTTTAAGCACGCTTTTAAGTGATAGTACATCTTGTGAAGATTGAGGCTGCACATCAATGATTGAACCCTTTTAAGTGATATAACAAACAACATCTGTAGTTTAATCCTGTCTAATTGATGCTTATATAATCTAATGCATATCTGATTCTAGAAGGCTGAGTAAATATTTATCAATTAAGCCCCCTCAAGATAGGATCACCATCAATGACATCAAGCTTATCTCTAAGAAACGCAAATATGGCTCTTGATAGAGAGGTTTGGTAAGTGCATGAGCTGGCTGGTCCCTTGTAGAGATTTTTTTTCTATCTTTTCCCATTTGTACAAGTTGTCTCACATGATAATCAAGAGCAATGTGCTTTATCCTGGAGTCGAACACTGGATTTGAGTCTAAATAGGTAGCTCCAATGTTATACACAGTTCACCCTATGATTCTGCGTTTGCAACTGATCTCGTTGTGTGTGACTCGAAATTATTTTAATAACACAACGCAGTTTTCTTGCTCAGTAAGTCTCATGAGACACAAGGCATTGAAACAAAAATCAGGAGAGGCCGCATGAACACAGGCCCCAACAGCAACAAATTATGATATAGGCTCCACCACTTGGGTAGACCTTAGACTAGCACCCCTTCAAAGTGCACTGAAGGTCACTTGCATAGGCCATGAGCCTTCTTGATCACCAGTTGACCCCCATCCAGGTATGTATCACACAATTCTCTTTTATAACTCATGCTCCATAACATTCACTATAAAACTTCCGATGTGGGACTTATATTATTAGTATTACATTCTAAACACTATTCAAGAGTCAGCAGCTAATACCATTTTAGGAATCCGACTAGACAAAGTATGTATAATCGTACTGAAGTTGTTGAATCTGATATTTTTGTTGAACTGATAATATGTGTTACAAAGGCTATGAGAAAATAAACTTGGTCTCACTGATGACTAATTTTGTGTAGAAAAACTTCAAATGTCTTCTTACTCAAAAAGCTCTTGCAAAAACCAATTAATGAATGTTTTTGCTCCTTGATCTCCTAATTTTCTCCTTCAAATGACCAATTTTGTGTATATCATGTAGTATGGCACCTTTTCCTAATTTGAATACTGCTTATGTAACTGTCTTATCTGGATGAATAGATAATTTTGGATACTAATTACCAGTTGCTTGAACACATCTATCCCTTCGTCTTGATTTTTGGTGGTGGAGACAAGTTTTTGATTTAGGTTGCAACAATTTTTATCTTATTTTTTCTACAAACACAAGTGCTTGAACACATCTAGCCCTTTATGGATGAGTTCTGTTTGCTTAGCAAACAAATTGTAGTTTTTAGGAAAAGAATACAATAATTTATAATTTTAGACCTTAAGAGAAAAATTGTAAAATCAAATTGAAAATAAAAGAGTAGAAATATAGAGCAAAAATTTGTTGTTTCTATTTGATTGTATTTCTATTGAATTGTATACATAGTATTTATATACAAATTAACTGTGCAAAATATTTAGATCCTCAAAAGATCCCTATGTTAGTGTGATGATGTTCAAAAGATGAACTCTGGTTTTAACCATTCTCCTAAATAAACTCTCCAAACCATTTTCTATCATTTCAATTGCATTCTCCAAAGCCTCAAATCTTTCATGTGCATCGTTTGAAACATTTGAACCTTCTCTTAAAAGGGTTCTCAAAGATGCTTCCACACATTCCAATTCATTGAAATTGTCCGAGTTCTCTTCACATGATACCCTCTTTTGCATCAACTTTGTCACTTTCAACCAGTTGGTTGCCTTTGACTTCGATGAAGATCCAACCAAGAAAGACAGAAGGGATTGAAAGATAGACATGTTCACTGCAATGACCTCTCTAAGAACTGTAATCACTGCAACAAGGTCTTGATCTTGATTCAAAAGTGAGGAAGCTCCAAATTTAGTTTCCATATGTTTTAAAGATGTGATCAACTTTGTGACATTCTTCTTCATCTTCTTTGTGAAGAATTTATATTCTGCTACACTTTTTTCAATGCTTGAATCTCCCTTTCTCCTTCTAATAGAAGAGTGAAGTGATTGAACATTTTCTTTAATTTGTAACATGGTGTCCCTTGTGATGCCACAGATATCCAAAATTCTGACTGAACCATCCAATAACTCTTCCACAAATTTCTCACCTTGTTGGTGAGAAATAGCCTTTTGTGTTGATGACATGTTGAGAAGATCTTCCAAAGATATATACAAATCTTCAAGCAAGAAAAGGCCATTGGTAATTGAATCAGATGTGGACGTTGATGTGGCTTCCCATGTCTTGATCTTGCATATCTCTTGTTCTATTCTTGTGGAGTTAGGATGAGATTGAGAAGGAAAACTATTTGAGCGAACATGGTATTTACTTGCCATCTTAATTTCTCTTTAATTTGTTGTTTGTTTCTCTTTTAGTTTTAAGAAAATGGTAAAGCTCAATGTTTGAGGTGATGTTACCAAGTGCTTGAATCCCTCTTTATATAAGAGAGGTATTCATGATGTTGTTTGATGATTAATTTCATAAAATATTGAAATAAAACAGGTAGACCTTGCTATTGATGGTGTAGAGCATGTGGTGCCTACATGAATTTCCCTTTGAATATGGTAAGCTTGTTACATGTTAGTCCAACATTGTGAATTTATTAATGAGACTGCATGTGTTATTCTGCAAGATGATATGAATATTGAAATGCGTTTGAGATGCATGATGAATATAGCTGGCATGTCTTCTTTGTGTTGGCAATCAGAAAACCTCATTAGTCATCAATTAGTTTGCCTCCTTTGATGCCACATTACTCTCATCATTTCAATCATAAAAATTGGTGATGTTTATTGGTTCTAAGATTAATGCCACTCGTGATTGTAATAATAAAATGAAAATCATGATATTGTTGTTCATCTATTGATTATATAATAAAATAAAAATTGGTGATGTTGATTGCTTCTACAATTCATTCTTTTAACCATTTAACAGGTGTAGCTCCTCAACAATGGACAAGCCAGCCAATAAATAACTCTAAATAAAACACAGCATCTTTATTTTATATTAGAAACATATTTGCTAATGAGGTTCTCTCTTTACCAACACTTGGAGGACATGTCAAAATATATACACCTAAAATCCATTTCATTACCATTATGGCATATAGAATAATTCACAAAGTTTGGCACAAATGTGATGTTTACCAAATTCTAAGGAAACCTCGTGTAGAATACAATATGCTCACGTTGATTAAAAGAGGTTAGTTGCATGTGCTGCATTATTTTTGTTGAATGAAGGATGAGTAGCTTGTTATTATATATATAGAGAGAGTGTCAATGTAGATGAAGAAGAATTTTAGGAAGTTGATTACATCATTGAAGAAGATGGATGGAGAATTTGAAGTGTCTGCATTATGAAATGAAGATTATGAACTTACTTATTTGATTAGAGTGATTAGGAAGTCATTGCGTAAACATGTCTATTTTCCAATAATACCTTTTATCCTTCTTTGCAAAATTGTTGCATAAGAGGATACTATATGAAGAGAACATGGAGAATGTCAATGAGTTGCAGTTTGGGGAAACATCTTTAAGCACCCTTTTATGTGATAGGACTAGTGCTAATGTTGTGATGATTAAGAATGCACATGAAAGATTGGATGATTGGAGGATTGGAGGATTTGGAGAATACCATTTAGCTAATTTATAATTGATGTAGGACTAAATCACTCACACTTGAACTCAACAATTACCAATTTGAAATTATACCTAATGCAGATATTTAAGTAGGTTCATGGAGCCTTCTAAAACATGTCACCTAAAAGCTACTAAAAGAATTCTAAGATACATCAGAGGCATAATTGATTAAGGTGTGCTAATGCCTAATCAAAGAAACACTGATAAGAAGGCAACTACTTATGGATATTCAGATTCTGATTGGGGAGGTGATCAGGATGTTAAGAAGAGTACTGCAGGTTATATCTTCATGATTGGTGATGCTCCAATTTCATGGAGTTCTAAGAAGCATGGCATAGTAGCTTTATCATCCTGTTTTCACAGAATATGTTGTAGCTTCTTATGCGCGCAGCATTGTGGATTGAAATGTTGTTGGAAGAACTGAATGCATTTGAAGTTGATTGAATCAAACGGCTTGTCGATAACAAGTCGAAAATTGATTTGGCAAATCACCATGAGTCATGGTAGGGGTAAGCATATTGAGAGAAAGTTCTACTTTCTTAGAGATCAAGTGAATAAGATGTTGAAACTGGAATGTTTCTGATTGAGATGTAGCTTGCAGACATTTTCACCAAACCATTGAAGGTAAGGTTTGATGAGCTGAAAAAGCTAATGTGGATGGGAAGACTAACTAGTATAAATTAGGAGGTGTGTTTGGACTTGAATTAATTGAAATAATTAATATTAGTCGAGGATTACTTGTGTAAGATCCAAATATTTTATCCTAGTTTTATTCTATATTATTTTATCGTAATTCAACATTAAAATATGTTATCTTCATAATTTATTATCTGATAGTATTGCTATTATTATTATTATTATTTTTATTTTTTGGGTACAATTATTATTATTATTATTATTATTATTATTATTATTATTATTATATAGCTAAATTCATTCCATTAATTATTAAATAGCGTATCGTGTACCACTTATGCATATTATTATGGTAAAGATAAATGATTTGGTCTTGATATAATTGTTTATGTTACTAGTAATTTGAGTTCCATTTGTTTTTTAATGCATGTACGTGTAACAAAACCACTCTTCATCTTTATCTCATGTTACTATTAAACTAATATCTATACTATATACTATATATAAAAGAAAACTACCCCTTTCAGCACGTTTTTGGGTTGGACTTTTCTTTCCAAAAATACCCTTAATTTTTTATTTTAATTTTAAAAACAAATAACACATGTAACAAATAGATAATCATAAATTTAATTTAAGGAGAATATTTACACACAATTTCTTATGAATTGTTCTTATTATTAGCCAATTATAAAATAACACGTGAATTACTAATCTATGTCACTAATCGTCCCCGTTAATCCCTCTTTTACCTCCGTTAACCACATATCAAACTCACAAAAAACTAGCACAAAACAAAAACTCATGCTACTTTTTTATCAGTCGATTTTATGTTGTTCCCCTCAAATCTCAATACAACCGACAAAGATGATCGAGTATTTTCATATCCCTTCCATAAAAAAAAACTGTATTTCCATATTATTTTATTAATATAAGTTATTCTTCCTTAACCTTTAGTCAATTGTAACAAACGTGAGCAAAAAATAATGGTAAAGTTTGGACTTTAAATCATCTAAAAAAAGTTTAGGAACAAACATGAGCAAAAAATAATGTTAAAGATTGGACTTTAAATCCTCTAAAAAATAGATTAATAACAAACGTGAGCAAAAAATATTGCTAGAGATTGGACTTTAAATCCTCTAAAAAAAAGATTAGTGATATTGGACTTTAAATCCTCTGAAAAAAGATTAGTAATAAGCGTGAGTAAAAAATAATGTTAAAGATTGAATTTTAAATTCTCTAACAAAAGATTAGTAACAAACGTGAACAAAAAATAATAATGTTAAAGATTGAACTTTAAATCCTCTAAAAAATAGATTAATAACAAACGTGAGCAAAAAATATTGCTAGAGATTGAACTTTAAATCTTCTAAAAAAAAGATTAGTGATATTGGACTTTAAATCCTCTGAAAAAAAGATTAGTAATAAACGTGAGTAAAAAATAATGTTAAAGATTGAATTTTAAATTCTCTAACAAAAGATTAGTAACAAACGTGAACAAAAAATAATAATGTTAATGATTGGACTTTAAATACTCTAAAAAAAAATTAGTAACAAACGTGAGCAAAAAATAATATTAAATATTTGACTTTAAATCTTCTGAAAAAAAGATTAGTAACAAACGTGAGCAAAATATAATGTTAAAGATTGAAATTTAAATCCTCTAAAATAGATTAGTAACAAACGTGAGCAAAAAATAATGTTAAAGATTGGACTTTAAATCCTCTAAAAAAATATTAGGACTCAAAATATTTTAGAAAAAGATTTGTTAGCACTATATTAAATATTAATTATCAATCAGTTTGAGGAGAAGAACATAATTTGTTGTCATTTGACGAGGTTGAAGGGGATACTCATAACTTATTTCAAGAGGAATTCATAAACTCAATTGCTCAAGGAAGTATCTCACCACATATTTTAAAGGTAAAAAAGGTGAACATTTGATGTTGTTGTGAAACATAAACCCTAGATATGACATGTGTAATGGGACATGACTGTTATGTCGTGGTTTATTTAAGGATATGTTGGATGTGGAATTCCTAACAGGTAGCAATGCTGGAAGAAGAGCATTATTGCCCAGAATTAAATTAAAAACAAACGCGAGTTCAGGACTTTCCTTTGTGTTTAGTAGAAAATAGTTTCCCGTTAGACTAAGTTTTGATATTACCATAAATAAGTCACAAGGGAAGATCATTCCCAATGTCGGAATCTATCTTCCACAACATGTTTTTAGTCATGGTCAATTATATGTAGCTTCATCAAGATCAGTTTATCAAAATTCAACAAAAGTTCTCATTAAAGAAGGGAAAATAGAAGGAGAAGATGGAGACTTTACGAAAAATGTAGTTTTTAAAGATATTTTTTTTATCATAATCATTGCAATGTTTCTTTTACATAACATGTCATTTATACATTTATGTTATGATGTTACTAATTACTATTAGAATAAACAATAAATGATCGTTATTTTATCTTAATTTTATATGCAAACAAACTAAAATATGTCTTGACAATGTTTATAAATCAATATATCAATCATTTCCATTAATATTTTAAAATTTTAAAATTTTTGTCAAAATTATACAAACAAACATAATAAAATAATCGCATGCGTTAGCACAGTAGAAAGAGCGGACAGACGGGCACGGCAGTGCCCATATTTCCGCTAGTTAAATATAATGACTAGTCCAAAATTGTAGAAAAAAATGGGGACATGTATTTGAAAAGAAACAATGCAACCTCCTTCCTAGTTGTTACATGGTCAGTTTCCAGGACCGTTTATGAGATTTGATGTTTACGGACGAACCTACAATTTGAGTCCTAATTAATAAGTATATATAAAAAATAATAATTTAATTTCAAAATGTGAAAATAATTTTCGTAAGTATGATAGTTTTTATTACGTTAGGAAACATGATATTCAATTCCCTAATATGTCATTTTTTTAATTAACATGTATATATTTTAGCATTTCCTAATATATATTTTTTTACATAATGAACCCTTAATTTTATATTTTAGGGCCTAACTTTTTGAACTTATTTTTTGAGGTCTAGGATGACCTGACCGCCCTTCTCACCCTGCCTCATATACGATCATGTCAGTTTCACTTCCCACTCCTTAAACAGCACTCATTTAGGGAGTTAGTGGTAGAGTATTTCACTATTAATAACAAGCTGCTATCTCCTTTATTCTATTCATTTACATTTTAAAAACTAGAGAGAAACATAAAGAGTGTCTTGAAGGAGGACGAAAAGAGAACTAAAGATGAACCCTAAGGACTAAAAATTAGACTTCATCACCAAGTAAGAACTGTATTATTATTTTTCTTATATATATTCATGAACAATCAAAGGTTGTGGCTCCATATTTTCAACGTTACTTTTTACACTAATAATCGGTAGCTGTGTTTATATTGCTGCAACTTGTGAATATTATTAAGGAAATGTTACTGTGAATTAAAATATTTAAAATAAAAAAGGGGTTAAGCAATCAGTGCTGTTTATCATGCGTTACTCCAACTTCCTTCTAGCTACAAAATTATGCTTGAATCATTCTTTAAATCTTTGTGGAATACTACTTTTTGACCGGGTCTACTTTTATGAGTTTAAGTTTAACCATGAGCAAAGTTAGTCCATTGTTGTAGTAATTTTGAGGGAGTAATAATGTTTTTTTTTTTTTTTTTTAAATTGACTAGATGATCAAAATTTTATGTTTAAAACAAGGGTGAATAGTGCTTTTCACCGTGTAATATAGACCATTTATGGTTTTCACCCCTATGAAATTTTCGGTTTGGATTCCGTCCTCGTAAATTTATTTTTTTCTTCTGGAAGACCCCTCCCCCATATGACTCTGCATATTTGCTGATGTGGCACACTGTGTGGCATGCTGACTATGCATATATGCTTATGTGGCGCGTTGACTGTATAATTATTTTTTATAAGGGTACAATTGACATTTGTGCCTATTTTTTGAAAAAAATTATACTAAAAATTAATTTAGAAATAAAAATAATTTAAAATTTTGAAAATAAAAAAAACTGTAAAAAAAATTTAGGAAATTTTTTATTCACTGATATTTTTAATTACGAAAAAATATTTTCCAAATTTTTTTATTTTTTGTTTAAAAAATAAAAAACGAACTTTTTAATTTTGAAATAAAAATCTGAACTTTTTTGAAATATATTTTCTAATTATTTTCCAGAATTTTTTTTAAAAATAAAATATTTTCCATAATTTTTTTTGGAAAAAAATCTTATTATTTTTTAAATTTCGAATTTTTTTTTTCTTATTTTAAAAATTAAACTCCAGAATCTTAAAAAAATAATAATTTCGAAAAAAAAAACCAAATATTTTTTCTGATTTTTGTAATATTTGAATTTTGAATAAAAAAACCAAAATTTTTGAAAAATTCTTATTGTTTTTTCTGTTTTTTTCAATATTTGAAAAAAAAATCTGATTATTTTTCTTACTTTTTGGATTTTTTTTATTTTTGAAAACTAATTTTCAAATATTTCAAAAATAAAATATGATGTGGCCAATTAAAAATAAATAAAAAAACCAAGTCAGCGCCACATATGGAGTGTTTTTGAAAAAAAAAAGTTTTACAAGGATGCAAATCAAACCGAAAATTTTATAAAGGTGAAAACCGAAAATGACTTACATCACAGGAGAAAAACACTATGCACCCTTAAAACCAAAATCAATATGTTTTGTAAATAATAGGACTTTTTATTTTTGGTAGTGTGTAAATTATAGGACCTGACAAGGCTATAGATTATGCTACTATATATGTGTGTTTTGACTTGATGAATACAACTTCGAATAATCTAAGTCAAACATTGAGAGCTATTTTTGGATTTACTTAAACTAGATTGTTGAGTCGTTGTTGAGTCGTGTGTTGCACGAGTTTATTGATAAGAGATTGACATATGAATAATAAAATGCAATATATAATTGGTAACAGTGAAAAAAAGAATAGGTGATAAACCATAGTAGTCAAAATAAAACACTTCATAAAATGTATAAAATCTGAAAATATTATAAAAGAAAATTCGGTAATCCTATCAATAATTCGGTAAAAGAATCATATATTTGATAATTCGGTAAAAGAATCATATATTTTGGTATCAGAGGAAGGTTGTAAGATCACATCCTTCCATTTGCAAAAATCAAAATATCAAAATATTAGGTTAAGTTGCTGCGGACCTAATAAAATTAATAACTAAGGATTAAGGTATTATGTTTTATAAACGTATTAAATAAGTGTACAATAACTTGTCAAAAAAAAAAAAAGTTTAGAGAAACAATAGATATATACAAACGATAGGAATGAAAAACTCATCAGTGAGGAGAAATATTAGGGATTGCTGCAATTTAGAGGGAATTTGTTAGGTTAAATTGGTGCGCTGCATTTTAGATGAAATTTGTTAGCTTAAATTGCTGCTAGCTAACCTAATACAACATTTAGAGGGAAATTATTAGATTAAATTGCTGCATACCTAATAAAATTAATAAACAAGATAAATAATTTCTATTGACTTTTCCTATCAGTTCTTAGATAGCTAGGAATGAAATTTGTAGGGTTGTCAGATAGCAGCAAAGATTTAATTGGATAAAAATTTAAAATGATACCCTAGTATTTGGACCCGTGGGTATAAATGAGAACCAGCGCCCCCAATTCTCAAACCCTATTAGGAAATAGTGATTCACAGAGCAATAGTGATTCATTCAAATTCTGTTCCACTGTATAAAGTGTTATATCACTTCTATAGCCGATATTTGACAACACTGCTTGTTTAAGATTTCCACCGAAAAAATGTTATTGGATGAATGATGTCCCTTTTGAATGTGGGTAATTGTTTTTCTTATTTTGTCCTGAACTAGTAACAGCGCAAGATTTTTCCTTTATAGTCTTGGTTTATTGTTTTCTTTTGCTACTCATCTGCTTTATAAGCTTAGCTTAATAAGTGTCATTAATATTTCTACCAGTATCATAGTTTTGCACATGTGAGTCCTCATAACTGCTGTCGTTGTTCATTTTTGCTTTTAAGTTCTTGATCTTTTAGTGGTTAAAAATACATACCACTCCATTTTTGTTTATATTTCACTCCGTATGTTTAAATGACCTATTTTATAAGTCTGGATTTATTTTTCTCTGTCTTGGATTCTTCGTTTGTATTTTGCAATTATTCACGTGTAGGATTTAATAAAATTTACATATGAATATTTTATGTCAACACATTTGCTTTTGATATTAACTGTCATTAAGTTCTCTGTCACTTTTGTGTAATTTTTTCAGCTTGATTTTCCTTTTGAGATTGTGGACAACCATGGAGAAAGAATTTTTCAACTAAAAAGACAATTTGAAGATGAAACTATATATCACAGTTCAAGTTGACATCACCGACGTGTCACCTCAACTGAGTGAGGACGAGGATGACATCGAGAAGATTGAGAATGAGAATGATAGCGAATCTTGCATCATTCCTTTAGTTGTGTTTGTTTTCAAAGGAAATGGAGTGTGTCTGGAGTTTGGGATGAATGCTTTCCGTGATAGGGTTACTATTGGTAGATTGTCACTAAAGAAGCCTGATGAATATGGAGACCAGCTGGTATATAACGGACGTGGAATCAGGTAAGCATTTATTAATTGTCATTTAATTTTATCAAATGATAATGTCTCTATTACAGTCTCTGAATGTTTGTTATTTTTTGCAGTGATTTGGATAAAAACCTGCACGAGGCTTTTCACAAGTATCTCGAGATCCAAGTGATAACACCCAACCTAACCAACTTTTTGCAGGAATACATGTTAAACAAAGACAACAAGGAACACTTGGTGTGGCTGAAGAACCTGAAGAGCTCCATTGAGATATGAATGTGAAAAAGAAATGCTTTATATAACTATTGAGATTATGATATGAGAAATGCTTTAACATGAGGAAGGCAATCAAACAAACATATATATACTCAAATTTGTCACACAACAGGATAGAAGTCACACTTTCGTCAAACAAAAAAAACAAAACAGGATAGAAGCCACACTTGCGATGTCAATAAAGGATTAGTTACAATAGAGGTTAATGCTAGTGCAATAGCAAAATAATGATGCCTGCATAAGCAGGAGTGATTAAGCATGGCGGATATTGCAAGTAGAAAGTAATGAAATTCAAAGAGTCTATGTTGCTCATTAGATTATTAAGTTTTCCAATTATAAGCTATTTTCACTATAAAACTTCCTATATGGGACTTAGATAAGATGACATTGGATTGATTCATTTCAAAGAAGAAATAAAAAAAGACTAGCTTCCATACAAAAATGTCTGATACCTATAGCAATTTTAATTGATACATCTGATTAGTTTATTACTCTTTAGTTTTGAACTTTTGATCATGTATGCTACATATTAGATTCTAGGCTTAATTAATGATGTGGTCCCTTAAGTTATTTGTTGGTTATATTTTAGTCCCATAAGTTATTAACGTTACAATTTGGTTCCTTTAAGTTATCTTCCGTCAACCAAATAAATTTCCACCGTCAAAACCGTTAACCCAATTTGGTCCCTTTGTCACGTCACCGTTCACATGTGCCTATTTAACGTTTTGGCAAAAAACTGACATTGAAGATTTATTTGGCTAACAGATACTAACTTAAGAGACCAAATTGTAACGTTAATAACTTATGGGACCAAAATGTAACCAACAAATAACTTAAGGGACCAAATCATTAATTAAGCCTAAATTCTATATAGTTCGCTCATCCAGCAAGCTCATATGACAGTATAAAGTATAAACAGAACAATAGTTTTCATATTTTGATCCTTTTGCTATTCTGATTTGAGGTATCAGCTTTGAAAACAATATAAAAACAGCTTCCTTGATGAGCTTATTGAATTTCCTTGATGAAATATCATTAATGAAACATATCTTTTCTGCATTCTTCATCCAATATGGTTTTAGTGATAATTTGCATGTGTTTCATCAAACCATCACCTTGCATTGTTTCATTAAGCCCCAAAGATAGTTGCTACCACCTAAAAATCATCACCTGCTTAATACCTCTCCATTTACATTATATTCTACTACTAAAGTGCTTAAGTTTTAGTTAAACCTGTTATTAATGAGTTCTGTTTGTTTAACAGAATAAATATTAATAACTATAGTTTTTAGGCAAAGAATAGAATAATTCACAATTTCAGACCTTAGCGGAAAAATAAAAGAGCAGAAATATATAGCACAAAAATTTGTTGTTTCTATTTGATTGTATGACTATTCAATTGTATATATACAAATTGATCAAGTGAAAATTTCCAATCCTCGAGAATTCCCTAAAATTTGGATTCTTTGGAAGATTTGGAAAGAAATTTACAACTCAGCACACTACTGAGTCATGATGTTCAAAAGACAGACTCTAGTTTTAACCAAACGCCTAAATATATTCTCTAAACCATTTTCTATACTTTCAATTGCATTCTCCAAAGCCTCAAATCTTTCATGTGCAACATTAGAACCTTCACTTGAAAGGGTTCTTAAAGATGCTTCGACACACTGCAATTCATTGAAATTCTCCATGTTCTCTTCACATGTTACCCTCTTTTGCATCAAATTTGACACTTTCAACCATTTGGTTAATTTTGACTTTGATGCAGAACCAACCAAGAAAGACAGAAGGGATTGAAAAACAGACATGTTCATTGCAATGACCTCTCTAAGAACTGTAATCACTGCAACAAGCTCTTGATCTTGATCCAAATGTGAGGAACCTCCAAATTTAGTTTCCATATGTTTTAAAGATGTGATCAACTTTGTGACATTCTTCTTCATCTTCTTTGTAAAGAATTTATATTCCGCTACACTTTTTTCAATGCTTGATTCTCCCTTTCTCCTTCTAATAGAAGAGTGAAGTGATTGAACATTTTCTTTTATTTGTAACATGGTGTCCCTTGTGATGCCACATATATCCAAAACTTTCATGGAACCATCCAACAACTCTTCCACAAATTTCTCACCTTGACGGTGAGCAATGGCCTTTTGAGTTGATGACATATTGAGAAGATCTTCTAAGGAAATATACAAATCTTCAAGAAAGGAAAGGCCATTGGTAATTGAATCAGATGTGGATGTTGATGTAGCTTCCCATGTCTTAATTTTGGTTAACTCTTGTTCAATTCTAGTGGAGCTTGGATGAGATTGAGAAGGAAAACTATTTGAGCGAACATGGTATTTGCTTGTCATCTTAATTGCTCTTTAATTTGTTGTTTGCTTCTATTTTAGTTCTTAGAAAATGGTAAAGCTCAACGTTTGTGTGGTGTTACCAAGTTCCTGACTCTCTCTTTATATAAGAGCCATTCATGTTCGAAGTTGGTTGCTGATTATTAATTTCATATAATAATGAAATTGATAAAATAGGTATCACTTGTTAATCATGGTTTAGAGCATGTGGTGCCTGCATGGATTTCCCTTTGAATATGGTAAGCTTGTCATACCTCTACCCAACATTGTGAATATGTTAATGATATTGCATCTGATACTCTACAAGATGCTATGATATTGAAATTTGTTCAAGATGCATGATGAATATTATTCACTATATAACTGGCATGTCTTCCTAATGTTGGCAATCAGAAAACCTCATTAGTCATCAATCAGTTTGCCTCCTCTGCTGCCACATTAGACTCATAATTGCAATTATAAAAATTGGTGATGCAGATTATTGATTCTCAGATTACTTGCCACTCGTGCATAGACAACCAATTAATCCATTATTGTGTTCTAGTAAACGAATATTGTAATAGTAAATGATAAAAGTTATATATAATTGATACTGTTGTCTGTCTTTTGATCATATCCCTCAAGATCTGGATCTCATCCTTCTGAAATTCATTCTTTAAAACCATATAGCAGTTCTTGCTCCTCAACAATGGAACATGCCAGCCATTAGATACCACTAAATCAAAAACAACTTTTTGTTATATTAGAAACCAAGTGACTAATGAGGTTTTCTGTTTAGCAACATTAAGAGGACATGCCAGTTATACACCTCAACTCCATTACATTAATCACCATCATGGCATGTATAATAATGCACAATGTTTGGCACAAATGTGACAAGTTTACCAAATTCTAAGGAAAACTCATGCAGCTACCACATGCTCACATAGATTAAGAAAGGTGTGCTGCATGTGCTGTAGTATTATTTTTTGAATAAAATATGAATTACTTGCTGTTATATAAAGAGAGAGTGTCAAGGACTTGGTAACAATTACTACATGCATAATTATAAACATTGAACTTGAGCTTCCATCATCAAAAGAAATAAGTAGCCATGGCAAATAAGTACCGTTTTCGCACAAATAGTTTCTCTAGTGGTTCTCATCCTAGAGACATTAAGAATAGAAGCTACAAAATCTCAAGAATTTGACATTATGTGATGCGACTGATTAAGGAAAATGTTCAAGTACTTTACTCTACTCTTAGAAGGATAAAATGGAATTGAAGCATTGAAAAAAGTGTAGCTAAATATAACTTCTTCTCAGTGAAGATGAAGAAGAATGATAGGAAGTTGATCACATCATTGAAGAAGATGGATGTAGAATTTAGGGTATCCCCATTATGGAATGAAGATTATGATAACTCAATACTTTGATTAGAGTGCTTAGGGCAGTTATTCTTACAAGCATGTCAATCTTTCAATCCCTTTTATCTTTTTTAGCATTACCTACTTCAAAGTCAAAGTCAACCAAAAGGTTAAAGGTTGCAAAACTGATGTATATAAGAGGATAATATCATGTGAAAAGAGCTTGGAGAATTTCAATGAGTTACAATGCGTGAAAGCTTATCTTTAAGAATCCTTCTAAGTGAAGATTAAGGATACACATGAAAGAGTCAGTCACCTTCAGGATACACGTCGCCTGACATCCACAATATTAGATAGATGCAAAGAGTTGGTCACCTTCAGTCAACCTAGGCTTCGATACAACTCTTAGGTCATTAAAGGAGTCTAAAACACAACAAAGATCTTCAAATTGAATTAAGAAGTGGCTTGGATGCCTCATCTTTAGCAACAATATTAAGAGCAACACCACAATAAAAGGCGGACATTGACAGGTGAACTATTTGACTGTTGTACTATTAGGTTTCAATAAAAGGCCTATTTCACATTGCATTTGGTGCACAATTGTTTCTGCCCTGCATTATCAACCTGACTAGGGGATGACTGGGAAGGGGTGGTGGTGAGATATGGTGGGTGCAGTTCTGAGTTCCGGGAGGGTAGGTTGGTTAGGGACTGGAACTTTAGGGAAATAAATGCTAAGAGGGGGTTTGAAGATAGTTTACAACCAGCAATAGACACGCCTCGGTTAGTACCTCACTAGCTACATCATTGGCCCAAGCACAAAGATGATTATAATCATCTCTTTCCTCTTATAAGCAATGTGGGACTTGGAAATTTTACTGTTTTGCTATGCTGGTCTCATTTCTCTTATAAGTCACTTTCCATCATTCTTTGCCTTAAAGTTTGCGACCCGGAAGTTTGGGCAACAACCAAGACAATAGATATCATAGAAAAAAAATAGTTAGAGAAAGAGATTCCTCAAATTCTTTATCTTCTGCATAAATATTTATACACTTTATCTACATGTAAGAGTTAAACATGAAACTTTGAATGCAACATCTAAGGTGATAGCGTTAAGACATTGTTTGGTACTTCAATCATATCATGAACGATTCTAAGTGAAAACTTTAAAGATGGAACATAGGCCAGCACTCCTTTTAAGTGCAATGAAGATCACTTGCCTAGTCTATGAATGTTCTTCATCACCCGTTGACCCCATCCAAAAGTGACAGTTAATTCTTTTTCGAGGAGATAAAAATAATAATTTACTATCCAACAAGTTAGTTTTATGAGATGAGTTTGATTCAATATTAAAATTTAGTAACAATTAATGATATGAAAATCAAAAGGAAACATGAATAGCACACAAGCTCCTTCAAAAAAAAAAAAATGAATAGCACACAAGCAAGTTCTATTGTCAACATAAAAAAAAATATTTTCAGAGCAAAACTCCACTCGTGCACATACACGTTCCTAATCTAGAGGCCTACTGATTTGCACATACACATCACTTCAATTATTGTACAGTTTTCAATATTTTAAGACCTTCAAGTTGGAAGCCAACTTTGTTAAAAAATCAGATGTTTTGGCCTGCAGCTCTTTCATATTGAGACAACCTACTGCACAAATCTCAGAGAAATATGCAGCACTGATTTTTCTAATTGAAATGATTAGAGTTATGTGGCAGCAAAGGAGGCAAGCTAATTGATGACTAATGAGGTTTTCTAACTGAAAACATGCCAGCTATATTCATCATGAACCTCAAACTCATTTCAATATCATAAGCATCTTGCAGAATATCACATGCAATATCATTCACATATTCACAATGTTGGGAAAACATGTAACAAGCTTACCATATTCAAAGGGAAATTCACGTAGGCACCACATGCTCTACACCATCACTGACAAGTGCTGTATATTTTATTAATTTCATTATCATATGAATTTAATAATCATCCACCAATCAATATGATGAATACCTCTTATATAAATAGAGAGTCAAGAACTTGGTAACATCACACAAACAATTAGCTTTACAATTATCTTAGAAGAAAAAAAGAACAAACAACAAAGAGAAATATGGCAAGCAACAATTACCATGTTCGCTCAAACAGTTTTCCTTCTCAATCACATCCCAACTCCACAAGAATAGAAGAAGAGCTATGCAAAATGAAGACATGGGAAGCCACATCAACATCCACATCTGATTCAATTACCAATGGCCTTTTCTTGCTTGAAGATTTGTATATATCTTTGGAAGATCTTCTAAATATGACATCAACACAGAAGCTTGTTTCTCACCATCAAGGTGAGAAATTAGTGGAAGAGTTGTTGGATGGTTCAATGAAGATGTTGGATATCTGTGGAATTACAAGGGACACCATGTTACAAATTAAAGAAAATGTTCAATCACTTCACTCTTCTCTTAGAAGGAGAAAGGGAGATTCAAGCATTGAAACAAGTGTAGCCGAATATAAATTTTTCACTAAGATGATGAAGAAGAATGTTACAAAGTTGATCACATCTTTAAAACATATGGAAAGTAAATTTGGAGCTTCTTCACTTTTGAATCAAGATCAAGACCTTGTCGCAGTTATTACAGTTCTTAGAGAGGTCATTAAAATGAACTTGTCTATCTTTCAATCCATTTTGTCTTTCTTGGTTGGATCTTCATCAAAGTCAAAGGCAACAAAATGGTTGAAAGTGACAAAGTTGATGCAAAAGAGGGTAACATGTGAAGAGAATATGGAGAATTTCAATGAACTGCAGTGCGTGGAAGCATCTTTAAGAACCCTTTCAAGTGAAGGTTCAAATGTTGCACATGAAAGATTTGAGGCTTTGGAGAATGCAATTGAAAGTATGGAAAATGGTTTAGAGAATATATTTAGGCGTTTGGTTAAAACTAGAGTCTGTCTTTTGAACATCATGACTCTATCTTTGTGATCTGATGAGGATTGAAATTTTTTGCACAGTCAATCTGTATATAAATATTATGTATACAATTTAATAGTAATACAAGCAAATAGAAACGACACATTTGTTATCTATATCTCATCTCCTTTTAATTTGAATTTTAAATTTTAAGTTACAACTTTCCTCTAAAGTCTGAAATTATGAAATTTTAAGCTGCATTAAACTACTGCACTTTGAATACAAATCCATCAAATCATTTTCAATACATAAATCCGACTGCATTCCCAATTTCCTCAACAACCCAAGACGGAAAGATCAAGAAGTTTGAAATCCCTAAACAAGTAAAAGCTCCCCAAAGGGGAGCATCTCGATTCAACAAATTACAAAAAGTTCCCAAAGCAAACGATGCATAACTTAAGAGCTAGCACATAACAAAACTCCAAAACAAAAATGATAAATCACTCTCCATTTCTCGCAAAATTAAACGAGGATCTAAAAATACTATGGAAATTCGCCCATATGAGAGACATCACCCAAAGAAGAAAAAATAACTTTGCTTAAAATCAGGAACACGCCAATCTACGATTAAAAATTATCAAAGTTAAACTAAATCACTTCGCCTTTATAGGCTTTGTGCTTGGGGGTTGTAGACCGCCATCTATAACTAAAACCACTTCGCCTTGTTTTAAGACTCGTGATTGGGGATTTGTGGACCGTCAATATTCTATTAAGGGCTTGCTAGCCCTCTACAAAGGCATATTGGCCCTTTTCCGAAGATATGTGGAATATTGAATGCTTAACAATTGGAGATTACAGGAGACTTGACAACCTCGATGAAGTTCCCCAACGGTTCCAGCGAGTGAACCCCGTATTCTTTGATATCAAAACGGTTGTTCTCACTACTCTTATGAAGGGCCAATTTTCAGGTAAGGAAGCAGAGAATTTCAATGCTCATCTAACACACTTCTTAGAAGCCTACAACACTATCAACCCAGCTGGAGTTTCAGAACTTGACAAAAGGTTTTGTTTGTTTGTCTCTTCTCTAAGTGGAAGAGTGAATGATTGCCTTAATGCACTTTCCAAGTGGAACCATAGATGCTTGAGACCAATTGAAGAAGGAATTCCTTAGGGGGATGTATTGAATTGAGAATTCAAGGGATTTTAAAAGACTTTTTTATAATTAAAAAATCTAGTGGTATTCAATCAAGACTTTTATAAAATGTAAACAAATCTTGTGGTATTCAATCAAAACAATCATGACTTTTTTTTAAGGCAACAAAATCCGTTGGTATTCAATTGAGATTTTTCATGACTTATGAATTGTCTATTGGTATTCAAAAGTCTATAGATTTTGATGGATTCTTAGATGGAATGGATTTTGTGAGACTTTTTAGTTAAAAATATAAATACTACTCCCATCCAACAATCTCACACAAACCCTTGAGATTTTGTCATTGTCTTGCAAACCCTTGTATGCCGTCATCTTCTAGGTTTTTCTTTTCTCTATCAAATTCTTCAACTTTCATTTTTTTTTGTCTGATTCTATTGTTTTCTTTTTCGATTACTTTTGTCTCTTCTTTTTCTGTTCAATTACTTTTTTTGGGATTGATACTTTTTTTGTCTGATTCTAATGTTTGGGATTGATACCATTGATCGAAACAAATAAAAATTATGTTTGGGATTGATACTGTTCAATTACTTTTTTTTTTTTTTTTTTTCAATTTATCCTCTAATATACAATTTATAGATAGAGTGAACAAAAATAACAAAAACAACGGCGATCAATTTTTTTATCATAGGATTGTTCAATTCCCTTCATTAGATGGATGAACCTAGTTCTCATGTTACTATGAATTGAAGACAATAATGATGAACTCAATGTTCAAAACACAAGAGCAAGAACGAGAAGATGCTAATCTATGGAGGACTAATATAGGTTCAGATATGTGGAGAGATGCTACTTAGGAGAACATGAAGTTATAATATTACAATGTAGAAAATAATCAATCTCTCTCTGTTTTTTTTTTTTTTTTTTACATAAAAACATTAATCACTTTGCTAGTAAAAGAATTTTCTATTGGTTTTATTTTTCTTTATTCAAACGCAATTTATTTGTTTACTATTTTTATCATTCACGGTTGTAAGTTTGTTCTTTTTCCCCTAAAATTCATTGAATCCTTTGAAATATTAAAATCCCATAAAATCTCATAAAATCCTTTGAAATCCTTAGAAGTCATTGTGATAAATCTATTAAAATCTTGAATGTATAAAGTCTTTTGCATAAAAAGTCTTTTAAAATCTCACAGAATCAGTACAATCTCACAAAGTCTTTTAAAATCTTGAAGACTTTTTTTATTAAAATAGTCTTTTAAAATCCTAATCCAATACACCCCCCTTAGTCTCTTTTTCCCAACATCAAAATACTTGGAGAAGAGGCAAGAGATTTTCAGTTCCAAACAGAAAGACAGCGAAACTTTATATGATGCGTGGGAAAGATTTAAGTTGTTACTCAAGCAATCTCTAGCTCTCAAATTTCATGAGATGGATACTACACAACTTTTCACCAATGGTGTGAAGCCTACTACACAAATGATCCTTGACGCATTAGTAGGAGGTACCATGAAAAATAAAAAAAGTTTGAGAGTTCGAAGAGCCGATCGATGATAACATGTCCTTAAATGAGTACCTCTCCAACAAATTTAGAGTTATATGAGGAGTAGATTAAATACATGGGTGCTTATACAAGACAACAATGAAACCCTTACTCCAACATTTACAATTCCGGTTGACCAAATTGTCAAAAAAATGCATGGAGAGGAAACAATAACCTCCCATATAAACAACATTACGGTAACATGGCTAATGTTGAAATCAGAAATTCATTTTTGGAATATTTTAATCATGGCCATCATACTCATTCATAATTTATTTCATAAAAAATAGATGCGTTTAGAGTTTAGCAATGTTGTATCCTAATATTTTATGATTACTTATTGAACAATGTTGTTATAGTACATTGTAATATTGTGGAGATTAGTAAAGTTGATTCTAATGAATAATCTTCCATACAAAAGCAGTCTGCACCACTAACACAGCTCTATAATGAATATCCAGAAGTTAGTTTTATAAAGATGAGTATAGTCATTCACGATGAAAATTTAATAACAAGTAATCATATGAAGAAAAAAAAAAGAGTAAAATCTAAAGGAAACATGAATATCACACAAGCAAATTCTATTTGTCAAAATAAATAAAATCACACAGACAAATTCCACTCGTGCACACACACGTTCCTAATCTAAAGGCCTACTAATTTGCTTATCACTTTGTTTCTGATTTGTAATTAATTAAATGTCACTTCAATTATTATACACTTTTCAATAATTTTTTATTTTTGATATCCCACATTTCAAAAATTTAAGACCTAGAAGTTGGAAGCCAACCTTGTTAAAATAACAGATGATGTGGCCTGCAGCTCCTTCAGAATGAGACAAAACACTGCACAAATCTCAGAGTAATATGCAGCACCAATATTTATAACTGAAATGATGAGGGTAATGTGGCAGCAAAGGAGGCAAATTAGTTGATGACTAATGAAGTTTTCCTAATTAATGGTGCAACACCAATTTTATAATTCAAATGATGAGAGTAATGTGGCAGCAAAGGAGGCAAACTAATTGATGACTAATGAGGTTTTCTGATTACCAACACAAAGAAGACATGCCAGCTATATTCATCATGCATCTCAAACGCATTTCAATATTCATATCATCTTGCAGTGTACACATGCAGTCTCATTAATAAATTCACAATGTTGGACAAACATGTAACAAGGTTACCATATTCAAAGGGAAATCATGCAGGCACCACATGCTTTACACCATCGCTAACAAGTGCTTCATATTTTATTAATTTCATTATTATATGAATTTAATAATTACCAAACAATCCATGATATGACTACCTCTTATATAAATAGAGAGTCAGGAACTTGGTAACATCAAACAAAGTAAACATTGAACTTTACAATTATCTTAGAAAAGAAAAATAACACTCAACAACTTAAAGAGAAATATGGCAAACACCAAGTATCATGTTCGCTCAAACAGTTTTCCTTCTCAATCACATCCCAACTCCACAAGAATAGAAGAAGACCTGTGCAAAATCAAGACATGGGAAGCCACATCAACATCCAAATCTGATTCAATTACCAATGGCCTTTTCTTGCTTGAAGATTTGTATATTTCTTTGGAAGATCTTCTCATTATGTCATCAACACAGAATCTTGTTTCTCACCATCAAGGTGAGAAATTTGTGGAAGAGTTGCTGGATGGTTCAATGAAAATGTTGGATATATGTGGCATTACAAGGGACACCGTGTTACAAATTAAAGAAAATGTTCAATCACTTCACTCTTCTCTTAGAAGGAGAAAGGGAGATTCAAGCATTGTAACAAGTGTAGCCGAATATAAATTCTTCACAAAGAAGATGAAGAAGAATGTCACAAAGTTGATCACATCTTTAAAACATATGAAAGCTAAATTTGGAGGTATATATGAAAGCTAAATTTGGAGCTACCTCGCTTTTGAATCAAGATCAAGAGCTTGTTGCTGTGATTAAAGTTATTAGAGAGGTCATTGCAATGAACTTATCTATCTTTCAATCTGTTTTGTCTTTCTTGGTTGGATCTTCATCAAAGTCAAAAGCAACTAAATGGTTGAAAGTAGCCAAGTTGAATCATAAGAGAGTAACATGTGAAGAGAACATGGAGAATTTCAATGAATTGCAGTGTGTGGAAGCATCTTTAAGAAACCTTTCAAGTGAAGGTTCAAATGTTGCACATGAAAGATTTGAGGCTTTGGAGAATGCAATTAAAAGTATAGAAAATGCTTTAGAAAATATATTTAGGCGTTTGGTTAAAACTAGAGTTTGTCTTTTGAACATCATGACTCTATCTTAGGGATCTGATGAGGATTAGAATTTTTTGCACATTCAATCTGTATATAGATTTATGTATACAATTCAATAGTAATACAAGCAAATAGAAACAACACATTTTTGATCTATATATCTTCTCTTTTAATTTTGAATTTTAAATTTTTAGTTACAACTTTTCTCTAAAGTCTGAAATTATTAATTTTGCTATTTGTTGCCTAAAAAATACAATTACTAATTGTTTTGGTAAATAGATTTAATGGAGCACTAAGCAGTAGAAGAATACAATGTAGATATGATAAAAATGTTGCAAACTAAAACAAGGTGATGTAGCCGATAGATGAATGAGCAGTTTTCTGGAGAAATCAATAGGCGAGCAGCGAGATCGCAAGGTGATCAGGTAAATTACTCAACATGGGTCTCAATCTAGTTAAGTTTCAATATAAGACCTATTTGAAATTGTATTTGATAAATCCGGGAGGGTAGGTTAGGTGCTGGTACTTTAACTTGGTCAGAGGTGGTATAAGCTAAAATATTGTATCCTTTATTTGGTGTACTCTCAGTCTCAGATGGATGTAATGTTGTTACTAGTAGAGGAAAAGCGAAATAAATAATGCTTAGGAAATCACTTAGTTACTCTGGTTGAATAATAAACATTTTACGATTCAAGATTCACTTTCCTCTTTTTTGTCTCTCTAATCTCAGTTTTCTCTCTTCTTTTTTCACCTTTGTTTTCATGTTTCACCTGAATTTTGATCACAAATCACAAGCTTATCCCAACAACATATGATCTAAATTAAATAATTTAATCAAGCGAAAGCAGGGTTAGAATCCTCTTCATTTATGAATATCTCCATTTCTTTTATTTACAATGAGCATCTCCATTTCTTTCATTCATTTACAAAGAAAAAGACATAAAGAAGTTTTAAAAAAATTAAAAAGGAAACATAAATAGCACACAAGCAAGTTCAATTGTCAATAAAAAAAATGTACACAGAAAAATTCAACTCGTGCACACACACGTTCCTAATCTAAAGGCCTACAAATTTGCTCATCACTTTGTTTTCTGATTTGTAATAAATTACATGTCACTTCAATTATTATACACTTTTCAATAATTTAAGACCTAGAAGTTGGAAGCCAACCTTGTTAAAATAACAGATGCTGTGGCCAGCAGCTCCATCATAATGAGACAATCTACAGCACAAATCTCAGAGAAATATGCAGCACTAATATTTATAATTGAAATGATGAGGGTAATGTGGCAGCAAAGAAGGCAAGCTAATTGATGACTAATGAGGTTTTCTGATTGCCAACACTAGAAAGACATGCCAGCTATATTCATCATGCATCTCAAATTCATTTTAATATCATTAAGCATCTTTCATTATGTTGGAAAAACATGTAACAAGCTTATCATATTTAAAGGGAAATCATGCAGGCACCACATGCTCTACACCATCGCTAACAAAGTGCTGGATATTTTATTAATTTGATTATTATATATGAATTTAATAATTATCAACCAATCAGTATGATGAATACCTCTTATATAAATAGAGTCATGAACTTGGTAATATCACACAAACTTCGAGCTTTGCAATTATCTTAGAAGAGAAAAAGAACAAACTATAATTAAAAGAGAAATATGGCAAGCAACAAATACCATGTTCGCTCAAACAGTTTTCCTTCTCAATCTCATCCTAACACCTCAAGAATCGAACAAGAATTAACCAAAATAAAGACATGGGAAGCCACATCAACATCCTCATCTGATTCAATTACCAATGGCCTTTTCTTGCTTGAAGATTTGTATATTTCCTTGGAAGATCTTCTCAATATGTCATCAACACAAAAGGCCTTTGGTCACCATCAAGGTGAGAAATTTGTGGAAGAGTTGTTGGATGGTTCAGTGAAAGTTTTGGATATATGTGGCATCACAAGGGACACCATGTTACAAATCAAAGAAAATGTTCAATCACTTCACTCTTCTATTAGAAGGAGAAAGGGAGATTCAAGCATTGAAAAAAGTGTAGCAGAATATAAATTCTTCACAAAGAAGATGAAGAAGAATGTCACAAAGTTGATCACATCTTTAAAACATATGGAAACTAAATTTGGAGCTTCCTCACTTTTGAATCAAGATCAAGACCTTGTTGCAGTGATTACAGTTCTTAGAGAGGTCATTGCAATGAACTTGTCTATCTTTCAATCCGTTTTGTCTTTTTTGGTTGGATCTTCATCGAAGTCAAATTCAAACAAATGGTTGAAAGTGACAAAGTTGATGCAAAAGAGGGTAACACATGAAGAGAACATGGAGAATTTCAATGAATTGCAGTGTGTGGAAGCATCTTTAAGAACCCTTATAAGTGAAGGTTCAAATGTTGCACATGAAAGATTTGAGGCTTTGGAGAATGCAATTGAAAGTATAGAAAATGGTTTAGAGAATATATTTAGGCGTTTAGTTAAAACTAGAGTTTGTCTTTTGAACATCATGACTCTATCTTAGGGATTTGTTGAGGATTGAAATTTTTGCACAGTCAATCTGTATATAAATATTATGTATACAATTCAATAGTAATACAAGAAAATAGAAACAACAAATTTTTGTTCTATATATCTGCTCTTTATATTTTTTTACTTTTAATTTGAAGTTTCAACTTTTCTCTGAGGTCTGAAATTATGAATTATTGTATTTTTTTGCCTAAAAACTTAAATTTCTAATTGTTTTGGTGAATAAATAGAATTTGTTACTTAAAGGTGTAACTAAAACTTATGTTCTAGATCCATTAAAAAAAGAAAAACTTATGTACTAGATGTACTCATGCACTAAGCAGGAGAATACATTGCAGATCCTGAAATAAATGATAAAAAATGCTGCAATCTGAAACAAGATGATGTAGCCAAAATATGAATTCCAGCAACAAGAGTTAATCAGAAAATGAAAATTGTTAGTGTGTGTCTTAAAATCTCATGTCTGAGTCTGAAAGTTGTTGTTCTTGAACTTTAAAACTCGCAAGGCGGATCAGTCAAATCGTGTTTTCTGGAGAAATTATGGGCTTGGACTTTCTGTCCAAATTGTTTGGTGATTTAGACCAATCACTGGGCGATTTAAGCAGCTCAGGATTGTATTGCTGTGCACCAGCCAGATCGCGAGGCGATCAGGTAACCAGATTGCTATGAACGAGTCTTTGCAAAATCTTTACAAGCGTAGGTCATTTGGGTGAAATTGGTTAACCAAATCTTGGTGTGTTTGTTCATCTAATCTCTTTATCTTGTTGCTCTTATATCAATTGTAGACTTATTTTAAACATTGTCTTTTGTTGTTGCTTGGACTGTTTCGAATATTGGTTGTCATTGATACTTCTCCATGCATCTAAGTTTTTTGGTATGACTTGAGTTCAAATTCACAATAATAAGATATGTTCAAGAAGGTAGCATAAGCATTATTCAAAGCCGGAAAATGAAACCAAATCAAAACTAATAGGATCCACCACATCTGATATGAATGTGTACAATCCCAGCTTTGTCACATACCCTAACATCATCAGATAATTGGAATTTTGGCCTTTCTTGCATGGGATGAAGCTTTGTCACTATGCATAAGTAAAATCCACTATGTTGTTCGTACTGTTATATGCTCAGGGGGATGGTTGAACTATCTAGAGTAGAGTATTGTTGTGATTTCGGACTCGAAACTCACATCAATAAACGTAAATGTGTAGAGAAAAAGGAAGTAGTACCCAATATTAATGTAGCCTCAAGTAACAATAACAATAACAGAACGAGATTCGATCAAGTAACCAAGTGTAAGGCACAAATCACAAGCAAAAGATGAAGAGAGAAGAGAAACAAGCACACCAAGATTTGGTCAGCCAGTTTGGTTCCCTCCTTTGGTTTCTTGAGACTAGCAATCAAATGGGTCAAATAATGCTTATATAGTGCTCAGATCCTGAGAAAATCGTGCCACACCAAAGATCCTATACATTTGTTTCCCTTTTCTTCTGCTAGGATCATTACATCCATCCGAGAGTACACAACCAAAGATGCAATGTTTTAGCTTATAACACCTCTGACTAATTTAGAATAACCAGTCCAATCTCTGCAGCTGCAGTCCAGAAACATCCCTAGTAGTTTCCAAGCTTGATCTTAAGGCTTTCTCTTCTGAACTTTCAGAAGAGGCAACAGTCGCAGGTGGGGTGAGGATCACTTGCGAACTCACAAGCTTATTCGTGAAATACATCTTCGGAGCACAAGGTTTGAGAAATTTTGTAGTCTTGGGAGGCCTGACTGGAGGTGGAATAACCATATCTGTTTTTTTTTTCAATATAACCATCATTGGAATAAAAATATATTTTAAGATTTTCACTTTTTATGCTTCAGATATTTAGCACAACATAATCTGACATAACTCAAGAAACGAACAACTATCATAAAAAAATTATCAACTTTCTACCTCCTTGGAAAACTGTAAATCAAATAAGAAGACAAGCATTGCAATGTATCCACAAGTTAATTTCCAGGCATATGCGAATTTCAAAAGATCAGTTAAATATAAACATTTCTTGCTTTCAACATTGCTTGACTATGGACTATGTAGGGCTTCACTTCAAACTTTACATCCAAATATAAAACATGATACCAAAAAGGAGAAGTTGTAATTTGCACAGAATACTATATATGACACCACATAGCATATCTTGAGAACTTGATACCCACATTTTTTGGAGATTATGTTCAGATGGTGGGCTCTGATTTTAACCAAGTACCTGAATACACTCTCTATTACCATTCTCTAGCCTTTCAAGGACATTTTCCAAAGCCTTCAATCTTTCACGTGTAGCCTTAATCATCACAACATTAGTACAACCACTTAAAATGTTGCTTAATGATTCTTCCACACAACACACAGCAACTCATTGAAATTCTAAAGTTCTCTTCACATGATATTATCCTCTTATGCATGATAAAAGAGATTGGAACTTTGGAAAAAAGACATGTTTGTCACAATGAATTCCCTAAGAACTCTAATAAAAGCAGCGAGTTCATGACCATCATTCAATAATGATGATACTCAAATTCTCCATCCATCTTCTTGAATGATTCGGTCAAATTCCTAACATTCTTCCGCGTCTACTTTAACACTCTATATATAATAGCAAGCAATTCATGCTTCAATCAGAAATAAATAAAAAAAAATTCAGGACATGTAGCTAACCTCTCTTGATCAATGTGAGCATGTGGTAGCTAAATGAGTTTTCCTTAAAATTTGGTAAACTTGTCACATTTGTGCCATACATTGTGTATTATTATACATTTCATAATGGTAATGAAATGTACTTGAGGTGTATAATTAACTGGCATGTCCTCTAAGTGTTGGTAAACAAAAAATTCATTATCACTTTGTTTCTAATATAAAGAAAAGTTTTATTTCTGGTTTGGAGGCATCTATTGGCTGGCATGTTCCATTGTTGAGGAACTAGAACTGCTAAATGGTTTAAAGAATGAATTTTTGAAGGATGAGATCCAGATCTTGTGGGATATATAAGATTATGCAGACAACAATATCAATTATTATGATTAATATTTAGCAGAACAAAATAATGGATTAGTTGGTTGTGTATGCACGAGTGGCGCGTAATCGGAGAAGAAACAAGCAGCACCAAGTTTTATAATTGAAATAATGAGTTAATGTGGCAGCAGAGGAGGGAACTTACTGATGACTAATGAGGTTTTGTGATTGCCAACACAAAGAAGACATGCCAGCTATATTCATCATGCATCTCAAACTCATTTTAATATCATAAGCATCTTGCAGAATATCACATGCAATATCATTCACATATTCACAATGTTGCGAAAACATCCAACAAGCTTACCATATTTAAATGGAAATTCATGCTAACACCACATGCTCTACACCATCATTAACAACTGCTGTCTATTTTATTAATTTCCTTTCTGTATCATCATTAGCTCTTATATAAAGAGAGTTATACACTTGTTAACATCACACAAACATTGAGCTTTACAATTATCTTAGAAGAAAATAAAATAACAAACTACAATTTAAAGAGAAATATGGCAAGCAACAAGTACCATGTTCGCTCAAATAGTTTTCCTTCCCAATCTCATCCTAACTCCACAAGAATAGAACAAGAGCTAACCAAAATCAAGACATGGGAAGCCACATCAACATCCACAACTGATTCAATTACCAATGGACTTTCCTTTCTTGAAGATTTGTATATTTCTTTGGAAGATCTTCTCAATATGTCATCAACACAAAAGGCTATTTCTCACCATCAAGGTGAGAAATTTGTGGAAGAATTGTTGGATGGTTCAGTGAAAGTTTTGGATATCTGTGGCATCACAAGGGACACCATGTTACAAATTAAAGAAAATGTTCAATCCCTTCACTCTTCTCTTAGAAGGAGAAAGGGAGATTCAAGCATTGAAATAAGTGTAGCCAAATATAAATTTTTCACTAAGAAGATGAAGAAGAATGTCACAAAGTTGATCACATCTTTAAAACATATGGAAAGTAAATTTGGAGCTTCTTCACTTTTGAATCAAGATCAAGACCTTGTCGCAGTTATTACAGTTCTTAGAGAGGTCATTAAAATGAACTTGTCTATCTTTCTATCCATTTTGTCTTTCTTGGTTGGATCTTCATCAAAGTCAAAGGCAATAAAATGGTTGAAAGTGACAAAGTTGATGCAAAAGAAGGTAACATGTGAAGAGAGCATGGAGAATTTCAATGAATTGCAGTGTGTGGAAGCATCTTTAAGAACCCTTATAAGTGAAGGTTCTAACGTTGCACATGAAAGATTTGAGGCTTTGGAGAATGCAATTGAAAGTATAGAAAACGGTTTAGAGAATGTTTTTAGGCATTTGGTTAAAACTAGAGTCTGTCTTTTGAACATCATGACTCTATCTTAAGGATCTGACGAGGATTGAACTTTTTTTTGCACATTCAATCTGTATATAGATATCATGTATACAATTCAATAGCAATACAATCAAATAGAAACAACATATTTTTATTCTATATATCATCTCTTCTTATTTTAATTTTAGATTGAAGTTACAACTTTTCTCTAAGGTCTGAAGTTATGAATTATTGTATTTTTTGCCTAAAAACTGCAATTACTAATTGTTTTGGTGAATAAATAGAATTTTTTAATAAAAGGTGTAACCAAAACTTATGTACTATATCCATTATTAAGAAAAGAAAAATTTATGTACTAGATGTACTCAAGCACTAAACAGTAGAATATATACATTGTAGATACTTAAATAGATGACAAAAATTGTTGCATCCTGAAACAAGATGATCTAGCCAAAATATGAATTCCAGCCACAAGAATTAATCAGCAAATGAAAGTTGATGTGTGTGCCTTAAAATCTCATGTCTGAGTATGAAAATTGTTGTTCTTGAACTATAAATTTCGCAAGGCGGAGCAGTCAAATTGCAAGGTGTTTTCTGGAGAAATTATGGGGCTTGACTTTCTATCCAAATCGTTAGGTGATTTGTACCAATCATTAGGCGATTTAAGCAGCTCAGGATTGTATTGCTGTGCACCAGCCAAACCGTGAGGCAATCAGGTGACCAGATCGCTATGAACGAGTCTTTACAAAATATTTTCAAATATAGGTCAATTTTGAGTCAAACTGGTTATCCAAATCTTGATGTGTTTGTTCATTTACTCTCTTTATCTTGTTGTTCTTGCTTTGATGTAGATTTGCTTTATACTTTTTTTATTTGTTGCTTGGACTGTTTCCTATATTGGTGTACACACTAATAAATTCTTAAAAAGTATTAATGCATCTAAAAAAATAATTAATCACAACATATTAACATACTTTTCACAAACTAATAAATTCTCTATTTTTATTTGTATATTTGAAAGAATATTATTTTTTTATAATGCAAGAGAAAGGACAGGGATCCGGGGTAAAGGCAAATTTCCCAACTAGGTTGGAACCCCCGAGATACCCCCTTCCTGTGCTGCCTAAAGTATATTTGAAAAATATGTTAACTATCCATTTCTCAAATTCACTAGACCCATTCATCCACATCAACCATGGTGTACACACACTCCCCTCTACCCCAAAACCAAGACACATGATTTAGATTTCCTTTGCCGCCTCACGGTGCAAGAGCCGTGGCTGCTACAGTATCTAGTATTTGAAACTTGCTCATATAATTTGCTAACTGAGGATACTGCAAGTGTATAGATTAGCATATCATGTAATTTGTTAATATATATCCTTTTTTCATTATCATATTATTATTATATTAACACTCAACATAAAATTATGCAGAAGTAATTATCTCTGAGCAGTAGTTATTGGAATTATTCTGTTTTGCACCCTGTTAGATAACTGAAGGAAGATTTGATAGGAAACATATTCATTGGAAGGTACATTTTCAATATATCCTTGAGTTTTCTATTTTTAAATCCTATAGGAAAGATAATTTTAATATTTGCAGATGGATTATCATACATGAATATCTTTCTGTTTCTATATTGCATAATACTGCAAATAGGAAAGTAAAAATCATTTAACTAGTACAATTTTCTCATACTATGCTAATTTTTTCTATTTAAATATCAAATATGAAAGTTAATTCAGCAACCAAATATTAAAAAAACTCTACCCCATTAAAATCTATGCTTAAAATAGAAGAAAACACACACACACAAAGATGACAAATGGGCTCCACTTAGTAACTTAGCTCTTCTCATCTAAGATCATATGTACTTGTTTCCTCTGATAGGATCATTACATCCATCTGAGAGTACACAAACCAAAGATACAATGTTTTAGCTTATAATACCTCTGACCAAGTTAGATATGCTAGCCAAATCTCTGTAGCTGCAGCAACACCCGTAGTAGTTTTCAAGCTTGATCTTAAGGAAGTTGGGATGTGGATCACTTGAGCACTCACATACTTATTGGTGAAAAGCATCTTCACAATAAAGGTTTGAGAATGTCACGACCCAACTTCTAGCCGTAACCGGCGCACAGACCACTGATACATGAAGTATGGCCAGCCTAAAGAACCGAACTTGACAAATAGCTTTTGATTAAATAGTACACTGTGAAACCTAAACTTACTAGAATTGTTGATAGAGTATCTTGTATTTCTTTAACACTTTCAAAATCAGAACCCCGTTTACAAACATATGTCATCAAGCAGAGTTTGAAAGACTACATATCTAAGGTTTGTACATTCCAAAATAAAAGGATTCCTATCTAAGGTTTGTACATTCCAAAATAAAAGGATTCCTAGACTCGAATAGTTGCAGATACATATGTCTCAAGATATACATATACAAAAGAGTATATCATCAAGGAGCAGAAGCCTACCCAAAGAGTGACATTGCAGGATCTTTAATCTTCTAGAAACTTACACAGTTGACTGCAAATCTGAAGAAGAAAAAAAAGATGATGGGGTAAGTCACAAAGACTTGGTGAGATGACAACAACCACTACCAACTAGAAGGGAAACACACAAGGGCACCATTATTTTCTTTTCTCAAAATTTAATGTCAATTTACAATTCTAGTAGCCGTATAAAATTCTAATAATCCGCAACCGTTTACACGCATGAAAATCCACACATTGTAAATATTTTCATCAAATAGGTATACTTCAACGAAAAGTTCAACATCGTAAAGACATGAAAATAAAATTACAAGCCTTTAAAAATAAATTACCGAAAATCAAAATAAAAGCCTTTAAAAATATATTGCTGAAAATCATAATAAAAGCCTTTAAAAATAAATACAGAAAACTCCATTTAGTGAAAATAAACAATATGGGTGAATCGAGAACTAGTTCCATCTCGTTGATAACCCTCTCCTCTTAATGGTGGCCTTTCCATAGGGGCGGCTCCATCTAACGGATAGCTCTTTTCTCTCGACTCAAAACAAAATGTTTTTAAAGTATAGTCAACTCAATTTAGTAAAAATAATCAAAGTGGGTGAATCGAGAATTAGCTCCATCTCGTTGATAGCCCTCTCCTCCTAATGGTGGCCTTTCCATAGGGGCGGCTCTATCTAACGGAGTAATTCTATCTAATTGAAATCACATACTAGGTGCACCTAAGTTGTCACAATGATAATCGTTTTTCTCAAAACAAAATTCTCAAAACACATATCAAAAACCATCTTTCACAACAAATCGAAACGTACGCCAACATATTTACCGTCAAAACTCAATTGAAAATTTAATACTTTATAAATCATAAGCAAATTCAAATCCAAACAGAGTAGTTAAATTCAAAAACAAATACTTCAAAACCACGTTCCACAACATAGCAAAACTTTGTACCAAAAACTTCACACAATCAAATTCTCCATTTCAATTCCCCTACTTTGTAAATCACAAGTAGACACAAGCATAATATAATTAAATTTGGTGACTTTGAAATTATATAACGATGATGAGAAGATATTAAAAGGTTGTGTTTCCCTATTTTAGTAAATACTTGACATAGAAAATAATCAAAATGCCAATAATAATAATTATAATTAAAATAAGCGATAATGATCGTTATCAACTCACAGTTATGACGACTCAACTATGTTTTCGTTTTCTCTGCAACAACTCCCAGAGAAGCAACCAAGGCAACAACCATCAACTCTAGTGTTTGTTGAGAAATCAAAACAGTTTCGTTGGTGTCTAGAGATGAAGAAACAACACCCATTATGCAGAAAGTACAGCAACACCTCCATTTTCCTAACTCTTCTAAATGAACGAAATTTGATCCCTACACCTCTGTTCTAGCTTTGACATTCAAGTATTAACCTTTCTTCCTTCAAGTTTACAACTCCCAAATCAACTTCTATGTGTGATAAGCAAGACTCAATCTAGAACCCATGAACAGAAACAAAAATTGGGTGTGGCTTGAGTATTTACCAACAAATCTCAATGAGCAACTCTCAAGAGACGGGTACTCTTCTCCCTTCTTAAAGCACTAACTCTAACTCTAAAATTAAACCACAACACTTGTAGAATTTGGAGGTTACTTTACTTGGGATATGAAATTTTTCTCACAAGGTTTTTGATTTCTTAAAGGAATTTGGTGATTCAATGAAAGGAAGAGGAAAAAATGGAAGAAGGGTGTAGAAGAGTGTAGAAACTGAGAGGGAGAGAACAGAGAAGTGGTATAGTGAAATGGGTTGGAAGAAAGAAAAAAGTAGCCACGTGTGTATTGGTTAGTTGAGATATATTTTTTATTTTAATAATAATAGAAATGGTGTGTTACAGAGAAATTTAGTAATCCTTGGAGGCCTGACTAAAGGTTGAATAACCATATCTGTTTTGCTATATAATCACCGTTGAAGTAAAAATATATTTTAAAACGTTCACTTTTTTATGATACGATCACAAAATTATCAACTTTCTACCACCTTGGAAAACTGTATATCAAATATGAAGCCAAGCATTGCAATGTATCCACAAATTATGTCCTGATCTAGGAAAGAAACAGAGAGCCACTTCTTTATTGAGAACAAAAAGATAAGGATTACTTCCTAATGTTATGGATAAAATATAATTTCAAACAGGTCAAAGAAACTTTGAAGTAGATACCTACATGTAAATGTTCACCTTTGGTTGTGATGTTGCTCTTAATATTTAGGTAAAGATAGGGCGTCCAAATCATTTGTGCTTTTGCTCTTAATCCAATGTGAAGATCTCTGCAGTGTTTTAGACTCCCTTCATGACCTAAGAGTCGTATTAGAGTCAGGTTTGACTATAGGTGACCGACTCTTTGTATCAAAAGTCTATCTTGTGATGTGGATGCTAGATGAACGTATCCTGTGATGCACGCAAGTTGCAAGTAAATGAGAGTAAAAGTACAAGTTTGTGGACGCAAGGTGGGCTGTGATTTTAACTTATAAGTCCCTAAACACACTCTCCATACCATTCTTTAAATGGCATTTTCCAAAGCCCCCAATCTTCATAACATTAGTACTACTACTTAAAACGTTGCTTAAAGATGCTTCCACACACTGTAACTCGTTGAAATTCTCAAGTTTTCTACACATGATAGTATCCTGTTATGCATGATAAAAGAGATTGGAAGAAGACATGCATGTTTCTCGCAGTGAACTCCCTAAGAACTCTAGTAAAAACAGCGAGTTCATGATCTTCATTCAATAATGGTAATACTCAAAATTCTCCATCCATCCATCTTCAATGATGCCATAAACTTCCTAACATTATTCTTTATCTTCTTTGACACTCTCTCTATATATAAGGATAGCAAGCAATATTCATGCTTCATTCAAAAAATAAAGAAAAAAGGCAAAACATGTAGCTAACCTCTCTTAATCCATGTGAGCATGTGGTTTCTACATGAGTTTTCCTTAAAATTTGGTAAACTTGTCACATTTGTGCCAAACATTGTGTGTTATTATACATTTCATAATGGCGATGAAATGTATTTGAGGTGTATAATTAACTGGCTTGTCCTCTAAGTGTTGGTAAACAAAAACCTTAATTATCACTATGTTTCTAATATAATAAAAAGGTGCTGTTTTTGGTTCAGAGGTATCTATTGGCTGGCATGTTCCTTGTTGAGGTGCTAGAACGGGTAAAGAATGGATTTTAGAAGGATGAGATCCAGATCTTGTAGGATATATATGATCACGTAATCGGAGAAGCACCAAGCAGTACTAATTTTTATAATTGAAATGATAAGTATAATGTGGCAGCAGAGGAGGAAACTTACTGATGACTAATGAGGTTTTCTGATTGCCAACACAAAGAAGACATGCCAGCTATGTTCATCATGCACCTCAAACTCATTCCAATATTCATAACATCTTGCAGAAAAACACATGCAGTATCATTAATATATTCACAATGTTGGACTAACATGTTACATGTAACAAGCTTACCATATTCAAAGGGAAATTCATGTTGACACCACATGCTCTACACCATCCTTAACAACTGCTGCATATTTTATTCATTTCCTTTCTATATCATGATTATCTCTTATATAAAGAGAGATTCAAGCACTTGGTAACATCACACAAACATTGAGCTTAACAATTATCTTAGCAGAAAAAAAATAACAAACTACAATTTAAAGAGAAATATGGCAAGCAACAAGCACCATGTTCGCTCAAATAGTTTTCCTTCTCAATCTCATCCTAACTCCACAAGAATAGAACAAGAGATATGCAAGATCAAGACATGGGAAGCCACATCAACGTCCTCATCTGATTCAATTACCAATGGCCTTTTCTTGCTTGAAGATTTATATATTTCTTTGGAAGATATTCTCAATATGTCATCAACACAAAAGGCTATTTCTCATCATCAAGGTGAGAAATTTGTGGAAGAATTGTTGGATGGTTCAATGAAAGTTTTGGATATATGTGGCATTACAAGGGACACCATGTTACAGATTAAAGAAAATGTTCAATCCCTTCACTCTTCTCTTAGAAGGCGAAAGGGAGATTCAAGCATTGAAAAAAGTGTAGCCGAATATAAATTCTTCACAAAAAAGATGAAGAAGAATGTCACAAAGTTGATCACATCCTTAAACAAAATGGAAAGTAAATTTGGAGATTCCTCACTTTTGAATCAAGATCAAGATCTTGTCACAGTGATTTCAGTTCTTAGAGAGGTCATTAAAATGAACTTGTCTATCTTTCAATCAGTTTTATCTTTCTTGGTCGGATCTGCATCAAAGTCAAAGGCAACAAAATGGTTTAAAGTGACAAAGTTGATGCAAAAGAGGGTATCATGTGAAGAGAACATGGAGAAACTCAATGAATTGCAGTGTGTGGAAACATCTTTGAGAAACCTTATAAGTGAAGGTTCAAATGTTGCACATGAAAGATTTGAGGCTTTGGAGAATGCAATTGAAAGTATAGAAAATGGTTTAGAGAATATATTTAGGCGTTTGGTTAAAACTAGAGTTTGTCTTTTGAACATCATGACTCTATCTTAGGGATCTGCTGAGCGTAGAAATTTTTTTGCAGAGTCAATTTGTATATAAATACGATGTATACAATTCAATAGCAATACAATCAAATAGAAACAACAGATTTTTGTTCTATATTTCTGCTCCTGTATTTTGATCTGAAGTTTTATTTTGAATTTACATTTTCTATATCTCAAAAATGATTTAATAATGATTGAAAAATCATATATATGAAGACTTGTTCCAGAAAAACAGAACAGAAGAAAAATGAGGATATCAAGGAGCAAAGGGTTTCATTGGTTTCCGTAAGACCAAGTTGATTTTACCCAAAACTACCTACATAATAAAATTTAAGAATATTATTATAGCATTTGGTACTTTTAAAACTTGCCCGGACCAACATAATCAGATCATAATCTGCTAACTATAAAGATACTGGAAGAGGATAGATTACTATATCAATCACATGTGTTATTATATTGTTTTTTTTTTATCAAAGCTAGAAAAATTAAGGCTTAATTACTCTTTTGGTCCCTTAATTTATTTGTTGGTTTCGTTTTGGTCTCTTAACTATTAAAAGTTTCGTTTTGGTCCCTTAACTTATATTTGAGTTTTCTTTTGGTCCCTTAACTATTAAAAGTTTTGTTTTGGTCCCTTAACTTATTTTTTGTTTCGTTTTAGTCCCTTAACTTATTTTTTGGTTTCGTTTTGGTTCCTTAACTCTAATACATTCATCCTAACATAAAGGACCAATGTGGTTGACGGAGGAAGAGTTAAGGGACCAAAACGAAACCAAAAAATAAGTTAAGGGACCAAAACGAAACTTTTAACAGTTTAGGGACCAAAACAAAACCAAAAAGTAAGTTAAGGGACCAAAACGAAACTTTTAATAGTTAAGGGACCAAAACGAAACCAAAAAATAAGTTAAGGGACCAAAAGAGTAATTAAGCCAAAAATTAAATTGCAAAACAGGAGAAGGCCTGAACCTTATTACAACATAAAAGCAGGCCAACTATGGCTAGACTCAACTAAAACAACAAAAAAACAAAGAGGCAAATCAACTGGCTAGACTAAGCTGCCAAACAACTAGCTACTAGCACATATTAAGAAACATATTTGGGATTGCTTTTTATTACACCCTTTTTGGAACGAGTTTGGATGTGCTCACTACTTGTGATACAAACAGAGCCTTTGCCTCTTGCAGAGCTGCTACTCTTTCTTGACTTCGTGCAGGACTTAGGTTGGTGAAGAGCATTTGGTTGTGCCTCCAAGAACTTCAAAGCCACAGGGTGCATATTCATCTTTTCACTATCAGAGTCAAGGTTCATAGTGCCATCTGTTGTGTGGTCAGAGTCCACCACATCCCCCCAAAATTTACTAAGAATTTGGGCACTTTTCTTGGCTGTAGCAGTGACATTTATAGAGCCACCAATAACATGAGCCTTACCTTTGTCTGCGCCTAACTTTTCATAAGTTGTGATAGGAGTGGCCATTTTTATGGGAGAAAGCACCACCGTGTGGTGAGACTCCCCAACATGAATAGCTAATCCAACTAGAGGCATAACCTTGTCTAGAGCTGTACCCTCAACTATAGGAACCAAATTATGAGAATTCAATCCCCCTTAGAGATCAGAGGGCTGGAAGCCGCAACAGACAGAGCATGACCGTTTATATTGGAAGTGGTTGGCTCATTGGCTATAGTCACAAGTTTATGTTGAATCAAATTCTCAACATTTGATTTGCATCTGTTTTCCTTAGATTCCTTGTCACCTGAGATAGTGTTCCCTATGACATGCTCCACCTGCTCAGAACTAGTTTCTTACAATTCAAAAGAGTTGTGCAAAGTGAGATTGCCTCCATTATGATTGTGATGAGTAATAGCAGGATGTTCCATGTTGTGAACCCCAGAATCAATCATGTCTTTAAGTAAAAATTCCCCTTCCTCAAAGTCATCAGCTGAATCAAAAATATCCTCAATGGGGTCAGTTGTAGCAGGTGTGTTAACAGTTTTGAAGCTAGTTGCTGGTGCCTTAACAATACCAGTTTCAATTTCTGATGCATGAATAATAACACCAGGTGCTGGTGCCTTAACAACACCAGTTGCATTTTCTGGTGCTTGAATGAAAACAGATGCATCAGCCACTTTGTGAACTGGCATTTGAGTAACTTTGTTGGCATGAACTTTGTGAGACACTTTGTTAACTTGCTTCTGAACACTGACATCTACATTCATTTTGGAACATGATTGAACACTATGGCCTATAGATTTGCAGTGGGCACAAAACAAAGGGTATTTTTCATATTGAACCTTTATGGTCAATGCATGACCTTCTCTTTCAACAATGATAGAATCAAATAATTTCTTCGCCATATTAACATCTATCAGAATTTTAGCAAAGAGGCCAAAGCGCTTGTGTTGAGTTGCCTCATCAATGGTGAGGGTTGTTCCAAGGCCAGAGGCAATCTCAAACAGAGTTTGCCTGCACCAGTATTCTTGTGGCAAGTGCAATAACCTAACCCAAATCTAGGCATGTGTTTGTGCCTGAGCATTGGGAACAAAATCTTTGGTCCAGCAATAGAATCTCAAAAAACCAGGTTTCAAATTAACCACACCAAGAGCCCAAATCTGGTTCAAATCTTCAATTGAATTGAAATGGAATTCGAAAAAGCCCTTACCAAGTGGAATCAGACTCCAATTGCTCAATTGAGGCCAGAGATTGCTGAGTTTAGATTTCAGAGCTTGTGTAGTTAGAGGAGGATCCCCTTTGTGCAATGTTAACCGGCCATGGAGGTTGAAACGACAAGCTGCTAAACCAAATTCATATGCTGCTTGTGAAATCATGATGCGAACTGAATCTCCAATAATCACCTTTGGAGTAGGCTTGGACAGAAAACCCTCACCGTTATGAGCACCAGCGGAAGATCCAGAGAGAGCTTGGGCAAAGGATTTCCCACCTTCTGGAAAATTCGTCTTCGTTGTTGCTGGAGCATCCATAGAAGCCATAACAGGCCATGGACAAACCATGGTCCAAGGTGAACAGGAACAACAGACGTTCGTCGGAGAAGAAGATACGAAGGTGAAAACAGTCGCCAACGAGGCAAAGAAGAGAAGAATCTTGGTGGAATGAATCAACCACCGTGTAAAAGGGAGGAACGCCGTGAAAAAATGTGCAGAAAAACCTGCAAAAGCTAAGCCGGAGCTACGCCGGTGGTGGTTAAGGTCGCCGGAAAAAACGGTTACGGTGGCTTTGTCATCAAATGGAACTGTTAAGTGGTGAAAGGATGGTTGAGTGGAATCATGGATTTCATCATGTAAGAGAGTATGACTAAGGTTGAAACTTGTTTTTTTTGGTTAGACGATGGAACTATTCATTTAAGAAAATTGGGTTTTTGGCAAGTTCTTGTGTTATTATATTGTTATCTTAACTCTTGATATAAAATTATGCAGAAGTAATCATCACTGTGCGGTAGTTATTAGAATTATTCTGTGCTGCACCCTGTTAGATAAATGAAGGAAGATTTGGAAGGGAATATATTCACTGGAAGCTACATTTTCAATCTCTCCTTTGACTTTTCTATTTAAAAAAAAAACGGAAACAGGGATTGGCGAGAGACTTAATATTACAACGTACGCTGACAATCATTATGCAATAGGGTTATAGAATTATAAAGGTCTCCCGAAGAAATTTTAAACAGGAAGTAATTGGAAGACAGTGTGCATGGTTTTGATTTGATGCTGATGTTGAATTTGTGCATATGTTGATGTCTATTGCAGAAGATCAAAGATCCAATGCATTCCACCTTTGAAGTGTTCACTTATGCTAGTTCAAATATATGAAAAACAAAGTCTTAACCCTTTCAACTCCGATTCTACCAATTCTAAGTTTAATGTTTAAGACGCAAAATGGTGAGTGGTGACTTGGCAGCATATTTCGTAGTCCCACATCGCTGATAAGAGGAATTAAATGAGTTGAGAGTTGTATAAAAATCAGCTAGTGAGGTTCAAACCGAGGCGTGTCTATTGCTGGTTGAAAACTATTTCCAAACCCTCTCTTAAATTAGGGTTCAACTCCAGTCTTCTAGAATTTCTGGAAGGACTCTGTTAGGGGTAAAGTCCTACAGTTTTAGTTCAATATTTATTCTGAAATTTTGTAATCCTGGGAGGCCTGATGATGTGGATCCAATAAGGATTCACCATACAAAGATCTTTGACCTAAGTGTAATTCCTTGAATTGAGATAGAAAATGAAGGAAAGTGATAGAAAATCTAAGAAAATTGACCAAACTAGGAATTGAAAGAAAAACATACAAATGGAATTAGACGAGAAGTGGTAAGAACGATCGCCACATTCGAGATGAATGATAAGATCGAATCGCGAATCCGCCACAAGAATAAGATGCTCTTGATAAGGATCTAGACTTGGTTCATCGAAGAACCTAGAAGAGCAATACTATCTCTCCCTTCAATCAAAGATTGAAAATATCAACGGTGTATTAACCTCCTAAAAAATGATAACATGATTGTTATTTATACCTACTCATTGGTCATCACCTATAAGGCCCAATAAGGAACTAGAAAAGCAAGGAGCATTATACAACTCCAAAATAAAAGTAATCTAAATTTTAAAACTAAACAATTTATTACAATCAAGATTCACGTATATTGGTCCTCGTCACCTGACTAAGGTTGAATAACTATATAAGCTTCCAGTTGAGAACTAAATACCCGCATTTTTTAGTCGTTCAAAAGGTGGGATCTGATTTTCACCAAGTACCTAAATACACTCTCCATACCATTCTCTAACATTTCAATGGAATTTTCCATAGCCTCCAATCATTCATGTGTAGCCTTAATCTTCATAACATTAGTATTACTACATAAAATGTTGCTTAAAAATACTTCCACGCGCTTCAACTCATTGATATTCTCAAGTTCTCATCACATGATATTATCCTCTTATGCAAGATAAAAGAGATTAGAAGAAGACTTGCATGTTTCTCACAAGGAATTCCCTAAGCACCCTAGTAAAAGCGGTGAGCTCATGATCTTCATTATATAATGGTGATACTCATCTTCTAAAATGATGTGATCAATTTCCTAAAATTCTTCATCTTCTTAACACTCTCTCTATATATAATAGCAAGAAATTCACGCTTCATTCCGAAAAATAAAAATATGCAGCACATGTGAGTTTTCCTTAAAATTTGCTAAACTTGTCACATTTATGCCAAACATTGTGAGTTATTATACAAGCCATAACGGTAATGAAATGTATTTGACGTGTAAAATTAACTGGCATGTCCTCCAAGTGTAGGTAAACAAAAACTTCATTATCACTTTGTTTCTAATATATTATTTTTGGTTCGGAGGCATCTATTGGCTGGCATGTTTCATTGTTGAGGAACTAGAACTGCTAATTGGTTTAAAGAATGAGTTTTGGAGGGATGAGATCCAGATCTTGTGGGATATATATGATCAAAAGACAGACAACAATATCAATTATTATGATTTACATTTAGTAGAACAAAATAATGGATTAGTTTGTTGTGTATGCACGAGTGGCACGTAATCGAAGAAGCAACAAGCAGCACCAAATTTTATAATTGAAAAGATGAATGTAATGTGGCAGCTGAGGAGGAAACTTACTGATGACTAATGAGGTTTTCTGATTACCAACCCTATGAAAGACATGCCAGCTATATTCTTCATGCACCTCAAACTCATTTCAACATTCATAGCATCTTGAAGAATAACACATGCAGTATCATTAATAAATTCACAATGTTGGACAAACATGTAACAAGCTTACCATATTCAAAGGGAAATTCATGTAGGCACCACATGTTCTACACCATCTTTAACAACTGCTGCATATTTTATTATTTTTTTATCATATGAAATTAATAATTATCAACCAATATCATGATTAGCTCTTATATAAAGAGAGAGTTAAGCACTGTGTAATATCAAGCAAACATCTAGCTTTACAAAATAACAAACAACAAATTAAAAAGAAATATGGCAAGCAACAATTACCATGTTCGCTCAAACAGTTTTCCTTCTCAATCTCATCCCAACTCCACAAGAATAGAAGAAGAGCTATGCAAAATGAAGACATGGGAAGCCACATCAACATCCACATCTGATTCAATTACCACCGGCCTTTCCTTTCTTGAAGATTTATACATTTCTTTGGAAGATCTTCTCAATATGCCATCAACACAAAAGGCTATTTCTCACCATCAAGGTGAGAAATTTGTCGAAGAGTTGTTGGATGGTTCAGTGAAAGTTTTGGATATATGTGGCATCACAAGGGACACCATGTCACAAATTAAAGAAAATGTTCAAACACTTCACTCTTCTATTAGAAGGAGAAAAGGAGAATCAAGCATTGAAACAAGTGTAGCCGAATATAAATTCTTCACAAAGAAGATGAAGAAGAATGTCACAAAGTTGATCACATCTTTAAAACGAATGGAAAGTAAATTTGGAGCTTCTTCATTTTTGAATCAAGATCAAGACCTTGTTGCAGTGGTTACAGTTCTTAGAGAGGTCATTAAAATGAACTTGTCTATCTTTCAATCCATTTTGTCTTTCTTGGTTGGATCTTCATCTAAGTCAAAGGCAAACAAATGGTTGAAAGTTGTAAAGTTGATGCATAAGAGGGTAGTTTGTGAAGAGAACATGGAGAGTTTCAATGAGTTGCAGTGTGTGGAAGCATCTTTGAGAACCCTTATAAGTGAAGGTTCTAATGTTGCACATGAAAGGTTTGAGGCTTTGGATAATGCAATTGAAATGATAGAAAATGGTTTAGAGAATGTATTTAGGCGTTTGGTTAAAACTAGAGTCTGTCTTTTGAACATTATGACTCAATAGTTTGCTAAGTCTTTGTTTTCTCTCCGGATCTTCTATAGCATCCAAATTTTAAGGATCTTTTGAGGATTGAAAATTTTGTCTCATCAATTTGTATAGATACGTACAATTCAATAGTCAAATATTACAATCAATTACAATGAAAAGTTTATACTCTTTACTATTGCCCTTCACTCATTTCTTGTGATTTTTTCTCTAATTTTCCTTAACTTGTCTTCCATTCAATAAAAAGGACTAATTTGTGCACAAAATTATGATATATACTTTTGAGCAAAATGTAATAGACACTTGAAATGGAATTATACTTTCCTTATCTTGAGACTTTGCCCTTTAGGTTTTATCTATGATGCTAAGTGAAGGATGATGACTCTACCTTAATGTACTCATGCACAATACAATACTCCCTCAGGTACTCATGCACAATGACTCTACCTTTTGATTTTTTATTTGTCAAAGGAAAAATATTAGTTATATCCTCTAAATTGTACTTCATATAAATTTATTATATGAATAAAATAGTTATTGTCTGAAGGGAAAGATACATTTAACATTATGGGGGGTTTAGTTTTCACATCAGCACGGAAAATATCTGAAGGAAAAGATACACACTATGAACTTTTACATCAATTGACATAAGCACATGAAGGAAATTCTTAATAGCATATAACATTTACATCAGTGCATAATTGAAATGAAGGAAGGAAAAAACAAGCGGTGGCATTTTCACAATTTGAGTGAAAACTTTAGCTAACTTATTTTTACATCAGTGGGTGAGAACTGCAGGTAAAAACAAATTTTCACCTTTACCTTATCCCTTCCTCTATCGTAAAAACACATCACGCTTTTTCACTTCTTCTTCGTCCATCACGTTTTCACTTCTTCTTCTAGATTCCAATTTCCAATCGTCCACCACCGTCCAAAGCGCAATTCCAATTCCAATTCTTCAATCGAACCAAACACAACGCAAGTTCCCAATCTTTTTTCACTTATTCTTCGATCAATCAGTAAGGGTGAAAACAACAAACCCTTCTTCGTTTTGTTCTTCGTTTCTGATTTATTTACTCTTCAAACCTGTAAGTTTTCTTTAACACTCATTTTAGCTTCCCTTTAATTTTAACTTCTTTGTTGTTGAAATAATTTTAGGGTTTAGCTGATTGTATGAAATAATTTTAGGGTTTAGCTGGTTGTTGAAATAATTTTAGTTTGATTTTTGAATTTGAGTTTATTGAACTAAATGTTAGGTTTTGGGGTTTATTGATTTGTGTGATTTTTTTTTTTTTGTAGAAATAATTGCCTATTTACACCAACTTTGAGCTATCAATTTCAGTCATTGCATAATTTTGTAAAAGACTTTTAGAATTAGTTTCTCAAAGTTAATGCTGGTTTGTTTACCAAAACTATTGGTCGTTCAGATAGTTTGTTTCAAAGGGTAAATCCAATTTCCATTAAATGTCATTCTTTGTATGTTGTCAATTATCCCCACGAAAGAGGGCTCTGTGGAGATCTTATCATTGTTGCTGACTATGTTGACTAAGTGATAGAGGGCCAAGTAATCTCTTGTTTTTATCGTAATTTCATTGATGACAATATTTCTTATATTTCTCTCTAGAGAGTTTTAAATGATAGACAACAAGTTCGCCTTGTGTTCTAAGGCAAATATTATTCGATTGGATCCATAATAGGCAAACCTCTAACTACAATTTTGTTTTATTGCAGGCTAAAAAGCACTTGTTCTTTGATTTGATCTTGGTGGGTTTTAAGGTTTTGAAAGCTGCGGCATTTTAATCACATATAATCTAATCAGGTGCTTGTTCTTCCTTTTCATTCAGATCTTAAGTTTTTAATTTTCTATCAAAAATGCTTCTGTTCATTCTAGAGGTCATGACTCATGACTTTAAGTAAGCATTCAACAATGGCATAGGATCAAACTAAAAGACAAAAAAACAAGTGTGCAGTGAAACCAAATTCATTTGTTAGAAAAAAAAACATAGTATTCTAGCATGTGCAGTGTATAGTACTCCTCCAAGTTTGTTTTGAGCTATCACATTTATCTTACTGAATACTAGAGCTGCAATATTCAAACATGAAACTTGGGATTTGATTGTGACCACTGATTTTGCCTTTAGTTTTTTGGTGTTAACATGTTGTTTTTTTGACTGCTCTGTGGCTTTTGGTGACTGCTATCAGAACTGAACAGCACCTTCTGATATGCTCTTGCGCTGTTGTGCCTGCGCAGCTGCTGTGTGTTTCAGTTTAGCCTGCTATCTCGGCCTTCCTTTTTTGCTCCATGTGTGGTTATCAGTTTTTGCTTTTCGCTTGGTTAGGTAACTAGGTGTGTCTTACACCTAGTTGAGCTTAATAAATTATAGCAGTTTTTGTGTGTCATCTAAGAGATTTCTAGCTAGTAGTAATCTCGTACCTCCGCGTAAGTAGTTACATATCTTAAGCATCAAGTTTTTTACTTGGTCAAACTCCAAGTCTTCTAAGTTCTAATAGTTATGTAGGCATCACAATTCTTTGATTCAGTGTGTGTTCATTTTCAGTGCGTCATTATGGATCGTAGTTGGATGAGAGCTAATCGATTAAGTGAAGAGTTTGATAATGGAGTGATAGAATTTCTACAGTTTGCTAAACAAAATCTTCCAAACAATGATGGACTTTTCCTGTGTCCTTGTGTTTCTTGTGCGAACCGGGAGCCAAACATTACTAAGGAAGAAATAAGGGGCCATCTAGTTTGGAACGGGATTTGTCAAACTTATACACAATGGATATGGCACGGTGAAGCAATACTACCAAGTGTATCCCAAAGAGAGAACGTTAGTGTAGATATGGATGATCGACTGGAAGACATGATACACGATGTTAAAAATTTACAAGGAGGACTTGACCATCGACAATGTTCAAAAATTGCTATGCATGCTTTTGAGAAGTGAAGAAGATATACGCATATCATTAGAACACAAGTCAAATACCGAAAGGTTTTTTATTCCAGCAAAGTGTATTAGACCGTTGTTGGTGGGTAATGCTTGGCTTGAATATTCTATTCTGCAACTTTGGTGCATGTAAGTACTTTTTTTTTTTACTGTTATCAATATGGATTAGTAGTATATCCACAACTCAATATTTAAGTGTTAATCTTAAATTTGTCTAGGTGTATGCATCGTCTCTGTATCGAAAGAAATAGATCGGATGTGTTTGGGATTTTGGGTCCAGTATGCTTGAATTTTAATCCAAAAGATCCTAATACTAAAGATAAAGTTTAGAGAAAGATACAAACTAGGTTGCGTGGTTTGAACTAAGTGTGTTACTTAGCACCATATCTATTTAAGTAAGTATATGTTTAAATTAATATTTTTCTTATTTATCTTTGATAGCTTAAACCTTAATAATTGTTCTTCTACATGAGCAGAGGACACTGGCAATTAATAATTATTTGTCCCAAGGACAATATATTAGTTCTCCTATGTTCATTGCACCAAGATCTTAATGAAGCAACGATTAAGATTGTTTCAAAGTAAGTGTATATTTGACGTTGTATTTGATATATTACTTCCTACAACACTAAAATGTATAACTTTGATGATTTTTCTAATTTTGTTGACACAGAGCTTTAAAGGTTCATCAATTTGCTCAGGGCATTAGAAAGAAGCCTAGATGGGTTCGTCTCAAAGTAAGTATGGTGTAGAGTTTGTCATTTTTTACGTTCATAAATGATTTTTTTTTTCTAATATCTACTATTTAAAAATGGCCATTCATTTGTAGCCAAGAAAGCAAATCTAATTGCAATGATTGTGGATACTATGTGATGAAGAATATGCTAGATATCATCTCTGCTAATATTACTAAGTCTTGGATTGAGGTATTTTAATTTTATGATAACATGTTTATACTATATATGTATTGCCAAATATAAACATATCCTTATTAATATTAATTACTTATATTAACCTACACATTGTAGGTATTCAATGATCCAACGATATTAACTGAAGATGATTTATATGATTTGCGAAACCAATGAGCAACTTGTTTTCTTGACTTGTATAAGGTTTAGGATTTACATGGTATGTTTCAAAACCAATCTCAGAATTTGACATTTGTAAAGAGAGTAGAATTTTGAACGGACTTGTAGATGTCGTAATGCGTGGTGGTTTTGGTGTGTGAAATGCGTTTCTGCAGTTGAGATAACTTTTTCAATTGATTTTTTTTGCAGCTGAAATTTGATTATGATGTGGCTGAGATGAGATATTGCCGGTGCTTATGATTGAAATGAGATGAGATGTTTTTTGCAGCTGAAGCTTAGCATATTTACAATGATGATTCAGTTGTGGATTTTTTTTTTGAAATTTATGCCCAAAGATGTTTTATTGAAATATTCCTAGCTATATTAATGTATTCATAGGCCTCTTTTATATATATATATATATATATATATATATATATATATATATATATATATATATTGGAATATTGACGTGCAAAGATTGATTATGTAATATTCAATTTGATAATATCACTTCTTTTTTGGCATTAAAAATTATCCATAATTTGTTTTTATTTTATTATTAAAAAAGAAAAGAGCAGGTGTCAAGCTTATTTGATAAGCCATTTAAAAAAGTATAGTTTACAAAAAAAAAAATTATATATTTCACCACAGTGGTTTTGAAAACTGATGTGAAATATATACATTTAACTTCAAAGTCTATCATAAAACTGATGTGAAAACTCTAGTGTTAAATTTTAAAGTATGTCTTTTACAACAGTAGAAACGGACCGGATGTAGAAATTCAAGATTTCACATCAGATTGCGACTAATGTGAAAGGACGTGGACTTACCACATCATGTAACCTTACATCGATTGCAACTGATGTGAAAAATCATTTTCAACTGATGTAAAAAATCATTTCTGTATCTTGAGACTTTGCCTTTTAGGTTTTATCTATGATGCTAAGTGAAGGATGATGACTCTACCTTAATGTACTCATGCACAATACAATACTTCCTCGGGTACTCATGCACAATGACTCTACCTTTTATTTTATTTTTTTGTCAAAGGAAAAAAATTAGTTATATCCTCTAAATTGTACTTCATATAAACTTATTATATTAATAAAATAGTTATTAAAAGGGTAAAGTTTAAAATAATTAAAGAGTGTTTTATAAATGATAACATTAAATATAATATAATAATTAGTTAAATCTTGCAATGTAGAATTTAAAGCGGCATAGTTTTAGTGAAAAATGTTTGTGTATTGATATGTTTTAAAGAAAATATTTTTGTTGCGATAATTTTGATAAAAAAAAAATATTGATTGATTTGATGAAGGAAAAAGACATTGAAAGACGGAAATTGATTATGAATTGATGAGATTGTTGGTTGACTGATTTGTTTTTAAAAAAGTGAGTTTGAAAACGATCACGTCGTATAATTTGTGTTCTTACCATTCAAGAAGTAAAAATATGTACATCCATTTAACCCTCTTAAAATGATTCGTTTTGTTTAAATTGTTTAAAAATGAATTTTAGAACTATAAAGTAACTTTGTTTTTAAAGAATAAAAAAAACATGTATTCTAAAAACTCAAGAATTAAAGAGATTTACATCCAAATAATAGAAGATTTTTATTCTTATAGTGGAAGATTTTATATCGTTTGTTATACTCCAATCTAAAAAACAAAGATCGGGTTGTAACACCTAATAATTTTGTATAATAATTGAAATTTTGGATTCAATAATTTTGAGTGGCTTTTGAGCAAGGATATAGACCAATAAAGAAATACACACACACGCAAAGCTTGAAGAGAAAATCAAAACTATAAAAAAAATTAAATGGAAGAAAAATGAAAAGGATAACATAAACAACAAATATATATATATATATATATATATATAAGTTTAGAAAGAAAAAAAATGAGAAGTTTTGCAATAAACTTGTGTGTGTAAGATAATTGAATACCAAAGACTTTAGACCCACCAGCCTCTGCAACATCATTTACAAAATCATTACCAAAGTCCTTGTCATGCGCCTCCGACCAATCATTAATAATATTATTGGTCCCTACCAAAGCAGTTTTCTGCCAGGTAGGGGCACTTCTGACAACTCTATTGTTTTACAGGATATAGTTCACTTTATGCGGTGATCGAAGAAGAAAAAAGGCTATGTAGCCTTTAAACTTGATCTTGAGAAATCTTTTGATAATATCAACTTTGAGTTTTTATGTGCTTGCCTTCAAGAATTTGGTTTTTCTGACATTACCATCAAGCTCATCATGCATTGTGTCACCTCATCCACCTACTCCATTATGTGGAACGTGAACAAATGCCTCTTTTCAAGCCAACTCATGGTCTCAGACAAGGCGACCCCTTGTCACCTTATCTCTTCATTTTTTGCATGGAAAAGTTTTCAATTGCTATCAATAATTCAGTCCGCCAAGGTGATTGGGATCCAATCAGAATGTCCGCCACAAGTCCCCAGCTTTCTCACCTTCTCTTTGCGGATGATGTGCTCCTTTTCACTAAAGCAAAGTAGTCTAAAATCAAATTCATAAAGGACCTCTTTGATCGTTTCACCAAAGCATCAGGGCTCAAGATTAATCTTTCGAAATCTAGAGCATTCTACTCATCAAGTATCCCTCATCAAAAAATTCAAAATCTCACCTCTATTTCAGGCATCTGAAGTACAACATCCCTTGACAAATATTTGGGTTTCCCAATTCTCAAAGGGCGGCCCAAAAGAAGTGACTTCCATTTTGTTATTGATAGTATGCATACTAGACTTGCATCTTGGAAGAGTAAGATGTTAAATAAACCTGGAAGATTGGCACTTGCTACTTTAGTCCTCTCCTCTATTCCAGCTTATTACATGCAGATAAATTGGCTTCCAGAAAGTATTTGTGATAATATTTATCAAGTAATCCGAAATTTCATTTGGAGGTGCCCTAATGATAAGGGATTCATCTAGTTGGATGGAAAAAAATTGCTAAACCAAAATATTTTGACGGCCTCGGTATTAGATCGACGAAAGTTGCAAATATTTGGCTTCTTGGGAAATTGGTTTGGGACATGATCCAAAATAACAACAAGTTTTGGGTGCATATGCTATCAGATAAATACTCATAATGGGCGAACATGTTTGATGTGACCTCCAACAGCAACAGCAACACCATTTGGGCCTCCATCATCCGCGCAAAAAATGTCTTGATTAATGGTTTCACTTGGCGATCAGGTTCAAGTTCTTCCTCATTTTGTTCAGCCATTGGAGTGCTTTTGGCTACCTCGGAGCTCAAACCCCCATCATAGACATCCATGACATTCACCTCTCTGTAAATGATGTCCTCAACACCGATGGGAATAGAGCTCAAGAGATTTACACCACTCTCCCTCAAGAAGTGCAAGATTTCATCACTAACGCTTCTTTCATGTTCAACGATGACATTGAAGATGCTCTTATTTGGTCCCAAAACAAGAATGGTATCTATACAACCAAAAGTGGGTATAAATGGCTACTCTCACAATCTGGTTCAGCTAATAATTCAAATCAATCTTGGTCCTGGATTTGGAGACTCAAAATTCCATAAAAGTATAAGTTTCTCATCTAGCTCGCTTGTAACAATGTCGTTCCCACTTTAACGGTGTTAAATCACCGCTACATTGCTCCTTCTTCAACTTGTTCTCGATGTGGATTGCAAGAAGAAACCTTATTCCACTGTATGCGTGATTGCAGTTTTTCGAGGGACATATGGCAGCACATTGGCTTCAACGACACAGGTTTCTTCGCAATGGAGGGTGTTGCAGACTAGATTAAGGAAGGCACAAAGGGTCCTCACGCTACAACCTTTGATGCAGGTTTGTGGTGGGTTTGGATGCGCCAAAACTCTATGTGCATAAACAATGAGCAGATGTCGATTCATAAAGTGGCAGCGAACATCAGAAATTCATCACAAATTATTGTGCAGGCTTTTCCTTCTCATCAGACTGCCCATATGGATCGACACATCCGGTGGAATAATAACAACTTTGACTGCAACATTCTCAATGTAGACGGGAGTTGTATTGGCACTCCAGCTAGAGCAAGTTTTGGCAGTTTGATTCGCAACAGTGCTAGTTACTATATTATAGGCTTTTCATGTTTTCTTCCGGCTTCCACCGACATCTGCAAGCTGAGTTAACTGCTATTTATTTCGGTTTGTGCTCTGCAAAAGACTTGGGAATTGCTCCTTTGGCGTGCTATTCAGACTCTCTCCTTGCCATCAATACCATCAAGGAAGACTCTTCCAAGTACCATGTCTACGCGGTGCTTGTTCATGAAATTAAAGCGTTGCTATCTCAAGCGAATGTTTCTTTACATCACACTCTCCGCGAAGGTAATCAATGTGCTGATTTTCTGGCCATGATAGGAGCTTCTTCTGATGATATTATGTTAGTGCACCCGCAACCGCATGATGATCTTCGTTTGTTGTTGAGGATAGATGCTCAAGGAACTCTGTTCTTAAGAGCTTAGTTTCCCTTTTTTCTTTTGTTCTTCTGCTTCTGTTTTTTATTGTTAGCAATGTAACCAAAAAAAATTGAATGCCGAACTAAAGTGAGAGAGTGAACAATTAAGATGTGAAAAGTTGAATGACAAAGAGGATAAAATTGGAATTATCAATGCTTTGTAGGGATGAAGATACAAATGTTGGGGTATGAGGTAAAATTTCCATAAAACAAAAAGGAGAGTTTAAAAGCCCAGAGCCCAAACTGAATCTATTTTAAAAATAATAAATAATAAATTAATTAACAAAAAAAAAAATAAGAAACCCTAATACTACAAGCTACAGTACGTAAGACAAAAAGGGATGGGGGCGGCATGAACTGGACGGCGTAAGGCCATACTTGTGGTGGGTGCATATGATGATGGTTGAATGAGGTATTCTTCTTACTTCTCTATTTGTCTTATTCTTATTATTTTGAAGTGAAGATGGCTGATAGGTTTGAACTTCGAAGTATTTAGTGTTATTTTATTTCTTTCTTATTGTTTATGATGGTAAGTTTGATGATAATATTAAAGAGCGAGCACCACGCAAAAGTGTTTTGATAGACTCATAATCAGAGTGTCTATCCAACTTTTCTGAAACCTTTTTCATTAGATGCCACAACCATTGCCGATGTGTATCAACGACATTGCATTTTTTCATTGCTCTACATTGGTCAGTAAGTATGGAATTTGGTGCATATTCATTTATACGTTCTAACCATATTGTGAATAGTCATTAAAAGTTTTAGTATCTCATTTGACAAAAGGTGCGACCCTTTTTAGTTCAATAAAAGGAGCGAAAAGTATGTCATATTTGTTTGTTAAATAAGTTCAAAGATATGACTTAACCGAAATATTCATAACTAGCGTTACATCTCACATCTGCCAAACATACATTTCGTTATTGACTTTTACCATCCACATCTATTACATAATAAAACTTACTATTGGTTTTTTGCATTCTAACAAAATAGTTTTGAATATCTTCAACATCTCATATCCAAGTTGATGTCGCTTACTTTATCTATATACTTTCTGCAATCTTTTTCTCTAAATTAAGATTATCATACCCATTTACTTCAACAACCATTAGATAAAAAGATGTCTACTAGCTTAATTCCAGCTTAATCCTTAACCTCGTTTTTGTTTGAGGGTCCAAATTCTTGTTGCGTCTAAAATATCTTGACTTGGTTGGCTTAGTTCATGATTATTCTTAATTACAACTCTTGATATTGTTATTGTTCTGTCTAAAGACACACATATTCACTCTAGACTTACATTGTGTTCGTGTGATAGGATTTGGCTTCAAAAGATTCTTTGAATTGCTCATATAACTCCATGGACGACAGCATGGTAGAGTAAAGTATTTTTTTTTTCATCATCTATATTTTTTGAACTTATTTTACCAATTCCAAAACCCACGTATCTATAATAATTTTGTAATACTCGTCAATTTCGTGTAAAGAACTAAATGTCATTCCAACCATAGTTCATCTTCTTCCCAAACAATATTTGCTTCTAAATTATATCACAGTTTTCATCTATGTGATCAATTTCCTCTTACCACGAGGATATTTATTACATAAATGAAAATGGTGATCAAAATTTAAAAGAAAATATTGTCCATGAGAATTAAGAAACCTAAGGATGGGATGGCATTTAGTTCCAAAGAAGAAATTACCACATATTACAAGAATTATGTTTGATATATATGTTTTGGAATCGGTAAAATAAATTCAAAAAATGCAAATGATGGAAAAAGTAGCACTACTAAAAAAGCAAAAATTAGTGAGGAAATTTTAGAGAGGGAAAACGTGAAATCTCTCTCTAATTCCGTCACTAAATTTTGCGACCAAAGAATTTGTGAGGAATTTTATTTTTTCCGTCACTAATTTCCCTCTTTAATTTTGCTTTTTTTAGTAGTGTAGTATACTCTAGCATGTAGTTGTGCAAGAAGGTATGTGGTTAATTCAAAGAAACATTTGAAGTCAAATCCTATCACAAGAGCATAATGTAAGGCTAGAGTAAATGTGTATGTCTTTAGATAGAAAGATTACAATTTCAAGAGTTGCTCTCAAGCAATATCATGAATTAAGCCCAACCAAATCAAGATATTTTAGATGCAACAAGAATTCTGACCCTTGTATAAAAAGGAGGTTAGAGCTTAATGATTAAGTTGCGATTAATGTAAGCATACATTTTTTTGACAATTGTTGTTGAAGCGAATAATGGATGTGATAAACTTACATTTGGAGAAAAAAATTGTAGAAATTATATAGACAAAGTAAGACGGAATCGGCTTGACACAATAGATGTTGAAGCTATTCAAAACTATTTTGTTAAAATGCAAAGGGAAATAGGCAATTTTATTACGTAATGGATGTGGATAACAAAAGTCATTTGTGAAATGTATGTTGGACAGATGCAAGATGTAGGGCAGCTCATGAGTATTTTGGTGAATTCATAACTTTTGACACCGCTTATTTAACAAATAAACATGACATACCTTTTGCCCCCTTTTGTTGGAGTAGTAAATCATGGTCAATAAGTTTTTTTTAGGTTGTGCCCTATTGTCGAATGAGGATACTTAAACCTTTAGGAGGTATGGTGTGAGTGACCTTGAGTTTTGGTGTCTATAAGAGTAATTTTAGTAGGTTATGTTCTTTAATCTTCCTGCTTTATGAAGTGTTGTTGTAAGTTTGAGTTTAATCTCGGGTATGCATTGTGCTTTGAGTGAGCTGTTCCAATCGAATTTGTCGTGTTTCAAATAAAAATTATGAATCATGTTGAAAGTTGATTTTGTAAATACATTAACAATTTTTGTGTGAATCCAAATTTCCTATACAAAACCAGTACATGAACGAGCCAGAGTCTTAGCGACATAATGAATTCATCAACTTGCCCAACTCAATGATTAAATAAACATACCAACTTTACCTTTGTGAACTTAGCATAAGTTTACTTAGCGTAATTTAGTTTTGTGACTAATTTTACTTAGCGTAATTTGACTCTAAGTACATCAGCAAAAGACACCTTTGTGAACAATTCTTAGTGTCACATACCAATTTTACCGCATTGCATTGATAGAGTCCAACTCAATAATTAAATAGACATCTCTTTATAATTGGTATGTACCGATTTGGCACAAAAAAAATTAAACTTGTAACAATTTCCATAAGTTTATACAAATGATCAACCTGGACAATATGACTTCGCAAGGTTCTAATAGTAGTTCAAATAACAATTCTAATGTGCATTGTCAATGCACAAAAATTCAAAGATAAGGAAACTCGGATTTCAGAACATGATAAATAAATTTGAACCAACCTTAAATTTGATGACTTTTCCAATGTGTTGCAGACTCCATAAGCATCCTCAAACAGTGCAAAAAATGTTTGGCAGTCATAAATTCTTGAAGCATATATCAAAGAAGTCACGATTAATCTTTTAGCCATAAAACTTCCTAGTTCACTCTCTTTATAGCAAAGATTCACACACAATCTCCAATTTGTAAATAAAAATTTCTCCCAAAATTGTGAGATTGTAGTGTTGCAATGGCGTCACCTGAGGCACGTCGACAATACTCATCGTGATGAGACCTCAAAGTTGCAAGTTGAAACGATGTGAGACGACACTTTCATCAGTGTTAGAGGCAATTATAGCAGCCATGCAAAATAGAGTATAAGCGAAGAAAGATACCCCCAATTACCTTAGAACATGGTTGCGGCAGAGAGAGCAACATGAAGTAGGTAGGCTTTGATGATGGAAGTCATTGGCAATTAGGGAGGAAGAAGGATTCGTCAGAACCCTAAGCATGGTAATTGAAACCACTGTGGTGAGGTTGTTGAAAAATGCCTTAAAATTGGTCATGCTTCCATTTTGCACCTAGGCGCAAGACTTTTGCTGAAAGCATTTTTAGGCGCTGTTGTTTTGCGCTCAGGCCCAAATGCACAGCGAGGTGTATAAAAAGGTGGTTTCAACATAGTTTTTACAAAGAGGTGTGAGGTAAACTAGGGTTTATCAAAAACGAAAATTCTTGGGATCAAAGACTAAGAATTGAGTACTTTTGAGGTATGCTCTATGGTTGGGAAACAATCAAAACAACTTGATGGGTAAAATCTCTCCTTCACGTATGTCAAATTTAGGTCGAACAAATATCGTATTGTCGTGTTTTTTCCTTATTCTTCTTTTTCTTGTTTTATTGCTTGATGACTTTAATTTTGATTTTTGCTAATTTTTCCTCCACACATCAAAGTAGTGGTTGTTGTTAATTTTATTTTTTTTTGAAACATTCTTTTTAAATATGAACAGTGCAATTTTAAGCAAAGTCATCTATTTTTTATTTTTGTATAAAGAAGGATTCATACTCTTTTTTTACACCAATGTCATACTTACCCTTTATAAACAAACATAAAAACCCCAATTTTTTATTGAAGGAATGAAAATCACTACTATTGTAACTGGCAAAAAATTCATTTAATATTTATTTTTGAAATATTTAGAAGTGTTTTATGGAATTCAATATTCCTTAGTTAATGAATTTTTTTTAGGGGCTTAGTTAATGATTTTAGGACACACTTGTCCAGATTCCAAATTTAAAAAAGAAAATTGTTTTGGGGGCCGGCATATCTGCACCATTGGGAGATTGTCTAGCGTATTAGAAGTATCAATCCAAGGTCATACTTTAGTAGTTTAAAATTGTTAGAATAAAAATAAAAATGTTCAATATGTTTTCTTATCATCTTTTTTACTGGCATAATTTTACATGTTATTTTATTGGCTTTATTTTCATTATTTTTTATTTATTATATTGGAATCAATTCAATTTAAAGTATTATTTACCTGTATTATTTTTTTAATCACTCAAGCTCACGGGAACACGTTACAATACTCAAAAGGACAATATACCGACGTTTAATTCGTGCAGTACAAAAGTACAATATATTCTTTCTCATTTTCTAACCACAAATTCCAAAACAAGATGACAAAAAATATCTCACGAATATTTCTTCTATGATTTGCCATATCTTGAATCCTATAGCTCAATGCAAGTCCACAAAATTTTGCAAAGACAAATTTTTAATAATTAACCGAAATTCATGAATGAAACAATTCAAAAGGTACCATGAATAGTGATTAGGTTCATTGAAGACATCGAGATTTTAGAGACAGAGACATGTAAAATCCATTTAGTGTGTTCATTTTGCAACATATGTAACATGAATAGAGTTTAACATCCAACTATCCAATTAAAGCATGAGTAGTTAATTGTATTGCTGGTAGAGGACGTGACAAGTCACAACAACATAGAAAAGTCACGATAAATCTACAGCACTAATATTTCATATTGAAGTTGTGATATGTAGTGTCCGAGATTACACTACAATACAAATAATTTTATTCATTCGCATTTTAATTTTTTTTAATTATTATTGGTATTTACATGTCAAAGTTGTATATGATATCTTTTTTCCAAGATCGATGTTGATGGTTGATAGGGCATAGTCTTTCTTAGCATGTTATATATACAATCCATTTGGCATCATAATATAAAGGATACATATAATAGTGATCTCTCCTTAGTCCAATTCCCTTCTCCACACATGACTAGAAGATCAAGAAACACTTTATTAGTAATAGTATACATATAGGCATAAACCATTTTTACTATGACGAAAAGGGCAACTATGGCTACCCTCTCACCAAAGAAATCCTGTCGTTATGGTATTAGATCTATTAGCTTACCAACAAGATCACATCCAAGCACAATTAGAATTCAAGAGGAGCTAAAAAAGTTTGAATCATATGAGGCAATGTCATCATCATCATCATCATCTTCCTCAAAAGTTGAAACAATTTGCTTTGGTTTATATGTCCTTGTAAACGTTTACAAGTGCATGGAAGATGTTTTGAAATTGGCAATAACCCAACAAGCATTATTCTCTCACAAAAATGAGAAATGGGTTGATGAGTTAGTAGAATGCCCGATTAGATTCTTAGACATATTAGGAGAAACTAGAGACGTTATCATGTTGATGAAAGGAAATTTTCAAGAGCTTCAATCAGCACTTAGAAGGAGAAAATTTGGAGAATATGTAATTGAAAGTTATGTATCTTCATATTGGAGTTTAAGAAGAAGCATGAAGAAATCATGCACAAAATCTCTTTTTTTATTGAAGCAAATAGATGAATCATTTGGAGGGTGTTTTCCTTTAGATGTTAATCAACACATTTCTTCAATTGTGAGAGTTTTTAGAGAGGTAAGTTTGATCACAAGCTCTATTTTTCAATCAGTAGTGGAATTTCTTGCTTCACCAATTTTCAAGTCTAAGGTTAACAAATGGAAATTTGTTTCAAGAGTACTCATGAGGAAAGGTGTGTTTGATCATTGCAATTATCAAGAGGAAAATATTAATGAATTGGAAAAAGTGGATTTGGCACTTTGTAGATTAATGGTTATTGATAACACAAGCATGGATTTTGATGAGGTTGAGAAGATTCAATGTGTACATAAAGAGATTGGAGCTATTGTTGTTGTCATTGAAGGGTTTGAAAATGGATTGGATTGTTTGTTTAAGCACCTTATTAATACCCGTGTGTCTTTTCTTAATATTCTTTCTCCCTAAGGTTGAATATAATAGTTTAGAATTTAATTCCAATGAGGTCATATGCATGTAATTTATGGAATTGTATCAACCTTATTGACATTTTCAACTTGTAAAGAGAGTTGTTTGCACACTCTCCACAAAACATGGAAAGTTAAAGTTGCAGTCACTTTCTAAGCGTTCACTTTCTGGTCTACTATCCAACTTATGGGCTAATATATCATCCATCCACCAATCTACCTTGGTCCCTGTCAGTTACATACTTATTGTATTTATAATGTTCACAACTGTATGAGTGAATCGTTGAGTCAATTTTAGCTTTACAATTCTACTCCTTAAAATTTAAGCATTAGTAAAATAAATAAATTCGTCTTTTCTTATTATAATCATACTCCTAAAACATTAAAACAGAAGAACGACACCTAAGATAAGAACTTAGGAACTTACACAAGTGGTATCGATGAAAAAAGCTTAAGTGAATTCTTATTGTGAGGTTACGGGTTTAAACACATGAGTGAAGATTCTCAATCTAATAATATTAACATTGTCGGTTGGGTTAAATCTTACAAACAAAATTAACGTAATTTTAAATGATTGGTTATTGACTCAAGCAAAACCAACCTATGCTCTCTCTTCTCCTCTCTTGAGAGCCGTCGTCAAAACCCTAGTTTCTTCTTCTTCATCCGCCAAAGAGGGGTGATTTATGGTCAATTTTTGACCCAAAATCACCCCTATAACTCGTTTTTCTATTTCCCTTTTATTGAAATAAGTGTTTTTCACATCTATTTAGTTTTTTCTTTCGTGATTTCGTCGTCTTAGTGCGACGTTGTTTTGTTCGTCGTCGTTGCGCGACGTTGTTTGTCTTTCTTGTCATATCAGCTTCGATCCAATGCAGATCAAATCAATGACTCTGGAGTCGTCAACGTTGCAGATCCGGAGACATGAGTGTTCCGTAGACTTAAATATAGCCATATGTATAGGCTTTAGTATTTGGTTGTTTTATGCTATTAACATGGATGTTGTGAGTTTGTTCACAGATTCATCCTTTTTGTTTTTAGCGAATTTTCATTGTATCTATGTACTGTATCAATTTGAATGAATGAATGTCGTTTATTTTTGTAAAAAAAAAATGATTGGTTATTGAATATCATTCCCATCTAACTTGTAGAGTGTGAGAGTTTTCACCATAAATTTATTGAGATGACTATGATGCTTATTGTCATACCCCAATTTTTGACCTAAGATCTCACTCACACGCGTCATTCGACCTTGACTTTTCATTGAAAATTTCGGCAGAGAGGTATTTTAAAATACCTCATTTTTTGGTGCCGAGTCGGGCCCTCTTCTCACTTTCTTTTTATTATTATTAGTCCTTTTCTTAAATTTTTAATTCGTTTCCATCTTTTATTTTCTACTTCACTTTTTAATCTAATTTTATTTTGAACATATTCATCTTTTATTTATTTCTATCATAGGTCCAGTAATTTTATTTATTCTTCTTCTTTTTTTATGTCCGAGATAAGTCCAAAAATGTCAAGTTTACAGGCTGTTTACGCCTCATCCACAATCTGCGCATTCTGTTTGCCATCCGTTCCAATCCAATTAACCAGTTTTTGTGCACATTTTTAACAAACCCTAAACCTAACACTGTCACTATATAACACAAGCACAACAGACACAGAAGGGGGGGGGGGGGGGGCCGAATTCACAATCGTAGAGAAAAACCTGCAATTTCAAGGCAAAAAATTCACAAATCCCAACACATTCATAATCTCATACAAACCAGAGAACAATTTCACAAACACCACAATAGGAACCTGCAACATACAATACCAAATCACAACAATAATCGAACCACGATGTCCAAACAAACTGCCGCCATTCAAAACCTCTAATCAAAACCGTCAACGATCAAACAACGAATTGAACGGAGCCGTCATCAACCGATTCAAGCGCCACAAACGCGTCAACGGCGCCGACCAACGAAATCCACCATCACAGATCAGGAACGGGGTCCCTCACGCCATAACCCAACCCAGGACAGGAGGCCGCGCCAGTAACACCTCGAAATCCCAGCTTTAAAATTTCATTCAAATAATCAGAGTATAACACATAAATCAGGATGTCACATTTCATAAAATCTTTAAAATCAAATTGAATAATAATTTATTCTTAAACAATATTCAAACGTAGCAGCGGAACTCATAAACTTCTCAAAATCTTAAATAAATAAGTCTCGGCACAAAAGCCTCATAAAACATCTCAAAATCAAGTTACGTCGCAAACATCATAATTAATCAACATGATACATAAAAGGAATAGAAATAATAATAATCCCCATCCTGTTACGTATCAGAGCTCTTAAGACTCCACAAGAACCTCTCACATCGACGAATCTAAGCTTGGTCACCTGCACTTGCCCACAAGGCGGTAATTCCAACAGAAGGGGTGAGATTCACAACAATTACATTAACGTATAATTCAAATAATTATGCTTAACAATAACAACATTAATCGTCACATAAAACTGAAAACATCTCAACCATCTACGCTTAATAAATCATCTTAGAACATCTTCATAAACAACCGTCTCAAAACATCTCAGACACGGACTCGACAAATGCAACTCTAACATCTTAACATCATGCATGTGGTACCAATATTTTAGCTTTAATAAGCTTCACCGTCGCTTTGAGCAAATGCTCCACCGTCGCTTTGAGCATAAGCTCCACCGTCTCAAAATATGCAAATGCATGGACTCGACTCTTTATTCTTAAACAAGTTATCCCAACGTCTTAACATCAAATACGACTCTTTATCGACACATGCAATTATACAATACATGGCAGCAGCTCAGCACACTTAGTATATATATTTACAGCACGTAGTTATCATCACAATCATCATTTATACTTCATTCGTAAACTTCACTTAATAAGCATTTAGTCAAAGTTTAACGCCAACAATTAAATATCATCTTACAGCGTCATTACAGGTTCTAATTAGGTCTTAAACATCTCTAATACTATTCAAAGGTCTACCCTCAAAGTCTCGCTCAAAACAGAGTTCTAAAACTCAAGTTATAGTGGTCTGAGACCACATTGCTCGCTGTGGCGAGCTACTTAAATTGCATTCTGCCACTTGCTCGCTACGGCGAGTGAAGTTGCTCGCCTCGCGCGCACTAAAGTGGTTGCTCGCCTCGCGAGTGAATACCTAACTGCTCGCCACGGCGAGCGGGTATGCTCGCCACGGCGAGCTATCGCAGAGGGGTTACGGGTTCGCTCGAAACCTCGCCAAAACTCGTCCAATTCTTCGTTTTATGCTTCTAATCTATCAGAATTATAGTCCTAGTGATTAGTCTAGGTTCTGTAACAGGTTTCTACATCAATTCACATCATTATAACATCAATTCATCACAAAATCCATTAAACCCTAACTTTAGAACTCTCCCAAAAACTCTCTCTAATCCCTTGGTTAATCATAACAGATGAATTACAGTATAATATAATCGAAGTTAGGCTCACCCTTACCTGGTATGTTCGCAGAATTGAGGTTCTCTCTTCTCCGGCCACTTTCCTCTCTTTTTTGCAAAAGTCTGTAACGTACTGACTGCTTCTTTCTAAACCTAACTCCCTTATATAATTCTTTCTATTCTCACTTATCCCCACAACTCTATCTTATTTATGAAAACAACCCCATCTCTCAAAATATTTGTTATTATATCACATCTTAATTTTCATCACATATTTTATTGTATTAAACAATAAAATAAACGTCACACCACAACATCATCCCATACGTCACAAACATCATTAAAATCATATAATATATAATAATATACTATATACTCTAATAAAATAATTAAATAAATAAAGTGGGCGTTACAACTCTCCCCCACTTAAAGGATTTTCGTCCTCGAAAATCTTACCGCGATTAAACAACTCTGGATAAGACTCCAGCATCTTACTTTCAAGCTCCCAAGTTAAGCTTTCACCAGTCGCTCCACTCCAAACCACTCTCACTAGAGGTATCTCTTTGCCTCTCAACAACTTCACCTTGTGATCATCGATTCTTAAGGGTAGAGTTTCAACCGTAAGGTTGTCCCTCACTTGTACATCGTCCCTTTGGATCACATGGGATGGATCCGGAACGTACTTCCTCAATTGCGACACGTGAAAAACATCGTGCAAATTCGATAAATGCGGTGGTAATCCAACACGATAAGCCACCGTCCCAATCCTCTCTGATATCTGATACGGACCAATAAACTTTGGAGTCAACTTCTTCGACTTCAAGGCACGACCTACACCGGTCATTGGAGTAACTCGCAAAAACATATGATCTCCTTCTTGGAACTCAAGGTCCTTCCTTCGCTTGTCATGATAACTCTTTTGTCGACTCTGCGACGCTTTCATCTTCTCTTGGATCATTCTTACTTTCTCAGTGGTTTGTTGCACAATCTCTGGTCCTAAAACCACACTTTCACCCGACTCAAACCAACACAACGGGGTTCTACATCTTCTTCCATACAAAGCCTCGAAAGGTGCCATTCCAATACTAGAATGGTAACTGTTATTATAAGTGAACTCAATCAACGAAAGATGATTATCCCAAGCCCCTCCTTGTTTAAGTACACACACCCTCAACAAATCCTCCAACGATTGGATCGTCCTCTCGGATTGACCATCTGTCTGCGGATGATACGCCGAACTCAACTTCAACTGCGACCCTAAAGCTTCTTGCAAACTTTTCCAAAATCTAGAAGTGAATCTTGGATCTCTATCTGACACAATGCTCGAAGGAACACCATGCAATCTTACTATCTATTGAATGTAAATCTCTGCTAACCGCACCATAGGAAAAGTGATATTGATCGGTAGAAAATGAACTGACTTTGTTAACCTATCAACAATCACCCAGATAGCATCGTTCCCTCTTGGAGTAGTTGGCAAACTCGTCACAAAATCCATGGATATGCTATCCCATTTCCACTCTGGCACATCTAACGGTATCATCATTCCAGTAGGTTTCTGATGTTCTATCTTTGATTTCTGACAAACTAGGCAAGAATACACAAACTGTGCCACATCACGTTTCAATCCAGACCACCAAAACAACTTCTTCAAATCGTGATACATCTTCGTAGCTCCTGGGTGAATACTCAAGCTACTTCTATGGCTCTCTTCAAGGATTGCCTTCTTCATCCCATCGTTGTCCGGAATACAGATTCTACCTCGGAACCTCAACACACCGTGATCATCGACTCTAAAATCACCATCTGCAGTCTGGTTACTCGCAACAAGCAAATCTACAAACTTAACATCTTCTTTCTGCGCTTCCTTAATATTTTTCAGAAACTCGTTGTCAATCTTCAACATTCCTAGCTTTACACTCTGATGTGATCTTTCACAAACCAAACTCAAATCTCTGAATTGTTCCAATAGTTCGAACTCTTCCGCCATCATAGCAGACATATGCAGCGTTTTCCTACTCAAGGCATCAGCAACTACGTTAGCCTTACCTGGATGGTAACTCAAATCAAAATCATAATCCTTCAATAACTCGAGCCATCTCCTCTGTCTCATATTTAATTCTTTCTGATCAAACATGTACTTCAAGCTCTTGTGATCACTAAACACTTCAAACCTCGAACCATACAAATAGTGTCTCCAAATTTTCAACACAAACACCACTGCAGCCAACTCAAGATCGTGGGTAGGATAATTTCGTTCATGAATCCTCAACTGCCTGGATGCATAAGCAACCACTTTACCGTCTTGCATCAGTACACCACCTAAACCCAACTTAGACGCATCACAATACACCACAAAAGGTACTTCCGGCTTTGGCAAAATTAAAACTGGAGCTGTCGTCAACCGCTTCTTCAACTCATTGAAGCTACTCTCACATTGAGCATCCCACACAAAGGCTTTACCTTTACACGTCAACTGCGTTAACGGAAGTGCCAACTTAGAAAATCCTTCTATAAATCTTCTATAGTAACCAGCCAATCCCAAAAAGCTTCTAATCTCAGTAACCGACCTCGGTGTCTCCCATTGCGACACTGCTTCAACTTTAGATGGATCAACTGCTATTCCATCACCAGAAATAATATGACCAAGAAAACTAACTTCCTTCAACCAGAACTCACACTTGGATAATTTAGCATACAACTTCTTTTCTTTCAATACTTGCAAGACAATCTTCAAATGTTCAGCATGTTCTTCTTCGGATTTGGAATATATTAAAATGTCGTCAATAAACACCACCACAAAACGATCCAAAAATGCCTGGAAGGTCCAATTCATATACTCCATAAATACTCCCGGCGCGTTCGTAACACCGAAAGGCATCACTTTATACTCATAATGACCATAACGAGTTCTAAAGGCCGTCTTCTGCATATCTTCATCCTTCACTTTTATCTGATGGTAACCCGACCTTAAGTCAATCTTGCTAAACACACGTGCACCCACTAACTGATCCATCAAATCATCAATTCTCGGAAGTGGATACCTATTCTTTATAGTTACCTTGTTCAACTGACGGTAGTCAATACACAACCTCATGCTCCCATCTTTCTTCTTCACTAGCAATACAGGCGCTCCCCAAGGTGAAACACTTGGTCTTATAAACTTCTTCTCAAGCAGATCCTCTAATTGCTTCTTTAACTCAGCTAACTCAGAAGCTGACATACGGTAAGGTGTCATAGACACAGGCTTCGTTCCAGGAACAAGATCAATCGCAAATTCAACTTCTCTTTCAGGAGGCACATCAGGAATTTCATCAGGGAATACTTCAGGAAACTCGCACACCACTTGCAGTTCGTCAATCTTCTCTTGATTCTCAATAGATAAGGATGCCATCAGAGAAAACATCAAAACTCCATCTCGTCCTAATTGTTTCAGCTGCTTGGTAGATAAAAATTCTGCTCCACTTTCTTCCTCTTCAGACAAGAAATACACCGTCTTGCGAAAAACAGTTGATAAGCACACGGTTGTACTCTAACCAATTCATCCCGAGAATTATATCCATACCAGTCAAAGGTAGGCAGACTAAATCCATCTCAAAATTACGATCAAACATAGACAACGGACAACTTAAACACACACGAGAAGTAGTCACCGAACCCTTAGTTGGAGTTTCGACAACCATCTCTCCATTCATATCAGACATAACAAGACCCAACTTAAGAGCACAATCATAAGCAACAAAACAATGCGTAGCGCCAGTATCAATAATAGCAACTAAAGGTATATCATTAATATAGCAAGTACCTCTGATCAAGCGATCCTCATTCTCAGTCTGAGTGCCGGTCAACGCGAAAACTCTTCCAGTAGTCCTAACTTTCTTTGGCTTCTTGCACTGCGAGCCAATATGTCCTTGCTCATCACAGTTGAAACACACAATATCATCAAACTTGCAGTCTGGGGTAATATGCCCTTTCTGTCCGCATCGGTAACACCTCTTCACATCAACAGGACACGCATTACTCTTGTGGCCTTTCTGCCCGCAATTATAACAGGTAATCTCAGTAGGAGCATCCTTCTTCTGTGGTCGCCTCTCATCATTCACTCTTTGCTTACCCTTATCTCTGGGAGCATCATAAGGTTTGGGACGACTCTGCTGACCCTTAGCTTTTCTATCATTCACTACCTTGTAGTGAGCCTTGGTATCCTCCTCATAAATCCTGCAACTACTCACCAGCTCGGAGAAATTTCGGATCTTCTGATAACCAATTTCCCTCTTAATCTCAGGACGTAAGCCATTCTCAAACTTGATGCACTTGGAGAACTCAGCATTATAAGCTGTATAATGGGGGTAGAACTTTGCCAGTTCCACAAACTTTGACGCATACTCAGTCACGGACATATTTCCTTGCTTCAACTCAAGGAACTCGATCTCCTTCTTTCCCCGGACATCCTCAGGAAAGTAACGGTTCAGGAATTCCCTTCTAAACACCGCCCAAGTCACAGCAGCACCTCCTTCTTCCAAGATAGGTCGAATACCAACCCACCAGTCATCAGCTTCCTCCGCCAACATATGGGTACCAAACCGTACCATCTGACCATCTTCGCACTGCATCACCCTAAAGATCCGCTCAACTTCCTTGAGCCACGTCTGAGCCCCGTCAGGATCATATCGCCCTTTGAAGGTAGGCGGGTGGTTCCTCAGAAAAGTTTCTAACATTCTCGTCCCGTCGTTTCCACTAGCATTGTTCTGATTTCCCACAGCTTGGGCCATTGCTTGCAAAGCAGCAACAACAGCAGCATCATTTCTTCCAGCCATCTTATTCCTCTACAAAGCAAACATAAGTTAGAATGATATAACTATAATATTCTAACTCTAAGACATCGTCACTCGACTCTCTAATTGGCCGGACGGACCGACCTGCTCTGATACCAATTGTAACACCCCGAAATCCCAGCTTTAAAATTTCATTCAAATAATCAGAGTATAACACATAAATCAGGATGTCACATTTCATAAAATCTTTAAAATCAAATTGAATAATAATTTATTCTTAAACAATATTCAAACGTAGCAGCGGAACTCATAAACTTCTCAAAATCTTAAATAAATAAGTCTCGGCACAAAAGCCTCATAAAACATCTCAAAATCAAGTTACGTCGCAAACATCATAATTAATCAACATGATACATAAAAGGAATAGAAATAATAATAATCCCCATCCCGTTACGTATCAGAGCTCCTAAGACTCCACAAGAACCTCTCACATCGACGAACCTAAGCTTGGTCACCTGCACTTGCCCACAAGGCGGCAATTCCAACAGAAGGGGTGAGATTCACAACAATTACATTAACGTATAATTCAAATAATTATGCTTAACAATAACAACATTAATCGTCACATAAAACTGAAAACATCTCAACCATCTACGCTTAATAAATCATCTTAGAACATCTTCATAAACAACCGTCTCAAAACATCTCAGACACGGACTCGACAAATGCAACTCTAACATCTTAACATCATGCATGTGGTACCAATATTTTAGCTTTAATAAGCTTCACCGTCGCTTTGAGCATAAGCTCCACCGTCTCAAAATATGCAAATGCATGGACTCGACTCTTTATTCTTAAACAAGTTATCCCAACGTCTTAACATCAAATACAACTCTTTATCGACACATGCAATTATACAATACATGGCAGCAGCTCAGCACACTTAGTATATATATTTACAGCACGTAGTTATCATCACAATCATCATTTATACTTCATTCGTAAACTTCACTTAATAAGCATTTAGTCAAAGTTTAACGCCAACAATTAAATATCATCTTACAGCGTCATTACAGGTTCTAATTAGGTCTTAAACATCTCTAATACTATTCAAAGGTCTACCCTCAAATTCTCGCTCAAAACAGAGTTCTAAAACTCAAGTTATAGTGGTCTGAGACCACATTGCTCGCTGTGGCGAGCTACTTAAATTGCATTCTGCCACTTGCTCGCTACGGCGAGTGAAGTTGCTCGCCTCGCGCGCACTAAAGTGGTTGCTCGCCTCGCGAGTGAATACCTAACTGCTCGCCACGGCGAGCGGGTATGCTCGCCACGGCGAGCTATCGCAGAGGGGTTACGGGTTCGCTCGAAACCTCGCCAAAACTCGTCCAATTCTTCGTTTTATGCTTCTAATCTATCAGAATTATAGTCCTAGTGATTAGTCTAGGTTCTGTAACAGGTTTCTACATCAATTCACATCATTATAACATCAATTCATCACAAAATCCATTAAACCCTAACTTTAGAACTCTCCCAAAAACTCTCTCTAATCCCTTGGTTAATCATAACAGATGAATTACAGTATAATATAATCGAAGTTAGGCTCACCCTTACCTGGTATGTTCGCAGAATTGAGGTTCTCTCTTCTCCGGCCACTTTCCTCTCTTTTTTGCAAAAGTCTGTAACGTACTGACTGCTTCTTTCTAAACCTAACTCCCTTATATAATTCTTTCTATTCTCACTTATCCCCACAACTCTATCTTATTTATGAAAACAACCTCATCTCTCAAAATATTTGTTATTATATCACATCTTAATTTTCATCACATATTTTATTGTATTAAACAATAAAATAAACGTCACACCACAACATCATCCCATACGTCACAAACATCATTAAAATCATATAATATATAATAATATACTATATACTCTAATAAAATAATTAAATAAATAAAGTGGGCGTTACAACTCTCCCCCACTTAAAGGATTTTCGTCCTCGAAAATCTTACCGCGATTAAACAACTCTGGATAAGACTCCAGCATCTTACTTTCAAGCTCCCAAGTTAAGCTTTCACCAGTCGCTCCACTCCAAACCACTCTCACTAGAGGTATCTCTTTGCCTCTCAACAACTTCACCTTGTGATCATCGATTCTTAAGGGTAGAGTTTCAACCGTAAGGTTGTCCATCACTTGTACATCGTCCCTTTGGATCACATGGGATGGATCCGGAACGTACTTCCTCAATTGCGACACGTGAAAAACATCGTGCAAATTCGATAAATGCGGTGGTAATCCAACACGATAAGCCACCGTCCCAATCCTCTCTGATATCTGATACGGACCAATAAACTTTGGAGTCAACTTCTTCGACTTCAAGGCACGACCTACACCGGTCATTGGAGTAACTCGCAAAAACATATGATCTCCTTCTTGGAACTCAAGGTCCTTCCTTCGCTTGTCATGATAACTCTTTTGTCGACTCTGCGACGCTTTCATCTTCTCTTGGATCATTCTTACTTTCTAATCCATTTTTGAGCAATATGGAGGCGGAAATAGAATTTCTCGCTATTGAATGTCTAATCCATCGAAGGTATCATTTTGGGCGTGGCCCAATTACTTCTACAATATAATATACTACTTGTCCTTATTCATTTACTAATATTTTACTTTTTTTGACGTACTTTTACTAATAATTGATCGATCATTCATACAAAACGTCAAAAAAACATTATTTAATTATACACCTTTACTGCATCAGGCTTAGCTTAATTTGACTAATATTGTGCAAGATTACAATAGCTTTTTAATTTTTATTCACTAAATTTAAACATAAGTCAAATCAAATTTACCATTTCGATATTTGTATATTATGTTGTGTCTATATAGTGTAATCTTCTTTTGTAAAAATTTCTTTTGCATTTTCAATACATTCAAATTATAGTCCAGGATTGACTGAACTTTATAATATTAGATTATATGTAATTTGACTTAATTGGAATTTTAACCCATCATAGTTTTTTTAGGTTTTATTTGCTTTCAGAGAAATAGATGAGAGAGATAGATAGATAGAGAAGAGAGAAAGAGATGAGAAGTTGGAGATTTATCTGGTTCGACAAAAAGAGAAATTGGAAAGAGAGAATAATAAATGATGGGTCACGTACTTTTGTTTTCTATTAAAAAATGAGAAGAAAGAGAGAAAAAAAATAAAAGAGTCTAATATGTCATTGGTTTTTTAATTAATCATAAATTATAATGTTGTCTTATCAAGATTATTTTTGTCTTTATAAAAAATAATAACATTTCTTTCCCTTCTATTTCTCTTTTTTTTTCCTCTTATATTAAACAATACAAATCTTCCTTATTCCTTATCTTTTTCTCTCTTCTCAAAACTTCTCTTACTTATTTCTATCATTTCAACTTCTCTTCCAAACCAAACACACCCTTAAAAAGAGAAACATCACATTCATTTTAAGTTCTCTTTCTTCTGTACCTGCCGGACATGGGTGGTTTTGGGTCATTTTTTACTTTATAATCATTCACTTTTATCTTCTTCTTTCTTTTAAACTAAATAAGTGGTTTCCACAAAGATCAACTATTTTTCTTTTGTGTTTTTTGTGATTTTGTCATCTTGCGTTGTGTTGTTTGATTTCCACCTCTTGCGGTGTTTGTTTGGATCCTATTGTAAGATTGGTTTCAATCAATTATTGATTCAATCAATGAATTGAGTGTCACCGTTGTAGATCTGAATGCATGAGTATTTCAGTCGCTTTGATTTTATAATAGTATTTGTAGGCATTTTGTCGATGTATTCTATCAACTTGGGTGATTTGTGTTCGCTCATAAATTCATCTTTTACTTTTAAACAATATTGACAAAAATGACAAATTTAAAAAATAAAATTGTGTTTTTGATGACTTAAGTATAATGTGATAAATTCTTTTCTCATCCTCTTTGCTTCTCATCTACCCTTTAAATTTCCAAAAATGGCATCAAATTTTATAATTCAGAATGAGTTTATAATCCAAACACCTTCTATGCTTATAATTTTTTACACTTTTAAAATATGGTGCATGAAAAGTAAGGAGGATGAGAAAAGAAATTCTCATATGGCACATCCTAGAGTTTTTTTTTTTAAGGTAGTGCAACCTAAAGCTATTAATACGTGTTTGGCTCGATGAAATCGTCTCTTTTGCTCGATATAAAAGGTGGGGTGGATTATATAAATATGAGAAAACTACTCAATATGCCCCTTGAATTGCTCACATACCCCTTGGAATTCCGAAAGTGCCACATTTGATTCCTACCTTCTGATTGCTTTATTATGATAGTTAGGACTCGAACAACCCTTGAGTTTAGGTACAGTTGGATCATAAGTAACAAACCGAATAGACCGTTAGTTAGGACCCGATCCATTACTACATCTGAATCAGAGAGCATTTTCAATAACAGACATACTTCAAAATTTCACAACAATATAATTCAACAACGGCTCATATTTCAACAACAATTGACATCCATCACTGGCAATTCAACAACAATACAACCAAACTTATAATTCAACAACAACAATTCAACATAATTAGAGAAATAACGATTGAACAAAAGTGGTGTAAATTGACATCACAAACAAAAACGACAACACAATTTAAAAAACCTAGATAAAACTCTACCGACATTTTGGACACTTGAAATTTGAAAAAACCCACAAATATAACACTCCAACTTCAATAACCATTGTAGAAAACATGGACATACATCATAGTTATCCTAACAATCTTTTGATAATAACCGTAAGATGTCCATACCACAACTCTAGAAACTTTAAAGACCAAACTCGAGTACAATAATTTGTCTTAGTATCTATGTTCCAAAACAGTACCACTCCTTCCAAAAGATGCATGTATCTCAATAAATTTCAATTATAACATATTGTTCATTTCCTCCCAAACTTTGACCAAATCTCTCTTATTGTCCTTCAAATATTTTTTTCAACCTTCCATAAGCATATTCAACTGTTTTAATGGTTTTTTTTTTTGTCAAGATGTAAGACATGGTTTGTCCATTCCCTTATAGTCTTTTCCTTAAAGGGATTTAATATGTTATTTTCAACATATATGAGGAACTTTGAGAAATTCATACACACATCTCAAAATTGTACGATGGATTCAACAAATGATTCCTTCTAAGAGGATTCAACTATATTTTCCCACACTTTCATGATGTTCTTAACTAACTTCATGAATTTCACCTATTTGGTATCCTTCACTTCGCCATTCACCTCTTAGGAAACTTTCTATTTGACATTCACAATTTTGGCATCCTTAGAAAGTTTCTATTTGGTATCTATCACTTTATTTTGTCGATTTCATACAATTCACAATTTCACCTATTTCGCCTATTTGGTATCTATCACTTTTGACATCCTAACTTCATGAATTTCACCTATTTGGTATCCTACAATTCACAATTTTGACATTCCTATTTGGTATCTATCACTTTATTTTGTCGATTTCATATTTCGAAAAACATGAAAGCAAGATGCAAGATGAGTTGAGGTGACCCCAACTATCCTAAACAACATAATTTTATAGTGATTGGTTTTATAGGTGGGATTCATCATCAAAATATAATGAAGTGTGTTAAACAACTTAGCAGATTTAGGATGAGCCCAAAAAATATCATGAACAATTGTAAACTCATCAACAGTTCTAAATTTTGTACACATACGTGCGATCATCCAAACATTTCAACAAATATTGCATTTATGAACTTTCATCACTTATGGACATTTTGTACTTTTGTTTTGCGTTGTAAACTTGCTTTATAACTATTACATTATCTTTTCTTTTATCTTTCAATGTCACTAGAGTATTCTTTGACTTGACCATATTCTTTGTCATGTCAACAACAAACTCCTTCTCTTCTCATTTAATCTACCAACAAGAAGGTGAACTTCTAACTTTGACTCTATCTGATAATTGTTCACTCCATTAACCATATTTAGTGTGTGTTTGGTATAGCGACGGTGAGAATTGATTTTGATAGAATTGATTTGAGAGAATTGATTTTGGTTAAAAGTGAGTTTGATATGAATTGATTTATGTTTGGATATAATTGTTTAAAAGTGATTCATATGAGTTGATGTTGTTTGGATAGTTTGAATCAAAATTGATTTTGAATGTGTAAAGACCAAACTATCCTTTTAATTGTATTTAAAAGTAAATATCTCATTCTCATTAGATAATTATTTCAACTTATCATAAATAAATTTTATTGTTTAAAAAAATCATTTTGAAATAAAATTAATTTATAACATTCATTTTTAATAAATGTTTTTATCAATTAGGTGATTTTTGAATACAATATAAGCTTCAAAAGATCTAAAAAAAATATTAATATAATCCATTATCTTGTCAAAAATATAATATAATCCATTATTATAAACTAACAGTGCACCGTAATCAATGAATCAGGGCTTAAAAAAAAATACTACCTTAGTTATTTCCTTCTTAAAAAAGAAAAAGAAAAAAAAAAAAAAAGACTTAGTTATTTTTTTAAGAAGATTGGGCATTATCCTTATCCGTATCCACGTAAGAAACACCACTCCCACCTACAGTAACAGCAAATGAGAAGCGTACTCCATTGAAGCACAGATTAAGAAAAAATATGCAGTGTTTTGATTTTTAGTCTTTCAATTCATTTTTTTTAAGTTGTATTATTATGTTTATCCTCTTTTGTCTGCTTCATCTGCAAATCTGTAAAAAGAGGGAGAAGACGCTCAACATTTCTAGTGTATGCAGTAATAAAGCAGAAGGAAGAAAACTGTGAGAAAGAGAAATTGAAGGCTTGAATTTAGGGGCAATTAGGTAAGTACCTGCCACTTGAGAAATTAAAGCCTGAGACGTGGATTTCATCTGCCGTAGCAGCTCTGAATTTCAGCTTCAGAAAAACTGCGTTTTTGGAGAAGAAACCGTGTTTCACAAACTTGCTTTTCATTCATCCAAACAACATGAAAAAGAGCAAAACGGCGTTTGGCAAAAGTAACCCACGTTTTGAGCCTAAAAACGTGGTGCCAAACACATACTTAGTGACCATTCATTAGGTTTCAACAAATAAGCACACATCTTAAATGGACATTCAGTATCCTTGACTATGTGCAGTGGCGGAACCAGAAATTTATAGAGCATGGGCAAAAAATTTATCGTAAAATATGGCGTGTTAAGAACGTTAAAATATGGCTTACACAAAAAATTATAAATTTTCGACATACGACAAATTAATTATGAATTCTTCAAGTGTCAAAAACTCAAAAAACACGGAAATCTCGACCTACAAATCAAATTTTGAACTCGTAATTTGTAGAGTCGTCTATAAATACACATAAAAAGGATATGTAAAGTTTCATATCATTTCAAAGTCGTTTCAATTTATTTTGATTTTTCAACCAAAACGTGCAAAATTGAAATTTTGTTCCGAGTAAGCGTATACTCACAAGTCAAATTTAGTTCCCTGATTTTGTAGGCATGACTAGAACATGATAAGAACCTTCACAATGAAATTTTATAGTTTTTAAACGAGATACAAATTAATTATAAATTGTTTAAGAAATTCATAATTATGAGGAATAAATATTCATAATTAATTTGTCCCTGGTCGAAAAAAAAATTAATTTTTTGTGTAAAGCTATATTTTAACGTGCTAAACATGTATGGAAAAAATCATGAAAAAATTCAACCTCTATGTCAAATTTTTATACTACGCGTAATTATAGGGTCATAAATAAGAAGAAACTCAAATTACAATGCTAGAATATATGTTTTTTATTTTACAAGGTCATTTTTCAGATATAGTGTATATTACATGGTCAATTTGAACAATTAATCCTTCAAAATATGAGAGAAGAACCTACCAATAGTGTGCTAAATAAAATTAGGTGGTAAATGTCATTTTCGAGACCTCTTTTCGTGAGAGAATTTTCAGATTTTGTCCAAATTTTTCTTTTTTTAAGTGGGTTAATGTGTTATTGGGTTGTACCATATATAAAGAGAGTGTCGATTGAGCCCAGACAAGTGTCGAGAATCGTCGGGCGATGAAACCGCCTACGACTATGTGCCCTCTCACTTGACTTTCTTTTTGGTTCCTTTGTAAACATCACTCCTTTAACAACTCAAGACTAACTTTGGCAGTCTCTGTCCACCCCCATGATGGTATTTGTCAATAATTAAGGTAAATTTCATTGTTGATGTTCAACGTCCAACCCAATTAATCAAATCATCTCTAATTTTATATTTTATATTTGTGAAAAAGTAATTCATTGTATCAACTTCATTCTCAACAAGTTTATTAACAGAATGCTCAAATATGTTATCTTTAGAATCTACATTTAATTTCAAATCAACATAAACATCAACATCATTTGGTTTCACATCAATGTAAACAACAACAAAATTTGGTTTCACAACAAGGAAAGCTTCGACATTGTTTGAATTTAGATTACGAGGGTGTTCAACCATAACTAAAAAACCTAAATTATATTGTATAAAATGCAATTAAGAAAATGGTTAAATATGTTTTCGGTTCATATAAATATACCAACTTTTTGTTTTAGACCCTCTAAAATTTTCCTTTACCTTTTAGTCCCTATAAAATTTTCAATCACTACTTTTGGTCTCTATTTTTAAGTAGATTTTTGTATTTTTTAATGAAATTTTGCAGAAATGTATAGAATATTTTAAAAATCACTCCCAAAAGAAATTAGATTTTTTTAACTGAACATGAATTAAATATGAATTTTTTACCGCCAAATATATAAAAATTCATATTTAATTCATGTTTTGGTAAAAAAAATCTAATATTTTTTGGGAGAGATCCTTATAATATTATACATTTTTCTGCAAATTTTTATTTAAAAATATGAATTTATTTTAAAGGAGGAACCAAAAGTGAAGATGAAATTTTCTTGAGAACTAAAAGTTGAAGAAAATTTTATAGGTACTAAAACGAAAAGTTGACATATTTACGAGAGCTAAAAACATGTTTAACCCATAAAAAAGACATTGAACGCTGAATGGATCGAGAGTTATGATCCAAAGGGTCTTAAATCCTAAAAAAAGAGGGGGGGAACATTTCAACTGAAGAAGAAAAAACGAGAATCAACAATGTTGATGGACAAAAATTAATTTTGTGAATTATTCATCATATTTATACAGTTTGTCTCATTATGCCACCAAAAATAAAAATAAAATTCTGTCACGTTGGATTTCCAGCATCCATGCAAATTGCAATTACTATTATATATCAACACATGCTTCATCCCTAAATTATTCTTTGTTTTCATGCTAAAGATAACACCTCTAATATGTTCGTTGTCTTTCTTTTTAAGAGACTTCTAATTTGTTCATTGTCCTGCATGTACTTGTTGTCTAAAGCATATTCTTCTTTCTTTGACTAAAATTTCACCACACACCATGCAAGAATGTTACATTGTATTTCATGACCAACACAATGGCACCTAGTAATAATTTAGGTGACAATTTACTTGTAATCTATGATCGACACAAAAAAAAAATTATGTAAGGCATGTGTCAAAATATAATGCTATTTTTTGAGGTAGTGTAACAAATTAATGATGCAAAGCACTTGACAGAATTAACATAGAGATATTTTTTTTGAGAGAAGAATTAACATAGAGATATATATTTTGAATTTGGGGTAAGTATAGGATTTCGATTATTACTTCCCCATGTTTTTCTATTCATTATATTTCCAGTTTTGCCTCTTCTTTTGCTTACACTAGTATTTCATATAAAAACAAAAATAGCCACCAAGACCAACCCATAGTACATATATTGGTTGTTGAGACTTGAAACTCACATTTCCCATGAGGTGCATTTTGTTGACCGGCAACAAGTACTGCTTCGTCATGTATGAAATATACAATAAAGTATAAAGTTACATATAAGAAGGAGGACCCATTTCTATGACCAAAGAAAATAACAACATAATGTTAATGACTATATGCCGTACCAAAATTCTTAAACTAAGACTTTACAAAATATTATTCTAAAATGGTATGCTGATAATGCTTTAATTCTTAAATTCTTTATCACATCATACACTATACACTTGTGAATTCTTAAACTATGACTATATGCTTGAAGTCTTAAAATAGGAGCAATTATTATTTCTCACAATTAGCACAGATTGGCTGCTAATTGATATGATAACGGTCCGACTCAATGGTCACAATAATTTAATAAATGAATTAACAGTTAACCGCCAACTATGCCTAATTAATTTAATAATTCAGAAAAATCATCCACCAACCTAGATATAGATAGATATTTTCAAATTAAGCCCCGGTCACATAAAGTCTCCTATACGTCTCTACACAGTACTACCAAGTTTGCAATATGCACATTTAACGGATTGACCATATATTTCAAGACCGTCATTTCATTATTAAATTAATTTTCATTAAAATGAAAAATATTAGTTTTATATACATGCATGATGATGGCTTTTACACATGTAATAATTTTATATTCAAACATTTGTCAAAAAAGTAATGTAGAAATTTCATGATTCTCTTTCATTTTAATAGTGCATTATTTCACACCTACCTATATATATACACATCAAATATTTGAAAGAAAATACAGCACAAAGGAGGAGATAACATAACACAATATTAAGGTGCAAAAATTGTCTAACAACAATTAGTGAAACATGGGTGAAGCTAAGGAAATATGGTCAGCACCAATAACACCAAGAACAGGAAATTCATTGATGGGAACACCTAGGGTTGCATCACCACCAGTGTCATGTCCACCTTCTCAGCTTCATTCACCATCTCTCACAAGATCACCACTTCTTCAATCAGAGAATGGAGATGTACCACATCCTAAGAGTAAAACTCCAAAGACTCCTAGAACACCAAGAATGTCTTTGACACCAAGGTTTATTACCCCTTTGGGAAGTCCTATGAGGAAAGCTTTGAGATTAACTAAGCTTGATCCTCAAGATGCTTGGTTACCAATTACTGAGTCTAGGAATGGTAACAAATATTATGCTGCTTTTCATACTCTTTGTTCTGGAATTGGTATTCAAGCTCTTGTTCTTCCTGTTGCCTTCACTATTCTTGGTTGGTAAGTTTCATTTCTCCATTCTTTCCTTCTTTTCTTTTGATTTTTCAATTTTTTTATAGGCAAATATTAATTGTTAGTTATTATATTTGTTAGTAGGAAGAGTTGAACTCCCTAACTCTTTATCACTCCAACGCCAATTTTTTATTTAATCTTGTTTGGTTTTTCCCTTTCAAATTGAAAAAAAGTTTAAAAAATAAAACTACAAATCAAAACTTATTTTAAAGACATCAATTATATTAATTGGATGTTCAATATTCGTTGTTCTATTCTTATAGTAAAATATTATTCATAGTTTCTATATGTTAATATAGATGTAATAGTTTTTTCTTATCTTTGTGATATGAAATATAGGGTAAGTGGATGAGACTAGTGGAGGCTTTAGACTTTGTCAAAAAAAAAAAAAAAAAACTAGTGGAGGCTTTAGACTATGGGATGAGACAAGATAAAAATTTATTTGGAAACTCCTTGGAGTTATGTAAATAGATAGATAATAATTTGGTCCCAATTTTATATATTTACCCTTTTAGTTTTGTCACTCCTCTAACATTGAATACACGTAGTGACAAAATAATACTTTTGATACAATATATTTCAAAATATAACAAACTTTTGAAAATACATAGAGAGATTAATTAACTTTATATTATCTCAAAAGTGTCAAGTGTAAATTTACCCCCGATTAACTTTGTTGTACGTATAACGAACTTTAGTTAACAAGCAAATTTCCGATTGATGGTTGCAGGACATGGGGAATATTGAGCTTGACAATAGCATTCATATGGCAACTTTACACCTTATGGTTGCTCGTCCATCTTCACGAATCCGTTGAGAACGGTATTCGGTACAGTCGATACCTTCAACTCTGCTTCGCCACTTTCGGTATAATTTCTTTCTCCACTTTACTTTACTTTATCATAGATAATGTTACATCGCTCAATAACTTTTTATTTGACACATACATCATCTCTATAAATTTTGAAGTAAATCGAAATCATGTTTTATATGTCATCGTAATTTAACAAAAAACAAGTTTAAGATGTTAATCTTAATGGACCAAAGATGTAACATAATGATATGAAAAAAATTATTGCCCAATTGATGAAGTATTGGAATGGTATGTTGCAGGTGAGAAACTTGGGAAATTGCTAGCATTGTTTCCAATATTGTACCTATCAGCAGGAACATGTACTACATTGATCATCATAGGAGGATCAACAGCTAGAACATTCTATCAAGTTGTATGTGGAGACCATTGCAATCCCAAACCTATGACCACTGTTGAATGGTACTTGGTCTTTACATGTGCAGCTGTGATCCTATCTCAGTTGCCAAATTTGAATTCCATTGCTGGAATTTCTCTCATTGGAGCAGTCACTGCTGTAGGGTATTGTACCTCCATTTGGATTACCTCTGTGGCACAGGGTTCCCTACCAGGGGTGAACTACAATCCTGTGACTGGTGAAAACAAGGTTGAAAATGCTTTTAGTGTGCTTAATGCCCTTGGTATCATTGCTTTTGCCTTTAGAGGTCACAATCTCATCCTTGAAATTCAGGTATGTGGCAAAAAAAAATTATTCCTCTTACCTAGTTAACTAATTAAATTTTATGAAATTAATGAAAAATGGAATTATTTTAATAAATGTAACAATTTTTTGTTGATTCATTTAATGGGTAATTGTCAATAGTGGTCATTGTTTGATTGTTTAAAATTGCTAATTTGAAGTTTTTTGTTCTTTAGTATTTTGACTTTAGTAGTAAAAGGAATGAGATAGGTACAATTTTTTTTTTATGACGTGATAGGTACATTGTTTTGTTAATAATTGTTAAGATATACTTCATTCAAAATTGTTGACAACTTCAATAAGTTTTGCTAGGTCAAGCACACAATATTGAAATTATTAGTGGATGACTTTCACTTTTTATAGTCCACTATGGTGTTCATAATAGTTGAATATTGATTAGTCAATTTCACACAATAAATAATTTAGATTGACTTCTGACTTTACTTTTACTAATTCAACTCACTTTTTTTTCTGTAACAAAAATAACTACTAGTACAGTCTAAATCTCTATTATTCAAAATACTGAGATAAATTTTTGATATTTGGTTGGGTGTAACTTATGGTTGTCCATGACTCAAGATTCAATTAGAAAATTAAATCAATTGTGTAATGAAAAACTAACATTATTCATTGTTAAATGATTAACGTGTTCTTCAAGTAATTTGTCATCTTATGATTTTCTAATTTTGTTGCAGGCTACTATGCCTTCAAGTGAGAAGCATCCATCACATGTGCCCATGTGGAAAGGAGTGAAGGCTTCTTACACACTCATTGCTGCATGCTTATTTCCCTTAGCTATTGGTGGCTATTGGGCTTATGGCCAATTGGTATGTACATCTAATTACTTAGAACTAAAGAGAGTAAAATTAGCCAACTATTTAAATATATTATGGCTTGTCTTATGGTATACTAGTACCATATTTTTTAATTTGAATTTTGGTTTGAAGCATTTTTAGTATAAATTTACACCGTCAACTAATCACAAACTATTGACTTGAAATGTATAGATTCCTGCAAACGGAGGAATGCTCACGGCCCTATACCAATTTCATTCTCAAGACGTATCAAAATTTGTACTTGGGATGACCAGCTTTTTCGTAGTAGTAAATGGTTTGTGTTCATTTCAAATATATGGCATGCCGGCTTTCGATGACATGGAATCAGTATACACCACTAGATGGAAGAAGCCATGCCCGTGGTGGCTCCGAGTAATTTTCCGAGTCTTCTTCGGGTTTTTGTGCTTCTTCATAGGAGTTGCAATTCCATTTTTGTCTAGCTTAGCTGGTTTGATTGGAGGAATAGCATTGCCAGTGACATTGGCATACCCATGTTTTATGTGGCTCAAAGTAAAGAAACCAAAGAAGTATAGTTTCATGTGGTATCTCAATTGGTTCTTGGGAACATTTGGAGTTGCTCTAAGTGTCATATTAGTTACAGCTAGTATATATGTTATTATTGATACTGGTGTTAATGTGAGCTTTTTCAACCCTCAGTAGTCTCAACCAAAGAGGGGAAAAATTATTAAGGAAAATATATGTGGATTTCTTAGGAAGATTACAGTTGAAGTTGTCTTTTTTAAATTTTATTTTAGAAATTCAAAATTGTATACTCAAGTTTGTAGTTGTGACTTGTACACATCCACATACCAAGCAAACTCAAAAAAAATGTATATCTAGCTTGATTGCATAATTGAAGTTGATATACTAGATTTTTTATTTATGATGATGTCTATGTTGTTAAATTTTACCTATACTGTGCCGTATATATAGAATAGAAAATAGTTAAGTGGTTGACTATTAATGTAATTTATCATTTATGTATTATTATACCATCTTTTGATTTTTGTGTTTTATTTTTTAATGTTTGTTCTTTTTGGAACCAATAAAATTGATATGTCATCTCACTAAATTTTGATGGTAACAAATATTATATATTTAAACCAACAAGTGTGTGTACAAGTCTAAGAAATTCAATGAGTTTGGATTTATGTGCATAAATTAAAATTCTATTCAATTAAGCTCAAACTCATATATTTATTTATTTTTTAGGTAGAACTCAAACTCATATATTATCCAAGTGTTATCTAATTCTTATAAATACAGTTGATTGTATAGTTATGATCACAAGAAGACTCAGTTGCATTTCATGACCTTCTTTCATTAAATAGAAGATTAATGAAATTTATATGATCATTTTTTACGACTTTTAAGACAATATTTTTCTTCTTTAAAAAAAATACAATATTTTTCTTCTCTCACTTTTAAGACAAAAACAATAGAGAAAAACAAAGAGACAAGAGAAACGCAATAAAAAAAAAAGTTGCCCTAAAATATAATTATACAAGTATCATTTTTCTAATAAGAACAAGTTGCAAAAATTAACATATTTAAATCTCAGTCTCGTTTTCGTCTCATGGTCCGTCTTTTGATATTAAGTAAAATGTACTGCATGACCTTCACTTCAATATAGAACTCCTTGGAACAAATCTCTTGAAGAGAGTTATTATCAAAACACTGCATTAAACAGAAAAAATAATCCGGTGTGAAAGACATAAAAAAAAGACTCAATAACGACATTGAATATTTTTATGACTGGGGTCACTAGCAAGCAAATTTCATTCCATATTGATTATGGAAATTTAGGTCTAAATAAAAATATATTTTATAAAATATGTTCAACAATTATGAATCAATAGTGGAAGCAACCACATGAATATGAAACGGATCTACGACATGTTAATTTATCAAGGATATTAAGAATTAGGGTATTGGGCCGAATACCTTAACGAAGCTTTTATGACAACCCTCTCAACAGCAACGAACATAGAGGGTGTGATCTGAAACAAACAGTAATGAGGTTAGCGGCGGCTGATTTAGTTCTTCCTCAACCGGTACCTTTATGCCTCAAGGTTCTCTTCAGATGGGGGAGAAGAGAGAATTTTTCCGTGTACGGTATATTGAGACCATAGCCTTTTTATATCAGATGACCATTAGGGTTTCTCATTATTCCGTTAATGGGCCATCCGGACATCCACTCATTGAGTCTATATCAATTAATTAAATAATTAATTAATTATCTAATTAGAAATCTAATAGTCTTATTACTTAATTTGATCACTAATCAATTAAGGCTCGCAATTGATAAATAGTTAATATAATTATTATTACGATATTTGCCCACATAATGATATTGGAATATAACTAAATAATAAAATATTCCAACAATTTCCCACTTGGGCTACATATCTTAGTAATTATACCAAAATATTTTAGGCGCGCGTCTGAATGCTATTTATCTTTAGATTTCAACTTTACAATCTGATCCACCTTATACATTAATAATGGGACCACCGCGGCTGTCGTCACTGACGTATAACGTGACCGAACCCCGACGACCATCATATCAATGCATTTGATGACATAGATCGATATGGATGAATGACATGAAAATTTCATGCAATGTGATCTCTAAATCATGTATATTTCCAACTGGTCCAACAAAAATTTAGTGAGATCAAAACTGAAGTTTGCAAATTCAATATTTGCACAAATGATACAGAAATGGTTATAACAACAATAACCTCGTAAACTTTATTTTTGCATAAAATCATAACATAAAGTCTATATCAATACCAAAACAAAAGTATAGAACAAAAATAAAAGAGACTCCCACTAATTCAAGACATCCTTAATGACAACAATCATATGAAAGACCTTATGTGTCATGTCTTTGATTAGTGGATCTGCTAGCATAAAATTTGTTTCTACTTGTTCTATCATTCAACAACAATAATCTATAAGGCAGTAAACTTTATAAAAGTTGTTGAATAACTATATGACTAAATTATGTCATTATATATCTTGAGTGGTCTTTCAATACATTTTACTATATGCAACCAAGTGACATAAATACTTACAGTTATTTCCTTAGTTAGGATGTGCGTTATATACAAACATCCAAAAGTCAGAGTCTGACACACAAATGATCTCTAGATTGTCAGATCTCTGATGTGAGCATAATCTCTCTTGTTCTCTTTAATAATCCTTATGGTTTCCTTTTTCGCAATTCAAACTTTGAATTGCTCAAGTATCTATCAAACAATCTTATTATATACGCTATTTCTAAATGTGTATAATAAGATCATACATAAAAATTTCTATCGCCAAAACGAAGGAAATTATTAAATTTCTGAATTCATAAATTTCCTAATGAGCAATATGTTAGACTAAATAGTCTCTCTTGGTGAATCATACCACCCATAAATTATTTCAATTCATTTTCAACTTTATAGATATAACTCTTTTGTGATATCTTAATAATACCTTGAGAAGAATCTCTAAGTATCGAAATGCCTAATACAAAAGAGGTGTCCCCGAGATCTTTCATCGCTAAACTTTTGTTAGAGATTTCCTTGGTTTCACATAACTAACATATACTATAGTTGAATAAATAAAATAAAATCGACACATTTAAACTCAAAATATAAATTTACTCCCACTGAGCTTACTAAATCCACAACTCTCCATAATATTATCTCAAAACCAAACGAGACAATTACTTTATGAGAATTTGTGGTAACACTAAAGAGACAAATTTCTTAACTTACAAGTGGATTTCATGACTTTGCAAACTATCTACTTTGTATCAATTGATATAAAAGCTTTATTTAGTTGCATCATATTGTATCATTAATGTCACCATTAAGAAACACTATATTGAAATCCATCTTATGCAACTCCCAAATTATAACAAGCAAGCTAGTATCATGACTGTCCTAATAGAGTCTTTCAATTAAACTTAATAGAATTTCTCTTTTCAGTCAATTCTTAATGACACTAGAATCCCTAGTTCTTGAGGGTGTTGAGTTTGATCTACATGAAATAATTTCTTAACTTGATTGAGAGGAAGAACAATAATGTCCTCATGAGGATCCAAATATACTATAATAATAGTAACTATATGAATTAGTTTATAACTAATTCTTCCTCATTCAATTTTGTTCTATTACCATATCTCTCCCCCAAACTCAATATCATCAAGAAAACTTAACAATTTATGTCTCAAAATTTTCTTAATTTGTGGAACGAAAAACGTATATAGTATTCAAAACCTTAAACAATATAGAATGTCACAACTGAATTGACTCTAATAATTGATCTTAAAAGACACAATGAATCATCATAAAATAAAAACTTAAACTATCTTGATTCATTCAAAGAGAAATTAAAACAAAAAACAATTCAAGTAATGATTCACCAAATAGTCTTTTAAAAACAAAAATAATCCATTAATGACAATCTAAAAATAGTTCAAAAAATGAATAAAGCAATTTTTGTCGACTTTGATCATTCTAAATTGATATATCTTTCAACATCATTGGGCATAAGTCTGTCAAGACAACTTTTCTTTATTTGCCCTTATCTTTTGAGCTATTTTCCGAATGAGCACTATTTTATTTTCTCTTGCTTTAATTTTTCCTTATTTGCACACTTTATGAATTGATCATTTAAATGATCATTTCTAACAGTAACAGTTGTAAACTTAATTGTGAATAGAGAATACTAAATGCTGAATTTTTGAACAAGTCATATGATAGTCGAAATTACTGAATTTTCAAACAAGTCATATGATAGTCGAAATTATAGTGTCTTAGCAAGATTAAATGTTTACATAATGTGCTCCTAACATTTTCTTTTCCTAATAAAGTTAATGAAACATCCACTCTCTAATGAGAGCTTGTTTTTCTCTATATTGCTTTAAAAGCACCTTAATTTAAGCAAAGAAAATATGACAAAGTTTTTTGTCATCTTAAATAACACCTCGAATACATATGATACTTTAACTTTATGACCTCACGTGACCTATGATATTTTGCATACACTCACTTGTCAAACTTGATTCTCACATTAGCGACTGAATTTGTGAGAGAAAGTGAGTTTCACCACCTTTATCAAAGGTATAGATCCAAGAACAATATTAATATTATTCTTTAATTCCTAAAAGTAAAAGTTTTTTAAGAGTTAAAAAAATTTAACTCAAATTAATAGATACATAAACTATATTAGCTGAAAGAGAATAAAGAGTAGCAAAAACACTCACTAAAATATCAAGTGCACCATCAATATCAAGTCTTTAAACAACAATATTAATTACTAGTGGTATTTTACATCAATGATCAAACAATGACAATTTACTTTGACAAAGAATAAATTCTTATAATTGTCATATGTTTACCATTATATTTGTGTGAATGTAAACTCTTAAACATATAAATAAGTTTACGCTTGCACAATATTATCACACATGTCAGTAAAATATTATAGAAATGTGTTTCTTTATTTGTAAATAAAAAACCTTAACAAGATACCAAACGCACCATTAAAACACAATCTTTGGATTGCTAAGAATTAATTGCAAGCAGTACTCTCAATGCAATGATCAAACATTGGTGATAAGTTCTGTCAAATAATAGTCACCTTTGGGCATCTTATTACCCACATGGATAATTACGTTATAATCACCACATATTTACTATCGCAGGTATCTAACTATCCGACCAAGTTGTGCCTTCCTTGGGGCCGACGACAACTCGCATAAATAATTACACACTACATCTTTTGTAACTTCAGTTGAGTCGAATCTACGCAACAGAGGTTACTTGGGCAGCATTATTGTTTCAACCGACTCAACTACAGTTACTAGATAATCTTAATATATATTAAATGAGGTGATAAGTCCTGTCAAATAATAGTCACATTCATGTATCCTATTATTCACATGGAAAATTACTTTATAACCACCAGACATTTACTATCATATGTATGTAGCTATCAGGTCAAGCTGCGCCTTCCTTGGGGACGACGACAACTCACATGAATAATTTCATACTACGTCTTCTGTAAGTTCAGTTGAATCAAATCTACACAGCAAAGGTTACTTTGGCAACATGTTGTTTCAACCAAAACAACCGCAATTACTAGACATACATTTCACATCAAATTAAATGGGAATGGTCTTAAATTTACAAAGCACTACTGACATAATGTAGGCTGAATTAGTCCATTATGTTGCTAAGTAACCATAAGGTCACTTGACAACCCTTAAGTGTGAAGACAAATACACGAATTTGAAAGAAGATGAAAGTCGCAAATCACACCAATGTGTGTATGACAATACTTAAGTGTGAAGACAAACTCACGAATTTGAAAGAAGATGCAAGTCACAAATCACACCAATGTGTGTATGACAATACATTTACATATATCGCATAAAAGCAACAACAAACGTAGCACGAAATATATTCAAAATGCATGATAAGACAAAATATTATTGTAGAAAACTTAATTAGAGTAAACTCTAACATCATAATGATGCTATAAGGAAAAATATTCAATTTCAAACCAAAAAAAAATTGAATCTTATATACAACAAAATATTCATGCCACAATTGATTCACATATACCAATTGATTCTTTAAATAAAATAATGAATAACTCCTAAATAAAAAAATATACTTTATGTTTATAAATAAACAAACAAAACTAAAATTATTATTTCTCAAACTTTAAAGAACCAAATTCTTACCTTATATAAAAAAAAAAAAAAATTGTTCATAATATTTTGAGATTCATTATTTTTTTTTGACAAATTTTGAGATTCATTATTAAAAGGCAACAAATATACCACAAATATATTTTAATATTTATTTGCCTACTTCTCAAAATAATTTTTATGTACAGAAACTTCGTGAATCAAAACTAATTTCATTTTAAATAAAAACAAACGGTAAGATATGATAACAATATTTGAAAATTATTTCAACCGGAAAATTTTGATTTAAAATTCAAATCGTCAAAATAAAACAAAATAGAATTCAAATATTTATCAAATTCATATAAAAAGAATCCTTATTTTCAAAACATATATGTATTCGCCGTAAACAGTGACTAAAATTAGCGATACACCTTTTGTCAAAAAAAAATAAAAAATAGCGATACACCAAACTTTATGAAAATTGAACCGAATGATTTCAACTGAAAGTTTTGAAAATAATGCAAAATAAATTGAAGTTCCAAAAGATCCATAGTGGAATCAACCGTTTGTTAGCATATAAATTCAATAAAAAAGTTGGCTGAGAAAATTCTACAGCAACAAACTAAATATTATCCTATGGTGGTCACTCCTTTATAACTTCAGTTTCAACACACATAAAGTGACAGAAAAAAAAAACAAAACTTAGAAAGAAAAATATAGCAGCAAAATTTTAAACCGAATGCTACGTTCATATCCCAAAAAAGAAAAGAAGTTTCTGTATACATATGTGACTGCGATTTGTGCATCAAAACATGCTAATAATTAATAAATAAATTAGATAGAACATTGCTATTTATCTATAGAGTTTTTATCAAGAATTTGTTAAGAAAATGTCTTAACCAATTAAATTTGTTATTTTGCGGAAATTAAGGGAGACAATGGTGGGTAATTAAGGAAAGGTATTAGCAAATACAATGTCTTGAAATTTTCTTGATAAACTTTGTCACTGTATCTATCATTTCCCAATTAAATATGTGTCAAAACCAAATCGGCTTACATGTAATTTTTTTTTTCTTCCCTTTTCTTTCTATTTAGTCGATCAACATTCAACAACATAATAAATAAATGTAATTCTCAATCAATGAAAGTCAACGAAGGCATAAAAAAAATATATCCTTCTTTCGATTCATATAAATAAAGGCATAAAGATGAATGAAAACTAATAAAAGGAATATCGTTGAATCGACTCGAACGAAATTCGACAAACAAAAAACACCAATCAACAAAATTAGGATTCACACCACGGAACAAAGACAAAATCGGTGAACTCACATATCCCAATAAATCAAACATGAAGACCACTCGGATACCACTTGTTGAAAATTTAGCTCTTATTGAAAACAGATTTCATAATACATGTTCAACATTATGAATCAATAGCGGAAGCAAACAAAACATTGAACAAGATTATGATTGGATCTAAGACATGTTGATTTATCAAAGATATTAAAAATTAGGGTATTAGGAATACCTTAACGAAACTTTCATGGCAACCCTCTCAACAACAACAAAGAGGAGGTGATCTGAAACAAACAGCAAGGGGTTAGTGGCGGCTGATTTGGTTCTTCCTCAACTGGTACCTTTATGCCTCAAGGTTCTCTTCAGATGGGGAGAAGAGAGAATTTTGTCGTGTACGGTATATTGGAGACCATAGCCTCTTTATATTGGATGACCATTAGCGTTTTCCATTATTCCGTTAATGGGTCATCCGAACATTCACTCATTGAATCCATATCAATTAATTAAATATTTAATTAATTATCTAATTAGAAATCTAATAGTCTTATTACTTACTTTAATCACTAATCAATTAAGGCTCACAATTGATAGATAACTAATATAATTATTATTACAATATTTGTTCACATAATGATATTGGAATATAATTAAATAATAAAATATTTTAACAATTGATACATCCCTTCCACTTGTAACCATCTCTCATGAAAAATCTCGTCTTCCAAATACTACACCAAGTTTAACTAGAATTATGATCAATTGAAGCTCCAAAAAATTATTACTCGAGGAATCATATTTGGACTGTTATCGCGCAACCCTAACAGAAAGAGTTTATTATTTTGTCAATCCCATCTGCAAGAGAATGAAGGAGAAGAAAATTACTCGTGACATAGAAAGATATTGAATGATTGGAGATTTTATGGGGACTTGCTTCCTCGCTCAACAAATATTTTTACTATTTTTCTCCAAATCTGATAGTTGACGAACTGAGATGTAGCTTTCTTGCTTTTAGCAATCATGGACAAGAGATCTAGATATTTACCTATATCACGATTTATTTAGTGTGTTTGGATGGAGGGTTTAAGAGGGAAAAGGAGGGGGGAGTTTACTTTTCTTTTTTAAATTACGGATATTATAAAATGATTTTTAGAAAATTGAATTAACAACATGATAAATGATTAATAATACTTAAAAAACACTTAATTTATTTTAAAAAAACATTTTACGTTGTTCGTAATTTAAAAATTAAAAGTGAACTCTCCTCTCCCTTCCCCTCCTAAACCCTCAATCCAAACGCACGTGTTTGGATTGAGGGTTTAAGAGGGGAAGAGAGATGAGAGTTTACTTTTCGTTTTTAAATCACGGACGCTATGAAATGTAATTTAAAAAGTTAAGAGATTAACATGATAAACTATATAATACTTCAATCACACTTAATTTATTTTAATAAAACATGTTATATAGTCCGTAGTTTAAAAAAGAAAAGTGAATCCTCCCCTCCCTTTTCCACGTAAACCATCAATCCGAACACACTTTTAAGATAAACAAAAATTATTTGGATTATATCTAATTAAAATACACTTTAGGCAAAATAAAAAACAAAAAGTTCTAATATTTTCACCTTTTTGTTTCGAGAATTGCTTGCTTCATATACCCCTGCATTGCTCAAAATTTAGTAAAAACACCTATCAAAAGGTTCTGTAAGCAACAAAAAAAAAAAACCGATTAAAAGATGCATTCAGATAGGTTGAAGAACACAGTAGATCGCTAAAACTATTACCATTTTTATTTCATATCCTTCTCTCCTAATCGGTCCAATGAAGTCCATTTTTATGCCTACAACCTCCTAACCCAATGACCACTCCTCATTATGTGAGATTTTATTTTCTATATGTGAGATTCACATAAGTTTCACATAGGCATGACAAGGGGAAGGGTGGGACGAATTTTACCTTTTCCGTTCTCGATTCTTATATACTTACATGTTACCATAAATATATCCGACATGGACGATAAATTGAATTACAACCCCGTCTCCGGTTGGTTCGGATATTCTCACCCCATCCTTGTACATATAGTGAATATTTTTTTTAAAAAATAAAAATATGTTGTTTTCAGCCACGATGACAATGTTGTAATACATTATCGAGTAATATGCTCACTTTAATATTTCTTTAACCGAATGCTTTGGTTGCTCTTTTAAATATCAATGATAATTTTTATAATATGACGATTATTAAACCAAACAATATGGATATCAACATATAACCAAAATATCAATGTTCTAAATTAAGTGATAAACCAAATTAATAAAACAACATAACCAACTACAAACCACATCGTTGTTGATTGAAAATTTAAAATTGCTAAAACAATTAACCTCGTAAATGTTGTCTTTTTTATTTCTCTAAATACTAGTAACGTCTTCAACTTCACTCTTTAAAATTGAAAATTTGTGAGAATGAGACCGATTGAGAAGAGTTGATGGTAATCGATGACTATGGTGATGGAAAATAAAGATGAAGGGTGTGAGATGTGGAAGGAAAAGAGAGAGAACTCGAGTAAAATGGTTTAGGGTTTACGTTTTAATTTACATAAAAATGGAGTATTAAAGAGGTAACAAAGTGTTTTCAATATACAGGGACGGGTTTAGGTATGAGTTTGAGATGGGTACATATATTTTCGTTATACGTCACATACCCGTGTTTTGAAATCGAAGAAAACTCAAACTCTGTCAAATTGAGATGTTCTCAGGTGGATACCTGCAGATACGAGTTTCGCTGCCATGTCTAGTTTCACCTAATAAAAAAATAATTGTTAAAGAAAAGTGTTTTTAGTATTTCTCTTAAAGTAAATAGAGTTCTAAAATTTCTTGACCAAAATTAGATAAGATAAAATTTGATTTTTTTTTTTTAACTAAATAAACTTGTTAAAAAAATTGACCAAATTTATTTAATAAATAACTCTGACTTGGCCTAGACGGACGATATATGCTATAACACTTATTCTTTTTTGAGCAAATATGCTATTATAACACTTGACTTATATGACATCCATTCCAATAAATCAATCCATATATTTAGCATAATACTTGGCCTAGGCTTCTCACAGCTGGATGACATCAAGATTTGTCAACTTATCTGCATACCAATTACCCTTGCCGTAGACATGATTGGCCTCACAACTCCACTCTTGCATCCCTCCATAAAGAAAGTACTTCCATTAGAGGAAAAACGGCCACTAATTGCAACTGGGACTAATAAGGAAGCACATACACGACTATCCCATTAGAGGTGGAAAAATAGGCTACCATGCTTGATTTGGGCTAACAAGCGAAAATAAGGAAGGTACCGTACTTGCTAGAAAATTGTTGTTCCAACATCAAAGGATTCTAGAAAACACTACGAAATCACCAATATAATATCATCGACAGTTAATTGTCGATGAATTTTAACGGACGGTAATTAATTGTCGATAAAAATTGAGATTAAATTTATCATTTTATAATATTTCTTAGCATTATGCAAAATGTAAACAATTTTCAACTTTCTAGGAAACAATTTGGAGCCATCATTGGAGGCATACACCAATGGCAAAGCCTGAGGTGTCGCACTCGCGAGATTTCAATGGAATTTCTCCACTAACTTTTTTACCTTTTTAGAAAGAAATTGTGGAAGAAGAAACCATCCTCAATTAAACCGCCAAAAACCAAAAAGAGTAAGCAGAAAGAAAAATACATGTGTTATGTGTTATGTGTTATGTGTACACAGTGAATGAAAACGTGTAGGAAAAAAAAAAAAGCAACGGCATATACTATCAAGGACAAATCATGGCCATGAATAGATAAACACAGAGTTGAGGATGAAAAACTTGAAATAGTTTAGACGTAATTTTTTTTATGCATTGTCTATACCATCTAAGTTAAGCTTACGAGGATAATAGTTTAGGCGTATAGTATAAGACTCACATATCTATAAATTTATAAATTCTAACTAGTTTTACAAATGTTATGACTACATTCTTTTAGGGGATAATTTTATGGATTACTTGGCTTGCTGAGAGAAATATTTATAGGATTGCTCTTTAGCCACCTAGCAATTGCTTACAGACATCTACTAAACGAGAGTTAACTACCTAACGTCCATTGTAAAATGGTAGTTAATTGTCGTTCAGAACTATAAGAATTGGTTAAATCACTTTCTAATCGGTTCAAAAAGATCCATGAACGGTAGTTAATTGTCGTTGGAGTTATTTTGGGTAATTTAGGATTGAAATGCATGTGGCAATTGTTAGGTGTCTAAAGAGAAACTTTTGAGAAGTTAAAAGGATTATGATGTGGCAATATTCTAGGAAAGTTACTCTTCTCACTTCTCAAATTGCTCAAAAACATACACTAACAGTAGTTAATAATAGTACGGCTTTCCAGCATGAGTTAACTGTAGTTGGGCATTTTTTTAAGTGGTTCAATCACTTCTTAAATCGGTTTAACCGATCTTAAAAGTGTCCAACAACAGTTAGTAAAAGAGCAATTTGAGAAGTGAGAAAAGTAATTTTTCATATTCTTGACCCACTGATAAACAAGCTCATGTAGATGCTTTGTATTTGAGAATTTATTTTTCCACCTTCTAGTTTTCTCGCAGGCCTTCCAAACTTTCTATTTTATCTTCGTTGAGATTATATAATTCGAACCATATTTATGTACAATCATAAACTCCCTTCCATTTCAGCAGTTACGATTTTTGCCCTAAAAAAATCACTGAAACACCCAAAATTTGAATCACCCAACATTATGTCATTTGCAAAGTGAAGTTGGTATAATTTATCACAATTCATACGCCCGGAACCCAAACCTTACCTATTTATGTAAATGTTAAACATATTATAACATGTGTTGTTAAACATGAAGTGTTGTTTACTGGCTTACAAAAACTCAATTAAAACAATCGATAATATGCTAAAAAGACTCTAAATAGCTTCTACATGATGCTAAAACTACTATATGATTGACTCTCATCGTGATACAATGTATAATATTATCATATGTTTTGTTTTGATGTGTGCCAATAATACGGTTGATTTGTGTTGCAAATTTGACATAAAATTGCAAATATGTGTTCCCTCAGTAGAAACATGTCTGATCTCTATGCTAACATGTTTTAGATTATACAATCGAACATATATTTTACGCATTCGAATTATATAATTCAAAATGTGTCAACACATGAACTACAAGTGCTCTTATAAAGTGATATGATGGGGGTTTGATACAATTTAGATTATATAATCCAAATTGTTAATATTTTTTTATTATGTTTTTCGAAGCGTTTTGAAACAAGAATTTGGGGAACCAAGGTTATTTAAAGGTATTTTCTGAGTTTTTAGAGGAATCTGATTATATTATCTAAAATATTGTAGAAATACTCCGGATTATATAATTCAAACAGCAATAAAATAGGAAAAATGAAAGGGTGCGAGAAGCAAATAGGGTGGGAAAAGAAATTATCATTGTATTGGCCCCCTTTCGGTCTAGCCTGCAACTCATAATGGATTTACCAATCTTCCAAGCCCATTTGTTTCTATATATAATTATATATTTTTTGTTAACCATTCGATTCTTAGATGAAGAAGTCTATTAATCTGTAATATAAATTCATTTATGAAGTCGTGTGCAATTTTTATATCATCACTGGTGTTGAGGACAAAATCCTTATTTGATGTTTTAAAGATTACAAACATTTTATACTTGTTTTTTAACTTGTTATCTACTAATGAATTTTGTGAGAAATGTTTTCATGAGAATGTTCTTAACATAAGAAGAAGGTTCTTTGCTCACAAGACAAGTTAAAAACATCATTATCAAAGCAAATAAGCAAAAGGACATAAATGGACTTTTTGGCATAAATTCAAGAAGCAAAATATTCTCTATGTCTTTCCAAAAGAAGATACTTTGGACTTATGACATAAATGGAAAGAATATCATATGATTACAAAAAGGCCTTTGTATTTAAAAAGGAAATGGAAAAGCATGTTCCTTAAAGAAAAGAAGAAATATTGTCTTACAAAGAAAGAATGTTCTTGAGAACATTCTGGTGAAACTCCAAAAGGATAAGGATGACGTCAAATAGATCCTATCCATTTACAACTAAGTGCAAGCTGTATTACAACCTCACGTGGGTTGTCTCCAAAAGGCTTGGAAAGAAGAGAATGTTCTTCAGAACATTCTTCACTTGAAACAACACATTTTTTGCAACACTTGCGCCTCAAGCAACAAAAGCAAGAGCACATAGGTTGTTTTTTACGTACAAGCACCAGCTGTATGTTCATGTACATTTCAAGTGAGCTTCAGCAAACCAGCCTCTATAAATACAAGCATCCATCAATGGCAATTCTCAAGAGCTTACACTACAAAAATTCCATCTCTCTCTCACGTGAATATTCAAAGAAGTATTCATAAAGCTCTTCAACAAATTCAACAAAACAAACTTCAATATCTTTCATCTCACATATTTGAAGATATCTCTATAAGTTTGTAATTTAAAATATCTCTGTTGTTTTGATATACCACCATCCTACCAACATAAACCACCATACAAAGTGTTACTTAGTTTCTCAAGTCTATTAGGATAAATAGTTTAAGATAAAAATATTCCAACTTTTCTTGTGTGATCAAGAATCGTAGAAGCCTGCTGAGGTTGATAATACAGAGTGTAACGGACTGATCTGGTGTGATCAACATATTATAGTGCTATTCAGAAGTTTCTGATAGCAGGATACTATAGTGGATAATCTCACACGTTGTGTGGGGACTGGACGTAGCCGGTTAGGCGAACCAGGATAAATCTCTTGTGTTCTCTCTCTTCTCATCTCTTAATTTCTGGCCGTCACTTATAACATATAACTAACTATATAAATTTTCCAGAGTGCTATGGTCCTTAATCTAAAAATTAAAATAACCTAAAAAACTTAATAATTATCCAGAACTTTCTGGTCCTTTTTATTTTATATATATCCCAGAGTGCTCTGGTCCCTTTACTGCTTTATTTATTTCAGTTATATATTTCCAGAGTTCTCTGGTCCCTTTACTGCTTTATTTATTTCAGCTATATATTTCCAGAGTTCTCTGGTCCCTTTACTGCTTTATTTATTTCAGCTATATATTTCCAGAGTTCTCTGGTCCTTTTACTGCTTTATTTATTTCAGCTATATACTTCCAGAGTTCTCTGGTCCAAATATTTAAATACTTAATTATATAAATATTTATATTATTTATCTAACACTAACCAAGAATTTTTCTCTTGAGTTTCTATTTTGTTTCAGAATTAAATTTTAAAAGGGTCACAATTCAAACCCCCCCCTTTCTTGTGACATATATTGCTACTTCAACTGGATCATCAATCCATCATATGCATTATCAGGACCTGCCCTTAAAGGGTGCAAACATGCCTATAGAACATGGCTTCAAAATTTTGGGGTTCAACATTTCAAAAACAAGAAAATTAACTTCTAACGACAGACAAAAATTGTCACTAAATGTTAATTGTATGCAGGTGAAGGTTCATTAATGTCGGACTGTGTGTTTAATTTTAAATTTACCTACCATTATGTATGTAGGTAAAAATTAAACAAGAAAAAGAAACTCTATAGAAATGTTTTGTTTTGTCCGATGCTATTTAAAATTTAAATAGAGAATGATTTTTTATGTGTTTTTTTTTAATTAGGGATTTGTTTTTTATATTTGAACATAGCCTTCAATTTGATTGTAACGGTCATGTTCATTATGAACAATTTGGTCACTTTAAAATAGAATAAATGATGTCACCGTGAGCATAGCTCAGTTGATAGGGACATACATTATTATATGTAGAGGTTGAGATTCGAATTCCGGACACCCAACTTATTCACTTTTGAAAAGGTAAATTTACTTGAAAAAAAATCAAAAGACAAATTGGAAGAATAAAATGATTAGTGCAGTTAGAAAGAGAAGAGATGAATATAGAAGTATAGATGAGTGGTATATAATAAGAGAAGAGATGAAATATATGCAGAGAATGGGTGTAAAGTTGAATTGTGCAAAGTTAGTTCGATAATATCTAGATGTTTATGTCTAAAGCTATAATCAAACTTGAAACATTAACAATTAAAAAATTAGGCAAAGTATGATTAACCGAAATCATACCACAAATAGCATGAAGTTAAAATTAACTCATCTAATTAGAACAAATTGATGCGTTGACACAATCTGTTAATTTTTCCATGACTTTTTTTTACTAAAACAATAAGGAAATCAATTATCTACCAACCACCATGGTAGATACTTTTATTAGGCCGGTCACACAAAGTCTTCTAAATAATTAAATGTATCAAACAATGTTCGCATGGACTGCTCCTACGTCTCTACACACCTAGTTCGAGACATAATTTTGCAATTGCATGCTTATTGGATCTATCGTATATCTTTTGAAAACGATTTTTCTCCATCATTTCATTATCAATTAAATTAGTTTTAATAATGAAATCATGTACACATATTAGTTTATTTATAGTAGTACATGAGTATTCCGTCCGTACTCAAATATAAAATAAATTATGTTTACTAGTTGTTAAGAAAATAAGCAAACTTTAATTAATTTCATTATACTTGTTTTTTAGGATAAAACTTAGATCAAGTTCTATACATATAGTTTCTATTAACAAAGAATAAAAAGTTATTTTCATATAGTTGAAAAATGAACTAAGCACCATCAGGAACTGTAACAGGTTCCCTAAAAAAAAAAAGGAACTGTAACCGGTAAAAGTATATTTTTAATTTAATTGTTGATATTTTAATAAAATAGTTTGTGTTCAAATAAAGGATAAATTTTGGTACACAAAAGAAATTATATTGTTTGTCGCCGTCTGTGGGAATCGAACCCACGACCACGTGGTTAAAAGCCACGCGCTCTACCAGCTGAGCTAAGACGGCTGCATGTCTATAATTGAGATGCATGTATTCATGTTTTGTTTATATTTTGAATCAGGAAGATAATAAAGCATGAGAGTTTTACATGTGACAATTTGTCTAATCTAAGGGTGTGTCTGATATATATTGATGTAAAGAACATGGAAAACAACATATCATAAACTTTCTTTACAACACATGAATTTTGATCACAACTCATGTGATATTTTTTTTGGCGTCGTAAAAGAAGTGATAATACTTACTAGAAACTTACACAAACACACATAAATAAGTTGAGGTTTAATACATGACCACGACGTCCAACTTATCGATTCTAACATTTGTATCAATTGAGTTAAGATTTATGAACACACCTGTTGTCTTTTTTATATTGTATTTCGTATATTATTTGAGCAACAATGCCAAGACAAAAAAAATTACATTTATGTGAATACCCTTGCATATATATGACATATTTCTTCTTTTTCTTGTAAAGAATACATACTATATGACATATATAATAGTACATATAATATTTTATTTTATTTTATGAATAAACCATATTAAATAAAATATACACACACAAGTTGTATCATATACTATATATAGAGACAGAGGATTTTATTGGAGAGAGAATGTTTATTGAATAGTAAATAAAAAATAGTATTATTGTCTTTATATAGTCTATAGTAGTATGGTTATGGATTTCTATTGATTTATTGAAGGATAGAATTTGAAGATTTTTTTACTAAAAAATGAAGGATATGATTGAAGTTTTTATGTTGTTTCTTACCCATTACATTGTTGAGTCACGTGACCAATATTAATTGATACTACATGTTGAACAAAATATGAATAAAAGATCTAACATAATCATATATATTTAGGCTAAAATTTAAAAAATAATAATAATAATTGACTTTTTTATCTACTTGAGTTTTGTCAAGAGGGAATATCAAGTACTAGAAACTACCTATATATGCGCATTTTTTAAGCTCAAAGAGTTCAATTGAACTCACTCAAATAGGTCGCATCCGTCTTCAAGTAACAACATATAATAATATAATTTATTGTGAGTCTCACCTCAAATAAGATTTGATATGAAAATTGATTTTAGAAGTGGGAAATGTATCTCACATCACAAGTCGAATTTGTAAATGTTAAATTAAACACAACTTAAATTTTTAAAATAGTTTCAAAGTCTATGCATAATATGTTGAACCACCGACTATCATATCACTTAAGTCTTACAATAGTCATCCAATCTTAAACATGTGAGAGATGTGTTAAGAATCCATATTAAATGAAAAATGATTTTAAAATAATTTTATATATAAAAAACATTTCTTGCCTTATCGATGTTCGTAAAGGTTGACTTAGACTTACCCCAAATTTTAAAATAATTTTATTGCATGCATTGATATAGCATATGTAAAAATATTCTACTCACCTATACATAACAATTAATCTCTTTTATTATTATATACATCAATTCTTCCACACCCATCTATATAAACATCCAAAGTGCAACACATACAGTAGGTGTGGAAAAACAAGAGAACAGAGTGAGCAAACACATGGCTGAAGCAAAGGAAATCAAATCACCATCACCAGTATCATGTCCCCCCTCTCAACTTCAATACTCACCATCTCTCACAAGATCACCCCTTCTTCATTCAGAGAATGAGGATACACCACATCCAAAGAACAAGACCCCTAGAACACCAAGAATGTCTTTTACCCCACCAAGGTTTATTACCCCTTTAGGAACACCTGTTAGGAATGCTTTGAGACTAACCAAACTTGATCCTCAAGATGCTTGGCTACCAATTACTGAGTCAAGAAATGGTAACAAATATTATGCTGCTTTTCATACTCTTTGTTCTGGGATTGGTATTCAGGCTCTTGTTCTTCCTGTTGCCTTCACTATTCTTGGTTGGTAAGTTCTTCACTCATATGTTTCATTGACTCAAGTGTGAATATTTTATTTATAAAATTGAGTCATGCATGTGTGCCTCTCATTTCATGCCTCTCATTACCTCTTTTTCAATAATTGTTTAGTGGATAGTCTCATGTTAATCATATATCCTCACTATTAATTTATCCATTTTTCAGATTCATTTTGTCATTATTTTCCCCCTTCATGCTACTAGCCTACGACTGGTATTGAAATAAAAACTAAATAAAGATTATTTTACAATACAAGCTATTATTTTGAGATGATTTACAAAATTATATGACAATGTGATATCATACTCCAATATAATTATTAATTTTTTATGACGACTAATTTATTTATATGGGTAAATTAGTTTAAAAGATATCGTGATATTAACATCGATTGAATATATAAAAATTTAATTAGAATTTTAAATTTTGCTAATCATTGAATGTAATAAAATAATCAAAGATGATTGAGAAATTTGATTAAAAAATCATTTGTTTACAAATTCCTCATGTGATCTATGCATTTTAATCATGCTTAATATAAAATAACAATAGTCAAATGTAATAAAGTTTATTAAACACACTTAGACTAAAATTTATAAATATTTTCATGATATTCTAGATTTTCAAAGTAGTCCACATGTTTCCCATTTTTATATATAAAAAAAAATCATATTCAATTATTTTATAAATAGCCATTTTTAAAATGGGGATTAATAATTGTCATAATATTATTAAAAAAATAATATTTAACGCTATATAATAATTATATTTGATCACTTATAGAATCATTTAAGTCTTTTACACTAGTACATATTGTATTCACAAGTTATTATTGATAATTTGTTTTTTATGATTTTTTTATAAGCTAGAATTTCATTTATGAAAACAGAGATTTTTTGCACTACCAAAAAAAGTGAAGAAAAAAAAATTATCCTCGTAAACTTAGCTCAGTTGGTAGGAACAACCAAAAAAAGAGATGAAAAAAATTATCCTCGCAAACTTAGTTCAGTTGGTGGGAAGAAACAATGCATAATATAAGGTTCGGGTTCAAAGCTCAACCACCACCTTAAAAAAACAAAAAAGTTTTTTCAACCCTTTTCTTACATACACATGCTCTTGATGTTGATGAAACAAATGTGTGATTGGTTGCAGGACATGGGGAATAATAAGTTTGACAATAGCATTCATATGGCAGCTTTATACCTTATGGTTGCTCGTCCATCTTCACGAATCCAAGGAAGGTGTTCGTTATAGTCGATACCTTCAACTCTGCTTTGCTACTTTTGGTATGATTCATCCACGTCTTCATTCATTTCTTTTTCATTTTGTGTATACTACATTTTCATTTGATTTAAGGAAGATATTGCAACACAAGTAATACTTACCGAAGTTTTCACTAAATTAGAGAAAATGTACTCTAAAATGAGCCTTATTGGTTCCCTCAACAACAAAAAAATGAGCCTTATTGGTCAACTATTAGTCAAAATTCTTGCATGAAAATAATAACACGTCAACTATTAGTTTTGGTCAGACTTTACTTATTTTTCGACAGAACAACAAATTAGTTAATATCAATTGATGGAATGTCGGAATGGTATGTGCAGGTGAGAAATTGGGGAAATTGCTAGCCTTATTTCCAATACTATACCTATCAGCTGGGACATGTACCACATTGATCATCATAGGAGGGTCAACAGCTAGGACATTCTATGAGGTTGTATGTGGAGAATCATGCACTTCTAAACCTATGACCACCGTGGAATGGTACTTGGTTTTTACCTGTGTTGCTGTGGTCCTGTCTCAGTTACCAAACTTGAATTCAATTGCTGGAATTTCCCTCATTGGAGCAGTCACTGCTGTAGGGTATTGTACCTCCATTTGGATGGCTTCTGTGGCACAGGGTACCCTACCAGGTGTGAATTATAATCCAGTAAGGGGAGGGAACAGTGTTGAAAAAATTCTTGGTGTGTTTAATGCATTTGGTATCATTGCCTTTGCCTTTAGGGGCCACAATCTCATCCTTGAAATTCAGGTATGTCATCATATCATATAAGATTATTTTTCTCTTAATTGACTATTTACTTTTATTGTAGTTAGTGACAAAAGCAATAACTAAAAGGGAAATGCTAAAATGTGTTATGCGGCACTAATAATTACAAGAAAAATGTTAACGAGTGTTCTGGAGTACTAGTTAAGTAAACTAATATGCAAATAGTGTATTGGAAAGTAGTAAAAAGTTGTATATTCAATTTTTTAAAAGTAAAATAATTGTTGTTTTTAATGAAAAGTTTTTATATTTTACTGTACATTAATAACTAGTATCATAGGGGTATTTGTTGGCACAACCCTAATTATAATAAAGGAATACGATTTTTTTTTAAGAAGAGGAATACTAACTAGTGCTTAAGGAGCCTTAGCACCAGTTAAGAAAACTAATATAGAAATATTGTATTGTAAAGTGAAAAAAATTGTATATTTAACTTTTTAAAGTTGAAAATTTGTTGTTTTTAATAAAAATGTTTTAATTTTGACTTTTTTAACTAGTACATCAGAAGTACTCCCAATAATGAAAGGAACAAATTTTGGTAAATTTGTCCATAGGGTACTTGTCAATGGTAGGAGTTTCATTTGTTAAAATGTCAATTTGAAGATTCTTTGCTTCTTTTATCTTTTGACTTTGTAGTAATAATGAGATAGGTACATTGTTTTGTTGACAATTGATACGAACTATTGCTTTCAAAGTTGAAAGTTGAAAGTTTTTTAAGAGGTTGGATGAAGTGTACATCATTGCAGTTAGTGGATGACTTTTCTAGTCTTCCTTTTAGATTAATTGCAGTTCAGTTGATAAGTTGAGAGACGAGAATGACCCAAGCTGGTTTAGAGTGTAACATCCAAACATTCATCTATTCACAACAAAAAATAGCTAGTCCTAAATAATGTTTGGAATAGGAAAAAAATAATTATAATAATCAAGTATTGAGCATAATTGAAAAATCAAAGGTTGAATTAAGAGCGTAAGTTTTAGATTTTCTATCTGATAATTAGTAGAGTAGAATAATGATATTTGTATAATTATTTTACGACAACTTTTGTGATGAACTTTTTTTTTTCTCTTTTTATTGGTCAAAAACAATAGAGAGAGAGTAAAAAGATAATGTGAGCATGAGAGAAAAAATTGTTCAAAACACTTGACTAGTATCTTATGAGGATTGGAGACTTTTAACTAGTTGATTTTAAATCGATGATTAGTCTCATAGTCGATTCAATGATTAATTTAGGGAAGATATCTAGTATCTCATGAGAAATCTAAGGATCTTATCCTATTAGTTACAATGGATTACTAAAAACACTTAATCAATATATTATTCAAGTATCTTTTGATTCTCATCAAAATCTTTGTTGCAGGCTACTATGCCTTCAAGTGAGAAGCATCCATCACACGTTCCCATGTGGAAAGGAGTCAAGATTGCTTACACACTAATTGCCGCTTGCTTATTTCCCGTAGCCATCGGTGGCTATTGGGCTTATGGCCAACTGGTAATGCATCTCACTAATTAGAATTTAAAAAATTTAGAACCAAACAATAATTAAAAGAATTTCTCTCATGACTAAAGAATATTGATTTTCTAATATACGCATGACTCAAAATGTACAGATTCCTGAAAATGGAGGAATGCTCACAGCACTATACAAATTCCATTCCCATGACATATCAAGATTTGTGCTTGGATTAACCAGCTTCTTTGTAGTAGTCAATTGTTTGTGTTCATTCCAAATCTACGGCATGCCGATTTTCGATGACATGGAATCAAAATACACAGCAAAAATGAATAAGCCATGTCCATGGTGGCTCCGGTCAAGTATTCGAATCTTCTCGGGATTTTTATCCTTCTTCATAGGAGTGGCAACACCATTTTTGGCTAGCTTGGCTGGTTTAATTGGAGGAGTAGCATTGCCAGTGACATTAGCGTACCCATGTTTTATGTGGCTCGAAATAAAGAAGCCAAAAAAATATAGTGTTATGTGGTGTCTCAATTGGTTCTTGGGAACATTTGGTATTGGTCTTAGTGGCATATTGATTGGTGCTAGCACATATGTTATTGTTCGTACGGGTGTTAAAGTGAGTTTTTTTGACCCTAAGTAGTTTTGATTACACATAGAGGAAAGAACTACAAGGGAAATTATATATGGAGAAAATTAAGAAGATGATTGATCATGTTGTCTTTAATTTTGTACCCAAAATTGTCTACCCCATATGTAGTTATGTTTATGCTAAAATAATCATGATATTTGTGGTATTTAAGATATCAACAGTAAACCAATACAAAAAAGAAAAAATTAAACTTCAGCGTGCGAGCATGGTTAAATTAGATGTGTCAATGTGAGTTGTTGAGTAGGTTAAAATTATGCTTACTTTTTCACTATAGATTCTATTATAATTATTTTGTGGAATTTAGATTATTTTTTCTTCCATTAATGTCGTGTTTATTTTCTTTGCTATTGAAAAGTGAAAATGGTGGTCATAATCAATTGATATTTCATGAATTTTGATAAATTAGCTCAATTCAAAGAGTATTCTTTAATACTCATTTTATACTAGTATTTTATAATAGTATAGAATATGGAACATATATTTCGAATCGATTCTATATAGAATCGATTCGAAATATATAGAATCTAATTTTTTCATTCACATTCTTGTTTTCAAGATGTTTTCTTTTGTTCCTTAGTTTCCTTTTACTTTTAGCATTGCATGAATTTTTTTGTTGGTGAATTTAGCTTTGCATGATTTGACAAGTTGAAATTATTATAGAGGTTTTGACTAAAAAAAAGAGAATTTTATTAGGGTAAATAGTTTTGACAGTGTTATCTAATTGCAAATTACTATATCATTAAAAATGTTCCACTTTAATAGTAGTAATTTCTTAAAAGTCGCATATAAAATGACGTATGATAGGGACGGAGGAAAACAATTTACACCGATCACATGACATGTCACATTGTCAGTGCATCAAAATTTTACCCTAAACATATACGATCTTACATTTTCATTTGTCTTGGATGTTTGAAAAGTGAAGCTTCAAATCATTTTCAATTCGGTGACATATTGACACCAGTCACACCACTAGGGCAGGCCATAGCAAGAAAGCGATGGTGTAGTTTAGAAAAGAAAAAAGAAATTATTCGAATAACAACAAAGGCATATTTGTATGATTTTATGTAGAGAAAACGACCACATTCTGTGAACTTTTAGCATGCATGGATTTGTACACTAAATTACTTCATTATTTCTTGGACGGTTGAGAAACATACAGGTGAGACTAATATTTTTTGCATGCATATTGGTTTTTCATTATAAGACAGATGAATGTCAAACTTTAATTTAAAGTCATCTGCATGGGATCCATTTTCTTCTTACTACATCTTTGGCTAAAGCAGTCATGAGTCATGACATCATATTTACTATTTGTTTATTTCGTATGCTTGTTGGTGGCAATTAGAGTCGTTATTGTTATGGTTGAGTAATGATAGTCGTATAGTCTACGTTTGTGATATGCCACGATTTTCTACATGGTTTTACCAACTTGGTAGCTGCGTTCCCATTTGTCAAACGATCCTTTTTTGTAAACGTTTGAAAACAAAAATTGTCTTAAGGCGTGAATATGATCATTTTTAGCAAAAGTAATGTTATGAAAATGAATGAAAGTTAAACACAAACCAAGTGGAGATAATTCAAAAATAAAGTTGATAAACTCTCATCGCATTGATTGGTAATGCTGTAAAATTAGCCCATTTTGAAGTACTTGAAGAGGTGCTTTTGGACCAAAGAAAGTGGGAGATATTGGCATTTACCATTGTTATATAGAAGCCACACCTGCAAGACTTTCGCTTCAGCGTCATGGATGGTTACTGTGACGCCTACAAGCGAAAAAGAACGTCTGTGCAGGTGTATAATTGACAGTTGACAAATACAGTTTATAGCTGCAAGACTAGCTGGCTAACTAATTTTACAATCTTCCCCTTTCTTGCAAGGAAAGATAAGAGTGTGATTAGCAGCATTGTGTTCTACAAAGACTTGGAAAGAACTAAGCCGAAGTATAATCTCAAATATTGCAAGTTCTAATATTCGATTTGCTAAACACTTATGGAAACATAAATAGGGTATTTTGATATATGCTAAGTCTTTCTTTTGCCACTTGGATGATCACAAAGGTTGCCACTTCAACTTCTCCCAAATATGCAGCTTAAATATTCTATTGTCCCTTGCATATCATTACAACAATCAATTTGATATTAGCTAAATATCCTGGTCTAAAAAATAATAAGTGTAAAGCAAAAAGAACATACTAGCACTGCACCTATACAATAAACTTGAAAGTCGCCTTCAAAAATTAGCAAAGAATGAATGATAGAAGAGAAATTGCATCGTTAATAGCCTAAAATGAACATCTAATTATCTAATCAAACAGATGCATTGACATACTCTATGCACTCACAAATATGCTGTTGTTGTAGGAAAACACTTCTACTTATACAAAAGGTAAACCATCAGCAACACCGACAAGTTGCAACATCTGAGCATGTGTATGGCCTTGAATTTTCCTCTATCTCTTGTGGGGTAGGTATTCGTTCTAAACCAAATGAGCAGCAGAAGTTGTATATATTTCTACAAACTCCTTTACTGAAAGGATGTACTCTTTCTGGAACGGCCCTGCAGATTAATATATAGTGCTTAACATAGATATCCCGAAAAAACAGACATCTAACCATTTACCATCAACATACACATACAGCTGAAACGTTAAAAGCAGTGCAACAACAAAACAGATCGTGTTCCACCAAAATGTTATCTTTAGATCATTAAGTTCAAAATATGAAATAAAATAAAAAAACATCAGGGGACTACTTATCTAACCTTAGATAAGGAATCCGTCTTCTCCTTACAAGTTCATAGGTAGTCTGATTTGTCAGAATTAGGTAACTGCAAAAAGACAAACAGTGATACTCTTACTGTGTAAACCAGGATGCTCAACTATAAAGTCAACATGGTGGAGATAAAGCGCCAGAGTATAAAAGAGGACGAACAACGTAGATATTTTATTTCACATATGGTTATATTGACGGAATGAACTCCTAATATTTAGATTAGATGCAAATGGTAGCAAACTCATTCAACAACTTATAAGCCAACAGGTAATTCAGTTATACATCCTTTTTTCAAACACTTGGTACATTTTTTCTAGCCATTTCTTCTAAACTTTGATTCTCAAAACCTCCCAAGTATCATAAATTGGATTCTGAAAATCAGGATGATTGAATTTAAGTTAAAAAATAGTTTATGGTCCAGAGATGGATTCATTTAGTCTTCATTGGATAAAATACATGGTTTATTGATCGTGCAGCATCAAGATGATGGAATGAAAACATTCAAATATATAAACTAAAATGTGTAGAACACAAAAACAGGAACACGAGGAGCACGTTCCATTTCACAAGCAAGGATAAAATTACGCCATAATATGTAGAAACTAAGCCTTGTCCCACTAAGTGGGTCGGCTACATGGACCAAATTATGCCATCACGTTCTATTATAAACCATATTTTGATCCAGCTCATTAATCTCTATATCTTTCTTAAAAGACTCTCTTAGTTTTTCTAGGTCTTCCTCTGCCTCTAGTGATCTGACTACCCCATCTGATCTACTCTCGTTACTACAGAATCTACAAGTCTTCTCTCTACATGCTCAAAACACCTAAGTCGAGTTCTCGTCATCTTTTCTACTATAGATGCTTCCCCAACTCTCTATTGTTGTCATTTATAATCCTATCCCGTCAAGTCTTACCACACATCCAATGCAACATCCCCATCTCTGCTCAGCTTATTTTATCCTCGTGTTAGTTTTTTACCATCCAACACTCTGTTCCATATAACATTGCCGATCTTACAACTGTCAAATAAAATTTCGCTTGCAAGGATCAAAATCAAACAATGGTAATACTGTCCGACATAGAATCCTCCCCCAATAAAAACGAAAAAACAGAAATAGAAGGAATTATAAGACGGGTAAGGTGATAGATAGGGTACTCAGATTATTGATTTTAGTTTGGGAATAGTCCAGGTCTCCTGAAAAATGCTGGCATTCTTTCATTCATTAAAATTCTGATGAAAGATGGTTCTGTACCCCACTGCCGTGGATTGGAATTAGGGTTAATTCATTCTTTTTAATTTCACATTCATTTTCTATTAGAATTGTACAAAAATTGTATAAGTATCTAACAGGTAAGAAACAGAAGCAGACACATAAATGCAGTCTGATGCAAGATAATAACATAAATAATTGCAGGTATTACCTATGAAATATCAGTAGGAGAAGCAGAAATATAAGGCAAATTGACAGAGTGACCAACAGTAGTATCATGATCGCATCCTGCCACCTGATGGCCAAAAAATTGAGCATCCAATTTCAGATTACAAAATATACAGATAGAAGGAGGAATGGACTTTTTTCCTTTGGATTACGGCAGAATTCATAATTCATATAAATTATAAGGTACAAGAGGGATCTGAGAAACATATTCTCCACCAAAGTATCATTAGGTGAATTCCGTGTGAGTCTCACTAAATAAAAATCCCCGGATATCTAGTACACCAACACGAAACTCAACGAATAACAACAAATACAACACCAACCGAGCCTTATCCCACTAAGTGGGGTCGGCTACATGGATCAAATTATGTCATAATGTTCTATCATAAACCAACCAATAACAACAAATATGATAGTAAAAAAGATGATACAAAGAGCATGATCCTATTTGAACAGAAAAAGGATACAATCATCAACAATATTAATTTATCTGATTTTTATCTCTAATTACCACCATCTGCAGCCAGTAACATTGCATTGGTGTCAAGAGAAGGTAAGCTTAGGCAAAAGGTAAGGTTATTGGACTTACCAGGTTCTAAACACATAATCATCCTCTACATTCATGAGGATATGACTATAGATGCCCCCCACCCAAACCCCTGATGTACATGTCTATTTACAAAGGGGGGATTCAACTAATAATGATTTTCCAGCATTTTAATCTTAAGCGAGTCTACGAGTTTCAACATTCATCCCAAATCATTCAAAAGAAATCATACCAAACACTTGTAATGTGAGCCTTCAGGTGTGAAATATACATGAAGCCAGTCCAGATGCACACTGCCGTCTCTTCACAGAGGTACCACCTAAAGTATTTTGACAGAAAGGAGGAAAAATTTTAGTGACAAAAATATATTTATATAAAGATGTAAAGGAACTGATAAAATTAGTAACATCATTGCCCAACTCTGGCAAATTATTGTTAGATGGAGAAAATAAGCTAATATTTCTGTTCATCATTTCAACAAGTATTCAAGTAAAGCTGTAAAGTAATACATTAAGGTGCTTTCATACACATACATATAAATGTAGCTTAGAACCGTCTATAATTATTAATCCAAATAGTACTTAGTAGGACATATAATTCAATGGGAAAATAAAAGCACATATGCTGTAAAAATAAATAAATAAATGAGTAGTGCAAGGATAACATGCTCGAGTCATGTTTCTAAGTACGTTTCTAAGTTTATCAAACTCATTTCTATTTTTAAAAAAATGAATAGTGATGCATATCAGTGTAGTTAGTATCCCACGATATGTATCCAGATACAATACGAAAACAGCCATGAGTGATACGTATCGGGGTCTGTATCCCAAATGACATTGTATCCCATGTATCGCGGGCGTATCCCATGTATCCCGATTCAATCTAGTATCCTACGATACTGTGACATTTGTGTTTCAGTTGCAGAAACCAGGTCGGGTCCAAAATTTTGTCCGTTTTTTTTATGGATCAGTTCTGGAACAGGGGGTCGGGTTTTGCACACGTCAAAAAATCCTAAATTTACCCGGTTTCCTTGGGTCGGGTTTATGCGAGCCATCAGATATTGCAGGTGAACCATTTTGTATTCAAGAGTTTTGTTTTGTAACCTACCAATTAATTTGGAGCTATTCCCAAAAGCCACTCATCTTTTCTTCCTTTATGGCTTCCAACACATACACGCTCTGTTTCTCTACACTCTATATGTTTGATTTTGATTGAATTAAGGGTGCTTTATGTTATTTACTTTTGTTTATGACTTGAGTTTTGAAGTATCTTTAAGTTTATATATGATATTTGTGAAGTATTTTGGAGTTTATATATGATATTTTAAGTCATATTTTTTTTGTTCATGTATCTTATGATACACAATACGATACAATACACGATTCAAAAAAGCGGTCGAACGATACACGATATGTATCCCAATTTGACTACCATGATGCATATTGCAACAAGAAAAATATGAATCATGCAACAAACAAACAAAGGCACTACTGAGAATTTGTGGTGAACAATTGCATTTCCAGACCACTTATACGTCAGCTAAATATCGCTAGTAGTAGTTAAAATAATAGCATCAAGCTAATATTAAATTTTTGGTAAAAATGAAATTCCATATTTCAACATTATCAACTTACCAAAATTGACAATGATTACCCTGGCCAATGCAATTTCCCAGCCAAACACAGTGGTGATCAAACTGAAGAACACATTTGTCACAATCATGACAATGCTTTGCCCGTGGAGGCTGCATAATGGTCATCAACAAAATATATGAGCACAAAATCAAGAGGATAAATTATTAGAAAACAAAATATAGTAGTGAAAGGGGATATATCGAGTATTCATGGTACAAATAAAGAACTCCTAATGTGCTGAAAGTAATATTAGAACATAAGGAAAAGGTAATTCGTAAAGTGAAGCACAATACATCACTTAGATTTCGATGGAAATATTGTTTTATAATGCTTATGTTACAAGCACACAATCCAGCATGACAAATTCATTCTACAATTTTTACTGAAATTAAAAAATCACTTTAGGTCAAAAGTTTGACATCAAGCTACATTCTTTCTCTTACAAGGCATGATAAATTTACATCAAAACACCAATACATAAACAATGGTTTCACAGAGTACAAGATAGGGAATAGCAATTGGGAAAGTTCACCAAAATTATTTATAATCTGGTGACTATGCTTAATTATTCAATAAAGATATTAGACATGACAAGGTATTCTTATTGAAGAATAATATGTATGAATGTTGGGTGTTACAACAAGTGCATGTATAGCTCTTATTTATAATCACATACTAGGGTATACAGGGATCAATCACAATTAGATAAGAATCCACCAAATCCCTAATTTTTAGTAACTGCTACTTACTTATTAAGCATGTGTTATATAATTGATTTATGGTACTGCATTAAATACAATGCTGTACATAATGAAATTGAATACTGAAACCATCAAACAAATGCCACACTATCACTGAAATATGCATTGAAGAATCAATAAAAAAATAAATGACTTATCGATATCATGACATAATACAAATTAAATTACATATCACTGTTCGTAATACCTGCTCCACATTGCAGTAGGTGCATGTCCATGTTCTGCAAGGAAATTATAATTCGTATGAAATCGATCAACGGTGTATGGAATCAAAGATCTTATAGATGGATATCTACCTGATTGTTGATGCAGGAGGATACAATTCTGCCACCAACTTTGACCAATATGTTGCATTACTTCCAGCAACACATTTTCCAGTCTGATTTCCCTCCATCGAAATTACAAAGCTCCCATTTTTTCCTAAAGCTGGTTGACTTTGCTTAAGCATTCAGAAATTGAATATAAATAGTTAGATGAAACCCAAACATAAATTTACTTCATGTGTTATCAGATTCTTATTTTTAATGATAAATTTTAAAATGGGGAAAGGATGATTTCTTACTTTGATGTTTCTGGTGTCTTTGTGTGTACTACATTTTTCTTATTAACCTCCATCATCGCATCAAGGACATAACTGTACATTAGAAAATAGCAAACGAAAATAAATCACACCGGGAAGAGAAGATATAAATTTATTTTACTGTAGGGATTTTAAAAAACAATGTTCCTCATTGCAATCAGTATTGATTTTACCGAAAGGAAATATCAGTATTGATTTTACCGAAAGGAAATAGATTGTTTTATTACCCTGGATTAGAAACAGATGTAGCAAAGTATTGTACTAAAGTAACAACAAACAGCAGCAAGTATAAAGCAGTGTACCTGAAACAAAATCAAGTTAAAAATAGAAAGTAAGAAAATTAAGCAATTATCTAAAACTGCTTGGAAGCACGAAATCATACATTCATAATATTTAAACTAGAATTTTCCTTAGTTTCCACACGTTGATCTACAAATGATAGATTTTATTCAAACTTCAGCACATTGCTCTTATTACTTGACGGGAGCAAAGAAAGAATAGGTTGCAATATGTTCTTCTCAAAAAAATCAATTGTTGCTAATTTCTTCTGGTGACACTATAAAACAACTAATAGACACATTATACAACTAATCTTCATTTCATCCCTTGTGTGGTGTGGTTGCGCGCGTGCACGTATAATTTGATTTTATTTAAGAATTCATTGCACGTCAGTTTAAGGTGTTTTGAACTGGCACAAGTACTAGTCAGCTAAACTAAGATGTCGGTTTTGGATTTCTTGTTTAAGGTGTGTGTTGAACTAGCACAGGTACTTGTAAGCTTATAGATATTCAATCAGCTAGTTTATCCGTTGTTAGCTAGCTTATCAACCATCAGTTATAAGTTCATCTACTATACGCTAGCTTATCAACTATCTGCTTTAAGCTCGTCTCTTATAAGCTACCTTATACTAAGATATCTCATTTCCTTTTTCACAACCATTTCCACGCAACGTAATCAACAACATTCAGAAAATGCAGCTTCAATTATAGAGCAAGCAATTAAAAACGTACCACGGTTCTTTCTTAGTCTTCTCAATTAAATCTCCATCAAATAAGAAAAGAACACCGGCGTAAATCAGATGAACCACCAGCAAGAGCAGCTTCAAGCACGACGAAGATCTTTGAGCTAAAATTCATCAAACAAATAAACAATTAAACTGAAAACAAATTGAAGCAAATCGAAACTCACAGTAATCACACACAACATTCACAATTCAACATGCGAAATCGAATTAAACAGAATATAATAATTCGATTAAGCGCGAACCAGGATCAGCGAGGCAAGGAGAAATACGGAAGCATAGATCCATCGGTTGATTCGGAAAGGGAGTTGAAGAAGGGTTGCATATATCGACGATTGTCATCATCGACAGAAGGAGGAAAAGATTCGCATAGGAGATTTCCCGGGAAAATGTAATTTTCTGAGTAGAAATGAATTTTCTCGGGAAAATGAATGAGTGAAGGTGATAGAGAGTGATTCTATTTGATATGAATCTGTTAATTTAACTGTTTATTGGAAAGGGTGCGTAGTGCGCATCGTGGACGTGATTTAAGCTATCGGTCTTGTTTCCAGGATGATGATGATTGATGATATTAGATGAGATGAAGCTGGTAAGACTGTTAGTTGTTAACTTATTTTATTTACCTAATCATCCATCGATAAATACTAAATAGGCATTTTTTTTAATTAAAAAGTATTTAAAAAATAAATATTTCAACTTTTTATATAGTCAATTTGGATAAATTAGTTCTTATATTATCAGAATACTAGTAATTTAGTCTTAGGTTTTGTTTGAGAAAAAAATAGTGAATACTTAATAACCTACGGTTTATAACATTATAGTGTACTGTGTACATTTGATAAGCAAACTAATAGTGGAGAAGCTAGTTTAATAAGTTTATATTATTTGATCAAATTAGCGTTTGTAATTACTAATAAATATAAAATGACATTAAAATGAAATATTCAATTATGTTAGTTTAAGATTGTAAGATGAAATTGAGATCAATTATAAGCTATTTGAATGAGCTTATCAAAAACATTGTAACCTACTCACTACAGCCTTATTTATAAGAAAAATTTGACTTTTTAGATTCATCGAGTAATTGATGTATCTTGTCTAGAATATAGACCAAATACATCGTTTATGCAATGAATCAAAAAAGTCTAATGTTTCTTATAAATAGGACCGGAGGAAGTAGTAAAGAAGGTGGTGCATTACATGAAATCAAAAACCTCAGGATGGCTTTGAAGTTAGATATTAGCAAGGCGTATGACCGCATTGATTGGTTGTACTTGAGAGAAGTTGTGGAAAAGATGGGTTTTTGTCCGGAGTGGGTGAACTGGATTATGATGTGCATTGAAACTGTAGATTATGCAGTACTCGTTAACCAAGAGTCAGTAGGTTCTATTATTCCGGGAAAAAGAGCTTTGACAAGGGGATCCTTTGTCCCCGTATCTTTTTATATTGTGTGTAGAAGGACTATTTGCGCTTATTCATCAAGCTGAAGTCTGAGGCGAATTACATGGGGCAAAAATTTGTCGAAATGCGTCTATTATTACTCACCTATTATTTGCCGATGATTGTTTTTTATTTTTCGGGGCTACAAAGGCGGAAGTGCAAAAAATGAAAAGCATTCTTGCGACGTACGAGGAAGCTTCAGGTCAGGCGATCAATCTTCCTAAGTCTGGAATATTCTATAGCAAGAATGTGGGTAATAATCTCCAACATGTGGTCACTTCGATCTTAGGAGTTCAGGCGGTGCTTGGGACCGGCAAATATCTTGGTTTACCTTCCATGATTGGAAGAAATAAAAAAACAACCTTCAGTTTTATCAAAGATATAGTTAGGAAGAAGATAAATTCGTGGAGCAGTAAATGTTTATCGAAAGTTGGCAGAGAGGTAATGATAAAATTCGTTCTGCAAGCCATACCTTCGTATGTTATGAGTATATTTTTTCTACCCACTACGCTTGTTGACGTGATAGAAAAAATGATAAATGCCTTTTAGTGGGGAAACGGTGGAAATAGTAATAGAGGCATTCATTGGTTATCTTGGGATAAATTCACCGTTCATAAAAAGTTTGGAGGGATGGGCTTTAAAGATTTGACGGCATTTAACCTGGCGATGCTCGGAAAGCAAGGGTGGAAATTTCAAACGCAATCAGAATGTTTGGTTACTAAACTATTCAAGGCTCGATATTTTCCATGTAATAATTACATTGATACGAAGCTAAGACATAATCCAAGTTTTGTATGGCGAAGCATTTTTAGTGCAAGGGTGGTGGTTCACTCAGGTGCTAGATGGAAAATCGGCAACAGGACTAATATCCCAATTTTCGAAGCACCTTGGTTAAGTGATGGTGGCTGCATTTCAGGCGCAGGCCAGTCAAATAAGGTTGTACATCAGACAAGAGTAAACTCTCTTATTGATCATAATAATCACAATTGGGATTATACTGTAGTCAATTATTATTTTGAATATGAAACAATGCAGAAAATTATCAAAACTCCCCTCTTTCGTCAGGTGAAGGAAGATCAACTATATGGAGAGCAGAGAAAAACGGGCATTATTCCGTTAGGTGCATATCCTTTGTGCATGGAAGTTATAGCAGACAACTCCCACCTTCACCGAGACGGAAATTGGGATAGTATTTGGAGGCTTAAGGTACCTCCGAAAGTGAAAAATTTAATTTGGAGAGTATGTCGGGGCTGCTTACCAACGCGAGCAAGATTGTTAGATAAAGGGGTAAACTGCTCGCCTTGGTGTGCTTTATGTGATGAAAGTTATGAGGATGTAACACATGTGTTGTTTGACTGCTATAAAGCAAGAAATGTGTGGAGAGAAAGTTGTTTATTAAACAAGGTTAATATTGCCATGCAAAAAATTAACACAACAGATGAGATTAACTTTACTTTGTTGCAGGACCTGTCACAAGACCAAGCTCAAGTATTTGTAACGACCTTGTGGAGTTTATGGAAGAGTCGTAATATGCATGTATGACAAAATGCAACAGAAACATGTCAAACTGTTATAGAGCGTGCACGACAACTGCTGTTTGGTTGGAGAGTAGCGAATAACAGCAAGCAAAGGTATAGTGTGGCTGGTATTGCAGCAGCTTTACATAATTTTGAGCATGTGGCAGCTGCCGGAGAAGGTACAGTCTTGTCAACTCAGTCACGGTGGCAGAAACCGACAATAGGCAGGTTGAAATGCAATGTAGATGCATCATTTTTGGATGCTCTGAATTGTGTTGGATTCGGATTGTGCATTCGTGATGACAACGGAAATTTTATTAAGGCTAAAACATTGTGGTCGAATCCGATGTACGCAACAGACATTAGTGAAGCTTTGGGACTTTCACATGCGATTCATTGGGTGTGAGAATTACAACTTACAAATGTGGAATTTGAATTAGACGACAGAGAGGTGAACTCCATGCCAATTAAAAAAAAACAAATAGAAAACCATTGAATTGCAACTGTGAATTAAGAGACGAAGAGGTGCAAGGGGTGAATTGGGAAAAAATTGTGTGAAGTTGGGAAAATAAAGAAAATGGTAATTTGGACCATTAGATGCATCAAGTGGGTTGAATGTGTGACTGCGTGATTCTCCCAACTGTAGTGAATCATCATCCTATTTTTAAGTGCGGGAAATAATTATGTCTTTAATGATTGACAAAGCTATCCGTTATAAAATCTACATTAAATTTTGCAGTGCTTGCCGCATTATCACTTAATTCCTCCTTATTTTTGCCTCTTTATATCAACCTCGGCTAATGAGCTTCAACTTCAAATGAGGCCTGCAACTCTTTAACCATGAACTCATTAAGATTTTTGGAGTCCTTAAAACTTTCTCAATCTTCATCAAATCGATCACTTTTTCGCCATTTCTTTGCATTTGGTGTGTTAAGGTAAACAATTTATTTAAGTATCAACTCACATATTCTTTATGAGTTTTCTTTGCATCATTTGTGTTAGGGTAAACAATTTATTTAAGTATTGACCCGCGTTCGCGTATTCTTTGTACGTCATTTGAAGAAGATCGTATGGCCTTCCTAATGCATGTAGCTTCACCTTTGTCAACTTTTCATCTCTTGCATACACTTTCTCTAAAATATCTCATGCCTCTTTTACATTTTCACAATGCATTATATTCTTAAAGATAGCAACATCGGCGCATCGATGTATCAAGAATAGGGTTTTCCGTATTTCTTCTTTGTATCTTCATGTGTAGTGGTTGCACATCATTTGTACCTCTTTCAAACATGGGAACATCATTTTTAACCACATCAAGAACATCTTCATTTCGAAATATCACTTTCAGCTTTACGATCCACTAATCATGGTTATTCCCGTTGAGAACCGTAAATGTGTAGGAAGCCCTCCATTGTTTGAGCTTGAAGACGTCATCTTTTGCAGATTGCGCACACTTTTGATTCGAGGATTGATCAATTGAACCAGGTTCTCGATGCCAATTTGATAGAAAACTTTGTTACTTTGAGAAAATTGGGTTTGGGGATTGTAGAGAATTTAGAGAGTGAATGATAAGAAATCAAAATTTTCTTTTGATTATGATCACATATTATTACATTGTGTATACTTGTTACTTATACAAATGGAGTTTACAGCTAACTTCAAAACTAGCCCTTACTTGTTTTACAAGTAACCTGATTAACAAATTAAGATGTTTGTTAACTAAGCAAGATACATAACTAACTTATCAACTAATTTTTTAAATAGAACAATTAATGCCTTGGTGAAGCATGTATTTTATGTGTTTCGTTCTATTTGTTTTGTTGCGTCCCCTGTTATGGAGAGGTTGGTCTTGACCTGTGGCAGGCATCATGTGAATGGTATTTGAATGTGGATGGAAGTGTGTTTATTGATTTCAATTATGTTGGCTTTAGTGGCGTCATTAGAGACCATAATGGGTCTTTTCTCCATGGGTTTTTGCCAACACCATTCTTTATATCACCCATGCCTAATTCTTTCTTTTTAGGGTATGCTCTTCAGTTGATCTTTGGGGGCATCCAACGTGTTACTTGCTTCTTGAAGTCCTTCATGTGGTTAAGCTTGTTGAGGAATTTTTCAATGTTTACATTTTGGGAACTTGTTTACCAACGTGTTTACTTGCTTATCGACCTAACTTTTTAATATATTTTTATCAATTGAATTAAGACTTGTGACAATGTAAGACAAAACTTATTTATTGAATAGAGACTTTGAACTTATAAATTTTTCTATATGAGATTTTGTGCCAATTTTTTTTTTCTACACTAGATGTATTTATTATAGAAGATTATAATTGTTATTTTAGGTGTGTGGTTGTGGTTGAGATGGTTTATATAAGAAAAAGCTTATTTGCTGGTCCAAAAACAGAGAGATATGGATGCAAAAATTATCGATAAAACACTATATCATTGAATTATCCAACCAAAAAATGAAAATGTCCTTCCATAACTATTAATATCAAGATGTTGACAGCACCTAAAAAAAGAAAACAAAAAACATGACAAGACCTAAAGAAAACAAAAGGCAACAATTGTTTTCATCTTTTTCTTTCTGCACATTATATCTTAATAACTATGGTATGGCCCTCCATAACTATTTGAAAGCTCTATTTTACTAGACACAAAGATTTGAATTTCCTGTAGTCAAAACACAATACAATCACAAAGTCGGTGGTATTGGATAAAAAGATCAAACAGCCTATATTTCAAGTTGCTGAACTTAAGATACAAATCATTTCATCTTACTCTAGTGATTCCAATCCAACGGTTACAGTGAACCCAAATCCTAGACCCTATGAGATACACCTCATGGAGTAAGTGGTCACAGGCGAATCTAGTGCCGGAGTAGTACCATAAACCCTAGCATGGTCACTTTCCAATCCATAATCCATCATGGGACGATACTCCAAATCTTCATCATGATCATGTACAAACTCCGGAATCTCCACTTCATTCCTCCTAACATTCTCCCATAGATAACCAACCCTGCTGATGTACCTCAGCTTCCTGTACAACCTATCACACCCAATCAAAACCTAACATTAGCCATTGAATCAAATCAAATCAAATTCAACAATAATAACAAACCTCCGATTAATAACGAAGCCTATATACAAGTTCATTAATTTATAATAATGAAATTTAACGCTGATTTTAATTTTTCTAACGCATCAAATATAAGACTAGTAATTCTCAAGTAACGTTGAATTTAATTCTAACTAAGATTAATTTAAAGCTGATTTAAGACTAAATTTAATTTAATTCAAAAAAATTAACGTGAAAAATTCAGTGTTTCTTACCCAGCGTTGAAGAGAAAACGGCCAAACGTAGCGAGAAAAAGGCGAGCTTGTAAACCAGGATGAATAAAATAAACAGCTTCCAAATTCTCCTTCACGTTCGCCGGAATCGTATCGTAAACCAATCGGAGAGAAGAAATTCCAGCAAAATTCTCGCTCCTCTGAACGCTGGTGTGAATATACAACACAGCAAATTTCTTCTTCCCTAGCTTCGGGAAAATCGTCTCCTCCAAAAACTTCTTCAGAACCTCAACACTAACCAATCGCGCTGAATCAAAAAATCAACAAAATTGAAATCAATAACAATAATCACATAAAAAAACCGTAAAAGAACAAAAAAAAAAGTGAAATATATTATTACCAGGGAAGAATTTTCCGACAATGCGGAGGATCTTGCGGCCATGCTTATCTTTGCCTTTGATTTTGAAGACTTCTAATTTCTCAAGCAATTCTTCTTGTTCAAGTTCAGTAATGGTGGTGCTCATGTATTTTTTTTGTTTTTGCGTAGCGATAGAAGAAAAAGGGGTGTGATTGTGAATCGAATCGTGATGATTATGATTGTGATGGTGAATTTAGATGGATAGGGATTATAATTTATAAGGAGTTATAAAATTAACGTAATGAATGGTTAATTAAATAAAACAGAAAATTAAGCGAAATTAATTTGAGATTAAGATCACGAAAGAGGGAAAGTAATTGGAGGAAAAAATAAATGAAAAAGAAATGATTTTGCGGTTGCGCGGTTAAAGGGAATATTCGAAAGCATCTTCCAATATTAAGAGGCTAATGTGGGGTCTACATGGGAGTTATCTTGGACTGCATGCAGATAAGTACGCAGATGAAATCCTAGCCGTACGTTGGTACGATTTAGATGGATATTGTTTACGCGTTAGTTAATCGTGTTTGTTTTGATTTTAATTATGGTTATTGGTTAAGGTTAAGGAAACCATGGTCGCGATGGTGTGTGTGCTTTGTGTTTGTCTGCTTGCAATAATTGGACTTGTATGGGATTGGTGTGATCGTCTTTCTTGAATAGAAGAATTTTTTGGATTTTTTTGACCAAATAATTATTCGGATTATTTCAAATTTCGAATATTAAACTAACTTATCTTGTCAAGTTCTTGTCACCGGATTTCCGATTAAGGTAAATAAGTTGGATATTTTTTTTTGTGACAAAGTTGGATATTTATATGCTTTTAAAAAAAGGATATTTATATAAAACTTGACATTTTTATCAAATGAGTTATATTCATATTTACATGATACTCCTTATATCTTCTTTTACGTGACCGTTTCTCTAATTTTATACTTGTTGATATAGAAAAATTAATTATATTTCATTTCATAAGTACATGTACGTTTTTTGAAGGAATAAGTACATGTACGTTCTTATTATAAGGATTGATTTTGTCCTTAAAAAATATTAGGGACGCGGTTCGTTACGCATATATTTCATAAGTACATATTTATATTTCTTTTGTTATTTTTTTCTTCAAATTCAATATATACGTACATATATATGGATTATAAAATATTAAAAAAAATAGAAAAAGTGATTCTCCCCATTGTAACAAACAAAAAATATTCCCAAATTAGCAAAAGTGATCCTCCCATTCCTTCTTCCATTGTCAATAGAATCTTAAGATGGTTTTGCCGATAACAACAACCTAACCCTAACAAAGATTACGAGCTGACTTTTAAAGAACTTTCAAGAAATCCATTATTGACAATCCTTTTAAAAAGGAACGAAGGTCCAATTTAATCATGAAATAATATTAAAATCCATAATTCACTTCGTCCATTGTTAATGTATCTTAGCTATATCATAACCTAAAGTTTTAAATATAAGCCTCCCTTTTTAAAGTTGCAATACAATGGCCTCCCATTTTGGGTCCAAACTTCTTTCTTTTCTCCTCCAGTACTTTTTTGAGATAAAAAATATCTAGAAATTATAAATGGAGGATTTGATTTCAAAGTTAACTTAATAATAAGAGAAAATATATACATATAAACAAATAAACAACTGTTCTAAAAAACAAAATAAAGGAAAAATGAAGAAATCAACAAGCAAAAGGTTTCATATATACATTGATTGATTTTTGCAAGTGATTTTGAGTAAGATCCTTGAGGCTTTTCTATGCAAAATTAGTCTTCCTGCTGAAAGTTTGTCCGCGTCAGCTGATGTGAAGGATTTTGGGGGTATAAGTGCAAAATCTATAAGCTTAAGTAGCAAAATAAATAATTCAGGATAGTCAAAATACAAAAAAAAAATTAAAAAAAAAAAATTATTGATGCAAATTTTCAAAATCCAAAGTGTGCAGGTGCACACCCTCGCAACACACCGGATCCGCCCCTGTCCTTATGACCAGATTGATTTTACCCAAAAGTCCACAACTACCTACACCTATATCCACATTCCACAAGCTAACACAAATTTAGATTTTAACTCATTACCTTACAGTCTTTGGAACGCAGATTCACCTGTTCAAAGTTTTTTGTTAGATTCCACAATTGCAATATGGTTATCATTACATACTGGGTCCTAATGGAGGTGGCAAATGTATGTGTTACTGTTAGTGTATAAACTGCTCATCAGTCCCATGTTATGAAAGTCCCACATTAGAAACTTAATTATAACTTAATCAAAATTGTACTGTCTAGTATAGCCACACTTGATTCTTCTTTACTACATTTTCTAGATCAAAAGTATATTATGAAAAAAAATAAAAATTGACATGAAAGATGAAGAAAATATGAGGATATTATGGAGCAAAAGGTTTCACACGTTCTTTTGTGCGCCTCCCTCCACTTAAAGTTTAAAAGTTTTCAGTTCATAAGAAACTTGTAAAGACCTGTTAAACAGGTACATAATCAGTCATGGAGTCGAAATTTAGAACAATATGGCCAGTTTTGAGGCTTTTGGCTTTGTGTTGTGTCATCATGATCCATTATGGATTGTTGTTGTATTTGGCTTTGTTATGTACAACCATTTTTAATCATGCAACTTTTTCAAGTATTTTCTTCTATCATTGCACTTCTTAGATTTGGATGTTGATTTTTTATGAAATCTTTTGTCTTTACAGAACAAAAAACTATACAATGCAATCTTTTGGCCATTAATAATCCAAATACTAGAAGTGCACTTCTCAATTGTCCCACATCAGACAATTAAGAATGATTAGTATAGAGCAGTTATAAAATAGAAGTGTGTAATAGGTTGCATTATATTCATTTGGTTGGGATCAATTTTGATGAAAAAGCCCATAGCAAATTGATTCTAGGGTTAATTAAGTAAATGGTCCCTACAAATATTTAGAATTTTGTTTTTAGTCTCTATAAAATAGAATCACACTTTTTAGTCACTGTGATATAAAATTTACGAGGACTAAAAATATTGATGGAAAATTTTACAGGGACTAAAAAGTATAATTTTATTTTGTAAGGGTTAAAAACAAAATTCTGAATATTTATAAAGACTGTTTACTTAATTAACCTTCATCTAATAACCTTGCATGTGCTAAAGGAGTAGGTTTCTTTAACACGTGAATGTTTTGAGAATTAATATGCTTTTGGATCTTAGTTCGACAAAAACCATTCCTATTTTAGGTGGGGTAGCGCAGCCCTTTCCTACATGTTACAAACTTTTGACAATATTTATTCAAGGGGCTCAAATTATCCCTATTGATAAGTAGATTCAACTGTGGAACGAAAGAGGTGGACATCACATGTTAAATGGAGTGAAAACATTTGATGTTCTTGAGATGAAAATAATAATTGTAAGAAAAAAAATCCTATCGGGTGATGCCTATATAGTATATACCCTTTGATGTATTGAAGATAGTTTACTCATAATGACAAGTATGATTCAATTATGGAACAAATGAGATGAGAATCACATGTTGAATGAAAGAGATGAAAAAGTTTGATGTTTTAAGATGAAATTGATAACCAATTTTAAGAATAAAGGTGAATGAAATGAGATTTTTCTTTGATAGGGGTATATTACCCCAAATTCATCAACGGGTAAATGTAAAAACCAGAAAATAACGATGAAGTTAATATTGAAGAGAAGGACACATGAACCCTCAATCATCACAACACATAACAAACACGATTTCAAACAGCGGGGAAATCGTGGTGAAGGCTTATAACACTCATTTTTTATTCACAGGTCTTGGCGGCCAGGACTGTCGGAAACAATGAGTTTTTTGAGCCGGAACTTCCGGAACCTAGGCAAACTGAGTGCAGTTTCAACTTTACTTGACCTCATTCGAAAATATAGACCGGAATACCGGATGTAATGTTTTGAAAGACAATGTCTTGATTCAACATATTTTTAAGGGAAATTATTTTTATTTTTTTTATAATGTTTAAAGGCAATTCTTGCTTAAACTAGTCTTGTTTTTGGTAAAACTAGTTTTAACTTTTGAATTTATCTCCTTTGTTAAACAATATGTCTTCTTTCATATCTAAACTCTCAATCAAAAACCCTACAAACCTTATATAAAAGAGAAATGATAGCTTAACATAAAAAATAGACACAAATACGACACCACTATATTTTACTGTTCACATATACTATTTTTTTGTTTTTCTCTGCTCTTAGACTCTCACAGTCTCACATACAACCTCTCTCCTCTCTCATTGCAAATTCATTCCTATTCTTCTTCTCTATCACTCTCCTCTACAACTCTCTCGCCGGTGTCACTCTCCTGACCTCGCCGACCTCACTCTCCATATATGTTCGTTGGTGGCGGATCTGTGAGTTTTAGTATGTGGCGGTCGTAGAGGACAAAATGGTGGTTGTAGGCGGAACGATGGCGGTGGCGGCATATAAGGGAAGAAGCAGACAAGTTGTAGGGAGATGAAAAAATGCTAGTTTGAGGACCATGGTGCCGACAAAGTTGGTTATGTGAACAAAGGGCTGGTGGTGAGGATGATGGTGGGAGGGTGGTGGGTGGTGGTGGAAGAATGGTTGATGGTGGTGGCTGTTCAGAGAGAAAGAGAGAGAAGTAGAGGAGGAAGTTATAAAAAATGCCCCTCATTTATACTTGATGGTGGTGGCCTCGACACCTGAACCTCCTGGTTTGGAAGAATCATGCGTGGATGAGAGACAAGATACAACCATTTGATGTATCTCTCTTCTGCCTCCACACCATGCAGTGCACGGCGCCCAAACTGTTGGGGTATTAGTGCATAATCAAGAAAACACTGAAAGCGGTGAGTGATATCCCCTAAGGTCTCCTGGGGAGGTGCACTGTCGTGTGGATGTCTGGGGACAATCTGAATGTACCCAAACTAGCGAAGCACCCGCTCTGGCAGAAATCTCACAATGCGGTTACCGTATATGAGTCATCCAGAGTAAAGGCTGACACGCTCAAAAGGACATGTCTGACGGTGTTCTTCATATGGGGCCATGACAACGCCCGATAGATCCAGCACATTCATATGCCCTCTGTACTCGTCTGGTGTAGACAAACCCACCTGTGGTGCAAAAAGCATGGCGTGTGGATGCTGATCATCCTGATATCCACCTCATGCATCCTTGTTGCCTATACCCCTGATTGCTGATATACCCAAACCTCCAACAAAGACAACCACATATAAATATACAAACAATCAACACTTACAAAAATAAAAACAAACATAATTATTTATTCATACCTGCAATAAAGTCAAGTATCCTGACAGATGTCTGGTGTTCCAATGGGCAACATGGTTAAACTCCCTATACAAGTGTGATAGTGCAGCAGCTCCCCATAAAAAACCAGCAACAATTTCAAGGTCTCTGAAGTACCTCAGGTAGACAACATCCACATAGGTGGCGCTTTTGTCAGTAAAGAGCGTGATCCCCACCAAGCATAACAAATATATGCGGAGAGTCTGGTCCCGTAACTTCTGCACCTCCTCCTTCATACCACCCTCATTATCGGCCTCCAACTGCTCCAAAAGACGCTAGTTGTACAATGTATATGCTTCTACAAAACCTGTAAAACATTAACTAGGTTGAACTTATTTACTATAACCACACACTTGCCAGCTCAAATAATCCCACTTCACCACTCTGAACCTACAGGAGATGAAAGCAAATTTGAGCAGAGCAGAGATGTTCATAGTTATAATTACAACATAAGCCATTAATATTCCAACCGGAGCAACTTTCAATTTTGACATCTACGAAGAGATCATGGATCAAAAGATTCTATACATTCATTCATTGGTTTTTTCAAGAGGTTTAAATATGACATTAGAGGTTTTTCTGCATAAATTGGTCACCGGTAATGCCAAGTTATTTTTACCTATTCTTCAAAAAAAGTTATTTTTACCTATAATCATACAAAAATTCATAATTTAACTAATTTGTTTCATAACTAATTTAACTACATATTGTATATTTGGATCCAAATCGTGGTGTAAAATTTGTGAGTTATAGTGTAAACTGCTGATCCGTGAGTGTAGTTGTGTCGTGTGCATAGTACAATTTGGAAATGTGGTAATATAAGTCCCACATCGGGCCATGATGAATCAATAAAAGGGAGCATCGTGTATAATATGAAGCGTACATAGACATCCTTCTTAATAACTTCTAAAATTTATATTGTCCAGTTTAACCCTCCTCTTTTTTAAATGATTGTGCAATTATTTTAATTAATTTGAATAGTTGCCTATGTTCATGTTGGACATTATAATAATTTTAGGTAAAAATAGTTTCAAGTTTTGGTTTTCTCTTCCTTAAAAAAGTCTTGGCTTTCTCTTGTTACATTAATTTTTGAAAATTTTGAAAAATGTTAATTAATGTTGTTTTTAATAAATCAAAATGGAATATATTGCTCAAAAGCAAATGTATTTACCCCGTACAAGGTGTGCTAAAAGTGGTGAATTACCTAAAGTCGGTTACATCAAAAGACACCTAAAAAAGATGCCACCACCAACAGTAAAATAAACCCATAAAAAGGAGTGAGTGTCTCCACCAATCGTGAAAACCAAACGAAATTGGTACATAATTAGAGGAAAGCCATAAATAGGAATTCAACTTCACTTTTTCAATAATATTGAGACGATCAATTACCGCATTTTTTAAGACAGAGTTGTTTCTCTCCTTCCAAATTGCCCAAACACAAGCAAACCAAATAACCTTAAGATAAGAAAGCAATGATCGCGACAAATTCGCCAAATGAATAAACTGAAAGTAATGGTCTGTTACCGATCCTAGAAGGACACAAGGGAAACCAAGCCACTGACAGACAAAATAACAGGCACTCTCAAAAAAGTCACACCCCATGAATAGATGATCTGCCGTCTCATTAAGACCACATCCTCGAACACACAAGTTGTCGTTAAAACGGAGAACATGTTGGCACACCAAATTTGATCTCGTCGGAATTCTATCTTGAAGAAGACGCCAAACAAACAAAGAAACTTTTGAAGGTACTAGTTTGTGCCACACATTGTTAAGAGAGCCCTCAACATGTTCATGGACGGAAAAATGTTAATTGATGTGATAGAACATTTGTTAAGAAGCTCAAAGTAGAAACTTTGTCTTAAAATATTAAAAGTAACTTTTTTAACATAAATTTAACAATTGTTTTTATTTCTAAATCCTTTGGACACTTGTTAACTTAATATTTTATTTTTTTAATGAAAAATACTTCAATTTTGGTGAGTATAGAAATAGTTTTAAGTTTTTAATTAAAAATACTTTAATTTCGGTGAGTTGTGTTATGGGACCCGGTTCATCAATGTCGCATTGATAGAGGAAGTTGAACGTACGATGGGGTTACACGTGTCCCATGTAAGATTTAAGAGGTTTTTGTATTGGCATCGGAAATTGAACCAACGACCTTTCAACATCGGAAACTTAACAAACGACCTTGCATGTTAGTTAGTTGCTTACCAAACCTTCAACCTTCATTAGCTTCTCGTTATACTTGCGGCTTATCAAACACCAGAAAGCTCCATACATTTTTGCTCCTATTCCCTAAAGTTAGATAATAAAAGGCTTTAAAATAGGAAACCTTGAGTGAGAAAGAAGAATGAAAATGACGAGAACTGCAAGTAGGCAATAGGAGCAAGATGATTCAGAAAACGTTGTGTTAGAATGTTCAGAAAATAAGCACTACCAGTTGCCATTGAGGTTGTGCTTTCAAGCAATACTAATTGTGCATTTCATCTGTTATTCCAAAAGGTGAATTCTCCTTTGTAGCTAGCTGAAGACTAAGAGCAACTACTAAACGTTATGCAACCATATCCCAATCAAAGGAAGAGGTACGCCTCGCAAACATAAAACCACTCTCATTCACAATGTGTGCAGTTCATAACAGCATGAACAATACCATAAAACGTATGTGCAGTTACTTCTGTCCAACCTTTACCATTCTCCAATCACAACTCAACTCAATAGTGTAAAAACACTTATTTAAAATTTAAGGCATATTATAAATGACCATGTAGAACTGACACTTAGGATTGAACGCGTGTCTTAGTATCCGACATGTATAAACACTGACACAATCTGTATAGTGTGTGATCGGCATGATACAAACACTTCTATTTTTCAAATTAAGGTCGATTCTGATTGACTTATTTAAATTTATCTGTTGGCATAAACAACCGTGAGACTTTTGTGAGAGCTTATGACATGTCTATAAGCCGTTTTCAGTTTATTTCCATAAGCTCACTAAGGTAGCTTATGAAAACAACTCATGACTCATATCTAAAACAATTTTACTTTGTTTCCTAAAGAAATGACTTATAAGTTATAATACATAAGCACTAATAAATGATAACCCAAGTAGCTTGGCCTAGTGGTGTTGACTTAAGACTTTGGAATGTGCTCCTATTAAAGTTTCAAGTTCAATATCCCCAACGCCAATCTTGGTGCGCATATTTACCTTCTTAAAAAAAGAGTTGGTAAATGAGATTATTTCATAAAAACTTAATTAAATTGTTTATCCAAACGCGGTCCAGTGCTAAGTGCTTCTCAGATAAATGATGAACACTACAAAAAATATATATAACACATAAGTTATTTTCAAACAAACAAAATTCGTAGAAGTTAGTTACAAATTAGTTAGTTAGTTAAGCAAATAGACGGTAGCAAAAACACAGCATAATCATTATTGAGTATGTTGGAGCAAGTGTCGCCGCCAAAGGGGTAAAAGACATTGGAGCCGGTGAACTTAAGGTAAGCAAGGTATGAGGTTTTGAGGAATCCAATTCCGGCAAGTTCCAAGGTCAGCTTGTAGGTCCACTCAGTTATGGAAGTTTCTGGTTCCAAAGATGAAGAGGGCCATTTTCAAGGTGGAAGCTTCGGAAGGTGCCAATTCTTGTGCAGGAGATTAAGCCCTTGAGGCCTTATAAACTGTGTGCACAATATGTTGGAATGTGATAATATAAGTCCCACATCGGAACACTAAGTAAAAAAATGGACTGGCTCTATATAAGAGAATTATATGCATCTCTGGTAAGCATAGGCATATCTAACAAGGGACTAGCTCTTTTCAGAATCATGGACATTTTGGGATAATGTGTATTCCTTTAAAAAATACTTTCTATATATGAACAGTGTTAGTTCCTAACAAGAACAATCTTGAATCCTAACATGTGTTGTTAGGTCACATGTTGAAAAAAAATATTCTATCTTTTATTATAAAATTTCGCTTTTGATTTGTGCAGCAAGAAGAAGAAGTTACTCTTGAGATGAAGGTTTGTATCCTATATGATTTTTATTCGCTATCCCTAAAATATTGCAACTCATTGTACAATATGTTTTATGCAATTTGACAATGAAACATGTTCCATGGAAAGAAACTTAACTTGGTGGGTTCCAAAGGCAAATTAGACCAACTGAAGTCAAAGAAGAATAAAATTACAGATCCACAGTACATTCCTATTCTTATGTAATTAAAAACAAACTTCTTTTAACCCGGTCAAATGGTTTACATAGTTTACAGCTACACATTTAATTGTTTTTGCGAGACAAGATCACACTTCCAAGTCTTAATTGTTTAACCTTTTCCTGTAGAAGAACAATGTCGTTATCTGCAGTGTTGTCGAATTGCGGCAAAGAGTGATGAGTAGTGACTTGGCAGGAAAATCATAATGGCAATTAAATCCAGAACCAATGTTCTTCATGTAAGAGCTTCGCATTATGAATTTTGGGCCCATTTTCAATCACTCAGTTCCAAGCTTCTCGACTTTTACTTCAATCTTACCCATATTTGGTCTCAGTTAGTACTCACCGGCTCTCAGCTATCCAATCTCAATTTTCTCAGGTCACTGTGTTCTTAGCTTACAATTAGATCCAAAACATCATCAAAGTTGTTCAATATCATGAAACAAAATAAATATCATTATGAAATATGTCGATTTGATGTCCAAGTTATGAGAGAAAAGCATGAGGTGATCATGGAGCAAAAGGTCTCACACATTCATTCATAGGTTTCTACAAGTACAAGAGAATTTGATTTGAGTAAGACACTAGAGGCGGCTTTTCTACAAAAAATTAGTCATCGGTAGGACCTAATGGGTCAGATTTCAACTATTATTCTCATAGCTAATGGAACACATAACATTAGTTCAAAGAAAAACGATTAGATTCCACAACTGAAATATGCTTGGTTATACTTTGCCCATTTGGATCCTAATGGAAGTGGAAAATGTTTAAAACCATCAACACCATTTGACAACATTAGTACCAATTGATTACATTATCAAAACTACTTGAGGGTTGCTACTATTTGTGTCAATCCGTTGCACTCTTCGCTTTAAGGATTACAAGAGTACTTGACTAGCCTGCTTGACTGATCTTACAGTTCTCAACTCAGCAGGGGGTAATTCTGCTTAACACAAGGAGTTCGGACTTTTCAAACATTCAACAGAAAGAAGGGGTTAGGAGACTGGAGAGGGAATAAGGGAGTAGGAAAAGGAGAAGTTATTCGTAACAATGGTCTATGTTTGGTATAAAGCACATATCATACATTTGGGCAGTGCAAAATGTTCAGCACTCTTGATAAGACGAATAAGTTAAGCATGACGTGGTATAAAATGCAGCAAAGTTGTAGATAATGAGGCTCTAATCAGTTGCAATTGCTGCTTTTGCATAGCAGTCCAATGAAAAACACATGATTTAGTCAATTACATAACAAGAAGGCTGACAATTTCTTAGTGAAAAAAAGGCATAAGTGACATTCTTAGTCGACATTGAAGTAAAGAGAAAGAAAGAAGAATTCAAAATTATATAATTAAATGGCTATGCACTGTTTTACACCGTCAAGTAATAAGATGTAATGTCTTATCATGTAGACCTATTTTGCAAACCTTCTTTTGAAGCAACTACTCCTAGTTGTACAATGTATATGCTTCTACATAACTATATTTGTTCCTTTGAGTGTAAAGCATGAACGGACTAGGTTGAACAGATTCACTATAACCACAAATTCTAGCTCCAATAATTCCCTTCACCGCTCAGAACCAACAGGAGATGCAAGATGTAAATGAGACGAAAACAAATTTTAGCCGTGCAGAGAGATTTACGGTTATAACTACAATATAAGCCAATGGTAGGAACCTTCAATTTTGACATCTATGAGGAGAACATGGATCAAAAGGTTTCATAGATTCATTCATTGGTTTTTGCAAGAGGTTTCAAATATACGACACTAGAGGCTTTTCTGGACAAAGTGGTTATACATATATTTTGTGTATTTAGATTCTAATCAAGCTGGAAAATGTGTGAATTAATGTGTAAACTGTTAGATCCACTAAATGAGTGTATATGTGTTGTGTGCATACCACATCGGACCATGAAGAACTAATAAAAAGGAGCATGGGATATAAAACGGAGCGTAAATAGACAAAAACAATCAATCACATGGATGGTATTTCAGAAATTCCTAAGATCCATAAATGTTCGCGGTGGAGTGTTTTTTCAGAAATTTGCAAGCTAATCAATTTTGGATGTCTTTTTTTGACAAAGCTCCCATCTTGAACATTTTAATTTTAGGTAAAAATAGTTTTAAGCTTTTATTGATAAATATTTTATAAAAACATATTTATCATTTTCATTCACACCAATGAAGTAGAAAATTTGAAATAATTTTTTATCTTTAAGTAAAATTAACAATATAATATTTATTTATATTATAAATAAATATTTCAACAAACCAACAACCTTGCGGCTGAATCAACTCCTTACCAACTTAGTCAACATTCATGGACTACCAACTTAGTCAACATTCATGGACTACAAATACTTCTTCGATTCTATAACATAAACACATATGTGCCAAGTATGAGTTAGAATTTCGTAATACTTAGGGAGATAATATTATGGTATATAAAGTGTGAGTTAAATCCTAACATTGGATAAAAAAGTAGAGGTTGAGCAACAAATAAGTGAAATAACTCATATAATTATGCCTTAAAACTTAAGATTAAGATGTAATATCATTCTTACTTGTGTGATTGCTCCATCTTAAATGTGTTGATCCACGCCACACTAATGTTGTCTCCCTTGTGCTAGGCCCAATGGTTGTATAATATCTCAGTTCTACATTGTGGGGGAGTGAGAGTTGTGTTGGTGGTGGATAACAAACACAAATAGTTGACAATTAATAGAGAGATGTTAATGTGTCAAGTGTAAGTTTTTTCATATTGCATGTAAGATTAGCTATTGAACAACATAAAATTGAGATGACCCAATATGATTATACAACCTAATATAGGCTCCCAAATAAGTCTCAATATTACGATGATTTCTTTTGTTAATAGTTGGATGTCATTTGTTTAATTTATAATTCCAATTGAAAACAAGACAAAAACATTGCAGAAGACATAGATTATATATGATGATTATGGTTCCATTTAGTACGGCTAAAATTCCCATCACTTGGATATCATGTGTCAAGAGGTTTCATACATTCTTTCAATGGTTTCAGCAAGAGGTTTTGAGTAACACACTCGAGGCTTTAAAATAGTATAGTATTTGCCGGGCAATAATATGTGTCCCACATAGGACTGTTTAGAAGAAATAGTATAGAGCATTGCTTATAAAAAGAAGTGTGTGATACATTGCAACATATAAAACAAGCCTATAATAAATTTATTTTGAAAAATCTTCAATAGAGTATGTCCTTTTTTTTCCTTTCTTACATGATGATAAAAGGAAAGGAATTGATTTCTCTTTTGAAGAGTTTTTCAAAACAAATATGTTTTAGGTTTGATGAACAACACAGTTCAACCAAAACTATATACTATTAGGAGGGTCGTAGTCTCCTAGGAGGGGTCCCCTTCCTGTATAGTCACAAACATTGCAGATTATTTACTATTAGTCCGAATTCCTGCGAATTAGTGGTTATTTTTTAATGTAACTGCATAAAACTTTTTATGGTATACGTTACATGTACTAAGCAAATAAACATTATACAATTGGCTTATGGAATTATTAATGTCTCTAGAAGAAACTTCTAAAAGTATATAACTTGGTTTGATATTTGATGCTGGAACATACTAAACGGGAACTGTTTATAAAAAAAGGAGTGAAGTTCCACTTTGATATTTAACAATTTTCTTGCATTTCAATTCAGTTTTCGATAAAAAAAATATATTATCAAATTAGTCTAAGACATTTTTAAATTAGGGACAAAATCGTTCCTTAATTATAATGAATTGAGAACTAATTTTTCTCACATATTGAAAAGTAAGAGACTAATTTAAGTATTATTTTTTTTGGAATGAACTAAAATGGACCAAAAGAAAATTGTTAAGCACCAAATTGGTTCTTTACTCAATCTAATTTGGTTTAATATTAGGGTTGAAGGTATCAATATAAGTTGATGCCAATCGCAGAAAACCCAATTCATTCATCTTTTAAAGTTTTTACATAGAATAGTTTAGGATAAGGTTGAAGTACCAAAACTTTTTTTTACTAGGGAAAAATGTTGTATTTGATCGATAAGAATTATATATGCCCATAATTTCTCCCTACTTTATAATTAAAAAAAATTAATGACAAATGTTAGTAATTAGTTGTTAGATTAATTTTTCCTTTTCGTTTGGGTTTAAACCCAGGACTTCTAACTCTTTATCTCTTAACTCAAACCAAACCAGTTGAGCTACGCAAACTTCTTTAAAATTTTAACTATCTCACTCTTTGCTATTTTTTTTGTTAAACTCCTTGTATGTGTAAAATGATAAACAATTGGTTTTTGCACATCTTTTTGTTTATGGGAAGGAGTGGTAATTTAGGAGCAAAATTTCCTAGTCCTGCATTGATTTGGAAGAGAAGAACGAGACGAGGTAGAAGCTATATTTTTTTTTTGAAGGAGAGGTTGAAGCTATATAAAATGCAACATAATCAACATTGAAAATTATGTGTTTGGGACAATAACCCAATTAGTGTTTATTTGAAGGACATGATGACATCAAGACCATAAAATAATCATTAAGTATGTTTGTAAAGTTTAATTAACGGTTGTGGTGTGAAGTTAATTAAGGTGCATTATAACTGTTAGTTAACATCCAAAGGTTAATAAGTAAACGTGAGATTAGTGTCATTAAGTATTGATTTCTTTTGCAGAAAATCCAACCTTGCCATCTTTAAAGTTTTTACTTAAAATTTGTTTAGGCTAAGATTGAAGTGTCAAAACAAAGATATTCTTTGGAAAAAGGTTATATCTGATATGAATTATATGCCCATAAATTCTCTCTACTTCATCACTACACTTAATTATCTACTCCCTCCGTCTCATAATTATTGTCTCTTTAGCATTTTTTCTTTTTCTCAAAATAATTATCACTTTACAATATCAATACAACATTTATTATTTTCTTCCACTATTATACCCTTATTTATTGAATTTCATCTAACTTAACTACTTCAATAACTACAATTAATAATGATATTTTAGTAAATACTACTAAATTTACCATTGAAACCAACCCAATTAATTACTTTCTTAATAATCGTGCACAAACCTTAAAAGATTAATATTGTGAGACAGAGGGAGTAACTCCTTGCCTTTTTTTGTTGCGAAAACAGTTTGTTTTTGTTGTACATGTAAAATGATAAACAATTTATTTTTGTAGATTTTTTTTCAGTTCAAAGCATGGTGAATGATGGACAACAAGCATTTGTTTATGGTAGCAGTGGTGATTTATATACAGGTGCCGGGGTTCGAACCTTATACACGCCACTTCTCTACAATTAATTACGTGAGCTCTAACTACTATGCTACTTGACAAAAAAAAGATTGAGATGAGCTTAAGTCGTATAAAATTCAACGTAATCTAAATTGAAAACTATCTTTGTGTTTGGGATAAACGTGGCTAGTGAGTTTATGATCGGGGTGTGTCTATTATTGGTTGAAAACTCACGGTTCGTTTCGGTACGTAGTTTGAATTTGGGTACGCAATTTGTCACTCGCAAAATATTCAACACGTAGAAGGATATATATACTATGTGATTTATAAGGAATGGGAGCTTATAAATATAGAATAATCACGAGGATATCACAGAACAAAAGGTTTCATACGTTCATTCGTCAGTGTTACAAATATTATGAGATTCCACAACTTCAATATGGTTATACGTACTTTATCTATTTAGATCCTAACTAACTGTGGTGGCAAATTTGAGTTGGTTATAAACTGTTGATCCACTAAATGAATATGGAGTTTGTACATACAACTCCTTTACTGAATATTGGGAACACATACGCTATGAACCACCAACACTTTTCGAATTAGGCATGTCTTGGAGGCGGATACGTGTCCGTGTCGATACCGACAAATTTGATTACATTGAATCATATCATTTTTATCAAATTATTATAAGTGTCGACATATCATTGTTGTGTTGAGTATTTGTGGCTCTATATGTGTTCATAACAAATACGTCTTATAATAAGAATTGGCAAAGGAAATGATGATCTTTCCATTACTTCAGAGGGACAATATATACACCAGATACAACATCAGTCATGCCTTATTCTAGGAGGTTGATCTTTGACTAATTACATATTTAATTAGGCCATAAATAATTATATGCAAAATCAGCTAATTACATACTACAACTAATTACAATAAATGGCTGATTCTATAATATGATATCGCATGATTTCCTCATTATCCTAGTTTAGATTTATATGATGTTTGTCTTTCACAAAAAGTATAAATTGCAATGTCATACATTGTTATCCAAGTGGAGGAGTATTAATGCCTACACCTTTATATTTGAAATGTTTGAATTCCAACACTTTCAAATTCAAAACTGTTAGAATAATCGTTGACATTTTTGCAGCTCCCTCGATCTCCGCATAAAGTTTCAAAGTTTTCTGCAACGAATGAGATAGATAGCACATGTCAAATGAAGGAGATGAAGAAGTTTGATGTTCTTGAGATTAAAATGATAACTGATTTTAAGAATAAAGATGATGAAGAGAGGATTTTTCTTTGATAGAGGTATATTGCCCCTAATTCATTAAGGGATAATGTAGAAAAAACTGAAAAATAATAATGAAGTTAATATTGAATAGAAGAAACGTAAACTTAGAGCATACATGGTGGTTGGAGAATCCCATGTGGTACAAAAGGAGGGAGAGCGCATGAACCCTCATGCATCACAACACACATTAGATGTGGTTTTGAACGGAGGGGAAACTGTGGAGAAGGCTTATGACTGTGATTTTTTATCGACAGTTCTTGGCAGTCAGGCCTGCCAGAACAATGTGTTTCATAAGCACTGTCAGGGCCTAGGCAACCCGGGTGCAGTTCCAACTTTACTTGACCTCGTTCGAAAATATAGTCCGGAATACCGGATGTAATTTTTTTTAGTGAGATACTTGTTCAAGAAAACAAAGAAGAAGAAAATCTAGCTCGCCTTGGTTTTGATGAAGCCTTTGCAGTTGATCGTATTGGTAGGAGCAGAGGACTTGCATGCCTTTGGAGGCAACATAATTGATTATGCTACAAATTTCATTAACATGGAAGTAACAAAACAACAACAACAACATCGTTGGCGTTTTACTGGTTTCTATGGCTTACGAGAAATAGAAAGGATGAGGGATTCTTGGGATTATTTTAGAACTCTAGCACAAGACAACAATATCCGACGGTGCATAATGGGGGATTTCAAAGACATCCTATCAAACGAAGACAAACACAATGATGTTGATCACCCAGGTTCTTTAACTAACTCCACGTTCTTTAACGGTCTTCATGTTCTTTAACTAATATAGAAAACTACAAGTAACTCACTCTATTCTCAATACTTAAATGGACAAAACACACACTACTTTTTTTCCCTTATCAATTCTCTTATGTTCAAATTTCTTTTTTCATACTCTTTTCTTTTCTAATTTTCTTTCTCTCTTTTCATGAACGATAAGAACGTTAATCTCTCTCGATGAAACCTCTATCAACCTACCTTAATTTAGAAGGTCGTTAATGCTACCAATTTAGATGCTGCCAATTAAAGTTTAACTCTTACAAGTTGCTTAATTCTGAACTCCAAATTCATCAGTGCAACATAGTACCTCATAGCCTAATGGATCAGGTTTTAACTATGGTGTGATATATGCCTATAGCAGAGAATTTAGAACAGGAAAAGTTTGTGTGAAGAGATAAATACCGAATTTATGAATCCAACTGAAACCAAGACAAGAGCTTCACATGGAGTATCCATTAGATTAGATAGTGAGTCCTTCATTGAAAGTTACTTTGCCGAAGTTGGATTCTGACAACTAAATACATCTTACACAAATCATTTACATCTCACTAAAATTAGGGCGATTTCATCAAAAACCAATGAAAATCCTTTAATTGTAAGTGGAATTGAATTAACTTGCATTCTTTGCGTCGATGCTCAACTCCTTACATGGAAAAATCCTTTATTACAATTTGCATATTTTAAATTGGACCCTAAACTCCCCATTTATACAACCTTCAAGAGTAGAGAGTGTCAACTAACAGAAGAGTTTAACTTAAATTTGTTATGACGAGTTTGTTGATTGTGCAATGTTATTATTGTGGCTGTCAAAAGATGTAAGAACAAGCCTGCTCATTGCCTAGAAGGAGTAGCTAGAAATGCTCCTTAACCTGTCTCATCGATTGCATCTCAAAAGATGGGGAAAAAAAAGAGGCAAATAAAATGCATATTCAACACATGAATAAAATTCAACTTACGTACGCCTCCAGATAGTTCAAATGCAAGAGTTAAATGGATCCTCTAGCCATTGAAGGAGTGTTAGAGTTGACAGATACTTGAGCCTAAATTGTGAAAAACTAAGATGTAAACAATTAATCACAAAGTAAAATTAGGTGGTTTAGTAAAGGCACTAGAAAAGCTGCCATACATATACAGAACTGTTCTAGAAAAATAGAAAATAGAGGAAAAATGAGAAGATCAAAGAGCAAAAACATTTATTAATTGGTTTAAGCAAGAGCTTTTTGAGTAAGACAGTTCAAGTTTTTCTACACAAAATTAGTCATTATTCGGAGCTGGTTTATTTTACCCAAAACTGCGTACAACTATAGGATATCCACATTCTACAAGAACCCTCAAATTTGGATTTCAACTAATTTTTGCGTAGCTTTTGGATCCCATGTCATCAGTTCAACAAAAATTATCACATTCAACAACTGCAATATGACTTGAAGTTTGTTCCAATATATACTTTATCTATTTTGATCCTAATCGAGGTGGCAAATGTGTTAATCAATGTATAAACTGTGGCATGTTCAGTCTGATTGGTTGGGGGAAAATGTTCATTTGAAGCCGATTAACCATTCTTCGCAGAGTAATGACTACAATCTAATATAACAAACGTTTTGCAGTAGCTTTATAGAATTATAAATGCCTAGAAGAAACTTCGAACAAAATGTAGAATTTGGTTTAATATTGGTGATGAGTGTAATAAATGTATGCGACTATGCATAAGGATGTCTACAGCAGTAGAAATCTTTAACCTTCAATTCCTGTTTTGAATCTATTTACTACTACATTTAGCTCAAATTTTTCTAACTTTTTGCATAAGATATAACTTCAAGCTGGTATTGTATTGCAACATAGCAGTACAAAATTAAAATATCCTGTGAAAAATAGAAATTTGATAACTAACAAGAAGTTTGCAGGGAGATATAAAAACTGAATTTATTAAAGTTACAATGCCAAAGTTGGATTTTGAGAGCTTAAACGATCTTACTCAAGTCATTCACATATCACTAAAATAGTGGCAATTTCACCAAAAACAAAGGAAAGACATAGATCATGATGATTGCTGTTCCATTTGGCGACTCAAAATTCCAAAAGGACTCATAAGTACTCACATGTAGCTCCAATGTCCCTCTTGTATGTACTTTTTTGAGATAAGAAACTCTATCTTGAAACAGAATAATTATTGATATGAAAGATGTAAGATTTGATCTTATATTTAATTTAATAAAGAGAAAAATTATAGATTTAAATAGAGGAAAAATGAGGAGAACAAGGAACTAAGTTTTCATACATTCATTGATTGGTTTCTGCAACTGCAAGAGAATTTGATAAGACACTACCATATGATCAGTTCAACAAAAGCTATTGGATTCCACCACTACAGTATGTTTGGTTATATCTTTATACGAAAGGTTGTATCCTATGTGAATTTATATGCCCATAATTTTTCCCAATATTTCTTCGTTATCACTAGTCTTTATATTATGCAACTCATTGTACAGTCTTTTTGAGAAAAACTCCTTGTACATAGAAAGTGATAAATAATTGTATTTCCTTTCATTATCATCAGGTTTATAATGATGATTGTCTTTAACAAAAATTATGCTGACACTTGAATGGTGTTTGGTATGATATAATAGTATAGAACATAAGTTATAAAACAGAAGCGTATGACCATTCCAACATAATTATATGAATGGGTGGGTCAAAACCATTGTAAATGCACCATGACAGATTTGTTCACCAAAGATATATACGATAGAGAAATTCAATTCAAATTTAATTTTTTTTATCGGAGATGTCTTCTGAGTCTTTTATTGGGGATTTCTTTTTCCTCCTTCTAACCTTCTTGCTACTATTTTAGAATTAAATCTAAAGAGAATGTGGTTGGTTAAAAAGAGGGTTTTTTTTCAAGAGAAATATGTTTGTACTGCCATTAACCTATTGTATAATTCTTAAACAACTCTCTTATACTTATTAATTATATTCATACTCTCTTTTTTTTTTATACATTATAGAGAAAAAGAAAGAGAAAGAGTAAGAATGTAATATCTACAATAAGAAAATATTATAGTCTTAATATTTCTCTTCATTTTTTTCTCTCTACTATTGTTGATCAATAACAAGAGAATGGAGAAAAAGAAGGTTGTCACAAAAGTTGTAATCAAATGATTGGACATATATCATTATTTTTTTTTCTTCGTATTTTATACCTTTTTCGATTATATAATTTAAAATTAGGTTTTGTCTAGTTACACCCTTAAAACTAAAAAAAATTAGTTAAAGAGTTAAATATGGAGTGAATAGGCAAAAAAATCTTCTGAAATTGTAACTTTCGTCAAAAACTCCCTCGACTTTTGAGAAACTTCAAAAAAATCCGCTAGAAATTGCCAAACGTTAGTCAATTACCCACTTCGTTTGTTTTGGCTGTTAAACCTTGTGACATGGCCGTTAACTGTACGCATGGCACTGATAAGTGCTCAAAAGTGATATATTTCATGTTAGTTTAGACATTTTAGTGACTTGTTTTGCAAGATTGTCTATGGAAAAGCTTTAATTTTATGCAAATATGTCATTTATGCTTTATGTGCCTTACTATACCTTTTTGTGCAGGAAAATACAAGTAAGAACCAAGAAATCAACCAAAATGCAAGGTCAACTCGCTTACAGCTCGCTTAAGCGAGCGCAACAGGATAAGGCTACGTGGCAGCTTCTCAATGACCAACAGGAGATTTTCCAGCTATTCCCTTGAAGCGGCCTCTACTCACTTAAGCAAACAAGCACAAATTCAACCTTATAAATAACTTTTCTCTCATTTTTTGAAGAACCCATTCATTGTTTTTGATATTTTTCCGATTTTTCAGAGAGGGATAGATGACATTTCTAGAGAGAGAAACATGAAGCAAGAGTGTTAGAAATGGATTCTTCCCAAGATTTGTAGAGAAATCATGAATCTTGTCATGAATCTTCATCTTTTCTTCCATTTTTGCAAGGCTACTATGAAAGTAAGTAGCTAAATCTATCCTTTGGGGTTAGAGGTACTTGATCAAGTTAATATGTACTCTTTTTGATACTTAGAAGTCCATGATTAGAGGTTGTCGGGTTCGACTGACACTGAGAACGTTCGACAGGAGCCACGATTCGACATGCAGTTAATTTAGTGAAGAGGTTGGCTTCAAATGTTCAGGACGTGGGAGACATCCAGTTTCCGGCCGAGGAAGTGTGGTTCTTAGTAGTTTAGTTATTGCAGTTATTTCTTCTATGTATAAATAATAGTTTTTCATGGAAAAAACATGTTGCAGATCATTTATAGAATTCTAGGACTCAAAGTACCAGCGTCTAGAGAAAAGAGTCACATAGTGTATGTAACTTGATTTGTCGAACCATCTTTACATTCAAATGCAGTGCAGTTTACATTTCTTTAAGTTTTCCTTAAGTTTCTGCGTTTAAACTTTTAAGTCTTTTAACTTGCATTTTCTTTACTGCTTTCTGTCGAAAGACATTACCTTCATAACAAAAAACAGTTTTATTCTTCTTGTTCATAAAGAAACCTATGAATATGATGAACATTCATGTATTTTATGGAAAAAGATTGCACAATATGTCCTAGAATTTCTGATTTGATCCTGCTTGTAATAATCAAAACTAGTCATATTGTTTACCAAAAACATCGGTAAACAAAATAATATCCTTATGTGATTACCATGCCCTTACTCTAACCCTAACCATAAACACTAATATTCATATTGGGATTAAAATTCTCAAATGAGATAGTAACACCATACCCTAACTCAAACCCTAGGCACTAATATTCTTATTGGGTTTAAAATTCAAAAGCCTCATGTCATCTAATTAGGTTTAAAATTGTCACTAAATTGGAAGGGATTGTTTGCAATAAAGTTACTGTTTTGGACCGATCAGAGACCTATGGCCCAGTTTCTTAGGCCCAATGACAAATACCACATTTGACAGTTTACTCGCAACACACCTCTTCTCCGCGGGGGGTGGGGGGGGTGCACGGAGCAACTGAGACCAGTTCAAACGAACTGTAACGTCTCTCTCCTCGTTCTTGCGAATCTCTCTGGCGGTTACACTTCCTCTGATTTTGTAACCGCCGAACACATGTGTGTCATTACAACGGCTCTGCATTCATCCACCTCTATATAAAGAGGACTCCTCGCAGTCCCAAAGTAGAATCTCTCTCACTTCTTAACCCCCATTTCTGACCTCTACTGATTTGAGTGTCGTAGTGTCTGCAGGTACACACACCCCGCTGTTCCAGTACTCAAACTGACACATTTCCCCCACCAGCAACTACCGCATTAAAGAGCACCAACAATCACCTTATGATCAGGTACGATCAATTAGAAATATTGATTGTAATAAAGATTCATTTAGCCTAATTAAAATTAAATCCTACTTGATAAGTATCATTTAGCTCGATTAGGTTTGAAATTCAAACTCAAATGATATAGTTACACCATATCCGAACCTTAACTCTAGACATTGATATTCTTATCGTGTTTAAAATTCAAATTCATAAGTCTCATTTCAACTAATTAGGTTTAAAATTCTCACTGAATTGAAAGGGATTATGTGTAATAAAGTTTGAAGTATTGATTGTAATAAAGATTCATTTAGCCTAAATAAGATTCAATTCTACTTGATAAGTATCATTTAACTCAATTAGGTTTCAAATTCGAACTCATATGATATAGTTACACCATACCCTAACCCTAACCACAAATATCGTTATTGGGTTTAAAATTCAAAGTCACGAGCCTCATTCCAACTAATTAGGTTTAAAACTTACATTAAATTGTTAATTAGGTTTAAAACTTACATTAAATTGGAAGGGGTCATTATGTTAAAAAAATTGAATGTAATAAAGATTCATTTAATCTAATTAAGTTCCTATGCCACTTAATAAATACCATTTAGCTCAGTTAGGTTTTAAATTTGAACTCAAATGACATAGTTAGACCAAACCCTAACCCTAACCCTATCCACTAATATTCTTATTGAGTTTAAAATTCAAATTCACAAGTCTCATTCCAACTAATTAGGTTTAACACTTTCACTAAATTGAAAGGGATCATTTTCAATTAAGTTATAATTTTTTAATGCAATAAAGATTCAGTTAATCTACTTAAGTTTCTATTCTACATGGTACATATCATTTAGCCCAATTAGATTTCAAATTCAAACCCTAACCCTACCGACTAGTATTCTTATTGGGTTTAAAATTTTAATTCACAAATCTCATTTCAACTAATTATGTTTAAAATTTTCATTAAGTTGGAAGGAATTATTTCCACCTAAGTTACAAGTTTTGTATGTATTAAAGATTCTTTTAGTCTAATTAAGCTTCTATTATACTTAATAAGTATCATTTAGCCCAATTAAGTTTCAAATTAAAACTCAAATGACATAGTTACTTCATACCCTAACCTAAACCGTAGCCACTAATATTCTTATTAGAATTGAAATTCAAATTCATATAATTTTGAATGTAGTCAAAATTCATTTCGTCTAATTTAGTCAAATTTGAAAGGGGTTATTTCCAACCATAAGTCTTTTTATTCTTTGACAATGTAAACTAATTAGTAATTAAAAGTACCAATTATGATTATTAATTAGTAATTTAATAATTATGATGTCAGTGTAATTTTTTTAATTTCATATTTATTAAAAAAAAAGTAACTTCATCTTAAAATTTGTAGTTGTAACAAAAAAATATAAACAGAAATTCAAAATTATAAACAGAAATTCAATGTGTGTACTCATTTTATTTTAGTAAGGTTAAATAATCAAAAAAGTAACTTCATCTTATTTTTTTGTATATAAACACCTTCAAAATTCAAAAAATTTGGTCGGGGTAAGTATTTCAAATCAGAAATTTCAATTTGGAGCCAAACTTTACATCACGTGTACCAATGTGATCAACAGTTGGACAAGTATAATTAGTGTTTTCTGTTATTCACAAGTGTTTGTTGTTATTCACATTGACCATTGGTTAATAGATTGATACAATTAACCAATGACACACATGCTGTGAAACAAAAACATAGTACTAGACACAAGCTATGAGACAAAAGAAGTAGGATGATGTCATAAGACAAAAAGAGACAAAAAGAACCTAGTCAAATACAAACTAATACAATTCATTTTTAAAAATCACTTTTTTTAAAACTATTACAAACAGGCCATATATAATGCCAACCTATTTAATCTTTAATTAAACTAATTACATCTAAGCTATTTTCTATATAATTTAAAATATTTAAACTAAACTATGTCTTCTTTTATTAAATAAACTAAGCTTTGACTAAAACCTTGCAAAATGACTGTTGAATGTTAGTTTGATTTATCTTATAATTGTAAGGAATCTTTCTGCTATTCCTGTTGTGTTGATCTGTCTTGCTGTGTTGATCTATCTGCTATTCCTGCTGTGTTGAAACTGCCAACTTACATAGTTCATCAAGCTTTTCCATTGGACATAGGCAGTTAAGGCCCCATAACATGATAGGTCTCTTTCAATCCATAACATAGGTTGATGGGTTCCTTTCATGCATGTATGAACAATATATAATCTAATCCTGAAACATTACATAAAAACAATCACTTAAAGTATATATCTTTTCATTTAGTCTTCTATTTTGCAGTACTATTTTAATCAATATACCATGTCAAGTCTTCCCTCCATCTTGTTACATGAGCCCTGCATGAATCAATTCAAAGTCAATGTGTGTACTCATTTTATTTTAGTAAGGTTAAATAATTAAAAAAGAACATTGTTAAGTGTACAAACAGAGTTTCACACTTGGTGGATAGCTGAATATAAATATAACAATCACTTGGAATACCATCACACTTGTTTTAAATCTCACTTTATTTTCTGAAGTTTTTAAACCTCACTTTTTCTTCTTAAGCTTTTGCCATAGCCATGGGTGTTGGGGATTATGAGAGGGTTTCTATGGAAACAAATGGTGTTGATGATAGTGAAAACATGAATCCAATGACCATTGAGGAACTAGATGTTGAAGATGATTATGTTATTTAACATGATGAAGTTCAAAGAGCTGAGGTCACAAAAAACAATACTAATAACAATGACAATACTATTCTTGAACTTCAGAGATTGGTTCAAACCATGGCATCTTCTGTTGCTACTGCTATTATTAAAATAGAGTTTGATTGTTACACCTTTTTACATAACAATATTGCATTTATTTTTCGATATATGTTTAAACAAACCGTATATTATCATCTTTTATATTTATAATACTTTTAAGTATTTATATATGAATTCTTGCAGGAGCTAAGTTACAAACAACTTGAGCCGAGTTCAACTATGATGGAGTTTCAACATCATAACAAAGAAATGCGTGAGTCTCTTAAGTTGATGGAGGTAGTTGTATGCTTGAAAGAAAATGATGTGTTTGATAGCCATGTAACCCCAAACAAGATTGGGTCTGATGCTTTTAACATGGTTGTTGGAAGGATGGATAATCATATATCACAACCTATAAAGCAAGAGTCTGGCCAAAAGAGGAAATCAAAGGCAAAAGAAATCATTGATGACTTCAACAATGTTATTGTGGATGTGTCTGACAGGGATGATGACACAAAAGGAAAGAAAGTGCATAGGTCAGTGATGAATGGAATGTATGACAACACTGTTTGGAATGAAACCACCTCTCCCAAAAGAGTGGACCACAGGTGAAAAATCAGGTGTTAAAGACAACACTTATTCTATGATGCTTTGCAAGAGAAACTTTAGAAGGTCATCCAACTCAGAGGTAATAATAATTTTAACATGTTTTTTCTTACTTGAAAAGTGATATGTTTAACTAACAGTTTTTTATAAACCTTGTAGCCTATTGGCAGTGCTGTATTGACTGGGATAACTAAAAAGTCCATCTCACAGATCAAGGATACCTGTTACCAATCCATATATGCAAGCACGTCGCAGTCCAGTTGGGAGAGGAAAGACAAGGGTCAACGAAGTGCGCCCATTCATTCCAAGAGTCATGAATCTCACTCTCCCAAAGGTTATTACCAATATTACTCAATATAAATAGATAGATATTTTGATCATTATGTTTTGTCCTGTAACGTTATTTTTGAAGTTAATTAACTTTTTTTATAGGCATTAAGTGGAGGTTTAAGCCTACCCCAGAAATGCACTTAAGTCCTTTAGAAGTTCAAGTTTGTGCATATGTGTTTCATCCAGATCAGGATGCAGAGTATTGTTCTTACTTTAAGTACATTCACTTATTGTTATGGTAAAAAAATTGTAGCTAACTTGTTATACTCTATTTATCAGTGAACCATTAATGAGCACTCATGATATGATTGCAACTCGTGCTGACATTGAATGTCTTTGTCCTGCAAAACCGATAAAAGACGTGGTTAGTATAACATGTTGTAGAGGAATTTTAATATCTTATGTACTTTGTTAAAAAAATATATATCAATCTACTTTAATATGATAGGTTCTCACTTATGTTGCTGAAAAAACACGTTGGGTTCAAAAGAATCTTAGTCACAATTCTGTTTGGATGATTCCACCAACTTTTCATGTGAGTAATTAGTAAAAAAACAATAATATAAATATGTATTATGCCAAAGTAAAATATAATAATATAACAAATAAATGCAGAAAGATGTTTTTAATGGAGCTACACTTTATGAACTTATGGATAACTATACAAGGCAATGGGTGGAACCATTTCAAACATTGAAATATGTGAGTGAATGTGAATACATGTTTTTTATTTGAATGGTTTCTTCTTTATAAAAATTTAATGCCACTACATTTATCATCCTCATTATAAAAGATATACATTCCGATCAAGAACATTCTCATCAACCATTGGTATCTCATGGTGGTTTCTCTCAAAGATGAAACTGTGTATCAATTGGATTCATATCTTACGGTTGAAGATATTGAATCTTGCAGGGCTACTATTAAAACATTGGTGAGAGAAGATTATAACTTACTGTTTCTTTATCTATTTAAAAAATAATAATAATACTAACATGCATATCATAACTCTATTGTTAACTTTAAAATTAAGGTCGAGGTAACGTCTCAAATGGTGAATTCAAGCTATTTTGCAACAGTCTTCATGGGATGCAAGTTGGATTTCCAAAACTGGGACATCAAAGAGGCCAGGGGGATACCTAACTGTGGTCGTAGGTAATTTTATTTTTCTAAGGGTTAATTAAGTTTTTGGTCCTTATAAATATTTGTAGTTTTGTTTTTAGTCCCTATAAAAATAAATCACACTTTTTAGTCCCGACAAAATTTTCTGTTAGTGTTTTTAGTCCCTGTTAAATTAAAATTTGTTTAATTATGTTTAAAATTTAAATTTTTTAACGATTTTTTACATACTTGTTTAAAACATTATAAAACGTTCTACCGCAATAAGTTAGCTCAAAATTTTCGTTAGATTTATCTTGAATTTTTGGCGTTTAAAAATAATTATATTTAATTCATTACATGTTAAAAAATTCTAATTTTTTATAAAAGAGATTATTATAATGTTCTTAACATGTCTGCTAAAAATCATTTAAATTTTAATAGAAACCACTTTAGTCCTTGTAAAATTAAAATTTGTTTAGTTGTGCTTAAACTTTTAAATTTTAAACATATTTTTTACATACTTATTTAGAACATTATACAAAGTTCCTCCGCAAAAATGTAACTCAAAATTTTATTATTAGATCCAAATTTTCATTGATATAATCTTGAAAATTTGGCTTTTAGAAAAATTCATATTTAATTCATTACATGTTAAAAAACTAAAAGATTTTATAAAAGAGTGTCTTACAATGTTATGAACATGTTTGTTGAAAATCTTTCAAAAATTTAGAAGTTTAAGCATAATTAAACAAATTTTAATTTTACAGGGACTAAAAACACTAACGGAAGATTTTGTAGGGACTAAAAAGTGTGATTTGTTTTTATAGAGACTAAAAACAAAACTGCAAATATTTATAGGGACCAAAAACTTAATCAATCCTTTTTCTAAACATGATTTTTATATTCTTAGTTCTGCAATTTCTGAGACACTAAATAAACATATAATTATATTGAGTGTAGTAACAACTCTTTGGTGTGGTTGCTGAAATGGTTGGAGATGGAGCATTCTTTTAACCATAATGCTTATGGAACAGTAAGTAACAATTTCACATTATAAATTGTAGTTTAATGAAATGTATACACATGTTATGCTAACAAATATTAAATGTGCAGATTAATAAAAATGCATAAAGGATGAGGACATGCATGAGCATCCTATTTGGACTTCACAATGAGATGAGATCTCATTTGAATCATCTCATTTGAAAGTGAAGAGCACGATCTTTTGGGAGACCTTCCCACACTGAAGAAGTTTTACCTTGTTTGGTTTCTAGTGTAGTTGATGAACTACACTTTGCTATTTCTCTAATATTAGTATTTACTTTATTTAGGATAGAACCTTAATGTGACACATATTTTATTAAGGCCTAAGAATTCCCTTTTTTGTAATAGAGCCTAATTAAGGAAAATTGATGATGACACATCATATAAGGCTGAGAAACACATGTAAAAGACCGAAATGTCCTTCCGCAGTTAACTGCCGAAGAAAAATGAAACCGGCTGCAGTTAACTATCGAGGAAACTTCAGCAGTTAACTGCAGCCGGTTCCATTTTCCTCTGCAATTAACTACCGATACGTCCTGAACATATGCAGGAACAAAAACTTAGTTTTTTAGTTTCCTTCAATTGATCAAAAAACTTCCAAAACCATTCAACTCTTTCAATTTCGATTTTTGTGCAAAATCAAGTGCATCATCTCCATTTAATCACAAGTAAGTACCTTGTCTCATTTTTAATCATAATGTTAGTTTGTGTGGTTTTTTTTTGTTTTGAAAAATTTGAGTATTTTGCATGTGATTAGGGTTGATGTAGGAATTGAAATTTTGATGATTGCATGTAGTTTATAAATGAATGTAGTTACTTTAATTGATGTTTGAATGATGTTAGAGTATAATGTGGTTTTGAATGGTGGCAAAAGAATACATTTTGAGTATGTTTGATACTTTGCACACAAAGTGTTTGATAAAATGTTTCAATGAGAATTATATTGATTATTGAGTTAGTTTAGGCTATGAAAATGATGTTAAATGTAGTTTGATATAGTGTATATTGAATTAGGTTGAACGTGGTTTTGATTTTCATCGAATATGAATGTTTAGTTTAGGTTATGTTTAGGTTGAATGTGTTTGATAATGCGTTTGATAATTTACGTTTGAATGTGAATGATAATGTGTTTAATAATGTTTTGGTTGAATGTGAATGTTTGATAAAATGGTTGAATATGGTAGAATGTTTATGTTTAGTTTAGTTTAGATTATGTTTAGGTTTAATGCGTTTGATTGTTTACGTATATGTTGAATGATGTTAATTCAGGGAGCAGATCTCGCCGATATTGACCAGGAGGCGAGGCCAGAGGCCGAGGAGGCGGCAACAGCAGCATCAGCATCAGTAGGACCAGGAGTAGTGTTATGTTGTTAGTTTTAGGAGTTGTTATTTTTAGGCTTTGTTAGTTTCATTTTCAAACTTTAGTGACTTTTGTTCGTATTTGGTTGACGTTATGTATTTTAACTGATGTTGGTACATTTATATTTCATCGTGGTAATTTGCCATCGTGGTCCATTTTATTTGAATCAAATGTTGATAATTTATTATTGGTGTTGATGTGAAAATATTAGAATAGGTTGTGTTATGTGTTTAAAACACATAACAGGTCCAGAAGCTGAAGCTTCTGCCAATTTCCAGCTTCAGGACGCATCGATCGCCAGTTAACTACCGAGAAAAATGAGAATCGGCTATAGTTAACTGCCAAGGTTTTTTCCGCAGTTAACTACAATCGGTTCCCATTTTCCTCGGCAGTTAACTGTCAAGGGGGTTTTCGTCGTTTATATGTGTTTCTCAGCCTTCTAACATGTGTGTACATCAATTTTCCTAATTAAGTGAGTGTTGGAATAGATTCCACACTCTTTTTATGATTTCAGGCCTAGAAAATTGTTGTGTACACATATGCAAAGGCTGAAAAATACCAGTAAAAGACCGAAATGCCCTCTCGGCAGTTAACTGCCGTGGAAGTTAACCGGCTGCAGTTAACTGCCGAAATTCAATTTTATCCTTCGGCAGTTAACTACCGCGGAAACTTCGGCAGTTAACTGCCGCGAAAATCTAAATTACAAATGCCAAAGACGTTTTAGTTTTTTTAATTAATGGTATTTATTGAAAATGAATTAAGAGATTGAATTGAAGATAGAAATGGTTTATGGTATAATGGACTTGGAAGCATTTGTCTTTTTTTGAAATTACTAATTTGTTACTATTAAATCTTAGTTTTCTTTTTAAGGATTCTATTAATTCTTAGTTATTACTTGTTTTTTTTAACGGTTACTTATTGTAATTAGAAACTTGTGCTACTATTGACATAAATCATATCTTTTTCTTTTAATAATAATTATGTAAATAGTATCTGCCAAATTTATAACCCCTTAAATTTTGACATATAATTATAATTATAATCCCTTTAATAACAATTTCATTTAATATAATATACGAAAATACTATTACTATTTTTTTTAATGTGCAAAATGATATTCAAATGCTTTATTTTTTTTTTCAAGATTTAAATGCTATTCTTATTAAGGTATATATTCATAAGTATAATACTGCAATTGTTTGAAATGTACCAAAATAATGATTGAAAAAATTAAAATCAATAAATATTAATAATGACAATTTAAGGTTTTTGCAAAATAAAAAATAAAAAATCAGGTTTGATGTTTCCGCAACAGTTAACTGCCGAAGTTTCCGCGATAGTTAACTGTCGATGGATAAAATTGAATTTTGACAGTTAACTGCCGATGAGGTATTTTGGTCATTTACTGGTGTTTTTCAGCCTTATCAAATGTGTACACGACAATTTTCTGAGGCTTAGGAAGACCCTTTTGTGATTTAGAGCCCAATGTTACGAGTTATGGATCAGAATCCAAACTCTTTAGAATACTGCTCTTCCTCCCTGCACTTTTCGCTCGCGTATAATATAACTGACCAAAATACTCTTGCGTTAGTTAACTAACGCACGTGTAAAATTAACTTGACTTAATATTTAGTATTTTGTACACATGTATGACTTAAGTCACGATGCGTAAGTTAACTCACGCTAGTTCAAAGAAAGCATTCAGCGTGAGTTAAGTCACACTGCGTGAGTTAACTCACGCTAGTTCAAAGAAAGCATTCAAGTTCACTAGTATGTGAAAGATGGTGAAGCTTAAACAATGCATCAAATTTGTAAGAGGCTCCTCTAGAGAGAGGCTCCTTTAGAAACACGCAACATGGAAAGTCATGTTGAGTTAAGGCTATTATTGCATTTCGTTTCTCTCACGTGTTGCCTTTGAACTCTCTCACGTGTTGATAAAGGTAAGGGACATTGATATTGCCCCAAATAGTAGCGTGAGTTAACTCACGCAGGTGTTAATTCTTACGTGTGTTAACTCACGCAGCTTGACTTAAGTCACGAATGTGTAAAAATTACGAAAACAATAACTCTGCGTGACTTAACTCACGCTGCGTGAGTTAAGTTGCGCAGCGTTACTTAACATGTGCAGAGGTAAAATTGGAAAAACTGCAGGATGCGAGTGTTTTGTGCAGGGGAGAGCAGTAACCAACTCTTTATGATTTCAGGAAAAAAGCTCATATTATGTATTAGTGCCCATTTCTTGGTTCATAATGGAATTATCTACTACTATTTGGTTTATTTTCTACTTCAAATTTATTGTGCTACAAACAAAACTATTAAACCAATTTCCAGCAACTTTAAATCATTGTGTTTCAATTTACAGATTTTGAACTTTAAACAAACCTGAACCTTATACATTGTTGGTTAACAACAGTAGAAAATAATAACTAACATAGATGAACAAAAAAATAAATGAAAATGCATGGTTGGTTAACAACAATTGAAAAAGACTGACCTGGTTTGGGTCAACTTCATTGCCGTTGAGGATGAGACTGTGTGCGTAGCATACAAAGCCTGCAGCGCCAACATAATACATCTATTAGGCTCTTTCCATAATTATGGCATGTGAATTGGTATACATCAAGATAAATCTACATGAATTTCTATAAAATGATTGGAGGCACACTCAAGATCCAAAGACAAATCACATAAGTAATTACAAACAGCCCAAAATCCAAAGGCAAACCAATCAAAACAGATACCAGTGATTAGAGCTAAGAGTGTGGAGTTTGTGTCATTATTACTTTTGGTTCATCTTTGGTCAATTAGGCCATGGCCCATTTATTGTTGTAATTCAAATAAAACATATTACTGAAATGTATTGGTGTAAATTAGTTTTACATAACATAAACTCATTGTTATACTGCTACGCAAAATCTATTTTATAAGCCAAACTTGCATAACCAATTAGGTTGCAACTTATATTTTCATGGTACGGGTAACGGCTCATATTGAGGCCACTAGTACTGCCTATCAGGACCCACAAAGCTAACAGAAAATATATGCCAAGTATCAAGAGGAAGAGGCCTTTAAAAGGGAGCAGTGAGTGTGTGTTGATCATAGTAAGGAATATTATGACTTATCTTTGATACAAATTGGACCTCTCTTTGTGCAAAATCAATAACACAGTACAATTCATTTACTCTTTGGTGCATCTTTGATTTTTCTGTCCATAATAGTACACCATTCAATTTTTCAATGATATCAAACTAAATTACTAATAGTAACGGGTCACAGTAAAATAAAATAATTCAAAAAGGAAATTAAATTAACAGACGGCACATCGCTACGACACCCTTTAGTTCTAGCACGGGATGGGTTCATCAAGTTTTCTTCGAAAGCACCGTTTAAGTCAGAATGATTCGGAATATCCTCTGCAACAATTGACTCCAATTTCTCTGTACGTGTACTTATCCACTCTATAGTGCTTCGTACAGACTCTGCATTTCGACATTTTACAGCAGCTAGCACATGCCATCCTCTTGCAATGCTCGACAATACCAACATATTGACTTACAATTGACGGGTCCCAAGCAGAAGACAAACAATCATTTGAAATTGGCAATGAGTCCTTAACGTCCTTTCTCCATCTCTTCAAAACTAAACAATCAGGGAGTTTTACAATGTCCAAATATGTATGTGATTACATAAATCAAACAAGAGCAGTTAAATTCAAGACTAGCTGGGTAATATGAGACCTGCCATTCTGACCCTTCTCTACAATACTTTGACACTATGTATATATAACTACTTGTGGTTTGTCTAACACCCAACACCTTTAATCTGCATGCTTTCTTTAGTACAGGAAGAAATAGCAAAAATATCTCTCTTGTATAAACATTAGCGGCTGACCTCTCAAGAGAATGAAATTCAGTCTGCATTACAATCTCTTCAGTCGGCATGAGCTCTTGAGTAAGACCTAATGGACTAACTAGATTTTAACTAATGATCTCATAGCCTTTGGCATGCATGTCACCAGTTTAATAAAATTATTAGATTCCACAACTACCATGTGGTTATATATATACTATCCTAATAGAGGTGGCAAATGTGAATTGGTGTATAAAATGCTGATCCACAAAGCCAGTATAGACTGTGTACATACAACACCAGGACTCAATCTTGGGTGTATTTAAACAAAAAAATATGCATCAATTTTTTTATTTTTTTTATTGAAGCTGGTCTAATTTAGAATGAATGTGTCTCATGTTCTGGTATGAATATCAATTCCAACACTTTCAAATCAATCATCGACATTTTTACAACCTTTTATATTATAATTAATTTGTTGCGTGGGAGCCAACTTTTATGTTACAATCATGGACGTAAAGTTTCAAAAGTTTTTCATTCTTAAGAAACATGTAAAGACCTGTTAAACAGGTCCATAATCAGTCATGGACATTGTGGAATATTCCAAACTGTTGTGGAATTGCTTGAAATCAATACATATTGGTTTTGAGTGGGTGCAGGAGAGTTGAATTTTTTGTTTTATTTTTGTGGCTGCTCTGTGGTAGAGCGAGACTGGTTTCTACAGAGTATATCCACATTCCAAAGACATACAAAAATTCAGACTTTATGCCATTTACATTAGTTCAACAAAAGTCATTGTATTCCATCGCTACAGTATATGTTTGGTTGCTGATCATGCTAAATTTCTGATCCACCAAGTGAATTTTTTTTTTACTGTGTGCATACAAGCTGCAAAAAGTATGTGATAATTAAAGTCCCACATCGGAACGTTAAGAATGAATAAAAGGGAGCATTAGTTATAAAAGAGAAGCGCAACATTCAACCAAATTGCAAGAAATAAAATGTTGTCTAAAATAAATTTTATTTTGTTGGGTTGGATTAAGCCAAAAAGGTAATAATGCCATTGTTTGACGAACAATCAATAGCTTAAGTTTTCAAATTGTTCTTTGTTCTGTACAGCTCAGCTGTCTTTGAACCTGTTTACTTGACACAAGCTTTTTTTGGAGTTGGTTAATTTAATCTGGAGTTAGATATATGATTTAACTATTTGGTTCTTAATGGATAGGGGTGGGAATAGGCCAGGTCAGACTTTGATAGGCCTGAGCTTGGCCTACGAACAATTTTGCAAGCCTAGAGTCTGGCCTATGGTCTATTAGAGGCCTACTTTTTTCGCCTGGCCTGGCCTATTTAAAAGTCTGGCCTAGAAGCCTATTTACAAGCTTATTTCATATTAAAGTCATTAAATATTCAATTTTATTTACTTTTAAATAGGTCTAAATTGCGTTAAAGTCTATTTCACTGTAAGGCCTCTCTATCACTATAAGGCCTTAAAAGCCTATTTCGATATAAGGTCTTAAATCCTATTTAAAAAGTTTATTTTTTGAGTTTTTTTTAATGATTTTTATGTTTAATATAAATTATATTTTAATATAAAAAAATAAATTTTAATAATATGCATAAATAGGCCGGCCTATTAGGTTTCGTAGGTTTTTTTTGATAGCCTAAGCCTGGTCTATTTATTTAAATAGGCTTTTTCAAAAGCCTAAGCCTAGCCTCTTACATAAACATGCCAGGTCAGGCCAGGCCTAAACAGGCTAGGCCGTAGGCCCCTGTAGGCCGGCCTGGCCTATTCCCAACCCTACTAATGGATTTTTTTTAATAAAATACTGACTCACTAAGTGAGTATAGATTGTGTACAGATCTTGAATGATCTTTTTTGTTTTTCTTCCCATATTTAGAGTGAATAGTATGGAGCATGAAGTATAAAAAAGGAGTGTGTATCACATTGCAACATGCTTCTGAGATCTGTAGCAAATTGGATCTCAAAAAATCAATATGCTAAAGGAGTTGAATTAAGCTTCCTTTTTAGCTGTTTTGTCCTTCATGTATTCAACTGCTTTGTGGCATAGGAAGTACACGAAGGTAGACATAGCGTTCAAAACTAGCTATACATTCCTTGACCACCGGTCTCTTAATCAATTTATCAATTTTAATCTTTTTATTGATTTATTCAATTTAGTGATTAATAATCACTCTAGTTCAAAATATTAGTTTCACAACACAATTTTAGAAATATGCTCAACAATTCACACAAATATTCCCAACACATAATCATATATATTATACTCTAATTCAATTATTATTCCTACGTCCAAACATTTGCATCAAGAGGTGTTATACACTTAAGCATATAATCACAAAAAGAATTTTATACTAGCATATTTGTTCATGTGTATGTATAAAAAAAGACAAACAGCTTGTCTACAAGCTTTACAATGTATATGCTTCTACAAAGCTATCTTTGTTACTTTCTGTCAAAAGCATTTAACTAGGTTGATCAGATTCACTATAACTAGACGATTGTGCCAACTCCGATAATTCCACTTTACCTGGCCATTAATAATTCATGTTGAGAGACCTTCAATTTTGACATCTATGCAACATCGATCATTTTACTTGCTTCAACTCTCATAGTTTATATCAGGCCAGTTGTACTCACCACCCTTCAGCTTGTTGGACTTCAATTTCCTTAGGCCGCTGTGTCGTAACTTCATCAAAGTTGTAATACTATGTCCTCCCTTTTTAGATCCAAACTTTTTTGTTTTCTCTTCCACTAATTTTTTGAGATAACAAACTATATCTTGAAACAAAATAAAGATTGATATGAAAGATGTAAGATATGATTGTCTTTAACGAAAATTATGCTGACACTTGAATGGTGTTATGTAATAATAGTAAAGAACATAAGTCCCACACCGAACAGTTGAAAATGAATGCTATATAACATAGGTTATAAAACAGAAGTGTCATTCCATATATGGCAAATTGGTTCACCTCAAATCAATATGATAGAAAAGTTTAGCATTTTAAAATATCATCTCAATTTTTATTATAAAGATCTTGAGGTGATCCAAGAGCTCCTCCAATGGTGATTTTCTCCAATGGTGATTTTCTCCACAATTAGTTATTTTGTGGGTCCTATTGTAACATGTCATTTTCAAATAACTTATTTGTTTTTCATTTTAGCGGTGAACTCTAAACAACCAATATTGGGTCCCACAACTTTGCTTCATATATTAATATTATATTCATGTTTAATTTTTATTACAACTTAAAATATTATTTTAATTATTTTAAAATTAATTTAAAATAAAACAGAGCTTAAATTTTTAATACAATAATTGAAAATTAACATTAAATTTCATGACTTGCATAATTAAAAACGATAAAAATAAATAACATTACATGATTAATAAAATTTAAACTTTGTTGTGCTCATGTCCAAAGCGTTCCCAAATATGCTCCATTTAATCTGCTTGAAGTTGTCGATGAACTTGTCTTTCACGAATATTTGCTCTCCTTTGTGGTCTTGTTGCAAGATTAGAATAAGGACCGTTAGATGTTTTAGTTGCTGGGACGTCATTGTTCACATTATCATCAGAGTAATCAAAATCACCTCCATATATATGTCGTTCGTCTTCAACAATCATGTTATGTAATATGATGCATGCATAAATTATATGCTTGAGAGTTTCCATATGCCAAGCACGTGTTGGGCCACGAATAATTGCAAATCGAGATTGGAGCACACCAAACGCTCGTTCCACATCTTTTCTTGGCGATTCTTGATGTTGAGCAAATAGTTTTCTTTTTTCTCCTTGCGGCATTGGAATGGTCTTAACAAATGTAGCCCACTCAGGATATATACCATCTGCTAGATAGTACCCCATATGATATGGATTTCTATTAACTGTATATTGCATTGTCGGTGCTTGTCCTTCCAAAATATCATTAAACATATTTGATTGGTTTAACACATTAATGTCATTGTTTGAACCTGCAATACCAAAAAAGGCATGCCAAATCCACAAGTCTTGTGATGCCACTGCTTCAAGCATGATCGTTGGTTTACCGTGATCACCTGGACAAAATTGGCCTTTCCAAGCAACCAAACAATTTTTCCATTCCCAATGCATACAATCAATGGAACCTAACATACTTGGAAAGCCGCGTGCCTCACCCATTTGTAATAAGTGATCAACATCATTGTTGTTTGGCCTTCTTAGATACTCCGCCCCAAATACCTCATTCACGCCTCTTGCAAATTTGTCTAAGCACTCAATTGCCGTGTTTTGTCCAATTCGAACATATTCGTCTACAATGTCAGCAGGAGACCCATATGCCAACATACAAATAGCAGCAGTGCATTTCTGCAATGGTGAAAGACCCATTTTACCAGTTGCATCGACCCTCATTTGGAAATACTCATCATGATGTCCAAGAGTAGTTACAATTCGAAGAAACACATGCCTATGCATTCGGAACCTTTGTCGGAATTGAGCATCTGTGTATACTGGATTTTCAGAGAAGTAGTCATTTATCAATCGACTATGTCCTTCCTCACGGCTTCGATCAATTACTTTTCTTCTTCGCCTGGGTCTTGAAGAACTTTCTGATTGTTGTTCACTCTGGAGCATTGACATCAACAACTCCTCATCAGTGTTGTCCATGAATTCTTCTTCTATCAACTCCCAAAAAAAATTATTAAGATCTTCTGAACTATTTGGATCCATTTGAGTGAAAGAAGTATGAGAGAAGAGTTATAGAAAATTATATGGTGGAGTTTGTCGGTGTGACAAAAATTGAGAATTTTGAAAAATAGGGTGTTGGTGATTTTGCATAAAATGCAATAAAGGTTATTGATAATTAATTTGATTGGGATCCATTTGACATAAAAAAAAATTTGAAGTGAAGATATGAATAATTGAATAAAATGTATTATCAAAGACCAGAGAAATGAATTTGTGAAGTTAAAACTATAAGAGAATAATTGTGAGTAAAAATAAGAGCAGGTAGATGAAATATTGAAATTGTGATGAAAAAATTGAATGTAATTTTTCTAAATGAACAAAATTTATAGGTACAAGAATTTCAAACTAACAAAAAAAGAACATGTAAAAATCAATGATGCATTGATGTCTGTCATATATTTCGGAACGGTAACAATATTTATTATTGTTTATTCAAAGTAACCGTTGCTTTCTGAAACAACGGTGATGCCAGCCTGTCGAACTCCAAAGGAAAGTTTTGGCAAAATAACCATTTTTGTACTTACACGCTGGCGGACGTAACTCAAACTTCAACCGTTGGAGCTGCTCTAACATGCCCATGGGTACCTTTTTGTCTAGTCTATTTTTGAATAAAATCTAAAGAAAAAAGGGTTTGTTAAAAAAAGATTTTTTTAAAGAGAACTATATTTGCACAACAATTTTATAATAATTTCTGAAAAAAGTAATATATTATGCCTTCTCTCTTTTTTTTTTCTCTCTCTATTGAAAAAAGAAAGGTTGTCAGTTTCACAACTAAGTTTTTTTCTAGTTGCACCTTAAAACATCATGTTACAGCCAAAATTACAATTATATTTTCCATATATCAAATGGTATGAAATAATTTGAAGCGTTTTTTTCCTAATAAGTTACTGCCATTTCTTCTAAAAAAAAAAATTGCTGCCATTTCCACAAAAAGAAAAAATACAAAAAATACATATTCACTATAACCAAAAAATACATTTAAGCATATAACCAAAAAAGAATTGTATACTAGTATTTGTGTCTAAAAAGGACAAACAACTCTACAAGCTGTACAATGAATATATGCTTCTACACAACTATCTAGGTTGATCAGATTCACTATAACCAGACGCTTGTGCCAACTCCGATAACTCCACTTCACCACTCAGAACCTGAAGGAGATGCAAGATGTAATGAAATCAAATCAAATTTGTGAGAAGAGAAGAGAGGTTCACAGTTTTAGTTAAAAGCATAAAACATTCTTTACCTGGCCATTAATAATCCATGTGGGGAAACCTTCAATTTTGGCGTCTAAGCATGCATCGATCATTTTAGTTCCTGTTCGATATCCGTCGGGAAAACATTCCACGTAATCCAATTGCTTCGCTGCCTCACGTCCAAACATCTGTATCGAGTAAAGTGAATAATTGTACTTTGATAACTAATTTGATATAACACAAACTAAAGTTATGGTAATTCTATCAAAAACAAATAAAAGCCGTAGTCATAGATCATGATGATTACTGTTCCATTTAGTAAGGCTAAACTTTTCAAAATGAATTGTAAGTAATCACATACCTCTTTTTGTTCCTGACAGTGTGAACACCAGAAAGCTCCATACATTTTAGCTCCTATTGAATGCAAATACCTTGCTAGAGACAAAGCAAAGGGGCTTGATGGAGTTGTAATCTCGGTTGCAAAATATGGCAGCTCAATTTTAGCCATGCTGCTAAAGTAGACATAAAAAATTGTGAATTTAAAATTGTATCTCACAAGCATAGTCATTCACCTAAATTCCATCTCCACTAGGAATAAGAAAACCAAAGCTAACTAACTGCCACATAATGGTGATGAATAAAATTCTATAGGTATTCATCAAGTCAATATCTCACGTATAATATTACAGTTCCATGTAATGACATTATACAAGTCAGGGTTATTGATAGAGGACCATGGCAGATAGCCAAAAATCCTCAATAAAAAGCCAGGGTGCCGCCATCCTTCAAAAACTGGTCGTAAGCGTTGGTGAAAAATCTGTCACCACAATCAGCCATGGCGCGCCATCGCCACTATTTGACAACATTCGTACTAATTAATTACATTATCAAAACTACTTGAGGGTTGCTACTTCCATTTGCCATTATTTGTGCCAAATCCGCTGTGCTCTTTTCTTTAAGGCTTACAATACTTGACTAGCTTGCTTGACTGATCTTACAATTCTCAACTCAGCAGGGGTTAATTATGCTTAACACGGTGAGTATGGACTTTGCAAACATTCAACTGAAAGAAGGGATAGGAGAGGGGGTAAGGGAGTAGGCGAAGGGAAGTTATTACTAACAAAGGTCTCTGTTACAAAGCACAGAACATACATGAAGGCAGTACAAAATGTTCATCGCCAGATTAAATACATTCTACCGAAGTCAACATGAATAAAACTGAAAGCAGCTTAGAAAAAGGAATATTGGATAAGAAAATATTAGCCATGCCCATGAGCTATAAGCCTGAATGTAAAATCTCATGAAAGAAAAAATATATGTAAAATTTGTTCAACCTAGTGAAATACTAGCATCAATTGACGAGTGACAAAACAATTGTACTACATCTCTGATAAAACAAAACAGAAAAAAAAAATGAAGCGATTGAACATTATATGTATGCTATACAGTAATATTCACCTTGAGGTAGATTTAGCACTGCTGTAGGAGGTGTTCAATGTAAGAATCACCAAGCTAGCAATAAACAACTGCAAACCCAGTTGTTTGTACTTCTCTTGCAATCCAATGTCCTAAAACAGAAATTTCAAAAAGGGTATCAATTACGGAGTGAGACAAATAGGAAATATAAAAAGTTGGACAATAAAGGCTTTATTTAACATTGAAAACCTTGAGTGTGAGAAAGAATAACGAAAACGACAAGAGAACCGAAAGTAGGCAATAGGAGCAAGATGATTCAGGAAACGCTGTTGTTAGAATGTACAAAAAATAAGCACTAGCAGTTGCCATTGAGGTTGTGCTTCCAAGCAATACTAATTGAGCATTGGATTTGTTAACCGCAAAAGGTAAATTCTTCTTTGTAGCTAACTGAAGACTAAGAGCAGCTACAAAACTATACGCAGCCATCCCAATCAAAGGAAGAGGTACACCTGCCAGATGCATAACCACTTTCATTCACACAATATTTCAAACACAATTTGTGCAGTAGATAACAGCAAAAGCATAAAACATAGGTGATGTTCTTTGTGTCAAATTTTTATCATTCTCCAATCACAACTCAACACTGTATTCAATGGAATAAGCATAGTTATTTAAAACTTTAAGGCATGTTCCAAATGACCACGTAGCACTAAACTTGCTATTGAAGGTGTGTGTGTGAGTATCCAACATGTATTTGCGTTCGACACCAACACAATACATATCGGTGTCTGACAAGGGCATGACACAAACAAATGTAATTATGTACAATCATTTCTATTTTCACAAATTATTACCGGTGCATTGGCGTTGTTTCATAATTAAGGACAGTTTAATATTATGTACTTATATAAGCAATTGTGATAGCTCATAAATGGCCATAATTCGCTGAGAGTGGCTAACCAAACATCGTTATTTCTAAGCTCACTGCCAACTATAAATACCCTCCCTGCTGAAGGGTGAGACAACGTTGCAGCTTATTTCTAAGCTCTCTAGGATAACTAATGAAAACAGCTTACAACTTATATGAAAACAATTTGACTTTGGATAAATAAAATGACTTATAAGTAAGAGTAACCAGTTATATGCTATAAGCACTTAATTAATAAATAACTAAAAAGGAAATAAAATGCATAGAAGTTAGTTAAGGAAATAGACGATACCAAAAACGAGGGCGTAATCACTATTGAGTATATTGGAGCAAGTGCCACCGCCGACGGGGCAGAAGACATCGGAGCCGGTGAACTTAAGGTAAGCAAGGTAGGAGGTTTCGATGAATCCGATTCCGGCGATTCCAGAGATTAGCTTATAGGTCCAATCAGTCGTGGAGGTTTCTGGTTCCGAAGATGGAGACGAGCATTTCAGAGGTGGAAACCTCTGAACGTGCCAATTCTTGTAGAAGAGGTTCGGTCTGGGTTGGTTCGGAGAGCGGTTGAAACGAACCGGTGTGAAGAAACGAGAAGAGGAAGAAGGTGATAGTGTTGTAACGGTGAAGGTAGCCATTGAGAATTGGAAAATTCTATGGCTACTTTCTTCATCAGAATGCTGCTAACGGGTAAAGTTAGCTTAATATCACTCTTCACCCAACAAAATACATTTCCACCAAAAGATGACTAAAATATCTCTGCATAAGGTGATTTAACTTGCGCACGTTATATTTGCTGCACAGACACTGCGCATGTGTTAACTTGCGGCGCAGTGTCTGGCTTAAGTCACGCAGCGCATGTTAACTAACGCGCAGTTTTACACGTGCGTTAGTTATGCAAAACAGCTTATTATGATCTCTTTTTTTTAAAATAACTTATTTAAAACAGCTTATTTATGCAAAACAGCTTATTAGGATCTCTTTTTTCAAAATAACTTATTCAAATTAGCTTATTTATGCAAAACAACTTATTAGAATCTTTTTTTTCAAAACAACTTATTTATGCAAAACAGCTTATCAAGATCTCACTTTTCAAAACAACTTGTTCAAAACATCTTTTTTTATACAAAACAACTTATTAGGATCTTTGTTTTGTATAAGTAAACTGTTTCAAATAAGTTGTTTTGAAAAAAGAGATCTTCAAAGTTGTTTTGCATAAATAAGTGCGCAAGTTAAGTCACGCAGCGTGACTTAACTTGCGCACGTTATATTTGCTGCACAGACACTGCGCAAGTTAACTTGCGCATGTGTTAAATCTGTGCGCAAGTTAACTTGCGCAGTGTCTGACTTAAGTCACGCAGCGCATGTTAACTAACGCACAGTTTTACACGTGCGTTAATTAACATGTGCATGGGTAAAATCGTCTTGCTTGCAGGATAGGAGTGTATTTTACAGGGGGAGAGCATCATTCAAGTTTGTTTGATTTGAATGGGATTGGGCTTTATTTAAGGCCCATTGTTTCTGGCCCATTATAAGTTGGATGGTGTTGCCACGTGTATGAGAAGATTTCCACCCACATTGGAATGTGGAAACATTATCCAAACCAATAATGTTTGTGATGAGATTAGGACAACTTCCAATTGACCCGGACTTATTATTACGTGTCATCTACTCTACTGGATTACTAGTACTGTTTTATCCAAAAATATAAAGAGGGACTATAATTGGTAAGAGATTAAAATCTTCGGTTTTGCAACAACAACCTCAAAGCATTTGTCTATAATAGTGACGATGAAAACAATGATAGCAACTTCTTTTGATGTCTCCGCCGCTTGCTTTCATTCACGTCCTCTAACTCTACGGCAGAACACGACCATAACAAGGTCACACTCTAACTATGTGTAATTATGTATTTGTTTCCTTTTGTTTACTTTGTTATCTATGTGTTTTTTTTTTTTTCAACTTCTTAGTGTTGTTATTTTGTACATGCAGCTTTTCGTTTATAAAATCTTCCACATTTAACAAGGGACATAGAAGCGTTGTTGTTCAACCAAAGTTTCCGAACTTCCGGTAAGTGTAAACTAAGAAAGTGTTGATCATAATTCAAAATAAAACATAACTTTTTGTTTTTTGTTTGAGTAATGTTTTTTTTGGTTCATATTGAAGTACGATGTGTGGTTTAAAGGGGAATTTGGAAGAAGTTGTTGGAGTTCCAACTTCGGTGCCAGTGCGTGTAGCACACGAGCTTCTTCTAGCTGGCCATAAGTATTTGGATGTAAGGTAAATTAACTAATTTAATCAAGACTTAAATATGTTTATAGTGACTATAATTTTTGAGTTGATTTTTGTGTCTAAAACTAGAAAACTATATGTAACTTTTAAATTTATTGGACTGAAAGTAGAGTACACGGCAAAAAGAAATTTGTTAAGACTAAAATTACATGCAACTCTTCAAATAGTTGCATAACATTACATAACCGATTAATATAATAATGTTTTGGAATTGTGATTTGGAAGAAGCCAAAACTCACGACTTTTATTTTATTGTGATTCTGCAGGACCACGGAAGAGTTTAATGCTGGACATGCTCCTGGTGCAATTAACATACCTTATATGTACAAAGTTGGATCAGGTTCTAATTCAATTCTCAAATACTATGTGAAAGATCAAATTTAAATAAACTTGGTTGTTACTAGGGAAGACTTGTATGCTTAATTTTAAAACTCTTAGCCATAGGTTAATCAAACGACTGAGGTTTGATAGAATAGGTTGTAAGAGATCAAATCAGTAATCCATTAGTGTCCTTTTCTCTAATCTATTCATATAATTTTGATGTTAATATAAATTATGTGTTCATGTATTCAGGGATGACAAAGAACAGCAATTTTGTTAAAGAGGTCTCCTCACATTTTAGAAAAGAAGATGAAATTATTGTTGTAAGTGCATATCCTTCGCCGTGCCATGAGATTATGTATGTTATTTTCAAGTACCAACTTAATTCATCTACTAACGTTATTGCTTTTGCAGGGTTGTCAGCTTGGGAAAAGGTCTATGATGGCTGCTACTGACTTGTTAGCTGCTGTAAGCATTTCTTCTTTCAATTGCTAATATTTACATTGCAATAGTTGATTGCAGTTGAAAAAAGTTTCCTAGTTTGTTTGAATGTCATCTTTCATTCAGCTTTTCAATTCCCCCTTTCACTTCTTGTTTGAGTTTGTACGTAGCATTTTAGTTGAATGTTAGAACTTAGATGATACAAAACCTGAAAGAGAAAACAAAAATAATTTGTGCCACTTTTTTCGTCAATAATTAGTCTTGGTTTCTTGTAATTCCAATTTACAGTGATAGATACTTTATTATCTTACATTCTTGAAAATTGAGCTCAAAGATTGTTTAGTGACAATTGTTTTGCATTATATAGGGGTTCACTGGACTCACAGACATAGCTGGTGGTTATGCTGCTTGGACTCAAAATGAACTTCCTACAGAACAATAATGTATTCTGATTGGACCTGAAGCTGTATATAGAAATAATAAGAATTTTGTTTGGATCATGTAAATGCATAAAAAGGAAGGGGGTGGATGGAATGATTTTATATATCAACAATTAAATAAGGTTATTATTTATCAAATACATCATGTGTTGTTGATGATGACATCCCATCTTTACAGTTCAATTCAAACCATAATACATTGACAGAAAAAAAATATGCTAGAGCTCTATAACTCTATTCGACACCAAGAAGAAATCATGATATGCAAGTCTACAACACTATACGATGTTCTGAAATTTTATGTAGCGCTCGACATATTTGAAAGAAATACCATTCAAATTCTTCATAATTTCAATAACAGTAATAATAGGAAGAAGAAAGAAGAAGAAGAAGAAATCATATGCAAGTCAAATGACTGTATCATATCATTAAGCAATGAAGTATCATGTAGTACTTGTCATATTCAAAAGCATTCTCACTCAATTTCTTTAAATAAAAACATAACAATCAAAGACTTGGTACAAAAAAAATTGGAAGTGTTTTTGTACAGTACAAAGAATGGAAAACGTGGAATAATGGACTGATGAAGTTCGTGGTTTGTCTTAGTCTATATTTCCTTTCATTATCATCTGAATCTTACGATTTATCATTTCATACATGTAAATTCATGAATAACTTTGATTTATAAGTGTGTTTGCTCAGACTAAAGATTATTGAATGAGGTATAATGGACATGTGTTGAAGGCAAAAGTGTGGCGCTAGTGCTGACTAAAATTTCCAAGTCCTGCGTATTTAGTCCCACATCGCCCATATGAGACACAATGTGCATCTGAAGTCTATATAAAAACAAGGTCTGTTAAGCAGTTGAAACCATCTTTGCGCTTGGGGCAATGACGCAGCTAATGAGGTTCTAACCGAGGCGCGTCTATTGCTGGTTGAAAACTATTTCCAAACCCCCTCTTAGGCTTGGGGCAACTTAAGCCTTCGAGAATTTCTGGAAGGACTCCCTTTGGGGTAAAGTCCTACAATCTTAGTTTAAACATTAATTTTTCAAACGTCCTCAAGTTTGGGGGGGTAACTCAAGCTTAGAAGGACTCCCTTTGAGGCTATTTACCTTGATAAATTTAGATATGGGAAAGATCAACATAACTCCAAGAAAAGTACTATGTGAACTTGCTAAGACTCCAATTAGAATAAAGTCATTGGCTGAAAAAATTGGAGCAACTCTTCATTTTTTTTCTACTTTTTTTGGTTTGCTACTAGTATCTGAAGCGGAAGGAAGCAACTCTTAATTTTTTTTCTACTTTTATTGGTTTGCTACTAGTATCGGAAGCGGAAGGATGTAGGCAAATTCGTAAATAAAGTGGAATAACTTCATTTTTTTACTACTTTTATTGGTTTGCTACTAGTATCAGAAGCGGAAGGATGTAGGCAAACTCGTAAATAAAGTGGAATAAATGACTAAAAAAGAAAGTAAAGTGGAATTAAATAAGGGTATATTAGGAATAATAGTATTAAATGGTTTAAAAGTTGTTAAGTTTTGCTTATATTTGTGACCAAAATTTGAGATGATTTTTTACTTATAAATGTGACCGGAGGGAGTACAATTTTAGTTCAAGCATTAATTTTCCAAATCCCTTGAAGTTTGGGGTAACTCAAGCCTGGAAGGACTCCCTTTGGGGAATCTTAGTTCAAACATTAATTTTTAAGGCTGAGCCATTAAGTAATAATTTTGGAAAATATTATTGGTTTGAAATTATTTCATAAATTTGTTTTTTGGTTTTTCCAAATCTGGGTTTCCTAATAGCTTCTTCTGACTTTTCCAAATTCATCGCTTGTGTTTACATGTGATTTTACTGCCTGCTTTTATCAAACCAATGGTGACAATAAATCAAAGGCCTCAATAACATAGATATGAGGGGTTTGTTCAACCCAAACAGAACCTGAAGAAGACATAATAGCAAATTTAGCTAATAAGACAACGGCTTGATTCGCAACATGGCTTATGTGTTTACATCTGCCACATCTGATACTGGTAATAGCGGCATACACGAGCAACCTGCAGCGGCAACTACTCCCCCTGCGTCGCTGCTGTCAGCCCCCATTTACCATCCTTATGAGGCCCTGCTGCATCCACGTTAAGTTTGAAAAATCACTTGTGGGTGGAGTCCATCTAATATCAGACAACCGGCAAGTCCATCTACCAGTGATCTTTGTTTTGGATGTGTTTATTATATAAAGATTATGACATAACTTTGCTGATATTAGACCTGTTGTTGAGTGCAACTTGGATAGTGTTATCTAAGTCCCACATCGGAAGTTTTATATCAATGTTATGGAACATGAGTTATAAAAGAGAATTGTGTGATACATTGTAACATACTTACCTGGATGGGGTCAATGGGTTATCATGAAGGCCCATGGCCTAGGCAAGTGACCTTCATTGCACTTTGAAGGGGTGCTAGCTTAAGGTCTACCCAAGTGGTGGAGCCTACATCATAATTTGTTACTGTGGGGGCCTGCGTTCGCGCGGCCCCTTCCAATTTAGTTTCAAATTTTGTGAAATTATGATTTTTGTACCGTTGGTACTAACTATATATCATAAAATTTAATTTTTTACAAATCTTGATCAACTGTTGAATTATAGTTATTGCGCGTCTTGCATCTTCTCTGATAGTCATGTTATTTCCAAAAAACCAAATCACAAACTTATTGTTATTTAATAATTTTCTTCAATTCATATTACACATATACTATTACAGTTTAAATTTTTTTGAATACATTTTAATTTTATAAGGGAAAAAAGTTGGTCCAATATCATGGAAAAATCATGGTTCAAATATTCTACAAATTAATGGGATTAACATAGGAGTTTCCAGACTATAAACCAAAGGCTAAAGTAAAACAGGGGTCTCAATTGTACCAAAAACAAATGGGGAGTCTCAAAAGGTATGGATGCTATTGATTATTGGGAAGTTTCTAAGGTCTTAATATAAAGACACCCTCAAATGACAACACCCTTGAAAACCTCAACATCTGGAAATACTTGCCATGAAAAGTCAATTACACCACGCACATTTACTACTATCAAAGCACTTTAGTTCAACATCCATAATTCTTGAATTGTCTCCTCTAAAAAATTTACGTATCTTACTATCTTTGTTAAACATCAGGGTAGTTTTAAGTTTGTCAAATCCAATATGTATTATGTATGTGTAATGTCAACAGTTTCTTACCACTGGTTGATTGAGATTCATTACTTAATCTCTAAAGCAGGTTCGAGTCCAACAACATTGCTGAAATAATAACATTTACCACTCAATCATAATCCATATTAAAAGAAATGTTAAAAACACTCTAACTGACACTTATTCTTTTATTGGATGAAACTCACGTCAATATCAACACTTTAGTGAAATCCATTTTTAATGTGATATATACATTTGTTTCACCCAACAATAAACTAGGTGTTAGCAAGTGTGTTCATTTTTAATGTGATATATACATATGTTTCACCCAACAATAAACTAGGTGTTAGCAAGTGTGTTCATAGTACTCGTCTCCTCAATGCATGTATGGTTACACATCAACAAATGTTATCTTGCGTAAGGCGCAGCAATTGACTAACCCAATGTGAAAACAAATGCATGCTTGTTGACAATATTTTCGTTTTTCACAACCAATGCAAGCAGACCAATTATAGTTGTCCACTGTGGTGTTCATACATATTTTTATTTTTTTGGCTTATTCAATCACCCGGTCCCTTAACTTAATTAATTGTTTCAATTTAATCCCCTATATAATTTGTACCAATTTGGTCTCCTATATTTTGCTCTGTTACTAATTTTAATCTTTTATGATAGTTTCTCTAAAAAATATGTTAACTTATGTACCAATTTGGTCCCCTATGTTTTGCTCCGTTACTAATTTTATTCCTTTTTGTTAACGTTTTTTGAGAGAAACTAACAGAAAGGATTAAAACTAATAACGGAACAAAACATATGAGACCAAATTGATACAAATTATAGTTAAGGAACCAAATTAAGACAATCAATTAAGTTAAGGTACCAGATGATTGAATAAGCCTATTTTTTATGAAAAGATAAAATACTTGCAACATTTGAGTTTAAATTTTCTCCCTTTCTTTTCTTTCTGAAATTGAATTACACGGTAGCATGTGCCAAATCTATCAAGCCGTGTACATCTCGTGACATCGTAATATAAAGTTTTTACCAGTAAACATCAAAGTGGTATTGGATGCTTAGTAAAAGCTCCAATTCAAAAAACGTGGTAAACAAAGCAAAGGTTTAAGATTACATGATGCCTTGAATTTTCACCCACCACTGCTCTTACATCCGTCCTACTCGCTTCTGAATAACAATAGTTGAGAGGACAAAAGAAGAGAGACGCAGATTGTGACAAAAAATATTAAGGCAAAAGCAGAGTAGAACGGGATTTTTCAAGAGCAGAAAGAACCAAACTCAATTGATCTTTGGTCAGACTGTACAGGACAAAAAGGCTATACTCTTGAACGATCCTTATATGGGTATCAATATCAGTGATGGCCGCGCCTAAGTGATGAGAGGAAACCGTGTGATGACTTATCTTTATGTCGATCTACATCATTAACCTGACAATCATGAAACTGAAAATTGTTAAATAGGTCCAACTTAGTGCTATTTTTCAAAACTTTAATACTTAACCACTTTTTTTTTATGACGTTAACAGTTTACCTCTTTTGCTATGTGTTGGAGAATTTCAATTATTTCAGAAAAAGCTGGTCTCTCCTTTGGATCTTGTTGCCAGCACCGCTGTAGTAGTTCAGAAATTCTTGGATGTGCATTTTTGGGAATTGTAGGCCGTAGACCCTAATAGCAATTTAAGCCAAAGTAGAGTTATTGTGCGTAAACAAGAAAAATGTTAACGATAAAATTATCCACAGGGGAAACAAAACAAACCTTCTGCACCACACCAACTGCTGCTTGTAATGGGGTCAAGTAAGAGTAAGGCAGCTGGTTAAAAAAAATAGAATATATAAGGGATTAATGTTTGAGACAAGAAACGAATAAAAAGATGAAGCACAGCAAAGCTTGCTGCTTGAGACGAAAATGCTCACCTCTCCAGTTAAAAGCTCCCAAAGTGCTATTCCAAAACTGAAAACATCTGCCTTTTGGTCATATGGTTTGTGTTCAATGACCTTCAAGTCAAATAAATGGAAAGAAATGTGAAGCAATATCAAACAGCTAAAGAAAGAAGAAGAAGAAAAAAACATAAAAGGAATCCAAATATCATTATCATGTAAGCACTTTGAAATCCAAACTCTAAACCTTAAAGGCATGCTTGATGAATATGAGTTGAACTAAAAAATAAGTTTCAATGCATTACATTTTTTTCTGATAAAGCGACCATGCATTACATGCTTGGTAAGGAAATTGCCAAGAAAGAATAAAAATAAAGTGGACTGTTTCATCTTTTTTAACCTCAATTATGAAAAAAAGAAATAGATAAAACTGTTATTGAAGTGTAAGTCGAATGGCCAAAAAATGTGAATTAATATCTATATAAAAAAACATAATCACAACGAGTGTATTTAAATTCTGCTTCATCGTGGACAATATTTTCAATAGTAAATCAAGAACCTAATTTAAGAGATTAGGATAAAAACGTTTCAATATTTCGTGAACTCCGGTTTGAATACCCATTTTACTTGCATTTTACTTGGCTTGTTCCCCACACAAGGTATTCCCCTTGATACATTTAAAAATAAAAAACACTATTTCCACTTCCACTGCCGAAAAATATCATCCAAACAATCACCCAATCGCTTTGCACAATGATATCACCCAAAATATCAAGCAGAAGAGTAAAATCAAGTTCAAGAAAAATCATACCTCAGGAGCCATCCAGCGGTATGTTCCAGTTTCAGCTGTCATCACTCCAGACTGAGTTTGCACTCTGGCGACCCCAAAATCAGCAACCTTGACCAACTGTTGAAGGATATGCTCTTTGAGTACATATTAAATAAATGTTGAGATGCTTTGGGTCTTATTATGCAACTACTCATCTTAAACTTCATTAAACAAACTATAAACCTGTAGTTACTCTAATTCAAGATGAGTTGCAGTTTTGATTTATCAATGGATTAGAGCCACATTTCTAGTAGTAAATTATCACACTCGATTAAAAAATTATATAATCAACTATGAATTGAAAATGGGAAAGTAAAAAATGCAATGGCCCAACAATAGAGATAGGCAATACATTAGTGATATAGGATTGCAGCTGAGGAAATAAGATTAATATTGTTACAGATTTATTTGTAACCAAATGTTACCAAAAGAAGCAAAAACATAGACCAATAACATTGAAAATGCAACTGGAAGTATCAGTGTGTGCATTCATGGAGTCTACTTACTTCATTTTCGTCCATCAGAAGATTGGCAGTCTTGAGGTCCCTGTGAATAATATTATTTTGGTGCAGATAGTTCATTCCCTTGGAAACATCAATGGCTACTTTTAGTAAAGATGGAAGCTTAAACACCCCCTTTTGTCTGTGCAGAAAGTCATATAAGCTTCCTCTCGACATAAACTCTGATGAAACATGATCACATAAACATCACAGTTGAATTAGTAGGCTATTGATCAAGGAACCAAACCATCATAGCAATTAAAGTACTCGATGCAACACAAATAGATATTGGATAGCATCAGAGATATAAAACAAGTTCAAGAAAGGGAGGCTGTGCACAAGGCTTCCAACATTGTAGGGTGTGGGAGGGTCAAATGTATACAGTACCCACCATAGGAAGAGGTTTTGCACAACCAGAATCCATTGCGACGCAGTCACAGTGCAGTAACCTTGTCCTTGCATCAAGGCTCACAGCTCACCCTTTGAACTAAAAGTATGAAACTTAAAACATAAATCTTAAGTTCTAAGAATCCTCTCCTACTTACCAGTAACAATACAAAGATTCGGTGGCCGAGTACAAGCACCAATGAACTGAACAACATTCTTGTGTCGAATCTTCCTGCAGCCAAAGAGTTATAATTTGTAAGGGAAGAATTGTTACATAGATCTACAAGGATACCATATTACTAAAACTAACTAGGATAAAAAGGACTAATACACAAACTAGTGAAATAGTCAAGACAGAAACATTATCAGATATTTTCAAAAAAACATTTAGAAGCATTTGATGGAGGATACCACAAAATTTGAGATATTACTTTCGATAAACACATCTCCTTTCCTGAATGGTTGTAGCAGACAAATGAGATACTTTTCTCTTAGAATAAAGTTTATGCCCCTTCCAAGATTGAATTTAAGCCAAATTCATGAATCCTTGACCCCGGGCATTTTAATAATCTAGATTCTACAATGCCAATTTCAGGGAATCAATCTGCTATACAATTTAGAATTATATATACTTGAATCTGAAATGCATGGATTTTTTTAAAACTTAAAGAATTAGGATTACAACCAAAGTATGCTTCATTTTGCATAATAATGAGTAGTTAGAATTATATATATCTGAATCTGAATTGCATGGATTTTTTTAAAACTTAAAGAATTAGGATTACAATCAAGTATGCTTCATTTTGCATAATAATGAGCAGTTAGAACAGCTTTGCAGAGGTGCATGGGAGCACAAAAGCCTGAGAAAATCTCTTTCGTAATCAGAGCACAAAGATTTATGCATGTTGGTTTTCCAACAGATAGTTCAAAAAGAAGGAACAGGATGAAAAAACAATCCAAAGGTATAAAGTAAAGGAGGTTTGATTTTTTGTCTGCAACTAGGAAAAAATGTCTAAAACTCTCCAACAGATAATGAATCTCCAATACAATTTATATCAAGATGATGCATCTACCATGAGTCCGCCTTTTTAATTTCACATTATAATATAGGGTCTGCAAGCTAGATTATCATTTGATTCACTACAAAATCAAAACAAGAAAAAGGAAGATATACACACTTTAATTGCTAAAAGTTGCCTTTTCTATCCTCAGATAACAAAGCCCAAATGCAAGAAGGAAAGGTGGAAAGCATACAAGAAAAAAAAAATCTCAGTAATAGGAACAGAAGCTCCGCCAATTATATTCCACTATCCAGACAAACCTCATGATATAAACTTCCTGTGCAAACTCTTTCAGCATATCTGTACTTATGCGTTCAGGCTTAAGAACTTTGATAGCCACATCTTGACTGCAATAACTGCCTCTGAATCTACGAATTCCAGTGAAAAACGTAAAGAGGGGCATCAGCTAAAAAAGTGATTTAGATTTCTAATATACTCTCATACAGAAATAACTTACAAGTCACCAAATGATCCAGAGCCAACTTTGTTTTCATATTTTAGCTGGCTGGGATCAATTTCCCAGACATCAGCTCCATCAAATGGTATTTGTATACAATCAGGGGTGGATTCCATCTTAGTCTGGTATTGATCATTTGAGGAATAAAGTGTGCCCTGATTTGACAGATATTGATCCTACAGAATGGGTATTTCATATCAACAAGTTTTCAACACAAATTAATTTTAGCAGATTGCAAAAGTATAAAGAACAACTAATATTAACAGATGTTGCAATTGCTTGCATGTCCTCCAAATTATTATCAGTTCCTCTTTTGCAAGCCAAACTGCAGATTATCATCTTCCCTTCTTAATCTTGAACATGTACCATCATATCAAAGCTAGCAAGAAAATTAAGATATCCCCAAAAACCCTAGAACTTTGTATTTTGAAATGAATAACTGAGGAGTATACCTTAACCTTCAAAATTTCCTTTTCCAACACGCCTTTAAGCTCCTCAGTTTCCTAATGACAAAAGGAAAAGACAATAGAAGCAAAATGCTATGTGGAATATAAAAAATGCAATTAAAGATAGGGTTATTACGAGTTCAACGCTTTTATCCTACCTCATTAGGCCACCCCTCAACGACGAAGACATCCAGGGAAAACCCATCAGAGGTTGAAAACGCATGAGCTTCTTGAATATTCAGTCCAATCTCACCAAGTATTGAAGTTAACTGAAATGCATACATAGTCAAGGGTGAGAAATTGCATATAATATAAAATACACTTTCTCTATCACATAATTCAAAAAGAATTTAATATTAATCCATCATTTGTGTAAAAAAAAGTATCACCAATAACATATTGCCACACCAGTCAATGGGTTTGTCACCGTCTAAATTGTCAAATTCATTAAATGGAGTTACAACACGTCATAGTGCGTGTCAAACTTCGTTTACACTAATAGTTCATCAAAATTAATTTCATTCAGAACTCCAAGTAATTTGATCCTTTGTTTGATGAATAATTGAGTTAAGCCTAGAATTTGCAAAATGAACAAGGAAGCAGTCCTCTTGTCATTGTTTGAAACTTATGTAAGTCTCTTTGAAAGTTTCTAGATTGGGCTAATTGAAACTTCTGCACGAAAGATCGACTGAAATAGACTAAAGGAGTCATCGCCTAAAAAAATATCAAGAGTAAAATACTCCTCTTTAGCATTTTATGTTTAACATAAAATAGAAAAGATTAAGAGTAGAATACTCCATGTTAGCATTTTATGTTTAGCATAAAATTATATATTTACATGAGTCTGAATCCATATTAGAGTTTATATTTATGGGGTTGAATGTAGTTATTACCAGGTAGTGGTATTTAATCATGCATATCTTCTTGCACATTGATAAATGGTCAATTTATTCTTGGTTAAAAAAATGAATACTTGGGAAAATTACAACTTACAGAACTTGACAAAAAAAACTCTTAGTTTCTCTCTAGTTTCAGAATGGCTATGTTTGACGCAGCGTCCATAATCATTGGCAGGAGCTATGGCCATGATTAATAAAAAAGGCAATGACAAGCAAGAAATACTTCCAGCATAGCAATTTGCAAGAAGTTCTCTAACTAAATCAAAAGGCTAAAAAAGCAAGAGCTATTTGCTATCATCGTCTTGGATGCCGAAGAATACAGTATAAAATAAAATGAGGAATATACATACTAGAGAGAAATATCACCCAATGATTTAAAAACATCACTTTACACAAGTATAACAGAAATTTGAAAGAATTAATCACCTGACTAAGGAGTTTAGGCTTGTCAATTGTTGAAAAGGTAATCTCGTGCATGGGCCTAAAATGTCACAAGTGAGAAGATCAGTACCAGTCAAAATTTTAAACAACAATAGCGTAAAGCATTTATTAACTGCTATAAGCTAATGGAAGCAATCAAACAATAGTGTTTCCCCCTGAAAATAGTGAGCCTTCATGATCTACAATTTTAAGAGCCTACAACCTTGTCAATCATATTAATACAGTTTTCACATTGACTGATTTTACTTCTTTTTTTTTCTATACATCATACTACGGTGACGAACATGCCTAAAAATAGAACTAAATGTTCCCCTACCAAGAGGCTTGCACTTGAAAAATATTATCTCCAAAGAACATGAGATTCTGTTCAACAAGTCTTTGTCTGTATATCAACTCATGAAACACATGCTTCTACTTCTACTTGATCAATACAAGACTATTTTTAACAATACTAACCGAAGACAAGGAAATAAAGCAAACACATTTACAATATTCTAACTAGAAGAATAATAGTCCAAACTGAAATTATTAAGATGCATACCTGTTAAAATTCGGCGTCACACCCATATTATTGTCTCCATCTTCAATGTTATTTTTATTTGTTTGAAGTGCAAGAGCTTCAAGGTTAGAGGAAGAACCAAACGTAGGTGGTGGATGAATTCTTTTTTGCCCAAGAAAAAGAGAGATAACGTTAAAAAAATAAACTAGTGGTGACACAGATGAAAATATAATATTGATGGGACCAATTCAACAAGAGTTGGGATAACAAAAATTATTCTTATTGAGCAATCACAATGAAAGAAAATAAAACTGACTAGACAATGTATGAACCATACCCCTGCTTTAAAGAATAGTTAAGAGAACTTTGTGCATCATCTTTCTCAGAACGATCTGAATGCACTGAAGAATCGTTATGATTTGCACCAGCAAAAGGATATACCTGCATTAAAGACAATACAGATATGAATCAATCTAAGACCCTGTTTGGATAAACAGCTTATTTGCAGCTTATAGCACACGTGTTTATCATGATAAGTGCTTATATATCTATTTCTATAGCAAAGGATAAAATAAAGTTAAATTGTTTTCATATAAGATATAAGCTGTTTTCATAAGCTATCTTGGAGAACTTATGAAAATAAGCTGGAAACAGCTTATGAACAATGTCAAAAGCTGTTTCCATTAGTTTTCAGAAATAGTCCCACAAAACTTATGTCAGGAGATAAGCTCAAGTAAGTCAATCCATACAGAACATATCACTATGCTACAATTCATTTAAACCACTTATAAAGATGCTGATTCCAAATTTCCAATGTTCCAAATCTTATGCCAATGATAAAATCAACCACTTAGTTATCTACATAGAGTTCATATCGGCTAGTAATTAAATTTAAAACGAATTACAAGTATTTTTTTCGATGCTTTTTTTACCTGTACTAAACGAACTTGAAATGCAGGACGATTCGCAGGATCTTCTGCCAACTCGAGCAATCTCTTATGAGCAAGAACATCTTCTGCTCTCTCCACATTCACATCCAATGCATACCTATGTAGTAGCAATCATTGAAGACTCGTACAAAATCACTCTGGCAAATTCACTTACAAAAGTAAAGTAAAAACAAAACAAAAAAATCACTCAGCTATTTTCTTCCTTTTTAATTTCCTTTTCAATTTCATCATAATTCATAGTAATTGAAACTTAAATTAACATGAATTAAAAAAAAACGCTAATCACATCATAATTCACAAATTCGTGTCTCAATCATTTTGATAACTTTTTAAACGGTATTTTGGCGAGAAAATCATTTTGATGAGAAAAATGAGAGAATGAAAACCTAGCGGGAAGACGATTGAAGTGAAGCCAGAGTTGATCATCGAAACCAGGAACAAAAGCGTCCTCGCAATCGGAATCTTGAATTCGACGAAGAACTTCATTGTACACTTCAAGTTTCTGACGGTGATGGCGAGGATTCGCGTGTGATTGCACCGCTCTGCTTCCGCAACTCTCAATGTCGTTCTCGATCACCATGAGAGAGCGAGCGTAACAAGAATCAAACGAAACACAATCAAAACCGTTAAGAAGAAGAAGAAGAAGAACGAGAAATGAGATCGCGAGAAATTGAAGAAAAGAAAGAAAGAGAAGAGAAAAAGGTAGAAGAGATTTGTTAAGAATTGAGTTGTTGTTGACGAAAAACTGTTTTATGGTTTTTGAGTTTATAATATTTTGCTGCTGCTTTGGAATTGGATTGGTACTGATTCAGTGATTTTGGCTTCGGCGCAGTGTGTTTGTTCTCAGCTATCCACGTCAGATGGGTCCCAATTTGCGCTCAAAATGGACACACCCGGCAAATTATAATATCATTATTGATAAGGGATGAGCTTAATCACGAAAAATATAAAATGGATCGAATGTTTTTAATTGAGATTGAATTTGAGATTTTATAGTGTTTGTGCGTTTAAGCGGTGTTCATTTAATAAATGATGACTAAATATGTTATTTGTTATTGAAGAAATTTAAAAAATTAACTTCTTTTTTTATAAACGAGAATGGAGGAATATACGAATAAGAAAAACAGTTTGACTGATAGCATAAATCTCTCAACAAACTACTTGATCTATTGGACTTATTCTCTCTTCTCTCCTTCTCAGACTTTAGCTGTCACCCCTTTCTTCTTCTTGTCTGAGGAGTGATTTAGGGTCGATTTTGACCCAAAAATCACCCCTTCGAGTTATTTTTCCTTTTATCCTAATTGAATAAGTGATTTCACATATTTTTAGTTTTCTTTCGTTTGTTTTAGTGATTTAGTTTCCTTTTATCCAGGTTGAAAGATTAGCTTTGAGCAAGTGCAGATCCGATCAATGACAATGACTTTGGCTTCGTCAACGTTGCAGATCCGAATACATGAGTATTTCGGAGACTTGAATATAGTCATATTAGTCATATTTGTAGGCATAACTACTTTGCCGTTTTATGTTATTAACATAGATGTTGTGAGTTTATTCACAGATTCATCCTTTTTGTTTTTAGCGGATTTGTATTGTATCGATATACTCTATCAAATTTAAATGAATGAATACACAAATCATATACTAAAATCTTGACTTTGTTTCAAATCTTTGAACATAACATTTTTTAATTAATTTTCATTATTAATATTTTAGCCGACTTGAGATTGCTAAAACTTTTTTCTATATAAATGAATAATATAAAACACATGTGTGTATGTCACATGGCAATACTGGAACGCCTAGTGGATGGATGTTTGATTTCGTTTGATTTGCTTGAAATAGTAAAGTATATATTTGAAGTGGGTGTGAGGCGATGTATTTGAAGTATGAAAACTTGTCTGTCTTATAAGTTGGGGGCTATGGTGAGAGCTCAAAAATGAGGACATATTTTTGAATATATAAAGGTTATGTTAGGTGGAAAGTGATGAATAATTGATAAGTTAAATGAAAACAAGTGAATTTACGGTGAATATTGAATAATTTAACGAAAAAATTTGTAGTATTTAATAAAATTAATAATTAGACTAAATAACAAATATGAAATGACATAAAATGATATTTTAGAATTATGCTATAATACTATGCAATGTCCTTTGTATGGAGATAGGTTATGTTCAAATAAACATGGATTTCAAGTGATACAGGATGTTCATTAACCACAATTTGTGTTAAAATATACTTTCAAAAAATTATTCAAAATTATTATTGGATATATTTAGTGGATAATTAATAAATTGTAACACCGTATATTTATCAATAATTTGTTGACTATAGTTAATCGCGTATTTGAATTACGCTAACTATTCAAGTTGAAGTTGAAATTTGATGTCAAAATTATGTATCAAAATAACAACTCTTAAAAGAAAGTGTCTTCAATATCTGGAAGAAAAAAAAAATCATTTTGAGATATTATACGAATGCTCTTAAGACCAACTCCTACATGACTTGTTTAATGGGATTTGAAACTTGAAAGTTAATGGGCAATATCTTATTGGATTTCACCATTGGTATATGCTCTTCTAGCAATTATGGTTGCTTACTGCGTATGTCCAAGGCCTAAGCCAGCCATCAAGCAAGGAAACATAATATTTATTTTTGTTGTGAATCTAGGATAGTTTGATTTTGTGTTGTGAATTGAGGCTTTTGTTTGTTGGAACCTGATTGGTGTTTTGGCCGCTAGGGTTACACCGTTTAAGAATTTTTAGTGTAAAAGACTTTGTATGGTGTTGTTTGGTCCAACTTTCAAGTAAATGATAGGGTAAAGATTTTTACGACTCTTCACAAAAGATTGTAGAGTTTTCTTATGTGATGTTAGGTTTGAATATTTTGGTAAAAACCATTTATAGAAAAATAAGAATATAAGCTAGTTTAACCTTAATCTCTATTTTTTCAAATTCAAACCGATAAGTTCAAGAAAGAGTATAGCAATGTGAACCTTAATCTCTATTTGGTCAACAGACAAAAAAAACTTGTGAACCTCATGGCATAACATACATGTTGGAGAGTAACCATTCATTATTAAATGTTGCTATAAAAAGATCACACTAACTTGTGTCTTAAGACTTTTAAAAAAGAAAACATGTGTTTTAAGGATACATTTTAAAAAATCTAAGAGAAAAAAAATTTGTATAAGAAAAAACATCTTCAATTTCAAGAAGTTGAATGTATAATTTTCAAGATAAAATTTCTACATTAAATTTCTTAATATGTTTTAGCATTTTCCTATAAAAAAAATCCGATGTAACTTGTAATTTGTAAATCATTATAAATTTTTAAGAATTGAACTACTGAAATAAAAAGTCAACTCTCATTTACAACATGTTACCGCGGCTGCCGTTGAGCATCTAAACACAATTAAACCGTGTTCTATAAAAGCATAATACAATTGTTTCTTTGATATATTAAAACATTCAAATGATTTCATAAAGAAAAGTTTGTTGATGGAATTGTTAAATGTTTCTTTTGTGCATTTGGTGTTGGAACATAGATAAATTAAATAAAGATGCTCTTTATTTATTTATTTATTTATTGTGGTCTGTGAAATACATCTGTGATCTATGCAATACGAAAGTGAAGCTAAATTGAACTATTTTTTAAATATATGCAACAGTATCTGGGGACCATGGTGGCTATTGAATATTAGGATTATTAGTCAGGAATATGGATTTGTGACTGTAATCCTTATCCTGTCAGATGTATAACGTGACCCTACCAAACCACCGAAGGTTCATCCCACTAAATTGGGGTTGGGGTCCTTTTGATTACACAGTCACTGCTGTAAGCTGGGAAGAATTAAAAAACAATGAAAATAACCATGAGGATTATATTAACAAATCAGATTAAGTTAATCTGATTAACCATTTCGCAGAGAATATTTAGAGTTTATGCTTTTCCATGAACGACTCTTTCTCTTTCAAGTTTCAACGAATTGTTTATTTGTTTTCTTTTTCTATATTACAAATTACTTGTTTGTTTGTTTTTTAAAATAAATATCATAGCTTAGTTAGTAATATTATATTTGTAAGAAAAAAGCTTATTAATAATATAATATAATATTTTATCTGATTGATGTCGATATATATGAATTACAAAACTCGCAATCAAAATTAACCTATCTTTTCTGGTGATATTTGTGAAGTAATATTTGAATTTTTTTTAAAACCAAACGAGAAAGTGTTGAATAGGGATGATAGTGGGTACTCAATGGATAGGGTACTACAGTGTTATTCCTCATATCTGTATTTGTAAAAAAATACATGTAACCGTGCTTATACTCTCGTGGACAACAACTTTAATCCTCTTTCTCATACCATATGGGTACCTAAGTGTCCATACCCGCACTTTAACTATGATAAAACAATAAAAACATCACAAATGAAATAAAACTATGATCCAAATTTTTGAAAATTAACTCATAGTACGAATTATAGTATTTAGTCAAATAGAAAACATCCAAAATATCCTTAAAATTTTGTACAACGGCATGATGGAGTTGTTATTGCATTAAGCAGTTTTTGGTTTAAGTCTAGGTTTAGGCTTAAATAGCTAAATAAATTAATTTATAATACACAAAAAATAAATAAATTATTTATGATATTATATAAATATGTATATGCGGGGTTGCGGGTCTGAGCAGTATAGTACCATTACTCGTGCCCATACCCGTTTAAATTGGTGGGTATTACCCAAACTCGCATCTTGACTCATAAAAGCGGAGTTTTACCCTACCCGTTGTGAGTATTTTTTGCGGGTATCCATTGAGCCTAGGTCCAATTGCCCTCCCTAGTGTTGAATGAAGCAATTAGATACACGAGCTACAACTCCAATATTGATAGTACTTATATGCTTGTAGACATGGCAACGGGACAACCCTGCCCCCGTTTCACTGTACCCAGCTCCGCCTCCTCCCCCAAATCCGGTGGGGATAGATACTTCACCCTCAGACCTGTCCTCAACGGGGACGAGTTTCTCAACCCCACCCCCACCCGCGAAAAAGCGAAGCAAAATAAATAAATTATGGTAAGCCTGTTTTCATATTTCAGTGGCAAACCAAACTTGTTTCAGTTGCAAAAACCTACAAAATCATTACAAAATCTTTTAATAAGATAATTAAAACAAAAGTTTCTAACAAGCTTAGAACATCTGCAAATTCTGTCTAAATATTATTACAACTCATAACAAATCCATATTCAAAACCAACAAAAGCTTCTAAAGAACTCATAACATCTAGTTCTTTCTAAATATCATTACAACTTGAAACCACTACAACAATAAAGGATTTCAAATCATCAAAAGTCAACAAAAAAAGTTCCAATTGAACAAGTTTACTAAAAATCATCATCTTCAAGGCGCGAGATTGCAACCGAAAAAACATCACTTATCAACGATTCACCTATGTTGAAAAATAAAAGTTAGAATATAAACATTTAACTTCACAAATTTAATACAAATTTAATACTCCATTTCAATGAGTAAAATAGCATTTTCATTTCCCACATTAGAATTAAAATTATCTATCAATAAAACACAATTAAACAATGGTCTTTAAAATAAACAAAATTAGCAACTAATTCAAATACATTCATATTCAGATGAATAAATTAAAAATTTACCCATGTTCTCAGCACTCCATAACCAAACAATAAGAGATCAGACAACACAACTTCAATTGTATGGTGTTTGATTTTAAATTTGTTTACGAGATTGGACAAGATAGGAGGTAAAATTCTAACTAATTATCAATCCCCCATTATACATTAGTTAGCCTCTTTGTCCTTCTTTGAAAATTGTTGATGTGTCCTCAGAGACTAATATGAAAAAACATGAAGGTTCACGTTGTGATCCTGGAATCTTTCATTATGTGTGTGGTAGTACGAATCTGCCTGCTTCTTCAACATGTTGTTAGTGCATGCGGGATGAAGGAAGACGGTGATTGTTTGTGTGGTAGAGGCATTTGCGACAGAAGTGAAAAATAAGATATCTTGAGGGTTATGGACCAAAATGCTTTACGATACTCGTCAAAAACTTCTCTACGGTATTCTTAAATGTTCAAGATCTGCATTCTAGGTGTAGGATTCTAAAAAAAATACGTTTAGAGAATGGTTGGGGTGTTCCAAAATATATCATGTGAAATAAAAGGAAACAAAATTTATGTTTAGACTTCAAAACTTTTATCAATTGGTCAACAGTTAATTTTTATCAAAAACTTCAAAACTTTGTTTCCTTCAAATTTACTTTAAACTCAATATGCTAGTATCACTTGTGCAGCACTATGCTAGTATCAACATTCACGTTTTACTCGAGTTAATGAACATCAACCAATATGTAGACCTAAGAACTAAAACACACAAATAAAGCAAAAATAATTGTCATTAACATCCACGTTTTTCTCAAGTTAACAAATATCCACGAATACGTAGACTTAAAAACTAAACAAATTCTCAGTAAAAGAAAAAGAACTAAACAAATAAAAAAGGGATTTGATTGGGGAAATTCTCGTCATCATGCACGTTTTACACTTGCTGAGAGAATTCAAGATTTATTTATAGCATTGTTGCGAATGCAAATGTTAACTTTATATGTTAAAAATTAATTACACATGAATAAAAGATAAACCGTGCAATAAGTTGCTAGATCTTTTTAGATGGCAAAATCAATTATCATAAACATAAAATTTATGAACCTAGTGGGATGACATTGATGTGTTTGACCCTTTAAACTCTATGTAGAAGGTCAATAATCTTTGGTGTTAGGAAAACAAAAGTGTCATTGAGATATCTAGTCATGTCTTTACCAACTCTCTTCCTAGCAAATTTGAATATCAGAGACCTTCAAATAGTACCTACTACAATAGGGTGTATTCCACCATCAGACTTTAACAATGGTGTCAAGGGTGCAAAAGATACAAACTCTGCCAAACTTAAGAGGAATATTCCTCTTAGCCATATGTTAACCGCTAAAGTGATAACACATATATCTAGCCACATCTGAACCTTCTCCGCACAATGCATCTAAAAGATGTTGGACTCGCAAGCCATCTCTACCACAAGATGTCCCTGTAAGGAACGATTTAATTTACCTAAGAATGATGTCAGCTTCAGCCACAATGGGGAGCTTCATAAAACATGGTGATCGGCATAAAGGGACGTGGCCTATATGGGTATTTGACCCCCATAATTTCCATGGTATCTTTATTATATAGGGTTACTCCGGATGACCCCAACACCTTCACCTCTGATGTGAAGTGTCCACCAACAACCTTACGAAGGCATTGTCTGATGTTACGACCCATCTTTTTGTCTTTCTCGTGAAAATAATCTCTTGAATTATTCATACCATCTTATCTAGACTCGTTCAACACACCATCAACCAACTCGGAAAAATGGTCAGTTTCTCTCCATTTAGCCAAACAACCCAAGATTTGACATTGTTGGAAAGACTTTCTATTTCCAGACCTGCAATTTCGCCTAGTAAGAGGATTGAACACCTGTAATGTGCAACGAGGAAGTAATAAGAAGTTAACCCAGGGACCTACAGAACCTACATCAACAATCACTCGATAAAGAGCATCTTTTAATGCATGAGAGAATGCTAGACGACAACTTTGAACACTACTTTTTACACTGATGATGGGTACTTGGAGGACATCCTCTAACAACCTTACATCCAAAATCATCCCCTCCTGTACAACAATAGTATCAGAGTCTTTTTTAGATGTTTTAAATCAAACTTGATTCTATCTTATATGTATTTCTTTTCAATAGTTCCGATAAAAGAATGTATCCACCACTGATATGTATCCACGGGTTTAGTAGTATTTTTTTAGATGTTATTTTTAGCGTAAAAATAATGTATCATATATTCTCTCATTTTTACTATTACTGTTATTAATCTTCTTTTTTTAAATATTGTCATTAATATCTTAATTGAAATTTTTAAAGTAATTTGAATTAAAAGTATATATTATATCATTTTATATTTATTAGTTAATTCAACCATTGATTTTATTAAAAAGAATATTTTTAATTTAACAAGTTTATCCACTATTTATCGGTATGACTAGGGCTGGAAATAAGTCGAGTCGAATCGAACTTGTCTGAGCTTGACTCAACTCGATAAGAATTGATTCAGCTCGAAACTCGACTCGAGTTCGAAACGAACCTTTTTTCAGTTCGGTTCGGCTCGTTAGGACTCATTTGCTCGAATTGTATACCTTACAAGTTTTTTTTTGTCAAAAATATATGCTTTGACATATTTTAAAAAGAAATTATAACTAATAAAACTATGAAGCGTGCATAGCTTTTGCTAATGTAGCACAATATATATACTACATGTATAGCTTTTACATTGTAATTGTAATGCACTTCTCTTGTGTGTATATATATACACTGACCTCTCTAATATTTTGTAAACTCCCCGATGTGGGACTGTTTTTAGAGCATATGTTTGTTTGAAAGCTTGTATAAACTATTAGCTTCATTTTTTCCTCTCTCTATTATTATAATGTTCCTTAATTTTTAATCAAATTTGTAATAATTCTCATGAAAAAGTACATAATTATTAGACGAAGCTTGTAATAAATTACATATTATATAAACACACATACATATATATATATATTTTTTAGAGAACGAACACACACACACATATATACATCGGGCTGGTTCATGAACTAAACGAGTCGAACCATACTTAGCTCAAGTTCAACTCATTTATTTAACGAGCTTAATTTTAAACTCAAGTTCAACTCATTAGGTTCATGAACCAAATTCAACAAATCAATTATCGAATCGAATCTCGAACTATTTTCGAGTTGGTTCAATTCATTGTCAGTCCTAGATATGAGTGGAAATAGGTCACATCAGCCAAACATATTTTCACCTCAAACTACAAGCTAGGTTATATGCTATAAATTTATCTTTTATCAGGTAACTTATTTGTACTCCATTATTTTATTCCAAACAAAGACTTGGTGTAATCAGTCTACTTGTTGTAACAAAATAAAAAATCACCCTGCTTGTCCAAAAAAAAAAACTTAGTTGTTAGTATGTTGATACTATGTTGGTTTGGTGATGTAGACTTGATACTTTTGAATGTGCTTTTGTTAAATACTTTGGTTCAATTCTCCTGATATCAGTTCTAACTAGTTTAGCTTCCTACAAAAGATGTCACAACTTCTGCAAATATGGGACCTCAACGAGAGAATGTGATCGAGCCCAACCAAACCGATACAAAGATTACAAAACTAGCAAGCTGACTTTGACTTAAGGAATTCAATAATACGCATTAGCACACTTTGTAGTTTGTCACAACTTTATAGATAGTGATGGTATTTCCATTTCATTAGAATATTCTATAGTTTTGTCATTCCTAGCCTCATTCATATCAGTGTACACTTGACATATGATGCACAGATGGTTGTAACTGTTTGAGTCATATGTAGTTCGTAGCAAAAGAATGAATGCGGAGAATGATTTCAAAAAAATTCTTTATCTTTGCGGTGGAAATGGGTATGAAATCATCAACCTCTTTTTCACTCAACTTCCTTTAAATCTCCTAAAACTTGATGTTTTATTATCTAATAGATTTTGTATTTTGTTTCATGATTTATAGGTGTGAGAAATAGTCTAATCAGCCAGCAAAAGCATACGGTTTAACTTACGTCAGATCACACAAGACCTTGACATCATAAAAGTAAAGGCCAAGATTTTTACTTTCTTAGAGGCCAATTTACCAAATAATGTTAGAATATAAGTATGGATAGAAAAGTTAGGTTGAACTAGACTTTGCAAGACTTAAACACGGTCTGTCAGAATTTTTAAATCATATGGCATGTCATAGGATTATGTTTTAGGCTTGTGTCTAACTTTTGAAAATTTGTTTTGGCATGTTAGTTTATTTAAAAGTCAATTTCATATGAACTTATTCAAATTAGTAATTTGGTTTGTGTTTAAATAGACTAGAGAACTAGTGGTTAACTACTCAATTTCAATAGAGTTACTCCAAATTATTACCATCCATTTCATTTTAATCTAACAGCCCTGGTTAATTATATGGTTGTGCACCGAACAAGATTCCACAACTGATCGAACCATTGGATTTTGTTTTACAAAACTATCAAAGACATTTCTTTCCGATTCATACCTTCTGTCAAAATTCAACAAAGAGATCGAAGCAATTAAATAGATTAACAATTACAATCCCAATTCAAATTGATGCAATTGCAATATATTCCCAATCAGAAACTTTGATGCAATTTAATTTTTTATGATGGATATATATTCCCAATTCTCAATGAAGGATATATTCCCTACCAGAATTTTGATGATGGAGATACATTCCCAATAAGCAATATTCATTTGAATCTTGTCGTAATACAATTTTCTGGATGAAGTAATGAATCGGAAAGAAAAGTCTTGATCTTTTTGTTGTTAACAAAATCCAATGATCGGGTGTGGAATCTTATTCGGTGCACAAGCAGATAATTAATTAGGGCTGTCAGATTAAAATAAAGTGGATGGTAGTGATGTGGAATAATATATATATATATATATATATATATATATATATATATATTATTCATATTTATTGAAGTAGGTCGGTTTGCTATTCCTAAAATATTTTTTCATGGTTCATAGTCAAGTCTTTTTAGTTAAATAGACTTCAAAAAAACCTAAATCTTCTCTATTTAAAATAAAAATATCTTATCCAGCTTAGGTTATGTCGTAGATCTCTGTAGAACGGTCTGGTCCATTCCATCCCAAATCTATAAGTCATGAAAAAAAACTTTTTAGCCTATTAGATTCTTGCAAATAGTAACTCTTTAACTTTGTTAAAAAAAATAAGAAAAAACTGTTTAATATATTACAGGTCAGACAGCTTAATTTTCTTGACCAAATTATACTTAGGCCTTGCAAAACCTAAAGTATTCTTAAATTTTTAAAAACTTAATACTTTTGTTTACCAAGCAATGGAAGGCAGTAGAACATATATAAATAGTTTTTAAGCCAGTTCAAAACATACATAAAGAGAAGCAAGAAAAAGATTACACCAATGATCGAAAATTTATATAAGAATTTCATTGGATGGTATTAATGTATAAATAATTAGTAAACTCGTATAAGAAGCAAAATATTCAAATTTAATTTAAATGAAAAATAATCTTTTTCTTTGATTAAAGCATCTAATTTTCGTTAAAAAAACATATTCTTAAACATAACCCCTTTCTATACCAAATAAAAAATAACATAACCCCTTTCAATATACGTCGGTAACTGCATTTGAGTTTCATATGGAAGAAATAAATAAAATAACTGCACAAAAAACCTACCTTTGCATTGGTATTTTCTCTTCAATTCATCACACTACCTATGAATGAAAACATGAAATAGCATTTGAAATATTGGCACGGCTCAATCAAATCAAAAACATTCACACTAAAAAAAACTAGTGTCATTTTTTGTTTTGTCTGAGTGAACCAGGCCAATATCTCAATAGCTAATTCATACAAAATAGAGATTAACCATTTCTGGTTGAACTTGTGTGTGAGTAGTAATAGTAGTAATATTTGTTGAATAAAAGGTTGTGTGTGAGTGTGATGAGAATGAATGTTTCTTAGGTTTAAAAAGAGAGAGGGCCTGTATATAGCATTTAAAACACTCGACTACCAAGGCATAAAGAAGGGACAGAGCATTAAAATCCATAGTATTAGCTCCATGCTGTTTTTTACCTTATTTTAACCTATAACGCCATGCCCTTTAGGCATTGAGTTTTAATGTTACATCTCTTTGAGAAACTGCATGGTCTCTAGGTTATTTAAAAGTCAAATATATCCCTATAGTATGGGGGTATTAGTGTGTGATAATTAAGGGCAGTTTTGGTTTGAGGAAAAAAGGAAGGTGTTTTGTTTTGTGGTGGTGATCGTGAATCGTGATACTACTGAACTGGTTTGTGTTTTGTTTCACAGAGAAATTAGCAGAAAGAGTGGAAAATATTAAATGAGGGAATCTCTTTCTGAAATTGACAGACAGCAATATTAATACACACAACGTACTCGTCGTGAGGGAGGTGAGGTGAGAGTGAGACTCTGCCTGCCTTTTCAACTGTCAAAACCCATTTGGCTCCTCTCTTACTTGCTCAACCTAATTGGAATTTTATAGAGATCGAATCCAGAGTTAAGAAAGTGATAAAGAGAGATCAAGAATTTGATCAAGAATAAAATGAAAGTAGCACATGTTTTGATGTAGCACTTTCTTGACTCTTTCATTTTATTTTATGTTATGTTTTCCTCTTTCATTTTATCTCAACATTAATAACAAGTAGCACATGTTTTGACTTTTGATGATCAAATCAATAAAATGACACTAGTAAATAACAATAACAATACAACAAAGATAAAATTTATTGGAGAAAATAGTTAGCAACATCATACTTTAATTAGAGAAACATGATGAGATAAAATGAGAGAGGAAAACATTACATAAAATGAAACCGTTAAAAAAGTGATAAAGAGAGATAAGAATTTGATCCTCGTCCTTAGCTTAAAAACTAACAATACTAACATTGGTCATTTTAATAAGTTAAAATGGTGGCAAGATTATCTTATTAGTTTAACTAGATGTGCGACTTTGAATTCAATCATGAGAATGTACCCGAGGTGGATTATGCCAGCCTCTGTGCTTCTACATGACTTAAGCAATAAGTCTATGTAGTTACACTTAGTAGTATACTCGATTAAAACAAATGATAATTGATGTGTTAGAGTTTGCTCTAAAAAAAATGTACTTAAGACATTTGCTAAGAAGTTTAAAAATGAAATTTTATCTAAAAAATATTGCATTCAACTCTTTAAAATTTTTGAAAATTAACTTTTTTTACCTATAACTTGTGACTTATTTTCTTTTTAATCCTTCTTAAAAATTGTTAGCATGATCTTTAAAAAATATTAATTAATATACAGAAACATATATATTAATGGAGGAAACAACTACCATTCTTTTTGAAGCTGGGATGGAGTTGACCTTGCAGTGAAGGAAAAACATTTTCACGACTTGAAAGCCTTTTGATGTTTGCTCAATATGGCAAAGCAGTATCTCTGTTTCAATAGGGAATCTTGTTTTATACCATGCCATGCTTCAACAGTGTTTGTGGTTGGGTTCATAATAGTGTATTTATAGGAACAATTAATACCCATAATATCTGCAACCTTTTATTTTTCAAATGGAATCTGGCTGCAGACACTTAACGTCTCAATTTGCTGTGATATTTATGAGAGGACGACGTTTTCACATTAGTGTGTAACATCTTATAAAATCAAATTAGGGGCGGTTTAATGGCCCGATGAGTCTGGACAGTTGTCCGGGCTCCAATGTTTCAAATGTTTTTGCCTTCTGGCTCCTCCATTTAATCAAATGTTGCAAATGTTTTTGCCTTCTGGCTCCTCCACTTAATCAAATACTACCGCTATAGTGGAAATATGTTAGACCGGACTATAAATATTTACAGCCTAATCAACATAGGTTAAATTATAACTTTTTTTTAACATAGATGTGGTCGAGAATTTCTAAAAGTCTACCGAGTTAAGAATATCAGATCATGTGCCATAAAAAAACTTTTTTAATCTACTAGACTGGTTTACTAAAGTAAAAAATGAATAAATTATTTTATTACCATTATATTAATTTTTTTTGCTTTAGATTAAATTAAAAATTGATGTCTTTTTCTGTAATTTATGCTTATTAATCTATAATTGAAATGTATTATATAAACTATAATTGAAATATGATATCATATATAGTCAAATTCTCTTAAATGCATCTTAAATAACCAAAGAGAGATTAATCTTAATGGTCTATTCGTTTGTTATTAGCCAGGTTTGGTTATGTTTTTGGGGCCTTTTCTTTCAATTTTGGCTGGCCCAGTAGGTACTTTGCTGGGTGTTTATGGTGGTATAGCTATGGAATTGAATTTTGGTGGATTCATTAGATTTCAAGATCATAACTTAAGCCATTTAGGTGTGGTGGTTGGTTGTTTTTTGGTTTTTGCTTTTCGTAGGTTTATCTGCAGTTGGCTATCGGGTGATATTACGCCTATATGCGGCATCTTTGTATTGTTTTTGATCTCGGTCTCTTAGCGTCTTGCGAGAGTTCCGGTTTAATAATATTTGCCGTTTTAAAAAAAAAAAACATGTTAACATGACATATCAAGTTTTTTTTTTAAAATGACATATAAGGTTTTCAAAAGTTATAAGCCTAGAAAATAACCAATCACAAACTACATATCAAACTCATGTCTTCAGTTGTTTGTTAGATCAACTTAAGCTATTGTTTGGTTGCACGTTGAAATGTGGCAAACGTACGTTTGCAAGACTAAACGTGAGTCTGCTTTGCTAAATATGTGTTTGGGTGTGTTTTTGGAAAATCAATTGTGGCCATCAAAATCAATTCCAGTAGAAGCAAAGAATAGTAGCTTCTGCGGCAATGTAAATTGATTTTACCCACAGAGGTTGACTTCTTCCCCTATTGTCCTTGTATATTTTCTGATATTACTTTTTTTGATTCTTTTGTTTTATTAGAAATGGCTTTTATTTAACGCATACACCATTTTCTTTTCTTTTTTTGGTCAAGATACCCTTTTCTTTTTATTAGCAATGGCAATGATTATAACAAAAATAAAAAATGTTTCTATACTTTGTAAATTAGTGCACCAACGCCATGATCTAGTTATTTTTTAAAAATTGATATTATGTTATTGCCTTTAAATATTTGGATTTTTATATTTAAAAAATTATGAAATAGCCTTTCAAAAGAAAACAAAATCAATTAAATCATTAAATTAATAATCTATGAATAATTGTCAAAATAATTTATAAATAATTAAATTTATTAATTACAACAGAAATTATGAAATAAAATAGAAATGGAATCTAATTTTAATTAGGCATACCCATTTTTGTAATTATACATCCAAAATCAATTTTGATTCAAACCATCCAAACAACACGAATTGATAAGAATCACTTTTACTTTAATATATCCAAACATAAATCAATTAAGTTCAACTCACTTTTAGACAAAAACAATTCTATTAAAATCAATTATACTAAAATCAATTTTCGTCACCGCAGAACCAAACACACACTAAGTCTTACAAAGGTTAATTGATAAGAATCACTTTTATCAAAATCAATTATACTAAAATCAATTTTCGTCACTTTCACCATCCAAAAACCAGTTTGAATTGCCAAACACGAACCTTTTTTTAGCTCAAATTCAACTCAATTCAAGCTCGTGAACAACTCGATTTGGCTCAACAACTTGAATCAAACAAACCAAAAGGAAAAAAAAAACTACTAAGCATGAAGAGTGACAAATTCAAAAGAAAAAGTCAACCTTAATTTTAATTAGCATGATAATAGCTAAATCACTCATTTCCAATACCATTGTAGGCTTAAGTCATATAAGAGGATGCTATTTTATAGACTCTTGTGCTACCTATTATGCATAAAACATCCGATGTGGGACTAAATGTAGTTTTCACATTGCTTTTTTTCTTTGTAAGCCTCACTAACGCAAACGTGATATTTATATGGAAGGATATAACTTCCAAGTTTATTTTATATATATATATATATATATATATATCGAGTTGGTTCATAAACCAAACGAGTCGAATCATACATATCTCAAGTTCAACTCATTTATTTAACGAACTTAATTTTCAATTCAAGTTCGGCTCATTTGGTTTATGAAACAAGTTCAACAAATCAATTATCGAATCGAGTCTTGAACTATTTTTGAGTTGGTTCGGTTCATTGCTAACCATACTTTTCAATGATGTTTGAGCAAAACAAGAAGCAATTATAGTATTTCACTTTTCTGAACTAAACGTGAGTTTGAGAGAAGCAGGAATTTAATCAATTCTGCAACAAACATACTTGATTTACCAGTTTTGCCCTTTTTATAGCCATGTGCAGTTATGTAATTTTGATTATATGTATCCCCTGTTTCATGTTTTAGGCTGCAGCCATGTTTCATTATTTAGGTTAGAGATGAAGCATTAACTGGGCATGTTATATTTTCTTACCTAACCCAGCCCATTAGCTTAAGCGAGTTTTTTTATAATGAGAGTAACGTTTTTCTTTAAAAATACTCTCATAAACTGATATTATTTTAAAATAAATTTGTGAACCAATAAAAATCTATTCATGATTTTAGATAAATTCAAATGATTATCTAAATTAAGAATGAGATATTTAATTTTAAACACAGTTAAAAGGGTAATTTGGTCATTATACATTCAAAATCAATTTTTATTCAAACTATTCAAACAACATCAACTCATAAAAATCACTTTTAGCAAGCATATCCAAACATAAATCAATTCACACTCAACTCACTTTTAACCAAAATCAATTCTTTCAAATTTCATTTTATCAAAATCAATTCTCACCACCGCCATATCAAACACACTAAGTACCGTCAACGGACACTACCTACTCTCTTATGTCATGATTATTAAAATAGTATAAAATTAGTTAAATGCTATTAACTTTTTTAGATTTCATGTAAAATATAAGTTACTAAAGTATTTTGTTATTATTTAATGGAAAAACTCATTCACGTACCCGAATTAAATATTTTTGAATGAAATAAATGGGTTATTGAGAATAATTTTCTTACAAAGTGACCAAGATTTTAGGTATATTTTTGTTTAAAATAGTGACTATAAGAAGTGGTACACATTTTATCTACAAATAGTAAAATGTTTCATATTATAATGATTTGTCAAAATTAAGGCGAGTCATTTGATTTTGAAATCTCAATACATAACATTAAATGACTTGAACTAGTCATGTTGAAGGTGAGGTTTGAGTGACATGAACGGCCATGTTGAAAAATGGATCTCATTTGACCTGAACGATAAACATGCTAAAGATAGATCTCATGTGACCTGAACGATCAAGTTGAGTTAGGCATGTTGAAAGTGGATCTCATTTGACCTAAATGATTAAGATGAGCTAGACATGTTGAAGGTGGGACTCATGTGACCTGAACGATCAAGCTGTGTTGGGCTTACCGAAGATGTAGTTCATTTGACATGTACGATCAAACTGAGCTAGACATGCTGAAAACGAAGACGAGCTTGACCATTGAATGATCAATGTATAATAAAGTCCACGTGATATGATCTTACATACCATGATCAAACATGAAACAATTTGTTTTTGTCATGTCTTACCTTTTTAGATGCAAATCAAATGCACCTTTATAGTTTAAAGAATAAATAGCATATAATGATACTTTAGAAACTAAATCAAATACATATAGTATTTAGAACGCATGTTTATTAAAAAGATTTTTTTGAGAGAATATTTATTCAAAAGATAAATTAGAACATATTTTTTTAGAGGAGCAAACTTAATACATTTCATTAATGATAATAGATTTATGGGTTAATAGGTGTTTACCCTCTGTAATATAGGATACCTTTGGTCTTGCCCCCTATAAAAAAAAATTGGATTCGGTCCTTGTAAAAAATAATTATTTTAGAAAACCCCCCTAGGCCTGCTGAGTATGCAATTTCGCTGATGTAGCATGCTGCGTCACTTTATCGGATGACGTGGCGTGCTGACTGAATTTTTTTATGGGTACGCGTGGCATTTCTGATTTTTTTAAAATAAAAATAAAAAATCTTAAAATATTTTTAAAAATGAAATAAATTATGGAAAAATAAAAAAAATCTGAAAAATGAAAAAATAACAGAAAAATAAAAAAATTTGGAAAAATGATTAAAAATTTTTTTATAAAAATCTGGAAAAATTAACAAAAATGAAAAAAATTTTGGTAAATTAAAAAATAATGAAAACATGAATATATATCGAAATTTTCGAAAAAATTATAAAAAAAAAACTGAATTAAATTAAAATTATAAAAAATATTGAAAATATAATATTATCTAATTATTTTATTTTGAAAATTAATTTCCAGAATTTTATTTTATTCGAAAATATAATCTAGATGAATAACATGATATAATGGATATTGATTGACATCGGTATATAAGCATATATTAATTTTTTCATTTTTAAAAAAATTTCCAGTTTTTTTTTATTTTTTAATCATTTTTTCAAAAAAATTTACTTTTCCGTTATTTTTTTATTTTGTCAGAATTTTTTATTAATTTTTCCAGAATTTAATTAATTTTTTTATTTTTATTTAAAAAATCACAAATGCCACGTGTATCACATAAAAAATGTGAATATATGTCTTGACAGGAATACTTTGGTTTTGTTGATGATCGACAAAAGAAGTCCTAAAAGAACAACGATGCAAAAAGCGGAAAAGAAATTCAAGTTATCAAGTCTTGAGTCTTGAGTTTTTTTATTTATATTAGGACTTTGTTGTAAGTGGTTAAAAAGCTCTCATTAAAATAAATCACACACTCACAATATTTTTTTTTCTATAATTGATTTTACATGAAAATATTTTTTTGCATGAGATATAATTTATTTTACATGAAAATATTTTTTGCATGAGATATAATTTATTTTAATTGCATAAATCTTTGAGCATAAAAATTAAGTTTAGCATGCATTAACAATTTCTAGTGTTATTCTTATCTTGGTCATATCTATTACCTTATTATATATGGTATCATATAAATAAGAATAATAGTACGACTTTTTTCTTCTTTCAATATATGGCAGTACATGATATTTTTTTTTTCTTTTTCAACCTTTATGCCAAATATCTTCAACGTGATCTTTCTATGGCTAAACATTCCAAAATCAAATAAACATTAAAAGACACATTTCTTTTTGATACTCATTTAAAAACAAGATTGTATATGTACCGTTGACACACAACTTTTGATTTTGAAAATGGAAATTGACTTTGTTTCAATATAATCAATGTTATTGTACGCATTGAAGTGCAACGGTAATTTGCTTTTAATTGTGCATATTGGCAGAATTTTTTCAACGCTCCTCTATCATATTTTCACTATAAATATGAGCATTTGTTGATCATTTGAAAACACACCTTGACTTGCAACTTACAGTCAAAATCTCTTTCTCCCTCTCAAACTTGTATTGCTATTTTCTCACTTGATCACTTCTATTTTATTTGAGAGCTTTTATACTATATAATTTACTTTGTAATCTTTTGAGCTTCAAGTTGTTTTTATCTACACATTTGGTGTAATAATTTAAATTGTTATATTTATTTTGTATTGGGTGTGATCCCAAAGTTTCAAGAGAGGTAATATCTCTTGGTTTAGAGACTCTTCTACAAAGGTTTGTTTTGTTTGGAGAGTGCTCGTTATTTGTAAAGGTTACCAGCTTATCCTAATTAAAAGCTAGGTTAGTGAAAATCTCAAGGGGTTTTTCCTTGGGAACTAGACGTAGGCCTTGGTGTTTTAGGCCGAACTAGGATAAACTTCTTGTGTCCTTTTTCTCTAATCCCTTTATCTCTTTTACTTTATTTGTTATTTATTTTAGCAAAATTTCTCTAATTTTCATCTTTATTAAAAACCTTTATAAGCACTTTATTTTATTTGGTTAAAATCTTTTTTAAGTGCTTATTTAAATTGTTTTTTAAAGAAACACAATTCACCCCCCTCTTGTGTGTTTGAAGTCACTTGTTCAACAATAAAAAATTAAAAAATAAATTAATTATACAATCAGCATATCATGTCATCTGGAAAAGATGACAAAACATATCACATCAGCCAAATTGCACACTCAGCAGACGTAGGAGGTTTTCTAAAACAATTTTTTTACATATTCCAATATCCACCAATCTGCTTCCTGTTCCCATAAATGAATGTGGTCTACAACCGTCTTCGAGTGTACTTTGAATTCCATATTCTAAAGTTGTAAGTCTCTTACCCATTCCATAGCTTTCAAGAGACCAAGAGCCTCCTCAATATCAACATCAAGGATAGGGGAAATCCACTCGGTTTGAGCCAACACAAGGGCTCTTTTTTCATCTCTGATTAAGATGCCTATACCCACTATGTCAAATGCTTAACGTTACATTTGTATCTCCCTATCGTTGGTTTAGACCAATTTGCATCATGTCTAGTAACACGACCTGCACTTACTAGTTGGTTAATCTTTTGCGCGTTCTTCCAGCTTGATAGCAGTGACATGGCTCTGTCGCAAATAGCCTGACAGGTATCTGAGGAATCATTCCAACCTTATTATTCCATATACTCCACATTAGAGTGCTGAAAGTTGGATGTTGGGAAAGTTGCAGCAAATGATGCCGTAGCAGGATTCATATCTGGAGGCGGATGAATAGTATAATTACCCCAAATCCAAGAGGAATTTTAAACTGATATGTTGGTTCCTGATCCAATACTCCACTTGAAACCATTTTCGACAACAGACTTAACACTCCAAAGATAATAAATTAGAACACATATTTATTCAATATAATCATCTTGCTAAATTTAATTTAGAATATGATTTTTTTTGACAAAATTTAGAATATGATTATTTAGTGCACTTATACATGATAAAATAATTTTACGATCAATCATTTATTTCCATTAGAAAATTATATTGTTTCAAAAAATTGATCCAGCCGTAAAAGATTTAATAATTTTAGTGATATTATATTTAAAAAATTAGAAATTTTTGTCATTGATTATTTATACCAGCGTCAAGACGGGCAAACGCTCTTATTGACAACGATGATAAAATGGTAAAAAATAATTGAGTGAGTGGTAAAATTGGAAGAAAAAATGTTATAAAAAAACACAATATTTTTTTTTTATGTAAGGTCGAAATAAGGTTTTCTAATAATGTCCAATACTTTTTTCAATTGTTGTGGATTATTCGTTCTTTTATTGGATTTAACTAATTTTTTTTTTACAAATTAACTTTTTTTTATTGATAATTTAAATAAAATGATCAAAAAAATGATAAATAGTTTAAATGAAGGGTAAAGATGGAAGAAAAAGTCCTACTCAAAAAGGTGTATTGTTATAGATTCAATCCATTATTTTTTTTTTGCTTTCTTTCTTCCTATTTTTAAGAGAACCAATTATATGTTTTATCAAATCAACTTGTTATTTTAATAGTAAATGGAGGTTAAAAATAACCAATAAAAGTTCAGCCCAAAAAAAATGATGTATTTCATTTGTATATTGTTATAGATATAATAGATGATTGAATTGAACACAACTATATTCTCTCCATCCTAAATTATAAGTAAAAAAAAATCACACTTATTAAGAAAACTAAAACATAAGAATTTGGAGTATAATTTTTTGTGTTTTCTTTGAAAAAAGTTTCACAGGAAGATGTAAAAACAATTTTCATTGGCTATTGGTTATGGAAAAATGAAAGAGAGAGAAAATTGAATGTAATTTGCATTTAACTTTATGAGAATAAACAAAAGTTTTTCTTGGAAAAGAGATTATTTAAAAAACAAGATTAAATAGGATAAAAGTTTATCTTTTTTGCTTATATTTTGGGATAAAGAAAATGAGTTTTTTTTTCTTATATTATGGGACGGAGGGAGTATGTTTCTTGTGCAAAAAAAACACAGCTATATGTTTGAAAATGTCCTTAAAAAAATGTTTGAAAAGGTATTTTGAATTTTTCGGAACGACTAGGAATCTTAAATTTAAAAAAGACTTTTTTTTGACAAAAAATTTAGGGTTAAATATGTTTTTGATCCCTATAAATATACCAACTTTTTATTTTAGTCCCTCTAAAAAATTTCTTCAACTTTTAGTCCTCCAAAAATTTTCCATCTTCACTTTTGATCCCTCTTTTAAAGTAAACTCATATGTAGAATTCATATTTTTTACTAAAGTTTTGCAGAAAAATTCATAATATTATAAGAACATCTCCCAAAAAATATTAGAATCTTTTATTAAAACATGAATTTAATATGAATTTTTATATTTTTTAGTGTTAAAAATTCATATTTAATTTATGTTTTGTTAAACAATTCTAATTTTTTTTGGATTGATTTTTACAATGTTCTACACATTTCCGCACAATTTAATTGAAAAATATTACGTATAAATAGGAACCAAAAGTAGTGATTGAAAATTTTATAGGGACTAAAAGTTGAAGGAAAATTTTAGAGGGACTAAAATGAAACGTTGGTATATTTATGAGGAAAAAAACATATTTAACCCAAAAATTTAAAAAGAGACTTATTAGTTTTTTTTATAGGAGATATACTTTATTTTATTTATTTGACATAATCTTTTGTTTTATTTTTTACAATTGAATTAGGAGATATACTTTATTGAATTAGTTTTTTATAGGAGATATACTTTATTGAATTAGTTTTTTTAATTAATTAGTTAGAACTACCAAATATGAACGGATAAAGGCTGTATTGTGTACTATCACAATGTCGAAGACCCCACCTTAGCTTACAAATTATCAAATTTTTAATCGTTTAATGAACATACACTACAACAATTATCTTTGAACTTCTCATATTCTTCTACATCATCATATTAATTATATCCCTTTCTTGTATCTCATCACCAATCTATCACATTATTCTCTTTTGTCTCTTTCTCCATCAAAAAGTTAATGAAGTGTTTATTTACTTTTTTTTTTTTTACAAAAGGAGCAAAAAGCTAAAAAAACACTAAAACTTTTGAAGGAAGCATACTTTCGCTAAGTCTCCCAAAATAGGGACACCTAAAAAATCAGGAACTACATATAAAGAATTAAGATAACTCTCTAATAGAAGACTATACTTAGACAAAGCGCCTACAACCAGGGTGGTTCTAAGGTCCGACGAGTTTGGGCGGTTACCTGGGCTCCGATCCAATTTTTTATGTAAATTTATATGAATTTCTTACATAAACCTCTATAAATTTGGCAATTTCTTTAGGTTTTTGATTATTTGCTTGCAATTTCTTATGTAAACCCTATAAATGTGTTGCAAATTATTTTGCCTAAACTTTATAATAATTCTGGCACCGCCACCGCCTACAACTTGGTTTGCTCCTCATAGCATTTCCCTACAAGATGAGAGACAATCCCACTATACTAATCCTAATATAGTTTTTTGGAGGAAGAGACAATCAAACATCAGAGGTAGAAGCCAAAGAACATGCAAGCGTATCAAGAATAGGTTGCAAGGACGATAAAAGAGTTTCTTTAGATATCTTATAACACAAATACATACTGAGGGGCGGATCTCTTTAGAGACCCCCAGGTGCCACTGCACCCTCAACCTTTATATAAATATCATATTAGGCATTATATAACAACTTATATGATGGTGTTGCAGCTGTTATGCAGTCGTTTTATCAGTAAAAGGTCGTGTGTTCGGACCCCATGGCATCCCTCATGTCACAATCATGCAATTGTACCACCACACCAATTTACAATATTGTGTTTTTTTTTAAAATTGTTTAGTATATATTCTACAAATATTTGGCACCCTCGGAAAATTAACTCAAGATCCGCCATTGTAAATACTAATTGAATCGTAGACTAAAGGCCCTGGTTGAAAATATGATCATTACGACGTCTCTAGATGCCATGAATGGTAACAACAAAGATCATGACTCATCCCCTAAAAGCAGAGGGGTGACCAGGAATAATATGATCCTTAGCCGATCTACAATATTTATCTACTAAAAGAAATTTGGTTGGATATCATGAGTAATCGATATGCATACGTTCTTGGCAGGAGCACAATCATGCAGAGCATGCAAACGAGTTTCTGCACTATTATTTACACATAGGAAAAACACTTGAAGATGACTTGCCACGATAAGTACACGTCATTGGTGAGGAGAAAGACCAAACTACCCTCACATGCAAGAATCTCGTGCATTTTGGGGTCCTCCATAATAGTTTTAATTGCCTTCTCTATAATATCATTTTTTTTATAATTGATTTTTTATATATAAAAACAAAACAACAACTTCTATTTTTTTTAAATCTCTACAATTTTTTTTGTTGAAGAAACTAAATTAGTCCTCTCAAATTGTCATTTTTCTCGTGGATGGATTGGTACAGGTGGTCTTATTCTGGACGATAAAGGTAATTGGCTTGTTGGGTTCTCCTCTAATGATGGTTAAGGTGATGTGTTATTTGCTAAACTTTTTGCAATTTATCATGGCATCACTTTTTTGCTTTGGGCACTCAAGAGCAATCATAGAATCAGATAGCTTAGAGGCTATTAAGTTATTGATTCGAAGAAATGAGTTAGAGTTTCATGAATACAGTTCGTTAATGCTTAGGATTACGAGTTTGATCCACCATGCCCCTGATTTGGTCTTGCATCATATATTTCGAGAAGCTAATCTCAGTGCTGATTGATTGACAAAATACGAAAATTCTTCCACTATGAGTGTCATTACATGATCCTCTCTGCCTTCTGAGCTTTTAGATCAGCTGTCTATGGATAACCTGGGCACTTAGTGTGTCTTTTTTGTTCTTTTTCTTTTGATTTATTTTAATTCACCAAAAAAAATTCTATACAATTTTATGTTGAAGAAACTAAATTAGTCCTCTCAAATTGGCATCGAGGAGGTTCGAACCTAAAACATTGATGAATGAGGAGCACACTACAAGGTCTCAAGCCAACATCATTAGACAAATTTAGGTTGGTTTTACAAATTAATCTCTAAATAATTGAACATCTAATCCAAATAAACGAACCCTTAGTGAGCTACTCTCACCCCTATTTGTTTTTTTTATATATAAAAACAAAAAAACAACTTCTATTTTTTTAAATCTCTACAATTTTTTTTGTTGAAGAAACTAAATTAGTCCTCTCAAATTGTCATTTTTCTCGTGGATGGATTGGTACAGGTGGTTTTATTCTGGACGATAAAGATAATTGGCTTGTTGGGTTCTCCTCTAATGATGGTTAAGGTGATGTGTTATTTGCTAAGCTTTTTGCAATTTATCATGGTATCACTTTTTTGCTTTGAGCACTCAAGAGCAATCATAGAATCAGATAGCTTAGAGGCTATTAAGTTATTGATTTGAAGAAATGAGTTAGAGTTTCATGAATACAATTCGTTAATGCTTAGGATTATGAGTTTGATCCACCATGCCCCTGATTTGGTCTTGCATCATATATTTCGAGAAGCTAATCTCAGTGCTGATTGATTGGCAAAATACGAAAATTCTTCCACTATGAGTGTCATTACATGATCCTATATGCCTTCTGAGCTTTTAGATCAGCTGTCTATGGATAACTTGGGCACTTAGTGTGTCTTTTTTGTTCTTTTTCTTTTGATTTATTTTAATTCACCAAAAAAAATTCTATACAATTTTGTGTTGAAGAAACTAAATTAGTCCTCTCAAATTGGCATCGAGGAGGTTCGAACCTAAAACATTGATGAATGAGGAGCACACTACAAGGTCTCAAGCCAACATCATTAGACAAATTTAGGTTGGTTTTACAAATTAATCTCTAAACAATTGAACATCTAATCCAAATAAACAAACCCTTAGTGAGCTACTCTCACCCCTATTTGTTTTTTTTTATATAAATATTCTGACCTCTATTCTTTTTATTCTGACCTCTAATTGGTTGGTACATAATACATATATTGTGATCACTACCAAACACCAATATGCAATACATCAACCCAAAAATATAATAAATTTGGACTGAAATAGGATTCAAATAACTCAATTTGCATATATGTGTACTTTCTTTTTTTGAGAGGTTGGCTAATGTCTTATTTCCCGAATAAAAAGTATTAGTAAAACATTAATAAATAATATATAATTGCTTTTTATTCAATATAATAATTGTTTATGATTTCCCCTAAAAGAAATTGTTATTGATTTCTTAAAAACAAAAATGTTATTAATAACGTGTACTATTTTACCTTGTATCAGAAAAAACGTGTTACTTTTTACCCGCATCAGAACCCTTAATCATGAAGAAAAAAAGATATTTGTTTTACGACACGTAGATTCACACGCAAGTATGCGGCGCGTATAACAAATCATATATCATAAAGTTCCAAATTTGATACATATATGTGCTCAGTGATAGATAGATAGAAGCTCAAGAAGATCAAAGCAATTACGTAGAAGAGTTCAAGAAACATAATCTGCTATCAAGCTGTTTTGTTTATTTCAATTATTGTATATTTGTGATTCATATACTATAGTTTTATTTCATTTGGATGGGTCAATGTGCATCACGTAGAAAAATTCATAGCGGAGGAGAGCTTGGAGGTGATGGTGGAGAATCTGTTTATTCACAAAGGCATGGATGTTTTGCTATGGTAAAGGAGCATAAGTCCAGGTTCTATATTGTTAGAAGATGTATAATGATTCTAATTTGTTGGCATAAATATGATCACAAGTATTGAGATCATTGAAATCATGAATAATCTTCCTTTTTTTTTTTTTCTTTACTCTTGTTTGGTCTATCAAGTATATCAACATTAAGAATGAACAGTTCTTGTTTTTGTATCATAAATAATTAGCTAGAACAGGTATTGTGAGACAGTTCTGTCTCTTGTTGAATCTGTTGATGCATAATTCATGTCCTTCTTTTCTTCTTTTTCATATTGTTACCTACAAGGAAAAAATAAATTTAGGAAATTGAGTTTTCATGTATAGCTTACTAAACTTCCTCACGCCTTGTATTGTTCGATTGATTCGTGAATAATATGGTGCGCGAGAGTGACAAGATGATCCAAATTGATAGGTTCTGATATAATATTAGATTTTTTTTTAAATTTATATCATGTTATTCTTAGAGAATCAACTTGTAAAGTGAATGATGACATTCTTTAAAATTCTTTTTACACTGGAAGTCTTTTTGGAATGAGATTTAGAATATGACTAACGATCATGCTGCCCCCAACTAACGACTTCTGGTGGCACACTTGATAGAATTTAAGGGGCAAAGTCAATTTTTGATAGGTGCTATATACTGCGTTTTTAGTCCACACCACCATTTTATATAGACGGGTTAGAACTCCAAAGAGAATGAACAAAAGAGACGGTATTAGAGTCGTGTTTATGGCTTCCCTTTAACCTTTACTTTACGCAGAGCAAAGTCAAATTATACGTGAGTTTATATTTAACAAATGTTTAGTATGATATTATAAATTCTAATAATACATATAAAAAGGTTAGATATCATTTTATGTAAGCCAATATCAATAATACTGGCTTGCTGCCTTTGATTATGTTATCTACAATCTACAACTATTTCCACCAGATCATCATTAATTAATTGTTAAATATGTGTACCAGAGGCTATTATTTGTCTCATTTATAAATTTCATGTAGCTGTTGATGTGTTGCGAAATCTGGTTTGCATCATATATATAGCTGTTTCTGTCGGGAGTTTCATCTATATAGGGACCATGATTGTCAACAGGTGCTTTAGGAGATTGTAAACAGCGTTGCTATTGTGGTCAAAACAGTTTTGCATAATAACAAATTGAGGCTTGGTTACAGTTTGTGCAAAGAAAATATTACTGCTAAAAATAAGGAACTTTTTATATAATATATCCATGTTATTCATGTGAAGTGTCGGACAGTATCATCTCATTTGTAACAGGCATTTTTCTACTGCAAACAATCCCAGCAATCAAACAACTTAGTCATATTTAGTTCCACTTCTACATAAGCAAAAATTGTTGAGGTGTATAATTGATTCTAACATGTTTGGTTGCTCTCAAATAGAGTTGACATTGCCTTCTTAAAGCTAGAAATTGAAGTTTGTGGTTCTAAAATTGATATTAACACTTTAATTTATCGTCCAACTCACTTTTACGTGGGTGTATCCAGACATAAAACATTTTATCTTAAATCGACTTATAATCAAAATCATTTTTATCTACGTAGAACTAAACATACACTAAATCTCATCTATAAATCTTAACTAATCAAAAGCACCATTTATCAAATCCTAGGTTCCATGAAGAGGACCTTGAGGATGGATGTTGGTGGATAATTAATACAAACTTTCTTCGTTTGCATACGCAAGTCCAACTGAAAGAAAAACCAACTGTTGCTGATATGAAAACGTTGGAGTAGTGTTTAGATAACTTTTTGCGTAAATAAGTCTCTAACTAATCTATCACACAAGTTTGATGATATTTTGCAAGCATTTCCCTTACCACATGGCTCTAAAAGTTGATAACTAAAATTTAAAGCTTCTGACCATCGTATCTTAACCTCTTCCTTATAAGTTACATCCTCTATCATGTGCAAGATCCAATTTTTACCATCATAACATACATCGTGAGTGTGAACAGAATTTATTTCAACCAGAGTAATGACAAATTTTGAAGGTGAAAGTCATCAAAGAAAACTAAATTGTTATTTGTATTAAAGTCTCACGCTAAACTAAAGAAATTAAGTGAAACTAATACGCTCGTAATGAAGTGACCTTGCTCCAAATGCTTGAGCTCAGCCAGCCAACAGTAAATTGGTATAAAAAAAAAAACTGTTCTGGAAGTTTAACTTTTTTACCTTGAGAGCTTCTGGGTTTTGGAGTTAACATCTAGAGACCGATGTGTTGAATGTATTACATATATCCAAACTTGGACATTATCCAATTATTTCAATTTAAAGTTCTTTTTTATCAGAAAAGTGACAGTCAGTTGAAGCTTGAAGGAAAACAATGACATATGAGACATAACTATCTATCAATGGTAAGGACTTGGTAGCCATATTACATTCATTCATCAGAAAGTGCCAAAGCCATAATTCTTTTAATGAATTTCATTGATGTTCATGTCAAGGATTGCAAACATACTCGATAGTGTTGCAATTCCCAAGTACCGGTGGAAGTACAAGAATCTTCCAGAGGTTTTAGGCCTTAATACATTTGATTTGATAATAATATATACAAACTAAGGTTAAGGACTCTCTAATTCAGCTGTACAACACATAATGTTTCATTTCTGCAACTTATACCACAATATTTCCTGTTGAAAAATTATCAGGAAAAGATAACCATAAGTTCCTCTTCAGAACTTACCGCCTGAAAATTTTCAAGACATAATTAGACAACTATACAGTGAAATTAAGTAGACATGGAATTTTGTTTACTGACTTTTTTGAAGTCAAATTTCAACTATTGAAGTGGCTAGAAACAATTTTTGATGTACCTAACAACCTAATTAGTGCTCCTGAGATGATTTACGAAGATTTTCAAGTTTGTCTCTCCATGTAGCTGCAAAAGTCAGCAAACAAGCTTAGGTTATTCCATGAAAATGCCAAGATTTGTGTGTTCAAGCTTGCAGAAGGCAACAGATTGTGACCATTAATACTTGCAGATGTGTAAAATATATGTCATACCCAAACGATATTTTACCTGCGTCATTAAATCTTTCCTGTTTGATAGCTAAACGCATATTATGCATCATACTTAGTTCTTGAGCTACCGAATCTGGACCATCTATGGCACTGTAGCAAATGAATGAAGTTCGTGCTCAAATGATATAGCATGAATGCAAAGGAGGAAACTTGCACACAGAATCTATGGCGGCAAGGATGCTACAGGTGACACGGTTAGACACAATAAGATGCAATACCTGTCAAGCAATACATCATAAATAGCCTTTTTATTATGCACTCTGCCCATTCCATAGCCGAGTCTTATAGCGTCTGTGAAAACAATTTCTTTACTTACATATATTGGAGCCTGCACAAATCAAATATAAAAATCATAAAGAGGTTTTGTCCAACTTCTTGGCACAAAATGCATATTACTAGGATTTCTAAATAAGAATACTTATGTTAATCTTCAGCAATTCCCCTTTAAAAAATCAAAATTTCTTGACAGGGTCATAGAAGAAACCATACCTTGCATTTATTTGCAACATTAATGGCATCTGAGGGGCGTAAATCCACACTAATAATATCACTTTTCCCGGGCTGAAGGAATAAAAAACTTTGATGAGCACTTTTACGAATAAAAAAGCATAACAAGAAGGCATTTATCATTTAAAAGTTGTCAATACCTGGCTAAGGTACAATCTGGCAAAGTAAGTACTGACTACTCTCTCTGTAATTCTCACCATTATCACCTGAAATAGTAAAATGAAAGAACACACATCTTAATAAATTATTTGACGCCCAATACATTGCCATCGCTTCAAAACATTAAAACAAGGATAATGATGGGAAGATTGCTTAAGTAAAATTATTTGCATGTAAGAAGACCTGTTTAACTTTATTCAAATTGTTCTTTTTTTACAATCAATAATTCTTTCTGTTCTAGTATGGCACTTGTCAAAATAAACATGCAATGTGCATTGATGCTATGATCTCACACAATTTCCTTGAGAGGGACTAATGGTGTAATTGGACTGAATAAAGGTCATTATCTAGTGTAGAATTTCTTCTGATTTAATCTATGACCTAGTGGATGGGTACAGTATGATTTGGACATGGGTATTGAATATGGAAATGAGAGATTATAGCTTTTTTGGGGGTTCTCATGGCGATAGCAATTCATTGTCAAAATGAAGAGTTCATAAGAATCAAAATTTCCAAGAAGATGGTATAATGTAATGAATTGTGAAATGCACTTTGTTGCTGTTATTTGCATAAACATTACTGCCTAAACTAAACCCAACATACAAGCATCAGAATGAGCAAAAAATATTAATGAAACAAAAAAAATGAAGCCAGTGATCGAATATCCATTGGCATCAGTACAAAATGAAAAATGCTTAGCTCCATACTTCATGGTCTAGTCTTTCAACTAGGTTATTCACAAACTGGAACTGGTCTGGCCAATCCTGCAATATGACATTTTATAAGGATCAGTCACAAACAAAAAAAGCCCAAGTGCACAACCATTAAGATACAGGTCAAAAAATTACCCCACTCTCTTGTTCAACTTCAGCATCTATAAGCTTTTCAATAGCAATCTTTCCTGCATCAACAAAAGAATCATTCAATAAAACAAGAATTTTCTCTTTTTCATCATCGACGCATATCTATCATAGCATAGCATACATACCTACAACAATAGGCAGAACATAGTCTCCATCACAAGAAATCTTGAGAAAAATTGTAGGATTCTGAAAACGCTGTAGAAACCCTTGTCTGAATAAACTACTATCCCTTCTCGAGCTATTTTCTGGAAATGGTGACACGGGTGATTTCCGTTGTAACTCAGCTTGAAAACGATGTCTCCACATTCCATAGTGTGCTATTGTTTCTGCGCTAGTTTAAGTAATTCAAAATTTCAGGGATTCATACACATCATGGATAGTTTACCTAAATGATCAAAAGAACCACAGTTACTATAATACACACTACAGTAACATCATCTCCAAATTTTCTCAACAACAGCAATGATACAAAACTATGGTCTGTTTGGCAAAATACATGTTTGAGCTTAGAACTTATAAGCTCGTATTTATGACTAAAAAAGACTTGTTTGGTAACTATCATTTTCTCATGAGTTTATAGCTTATAGCTTTTTTTTTATAAGATAACTCAATTAACTTATTGCTTATCATTTTTATCTCTAAATTTCACCTTGTAATCTTAATTGAACAAATTTAAATTTTTGTGTCATTTTATGATTCCTAACTTCTCTCTCAATGTTAAATGTGTGTGAGTTTAACAGCTCAATTTATAAAGGTAGAGGAAAAAAGGAAATTATTATACGCTAATCAATGCTTAGTTGTATTTAATAAATTTCATTATTTCAATAAACACGTTGAACAGTGTAACAGAAAAAGAAAAAGCTGAAATAAAAGAGGAAAAAGAGTGAGAGAGGAAGAGGACCTGAGAGAAGAATAGAAGCTTCGAGAAAGTCGTTTTCATTGTTGTTGTGATGATCGCTGAAATTGGATCTGCTGAGAGATGAATTACATGAAATGAGGAAGGATTTGGGTTTATGGAAGCGAGAGTGACGTGAACGAAGAGGGAGGTTAATGGGAGAGAATTGGAAGGAGATGGAGTGAGGAATGGAGCGGGAGGTGGCGGCATTTGTGTGATCGGCGGTGATGGTGGTGGTGGCGCCGGTGATCGGTTGGATGGAGAAACGAGATCTGATCATTTTTTTTTTTAATAATGAAGCTCAGAAGATGATAGGAAGAAGATGAAGATAAAGGTTGGTGGTTGATTTGATTTGATATGAAATGAAAATGTAAAGGATGAGAATGAGAATGAATGAATTTATTATTGGATAGTTGATTAAATATCAATTACTCTATTAAGTTGGGTTTATTTATGTTATGTTTTTAAATTATTAAATTTTACAATCAGACTGATAGAGAGATGAGAGATGACGAGGCGAGATCACAACACGCAAGCAAGATTCTTTTCATGGACTTTGCACTTTGCTTTTATCCTACTACTTAATTCAATTCAAATTATCCGGTTTTACCTGTTTATGATCCAATGAAATGCTATTGACAAACTCTCTCGGTCAAACTCTTTTTAACACACCCTCTCACATGAAGCCACGTCATCTATTTAATTATTTATTTTATTTTATTTTCCTTATTATTTGTTCAACCGCTCTCACGCACACGTATATAAAACCCCAGTGAAATCATTTCTTCCACAAACTACAGAGACCAGCACATCAAACTCCATTTTTACCCTGCAATTGGCAATATTTTCCTTTTCATTTAAATTGGTAAGCAGTGATTTGGTTGGGTCAGTTGAGGAACCAAATATAAGTGCTAAAAATCTTACACCATTTGAGAAATATATAGGACATTAATAACATGAGATGAGATTCAATTGTCGTCTAATTCATAAAGAAATGGAGCAAAATGGCAAAATCACCCAACAAGACACAACCCCTTGTAGAGGAATAAAATGAAATAATTGTAAACGAGCACTAGTGCTAATAAATGTATAAATAAGAAGGAAAAAAAAGATGAATGACAATTTACAAGTGATTTACATTCTATCTTTGGAATTAGGATATTTGTTATTATGTTGAGTGGTTCAGCCCCACTCTAAAGTTGTTTGTGATCGAATTTTATCTCAAGTTTGTGGAGATATTACTAAAAGAGTTTAAGTTATTAGGTGGACTGTTAACAACAATTTGATCATTAATCTTACTTATCTAGCTAATCTAAATTTCTATATAGGGAGAGAATCACATAAGTATAGCTATCTTTGCTTTTGGAGGATTAATGTATTGGTTTATGAAGTACGCATACTTCTCGATTAAGCGTGTCTCGGTGTCAAACACGCGTTGATTTTCGACACCGACACATATAATTATATTGAATTATGTGATGTTTACAAATTATTATCGGTGTCCATGTGCTTGTGTTCGTGTTGTGTTTAGTGTCCGTTATGTATCTGTGCTTCATAGGTATAGGTTGATTTTGTTTTTTTGTTTTCATCGAGCTTTATTGAGAGATAGACATGTAAAGTTTGTGTAATTGATGATTGTATCTTTGAACTTTATACAATCCTTGCACATCTTGTGTTTGAGTTAGTTTATTAATAAATTTTGCCTTCCAAAAAACATATTTAAAAACAAGTGAGTAATATTTTTTTGTAGACCGATAACAAGTGAGTTACATATAAAATAGAAAGGTGAAATGGAGAAAAACAATTTGTGAGAAGTGAAAAGCAAAGAATTAGCTACGTGCAAGTCTGCAACTCCATGACATGGGAAAATGCTTGAGTTTACTTGGATTGTAGATTTATATTTTCACTTCATATGATTCCTTTTAACCAAAACATTGTAACATGCACAACTTATTAGATACAAACACAACCAATTGGTGGATTAAAAAACATGCACAATTTGCTAGATACAAACATGAAACATAGCCAATTTGTTTAAATCCACTCCTACTTTTTTTGAATCAGTGAAATTTTATTTGAGGCCAAGCTTGCACAAGACATGCAAAAGCCGGCAAAAACAACAAAACAAAAGTGCCGCCCATACCCCGGAAAAACACCGCCAAACTGAACAGAAACAACAACCAATAAACAAATCTAGTTGATCATCAAATCAACATAGCTAAATCCTAATAGGTCTTTTATTTAAAGAAAACCACATCAGTAAAATAAAAGATTCATAAACTGGTACATAAAGATGTCTAGTGGATTATCACATCAACATTATCAAATCCAATTGAATCATCATCTAGTCTTTACAAAAGTATACCAAACAAGTCTCCAAAACAACATTCTTAGCTCCTTCAACCCTGATGATTTTCCTGTGAAAATAAGAAAACAAAAGACAATTAGTTGAAAACTTAAAATGTACCTACTAACGAGTATTAAATCACCTAAGAATAATATATCATACCATTCTTGGCAATGCAGTTGTTACTTCACCATTGAGAACATTTGAAGTATTTATTGCTTCTCTTTGGACAATAGCAGACTTAAAATCACAACAAATACATAACAATGAGAAATAATGCTAAAATAAAAAAAAAAACATTATACAAATTTTGATGAACTTAAAATCTTCTAACCTTTTTTACTTTACAACTAGATGTTCTCTTACGACCTCTCTCGACCCCACTCTTTATTCTTCTTGGAGCCCCTTTTGTATTTGCTCTTTTAGGATCACACACTAGCTTCACACGTAAACTGCTCTGACCAACGTTTTCCTTGTCGATTTTCAAAGACTGGTTGATAGTTGCACATTGTTTCAAAGTTTCTTCAAGTGCATGGCAAGCCAAATTTTAACTCTCAAAACTTAGCGATCCTTCTTCAAAAAATTCAATAGCCTTTTGATATAAAGAATCATATCTCTCCTTACTAGAACACGCATCTTCTTTCATTATCCTTGTATGATGCTTGCTTCTAATATCCTTGGTCCATCTTCTTAATATATAGTGTGATGGGACAGCACAGACACCAACAACTTGGAGTGCCATCAATGAATGTCTACAAAGATACCCATTATACTCAAAAAAGCGACAAAGACACGATATTTCCTTCTTCGAGACATCACACTCTACAATAAACTCGTCATTTTTATGAAAATCGAAAATTGTAAAAGTGGAAGTAAGATTATCTTTATGCTCTTTCACAATACGACATCCAGATAATCCCAAAACTTTAACTTGAAATTTCTTGAAGATTTCATGTGTATATATCATTGACATTTGCTTCTCAAAAGGTGATGGAGTCCTAAGAACAGGTTGCTTGTGCCATGTCTTAAAATCAGCTTGTTTTTCCGCCTCTTCTCTATCCTGTAAAGCAACTTTATATTTTTCGACAAATTCCTTTAATGTAGTTTTCTTACATACATATTTGTCAAAAAAAGAATTAATGCTCTCTGATCTTTGAGTTGTTGACAAGCCACCAAAAAATGTATTCATGTAGACAGGAACCCAATGTTCATGTTCCTCATATAAAGAGTGAATCCAATCATCTCCCAATAGATCAAATTTTTCCACCATTTCATACCATTTATCTTCAAATTGTTGTTTTGACCAAGACTTATATATGCATATGTTGAGATATCTCATGAAGTCTTCCTTATCTCTTAAAACATGACTAAGCTTCTCAGGCACCTTTCGAAGTATATGCCAAAGACAAAATCGATGTCGAGTATTTGGAAATACCTCTTCAATAGCCCCTTTCATTGCTCTATCTTGATCAGTTATGATTGCATTTGGAGGTTTTCCACCCATTGCTCTAAGCCATATTTTCATCAACCATGTGAAAGTGTGCTTGGTCTCATCTGAGAGTAATGCACAACCAAGTAACCTTGATTGAAAGTGATTGTTTACACCAATAAAAGGAGTAAATGGCATTTTGTACTTATTTGTGATATATGTAGTATCAAATGAAATCACATCTCCAAACTCTTGATAGTCTTCTCTACCTTTTGCATCCACCCAAAATACATTTTTCATGCGACCCTCATCATCCATATCAATTGCATAAAAGAATCTTGGATTTTCTTCTTGCATGAGCATAAAACAATCCAACATTGCATTTGCATCTCCTGATTCTAAATCCAAACGCCGACCTTTATCTAAATGATTTCTTACATCTTTCTCCAAGCAACCAATGTTTTCATATCCTCCATATTCTTTGGCCATTGTGGCAAAAATTTTGCTTGTTTTCACTCCAACATGGTGGAAAGTTTCAATAGAATGCTTTTGAGCTTTATTGATTCCTCTATGGCAAGGAAAATAATGTGCATATGCTGGAAAAAGTTCGTGATTGTGGTCTTTAATGAAGCTATGAACAATCCATTTTCCATCAAAAATTCTTTTAATACGTAAACTAGCCTCACATCCCACCTTCAAACAAGGACGTGGATTCTGTGAACTGGATTCTCGCTTCTTGCCGTATCTTGTGCAGGCATAACTTACATCAATAAACTCTCTAGAAATCTTTGAACGACAACTATTTTTAATTGATATCCCAAATCCAACTGACTTAGCATAATGAGTGTAGAATGAATAAGCATTTTCTTGTGAATCAAATTCCATTCCAATGTTTGGTTCTTGACCACCGTTAGCCTCTAAATCAACATTACATGAATCATTGTCATCAATCTCCTTGACAGCTTGCTCTTCATTCTCATCAATAGAATGTTCTCCGTTCCCATTAAAAACTTCCATTAATTCCTATATTTCAGATAATAATTATAACTACATATATATAACAAGTAATGAAAACTCATAGCAACAAAGAATTAGTCATAAAACTATGAGTGTAATGATAAAGAGGTTGGTAACGATGAATGTAAATATACTATGTAGAAAGATAAAGATCTAAAACTAATTGTCTAAATCCTATATATATATATATATATATATATATATATATATATATATATATAAGACTAATATATTATATCTATGTATTTATAGTTCCATCAAGTACCATACCCAACAAGTAATGTTTATCTTACTTTTAAGAGATGATAGCAGATTGCACTAGTGTAACATAGAAATTTGGTGGGCGTGGCTTTGAAACAAATGATGGCAACACCAACTTTGTTTTACGACGGTGGAAAGAATAAGTTACTATGAGTGCAGCGATGAGGAGATTTTACAGTATAGATAGATGGCGCCAAGGTATATTTCATGAAAGAGTCTATTTTTGCGAGAATTATGGAAAAACGTGATAGCAGTTAAATGCACCTAATATAAAATTAAAATTAAAATTAAATTATTTTATTCTCAACTTGAAGAACCGGTAATTCAGTAGACCACTATCAAAAGGGGATGACGTGGCTTCATATACGGGAGTGTGTTAGAAGGATTTTGACAGATAGTTTGTCAATAACAATTCTCTTCTGATCCAACCTTGCTTATATTGTCTCCGCATAGATTAAGGTACCAAAACGGAAATTATAATTAAAAAAAAAAACTTTTTTAATTTTTTATAGATTGATTACATAATTTCGATGCAATAAATACTATGTAATTTCCTCTTTTTAGTATCTTTAACATGTGTCTAGGACTCCGGTTATCATTTCTCTTGCAATTATTTTAAAACAATTTTTGTCTTTTTTTAACAAAAACAGCATAAAGAGATAAAAACAAACTAAGAATATGACATAAAATTGTTTTATTTTATTTTATACCAAAGAAAAATAAATTAGAACTACTAGTATGTGTCTGTAAATTTAGATGATTATGAAAACGCACTCTTTAGGCCAAATTTAATAATACGTATTAAAATAAATGAATTTGATTTTTTTAAAGTTTAATAATATGTATTAAAATAAATGAATGATGTATATATATGCAAGATTTATTTAGACAACCAAAATGGTAAGTTCAGTTGTGGATAATCGTAACGAATTAAAATATGTGAATCTAATAACTAAATCCGTTATCTCTTTCTTCGTAGATTGCTTCATAACTTAGTATATAAACTTTATTGCAAGACAAGGAACAAAAATGATCATTAGTTCATTCAAAAAATATGATTAACCTCCAAAAAAAAAATATGATTAACAATTGAAAAGAGAAGAAATGAGTTGGAACTTAAAATAAGAAACTAAATTAATTTTTTCCTATTATGTATTCAAAATTCAAAAGTTTAAAAATTTATCTTTTTAATCCTTTATTTATATCATTAATTTATGGCATTTGTGGAACTAACTATGAAAATAATTGGCATGTGTTTGTGGGGGTGTGATGAGGCAAAACAAGTTTGGCAAGAGGCGGGATTGTGGGATATTATTTGTGATGGAATTGTTAATTTATGTTAGTCTGGTAGTGTGTTTGCTCTCTCTTTTTTGTGTAGATTTCTAGATAACGTGTGTAGTGAAGTAACAATGATGCTATTGTGCATTTTGCGTCAAAGGAACGATAAAGTGTGGGACCAAGCAGTCGTTGCCTCCCCGATCGGTTATGCAAATGATCTGAGATTCTTTGTTGCAATGGCACACAAATCGCGACCAACCCAATTGGCAGAACATTAGCGTAACAGCCAGCGTATGGTGCGATGCGATGGCAACCACTGTTGGACTGGTATGTGAAGTGTAATATTGATGGCAACACTATTTTGTGATCAACAATGCTTTGGAATTGGGATGTGTATTAAGATTGCTCAAGGTCATTTTGTCAAAAGCATTAACAAAGACGTTTGAGTACTTTCCTGCACTTCGGAAGCAGAAGCAACGGGATTAAGAGATGTTATATCTTGACTTAGGGAATTAGGATTATCAATGGTGCAAATTGAGCTAGATTGTAAGCTGGTGGTGGAAGACATCATGGATACATCTAACAACCAATCAAAGTTTGGCAATATTTTGGCTAATTGTTGATCATTGTTACAACAATTTCTAAACTTAAAGATAAGTTTTATCAAGAGACAAGTGAATTATGTCTCACATATATTACATATATTAGCAATGGCATCAAAATTGTATGTCACCATGTGTTTGATTTGATTCCATCATGTATTAACTCTACTACGATGAATGAAATAATGTAAGTTATTTTTCCTAAAAAAAACTCCCATATAATTATTTCCCATCATAGCTTTGATTTATCTATTGTTTTTTTTCAAACAAAAAAACTTTTTATTTTTTTAAACAAACAACCTTAATAATTTTTTTTAAGCAACAATTTTAATAATTAATCATCAGATTAATATTTTTATCATTTATTGAGTTTGAACTTGAATCCTCTAACTTATTTATCTCTTAAATCACTTTAGTTATACAACCTCATATGACAGGTTAAGATTGACCGCATCTCATAAAAATGGAAGACTCTATTGACGAGAGAGGAAAAACAAATAAAATATTGATGAGATTTATTTTAGTGTGTGTTTGGTTTGGCGGCGGTGAGAATTGATTTTGATAGAATTGAGTTTGGGAGAATTGATTTTGGTAAAAAGTGAGTTTGATATGAATTGATTTATGTTTGGTTACATTCACTTAAAAGTGATTCTATGAGTTTAAGTTGTTTGGATAGTTTGAATCAAAATTGATTTTAAATGTGTAATGACCAAATTATATTTTAAATTGTATAAAAAATTAAATATCTCATTCTCATTTTAGATAATTATTTGAACTCATCTTTTGACCGCCGAACTCCGGAATAACAAGGCCTCTTTCCTATGATAACCGAAGTGTTAATAAAAAAAATTAAATTAGATAATTATTGAAATTTATTTTCTGTTATTAATTTCAATTGTATATAGATCATACTAACTTTTAAAATAAAATACATATTTTTTGTATCAAATAAAATCCATATTATAAGCATGATTTTGCGAGTAAAACAAAAATTACTAGAAGCATGGTTGTATATAGGAAATAGTTAACCATGATCCGAGAGAAACAAAATAAGCATGGTTGCCTAAGGGAAAAATAGGGCATAATAGACAAACTGAAATATTATATAATATAATTGTTCAAGAAAAGTGTAGAATTGACTAAGTTCGCCGCAAAAGCTTCAAATACTAGAGTCAGGTAAATGTACGGTTGATATCCAAAAAGCAATTTACCTTTTTTAAAGTCAAACATAAATTTTACGTTCCAATTGTGTTTCAACTTTGTAGAAGTGAGTTTGGAAGCACCCACCGTGCAACCAAACAGGCACTTAGTAAGCTAACCCTTCTGATAAATCACTTTAATTACTATATATATATATATATCGTCTGATCAAGATGAAATGGTTAAAATTGTCCTGAATGCATGGTTGTGTGCTGTTTGCCCTCTAGCTGGCCGGTTTCCACTATACAGTGCTAATAATCCAAAGTCCAACTACCAATCATAGAAACGAAAGATATTATGACGCCGACAGTATACATTGCACCCAAACATATTCAGACTCTCCACGATGTTGATGTTTCTTTTGCCTACTGGTTTCCACGTAAAATGCTTCAATTGTCATTTTTTTACCAAACAACTTGGAACCTCCCTTCTTATCACTTGTCAGATTCAGATGTACTGTTTGGAATTTGGATATATATAATACGAGTTCATGGCTTATGTGTCGACATGTATAATCTAGTTGTAGGTGTTGTGACGTGTAACAAGTCCGTGTTTGATCTCTACATAATGAAATGTGTTAAGCTAACTTTTTTTATATTCTCTCCTTGATATTTTAAATGAAAAATTACTAATATTTATTGCAAAAAGTTTTTTTTATCAATAATTAATTGTAACAACAACAATAAATAATAAATTGTAGAAGAGATATAAATAACATGAATCCGAAATTGATTATGTCAACAAAAAAGAATCCCAATTGATGCAAAAATATTACAGTTCAAATGCTTTTGGTCGGTTATCGTATCATGAATAAAACTTGGTAATATGTACATATGGTGGCATTAGAAATTTAATGATTTATGTTCTTGTTTTGAATTTAATAATTAAGTCAATTTTATCAACAACAAAAATTCAGTCAAAGTATAATTTAGGACTGCCGAAGATACCAAATTTGGGAATTAAACAGCAGCATTTAGACTATTGTGTTTGTCTCATCAACACAGATGTAGATATTTTATATTTGTAGGACAAGCAAGGTTGCAAGTTGAATTGTTTGGAGTGTTAGAAAGTCTATTATCCCTTGCTAGAGAAACTTTCCTTACCTCTATACTTTGAAAAATTCACATGTTTATTTTCATGAAATTCACGTTTTTCTGGTTTGGCGTCCAAATTTGAAATCACATCTTTATTTTAAAAAAATGGCAAGTCATTTTCCTTCTTTTTTCTTATGAAAAAAAGTCTACTTCCATATCATATTTTGAATACATTTTTTTAAATATACAATAGCATCCTTGTCCCAAAGCTAAAGTTTCCATATGCTGTAGAGCTGCTTGCTTCCTGCCATGAAAAACTCAGCAATGGCTATTCTTCACTTACTGGTCCAGATCTTCAAAAGTAATTTTGTTTCTAATCCACTTCTCTCGGGCATGTCTATTTAAGGTTGTTTCAACAACTTGATTAACTCGTCTCACGGGCGCGTCTATATAAGGCGGCTGTTTCAACAACTTGATTAACCCATATGTTCTGACATTTTGACCGGAGTAAAGGCAAAGGTCTAGTGGAGTCAAACCATCCTGAGACAAACAAAAGATAAATTGAATTCAAATATCAATGTAAAAGAAATGGCCAGTATTAATCTACTAGACAACATATTTTGAACAATCAATCATTGTTCAAGAGTTTTTCTAATTTTATAAACCACAGACAAAATATTATGATATGCATATTAAAAATCGACACCGAGTTGAACAATACTATAGACTCCAGAGAGCTTTTAAACAAAAAACAAAATATTCATCAATCACGGCTCTAAATAAAACAAATTCAATCAGGCCTTATCACTTCTGCTAGGTGAGGACTGAGGTTCGCTAATCGACGCATCACAGTCTATTAAAGATCAATATTTTAATGAAACTGTTAATTTTTTGATCCAAGCATGGGACTACTGACTAAATATGTAACAGTACAACAAAGAAGCAAGGCAAAGTCTAATGATTCCTAAATAACAATTGAGAGTTTTTCTTCAACTGATAGGTTTTTAATGACTTTGGTTTTTAATTACTTTGGAAAGACGTCGGGAATCTCGTGTAAGTATCTCAATTTCTTAGCCTTTCATTTAAATCACCTAACTAGTTCTTAAGGACGGGACAAATCTTCTAAATACTTGTGTAGCACCAACACTTCAATTGAATGCATGTCTGATGTCCAACATGACACCAACACATGAGGTTACATTTAATCACTTCTATTTTCTAAATTATTATCAATATCTACGTGTCAGTGTAATGTTGAATGCCTGTGTCAGTGCTTCGTAGGTAAATACCAGTGACAACTGATATTTTACCAATGACCCACTAAAAGCATCTATATTCAACCCACATTATCTACCACACAAGGTTCTATTACAATGATAGATAGATTAATATAGGAAATCAATAGACAATTACCTTGTTTTTTAATGTCTGATCAGCACCATTAGTCAGCAGAAGCTCCACTATATTAGCTTTCAGAGTCTGAACAGCAAGATGTAATGGTGTCCAGCCATCCTAAGACAGAGCAAATGAATTTTGTTCTCAAACATTGGTCCACAAAAGAATAAGAGGTAGATAAGCTAAGTATTGGAAAAATTGATCATACATTGTCCTGAAGATTTATATCCACATTGTAAAACAAGAGTGTTTTAATTGCTCGGGCAGACGCTGTTTGTACAGCATAGTGCATCAAGGTGGCCCCATCCTGTTTCCAGCACGTAAACAACAAAGCAAATGCATAGAATATCAGGATACCAACAGGTAACTAAGGATATAATAACTATATGTTAATAGATTAAGGGCAAGTTTGGATTGACTTATTTGAGCTTATTTATCAGCATAAACACTCGTGAGACTATTCAGAAGAGCTTATGGAAACAGCTTATAAACATGTCCATAAGTTGTTTTCAACGTATTTCGATAAGCTCCCAGAATAGATTATGAAAACAGTTTATAGCTTATACGCAACAATTTGATATGATTTTATCTTTTGTTCTAAAAAAATCGTATGCATAAACACTTATATGACAAGAGTTTATGCTATAAGCGCCTAAGATGTAATGATAACAATGATGAATTTCCAGTGAGGGCAGGAAGAGCACAAAATATAAATCGCAGTAAGAAAATCAACAGATAAAGGCTTACGAATGCTACTATGACAGCATAACACAATTTTTCACTCACATTATCTTGCACAGACGGATTCGCCGAGTTTCTCAAGAGACGATGGACTGTGGCAAGCTTTCTTCCAATTATCGCTTTGTAAAGAGCACTCAAACCATCCTTGAAAAAGTAAAACAAATCACAATAGTTCAAATAGAGGATTCGACACATTATAATCTTCTGGATAGAAATTAGTACTCATGTACCTTATCCATAGCATTAACATCAACATCATGCTGCAACAAAGTATCTAAAAGGAAAGTTTCTCCGCTCGCAGCAAAAGTGTGCAAAGGAAGCCATTTATCCTACAAATAATGAGTATTAGCCATTAAAAACATAAATATATAGATTATTAACCAAAGGTAACAAACAAGTGAATACCCCTTCCTCCTACACTTCTATCATGATTCCAACGTTGAAAAAAATGCAACTAATAAGATTACTCAACAATTATAATACCAACAGCTACTAAGATTACTCAACAACATCCATGGTGGAACAAAAAATTACTTCAACATCAAAACGAAGGAAAATGAGAGAGTTCTTCTTTTCCAATAACAGTTCAATATATAATGACGACGATGATGAAATATCAGTCATTGTTCATTAGACATGGAATACTTACTGAAGTAGCAACTGATAAGTCTGGCGTTTTCATTTTCAACGAACCCCTCTCCTCCCAGGTAAACAAAAAAGGAAGACCTATTCAGGCAAGTATGAAAGAATGAAAACCAAAATGCCAACATTTAAAAACCATATATATGCAAACAATGAGAACCAAAAGCGGATAAAATAAAGATCTTCCCGAACTCAACCGCCAATGAATTAAATGATCCATTTGATCGCAATCAAATTTCTTTGTTTATGTTGCCATCCATTAAGTACCAAAGGTTGGATAAACTTCTCCAAAAACACTTATCTAAAGAGAAATACTAAAACAAAATCTCACAATAACTGTGAGTTTTTAATACAATAACTTCTCATATAAATTAAAACTAGCCTCTATATCTCAACTTTTTCATAAGTTCTCTCATTTAACTTTTCAATAAGCGCCGGTAAACTTATAAGCAGTTTTCCCCATAAATTTGTTTTAACTAACAAGCTCCCATATATTAAAAGCAAATGCAAACCACACTAATTTTTTAAAATGTCAATACACATAACCAAGGAAGTTGTATTTTCACTACATCAGAACATGTTGCAAAGAACTATTAGTTATCTAACAAGCAGAAATCATAATCTATGAAGCAGGAACACAGACACATATACCGGATATGACATTGACACATAGAAAGTAAACGTAACTACATGTGCTTGTGTCTGACACAAATACGTGTCAGGCACATGAACAGCACCCTAAACAATAATATATGAAGCATCAATACAGATAAATATACCGGATATGACACTGACACGTAGATGCCAAAGGTAACTACATGTGTAGGTGTCAGACACCCAACACAATAATCTACGAAGCAGCAACACAGACACATGCATCGGATACGACACTGACACGTAGATACCAAACGTAACGTGTGTTTGTGTCTAACACCATTACATGTCAGGTGCACCAGACACGCCTTCAATCTAGAGACTAGAAGTTATTACATAGGTCATAATAATCCTCGAGAACATTAACAAAAATAAAAGCAAAAGAGATCGTAAATAGCAATTACCTCCAATTTTCTTAGCAGGAGGGACATAACTCTTACTATTCAAAAACTCCTTAACATCCTCCAACCTTCTCCCATAAACAGCCCACCTAGGGTTCCTAGCCTCTACCCTCTCATCACTCAACTCATCTACTTCTTTTTTCTTCTTTTTCTCAGCAAAACAAAATCTGGGAACCTTATCAAGAACCAAAGGCTTCAACTGAGCCAATTTAGCTTTTTGATAAGCTTCAAACCTTTTCAAATCAATATCCCTGAAAGGAACCAACCCTCTTTTCTTCTTCTTCATAGCTTTACTATTAAAATCAATCTCTTGAGCTATCTTAGGCGATTCTTTCTTAGTTATGTCTATTTCTGCTCGAACTTTTTCCCATTTACCAGTAACAAGATTCTCGGACTTTATCTCTGTCTCTTCTTTCTTCTTTGAAATGGGTTTTGGTTTTTTGGTGTTTACGAGGTTGTTGTTGGAAGTTGGAAAAACGGGGTCTTCGAAAATGCCTTCTTCGAAAACAAGACAATCTCCGATGATGTGTTCTTCGTAGTTGTTGTTGTCACGTTGGTGTGAAGAAGAGAGGATTTTGTGGAGGTTGCGGTTTGTGGAGGGTTTGAGAGATTGAAAATATTGAAACTTGCGCGGTGTGGAAGAAGAAGGGAATGGAGAGAAGATGAGTGTTTGGGGTTGAGGATTATGAACAACGGTGGAAAATTTCAACATTTTTGTTGTTGCTGCAGCTGCTGCTGCAAATGACAGCATTCAAGTTACTAACCCAATAATGCTTCTCTTGTTTGAATAAAAAAAATGGTTTTTTAATAATAAATTTGTTTTCTCTTCAAAAATAATAATAATAATAATAATAATAATATTAAAATTGTTGTTATTTTGCACACCATGAAAACTTGGTTTAATTTATAATATTTTGAAAGTAAGAACTCGTGTCAAAATGAAATTAATATATCAAAATGAATGATTCATCTCACATAAGGCGTGTAAAAGAGGGTCACTCAAAATTTGTACAAAGTCAAGTCGCTAATGCCTCAATAGACAGACTAAAAAAATAAACACAAGAAGAACAGCAAAAAGGTTGACATACACGCATTTAACCACTTAACGGAAATCATTTTTTACTCTATATGTCAATTAATGTAATTATGATGCCTTTTGATTAAAAATACTGTTGTATTTTTCTTTCCAAATATATGAAAGCCAGACTAATTGTTTTGATGTAATTGGTGTAATATTTAGTAAATTAGATTGTGGAAATTGATATCGTATTGTAAAAGTAAAAAAAAAAAAAAAAAATTGTTTGTAAGCTCTAGTTTAATTGCCAAAAAAATATTGTTATGAACACACATACCGTCCATTTATACGGATTCTCGTTATTAATTTTTTTTTAAGAGAACAATTTTTTTTAAGACATAAAAAAGGAATATATTAACACTGGCGGTGGATGCTCCTCAGTACAAGATGTACCGAAAAAACAACTCCAAACGACATGTTGTCAATACAAGGTATATACAAGACAAAAACAGGTCAGTCGATACCCAAACAAATCAAAGGGTCCGACCACCATTTCTGCAAACCATAAACAAACTTGGTATTATTAGCCTTCAGCCATCATAATGAATCGAACTTTACTTTATCTAGAACATGTAATATAGGAGTTTCGACGTTTTTAAATACTCTATTGTTACGTTCACTCCATATAAGCCAAACAACAACATGCCACAAAAATTGAAGAAAAGAACGGCGAGCCTTTGATGAACATGTGTAATGAATAAATTGGATAAAATGGTCAGTGATGTTAAGCGGATCTACTCCCGCCACTCCAATCCAGTCCCTAATTAGCTGCCACAATGAACCGAACACGTCACAATGAATAAACAAGTGCGCTGCTGTCTCCTTAAGCCCACTCCCTGTAGCGCACATAGTCCCTGCCTCTTGCACTATTCCGCGCCTGAAGAGATTGTTTCTGGTTGGGAGCCTGTCCTTCAGCAGACGCCAAACAACAATGGAAACCTTTAGGGGAACCTGTTTATGCCAAATAAGGTCTCTAGTTTCGTCAAAAGTGGAAGTGACCGGAGTTGTCAGAATCTGATAAGCTCCTCTCACGGTATATCCGTCATGTATGTCTGGATCCTACTGCCACCTGTCAAGAATATTAGGCTGCACACAAACATCATCAAGTAATTCCCTACACCCCTCTAACATTTCTTCTTCCCACGTCCACAATCTTCTCCTCCAACTCCACGCCTCTCCCCCTTCCTCCCAACCACGATCACACATATCGGCCACCGTAACAAATTTATTTGTCGCTAAATCAAACAAACGACCAAACCTTCTACACAAAAGGACATCTCCTAACCAATTATCAAACCAAAATAATGTATTTTTTCCATCGCCTAACACCTTCGACACCCTATCACCAAACCAACCACCATTTGCACCCTCAACCCCATCCCTAATCTTCACTACCTCCCTCCACCAAGATGAAGCACTCCTGCCCCCAACCTCCAACCTCCCGGCCTCCTCACCATATCTCGCCACCAACACCCTATACCAAAAACCACCTCTATCTACCAACATCCGCCAACACCATTTACCTAATAAGGCTAATTAAACTCCCTCAACTGTCTCACCCCCAGCCCTTCGCACTCCTTACCTAAACAAACAGAGCTCCAAGCAATCCAGGAAATTTTCCTGTTATCCTCACTCCCTCCCCAGAAAAAAATTCTTAAATAAAGTTTCAATGGAAGATATTATACCTGACGGAGCTTTGAAGAAGGAAATAACGTAGACAGGAAGGGAGGTCAGGACAGACTTCAGAAGAATCAAACGGCCTCCAAATGATAGAAAGTGACTCTGCCACTTATACAGTCTAGTTTTAATAGTAGACATCATAGGTTCCCAAAAAGCTAACCTCCGAGGGTCCCCACCAATTGAGAGACCAAGAGACAAAAACTAAATTTTACCCACCTTGCAATTTAAAATTGATGCGGCCTCCGACAACCACGAGATCTCAATATTAATTCCAACCAGTAAACTCTTGTGAAAATTAACTTTTAAACCTGACATATCAACGAACAAATTCAACACCGCCCTTAACGCTCGAACATTGGCCCAACTCTTAGTACCCAGAAGTAACGTATCATCGGCAAACTGCAAGTGGGACACCACCACTGAATTAGATGCGCCAACTGCATAACCCTTAAATAAATTATTTTCCACTGCAGACTGCATCATAACATTTAAACCTTCAGCTGCTAGCAGGAAAAGAAATGGAGACAAAGGATCCCCTTGTCTTAGCCCCCTTTTCAACGGAAATTCATCAGTAGGGCTTCCATTAACCAGAATTGATGCAGTTGCAGTTGTCACACATTCTTTAATCCATTTTCTCCATAACACTGGAAACCCCATTTTATTCATTACCACATCCAAATACCCCCAATCAATCGAGTCATATGCTTTTTCAAAATCGACTTTAAAAATCATTAACTCCTTCTTTGACTTACAAGCCTCATCTACCACCTCATTAGCGATTAAGACACCATCCATAATCTGACGATCCTTCACAAAAGCTGACTAAGTCTCTGATATCAAACCTCCAATAACTAAACGCAACCGATTTGCTAGCACTTTGGATAAGATTTTATACAGACATCCCACTAAAGAAATAGGTCTGAAATCGTTCAATCTCTGCGGGCTGTCAATTTTATGAATAAGAGCTATAAAAGTAGAGTTTATGCCTCGAGTAAACTTGCCATTTCGATGGAAATCTGATAGAAAACGCATCACATCACCTTTAATGACATCCCAAAAATCTTTTATAAAACCAAAATTGACCCCATCTGGTCCGGGACTTTTATAATTATCACAGTCCCAAACTGCTGCTTTAACCTCTTGATCAGAAAACGGCTTTATTAAACTGCCTCCTTCGCCATAAGTTAAACTCTTGAAGCTCAAATTTTCAGCCCCCGGTCTTGTAAAATTTTGAGTTGCAAAATAATCTCTGGAATGATTAAAGACAGCATCCCGAATAGGCTGCACACCTTCCACCAAATTACCATTCACCATAAGAGAAACAATAGCATTTTTACGTCGCCGGCTTGAAATAGCTGAATGAAAATACTTAGAATTTGCATCACCTTCCTTTAACCAAAGGAGTCTTGACTGTTGCCAACTTATGCTCACATTAACATGTGGCAATGAGTGTATATCATGAGTTATGTCCCTCATCTCTGCAACCTCATCGTGAGACAGACCACCCTCCTCCCCAACTTCATCTAATTCTACCAACCGATTTTTTAAAGCAATTATCTTTACTGGAATATTCCTCACATGTAAAGAATGTCACTCCTTCAAAGTTGTCTTCATCAATTTTAATTTTTCTCGGAGCACATAACCGCCCCAACCTGTGACTTGGTAGGAATGCCAATTTTCTAACACAAACTGCTTATACCCCGACAACTCTTGCCAACATTTCAACATTCTTGTCGGCTGGGGACCCCAATTTTCCTCATCAACAGACAATTGAAGCGGACAATGATCAGAAAGACCCTGAAGAAGGGCCACCTGAAAGCAATTAGACCATTGCAAACACCAATCTTCAGAGAGCAGGAACCAGTCCAACCTACTCATAGAAGTACCGTCACCTTTATACCAAGTAAACTGACGACCACACAAAGGCAAATCTATCAACCCATTGTCGTCAATGAACTGGTTAAAATGAGGAGTCTCTTGCGCTATCATCACCCCCGTAGCAGACCGTCTTTCTTCCACACTACGAATTGCATTAAAATCCCCGCACACACACACACACACCTTCTCCCCCCTCAACATCTGCAATTTTTCTGTCAAGGATACCCATAGTTGTTGTTTTGTCGAAGAATCACAGGGAGCGTAAACATTAAATAAATGAAACGTCTCATTTGTCCGTAAAAATTTACCATGAATAATGAGCATATGATTCTAGATAACTGTCGACCACACCTCCACTTCCATAGTGTCCCACATAATTAACAGGCCCCCCGAAGCCCCCCTTGACGGCCGGTAAGAATAAGCATGCTTCGGGTCGGCCCACATCGACAAGCATAAATTGTCATCACAAACAGCTAATTTAGACTCTTGTAAACATAAAATGAAAGGTTTTTTTCCCACCACCAACTGTCTCACCTCCCTCCTTTTCTCAACACTCCCTAGACCCCGCACATTCCACGAGACCAACTTCATCAAAAACACCCACCCCGCTCACCCCCCCCCCCCCACCATCACGCCACTTTCCCTACTCTCCCCCATCCTCGTTGCCCCTCACTACCTCCACCAGAGTTAAAACTAGCCCTAGACCTCCTCCCTCATCTTTAGACCGAGACAAAATGCTAAACTTATTATGATTATTGCCACCAAAAGAAATTCCAATAGTTTTACCAATACCTTGAATGTCATTCGCCTTTGTCTCTTCATTACCTCGTAATACCACCCAATTTAACCAGTCATAATTAACTGAAGCCACATAACTTGATTGAGAACTTGAATTGTGAGTAGTCGCTTCTAACGATCGACTAATTTTCTCCCTTTGACGTCTCCAATTGCTGTTTTTTTGTTTCATTGTCTTAGAGCCACGTAACACTTTCATAACCTCTTCTCTATCTTTACTTGGTAATCTCGCCACTTTTTTCAAAGTAAACACCGGATGACGAATCACACCGCCGGCCTTTTTCTTCATAGCTTTACTCTTCTTGCTCTCACTCCTTCGGCATATATCCTTCCCAACCTTCCTCAATCATTTGGTTTTGGATGAAATGATGCCAACATCACCTTGTTGAGTATTATGTAGCCAATCCACACTCCACGGGACTGAATTGAAAGAACTTTGCTCTTTCACATAACTTCTGGGTAAATTATTGCGTCCTTTAGAAGGTATCTCCGTGCCTTCAACCTTGCTGGAATCGGCCATTGGATGTTGTATACATTCATCGACTGTTTTTAAATCTCCCTCACCGTGCTTCGGCTTAACAACCAGCCTTGTCATAGCAGGCTCTTCCACTGGAACACGCACCAGCTGCTGCTCATAAAGTGCAGCCATTTTGCTAACAGAGATCGGACTCCCCAGTCTGTCGTTGGAAGCTGAAGTCTCCATGTCAGCCATGTTCGAAATTTCCACATTTTTACCAATAATGTCATCAGCTTGAACTAAATCATTAACTATTTTATATGTCAAGTTCGCGACATTATTATCAATATCAAAAACTTCATCACCAACGTCATTTCTTTGAGATGAAGAATCTGATTTATCATCCTCATCATACAGACAGACGTCATCACCAATATTAAACCCATATTCTTCAATAATTTTAATGTTCACCATCAACCCGTCGACAATAATTTTTTCAGACTTGTCTATCACAGATAAAAATGATGTGGCTATTAAAACTCTAGCATAATCAAATCGTTCTCTATTCAAAGAACAGTTGTCTGTTTTCAAGAACCTTCCGATATCCATCACACATAATTTAAAGAAATTTTCATTCCACGTATGTAAAGGAATTCCATACAAACGAACTCATGCTCCTCTTCGAAAGGGCAACACCTTCTTTGTCCAACCAATCAAAGAAGAAAAAATCATATCAAAAAATTGTTTCGCTGATTGCACAACTTCAGAAATATTTATTTCATTCATGGAATGTACAAACACTTTATCTGTGCCAAGTGGAATAATGTCAATATCTTTAAATCCCACGTCAATCACTCTGTTTTGAATTAAAGGTATCGGCGCCCCATCAATCACCTTTCCAATCAAACCACGTGTTGCCCACTTGCAGTCCTCATCACATGACCGATACTTCCGTAACAACAGTGTCTGATCATTCAACTTGTCCGTGCTTACTTTTCTACCCACCTTACCAACTCCCGATCAGCCTTGACACCCTCACCACCTCCTCCCTTCTTCGTCAAACCTCCCACCCTCACCACAACCGACCCCACCCTCACACCTCCCTCACCGACCTCCTCCTCCTTCTTCCCCACATCAGCCATATCATGTAACCCATCCTTACTTTTTTCTCCCTCAGCCTCCTTCTCCCTCACCTTAACCACCTCCCCTCGGCTCGCACCACTAATCTTACCTCCTACGCCCTCATCCTCCCTCGTGGTTACACCCTTCCTCTCTCCCTTCCTATTAAACATAGCAAGTACAACACGAACACAGTATTGACCAAAGCATACATTATTCAAGGCTTTCAACAACTTATCGACATCCCGCACCTTAGCAAACCGTACAAAACCATAAACCTCGCCATTTCTATTTCTATTATTTGCAACAAAAACATCTTCCAAAATTCCACATCCCTCAAAACCCTTACGCAAGAAAAATAATGTAGTCTGAGGTGGAAAGTGAGTTATATAGAAAGTTACGAACCGTTTTAGGGATGATGATGAGTCGGTTCTGTCAGGTCCAGTCCCCTCAACACATGCTTGTTGTTCGCGGTCTGAAGTCACCGCTGCCATTCTATGACTTTGTCCGTGTAGTCGTCGCAATGGTGGCTGTTGACGATGCTTCCATCGTGTTTGATCAGCAACCACACCATAATCCTCATCAAACTCGCAATCAACCCACCACAAGCCTCTTCTGTCCGAGTAATCCGTATCTGTTTCAAAAACCCCTTCATAGTAGTCCCCTCGAGATGAATACCTAACCATATCCCGTCGAAGCTTGTAGTCGTTCCAATTCTGATGCCGCTGACCTCCATGAAAACTGTCCTGACCCTGAAAATCCTGTTGCAGCACTTTCCTCCTTCGCGGTCTCACGTCGATCCAATCTCCCTCATTCTCACCCCTTTGTGGCACCCTGCCTGGAACTGTAACACCTCGTTTTCCCAACATAAAATTTCATAACAAATAATCAGAGTTTTTTTTTCCACATAAACGGAATGCTACACTTCTTAAAAATCATAAATGGAATAAATAACAATTTATCCTTCATAAATTGGTCGACATAAATATTCAAAACTTCGCAGCGGATTTTAATTCAACAATATAATTAGTCTTGGCACGAAGGCCCCGTCAAAACATCTCGTAATAATCCAAAAACTAAATCATAGTCATGTAAATCATAAGCAATACATAAGGAATAGAAAATAGCTACAAAAGTTCCCATCCCGTTACGTATCAGAGCACCTAAAGACACAGTGAGAGACAGTCACTCACGACAGCAAGCAACGGCTACTTACTCTCGATCACCTGCAAGTTACTCATACGAAGAGCAACATTTCCAAGCAGAAGGGGTGAGATTCACAAACAATAATATTAAGCATATAATTCAACAATTATATTTAACAACATAAACATCATCAACATATCATAACAATAGTCATGTAGCATCATTATCATCATCACAATCAACTTCAATATCAACTTCATAAATCAACTTAACAACTTGACTCGACAATGCAACTATAACTCGACCATGCAACTCTATCATTTTACTCATGCATGTGGTACCATTCTAGGGCATAAGCCCTCGTCGCTTTTGAGCATAAATATACTCATAGGGCATGAGCCCTCGTCGCTATTGAGCAAAAGCTCCTAGGGCATGAGCCCTCGTCTTTAAATGAGTATGCATGGACTCAACATCTTACAACTTAGACAACATGAACGTCTTATACGACTCCAATAATTTGGATCGACATCTCACATCTTAGACCGACACATACAACTTTAATCAATAGTAAACAGCAACTTGGCAGCACATCAATAATCTCAAGATATAACAATGTCAAAATGTAATCATCGTCTCAAAACATCACTTATAATTCACATAATGCATATACGATTATATATATCATCAGTAACAACATTAAATCATCTTATAAAAACTTCACAAATCATCATTAATATTATATTCAAACATCAACAATTCATCATATAACATCGTATTCAAACATCAACAATTCATCATGCGTTTTTGTAAAAACATAATAAATTATACATAACATATTTCCATGTCAAACCAAAGATACTAGAAGGATATCACAATTATCAACAACTATCATGTTTATACCAAAGACCAATTTAAAACACAGACGTGTGAAAAAGACGCAAAAACATGAAACTGAGAATGTTGTCACCGTACAATTTCGCTAAGACCCTCTTGGAGTATTTTCATCATAACTCAAAATATAAAAGTCATTTTTACATAAAACCAAAGCTACTGGAAATCTAACAAAATTATCTAAAACTTTCATGTTTACACCCAAGGCCAATTCTGTGTCGATCAATACCAGATTTCGTTCCAAATTCGAAAAAGTTGTGCAGAAAGTCCATAAAAATTCACTGTGACCTACATGCAGTAATTTGACCATAACTCAAGTTCTATAAATCGTTTTGACGTCAGACCAACGGCATTAGAAAACTAACATTCATACCTACAACTTTCGTGTTTACACCTAAGACCAATTCTGTACCGATCAATACCTGTTTTCGTTTCAAATTTCGGGACAGAGATAAAAAAAAATCAGAAAAAGCAACTTATATTATTCAAACTTCACATTCATTCAAAATCATCACAATCATCAACAACAACTCAACATAATTCATACTCAATTCATAATATGACATTAACAACAATAATCATCAACAACCACAACTCATTATCATGAATCCAACCACAAATCGACAACAACATAACATAAATCATCAATTATCACTCTTAACCCTAATTCTCCAATTCTCAAAAACTAAACCTACAACATGTTAAATGAAATTTTCAGAATCATAGACTCAAGATTATTGAATAATAGTCTCACACTTACCTTAGATTGATTGATTTACAGAACTCTACAAGTTTCTCCTCTTTTCTCCCCAAAATTGTTTCTTCAAGTTTTCTCCTAAAACTGTTTTCTTGTTCTAACCCTAATTCGCTAATGTTCTCTTCTATATATAACCACCAAGAGTTTGTTTCTCACTAAATCTTTTAACCTAACAACTTCCTCCATTTACCAACCTACCCTTATGCCTCATTAAATCAAATTTAATTAGATTCATCTACTTTTTATGTTATAACAACCTACTCATAAATAATAAAAATCATCACATAGTAAATATTCAAATAAAATATTTAAAATAACACTAGACTCGATAAAATAACTAAATAATAAAAATGGGGCGTTACAGGAGCAAATTGGCGAAGCAAACTGGCGCGGTGGTCCGTGGCGGAGCCAAAGACCTTCGCGGTGCTCCCTCTCTACCCCTCTCATCGCTCGGCTCTGTTTTATTATAGTTATAATCTTAAGAGAACAATTTTTAATATTTAAATTGTTTTTTTCTCTCCTTACTTTTTATTCTCTCACGTGGGACCAATGTTAGATTCCTTGTTTTTGACTATCAATTTATACCAGATTCCTAAAACACATTATGTCATTATCTATCAAAATTGAGACTACCAAAAATAATACAACTATCGTATAATAATCTTTTTCGTAAGAGAGTTCTCTTCCATGACGACACTACTTGCGCAGGGGGGTGTGGTCAGTGGCAGAACTGGGGGGTGGCAAGGGGGAGCCACCGCCACCCCATCCTAAAAAAAAGTTATATACTGCTTCTGCTGTTTTTTCTGTAAGATGCCATGAAATTTTTCAGTTCTATAGCCCTTTTTGCAGTCACTTTATTGATAGGTTGAAGATGAAGGGTGGTTTGAGCCATTTTGTTACCCTAACCCGAGTCCATTATCTCTATTTTTGTTACCGGCCCATTAAGTTAGGTTTCTCTGAAAAGTGTTTCGGAAAAAGAACGAGTATAGGAAAGGTTTTGATGGCACATACGGTACAACTTCAGTTACATAGGAAAAGAACGTGTTTGGAATTTATTATTAATTAATATTAATTTCATTGCCACTTAAAAATCCTTTCAAATCAATACTTGTTTGTTATGGATAATTAATTTCACTTGTGTGGTTCTCTTTTTCGTGATGAAATACAATTATTTGCATTGCCACTCAAAAGTTTTGTTTTTGAAAAAAAAATCCATTATTTATTGTTAATTATTATTTTTAATTAAGAACGTACCAATTATTATATTTGAACATATTACAAACCCAAACAACGAACCGACTCTCGAATGTCAAAGGTTGAATTGAATCAATTATTGATGATTTTAATTGTTGATGATTTTCATGGACTTGTGTATTAGTTCTAAATCAATTATTGATGATTTAAAGTCACTCGAAAAGTGTAAAATGTCGTTTTAGGGATGTAATGATCAACTTTATATATCATGTAGTTTAAATTTAGAATGATCGATTTTTGATTTATTATGACTTAAATGTGTTGTATGCAATATGATTTATATATTTTAATTTTTTTTTACGGCGGCCACCCCAAAAAAAAATTCTGGCTCCGCCACTGGGTGTGGTTGTCCGAAGATTATGGATCATCTATTCATTCATTGTGACTTCTTTAGTAGCTTGTGGCACCTTGTGTATCAGTGGATTGGTATTATCTTCACATCTCCTCAATCTGTCCGAGAATATCTTCATCAATTTGGACATTTGGGGGATTACTGTGGTCTACTCATTCTTTTCTCCAAGTGATCTGGCACACCGGCTGCTGGGTTGTCTGGAAGGAAAGAAAAGTAGAATTTTTTCCCACAATGCTCAGGATTTAGCACATTTATTGGATAGTGTTAAGTTTATGTCTTTTGCTTGGTTGAAAGCTAAAATGCCTACTTTCGCCTTCAGTTATACTAACCGGTGGCGTCACCCTTTACTATGCATGGGTGTTTTGTAGTAGCTTTCTTCTTTTTGTCTGTAGAGTTTTTTTGTTTGCTTTTGGCACCAGACATTGACATTGTAACTTGATTGTGTGATTCTCTTTTGCACACCTTGTGCAAGATGAATCACTTTTGATGATTTAATTCCATTTTGATTTCTTAAAAAAAAAAATACAACTATCATATACCGATAGAGTATAATTCATACCTCAAAATTCAGACCGAGTCTCATGCCTAATAATATCTCCGCAACTGAAGCATTAGAAGCAACATTCAAAAAAAAATTACTCCCTCTTTTTCTAAATAAATATGAGAAAATATTTTTTCAAGCAACATTCAAAAAAAGTTACTCCCTCCTGTTCTATATGAGAAATTTCAGGTTCATTGAATAAATGATGTATTTTGTTAATATTATAGTCTAGACACATTAATTATTCAATAAACCTAAAAAAATATTCTTCTCTTATATCTGGGTTGGCCCTTCCAGTTTCAGCGCACATTATTCAATAAACCTAAAAAAATATTCTTCTCTTATATCTGGGTTGGCCCTTCCAGTTTCAGCGCACTACATAAAATAAAATAAAGATACTCGCATAGTTATATCATTAGAAATATATCGCTAGTGTGTTTTTTTTAATTACAAAATGATTAATAATCTATTGGTTTAAATGCAATTTTGGTTCCTTGCATGATCGATCCACAAATTTGGTCCACTCATTTTTAATGTCGCAATTTTGGTGATTTTATAAAATTTGGTTTCTATGTCGACAGGGCAGTCATGTGCTTACGTGACAACTGTTACATGGAGAAAACATGGCAGTATGATGCTGACATAACGCTTACTAGGCTTAAAAACTAAAGTTTCGCTACTTGATATAACTTCAATGTCATCGACAAACAATCCAGGCACAATCTAACAGTCAAGGTACTTAAAGATACATCAATACTTGCACAGTGCAAATTACCTCCAAAACGCGCATACATCACATATAGGCACAATCTAACAGTCAAACTACCATAGCAATTACACAGTTTTTGCTTTCCTTCTTCAAACTTAAAATATCTAAACAAACTAATGTAAAATATCACCTAGGCCCACGAGCATGCCTCCTATCTGGACTACCATATGGAGCATAAGGAGGTGACCTAGACCTATCCCTCCTATACCTTCCACTTCCACCATAAGGAGAGTGTCTTGGGGAATAATCCCTGCTACCACGATACGGAGAACGCCTTGGAGACCTATGATATGGATAATCATCACGACCAAATCCACCCCGATACCTTCCACGGTCACCACCACGCCTTGGAGATCCTTGGGAACAACAGAAGACAAAGGTTCAATAAGATTTCATGAAACAAGTAATAAATTAGATTCAGCATTCAAAGAAGTGTCTCAAACTTACCATAGTCTCTAGTATTTTTCAGCCCAAGATAGTGCCCAGGTGTGGGAGTTCTTGGCCGCTTTCTCTTCGACTGAAATATAAATAGAGAAACTGCATCCTTAGAATTTTGTTGATATAAATCAGTGTTGTCGAATATGGGCCATGGCGGTGGTGGCGGATTTTGGCCTCTCCGATATGGTAAATATCGGCCAATGTTATGGGCTTTTCTCCCATAAGCCGCTATGAAGGCACCGTAAAGCAGCCGAAAAGGCAGGACTTTGGCTCTCTGCCATCGACAACACTGATATAAACAAACTCGCACCAATCATTCACGTAAAGCTGAACATAAAACTGATTAAATCATCTTGATATATCCTTCGTGTTATATTAAATTGTAAAAATGAACACTTGCAAACTATAATAAGAGCCCTTTAAAAGAAAGTTTGATTAACATAAAGTTATATCCACACACTAATGATCAATGCCAGGTGTGAGATACCATAAAGGCCTGATTAGAAAGTTGTTGAATAATGTCCGTTGATTAGGTCAGAGTTGAAAGGAATGCTGAGGTAGTAAAGTTGTTGAACATTATAATTGCTAGTTGCAAGTTGAAAGTGAATGCTGAGGTTGTAAAGTTGTTGAATGTTATAATTGCTAATGTTTAAGTTGATCAGACGCATTTGATTAGCTGTTTAAGCTTGCATTTGATCAAGTTGTTTCACTAAAGTTGACATGGATGAACTGATCATCTTTGATTGCTGCCAACATAGCTGATGCAATGCATTCTGAATGTAAGCACAAAATCTTCAAGTCAAGAAGAAAGAAAAGCACTAGTGTTTTATCGACTACTAGTTAATTAAAATACACATTACCCGCTCAACAGTGATATAGCGACCCTCTAAAATGGATTGATTGAGGTACTTGATACAGCGGTTTGCATCCTCAGCAGAATCCATAGTGACAAAAGCAAAACCTCGAGATATACGCGTACGGGGCTCCACCACAAGAAAACATGAAGCAACCTAATAAAGTTATCAACCCATGACATTCTCATTCAAAGATTCGGGGATCACTAATGAAAGAAAATCTGATGATTATACAGTGAAAAAGAAGAGAAGATCAATAAGATACTCACCTTCCCTTCCTTAGAGAAATGCTCCTCTAGGTCTCTCTCAGTGACCCTTGAAGATAGACCAGTCACATAAAGAGTGTCCCCACCATTCCTGGAACAAAATTGAAGATATCAGAGGTTCCTAATAGAACATCGCCAAAACCAAACCACGGCTGTTTCTATCGATATACTCAATAAGGTAAAGCTAATCTTTCAACCTAAGGATTATAACCAGATGTGCGTAAAATTGACTAACCTATCAGGACTTCTTGATCTTGATCTGAACAAGAAAAGACCAATAAATCAAAGGAAATACATCAGGCACTGCAGAACAGATAAAATGTAAAAACAATGCTCAAATGCTAAACCATGAATGCAATTAACCTGCCACGACTTCTTGAGGGGGATCTAGGCCTTTGCCTTTCAAGAGATCTTGACCGAGACCTAGGCCTTTGCATTTCACGAGACCTTGACTGAGACGGAGGCCTTTGCTTTTCAAGAGATCTTGACCGTGACCTAGGCCTTTGCATTTCAGGAGACCTCGACAGAGACCTAGGCCTTTGAATTTCAGGAGACCTCGACCTCGAGCTAAGCCTTTGCATTTCAGGCGACCTTGACAGAGACCTGGGCCTGTGCCTCTCAAGGGATCCTGACTGAGACCTGGACCGAGACCTTGATCTTGACTGAGCCCTCCATGGGGAAGGGGACCTTGAAAGCCTGAAAACATGAAATATTCCATCATAACCAGAGTAACAAATAGCTTCATTTTGCATATTCAAAATAAAAAAACAACTTCACGATCAAAATTAAAAAACAGAAATTTAATCAACTTTAACCTAAAATCTAAAAATTGACCAATTTCTATTTACCAATATTTGGATATGAATTATTGCATGAAACTCTTTTGAAATGACATAATTTAAAAATTCAATACCCTAACAAATATAATCTCTAATAAATACAATTTGACGTTAGGGTTCATTAACAAATAAACATAATTAAAGATAATCGTTAAAAAAAATATTTGTTAATCATAATTTTTGCAATGAAAGAGAGTTCTAGGGTTACCTTCTTACTGGAGAATCATCCTGCAAAGTAATTAGGGGAAAAAAACAGAAAAAGTTAGAAAAATGTTGAGCAAGAATCTAAATGGAGTATAGATTCGGATAGAAAATTTACCATTTTGATAAGCGACGAAAATTGACAGCGACGAAGAAGAAAGGAACAGCGACGAAGAGTTGGGGTTTTTGTCGAAATGCACTTTTTGTACTATCAGCAACAAGTTGCCCTTGGATTTTGCGCTTTTATACAATTTATTTCATCTGATTTAAAATGAGTGCTGTTTAAGAATTTTACACATAAATTAAAGGGTTCTGTATATTTTTTTATCCTTATTCTGTCAATTATTTTTTTATCCTTATTAATATATAACTTTTCGTTTTAATTTTTCTATTTTTTTTGGGTGGTATTAACGGTGCTCCTGGGCACTAGTTAAGAAAACCATTTTTTTAAAGAAAATTTTAAATATAATACATATTATATTTGGTTCTTAACTAGTGCCCCGGGGCACTGGTTAACATTACCTTTTTTTTAACTTTTAGTCCCTATAAAGTTTTCAATCATTATTTTTGGTCCCTATTTTTAAGTTAATTTTGGTTGTTTTAATGAAATTGTGCATAAATATGTAGAATATAGTACACAAAATTCCCAAAAAAAATTAGAATTTTTTAACAAAACACAAATTAAATATGAATATTTAACCGTTAAAAATATTAAAAAAAAATTAAATTCATGTTTCGTTAAAAAAATCTAATTATTTTTAGAGATATTCTTATAATATTATGAATTTTTCTGCAAAATTTTATTCAAAAATATGAATTTACTTAAAAGATGGACCAAAAGTGAAGATGGACAAATTTTAAGGACTAAAAGTTGAAGAAATTTTTTAGAGGGACTAAACCAAAAAAGTTGACATATTTATAGTGACAAAAAACATATTTAACCCTAAATTAAAAATGTAATAATGATGTCAAAAGACAAGATAATTTTACGAAATTAACCTCATTTACTATTGGTGTCATGCTTTAAAAGTAGTGTACACTCAATTAATTTACGGGTATAATTGGAAGTAAAATACTTCCTCCGATCCTTGTTATATGAAGAAAAACAAAAAACATCAAAATCATTAATGAGTGTAACTTCTTTAAAAAAAACGTCAAAAACGTTAATTAGTGTAACTTTTTGAATATTTTTACATACCATCATACAAAGTTGTAAAACATTAAATACACCCACTAATATTAAAAACAAAACATTAAATAAGAGGTAGAAATTTTTTTTAAACAATAACTACACATTAAAAGTTGTGATATTTTCTTAACTTATAATTAAGACCAATTTTTTTTTTTTAAATTTTCTTATATGTATATAGGATAGGAGGGAGTAATAAAAAAAAATATAGAATATAAGGAAGGATACTAAAGTGGTAGCCCACGAGGGAACGAGTTTGGGTACGGGTATTTTTTACACATGCGGGTATGGAAAAGGATAAGGTACCCATTGACATTCCTACTTTAACCTATTTTAAAAGTCTAGTTTGATTTCTTAAACTTTGAAATTGATCAATTTGAGATCTTAACTTGCGTAATATATACCATTAGATCCTTTAATTTGTTTAATTAAGGGTTAATTAAGTAAATGGTCCCTATAAATATTCAGAATTTTGTTTTTAATCCCTACAAAATAAAATCACACTTTTTAGTCCCCGTGACATTTTTCTTTAGTATTTTAGGGACAAAAAATGATGACGTAAATTTTTTACAGGGACTGAATGTTGATGAAATTTTTTACAGGGACTAAAAACAATGACGAAATTTTTTACATGAACTAAAAAATATGATTTTATTTTGTAGAGACTAAGAACAAAATTACGAATATTTATAAGGACCATTTAATTAATTAACCCTTTAATTAATATGATCGTATATTTTTGAGCACTGCGGGGTAAGAAGGTTTGTATTTGTGGTGACTTCAATGCGGTGAGAAGCAGGGATGAGAGACGCGGTGAGTGATGTTGGAGGATTAAGGGACTATGGCCCTTTTAACCAGTTTATTATAGAGAATGTGTTGTGTGACTTGCCGGTTCACGGCCGTAATTTCACCTGGTTTAAAGGGGATGGCCGGTCTATGAGTCGTCTAGATCGCTTCCTTCTTTCCGAAGATTGGAGTTTAACGTGACCGAATTGTGTTCAAGTCGCTCTTCTGAGAGGGCTCTCAGACCACTGCCCCTTATCTCTTTCGGTGGATGAGGAAAATTGGGGGCCTCGGCCGTCAAGGTTTCTTAAGTGTTGGTCTGATGTACCGGGTTATAAGCAATTTGTGAAGAACTCTTGGCAGTCCTTCCAGGTGGAGGGCTGGGGTGGGTACGTGCTTAAGGAAAAATTCAAGTTGATTAAATTGGCTTTGAGAACTTGGCATGGGTCTCACTCGACTAATTTATCTGCGCAAATTGGGGAGCTGAAGGAGAAGATGGCTTTTCTGGATGGTAGGGGCGAAGCTATTGAGTTGTCGGTGGATGAGTGTAATGAGTTGCATGAGGCCTCGGTTAACTTACACTCCCTTTCCAGGCTTCAGTCGAGCATTTGCTGGCAACTATCGAGGAATCGGTGGCTTAGTGAAGGTGACGCTAACACCAAATATTTTCACTCAACCTTGTCTTCCCGCCATCGCCGTAACGCGATTTATTCGGTGTTGGTTGATGGGGTTCGGATCGAAGGTGTTCATCCGGTAAGAGAGGCGGTTTTCAAGCATTTTGAACATCATTTTAAGGCGCAGGATGAGGCTAGACCCAGTATTTCTAATCTTCAATTCCGGACTCTGTCAGTAGGGGAAGAAGGGAGCCTAATCAAACCCTTCTCTAAGGTTGAAGTTAAGGATGCTATTTGGGACTGCGATAGCTTTAAAAGTCCTGGCCCGGATGGGGTCAATTTTGGTTTTATTAAAGAGTTCTGGAGTGAGGTGAAAGACGACGTGATGAGATTTGTTTCCGAGTTTCACAGAAATGGTAAGCTGGCAAAAGGTATCAATGCTACCTTCATTGTGTTAATTCCGAAGGTGGATAATCCGCAGAGGTTAAACGATTTTAGGCCAATCTCCTTGGTGGGTAGTATGTACAAAATTCTAGCGAAATTGTTAGCCAACAGATTGAGGCTGGTGTTGGGTAGTGTGGTGGCCGAGACGCAGTCTGCTTTTGTTCAAAAGCGTCAAATTCTGGATGGCATTCTTATAGCTAACGAGGTTGTCGACGAGGCTCGTAAATGTAAGAAGGAGCTTATGTTATTTAAGGTTGATTTTGAAAAAGCCTATGATTCCGTAGATTGGGGCTATTTGGATTCGGTTATGAAAGGGATGTCTTTTCCGGTTCTGTGGCGGAAGTGGATTCGTGAGTGTGTGAGTACTACTACGGCCGCTGTTCTGGTTAATGGTAGCCCTACGGAAGAGTTCCACTTGCAGCGGGGTTTACGTCAGGGGGACCCACTATCTCCTTTCTTGTTTTTGCTTGCAGCCGAAGGTCTCAATGTCTTGATGAAAGCTTTGGTGGAGAGTGGTCGTTTCACAGGGTACGCTGTGGGGAAGGGGAACCAGGTTGTGGTGTCTCACCTTCAATTTGCTGATGTTACTCTATTACTAGGTAATAAAAGTTGGGCAAACGTTCGGGCCCTGCGAGCAGCCCTTGTGATTTTTGAATCTATGTCTGGTTTGAAAGTGAATTTTCACAAAATTCTTCTGGTGGGTGTTAACATTTCAGATACTTGGTTAAATGAGGTTGCGCTGGTGTTGGGGTGTAAAGTGGGAAAAGTTCATTTTCTGTACCTGGGATTGCCTATAGGTGGTAACCCGCGGAGGCTTTCGTTCTGGGAACCTATCGTGAATCGTGTTAAAGCTAGATTGTCGGGTTGAAATAGTAGATTTCTCTCTTTCGGCGGCCGATTGATTCTCCTCAAATCTGTTCTGACTTCTCTGCTTGTCTATGCTCTTTCTTTCTTCAAAGCTCCAGCAGGTATAATCTCTTCTATTGATTCTTTATTGAATAATTTTTTTTTGGGGGGGAGTGAGGATTGCAGGAAAATTACTTGGATAGGTTGGAAGACCTTATGTTCTAAAAAGGAGCATGGAGGATTGGGGGCGAGGAAGTTGAAGGAGTTTAATGTTGCTTTATTAGGTAAGTGGTGTTGGAGGATGCTAGTGGATAGAGAGGGACTGTGGTTCCATGTTTTAGTCGCCCGTTATGGCGAAGTAGGTGGGAGGTTGGAGGTAGGGGGCCGGAGTGGTTCTTCGTGGTGGCGGGAGGTTTGTAGGATTCGGGATGGGGAAGGTGATATAGGAGGGGGGTGGTTCGGTGGTAGCGTTAGGCGGAGGGTTGGTGAGGGGACTGCGACGCTCTTCTGGTCGCATAGGTGGTTGGGTGGGATCCCGCTCTGCGAGCGTTTCCCTCGTTTATTTGAGTTGGCTGAGGATAAATCCATTTCGGTAGCTGAGGCAGTCTCTAGGGGTTTGGATCTGGTCGGAGAGAGGTGGAGGTGGCGCCGTCGTCTATGGGCGTGGGAGGAGGCTTTGGTAGAGGAGTGTAGGGATTTACTTGTTGATTTCTCTTTGGTTCCTAATATTTCAGATACATGGGAGTGGCTTCCTGACAGTGCAGAGGGTTACTCCGTGCGGGGTGCCTATGATCTGTTGACGGTTGGTAATGATTCTCAGTCGGGTTTGCCGGTGGAGATGGTTTGGCATCATCAGGTTCCTGTGAAGGTCTCGGTTTTTGCGTGGCGGCTGGTTCGGGATCAGCTTCCAACGAAAGCTAACCTGGCTTTCCGCTGAGTTATTCCTGCTGATGACACTCTCTGTGTTTCTGGTTGTGGTAATGTGGAGACGGCCGATCATTTGTTCTTATCGTGTTCTTCTTTTGCACCTTTATGGCAGCAGGTGCGCGGATGGATAGGTTGTGATGGGGCGGACACTAATGTTATTGTCGATCATCTGGTGCAGTTTTCTCATTTGGCAGGTGTCGGTAAAGCTAGAAGGTCATTCATGCAGCTCACTTGGCTCTTGTGTACTTGGGTGTTGTGGAATGAGCGTAATAATCGTTTGTTCAGTGATACTATTACTGTTGTGCCTCGTCTACTAGATAAGGTTAAATTGCTAGCATTAGGATGGCTGAAAGCTAAAAAGGTTATGTTTGTTTATGGTACGCAGAGTTGGTGGTCTAGCCCCCTCACGTGTCTGGGCATTGGCTAATTTGTATTTTGTTTCTTTTATTTGCTGTATCTGAACTCTTGTATCTTTTAGTGGTCTCCTAGGCATGCCTTGTGCGTGGGAGCTGCTAAGTGCTGTGGTATATAATCTCATTTTGATTTCTTCAAAAAAAAAAGACCAAGTTATATTAATTTGTAAGAATGAAATTGAACGATTATAAAGGTAATGGATCAAAATGAACTTTTAAAATAAGTTAAATAACTAGCTAAAAAGAAAGTAAAGGACCGTAACAATATTTAAATACTTTACCTTTTTAACGGAAATGTGTCATAACTTCACATTTGTTTCATTTGTCTATTCCCGTCTTAACTATACTAGTAATTTATTTTGATAATTTCACACAAATTAAAAAAATTGATTAATTTTAAAGGAAAAAGAAGAAATTATGAAGAAAAAAATTCAAGATTATTATTTATTAATGACACAATAAAAACAAGAGTTGGAAGAAAAGTGAATAATAAATAATAAATGATGCGATAGAAAAGTAAGCATTAATTGTTCATAATTATCGTAAAATGGCTTATATTTTAGGATTTTTTTTATATAAAATGACTTATAATTTGAAATGGATGAAATTCCTCGTACTGTCTCTGATCTTAGGGTTGGAAATGAGACGAGCAAGATAAAAATTTCTCAATTTTAAAATCTGACTTATGTTTGTTGAAAAAATTTAGTTTGAACTAGAGTCAATCAAGTTCATCAACAATAATACTGGTTGAGTTTCTCTAGATGGACATATCAGGTGGAATAACAATAATTTCGACCATGTAATTCTCAACGTTGATGGGAGTTGTATTGGTAGTCTGATTCGAGCAGGCTTTGGTGGCATTATTCGCAACAATGTTGGTTTCTATCTTGCTGGCTTCACAAGTTTCCTCCCCTCCTCTTCGGACATCTTGGAAGCAGAGCATATAGCAATTTTTTTTTTTTGGTTACAAGAGCATATAGCAATTTACCACAAGTTTCCTCCCCTCCTCTTCGGACATCTTGGAAGCAGAGCATATAGCAATTTACCACAACCTCTCTATGGCTAAAGAGATGGGCATCACTGATTTGGTATGTTATTCATATTCTTTCCTTGCTATCAATCTTATCGTTGGCAACACTTCGAAGTTCCATGTTTATGTTGTTCTCATTCAGGAAATAAAAGTTATGCTTTCTCAGGCTAACTTTTCGCTTCATGACACTCTCTGTGAAGGCAACCAATGTGCATATTTTTTTCTAAGCTAGGAACATCTTCAGATGTTGGTTCTTTATCAATATCTTAAAAAAAGTATTATATATAAGTTTAAGAATTAAACGAGTCAAGCTATATATATTCCAAGTTTAACTCATTTAATTCATGAAACAAGTTCAACTAATTAATTATCAAGTTTAGTCTCCAACTACGGTTGAGTACACTCAATTCATTAACAACTGTATAGCGTGTAAAATAGTTTTATATTGGCATCTTACCAACCATAACTCCTTTTTTTTTTGTCAAAAAAAAAAAAATGAATAATCGTAAAATATTGCATTCTCATTGGTTACGAAGTGCAGATTAAGTTGCAGAAAATTATGAACAAATAAAGAAATCAAACAATTGACACAACAATCTACAAACTGGTGATCTTTCTTACAAATATGAATTGTTACCTATGTGAAAGGTTTACAAGTGATTTGAACAATCAATTCTAAGTAGAAAAAACTAAACACTTCACTCAAGTCTTCTTCCCCGTAAAGAGGCAAGCAACACATTACAGCCTTCACCAAAATTTCCACCAACGTGAATTTAAGAGTTTAAGTTGTTAGGATATCTGGAATTGTTGCAGAATGAGCCCCCAATATCTTACCACCAGCATCTGGGAAACTATCACAATCAGGTAATGAACTGACCTGCCCATCAGAATCTATTTGTACGGGATACTTAAGAAGATGTCCCTGTAGCAGTGACATTTCTTCAGAAGCGTATTTTCTCCAATTATCGTCTGCTATTTCATTCACTTTACGCACACACTCCAATCTTTCTGGTTCTTTAAATGTTTCATCTAACATACCAAGATGTTCTGCCCAAAGTGACATTCTGTAACCATAAATCTGCAGGAATAAAACCCATCAGATAATTAGTCATCAATTTTCTCCCAACAGACAACAGAAAAAGTAAAAGAGAAACCTAGTTGAAAGGTCATATTATAATTTTTATTTTTATTTTTATTTTAGTAATTTAAAAAATTGGGGGGAAGTCGTTCACATTCATCATAGGATAAGGGTTATTTACCGGTCTACTTAAGCATTAAGCATCAAATCAATTAGTAATTTTGCTAGCTCAGTGGTAAGAGTTTAGTCTTGTAACCTCAAGGTTCTGAGTTCGAATCCCCTCAGGGACGGTTGTAAAGTGGTCATTAGTGGCACTATAATCAATAAAACATTTCAAAAATAAATAAATTTTACAAGAGTGAGGTGTGATTTCCAGCTTATTTGTGTTTGGCTGCAATGTTACGCATCACTTGTGACTAGACAAACGGTAATTTCCAATTAGAAGAGTTGCTGCTAGAATTAAAGCTTATTGAGAAATACAAACCTGGCCATGTGGATGTTTTTTCCTCGCAGACCATGTGTAATGGGGTTGATATGAACCCATAGCTATCTCAGTATCTTTAGTACCAGCCATAGATCTTTGGTTTATGTTAGCAGATCCCACTATAACATATTCATCATCCACGATCATCCCCTTGGCATGCACATAGATCATATTTCGACCATATTTAAATGCTCCAGAGACCTGACAAAAAAATTCACAGCCTATTCATAATCGGTGTCCACCATTTAAGATACGTATTTCAAAAGTCAAGTATTTGGATATTATAAGAAACGTGTAAAATGGAATATACTAAGATGAAAAAGAAAAATTGTAGTGTTGGAATGTTGGATGAATTGGACCGTACCATCTACAATCTGAATAGCATAAAGAAAAATCTATACTCATTCTCAGAGCTATTAAAATGTATTAAACATATATAATCAACGTATAGTCCCTTCCTTCCTTAAAAAAAACCTATAGTCCTTTCCTGTTCTATAATCAGAATTTATATTTGGAAAAAGACAAATTTCAGCAACAGTTTTCTTAACAATTTGATCATAATATCAGTAGCCAAGCCAATTAAAACTTAAAAGATGCACAAACAGATTAATGTATGTATCAAGACTTGTCTTGTCATATACATTGTGAAAGGAAAAGCCAACTGATTTTATGTTTGGGCAATACTGCATATGTAAGTTAAGAGCTGGAGATGAAGATTGAAGGGTGGTTGGTGGACTGTGAGAATTCAATGCTTGTTTGCTATTTTCCAAATTCAAAGAAACACGCAAAGAGATAAACTAAAAGATTATAGTTTTAAGTTTGTTTGATCTGAAAATGATCAAGGCTTTATACAAAACCTACATGAAATTAAATACAGAAAATGCAACCAACATAAGTTTATTTGACAGTAGATAGTACAAAGCTTAGAGCAAAAGAAAATTACCCTTTTGAATATATCATCTCATTGGTGATATTAAGTGATACCTACCTACTAACATTATTGTCTATATAAAGAAGATTTCCTCATCTATAGTAGAAGATAACCAAATACTATTAAATAAAGCAGCCTTGTATTTTTTAACACGATAAAGAACTACATTTTAGAGATCCTTAAAAGAGAAGTAATATTATAAGTTGAGGCCATAAACAAAATGGAATTTTTATTTGGAGAAATTACCGGTGCACTATTTGAGCCTGAACTTTCTTCATTGAAGTGTTCTCGATTACCAAGGCAATAGAAATTGAGGTAGTCTTGTGGGTGCACATCACTAAGTTGCATTGATTTCAATTCTTTAGCAACAACATTATACATCATTTGCATTGTCTGAGCCTGTATACAGAAAACATAGAGCTGAGTATAAACACTTAATTTATTTTGTTGTTTTTTTTATCTTATGACTTGAATAAAAAAAAAATCATCTAATGTTGTGTAGACATTGAACAGTTGAATACAGATTTGGAAACCATTCATTAGAACAATAAGTAATAGATAAGCCACCAACACATCGACAACAAACCAACATTTTTGAGAACTCGCTCCTTTAATTTCCTTATTCCCAATTACTTACATTGTGCTCTTTAAAATGCACGAAAGAGAAGCCGGATCCTTGGACTTCATAATCAGATAGTGTAAATTTACATGATAAACAAGATTATAAAATGTTGGAAGTCCAAAAGTGATATGGTCTAAATAGTTATTATTCATGAAAGACTAACATCACTTTACAAGTCGGTTTTGTGGGGTTAAGTCCAACGCAAATTTTAAGATGGTATTACAAGTTATCCTAAATCCGTTGGACCATCCGTTGACAGACCCCCCACGTCATGCTTCAGATATCTAATTATGGGTGTGATGGGATGTGTTAGGAGTCCTACAGCAATATGGCCTTAGCAGTGGTTATAAGCGGGCGACAATACTCTCCTTAGAAGCCAATTTTGTGGGGTTAAGTTAGACCCAACCAAAATTCTAATATAAATTTTGACATTAGATAATCGCATACCTGCCAGAAAAGGATTTCTTGCACAGCTCCAGATTTAGGATCACCTTCTGGCCACATTGGTAAAACAATATAAATAGCAAATCTCTCCTTAGCTTTGATTTTACTAGCAATTTTCAGTGCCAATTCCATTGGGATAAGATTATCAGCCCCTGACCACAGAAGAAAACAATGAGTTTGACTTTGACTAAAGATGGGAAGTGGAACATCATCTCATTATCCTTATAATCCTTTTCCTTTTGCTGGCGAAATATGTACAAACTAGAAATCCATGTCTTAAGAACATAATATGGTAAGTAATTTAATTTTTTTAAAGAACATCACAAAGAGTTGGAGGAAAAAAATATCCTTAGGAAATAAAAACACTACGGTTACAATCACCATTTAATCAAATTTGGACCTAATTCACACAATACCAGCAACAATACTTTTCTACAAGGCCAACTTCTGAAAGGGATGTAGATTTCAAAATTAATACGCATTCAAGGTTCTCCCTCTAATCCTAAAAACTTTAAGCAATTTCTTTTGTCCACAACAAAGGAAACCACCTCGCTTAAATATAGACAGTTATCTTTGCTTTTCAAAAGTATTAACATTTAACCCACCTGCATTATTGTAAGATGGCCATGCATATGAAGATCCAATAAAGTATTGGTTTTCAATATAAATGAAGTGTTGAGCAGATCTGATAGCTTGGATATATCCTGTTTGAATGCTTTTGTCTATAACCAAATTTTTAGCACATATGAGATTCTGCAACCAAAAAATTTAATATGATTCAGATTAATTCATAAATAAAATCTCAAACTCAACAAATAGCTTCTTTACAGAACTCACCAAGTTAACATATTTTATGTGTAAATATACAAGGATGGACAGCAAAGTAAAACACCAGTTAATATACCTGGGATAGAGCCTGATCAGCACGTTTGGGAAATCCTTTCAAGGATCCTGAGTCAATGGAGCGGAAGATCTGTAAAATTGTGTGTAGCCCAATAAGAGTTGGAAAACAAAGTAATGAAATGAACCAACTCCAAAATCAAGAAAAATAACATGCAGGTCATATTTACTCAAAACCAAGTTTGCTTTTAGCCAACCTGAACATGCCAGTTTTCAGGATCATCTTCACTAGAAACCCATAATAGAGGGTCATCCCCTGGAACAATTGTATAACCTTCCTTTGATTCCTTTGTGGTAGGAAGAGTAGGAAGAGATGGACTTAATATCCATGAGATACGGTCTACTCTTATTAAAGCGTCGTCGTTCCACTGAGAAGCTTTTTTGAAAAGAATTGCAAACTCTTTCCACTTGGTTGCTTTTCTCCATCGTTGTTCAAAATTAATAAGAACATCATATGCAGCGGGTCCGTCTATTCTGCAGTGCAAATCATGCCAAGGTTGTCTAGGAGCCCTTGTTCCAGACTATCCCAAAAAGCAAACAAGAAAAGCAGGGAGCAGTGACGATAAATCAGTTTATGTATCAGTTTTTAAAACCGAAGTGTTGCAACATTGTAACAAAACCATATTTCTTACAGCATATTGGTAGGCTAAGAAGAACCGCAGAACTGGCTTTCATACTAATAATCCATAGATATGCAATAGTGATACCAGTTTCGTTAAATAGTGGGGCTATAGCGAAATTTGAACAAATCGTCATTGTTCTGCAAGCCACTTAGTACAAAATATTGTGATATAGTCGCAATATTATAGCACTTTTGCCTACCGGAATTTGAACAAACCCCTATTGGGAGCTAACAATTATGATTGGTTCTTCCCTTACATTCAACCATCAGACTAAGTCCAATAATTTTGATGACTAAGGTCATTCTAGATTGTGTGTAAAAAACAGATTGTTCTAGATTGCTATTTGGAAGCAGATAACACAATTAGGTTGCTCTAAACAAAATTTAACCTCAGAATTTGACACTTTGTGATCTAATATTTAAAATATTCGAACAAAAGTACAACCTAAGCCAACTCAAGAGCCAAGATAGCTTTGAGCTCAGCTCTCCAAGAACATCATGAGCCACCCCTTACATGGTGGCCACGTGACAGAAAGGACTATATGTGGCAATATAACTTTGTCTTATCTGGGAAGTGCAGTCAGAGATTGGGGCAAGCATTACGGGTGTCTTAAGTTCTGTTAAGTGGTAACAAATCCGGATGATAGACAGGGATGGTATATTGGTTATGATCCCACACTATAGGTGCTATACTAAGACATCACATATAATATTACAATAGATGAATTCTATCATGTTCAATACCCTTGGTGACAAAACAACTAACCAACTTTACTGTCTCTAAATTAGTTGCCATACAACCTAATCATGCATCTGTCCAATATAACCTTGTAACTAGGGTTCACTAAGAAATTGATACACATAATATAGATTTTATTCAAAAGCTAGTACATATCTGGTGGACAAATCATAATCAAAGTCTACAAGGCGTATCTCGTAAAATCTACAAAAAGTAAATAAATTCTACAAGATATAATGAATAATGTAACCAGCAAACATTCTATTCAAAGAGTTTATACATGAATGTATAGAGTCCCAATAAAATAAAATAAAAAATGCAATGTTAATATGTCCAATTGGGAAGACAGCTTACAGGAAATGTAGGATTGTGGAAATCACCGGCAAATACAGTATCAAGATCACGAAAAAGCCGATGCTCAGGTGTGTCATAGCGACCATCACAGAGATCAAGACCTCCTATAAAAGTAGCTACCCTTCTGTTATTACCAGCAGCTTGTGCGTCTACAATAACACATTTTTGGTGGTGTGTGAAGACGGTTCCAACAACCTGCATAATACCATACCACAAGCAATTTCACTGCAGGGTTCATCTCAAAATACATAAAACCACTCAACAATATCACAACTCAAAAGCCAAAAAACCTTTTAACTTCAAATAGAGAAAGATTACACTTACAGTAAGCAAAAATATATTTATTTCCCATACTACATTTTGCATCAACAAAAAAACCCACCCACAATTTAGACCTAAGACCACAAAACACAAGGTATTTCACATTTGACTCCACTGATTAATACACAAAGAACCCTATCTCCTGACAATATACATGAGATGTATCAACTTTATGAAACAACAAAATAAAAACCACACAACAACTATCAACAAATATTTACCAACCATTACTTGCCTGTTGCTTAATGAAACTCATCTTACTACTAGCATAGCGAGGCGCCAAAACACACATGACAGAAGAATGTTTGAAAAACTTCCTAGTTTCCTCATCGTGCGTCTCCATTACTCCAGTCTGCACATATCATAAAAACACCCAATAAGTAATAGCATAGAAACCAAAAAATGATAAATGCTACTTCCTCCGGTTTTAATTATAAGAGACAGTTGGATCAACAAAAGTTGACGCAAATGTCTCTTATATTTAGGACCGGATGGAGTAAATGCTAACATCCGAAATTCTTCTTACCGTCTTGAAAAAGAGCTTATCATGGGAAGTTTTATCATCCCAAACAAGCAATAAAACCCTCACACCTTCTTCACTCTTATACTTAAGCAAATCACCAAGTGTTAAATCGCCACCTTTCGGCAAAGGCCTAGAAGGTTCTCTAACAAGCTTCACCTTCTGATAAATCGACCAACCCGCCAAATAAACCATATGATGAGCTTCTGTTATAGCATAACATATATCTTCCCAACAATTCTCCCCTCTATAAACCTTCCCATTATCAAGCTGAATCTCCGGCAAGGTTCCTTCTGGACAATGTGCATCTTGATAAAGCCTCACAGAACTCCCCTTCCTCACCGGAAAATACGTATGCCTCACACCTTTATGTTCTGGATCAGCCGCAATGCCACGCAGGTATAGCGGATTTTCATCCACCGGAGTAAACTTCATTTCTATATTCAACGCGGTATCCGGCTTGGGCGGCTTACCGGATGAAGCAATAATAGGAAACCAACCGGAAATCAACTCTCCGGTGGCAATTCTCTTGGCCGGAATCTTCACCATTCCCATAACTTCAGCGCCAAACACATCATCATCTTTAACACGAATCTCCAAATCAATAACCGGATGTGCTAACGGAATGTGAAACCGTTCCTTCCACTCAGGATTCAGTGAATTCTTCAACACACGTGTCCGTGCAACGGTTGCCTGCGGTACGGAAACAGTTACGTAGGGATCACTTCGTATGATTTTTCTCCGGTGATGATGTTCACGGTGCGTGGTGGTTCCGCCGCCGTCGGCGGTGGTTGTGGTCGAGTCAGAAGGTGGTGAGTGGAATTTGATAGTGTCGCAAGCGGTTATGCAACGGCAGAAACGCTCGGAGAACATATCCATGTTAGGTAACCGGCGAGCGGAGATTATAGTTAAGTCGAGATCGCCGTGAAGATATGTAAAACCGTTACCGTTAACTTCACCGCCGGTTTCCGCCATTTTGTTAACGTGCGCCGCGTGTGACGTTAATAACTAAGAAAACAGACAGATAGAGAAAAAGGTCCTTTTATAAATTTTTTGTTTTGTTTCAACGCAACGCAATTATTATGGCTTGTAAAAGAGGAAGTGGAATGGAATAAGTATAACGTAACAGTTTGAGTTTGAGTTTGAGTTTGAAGGCGAGTGAGGGAACGTGAACGTGGGTTTGTTTTTTCATTTTTTATTTTATTTTTCTGTGTTTTTGGATTTTTGATTTTGATTTTGATTTTGTTTTGTTTCACTTTCTCAGAGACAGAGTGTGAGAACATAGCTGTCGTGGCTTGTTCACAGGATTTCTTGCTTATTTTCGGAATTTTATTTTATTATTACAATTGAATTAATTGGAAAATTGTTTTGCATTATTGTAAGCGTGGATTACGATGTTGAGATCTGGTGTGGTGACACTACGTGGAATGAAATCTCCAAGGCTAAATGGGATGTGTGATTAACTTATTGGGTTTAAGCAACTTGTGAATGTAATAAAATCGATTTTTCCAACGTCAAAAATCAATTATTGTTGTATAGTCAAATCTTAATGGTGGTGTGCTGTGCTTTGATATTAAGCTGTTGGATAAGAAGGGATTAAACTTTGAAAATGATGAAATTAACATCTATTATCGTTCTTTTCACGTTGTTGGTTGCTGGTGAGTAGGTATAGCAATATATGTCCGTGGGTCTATGATATCGACCCTCAATGGCTAAGAACAGCCCATCGTGTGTCCTACCACGACCTTGGATTCCATTACGAGGACATTATCATTGTGTTACTCTTGGAAATTATTCATTTACTATGGTCTATGGGGGCATGTTTGATGCCATATTGAACTAGCTATACTATAAGTAGAGCAACATGAAATAAAAACTACTGACATGTTACAGATTTATTACTTTTTTAGGCTTAGTTATATGTCTCGGAATGGCTCTTCACTCTAGGTGTATGTTTAGATTTTCATTGATCGATCTTTATTGCCTAAAATTTCACATAAATGACAAATTGTTCTACCAAGTGCAATTAACTGTGGATATTCAACGCCAAAAAAAAAAAGTTGTTCATATTTGGTACTATAAGGTAGACTTGTTAAAATCATGATTTATTACCGTGACTTTGCAAAAACTACAAAGAATAGTTTTTAAAAATTACATTGACTCGCAACGTTGTTTTGATAAAGCCACATAGATATCAAACATAAGTGTATATTTGGATAGATAATAAGATGACACCGTGTATATTTGGATAAGCAATAAGGTGACACGGTGATTTTATTGAGGCGTTGAAATGTATTTTTTGTCAAAATTATTGTGTCTCGTCTGATTATGTCAATCAAAACTTAAATCCAAACATATACCTTGTAATTTCTGACATTAATTGAATGAATGTTATTCTCTTTCATAATTTATACTAGGTTTTTGTAAATATTCCCATTTGACTGCTTCTTCAACAATTAATGTCTCAAATTTATTACTCTTGCAGTAGCTGTGGAACAAAATCGACTAAGAATGATAACTTAACTTCAATAAAAGTTAAAACAGTCATTCTCTAACTTCTTAGGGCAGCGGTGCATACGGGCTTTTCTCCTTCGTGTCACTACAGAAAGTTGGATGGGACGCATGCAAATTATGGGAGAAATGAAAGGGATGTGGATACTTTAATTAATGTCAACAACAATGGTGCAGTTACACATTTATTGATTAAGGGTGAGTGACACAAAGGTATTTTTGGTGAAAGATATAAAACCATGGGAAAAGGGAAAAAGTAACAAGTTAAAGGAGGAATTATGCTGTACTAGAAAATGGCTTAAGATCTCAATTGTCAGTGATTTTTATTTAATGCTAATTACAATCACAGCAACTGGATATTCATTCGTGACCAAAAATAAATCTTAGTCATTGCATCAATGATTACCAAAAGGACCAAAGTCATTAATTTATTTGCAAGGCACCTTTTACATCATTATATTAAGAGTTATTTGTGAGGGTAAACACTAATGTCATGATTTTCCTTTCTCCCACCATTTTCCATCCTCATATTTTATTTCCTTGCTATTTGTGTAGATCCAAACAATCACCATCACGTAAAGCAGCCCAAAAAGAACATGATATTGCTTGGAATGGAAACCGGAAAGGAACTCAAAAGAAAGCTGGAAAGTAAGTTTAATGACTTAAGAAGCAAGCCAACGTTATCTTGGGAAGTTGGACTTGAGTTGCAGCATCTCCCTGGTATCCAAGCATATGTACCTTGAAGGAAACAAATAACTTTCATCATTGTCTTTTACAGTTAGAAATGCAATGCAATGATACGAAAAGCACACTTGCCTCCCCAAATGCCTAAAACTTTATTTTCTTGTAAAATCCCAACAAAAAAGTTGCCAGAGTAAAAAGTGAATCAATATGAATCCAGATCCTATACAGTTTTACAGTAAACTACAGAGATTTTGGCCATTGAAATTTTCTTTTTTCAATAAATATTGGAATAAATATAATATATCAATTTCCAACTCTTGGATCATAAACTGAGCTTCATCCAAATTTGTAGCGACCCAATATGATATAGTTTTCAACAAATAATTCATTTATTTTTTTCGCCTTAAAATGAAAATCATAATAATAATGAGATCCATCCATATTATCTTTGGATAAAGTTGACATTAAAGAAGGAATGGGCTTTGTCTTTCATTCCTTTTCACTCCTAAGCACACCAAACAAATAGAGAAAGGAGTCATTACCAATTCATCTTTATTCTCTAAGCCTGAAATCTATACTATTGGACCAGTAGATAATCAAACTACATCAAAGTGAGATTTTGAATCAAGTCTACGTATGTTATTAAATCAAAACTTATTATATATGCTAATGAGGCATTTTCTGAAGTTAGGAGGATTGCTAAAACCTTTTACCTTTCAATGTTTTTGAGCCTTGTTGTTTTTGTTTGAACTTGAACCATGCACAACAAGACTATGAGAGAGGCTGTGATCTTTTGCACCTAAGTTTCCACCTTTGTGCTTTCGTCGAACAATTATGGAGAGCAATGATGTAAATGGAACTTTTGAGAAGTTGCAATTAGATTTTAAAGACACTGTCAACAGGCAGCATCATTGTAGAGTCCATAGTGAAGCCCATTTGAAGTTGAGAAGGGCGATTAAGAAAGTAACCTTTGGCCAGTTGCATTAGTCAACTGAGCAACATGCTCTACCGGAGGAAATATAATACTGCAGCAACCTTATCAAAGGACCAAGATTTTGAGTCCAATGTAAAATTCACTAAACAAGGAGATTACACCAAATCGAACCCTACAAGGGGCTTCTAAAGTAATGTCCCCTAGACTCTTTGGTTCAATATTCGCTTGCACAGATTGAATGCAAAGCACTGCTGAAGATCTGCATATTAAACCTTCATTGGACACCGATTTTGGTTTATGAATTCGGCCAAAATCTGAGAGAAGAGGTCATTTGTATTTCTTCTATCAGAATCAATGAAGTCAATTTAGAAAGATTGCCAGTTCAAGAGAGTTGGTAATTGGTATATGTATAATAATTAGGGTGCACACATATGAATCAATGAAGTCATCACTGATATGTGCTCGTCAACTGTCACACTATACTAACATTTAAAGGTATTTAAATTAACCTTTACAATGTTACTTTAAAGCTAAGATGATGAGACCAGACTGAGAGTACCTCCACTCATAATATGTCAGAAAACTGATTTCATGTCGGATATGTTACACTTGTCTCTCATGTGTGCAGATAAAGTATTCAGTATAATCTTAATACTTTCAGTTCTCAGCTTCCCTGGATCGTCCGAGACAAAATTTTGTATCTGATTTTGTACTTCAATCCAGCTGCAGCCAGGTAGCTTTCCAGCTCTTCTCTCCCTCATTAGCACCCTTAATCTCTCAACATCCTCCCACCTTCCAGCCTCAGCATGCATGTTTGACAAAGTAATATAATTAGAGGCATTATGTGGTTCAAGTTCTAAAAGCCTCACAGCAGCAATTTTACCAAGTTCCATGTTCTTGTGTACACGACAAGCTGCAAGCAGTGAACCCCATAATCCAGCATTTGCTTTCACTTTCATCCCGCTAACTATGTTGAATGCTTCCTCTAACCTACCCAGGCGGCCAAGCAAGTCAACTAGGCAGCTGTAGTGTTCAGCCAAGGGTTCAATAGCAAAATCTTTGACCATGCATTTAAATAAATCCACACCCTGATTGGCTAAACCGGCATGACTGCAAGCTGACAACATCCCAATAAAGGTAACCTCGTCAGGAACCGTCCCCTCTGATAACATTTGTTCAAAGGCCCAAAATGCCTCATTTGCATATCCATTCAAAGCATAGCCCGAAATCAAGGAATTCCAAGAAATAAGATCAACACCTTCAAAATCTTTAAATACTTTTTCAGAGTTTTGTACTCTTCCACATTTTGCATACATGGCAATCAGAGCATTGCTAACAAATAAATCATTTATATAACCACTTTTCAGGATCAACTCATGGAGCTGCTTGCCTACTTGCAGAGCAGCAAGATTAGCACATGAACTTAAGGAACATGCAAAAGTTGATTGGTCAGGTTTCTTTCCTTCTTGCCCCATCAAAACCAAACTCTTAAGAGCATCCAAGTATAAACTATTTTGAAGAAAACCTGTTATAAGAGAATTCCAGGAAATAACGTTCCTCTCCCACATGGCCTCAAATATCTCTGTCGCTCTATCCATCTCTCCTGCCTGAGCATATCCAGAAATCATAGTATTCCACGAAACAGCATTCTTAACAGGCATTTGTCTAAATAGATTGAGAGCTTCAGTCATTCTTCCACTCTGACAATAGCCTGCAATCATGCTGTTCCAACAAATGGCATCACGTTTATCGAGTTGACTGAAAACTTGACTAGCCTCATCAATCCTTCCATTCTGTATTAATCCCGACATCAAAGCTGTTTTCGCTGCTACATCTTTGTAAGGCATCTGATTGTAAACATCCCGTGCTTCATCAAGCTTACCAACCCGAACAAACCCGTTAATCATTGTAGTCCACGATACACAATCTTTATACGGCGTTTCTTTAAACAGTTTAACGGCTTCATCAATTTGTAAGTCTTGGACATAGGCTGAAATCATCGCATTCCAAGAAACCACGTTCTTACAAGGCATTCTGTCAAAGAGTCTCCTAGCCTCTACAATCTTTCCATCTCTAGCAAACCCGCACAACATTGTAACCCAAGAAACAGCATTAGGATCTGGAATCTTCTCAAACAACTCCCAAGCAGAACTCAAATCACAATTATTAACAAACCCAGCCACCATCAAATTCCACGAAACCACATTCCTCTCAGCCATCCTCTCAAAAAACTCCATAGCCAAACCCATTTTCCCATTCTGCGTATAACCCGCCAACATAGAGTTATAAGAAACCAAATCCTTTACCGGCATCTTTTCAAAAACTTCCTCAGCATCCTCAAACCGACCCTTCTTCGCATACCCCGCAATCATCGCATTCCAACAAGCAGTATCCAATTTATCAGGAACCAACTCAAGCAACTCTCTAGCTTTTTCAAGCATCCCTTTACGTGTATAACAAGTTATCATCAAAGCCCACGAAAAGTTATCTCGTTCCGGCATTAAATCAAACAACTTATGGGCATCTTCAACCATGTTGTTGTGAAGATATCCAGCAATCATGGTGTTCCAGGAAACAAGGTTTCTTTGAGACATTTTATCAAACAGTTGCCGTGCATCACTAACTCGACCATTTTTCGCAAACACGGTTATCATGGAATTGTATGTAGCATGGTTTTTGTGTATGACGTTTAAGAATACTCTTTTGGCTTCTTCAATTTTTCCTTGTTTTCCTAAATGGATAATTTTTTTGTTTTGATTGAAGACATTTTTTGATTGTTCAAGTGTTGATCTTGTTCCAATGTTAAGTTTCATTGAGTTAGTGATGCAATGAATGGGCGTAGACTCTTTTATGCAATCATGTTTTTATATTATTAAGAGGGAAAAAAGGAACCCAAAGATTTTCATGAGTAAATTCGGTTTGTTACAGAGGACATTGATATGCATGTTGAATTGGACTATTTGACTTAAAATCTTTTTTTAAAATCACTTTCAAATTTTGAGAATCTTGTATTTGTCGCTGGCATTTCTCTTGTATTTGAGTCATATAAGATGGAAGTGGTTGTATAATTAAAAAAAAATCAGTTGTCTCTTAACAATCTACAGTAATTTTTTTTAGAAGACTAAGTTTTATTATCGTAAACAAACATAAAATTGATTATTTTTTTATAAAATATCTATAAATGAATTCTAATATTACTTCTTTTTTTCCTTTCTAATTCATAACAATTGGAACTTTCCCCTAAATCAATTTCATATCATTTTTTCTTTTGAAGGCAAAATTTACAATTTAATCTATAAACTAGGTTTTACTTAAAAAAATATTTGAGGGAAACATAATTTTATTTATATTTCTCTAGTATAAATTATGTGATTTTTTTTAAGAGCTCATTGTACTTGAGGTCTTTGGCATCCTGTGACTCTATAAATTACCTCCATAAACTTTTGTTCTTTGGACCAACAATGAGACTTCTATCGGTTTGGATGTTCCGTTCACCGTTTAAAACTCTCCACTTCTGTATTTTGGAGATTGAACGCTTATCCTTATGCATAAGTTCAATGATGTTTAATCAATCGAGTCACGTTCATTGGATAATTGATGTGCGGTTTTAATCGTTCAATAGTTTTTTATAAGAAAAACACAAAATAGTTACATAGTATTTTCCCAAATTATGAAATAAGCAAACACGTAGACTTAGATTTCCTCTTATGATAATAGTTTTTTTTTTAGAAATAGTTTTTCCATACTTGTTAGATATAGAGCCCATTTGTTATAGCTTTTTATAAAATAGATTCTTGTAGTGTAACATATTTTTGTTAAGAAAAAATTAACAAAGAAATTTTTAAAGAAAGCTTCAAATAAAAAATCGGTTTGAATAGCTTATCTTAAAATGTCATTATAGATATTTCATCGTTTTGTTATAATTTTTTTGGATACAAAAATTTTGAAAAAATCTCTGAAAAAAAAGCTATTTCAAATAGCTTTTCATAAAAATCATTTTTGAAATATATCGTTTTGAAAAAATATGTGATTTTCACTATGTAAAATCTCGAACAATGAATATTTAAGTTAGTGAATGTCAAAATATTTTTTTTAACTAATAACAAATGAGTTTGAAATAACTTGTACTATTTTCGAGTAAATTTCTAAAAAATCTATTTTAAAAAAGAATCATGCTCTTCACCCAGCACAAAACACTCTCGCCCTGCAGGCAGGACGATTTTGCCTCTGCGCATGTTAACTCACACAAGTGTAAAAGTGTGCGCTAGTTAACATGCGCTGCGTGGCTTAAGTCGCGCAAGTGTAAATTAATGCTACGCACACTCACGCAAGAGTAAGCACTGTGTGAGTTAACTCACGCAGTGTCACGGTAGGGTAACGCACTGCGTGAGTAAACTCACGCAGTGTCACGCTAGTGTAACGCACTGCGCATGTTAACTCACGCCAGTACTGATATATCAGTACAACATTAATTGTTGTACTGATATGCATTGAATGTTATTAATGACCCGTAATTTTACAGGCTCATAATTGAACCGAATTACGCCAGTTTAACAAGATTATCAGATAATACGACATAATCGATCAAAATTACACAAAAACATCGTTTTTATCACAATCACATAATCACACATAACGATCCAAACGGTCCAAATTTCACAAATTCGCCGGTAATGATCCGTAATCACTTAAACACATTTAATGACACATAAACGATCCAAATTACAACAATTTGTCCATAAATCTTGAAAATCACATAATCTCAAATAAACGGTTAAAATTACCGAAATTCAACGTTAAATTACATAAACACTAATTCATTAAAATTCAATAATACGGACACAAGTTCGAACAAATTACGATATTACACATTAATAAATATTACATTTCAACGGATCGGACATAAAGATGTAAAGCGTTATCTTCAACCATTACATAAAACATGTTAGCGACGTCGCTATCATCTTCGACACGTTGTGGAAAATACACCGTCTTCGAAAAGTCCTCTTCTTTATCCTCCCCCAAGTCCATGCCTGGTGCATTTAAAATTACATCGGATGTTCTATGATTTGAACCAATATGGATAAAGAAGTTGTCAAGTTTTGTCTTCAAATCGTCCAACTTGCCGGTGGGATTTACAAAAAACCTCGTCTTCATTTTCACATCAACATAACAGACATGAAGTTTTACTAGATCTTGTGCATCTTCATATATGTTTCACTTCAAAAAATATAAATAATTGAATAATTAGTGACAAAGTAAATGCGAGCAATAATCGGTGTGACATAACCGGCCACCAAAAAAATAATTCATTTCATTTAATATATAATATTAGTTACATATTGGCCACGAATATTCAAAGTACATAACCGGCCATCCAAAAATACGTCGGGGTGTAATACCACCAAAAAATAGGATGAACACCGACCGACCTAAAAATGTCATAACCTATAACCTATCTAAGAATTCTAGTGACATTCCTAGATTTTCCTCTACTTCAATGTCTTCCATCGCTTCAAACTCTTGTTCCTTTTTTTGCAGAGTGGGAGTATTATCACAAAGTATTGTATTCTGCTCATCTGTCGGTGACAATCACCTTAGGCATGTTGTCTTTTGAGGACAAAAGACCTTTCAACATCATAAGTGCCCAAGCAAAGTTGTCCTCTAGTTCAAAGTGAAGGAAGGCGAAACCAACAGAATACGTCATTTTTGTAGAGGTGCAACCAACTATCTCAAACAACGGCATTCGGTAGTTGTTGGTTTTGTAAGTGGAGTCCATGACCAAAACGGTCGGAAAGGTGTTGAGCAATTTAATTGACTCCGGATGAGGAAAAAAAATGTCTTCAAGAGTGTTTTCCTCACTATTGCATCTTATGTAATAGACATATTTATACTCCACCAACTTTGAAATCAAGAATTGCAACTCCGTCATGTTACCTCTTTCCCCCATTCGCCATCTTGTTTGCACATTGTACACTTGCTTGATAGTTATGTCACTTTCTTTATTATTTTGCTTCAAATTGGTGAGGATATTCCGAGGCACCGTCAAACTCTTTGTCATGTCAATAACTTTTTTCTTCTCCTCCGCACTAAGCCTTCCCTCAATAAGGTGCCCCTTTAACTTCTCATCCAAGTCATGGTTGTGCATTCCGCAAAGCATTGCAAGCCACCAATCATTTGTCTCTTTATCAAAGAAACCTTTCAACCTAAACGAACAATTACATTTCCTTGAGCCGATGCCTTCAATGTTCGGTTTCTTCCTCGTCTTAGGTGGCTTGTATATCCCACTCCTTTCACATTGCATCGTCAAGTAAGGCCTTTTTAAAACGGATTTATCTATACAAACACTAAATCCGGCCCTTACCCCTTGTCGGCACACCCAGGCAAGTAACTCTTCTCGCTCTCCCCATCTTGCATTTGTTGTAAAAAAAAAAAGCGGTGTCGCGACCTTCGCAAAGAACACCGATAGGTACCGGTTTAGGTTCTTCAATTTAACCAATGCGAGCTTGAAATGGAATTTTGACTTTAAACGGCTTCACATTAATGGTCGGTTTGACATCGTCGGAACCTTTGCCGGAAGCTTCATTTTTGGTCGGTTTCGGTTCGACGTCATCACCTACGACATTGTCAACCATCCCCCTATATATCGACTGAATAAAATAATTTACAAAGTGAGAATAAATAAATTACTTGTGAAACAAGCTAACCAAGAACAAAAATGAAGCTAAAATTTCAAAAATTTGGACTGTGTAAAGTGGCGTGACTTAAGTCACGCAACACATTAACACATGCGCCACTTAACTAGCGCAGCACATACGCCCTGCGCAAGTTAACTTGCGCACCATGCCTACTGCCTACGAAAACAGCCTAACCAAGCTCAGAAACCAGCTAAATGAGATGAGTTTTTATGATACATTACCTGATATTTGGTGCTTGATGAGCGTAGAAACTTGCTTCCTGACGATTTGCAATGATTTGGGATGAAGATTTTGACCTCATAAATCGCACTTTTTGGGTTTTTGAAGGTGGAGGGAAAGAAAATGGTGTTTGGAGTTCGGACTGATGGGTCTTGAACAAAAACAGTAACCTGCGCAACTTAACTCGCGCTGCGTGAGTTAAGTTGCGCAGCGTTACTTAACATGCGCAACGCATGTTAACTTGCGCAGGGGTAAATTTGGAAAACTTGCCGGGCGGGAGTGTATGTTGCTGGGTGAAGAGTGGTAGCTTCATAAAAATCTATTTTGTTATAATTCTAGATATTTCATCATTTTGTTATATTTTTTTTGGATACAAAAATTTTGAAAAAATCTCTAAAAAAAAAAGCTATTTCAAATAGCTTTTCATAAAAATCATTTTTGAAATATATCGTTTTGAAAAAATATGTGATTTTCACTATGTAAAATCTCGAACAATGAATATTTAGGTTAGTGAATGTTAAAATATTTTTTTTAACTAATAACAAATGAGTTTGAAATAACTTATACTATTTTCGAGTAAATTTCCAAAAAATCTATTTTTAAAAATACAAAAGAAAAATCCATTTTTTTAGAAACGGACTCATAATTGCATTATCTTGTACTAGTTGAGAATGGTAGCAATAGTGTCCGGGAATTATTTTTTATGAAGCCAAGAACTGTACTAGCTTTTTATCTCCCTTTTGCCTGGAAATTATTTCAAAGGAGACAAATTCAAAGAAATTGATTAAGACTCAAACTCAAATGTAGGAACAATTCAACAAATATTACAACTTGTTTCATTGTGGGGCTCTTCTCCCACCTCCAACATTTGTACTTTTATTTTAATAAAACAACATTTGTACGTTTGAATGCGTGCTTGAAGATCATTTTGTATTGTCTGATTGTGCACTTCTAAAAACATAGAAATCTTTTAGTAACGAAAATGGAATTAAACAATCACCTTAATTACATCATATGCTTTTTATGAACCTCCATTAAACTGTAGCGGGTATGTCTAAAATCAAAACTAATTAAAAAAAAAAACACTAGTATATATTTTGGCCCTGACTAAAACAATCATTAAATCTGATACCAACAATTAACTTAGCTTTAGATGCACTATAAATGAAAGTTACATTCTTATTACATAAAATAAAAAATGTTACATTCACCTTTCAGATAGTGTTGCATCAAAATCATGCAATGATCCTCTCCCACTGGTAAATTTCTTCATAGTATCCAACGTTGGAGGGATACTCACTATAGCTGATTCCTTCTCTTTCCCACCTTGTCTCCCTCCCTCATAACTTCCCTTAGAAATCCAAAGTAGAACGTTTTTGTTTGGAACAACATCTTGAATCCCTTTATGTAATTTCTTGTCCTTCTTTTTCTTCTTTTTCTTCTTGCTCTTAATTTCACCCATGCACGAGACTTTAGGAGAAGTGGGTTCTTTTGGACTAAAACTAATTCCCCTTTTGTGCTTTCTTCTAGCTTCCTTAGGGAATAATGAAACCACATGTGTTGTAGGTGATCGACAAGGACTAAGAGTTGGGTTCTGATATCCCGCTAAAGACACTGGTGGTTGTTTAGATAGAAACTTCAAGAACGTTGTTTTAATCTTAAACAGTTTCTCCATCTAGAGTTTATGTGTTTTGAGGTAAATGGTTTTGAAGTATGAACTTGTGAAAAATTATGCTATGCTAACATTTATAGCATGGTTTAAAATATAAGGGACATAAGAGGAGGTAGCTGAAAGGTATGATTCATGATTAGAAATCATCTAATCAGGAAATAAAATTAGGGGGCAATTAAAGAAAGAATATGGTTGACATTGATGATAGAGAAGTGGCGTGCTAGTATAGTAGAGTGCAAGTGTAAAGAAATTGTAATGAAATCAGCTTAAGTTGCCGGCACACTATAAAACATTTTTTTAACTTTGATTAGTCGTGGTTACATAGGTTGATGCGTCATTTTGACACTGAAATAGGCCATTTGTTTGGACGCAGAAATTTAGGATTAATTAAATATGACCATTTTATATTTATTTATTTTCAAATATCTTATGGCAATGCCGTTGAATGGGAGGATGTGTAATGTGTTCAATACGTTAAAGTATTAAGATTATTAGTTCATAAAGCATATTCTCTGTTGCCTTTTGTTCATTTATTAGTCTTTTTGAGAACCTTGTGCCGCTCAATCTATTGAAAATTTGAAAGAATAGAACACTTTGAAGTGAAAACCAAAAACTAACAACAACAAAAAACGTAAAAACTAAGGCTGAGAAATGAACAAAAAAACCAAAAAACAACGTTTTGAGAAACGGGTGGAACAAACGCATGCAATACAACTCATTTGAGAAGGTCGAGGCTTGAAGAATATAGTGCTCCTTTGCTTCCAAAATATGTTACCAATCTTAATCTGACTTGCTTCATTTTGGAGTTGAGTGTTTTGTTTATGAACTGATGTTCATGAACTGAGAACCGTTTTTGTGCTGGTTAAATATCAAACTTTTTTACTTTGATTAAAATTAGGATAAAAAAAATGTCGGTTGGTATCATTACCTCATTTGGACGAATGCTGATTGAAGTAGATTGCAACTAGTTCTTTATTCATTTATTAATCATCAAATTCATTTGTTATTGAACCTACTAAATCAACTAAACTATGATCAAACAGTCTCGCTGATTCATTAATTTAAAGTGTGAGTGTTTGAACTTTGATTTGTTTTAAAAAAAAATATAATAAGCCTCATCTGGCTTATTACGTACTAGATAATTTGTTTTCATACTAAAAGCTCATGTAGGTGAGAAGACTAAACAGGCAACAAAAATAAAAACTGTGCAAAAACCATACAACACCCACTCATCACATTCAGGCAGGGTAACAAGAGAATTTAACATTTATGCTCTATGACCGGAAAATTGTTCATTCAACATCCGCATCATGAACTCGTTTAAGAGTATTAGTACTTTATATAATCGATCATCCTCAACAATTTACATGGACATATATTGGAACAAAAAAAACTTTTAACTACTAATGTAAAATTTGAAATCAGAGTTGCCAATACTCCGTAGACATTGTCAACAGAATCAAATCATTTGTGATTAATACAAAATCAAACTATTAGACCTCGAACATCTGATTGTCCAGTCTCAGCAGAACCTCGAACCGCACCATCTAGCCTGAAGCTGTCTGCACATTCACACCCGTCTTAGATACTTTGGCAATTCAGCCTAAATTTAAACTTGAGATAAGTTACAAATAGGTTCACTTGCTATAAGTAACTTTCTTTTGGGCCAAAGCAAAAGGGTAAAAGGCCAAATACGTAGTTGCATGAATGTCAAAAACTCATTACATGGATAGTGGCAGCCAAACATAATTTACTTTGACAGAATAAAGTGGTGGGTCAGCAATTCCCTACATTCCAATCATCTACCTCCTCTAATCCTTAACAACGATTTTCCGTAAACCACCCTCAACCCCCCTCTCAAAAAACCCAGATCTATTTATACGCTTTGATCACCCTTCTATATAATAACAGGCTACATAGGCAAATCTTCCTCAATACATTTCTGGCCAAGACTTCTCAAAAATTTAAAATATGAGAGGCAGATGGCAAATAACAAGGATTTTCAATCCACTTATGTGTAGTGAAGAGAACTTCTGAACCATTAATATTTTACTTCATCAATAAGATAAAAAATAAATAAAAAAATAATGATACTTCAGCAAACAAACAACTCACCTCACTGAGTGCCTGTATCATCCTTGTCACTTGTCTGTGGAGTGTACTGGCTGGTTGAGGATGGTGAGTAGCCAGGTTGACTTGGTGAGTAACCAGTACTGGGACTGCAGATAGTCAAATAAAAAATTTAGAAAAACAGAATGCTCAGTTATATGCCTTCATTACCACTTAGCATTTAAAGAATCATCCATGAATAACATACCTAAATTGCGGTGAACTTGGGCTATAGTCTGGGCTGGTGCCAGAATTATATGGGCTAGAAAAATGCATAAATATGAGTAAGTCACACAGAAAGCAATTATATTCTATTAACCTTTAATACCAAATGAAAGAAAGAAGAAACCTTAATTATATACTGCTATTGACATAGACACTAGATAAATTGTCAAAAGGCTTAACGGGATAATAAATGAAGTTCACTTACCTGCTGGGACTGTATGTCGGGCTCGAGGGAGAATACGATGGAGATGTTGGTGAGTATGATGGAGACGTTGGGCTGGAAAAAAGGAAGGAAAAAAAAAACAGACATTTGCTTAGTGCTAAGATTACCACAAGAAAAATGCAATTGATATAAAAATAGGCCAGACTATATTCAGATTCAGCCACCCAACAAGCTAATCATTGAACAATATGGAAAATTCAGAGGAAAATAACGTTTATTGCATATTGTAGTGGTTCCTAATATGGAAAATTCAAAGGAAAATAATTTTTATTGCATAATGTAGTGGTTCCTCTTCAAACCCAAGTATAAGACTGAAAAGTGAAGGAAATGAGTTTCAAGTTTTTGAGATATCTTTAAGCATTTACAGGTTTCATATATCACATTGGTGCTTAAAAAAACTATAAATACCCAGAAGATGACTCACCTGTAGCTTGGAGACGTGGGACTATAGGGACTTGATGGAGACAACCTCGGACTGCTGGGAGAATATGCCAATGAAGGGCTATACTTAGCAGACTGTGGATTGTAACTTGGGGAAGTAGGACTATATGATGGTGATGTTGGGCTGTAAGAGGGTGATGTGGGGCTGTACCCAGGAGAGGTAGGGCTGTAAGCAGGTGATGTAGGGCTATATGAGGGAGATGTTGGGCTGTAAGAGGGTGATGTGGGGCTGTAGGAAGGCGAAGTCGGACTATATGAAGGTGATGTTGGACTATATGATGGAGAAGTAGGACTATAGGCAGGTGAAGTGGGGCTGTATGCTGGAGATGTTGGGCTGTATGCAGGTGAAGTGGGGCTATAGCTGGGAGATGTGGGGCTGTAGCTGGGAGAAGTTGGGCTGTAGCTGGGTGATGTGGGACTGTAGCTGGGTGATGTGGGAGAGTAGGATGGACTTGTAGGTGAATAAGCTGGGCTCGTAGGACTATATCCTGGAGAGCTAGGGCTGTATGTTGGAGAGGTAGGACTGTACCCAGGTGATGTGGGGCTGTACCCAGGGGATGTGGGACTGTACCCTGGTGAAGTGGGGCTGTATCCAGGCGATGATGGACTATAGCCTGGTGATGATGGACTGTAACCAGGAGATGAAGTAGGAGAAAATGCCATACCACCAACATATGGTGAAAACTGTGCATCGTTGCTAGGAGACAGCCGGAGATTTGGGCTCAACAGATAATTTGGAGACATCAGGCCTTCGTGGTATGGAGTAGCAGATATTGGGGATCGGCCAGGGGTCATGCCAAAATCAAGACCTTCCATATAGCTAGGTAGCTGGAGCTCAATAGCATTCTTTAGCATCTCATCATTAAGTAACAGGGCACATTCACCGGTGCCTATGGGGGCTAATTGACCTAACATAATATTTTCAGTTACACCCCTCAAGTGATCAGTCTCAGCATATACCGCAGCATCCAGGAGAATATCAACAGTCTCTTCAAATGAGCACCTCATCATTGGGCCAGTTTCATTCCTGTTGATACCATGACGTGTAATTGCCATCAAATGTCCCCGATAAGTCATAGTATCACAAAGAATAGCCAGGTGTCTGTAATTGACATAAGACCCATCAAATGAAATGACAACACGCAATTCATCCAGCAGAGACCGCCGAACTGCCTCAATACCAAGAACTTCAATAACTTCAATCAAGTGGTTGCTTGTGGTCCTTTTTGCATCAACATCTTCATGGCACATTACAGCTAAAAGATTGACACCTTCGGTATCAAGCATCCATTCCTCATGAGGCTTAAAACCTTCATTTTCGTCAAACTTCTGAATTTTCGTATTTTTTATGAAAACTTTGTTGATATCTGGAATACCTCGTAAGGTCATTTCAGTCAGCATGTTGCTTTCTATTTTCTTTAAGAAAACATCATCTTCTGCAGATTCATCTTGAATGTCTCCCTTGGGCGCTTCATCATTCATAATACGGATTCGAAGTATAAGTTTTTCAGCATTGTCATCATTAAATATGCATGTCAAATCACCATCGAATTCATGGTTGATCTTCTCGGCAATGTCAGCCATACTCAACTTCTTATCCACCATCATTTCACGATTGAGTTCTATGCGAAGCAACCAAGGTGAGATTTTTTCAAGAGCAACTTCTTCATCGGGCATTTCATAGTAAGACTTGACAAAATCAACATCCTCTTCTATTATTGTACCCATTGGGTCCGGATCATACCATACCTCTGTGGCTTGAGTCACACTCCGGAGAGTGGTATATTCTAAAGCACACTGCACACTCTTGGCTCTCTCTTTAGTCTTACAAACCTCAGGTTTCAAATACACGGACAGAGAAGGTGTCTTAATTCTCTTGGCAACATTAATAATTTCTCTTAACCTAGGCACACCAAGAGTAACATTCTTAGCACTGACACCAGCATAATGGAAAGTGTTGAGAGTCATCTGCGTAGCAGGTTCACCAATTGATTGTGCTGCCACACAACCAATCATTTCCCCAGAGGCCACAAGTGATTGTAAGAACCTTGATTCTATTTCTCCCACTACCCATTCAAATGCCTCGCGAGAAAGCCTGTACTCCTCCAGGACCCTTTTACTGGCGAAAGTGCTACGAAGCAGAATATTGAACAGTAGAGTGGCATTTTTCTGAGCCTCTTGACTTAAAAGGTCCTCCCCAGGAACTACTCTAAGTCTCTCCTGGAGCTTATCAATAGCTTCCACAATTTCCATCGGATGCATATCAGAAGGTCTTCGGAAGTCAACCTTAAAGGTCTTCTGCGCATTCCAGATAAGCCTTTTAAGGTTGACAGGTAGTGGTAGGGAACTGTCACCAGTGGTGGCTATCTCAGTTGCAAGTTGAACCCTATCAGCGTCAAGCTTTTGAACTTCCGCCTCAAACACGTTACGGAACTCTCTAATTGTTTTTAAATCTTCTACGGGCTCTTCAAGCATGTAAGTAGGCTTCCAGTTTTCGTCATCAAATTCATACCTAAAAGCCCTGTCAAAATCTGTTTTTTTCATTTTCAGTGAATCCAGCTTCTGCGTTTCAATCCAAACAGCATCCATACCATCTTCACCATAGAGAAACTGTATGACATCTCCCAAAGAATTCCTAACTGTCCCGTCATATTTAACCATGATGTCCTCCATAGCCTTTACAAGCCGCCTCTGAATGTACCCAGTTTCTGAAGTCTTCACAGCAGTATCAATAAGACCTTCCCTACCACCCATGGCATGGAAAAAGAACTCTTGAGGGGTCAGTCCACGGAGATATGAGTTCTCCACAAAACCACGACTTTCAGGCCCATAATCATCTTTTGTAAAGTGAGGCAATGTCCGGTCTATGAACCCAAATGGAATTCGTTTACCCTCAACATTCTGTTGGCCCACACAAGCAGTCATCTGAGATATGTTAATGAAACTTCCCTTGGAACCAGCTGTGACCATGGCTTTCAGATTATTGCTCTCGGATAAACTTTTTTGGGCACTATTTCCGGCGTCATCACGAGCTCTATTCAGAGTCTAAAATTATAAAATAGCATAGTACATCAGATTCATCCAAAAGAAGTTTCAATAAATATAACAGTGACAAAATATCAAATGTAGGTACCTGGTTCACTCTATTTTCAAATGAATCCATCATTGTCCGACCAGGTTCAGCCTCTAATTTCTTTTCCTGAGCTTCCCGGATGAGTTGTTTCACTTTATCCTTAGCCTGTGAAATAGTCTGATTAATAGTCTCCATGGTAGACGCATCAGCAATTGTATCACCAATTCCAATGCTAAAAGCTTGCTGTAAAAGCCAGTAGTTTACAAGCCACTGAGTATGGCCAAGAAATTTGCGAGCCGCATCAGGGCCAACCTCTTCCCTGTATTCAAGTACACATTTATTGTCAGAAAGCACTCAATAATAATAAACTCAACTGAGAATTCAGAGTTTGAGTCAACAGAATAAATTCCACTATCGATTGATAGAGATTGTAAAGGTAAATAAACCATAATAAGATTAAAACAATAATCTAATTCTGTTGGTAATTTGAAGTAGAAATATCTATATAATTTATTATGTGGGAGCTCATACCAAATGACATGAATGAGACTTCCAGTGCCTGTTCCTAGTGTCTTTTTGCAAAGAGTACCAGTAATTAGTTCCCCCTTTTCAATTCGGACCATGGTATCTCCAGGGGTTATGGGTCCCCTTTCGTTCTCATTGTGCCAGCTAGAATATCTAATTAGATTTATCTGCTTAGGAATAATCAGATTGAAAACTTGTTTCCCAGTCCACAGTGGTTCTGGTTTCAATATTGTAGGAGCAGGAACTTTGCCATCAAAATCTTCCCACCACATCAATATATTCATAAAAACATCCTGCAAAAGAAAAAAGCTTTATCAGATTTCTAAGCAGCTTGTACAAGAACATGAAGTTGAGCTAAACTGCAACAACAGAAAAATTCACTTAATATAACCTTTGAAATGAATGTATCTCTCTTGGTAATTTTTCTGCATCCTAAAAGTGAATCTTGGACAATTCCCATTACTGGCCTGTTTGACTGAGGTGACACAATGCATTTAGGCACCATCATCAGCTCCAACACCTCAGCTCTGGTTTCAAATGACTGTGGAACATGCATATTCATTTCATCACCGTCAAAATCAGCATTATATGGTGAAGTAACCGACAAGTTGAGCCGAAAAGTAGAATAGGGCATGATTTTGATTCGGTGCCCCATGATAGACATCTTATGAAGACTAGGTTGACGATTGAAGAGGACAAAATCTCCATCATTCAAATGGCGCTCCACCTAAAACCAAAACATCAACAGCTGTTAGAAGGCTTTGAGTGAAAAGCTAAGAATAGAAATAAAAAAGCATTGCTTAAAAACGATGCCTTGTATCCAAGCTCCAAATGGTGATCGCTACTTTTCTTCAAATATCTGAGATCAAGCCTTTGCCCATCATCACGAATGATATACTTGGCACCAGTTTTTCCAGGTGGAGGATGGGGTCCATACTCAACAAGTTCCTTCAGTCTGTTTTTTATTCATTTAGAACATTTTGTCAAATTAATGGAAAACGCATTAAGAGACGAACAACTCAAAAGTTGTATCCAAATAACACCTTTCAATGTTGTAAGGAGTCACAGTCTCAGGGTATGTAAGATTCAGAGCAATACTCCATGGCACTCCCAATTGATCAATATTGATGGTTGGATCTGGTGTGATTACTGTTCGAGCAGAAAAATCAACTCTTTTCCCCATCAAGTTGCCTCTAATCCGGCCTTCTTTTGCTTTAAGCCTGCTACATATTGATTTGATAGGCCTTCCCGATCTTTGAGTAGCCTGTGAAAATAAAACAATTTTACTAAAAATGCTCCGACAACTATGATAATAGTTCAAAATCAACGAAGATTATAACAAGGAAATAAAATATTAGTGTTAAAGTTAAATGTCAGTGTCCAAAACAAGTATACCCTTGGCAATCCAGGCAACTCATTATCAAAATATGTGGCAATATGAAACTGCAACAGCTGAGCAAACTCTGAGATAATATGTGCAGGAGAACCATTCCTCTCTTGTCTCTTCAGATTCTCATTGTGCCTGATGATCATGGCCAGCTGATGAGTTAGATCATCCTACATACAGAAGCGATAAAAAAAATCAGCATTTAAATAAAGCATTAATAGAAAATGTCATTGGGAAAGTTTCAAGTCAACACAATCAGTATCAAAAGATGATGAAATGAAAAAAACGAGCAAAGCTTAGAAATGGAGAATATGTAAAAAAGCATATGGAAACACTTGCCTCACTCCTGGAGGATGTGTCCATCATTACTGAAGGTCTCACAGGTGGAGGAGGAATTGGGAGAACTTGTAAAATCAACCAGTCAGGACGGGCATACTTGGGATTCAAGCCTAACAACTGGCAATCCTCGTCACTTATCCTTTTCAGAACACCCAAAACCTTCATCGGACATAAAAAGTCACGAACCACGTTAATTTCTGTAACAATGAACATATAAGTGTTCATACCAGAAATCTATAATCTAAAAATCAATTACCCTTTCTGCGGAAAGAGTCTGTTTCCTTTCAACAGGTTCAGGAAGCTGTTCCTGGTCATCACTTTTCTTCCTTTGAGCTTTGTACTCTGCAATCATTTTCATCCCCTCAATAGTGATCTTTGGTTGCTGAGCACCACAGCCACCACGACTCTTTTTAAGCGGCTCCTTAGTATCATGTTCAGGAAGGTCAATGTCATCACCGCCTTCACACTTGGTTTTGTTTTTGCAAGCATCCAGAATCTTTCTTAATCTATGTTTAGGGTTCTTGATCCTCATAGCTTGCTTAAACTTATGATCGTTCTGCACAAAACACAATCAATTTAAAGAACCTAATTTCACTTTCTTACACATACAGACAAAACACAGGCCATGTTTGGATAAACAGCTTAGTTTGTAGTTTACAGCACAAGAGCTTATCATGGTATGCGTTTATGTATAAACTGTTTTTATAACAAAATATAAAATGAACTTAAATAATTTTCTTATAAGCTATTGTCATAAGCTATCTTGCAGAGCTTGTGAAAATAAATTGAAACAAACTTATCGTGAGTTGATTTCATAGTTTTTCCCAAACAATCTCACGTAACTTGTGTCGGTAGATAAGCTCAAATAAGTCAATCCAAACTAAACCTTAATATAAGATCAAATAACAATCAACAAATCACATACCATAAATTAAAAAGAAGCATCTAGATTCCTTCATATTATTTGACCGACATATCAGATAGTTCAAAATTTCAATAGACAGTTAACAGTAATAACTGCCTATAGAACTCGGGTTCTCATAATCTCCCAATTATATACAGCTAGTCAAGTCAGTAACATACAAAGCACATTCCCTAGCTGAGCTAAAATCAGTGTTGTCAATTGCAGATTGCGGAAAATAGCAACTTGTTGAAACCCTACCGTAGCCTTGTTATAGCGCCACTATAGCCACTAATTAACAACATTTTATACTATATAGAGTATCACAGAACAATAGCAATTTGTTCAAATTCCACTACACAATGTAAGTGTTATAGCCGCAATTTAACAACTCCTGTTTAAATGGCCTTGAAAGTACCTCATCAGCGAGAATCTTCGAGCAGTTGAAGCATACGCATCGCATTATACTGAGCACAGTCTTCAAAAACCCTATGTGAAACATAGGCTTTGCAAGCTCCAAGTAACCAAAATGACCGGGACATTCCGCCATACTGGCAGTACAGGTTTCACACTTCATCTTCCTATCAATAGTCCCGAGTCTGGGATCACTCAATCCTCCAATTTTCGGCTTTCCCCTTTCCGTTGTTTCGCCGTGCTCAATTTGCACCACAGCCATTTGCCTCTGAAAAATTCAACAATTAATCGGTAATTATTTAACAAACAACACATCAATGAAGTTACAATGCTTCAATTCAACTATTCTAATCATATTCAAGAATCTTTGATAGAAAACAAAAGGATTAACGAGAATTGAGAAAATTACGATCTCATCGGGACTGAGTATGCCGAACTGAACCATACGGACTTTGGCGACCTCTGCCGGAGAGAAAGGGAACCGAATATCCATGGCGGTGATGAAGTTTTAGGGTTTGGGAGGGAATGAAAAAGTAGAAGCGATAATTCAAATTAAGTTTAATACGGTGTAATTGATTACTGTTTAATCGTTTATTGAGGTTTAGTTTTGAGTTTTATGTAAGTGTTAGAAGAGATCGATCGAGAATCGTTTCTCTGGTATTGAGGAATACTCCTCTCGATGTAAAGAGGGAATGAGAGCCCTGTGGTTGTATTTATAGACGGTATCATGCGCTAGGTTTGCTATCGTGCATGTGGTGTGCAATTAACGCGATTGAACGCACGGTTATGATTGGATGGATTCCATTTTAGGGTTCGCTTCCACATATACTCTATCTCACTTGGCTATTCTTTTCTTTTTTAATTTTATTTAATCTTAATATTTGGGCCTCAAAATTTGAGTAGGTGAAAATTTGAGTAGGTGAAAATTTGAGTCCATGGTCATAGGTTGCAACTAGGGGTGGACAGCGGACGGGTTTCGGGCTCAAAAGCCAAATTTGAACTAATCTGCGGGTGACAAATCCACAACCAAACTCGACCGTCTGTTAGAGCAGGTTACGTGGTTACGGTTCATCGATTTTGTCGATTCATTCGGTTGGATTTATGCGGGTTAAAAGAAGAAGAAAGAAAAAAAACTAAAACCCATATTCCATTGACAAGAGATGTCTATATTCTATTTGTAGAAATCTTCTCGTGGGAGACTCAACAAACTTGTGGATGTTGTGATTTCGGAGTACTTTAAAACTTTGCATCGTTGATAGCTAATGCTCTATGTGGATTCATATTTATATGAATCTATAATAGAGAAGAACTTTTATGTATTACTTAGAAATGTGAAGAAACTAGAAGTGTCATTGAAGATTTGTTTTTTTTTTATGGAAGAATTAAATGAATCATGAAAAACTAGATAGAAGTTTGATGTGAGTTTTTTTCATTAGAAGATGAAAGTGAAGAAGGTAACACACTTTCTCACAAAACAAATACAACTTTCTATAAATATTAAAGAAATGGAGACATATCAATTAATTGATTTAAAGTTGAAATCATAACACTGACCGAGTGTATAGTTGTCTCTGAGAAAAAGTCGGTTTACTACCTGCTAGCTAGGCTGCTACTACACGTGAATGTTTGGCATAGCTATATTACGGACAGGTTCAGACAAATAATGGGTGTGGATTTCTAGACCGCATTCGGCCAAGTTAACCCATCCTTAACCTTTCTTCAACCCCTGACAAACCGCTAACCCGTTTTGACCCGATCGTTGCCCCTTTTTGGCTTGCGGGTCAGCCGGGTTCGGGCGGGTACAATCCATATGTCCACCCCTAGTTGCAACTATCTTTGATACAAGGTACAGGTTCGAATATGTGGGAGTATGTATAATGGATATGCTATTTCAGTGTGTGGTATGTTACAATTAATACACCGAATAACAAATAGTTAAAAACATCAAATACACGTCCCTCCCAAAATAAATTCAAATACATGATGAAAAATATTAATTGTTATAGGAATGTAATGATGGTCGATTCTATGGCGCACGAGTCGGACAAATCTTGCATCATACGTAAAATACTTTCTACCGTTGAATCAATTCATTTAATCATTAAAATAATATGTTGTCTGTTATAGCTTTTTTAAGAAAAATATCACTATTAAAATAATAATAATAACAATCACTTTTAAGAGTATTATAAGAAAATACTTAATCTAAAATATCTTCAAATAAAAAGTTGTTATGAGTTACTTTACAAAATAAAAATAAAATAGAAAAAGATAAAATAAGTGTCAAAATATGAAGGTAATTTTGCAACAAAAATATCTTTTAAGGAAAACAAAAATCGCTTTTATACAGTTATATTCGAACAAACTAAATTAATTTTAAAAAATAATTTTTTATTATACAAAAATATATACAATTCTTTTTATCAAATCTCTAAAATAATCTTTTACCAAATCTCTCAAAAATAATCTTTAAATAAACTTTTCAATCTGTAACAAAAGTGTCGTGAACTTCTTCAAAAAAAAAAAAAAGTTGTGAATGAGATATGAAGTGATTTATTGAATATGCCACAAATTTGTGACATGTAAAACCCTCATAAATCTTTTTTTTATTTGATCAGATACATACTTTTATGGTTGGTCAAACGATGACAAATATTTGTAACCAACAAATATGTGATGGAAATTACCCCCACAAATCCGCAGTAAATTACAATTTCGCATGTGATTATTGTCATTTGCGAGAACTTTTGACCCTGTAAAACCTTGTTGCTCATGTAATGATATAAAAGAAGTGAAGATGAGGACTTATTAAAACACAACGACACTTGCAATAGCTTGGTATAATCTTATCTCACTTTATTAAAGTGTTGAACACCTTCCAATCTGAAAGAAATTGGGAAAGCATTAGCTAAATATTCCTATTGGGTTGTTAGAATATTATTATGGTCCGATATACCAGAGATATATATTCCTTTGTGAATATTTCCAGTATAAATTACGTATAACTTAAAAATTGTCGAGTCTTGGATTATAACTTAAGCCACAGCTAGTCTGAAAGTTCTAATCATATATGTCAATCACAATTGTCTACTTGTGTGATTCATAGGTTATATATATATATATATATATATATAAACACAGTGACGGATACAGAAATTTCAATATGTGGACTCAATGTCATTTATTATGTATAAAGATATATAAATGCAGAAGAGATAAATAAACACTAATATCATTGTGATTAAGAAAGAATTAGAGATTACAAAAAATACACCATTGTATATCAAAAAGTTAAAAACATCTTACTATCTAAAATAAACATTTGCTCTCTTTGTGGCTTCATATTTTGAAAGTGTTGTATGATTTTTTTCATTTTCAACAATATCAAATATGTCAATTTTTATTTATGTTATGAAACAATCATTCAAAAATTCATCTTGTATCCGGCTGCGCAATTCATTCTTCGCATATTTCATAGCAGAGAGATTTCTTTAAACAACTGCAGTAGCCACCGGCAAAAACTACGATAACTTTAGAATTAAATACACCATTGGATAAACAATACAGTTGCAGTGCCACCATCATTTTTGAAAGATTACTAACCCCATTTGAATTAGAAAATTGTTTACTATATCGAAAATATATGATATAATTTTGAATTTGATTGTCAAGTCCCAAAAACTTTATTGAAGAAAATTCAGAGGGATACAATCGAGCCAAATGAATCGACTTCACTTTGTCAAATGCATAAAATGAATTTCTTCAAATTAAGCTTGCTACACAAATAAGCAATTCTTCGGTCACTTTGGTAAATCTGTTATTAAGCTCTTGAAGTTGACCATCAATCGCCTGATAAAACACCTCAGCTCGAAAGTGGTGTAAGTTTGAAACCTTTTCAACTTTACGCCTTGGTTTTCTTTGTAACACAAATTCATTCTCCATATTTGCAATGTCAATATCATGTTTCTCACAAAATAATGACACTTCATTGAGTAAACTTTTTCAACCATCTTCTCTCGTATTTTGCAATCTTTTCCTTGTCACTTTAACTAATGTCATCGCATTTACAATATGTTCATATTTTCTTTGAAATGCTTGAGGCAACTCATTAGTAATTTCCAATATATTTTTCATCAAAAACAATTTTTGAAAATAAATTCAAAAGACTGCAAAGTTTTCAATAATTGACGAGTTTCAACTCGTTGATTTGAGTTTAAGCTATCTTCCAAAATTTTATGAAGCACATCACACACAGAAGGAAACAAAGAAATCAACATTTGTAAAGTACCCTAATGCGTGTCCAGTCTAGCATCTCTAGCTCTTGGTATTGTGGATTCTTGATTCATGCCACGACAACTAGACATTTTTCCACTCTCTAATGTGTCGATTGCATTAAGAATTTGACTTTCTGTAAGCATATCCATGCGCTTACATGAACCTCAAACAAAATTACATAAATTGTTAAGTACAAGAAAAAACAAAGCAATATCTTCTAGCTTTTTTGTAACTGCCAGAAGTGTCAATTGAAGTTGGTGAGCAAAACAATAAACATATGACACACAATTAGTTTCTTTTATGGTCAAGCTTTTGTGTCTATCTCTTTTATAGAGCAATTCTTACCTAGTCACAAACCAAAATAAAAAATATTTGGGTGCACATACATAAATGGAGATAATTAAAAGAAAAATAAATTAGTCACATCATTTTTTACTCTTATCTTTAAAATTTTCTTATGAATGTGTGTGGGCCTAAGTCATTTTTATTTGTGACCAACTTAGACTTTCTCCTCTTTCATAAGAATAAACCACCAAATTGGTCATGTCTTTATAAGCGATTCTCAAATTAGTCCCTGACTCTATTAATATTTCAAAATAGTCCCTGTTTTTGTCAAAAATTTATCAATTAAGTCCCTCGTCATGTGAAAAAACATAGAAACATGAGTCTAATTGAGAAGCTTTTGACAATAATTCAAAATATTCTATGTCTTTGTCAAAAATTTCTCAATTAGACCCATGTTTCTATGTTTTTTTCTTCACATGACGATGAATTTAATTGAGAAATTTTTGACAAAGACAAAGACTATTTTGAAATATTCATAGAGTCAGGACTAATTTGAAAATCACTTATAAAGACAAGACCAATTTGGTGGTTTACCATTTGGGTCTTGTTAACGAGTGCCCTCCGGACACTCTTTAAGCATTCCAAAAGAATAAATTATTCCACAAAAGAGTAAAACATTTCAATTTCCAATGCATTCATTGCATAATTTTCAAATAAAAGTTACCTTTTAAAGGTTCTAAAGAGTGTTACGAGGGCACTCGTTTACAAATTTGTGATATCCATTATCTTTATCTTTCTATGAGAGCAGTCCTAATTGCAAATGTTTGAGCCTAAAATATATTACAAATTTGTGATGCTTCCTTCCCGTCGTTGTTATGATATAAAATTTCCTTCAAAATTGGTCTCCTTTGATGTTCTTGGTTGACAACCCCTACGCATGTCACCCAGTGGCGGAGCTAAAAATGATTTTTGGGGTGGGCCAAATTTTGCAATGTTTGTAAATTTATATTTTTGATTAGTTAATTCGAGCGACCATTAAATTTTATTGTCTATGGAACATAATTTATACCGATGTTTTAAAGACATTTTAACATAAATATTATATAATTTTTAATATATTATACATGTACTTTTAATTGTAAAAAGAATTGTGCTTTATTCACACTTGTTGTTGATTAAAGATGTTGGATTGGATATATATTGTTAAAAGCAACAACAACTTTGATTAAAAGGTTGTTCCCTTGGTTGTAAGGAATGTTTTAAATGTTCCAGCATGCGTCGGTTCGAATCTCTTAATGGTATTTTTGGTTAGAAAAGAAACGTGGCTAACAGGAGTCGAACTGGAAATATGAGGCAGGCAAAATGCTACACTAACCGCTTCAACACACTATTGAATTAAGATATCTAGCGCAAGATAAAATATATATACATACTATAAGTTTTGTACATATACCTATTAAAAATGATTTTTATAGGGTCGGGGTGGGTCATGGCCCACCTTGGCCCATGAGTGGCTCCGCCACTGATGTCACCAATAATGATGCAGGTTTATATGTGGTTGGAGATTTCCCCCTTAACCGTTAGAAAAGAACATGTAATACAAACAAGGGAAGAATCATACCCAATTGATCCTGGTACTACAACTTAAAGTGTTAATCAATGCATATGATTCATCCCCATAATTTCTATTCTGATTATTTGTGCTGGTTCTGCAGCTCCGTGTCCACTGTGCTGAAGTGTTAGATACACCGATAGTTGGGGACTACAAGTATGGACGGCAAGCTCATAAGAAGTGGGGACAATTTGATTTCTCTAATCTGGATGACTCAACTGAAGAACATCTCAAGGAAGAGGCGTTCCCTTTTAGCCTTAATTTGAACAAGAGGAGCATCTCTGACAAGCATCCTCGACTGCATGCACCGTCCACATTAGGACTGTGAGTTGCCGTGATCCTCTATAGGGAGTTCACTATGGCATAAACCATACCCTATATGTTTCCTACAACACTCTCTATTCATCTTATTTCTCTTTCTCTCCCTTTTCTCTCTCAAAAAATGCCTAAAGCCACCAAAAGGCATGAGGCTCAAAGTCATTGAATCCACACCCTTACAGAGTTAATGAGTTTTTTTTAAGAGACTAAAATAAAATATATTAACAAATCAAAGTTTCCTTCCTAGCACAAGGTGTGTCAAGGAAAAAACACAACAAAATGAAAGAAACAACAACTAGCCATATCTCAAATTGCTAGGGGGCTAAGCCACCAACCATGGTAATTGAGGGAAAATTGAACAAATTTTTCCTTCAACAACGAGAAGGATAGTAACTTAATTTTATCCACTAGACGCAAAATCGAGCAATCTTTAACATTGAAAATCCTGTTATTTTTTTCTTTCCATATTTCCCATACTGTTGCAAATCAAGTGACGTTCGAAATTGAATGCCGCACCCTTGGACCACCACTACCAAAACCGAATTGGTTGAAGTGAGTTGATACAACGAACGGTATAACCTACATTTTAGCATTATAATTTATCTCTAAGCTTCAACAAATATGATATCTTATTTGTCAAGAAGGGAAAAAATATATATAGCCAAACTAAGGTCCAATCAATTTAAGAATAAATCAATTTTACCTAAAAGAGAATTAAAATAAAATTTTAAGAAAATTAATTATGATAAAGGTAAAATTTGGAGTATTTTACCCTGTATTGAAAATCAAACATAACTCATAAAACAGTCTTTTGGTACGAGCTTTCGAACTAAACAAAATGTCAAATGTGAGTCTCAACTTGCATATTTTTTTTAAGGACCTTGAATATATTGTTTAGATAGCTTTTATACTTTGTGATATTTCTATATGTATATATATTATTATTGCTATTGGAATAACAAAATTTTGACCTTTTAAAAGGGGACAGTAGGGTCCCACGTGTTCAGCTCAATGAAGAAGAAGGAGACAGCAGGGTCCCACGTGCAGCCAAGCCAAGCCAGAAAGGATAAAGCAGCGGCTCACATGCATCCAAATAGCAAGCAGCGCATGTTAACATTGGCACGCAGCCCTGTGCAGCCTGGTTCTTTTATGGCAAGTGCATGTGGGTCCAGAGTTGGTGGACTGCAAGAGGAGCTCAAAGAAGGGCCTAAAAAAAGGCCCAGGACTGATACTGCCGAAGGAGGTGCTCAAGGAAAGGAGGATTTGCAAATAGTGCAAGCTAGGAATAATAATAATAATGTAATCGTTTTTAGAAATAACCCTGTTTTTTAGGGTAATGCTGAATCGGCGGGACCTGGTCACCAGGCCTGCTGGGAAAAACGAGTCTCGTCAGTTGGAACTGTCGGGGCCTAGGAAACCCGAGTGTAGTTCCTAAAATCAAATTCCTTGTTCGGTACTATAATCCGAAGGGTTTGTCTAACATGTGTAATATTGCACATGTTAAGGTAACTAAAAGTTGTAATTTTTCATTGAAAACCAACAATTATGGATTAAAAGTTACGTATTTAATATAAAAACACAAGTTCCAAGTCAAAGTTACTACTTTAAACTTCTTAACATGTGCAAATTTGCACATGATAGAAAAATCCGAATATCCTTTTTCTAAGTGAGACGTTGGTCCACAATAATAAAATCGAGGAATTCCGTTATTTATTGGGCTTTGATTATTGTTTTGCTCCAGATAGAATAGGAAGATGTGGAGGTATCGCTTTGTTTTGGCGGAAAACAATTAATTGCAACATTGTCAACTATTCTTCTAATCATAGTAGTGCAAGAATTGAAGAGGGTAACCTTAGCTCTTGGATACTCACAGGGTTTTATGGCTATCCAGAAAGCGGAAGAAGAAGGGATTCATGGAATTTTATTCGAAGTCTTGCTAGGAGTATCAATCTTCCTTGGTGCATATTCGGTGATTTCAACGATATTTTGAATGCTCAAGAGAAAAAAGGTCATGCAATTAGGCCAAATTGGCTAATTCGCGGTTTCAGACAAGCTATTCAGGAAGCCGGTCTTATTGATATTCATATGGAGGGTTATCCGTACACTTGGTTCAAAAGTTTGGGTACCCCTCGCGCCGTGGAGGAAAAATTAGATAAAGCTTTAGCTAATGAAGCTTGGATGCATTTGTTTCCACATGTAGATTGGAAAATCTTGCTGCCCCTTCATCTGATCATTTTCCAATCTTGCTTGACAAAACACCAATGGTGCGCCCTCCTTGAGTCAAAAGAGCTTTAAAATTTGAGAATGCTTTGCGTGTATAAGAAGGAGTTAATGAGATTGTTAAAAATAGCTGGCAGAGTAATAATGGATCAGATGTCATGTATAAGTTGTCAACCTGTGCGGAGGATCTTTCACATTGGAGTAAATCTCATTGCAATAAACTTCGTATAGATATTGAAGCATGTCAAAAGGAGTTAAACCGAAGTCGAGGCATCAGAGGAATTTAGAATGAACTTCATTTTGAGACCTTGAGGAAGAAGCTTGATCACTTACTCATCCAAGATGATATGTATTGGAGGCAAAGGGCCAAAACAAATTGGTATCGTGATGGGGATCTGAATACAAAGTTTTTTCATGCTGCAACAACATCAAGGAAAAAAGTCAATAAGATTTTAGCTCTAGAAAACGATGAAGGTGTGCGTATTTCTGATGAGGTGGGTATGCGCTCAGTTACAAAAAGTTATTTTGAGGAATTATTTCAAGAAAAGGAGAGCTCTCGTAATCCGGTTGTCAATCTGTTAAGCCATGTCATTAGTACAGAGGATAATGAGCATCTCACATCTCCTTTTTGTATTGAAGAATTCAAAGAAGCAATGTTTTCTATGCACCCTGACAAATGTCCGGGACCAGATGGCTTTAATCCAGGGTTTTATCAGCATTTTTGGAACACGTGTAGTGATGATATCTTCCATGAATGTTGTCAATGGCTAAATGAAGGCCAATTTCCGCCGTCTCTGAACTCTACAAACATAGCCTTGACACCAATTGGTTAAAATTGATTCTGCATAAGTGTATTTCAGATACACAATCTGCTTTTGTACCGGGTAGATCTATTTTGGATAATGCGCTAGTGGCGATAGAAGTGGTGCATTACATGAAGACTAAGTCACAAGGAAAGGATAAAAGTGTGGCATTAAAGCTGGATATAAGTAAAGCTTATGATAGAATTGATTGGTCTTATCTTAAAGATGTGATGCATAAGATGGGTTTTTCTGACAAATGGATTAGCTGGATTATGATGTGTGTCAAAATAGTTGATTATTCGGTCATTGTAAACAAGGACATGGTAGGTCCTATCATCCTAGGGAGAGGATTACGGCAGGGTGATCCTTTGTCGCCATATTTGTTTATTCTTTTTGCTGAAGGCTTGTCAGCTCTGATCAGAAGTGCTGAATTTCGAGGAGAACTCAAAGGGATTCGAATCTGCAATACTGCTCCTATAGTCTCTCACTTACTTTTCGCAGATGACTGCTTTTTGTTTTTCCAAGCAGACGAGGACCAGGCAAGTGTGATGAAGCAAATTTTGTTGAAGTACGAGGAAGCTTCAGGGCAAGCAATTAGCCTCCCTAAATCAGAAATTTTTTACAGCAAGAATGTTGAGCAACCACTTCAACAGGTTATCACAGGTATTTTAGGGGTGCGTGCAGTTTTAGGCACCAGAAAGTACCTTGGATTGCCATCTATGGTGGGACGTAGAAAAAAAGCAACTTTTAGTTTTATCAAAGATAGAGTGTGGCAAAGAATAAGTAGTTGGAGCAGCAAGTGTTTATCTAAAGCAGGGAGGGAAGTCATGATCAAGTCTGTCCTTCAAGCTATTCCTTCATATGTTATGAGTATATTTAGATTGCCAAATACTTTGTTGGATGAGATTGAAAAGATGATGAATGCATTATGGTGGGGACATGGAGGTGCAAGTAACAAAGGCTTGCATTGGTTATCCTGGGAAAAGTTATCGGTGCACAAATATCATGGAGGTATGGGCTTCAAAGATCTGGCAGGCTTTAATGTTGCAATGCTTGGAAAACAGGGTTGGAAGTTACAAACTGATTCAGATAGTTTAGCTTCACGACTATTCAAATCCAGGTATTACCCGAATAACAATTACTTGAACTCGAAATTGGGCCATAATCCAAGTTTTGTGTGGCGCAATATCCATAGTGTGAAGGTGGTTGTCAGGCAAGGTGCTCGATGGAAAATTGGTTCTGGGTTTAATATACCTATTATTGGCGAGCCTTGGATAGGGATAGGGTCGAGTATCCCCCTTGTTGGCCCTGGTGCCATGGTTCTCCAAAATTACTCTGTGGGGTATTTGATTGACCAAAGTAATAAGGTTTGGAATGAACAGCTCATATGGCAATTATTTCTCGCAGATACAGCTCAAAGTATTTTGAATACCCCTCTATATCCACAAGTACATACCGATAGTTTGCTTTGGAATGCTGAGAAGAATGATTGTTACTCAGTCAAAAGTGCCTACCGCATATGTATGGAAGACATTGTAAGCAATTCTCATCTACGGAAACCTGGGTATTGGATCGGTATTTGGAGATTGAAAGTACCCCCAAGGGTGAAGAATTTAGTGTGGAGAGTGTGTAGAGACTGCTTCCCTACAAGGGTAAGATTGATAAGCAAAGGAGTCAACTGTCCATCAGCTTGTGTTACATGTGAGGATCCACATGAGGATAGCTACCACATATTTTTTCATTGCAAGACTGCCATAGATGCTTCGAACGCTGCAAATGTCTGGCATTTGATTGCACCATCCCTAAATCAGTTTGATAATGCGCCAGACATTATATTCAACCTAATGCAAAAGTTGTCTGCAAGTCAAGTGGAGAGTATTGTTACAATAATGTGGAGCATTTGGAAATCTCGCAATCTAAAGCTGTGGCAACAGGTGTCAGAGTCGATAGTTACAATTCTGGAAAAAGCAAAGCATCTCTTAGAAGGTTGGAGGAAAGCGAACCGAAATCAGGGTCTTTTAGGTCATGCTCACTCACCTTCAAGCACGGGTCCTCAAACTCATGATAGTCAGAACACGGACAATAGGTACGGTAACACCCGATGGAGGAAACCAAGGAGTGGTAGGCTCAAATGTAATGTTGATGCCTCTTTTTCTACTTCAAGTAATAGAGTAGGTATTGGCATATGTATTCGCGATTCAGAAGGAAACCATGTCCGTTCAAAGACCATGTGGTTCTCACCAGTGTGCCAAGTTGACATTGGAGAAGCTTTGGGTCTTTATTATGCAATTCGGTGGATTAATGAACTTCAGCTCACAAATGTTGATTTTGAGGTAGATTCGAAAACAGTAGCTGATTATTTTAACAAAGGCAGAGGAGATAGCACCGAATTTGGATCCATTATGGATAATAGTATCCAGTTTTGCAGTACCTTTTTAACAAACTCTCATGTCGAGTTTATTAGGAGACAAGCAAATGAGGTTGCTCATGAGTTAGCTAAAGCAGCCACATTATTCCCTAGCTTCCACATCTTTGATGAAATTCCAACATGTATTTCTGATTTAATTTTTAATGAAATGATATAAGTTATTTTCCCTAAAAAAAATAAAAAATCTGAGAGTTTTATAATTATAACCAAAATAATAATAATAATAATAATAATAATAAGGCTACATCAGGATCATTTAAGTTATTTAATTGTAATAAATTAGTCCTTTAAGTATTTTTTGTACCACTTAAGTTCTTTAATTTAATTAATTGTAACCAGTTGATTTTAGATCTTAAAAATGTAAGGAAGTGACTTGTATACATGAAGATAACTTATGATTTTGTCGCTTTCAGGTATATTTTTCATAAGATTTGCAAGGAGCAAGTAGTTTACTCTCGTATAGTTAGATTCTTGTGGCTTTGTATACCTTTGGATTTTTGTTGTTGTACACAAAAAAAAAAATTTGCTTGTCGTGCTTTTTCCTCTATTAACTTGTATTTGCTCTTGATAATGCATACTCTAAATCCAATTAGTTCAAGTCATTTCAATCTTCTTTCTCTTAAGCACTTTACAATATTTGACGTGACAATTATTTTTATTCCAAGTCCTGTGTACATGAATACTGTTTTAGTCCAAATTCCAAAATGCAGGAGCTCATCATTTGTTGTGTCTGCAAAATGTAGCAAGTTAAAATTTAAAAAAGATTGATAAAATGATAAAGTCTCCCTTCACAATTCTCAATTTTTCATCCTTATATCATTGGACTTACAAGCCCTGAAGCTTACTTTTTCCCCACAAAAATTGCTAAATGACTTCAAATTATGGTTTATTACATTCCACTCATTCAATTTTGGAGGGTCTTCTAAAATTTCCAAAAACTACGAGTACATTTGGCATTTGGCTGCTTGTGAAGAGTTTGTAGGGTGGAAGCAAGGAAAACTTTGGCACAACACCATTTTGCTTCCTAATCCAAGCTGAAGTTCGCTCACAAAATATAACCAAGGAAAGCATCAATGATTTTCAAAATTCACCCTTTGTCTACAATTGAGCTCATGCACTGCAAGATAGATTAGAGCAATACAAATAAGCAAATGTAGATTTGAATATCAACATTCAACAACAACAAACAAATTAACATAAACAACTGTTATAACACACATTACCAGTACTCCATTGAACCCCAAAATACCTTCAAGTTGGTTATAGCCCTAATGTTTAGTCTAAACCATATTAGAGATTTAAAGCTTGAGAAATTTGGTAAGATTGTAAGAAAGGAAATCTTATCTTAGTTTTGTCTAAATCATCACTTAGGCTTCCTAATCTTCTTTACCAAGTTTGAGCCTACATGTATCTAAATTGATAGGAAACTTGTTCAACTATATTTTTCTGCATAATCATGCAGCAACTAAGCACCTGAAATGCCGTATGTAAGCCTTGATAACAAACTACATTTGGTTCCTTAACTCAACTCCGAAGCACTTGAATGTCTAGACCAGCCATCATGCTTCTTCTCCAGCTCATCGTATGTACTCCTGATTCCTATTATCAATGTTCAAACATAATTTGTAGAAAACCTACCCATACCCGAGACATAAGGTATAGTTCTTTGAATTTCAACTTGCCTTACAAAACTCGTTGATTTTAGACCTTTACCACATTATTATTTCAGCATGGCTTATACTCAGCATTACCAATTTATAAACTAACTCATTAGGGATACTAACACTTATATCTCTTTATTGAACCCAACAATCAAATTTAAATATACCAACAAACAATTATGTTTTTCTAACTAGTCTCATAATCAAACTTACGTTCCATCTAGCCCCCCAAAATAACAAAACAATGTTGGTGATCATAGAACAATATCAAATATTTATTTTATACAAAATTTATGAACCACACACATCATTCCATAAGAAGAAGACAAACTGATCGCATAAACCACCACTCATCTACATCACACTAAAAAATCAAATAGAAGCAATGACTGTGTCTAATTACAACTTGATTAGCTCCTAATTCTTGCGAGGACACAAGACTCCAAACATAATAATTCACCCTCTATTCTCATGGCATCCAGTCTAAGACAAGGTGGAAAATAGAAGATAGTGTACAAACAGAAATTTGGAAGATATTAAAGGGATTATAACATTAGGAACCATATAGTATATAATAATCATAAACAAGCTGTAATAGCTCAGTTGGTTAGAGCGTGTGGCTGTTAACCACAAGGTGGAGGTTCAACCCCTCCTTCTAGCGATTTTAATCCTGCCTATTTTAGCTTTGCTATTCATTGCCGGTCCCAAGCCCGGGTAAAAGGAGAGGGTTGTGTAATTGTGTTAAGCTTGAGCAACAAATATAAAACTTTGTCCAATCTCTTTGATATGAATCGAATACGCAATAGTGTTAAGGCTAGGTCGTTGCCTAGAAGCAATGCGCTGTATAGCTCGAGTACAGTGTCAAATGAGCAAGGGCCACTGCATTGTTTTTGATAGAACACTATGGCGTCGTTTGATTCATGTAGCCGACCCCACTTAGTGGGATAAGGCTTGGTTGCCGTTGTGTATAGTATAATCATCAGAAATTGTGAGTCAAATAACATGGGTGTGTCACTTAAATTTAAGTTTTAAACATGCCTTACCCCAATTTCTTGAAACTTTACCCGATGATCTTATCTTCCTAGTCATGCAAACAAGGAAAATACTGATGGGTGCTGATAATATAACCCTATTCCTTTTTATAAGTTTTCAGCCGAAGCACTGACTTGTAAAAGGGCTAAAGGTTAATGGAAATATTATGCAGCCGGATTACTGACTTGTAAAAGGGCTAAAGGTTAATGGAAATGTTTACGTTTTGAGAAGATAATAATCAAATTGCCTATTGCCTATTGCCTATTGCCTATTGTGATTTTGATCTTGATCGACATGCATAAACTCATGAGACTAATTTACCATATAAAACAATTTCAAGCAGTTACCGCATCATACATCAGAACTCAATCCAATCACAAAAACAAAGTTGTCAATATTTCAAATAAGCACAATACAAACAGTTAGCAATACAAATTTCATGACCTGTTGGATCAGCTCATTTGACATAATGCTTCGTGTTACAAATGCAGTCAAACACATACTACTCTACAACACCCAAGAGTTCATAACACAATATAACTATAAATATCAAGAAAATGGTGAAGGAGAATATTTCAAAACCTCATTCTTATTCTTATTTGTGTCATCTCCTTAAGCTTGCTCATTGTCACCGGGGAGTGAAAGCAGAGACTTTGTATAAAGAGCCACTTCGGTTCCGTGTGTACTTTCAGAATAGTAGTGCCACTCTATCAACTGTCCTTTGTCATTATACTTCACCAATCTCCATCCATCTTCTGTTCCAATGATATTACCACTTTTTGTAGAACATATAGGGGAAAATAGCTTAGTGGAAATGCCGTCAATAGACAAAACAAGAGTTTTCATCCAAGACGAATGCACTTTGTATTCTTTCATCACCCATATTTCAACTGGATCATTAGCATAATCCATAGCCCATATACTAAGAAATTCTCCAAATACCCACACATCACAATTTGTTTCTTCATAGTCAATATCAATTGGGAGAGGAATCTCAAAAAGTTCCCTTTTGATTAAATCAAAGGCAAGAATAAGATCCTTTCGTAAATGATCATGACGAAATGCACTTTGAATACCCTCAATTTCTATCCATGTATTAGCTCTCAATGAGAAAATCTCCAAATGCTTAGTATTAGCTAATTTGGGGTCATGAGAAATTGTGACCAAGAAGTAATCATCTGTTGATTCCTCGTACCCAAAACCATAGAAATAATTTTTATATGAATATGAAGAGGAACCATAACGAGACAAAGGTAATTGTTTGTGAAATCCAGTGGATGGGTTCCATATATAGATGTGAAAGGAACAGTGAAGAAGTAAAAAGCCTGTACAAGTGCCTTTAAATTCAAGATCAAAATGATCTTGGGGGTGCATAAAATCAATGTTGGAGGTAGAATAAGCAGAATCATTCTTAAAAGATGCTTCAAAATCAATAGATATATGGAACTGGTCTTATGATCATGATTCTACGAGTGAGATGTGAAAGTGCAAAATGGGTTGGGTATCATTTGATATGAGAGATAACCAAGACTTACAAACGCATTTGAAACGAATAAGAGACTTAACTGGTTGTTTCGGTTCACTCTCGCCGTTAGATTAATTTTTCAAGGCTGAGATCGTCTAGTGTCTGAAACAAACATTCTAGAAACGAGAGTTGGCTAGTCCACAATCAACTGCGACGCGTTTACGACTTTTCTCAGAAACAAATTCCTTCCATTTCTCTGTTACAAAACCCCTCCCCCCCTCTCTCTCTCTCTCTCTCTACAGCAACAACAATGGCTTCAATCTACACCTGCTCAGAATGCAACACAAACCTCAACCTCAACACCTCCTACACCTTCCCACCAGATTTCTACTTCGAAGCCGGAAACAAAAACTCATTTTCCTTCTCCACCATCGACGCCACCAAGTTCAAATTCGAAAAAGAAGATAAGATCCGTCCATTCTTCGAAACAATCAATTATTGGGGAATTCAAAGAAAGAGAACGAAGATCAAGTGTAGTAATTGTAATCATCTTGTTGGTTATGTATATGATGATGGTCCTCCTCTTATTAATACTCCTGGTCAGTTTCATATGGGTCCTAGTCAAGTTATTCCTAGAGCTCCTAGATATAGGTTTAAATCCAAAGCACTTCTGATCACTTCTCAAACTTAATTCACTTGTGTATTTTGGATCTTTTACTGTTATGTTAATATACCGTGTATATGGATTGGTTTGTGTAATGCTTTATACATTTTTGTTGAAATAAATTTTACTTTTTTAATGTTTTCTTGTTCTTGTATCTTATTTGAATTAGGATTAATGAATCTTTGCAAATTAGTAGAAATATCATTTCAAACATTTGCCATGTAAATGATGTAACTTGAAGCTTAATTATGTTCATTTTGGAACTTTGGTCATTGTTGCTTGCTTTTGGTAAATAGAGAACCATTTTATGCTTGGTTATATATTGCATGCAAAGTTGGCATTTAATTTTGTAGTCTTCAGAAAGAATAATTACAAGGTCACCACTGGTGAATATTATCAAGTTGAGCTGTTTTATTTGGCAACTTGTTGTAACTATATAGACATTTGCAATTCTAAGACAGTCTTTCCTTTCTTCAGTTTGGATGTGGATTCCCTATAGTTGTATGTAGTTGCAGCGGTCAATAACTCAGTACTTTTTGATCAAGATCGGACTGTTCATGTTCATGTGGTGACTTTAGTAAATATGATTTAAAATGCCATTTTGAATATGAGTCGTCTGAGCTTAATTCAACAGTGTTGATTTGGTGTCTGCAGCAACTGTCTTCTTTTACAATTGCAGTGAATCTAGATTTTTAAGTCTCACGGCTAGGATATAGATAAAGGAGAACTAGTTAGGGAAGTTGGCCAGTTAGGTAATTAATTAGTCTGAGAGTGATGGAATCAGTAAAACAATGGAACAAATATGATGTATTACTGATTGAAAATGGGGAATAGGGCCTCTTACGGTGAGCAAACCAGAGCCAAGCTCCTACTAGAGAGGATTTCTCTCCTAACAAACTCGCAACAACCTAAATGGCCCCTGTACACGTACCCCTAGTTATGAGCTCATTCTACTCACTACAGAATCCTAGTGGAACCTTCTGCCACATAAATAACAAACTTCATTCCCCCATCTGACCCTATTTTCTTTTTGTGTGAGTACACCCTCCAAACAGAAGGCCATTTTGGATTCTGGCCCAAGTTGACTTGATCCCCAAGCAATGTCCCCTATTAGAGAGTAGCATGTATAAATAGGAGAATACAAGGATAGAGAAGATTCATTGAGTATAAACTTTTAATTTAGTGAATAGAGTACCAACTCTATAGTAGAAAGGGGAAACTGTTGAGGAGTGTTTTCTTTCATATTTTCTCAACAAGTGTTCTTTCTATTCAATCTAATTTATGGGTTCCTAACACCCGCTTCTCCAAGAATGAGGGTTGGAGAGCGAGTATCTGTTATCACAAAGATAAAGTTTATTGGGAGAAAAATCATAACACTTTGTATTTTATTTGGAGGACGTTAGTTGTCAACTACAATTCAACATTTCTGACACCTGCTCTCTTATAACATATTTATTGTCAGTGCAGCCCCTTCATGTCTGATAGCTCTCTCAAAATTTTGTGCCTTGACTGGTTTGCAGTGTGATAATACTTGTGAAAATGAATATTGTATTGTATATGAATAATATGAGGAAAGTGTGGTTGGACAGGGCTTTGATCGTTCAATTCTTTTATTAAGATGATCTGATCATTCAATTCTTGCAATAAGATGAAATTGATCAATGATTATTGAAATTGAAATAATGATACACATGAACCCCAACTTTCTCCCTGTTTATATACCTTTCACCCCCTAATAAGTAACTGAGTTCATTAGATAATTGTTACAATATACTAGCCCAGGTCCAGAGAGTTAATCCTCTTTGATCGTCCCGAGTTTCATTATTTCATATCAGTTTGTCGATAGAACTATCCGCTATTACGGTGTTTCAGGCCGAAGGTGTAGCACTTCTTTAGCATTGAGCTTTATGTGCATCATGTTTTCTAGTATGATTAGTTGGCAGATTATAAATTTCACATACATAAAACTAGAAAAATGTTTACAATCACTCTTAACACCCGAGTATTTTTTTTAAGAAAATTGAGTCATCTCGACGCTAAGCGGAACCAACGATCAAAGTCCCCCCCCCCGCCCAATTAGAGTCTAGCTGTTGATTAAGAAGCTATGACAATTGACTACAACTATTAAACTAGGCTTCTCATGTTGACATCCCATATAACAAGGATGAATGAAAATGATGATAGTCACTGCAGTAACGGTTTCTTGTCAGTGCCCTTCATGTATGTAGCTCTGTAAAAATTGTGTGCTATTGATGTCTTTGCAAAATGATAATAATTACCTGAGGAAATGTATATTGTAAATGGATAATATGGGGAAAGTGTAGTCGAAAACTTGGACCGATGAAGTTATATTCCATGTTTGTCTATAGAACTATGATATTGTGGTGTTTCAGGATGAAGGTGCAATACTTCTTTGATGTTGAGCTTTATGGTTTTGCTGGTAGGATTAATTGGTAGATTTTTTTTTAGAATCAACCAATTTTATTAAAACAGCGAACGAGTGCAAGAAGCACCACAGACGCAACAGAAACAACAGCAATACAAAGGTTTCGGACATACCAGAAAACCCCTAAACAAAAACAGCCTGCAGGCTGCCTGAACCCAAAAACCGACCTAAAAAACCAGTCCCAACAACATGCCCGCAAAACAGGGTAGATTATAGTTTTCACATACTTTTAAACTGGAGAAATGTTTAGTGGTAGTGTAATACACTATTACTCCGTGAACAACTGATTGTTTTTCTATAACACTGAGTCATCTCAATGTCTAATTGGAAAAAGTTTTGGTCTTTTAAGTGGAGTCTGACTATTGATTAAGAAACTGTGAGCTATTGCAAGTGGCTACATTAGAACTACAATGATTAAACCAGATTTCTCAACTTGAGAAGCCAAATCGGAAGCTGTGTGTTGGATGAATGAATATGACGAGGTCGTCTCGAGTAATGGTTTGTAGCTTTAACAGTCTTTTCATTCAACTTATGACAATTGTCTTTTCCTTTAGAAGCATAATTCTTGTTCTATGTAAATCAGTGTTATCACTATCGTTTATTTCTTTTCTCAGTTACTCATAACTCATGTTACTCCCAGCCTTTCATCTGTTAAGATTTTACCATGCTTTTCCTTTTTATCTTTGAACTGCTGCTTTCATTGTATGCTTTCTTGTATTACAAGTTGTAGTGCATAACTGCATATTAGTCATTGTTTCTCTTGTACCTTCAAATTTTGGTGGCAGAATATACAAAGTACAACTTGCTATTATTCTCAATTAAAGTAGTTGATATTTCTCATAGTACTATGTATTTATAATATATCATTTTTTTTATAGAAAGTTGTCGATATAATATATCATTTAAAAGACTTAATTGTGGTGGGTCGACAGTTCAAAACTGTTTTGCACAAACAACCAATCAAAACATTCTGAATTGTCTGATCAATTAATGTTTTTTAATTAACGTGGGTCAAACATGACAATTCAGAATGTTTTGATTGGTTGTTTGTCCAAAACAGTTTTGGACTGTCGACCCACCATAATTAAACTCCATTTAAAATATGATAAATGTCCTAATCTTATTTAATTAAGGTTTTTTCTTAACAAAATTATTTAATAAATTGATAAATGCAACTTAGTTTTTTTGTGTTTATAATATTTGGCAACACTGTTGTAGTTGGCCTTTTGCTTTGGATAAGGGCTAATGAGAGGAAGTTTTGTTGCGGTTGGTTCACTCAAAGACTTATTTATTAACATGACATTATCCACTGATTAAGAAGGGTTATGCTACAAGTCATTCATGAAGGTGTTTTTTAGCAACTCACATTTTAAGGTGTGATTTTTACTTTTTAGTTATAACTTTACTAAAAAACACTTTTATAAAAAATTAGTTTATGTCTTTTAACAAATGCTCATAGAATAATTTGCTAAAAGACAACTTTATAAAAAGTATCTTCTAGCAAAACCCTTAGAAGTTGCCATAGAAGACGAATAAAATTATATAATATGGTATGCATCACTATACCATGAAATATATTTTATAATCGCAAGTTGCTTATGTCATGTGAGGATCACAGCCATCCATTGAAGATTCTTGATAGGGATGGGAACCTTCTTAATGGTGAAAGAAGAGAAAGACACGTAAGATATTATTCGGACCCAAAACTTGATATAATTGGAGTCCCTTATTAATGTTAAAAAAATCTCAAAGCGTTGATTTTTTGTATGTTTGTTTGAATTGCTACCAAATACTACAATTTTTTGATGACCATGTCATTGTTAATCTCAGCCGGGAACTTGCTGAGCATATATTGTAAGTTCTCTGCCATTTGTTAAAAGTGTTCGAGTCTTTTACCACTCCGATCAATCATACATTGATAGTTATTCTATATGATTATTAGTAGAGACTAAATGGTTTTTTATTTTATCTTGACTTAGTAGAGACTAATTAGTTATAGCATCAAAAGTCATTTAAGGTTTGTTTGTATTATTAAATGATGAATTTCCATGAGTTAGACATCAAGTTTAGCTTATCATAAAAGATAAACATCAAGTTTAGTCGCAATAACTTGAGCCAAAAGCAACACTATTTTTTAATATACTCCATTAGTCTTAAATTATAGTAAGTCGTTTTACAATACCAATCATAAATGTTACTTTTTTTATTATACTTTTAACTACTCTTCGCATTTTATTATATGTCACTTAAAAAAAATATTGTATTTATGTTTTATTATATTATGTAAGGATAGAAATAGATCAGGTCGGTCTAACCTACGCCGTGTCCAAGTCGGATCAAGATTTTTTTTAATGGAGAATAATTTTTTCAAAAGCCTAATTAATTAAAAAGGTCATTATTATTATATTAAATTTTGAACTTTGAATTGAATTATAAATTTGTTAACCTTTTCAATAATTTAAACTTGTTAATATGCATTATTTTTTGCATATTTAAATGTATTATTATGAATTAAAATTAAAATATGATATTATATATATGTTTTAATGTTTAATAGACTATCGAGATTTTTACCCTTGTTTTCCCATTCTTTTTCTTTTTGTACCGTGGACTCTCTAATTGTAATTTTTTTAGGATGCATGCTTGCCAATTTATTGACTCTTTACCCATCAATAAAATAGAGAAATAATATTTTTACAATTATTTTAGGATAATTCTATCTTTTTCTTTATCGTTTTTATTTAATAAGAAGTGAGAAGAAAATATTGTTTTAACATGACTGTACAAATATAATTTCTCATACTCAATCATCGATTTCCATAAAATCCGTGGTGTCTGAATAGTTTTTTTTTTTCTTTCAAAGAATGATATTAGTTGGTTTGCATGTGTCTTTCCCCAATTTGTGTGAACATTATATTATATACTCTTTGAATTTTGGAGATATCTGTCAAAACCATGTAAAGAATTACTCTTGTACGTGAACAATGATGGTTTTTCTTTTATCATTACTCTGTGTTTTATTCTTTACTAAAGATAGCGTATGGATAAATTTTCTTGATGATAGTGTTTCATTTTTCTTATTATAATTTAATTTCAAATTAATTTCTTTCGTTATATTATTATAAATTAGAATTAAAATATCATATTATAAATTAAAATCCTTAAAAAAAAAAAATCAAATCAAGTTCTTTTGATTGTATTATTATAAATTAGAATTAAAATATCATATCATAATTCATATATATAGTCAAATTTTGTAAAATGTTATATATATATAAAAGTTTAATCTCATTGTTATATTGATTCTCTGGTCTAATTAAACATAAACTAAATTACGTATTTAAATATGGTAATATGGAATAAACTTTTAAACAGATTAACAAACCACAACATACTTTTAAATGGTCAGACTCAGACTTATAAAATGATTTTATGGTAGACTTCAACCTTAAATATTTTGAGAGATCGGATTTAAGTCTTACAAAGCCTAACTCGACTCAACTTATTCAACCATATGAGTATGTTACTTTACAATATCAATGCGTCATTGATGTTTCTTTTTTCTACGATACCCTTTAGAGCAGCTCCGGTGGCAGTTTTTTTGAGGACAGTTTGCCAGCGTGTCATCTAGTTTTTCAACAAATTACCATTGTAGTTGTGCAATATTTTGACAGCAACATTCATCGAGCATTATTTTCTTACACCAAGTACAAAAGGACATGCATATTATTAAAATTGTTGGACCATGCATTGGTTTTCTAGAGATGCACCATTGGAGCAAAATATATGTGAATTACTTTAAGATGATGTGGCTTTAATTGGATCCACAAAATTTCTTTAGATGAGTTCATCATTGGAGGTGCTATTATTTATTAGGCTAAAGTGCACTTTTCACCCCTTAAGTTTTAAAAAGTTGCGATTTTGGCCCCCTATGAAAAAAAATGACAAAAGTGACCCCTATGTTTAGGGAAATATGCTCTTTTGACCCCCTAACATAAGGGAAATATGATCGTTTGACCCCTTATCTTCTAAAAAAGTTGCGATTATGACCCCTTTTTTGGGACACGTGGCGTCTTCCTAGCAATTTTGGAACGAAAGGGGCCAAAATTGTATTTTTTTAAATAGGGGGCCAAAATCGCAACTTTTTGAAACTTAAGGGGTGAAAGATGCACTTTAGCCTATTTATTACTCTCTCTCTTATTTCAATTATTTTAATCTCAAGTTTTGCAAAAGCCTAACTCGGCTCAACTTATTCAACCATAGGGGTATGTCACTTTACAATATCAATGCGTCGTTAATGTTTCTTTTTTCTACAATGTCCTTTAGTATTATTTATTACTCTCTCTTATTTCAATTATTTTAATCCCTTTTTTCCATGTCATTAAAGAGAGATTACTTCCGTAAAATCATTCATAATTTTTCTTTTCAACATAAAAATTAACTATATTTCTTAATATGTGAAAACGCAAAACAACTTAAACCATCCACAATGAAACATCCATTTTAGATGCTTAAGTGAGTCATATATGTGCACATCATCAATTTTATAATCTTTTAATATTAGCGTTTAATAAACATTTTTTTCGGGTGTACTAACGCTTAATAAACATTGAATCAATACAACTCAGCACCTCACATAAAATTACTAAGTTGGTGGGACCAATAATTCTAAATCATTAAATTTCAACAAAAATCATTTATCTTAATACAATTTATTTAGAGGGATCTCAAAAAATAAAATAAAATAGAGAGATAGAGTGTTTCCATAGTCGTCATTCTCTGCAAACACCATATTTATTTGCTCTATAACGAGGGTGGTGTCTACTTAGCATGATACTAAATAGGTGAAACATTCTCCCCTTTCAATTTTTTAATTTATCTTTTTTATACCATTAATAAATGTTAATTTTGTAAAATAACTCATAATTTTTCTCTTATAAAATTAGTTACATTTCTTAATTGATGTAAAATGATCCAAACGACTTATGAAGCGTAAAGAGTGTTATTTTCTAGAATACTGCTCTCCCCCTGCACAAAATACTCTCACCCTGCAGTCATACCTATTTTACCCCTGCGTTAGTTAACTAGCGCAACGTTAGTTAACTCACGCTACATCCTGTCTTAAACAAGGCAGAACACTCATTTCCTCATTTCTCATCTAAAATCTCAAAAAATCTCCAAAATCTCTCTCAAATCACCAAATCCAAAAAAAATTCAAGTTCAAATCAAACAACACTCCCATAACAAGTAATTTTTCATAATCAAACACCATTAACCTTTTATGTTTATATGTTAGATTTATTCTCTTAAATTATAATTTTTTTAGATTTAGGGTTTGTTTAAATTTTGGTTTTTTTGGCAAGAAATCATACAATGTTTACATGAAAATGACATGTGTTGCTTAAATGTTTAGATGCTTGCATGTTTATGTTGTAGGTTTTGAGTTTTAGAGATTTTTTTTAGATTTAGGGTTTATTTAAATTTTGATTTTGCTTGCAAGAAATGATACAATGTTACATGTAAATGACTTATGTTGCTTAACTATGGTTAGATGTTACATGTAAATTTTAAGGTTTATGTATAATTTGCACTCCAAGTGTTTGATGAAATGTTTGAATGAGTTTTTCATTGATTGTTTTTAATTTTTTATTGTGTAGATTTGAAACAATGGTCGGGTGGATCGACGTTCGTGCACAATTCAACGGCGCAGAACCTCATAGGTTGAAGGTTAGGTGCCTTGGTATAACACTAAGAGGTCTCAAGGATCAGCTGGATGAATTCAACCAAGGAGTCAACCCCGGAGAGACAAGGAAGGTGAAATACGTTTGGTATAAACGTCCAACGCTCGACGATGGGAGAGTATCATTCATTTGGGTGGAATTGATGAACGACGAAAACGTGACGACCATGTTTTGGGAGCATAGCATGTTCCAGTAGATCGATATGCGAGCAACGTTGGTGAGATCAACCGAAGATATCATCAAAAGTCTGATTCCGCCAGAAGATCGTGATTAGGTAGGGAATGCACCTTCCAACTACAATAATTATCTTACCCTGAAATGGAAATTCAAAGTGGCTAAACGCCAGGACTCTGACATTCTCCTGACGTTCCCATTGTTCCTTTAAAAAGATTAAATTCTTTTTAGGCTTGTTTAGATGAAGGTATTGAAGTGTCAATGAATGAACCTTATTCTTTTGATACTTGAATACTGTCATTTAAACCAATCCTATGAAGAATTTAATCTTTTGAATGGAACAATGGAATTTTCGGGCGAATGCTGGAGTCCTGGAGTTTAGCCACTTTGAATTTGTCATTTCAGAGGTAAGATGATTATTGTAGTTTGAAGGTGCAACCTGAATGTATTATATAAGTCTGATTCCGCCAGAATATCATTATTAGGTAGGGAACTGCACTTTCCAACTACAACAATTGTCTTCCTTTGAATGAGGTAGTTCAAACTTGCCAAACGGCAGTTCCCAAACATTCACCCAGAAGTTATATTGTTTCATTCAAAAGATTAAATTCTTGTTAGCTTGGTTTAAATGACGGTCTTGAAGTGTCAAGGAATGAACCTCATTCTGTTGACACTTGAAGACCATCATTTAAACCAAGATAACACGAATTTAATCTATTGAATGAAACAATAGAACTTCCGGGTGAATGCTTGAGAGCTGTTGTTTGGCAAGTTAGAATTTACCCCATTCAAAGGTAAGATTATTGTTGTAGTTGGAAGGTGCATTTCCGAACGTAATGTAATGTAATGATATGACATATTTAGGAACTTTATGTATTGTAATGTAAATGTAACTTTTATTTGAATTTATTCAATACGCAACTTTTTTCGATTCCACGCTGAGTTTAATTAGACTTTTTATTCGAATTTATTCAATACGCGAGGTTATTCGAATTTATTCACACCATTATTTGTTCACTTTATTCATTAAATAAATACAAATATAAATAAAAATAAAAAGAAACAAACTAAATTAATATTTATTCAGATTTATTCATTAAATACAAAATTAGAAAATAAAAGCAAATATAAATACAAAGAAATGAACAAAATAAATACATATAACAACTTCTCATTTTATTAATAGAATTGGTACAATAATTGATACATTTATTTGAATTAACTAAATAATCTACTTATTTTCTTTTTACCTTCTTGGGGTAAAAAGTTCTTTTTACCCACTTGGGGTAAATAGTGATCAATTCTGAGAAAGATAGTGAGCAACTATCAACCCTTGAACTAAATCTAAATCTGGTTCTTTTTATATCCCAAGAAGATTCTTTTTACCCACGGTAAAAAGATTGAGGTAAAAAGAAGCAAATTTAATTTTATCTCAAGGGTCGTTCACTTCCTCAAGTCGGCTACTCACCATTTTCCTCAAAACTGATCACCATTTACCCTAAGTGACTAAGACTATTGAAAGAAACAAAAAAGAAGAGAAATAGATGAAGAGAGTGAGGAGGGAGAGAAAGTGAGATGGTGTGAGGAAATAAGGAAGTATGGAGGGGTATTTATAGGTGGGAATGATAGTATAAGTTATAAAAAAACATAAATATGGTCAAAAAAAACGTGTAAATGGTGTAAAAAAACGTATAGATTGAAGGTTGAAAACTGATCACCGTCCACAAAAACGTGTGTTATTGAGTTCTGACCACCGGCCAACATGCGTGCGTTAACTTGCGCACATACCAGTGGTGCGTGACTTAAGTCACGCATAGATTATAAGGTGTGTGAATTAAGCAACGCAGCGTGACTTATCTCACACATGAGTATTTTTGGAAATCATGCAGGACGGGAGTGTTTTGTGCAGTAGGAGGTGTTCTATTTTCTATTCTTTCTTTTAGATTTTTACACTTAAAAAATATACAATACAACAACCGAACCCCCCCCCCCCCCCCCCCCCCCTAATACGCGAGGTTATTCGAATTTATTCACACCATTATTTGTTCACTTTATTCATTAAATAAATACAAATATAAATAAAAATAAAAAGAAACAAACTAAATTAATATTTATTCAGATTTATTCATTAAATACAAAATTAGAAAATAAAAGCAAATATAAATACAAAGAAATGAACAAAATAAATACATATAACAACTTCTCATTTTATTAATAGAATTGGTACAATAATTGATACATTTATTTGAATTAACTAAATAATCTACTTATTTTCTTTTTACCTTCTTGGGGTAAAAAGTTCTTTTTACCCACTTGGGGTAAATAGTGATCAATTCTGAGAAAGATAGTGAGCAACTATCAACCCTTGAACTAAATCTAAATCTGGTTCTTTTTATATCCCAAGAAGATTCTTTTTACCCACGGTAAAAAGATTGAGGTAAAAAGAAGCAAATTTAATTTTATCTCAAGGGTCGTTCACTTCCTCAAGTCGGCTACTCACCATTTTCCTCAAAACTGATCACCATTTACCCTAAGTGACTAAGACTATTGAAAGAAACAAAAAAGAAGAGAAATAGATGAAGAGAGTGAGGAGGGAGAGAAAGTGAGATGGTGTGAGGAAATAAGGAAGTATGGAGGGGTATTTATAGGTGGGAATGATAGTATAAGTTATAAAAAAACATAAATATGGTCAAAAAAACGTGTAAATGGTGTAAAAAAACGTATAGATTGAAGGTTGAAAACTGATCACCGTCCACAAAAACGTGTGTTATTGAGTTCTGACCACCGGCCAACATGCGTGCGTTAACTTGCGCACATACCAGTGGTGCGTGACTTAAGTCACGCATAGATTATAAGGTGTGTGAATTAAGCAACGCAGCGTGACTTATCTCACACATGAGTATTTTTGGAAATCATGCAGGACGGGAGTGTTTTGTGCAGTAGGAGGTGTTCTATTTTCTATTCTTTCTTTTAGATTTTTACACTTAAAAAAGATACAATACAACAACCGAACCCCCCCCCCCCCCCCCCCCCCCCCCCCTAATACGCGAGGTTATTCGAATTTATTCACACCATTATTTGTTCACTTTATTCATTAAATAAATACAAATATAAATAAAAATAAAAAGAAACAAACTAAATTAATATTTATTCAGATTTATTCATTAAATACAAAATTAGAAAATAAAAGCAAATATAAATACAAAGAAATGAACAAAATAAATACATATAACAACTTCTCATTTTATTAATAGAATTGGTACAATAATTGATACATTTATTTGAATTAACTAAATAATCTACTTATTTTCTTTTTACCTTCTTGGGGTAAAAAGTTCTTTTTACCCACTTGGGGTAAATAGTGATCAATTCTGAGAAAGATAGTGAGCAACTATCAACCCTTGAACTAAATCTAAATCTGGTTCTTTTTATATCCCAAGAAGATTCTTTTTACCCACGGTAAAAAGATTGAGGTAAAAAGAAGCAAATTTAATTTTATCTCAAGGGTCGTTCACTTCCTCAAGTCGGCTACTCACCATTTTCCTCAAAACTGATCACCATTTACCCTAAGTGACTAAGACTATTGAAAGAAACAAAAAAGAAGAGAAATAGATGAAGAGAGTGAGGAGGGAGAGAAAGTGAGATGGTGTGAGGAAATAAGGAAGTATGGAGGGGTATTTATAGGTGGGAATGATAGTATAAGTTATAAAAAAACATAAATATGGTCAAAAAAACGTGTAAATGGTGTAAAAAAACGTATAGATTGAAGGTTGAAAACTGATCACCGTCCACAAAAACGTGTGTTATTGAGTTCTGACCACCGGCCAACATGCGTGCGTTAACTTGCGCACATACCAGTGGTGCGTGACTTAAGTCACGCATAGATTATAAGGTGTGTGAATTAAGCAACGCAGCGTGACTTATCTCACACATGAGTATTTTTGGAAATCATGCAGGACGGGAGTGTTTTGTGCAGTAGGAGGTGTTCTATTTTCTATTCTTTCTTTTAGATTTTTACACTTAAAAAAGATACAATACAACAACCGAACCCCCCCCCCCCCCCCCCCCCAAATTGTTTATGTTCTCCCCACGCAAGTAAAGGGTGCTATAAATATTGCTTATGCTCTCCGACTAAGAAATTCCAGTTGTAACAAAAAGTCTATATATCTACTGGTGTGTTGTGAAAGAAAGGTAGGTTGGATTGTTTGTTGGTTAGCTCTAGGCAATTGCTTACTTCCTTAAACTCCAATCTTCTTTAGACATAAAAAAAACAGCTTAGAAGTTCAGTGACAAATTGAAGAAAAGCTCTAAAGTTTTGTCGGAATGAAGCAAAGAAAGGAACAAGGGACTGTTTCAAGGGCAGCAACACCACCACCACCTCCTCCGCTTCCAAAATTCCGAATCATCTCAAAACCAAGAGCAGAAGAGAGCGTGACAAAGCGCGAAATTGCCAAGTTTTGGAGGCAAAAGCGAATTGTGGAAGAGGATCATCTCCTTGCTGCTATTAAGGCTGCTGCAAGACTCCGTGCGCGCAACCTCACGGTAAATATAAATCAAATATATGGTGCATATGTGTGTATGCGTATATATTATGGTTGATCCTCGTAAAAAATAAAATAATTTGTTTTGTTTTTCCTTTTTGATGATAATCATATCGAGGAATCCAGATTATCTTTGTAGTTCCATCCAAGCAAAATTGTTATAAATTGCATAATTAACATATTTTTCATGTGGTTGATTAATTTTTTTTGAACATGATTAATTTTTAAATTTGTTCAAGCATGTTATGAACATGATTAATTGCTAATTGATTATAGGAGCAAGAGTACCTGAGGTTTGAATTGAGCTTAAAGAATGAGGGTGATGAAGATGAGACCAATAAAGAGACTGTCAATTTGGCTGTAGGGACAAATTATTGTGGAAAAAAGGTTGATGAGGACAAGGAAGTGCGCGTGGGAATAAAAGACTGGTTAGTAATCTTATAAAACATTATTAATTGTAATTTGTAGTATCTTGGAAAAACTTTACATCAAGCTATTGAATTGTTTGGACAAGATAATTTGAGGTGATATTTAAACAAGATTTGTAATAGGCATTAAGCAATCAAGCTGGAGATCAAATAAGTGAGATCTTTGAGCCATGAATCAATCTGTTGAACCACAATTGAACTTGATGTCTAACAAATAAATAAACAAGTGTTGATTTTTAGCTTTTCAAATGAAACCTAAAAAAATGAATTGATTGAACCGGCCACGGTTGAGCTCAATTTAAACTAGTTTGATTTGGTTTTAAGAGACTCGATTCCAATTGTATGAATGGGCAGACTGACATTGAACCAACAGCGGTTCAACCCAATTCAATCTATAGCTTGAACCGATTTTAGAGAGTGAGAACCAACTACAGTTAAACAACCGTCAATTGATCGATTGCCGGTTGAACCGAGGTCTCTTTCGATTATGAAAAGTGATCATATAAGTATTTTTACACAAGGATATAAGCAACCACTAGATAAGAACAAAAACTAACAGTTTAGAAAAAACTCTTTACATTCTTTATCAATGGTAGCCGACCCCACTTAGTGCGATAATAGTTGGTTGCTGTTGTATTCTTTACCGATAGTCAACGCACGAGTATGAGGCCAAAAAATGAACCTAAACAGTCATATATCGTCTGTTTTAATCACAGTGATATTAGTAATTGAATTTTAGAAGATTTAGCATACTGATTCTCATAAAAATGAAAACTAATGGAAAGAGTGAAAGTAAAGAAAAACATAAATTAGAGCTGAAACTAAAATTGACAATGTATCTAGACAGCAAATGCTTCAGTCATTCATTCTATTAATACACAATAGACCCCACAACTTTTCTATGATGTTATCTTATTTGTTCATTTCATAATAAAAGAAATCATTTTAAAGGAGTTTGTAGTTTGTACATTAGATTTTTTTAATATATAATTTAGGGGAATTAATAATAATATTAGTTTTGTCATGTACAGGTGGACTAAAAGCAAGTATGCATATTTAAACCAACCAGCCTTAGCTTCCATGGATCCTCCTAAGAAACGGACCTCTACTTATGTTCCACATATTCTTTCTTACAAGCCTAAGGCTTTGTATCCTACTGCTATTGGTGTCTTTTGAAGCCATAAGAGGCACTCAATATTATTTGTCAACCGGTCAATTTCTGGAACTTCTAATAGTTCCCTTGTTAATGTTTCATTTGTTATTCAAAATCCCATGTGTGATATTTGGGATAAGTATTGTTACATATATATTTCATAGGGCTTGGGCCTTTGGGCCAACCTTAATTGAATACACAAAAGAAACCTATTGCTGAAAATTGCTTTTCCCACATACGAAGTTGCTTAAAAACACATGGAAATGACAAAATTCAACGATGGTTAACTACAGCTTGTTTCAAAAGAGAAAATTAAGTATCGAATAATAGTTAACTACGATTGGAGGCGAAAATGTCATTTCAATGTGTTTTTAACAACTTCTTACGTGAGAAAAGCAATCATCCATACTCCTTAGTCAAGTTTGAAATAATTATTACTTCATGTGTACTGCCTTGCCATTCTGTTTTCTGGTTAATTAATCACCAGTAATAGAATTTCTGAACATTACCTTTCTTTTAGAAGAATTGATTTCTTTGTTAAAAAAAAAAGAATTGATTTCTAGTTGTGTATAAAGAAAAATACTAGTGTAGAAAACATATGTCTTGAGTTCATCCGATTCATATTGTACTATTCGATTATTTTTTTGTCAAGTAACCTTACTCCTACATCCCCTTCAAACCCAGCTATGCTCACGACGACTATTTTCCGTGGTTTAATTGTTGGGTACTGAGAATTTTATATTCCAAAGATAAAATGTTTCGTTCGTTTGCAAGCAATCTAGGATTTTATCATGTAACCATTTTTTAATACGAGAAAGACAACAATAGAATAGGCAGAAACAAGGGGATTTGTTTAAGAATATTATTTTTGACACAAGTGCACAATATGGTGGAGTAGTTGTTCTTACAGTCAACTTAAGCATCCTCTGCCAGCTAATTTTATGCTGAATTTTTCAAATAAAAATTACAATTATAACTCTTGATATAAAGGAAAGCTCCATTTTAGTCAATGATGAAAAATGAGACACACAATCAAGTTTTCAAGTCGTCAAGTCGTTAAGCTCAAATGGTATCAGTGAAGTACAGATTGTTTGGGTTGGGAGTACTACCAAACAATATAGATTGGTTTCAAGGTTCAAACTTAGTGCTTCCAATTTATTAGTGGGGACATACACGACCGTGTTTATAGCATTTCATTAACAATAATATTGTTAATATAATAAGGGATATTAAAATAAATGGTGAGATTAACTGATAATGCGGCTTCTCCTGCAAGAGTACGAACTATCTCATTTGTTTATCGTCTATTGAACTCTACTCAAGAGTTTATAAAGTGAGATGTGATGTGAAAAGTCGTTTGCATTCTGAGATAATATGACTGAATTCTGAAACACAAGATTTGTTAGAATGAAAAATATTATTGATTGTTTTGAAATCCACAACAAAATCAAAGGTGTCATCACCATCTCTCACACACATGCCAATACATGTATGATTCAAAGTCTGCAAAAGAGAGCATCTATGTTGCATATAACTATACCTTGTTGCAGGCACTTCCATCGCACGTCAGAAGCCACACTTGAGATGAAACTCAACTGCGACGTGCTCCTGTTGTGCAAAGCCAAAGGAGAATTAGATTGTTATTTTGTTTATAGTAGTTCGGTGGCTAGTTGCACAATAATGATGGTACTTGCTTTTCAACGAGATGTATGAAAATTACTACAGAGAGTTGGATAAGGTTAGGCAACGTGAGATTAGATCCTCTCATGCTAAATTACAAATGAGCAAACATTATTTCCTTGAGTTTCTTTTTTGATTATCACATTTATAGAAAAAATTTGTTGCTGTTTATTTATCGTTTTTAAAATTTAATATAGCATGAATTATTCTTTGTGAATTTTCATAGAAGCTAAAATGAATTATATTAACCAAAGCTTAGTCTCTCAAGTACAAAGAATGCCAAAGAAGAACTAAGATAAAAGTATATGTTATATCAGGTTATTAGAGGGGGAAAACGATAAAGTTATCCCAAACATAAAAGAGGATTAAGCCACCACATGTGATAATTAAAAGTAAAATTAAGATGATTTGTCTTCAACTACCAGAAGGATTTGAGCTTAATTTTATCTATAAGTTGTTGGATGATTGAATTTCCCTTCTATTGAAAAACTCTAGCATTCCTCTCACGTGAAATAATCCAAACGCAGGAAAGTCAAATTAAATAAAAAACAGAACAAATGTTTCTTAAGAAGCCTCCCAATGATCGAAAAATAAGAAAGTGATTATTTACTCGAGCAGGTTTAGCTGAAACCACTCTGAGCCAATTATAAATTTCATACCAAATTTGTCCAAAATAGTCACAGTTCAAAAACAGATGATCTGAATCCTACTATGAGCCGCAACCTCCTGAGCAAAATACTGTATTTGGTTGAAGGACCTTTCGCCTGATTAAGTTATCAATTGTTGGAAGAAAGTTTTGCAAAAGACACCAAACAAAGATGTTGACCTTTAGAGGAACCTCGTAGTAAATAATAGTATCATAATCAATGTTTGAAGGTTGATTCCTTGATGTCAAGAAGTTGTACACACTAGTAACATTATATTTTGAAGAGGCATGATGTTGCCAAATCCACGTGTTATTCATATCAGTCTGCAAAACAATTGGTAATAAATGAGCACAACATTTCCTCTCGAGCTCTTCCTGCCAAGCCAACAACCTCCTACACCGTTTGCAAGCCTCTTCTCTTTCCCCATTTTAACGAAAAACATGTATGTCACAATAGTCAATTTATTATCAGAGAGATAAAAAAGACGACTGAATTTATCCTTCAAAATTTCTCCTTCCAACCAAAATAATGTTTCCACTCCATCTCCTTAGTTGTATTAAAAGTAACAACATTTATGGATTTTATTCCTTAAAAAAAACATTTATTGATTTTATTCCTTAAAAATAAATATTTATAACAAGGGTCTTGTTAACCGGTGCCCAGGACATTCGTTAAGGAATCCAAAAATAGGAAAATTGTCTTGAAAATATAAACTTTTACTTACTTCTTTTAACTGCTTAATCAATGTTTCAGAAACACCGGTTAACATTATCCGTTAACAATCACACGAGAAAGTATTGCAAATACAAAGACGCAATTAGTGTAGGTATGCCCACGCTGATTGATGAAAAAATTACCACTATTAGAAACTTGACTTTTTTATTTCGGTACTAAAGAAAAAAACAAAGTGTAGAAAAAGAAAAAGAAATAAAAAACTTCCATTCTTATTCAATCTTTCTTCCAACCTCTACCTAGTCGTAACAGTATTACAAATTCTCTTCTTCTCTCAAATATTCAATTCCAACAACTGTTGAATTTTTTCAGATCTCGTGGATCTGAAAAACTCAACAACAATGGCGAAATCACGATACTCTCGTCTTCCATCACGAAAATCATCTTCACCATACACACTCATTTTCTCTCTATTCATTGCTTTCACTTTCCTCATCCTCATTCTCCTCGTTTTCGGAATCCTCTCCATTCCTTCTTCCAATCAAAACTTGCCTAAACCCAACGATCTTACCTCCATTGTTCATAACACCGTCGATAGGTAACGTTTCTGTTATAACCGTTTTTTCGACTCGATTCCGCGTTTTTTCTGTTGCGTTGATGATTTTTTTTGTTTGAATTAGAAATGACGATGAAGAAGGTAAGGGTGAACAGTGGGTTGAAGTTGTATCTTGGGAGCCTAGAGCTTTTGTGTATCACAATTTTCTGGTAAATACTTTCTTTCATGATTTTTTCTTTCTTTCATGATTTATTGTTAGATCCATTTTATTAATGCGATTCATAATTTGATCAGAATTTATGAACTAATATATGTTTTTGGTATTTACTTTTCATGGTTTGTTTTCTCGTTTTGGTGATATTTCTCTGTTTTGCATGTTTGTATAAATAACGTAATTTAAGTGTTTATATTCATAAGTGCTTATCTATAAGCTATTTAAATAATAAGGGCAGGTTTGGATTGACTTATTTGAGTTTATCTAGTGACATAAGTTTTATGAGACTGTTTGGTAGAACTTATTATGACAATTTTACAAACTTTTTCCCACTTATTTTCATAAATTCTCCAATATAACTTACAAAAATAATTTAACTTTATTTTATCTTTTTCTATAAAAATAGCTTATGTAAATTTATGTATATGCGCTTGTCATGATAAACGCTTGTGCTATAAGCTGTTTATCCAAACAGACCTTAAAAGATAAACTTGAATAAGGGCTTATATAAGGACTGATTTATTTGAGCTTATCTGCTGGTGTAATCACGTGTGACATTGTTTGGAAGAACTTATGAAAACAATTATGATATATTTCATAAGGTGTTTTCAGCTTATTTCCATAAGCTTAGCAGGATAACTTATGAATATCGCTTATACATTATACCAAAACAGTTTGACTTTATGTTATCTTGTGTTATAGAAACAGCTTATTCATAAACGCTTATGCTATAAGCTTAAAAGTAGCAGTATAACAACTTATGAAAATAGCTTATAGATTATACAAAAACAGTTTCACTTTATGTTATCTTGTGTTATAGAAATAGCTTATTCATAAACACTTATGCTTTAAGCTGCAAAATAAATTGTTCACACAAACAGGGCCTTAATCAAGGTTGTGGTTTGTGAAAATGTTAGAAATGTTGAAGTTAGTTTTTGGTTTTAAAGGAAACACGTCCTAATTTGGAATACTGTTTTTTCCATGTGACTAGTCTACAAATTGGGAAAGAAGGTGATTTCTGGTAATATTGGATCCTATATGTTAAGGGTTTGGTACAACTAGCATCCTCGAACTCTAGGAGGGAACAAGGTTGTGCGTGAAATGGAATAAAAATAGGGGGTTTAGTACATACTGCATGGCAAAGAAAGGCGTAAGTCTCACATAGCCTGATATGCATAAATAAGGTTTCTAAAGTTTGAATAATCTTCACCTAACAAGTTAATTTTGTGGGTTTGTAAAAAAAATAAAATTTTGTGTGGTTGAGTTAGGCTTGAAATCTAATGCTACACACTAATAATAGAAGTAGGGGGTTAAGTACCATGGCTACATACCAAAGAAAGACTAAAGTCCGACGTAGCCTGATATGGCATAAATAAGATTTATAAAGTTTGCTCAATCTTCACCTAACAAGTTAACTTTGTGGGTTTGTCAAATGAAATTAATTTTGTGGGGTTCAGTTAGACTAGAAATCTAATATTACACAATCATTAAGGGTCTTTTAATTACTTGTGTTTCTTGGTGATGAGTTTGCCTTTGTTTTACTATCTACTTAAGATATCAGTATCAAAACTATTTGTGTTTTGCTTGGTTAAATGATGCTCAATGGAAGGCTCAAGTGATGTATTTCCCTGTTTGAATTTAATGTTTGAATATGATTTTAGTATGATGTGGTGACATTGTGTTTAACTTGAAGCTCCTGTGGAGCATTAATATTTATTTAATATGATGCATTGTATTGTCTCCACCTTCCAATCACTAAAGTTTAGCTGAATAATCTGAGTAGACCAAGGAGGAATGTGAATATCTGATCGAAATAGCAAAGCCGAGTATGCACAAGTCAACGGTTGTTGATAGCGAGACTGGAAAGAGCAAAGACAGCAGGTAGGAGTATTTTCTATCTTTCTCTGTTAAGTGTCCTTTGAAATTGAAAATGGTTTCTTCTGCATTCTCTCAATTGGCAGTATAGCAAACCCCATCTTTAAATATTTCTTTCTATATGTAGAGTGCGTACAAGCTCTGGAACATTTCTGGCCAGGGGACGTGATAAGATTGTGAGGAATATTGAGAAAAAAATTGCTGACTTTACTTTTATTCCTGTAGGTAAGTAACTCCACCTATTATATATACTTTTTTTTTTTTTTTATGAATTTTAATTTTTATTGATAAACTTAAGAGTTTATTACTGGTACTGTTTTTTCTTGTCTGTATGTATGTACAATCTGTAGTCAACTTTTTGTCGGTTCGTGAGAACTTTGAGTAGTTGGAGATATTTATGTATGTGTCTTCCCACTGAATATTTTCAGTTAACGTTGCCACTAGCTTTCTTTTATTATGGTCTAAGATAGTAGGTTATTTCCATGATAAACTTCAGCAAGCATTAATAAGCTATGCCTCACAATATACAGAGCATGGTGAAGGACTTCAAGTTCTACATTATGAAGTTGGACAAAAGTATGAGCCTCACTATGACTACTTTCTTGATGATTTTAACACAAAGAATGGAGGTCAGCGCATAGCAACGGTTCTGATGTACCTGTAAGTGATATCATGTGCAGTCTTACTAACTTCAATTTGTCTTGGATATATGTGATCAACTGTTCATGGGATTTTCTTTTTGTATTTTAATGATACAGCACAGATGTTGAAGAAGGGGGTGAGACAGTGTTCCCTGCTGCTAAGGGGAATTTCAGTAATGTGCCGTGGTATAATGAGCTTTCTGATTGTGGGAAAAAAGGACTTTCAATTAAGCCAAAGAGAGGCGATGCTTTACTTTTCTGGAGCATGAAGCCGGATGCAACTTTAGATTCATCAAGCTTGCATGGTTAGTTTCTCTCTCTTTTATTATTATTATTATTATTATTATTATTTGTGCTGCCTTTTGCATCAGGTTTTCACAGTAGAGGAGATAAATTAACAAAACCTTTTTCTTGATAACTTTCAGGTGGTTGTCCGGTAATTAAAGGAAATAAGTGGTCAAGTACCAAATGGATCCGTGTCAATGAATACAAAACTTGAGTATATGTTACAATAGGTACTTATCTCGCCTCTGTTGTATTGCTGTAATAAATATTATTTGACAGTTAATGCAAGATAATCATGTTTATCTGGCAATATTTCGCACTTGTTTTACCTACTTAGCTAAACGATTGCTTGCATAACATACAATTTGACATAAAATATGATTGTAAGTGTTGATTTGTCTTGCACACCTATCATGTTTATTTTTGCTTCAATTACTTAAAACTGTAGATCTAGGGTGTGTTTGAACGAGCTTGTTTATAGTTTATTTGAGTTTTTTATAATTTGTTAATTGTTTAAGAGAGCTTATGACATGTCTATAAGCGGTTTTCAACTAATTTCAGTATGCTTCCCAATTAAAACAACTTACCTTATGAAAAAAAATTAACGACATTCTCTCCATAATTATAGTAATAACTTATATATAAGCCCTTATATGATAAGCACTTCCCAAAATGTGTTTGTGTGGGTACTTAAAATCTTCTGCAACATGCCATGTTAGTTTATATATTTAAAATTGTTTGCAGAGCTGTATTTACAACTGAATAGTTTGTCTTGCACAACATGATTCTCAACTTCTGCTTTTAGGGTAATAATATTTAATTTGCTAGTTGCCGGCTTGCTGCTGATCACCTCTCATGTTGATGGACTTATTTTTCAGGCTTGTCTGAGTTCTTCATTCCAATCATGTGCAAAGTCTCAGCTAATACTTCGTGCAATGGAGCTTCAGGTCTCAAAGGAAATGTTTGCAGCGTGATGTGGGGTTCTGTAATTTGTTTTGTTTTGTAGCTTAGGTAACTTATTTTTTCCCATCTTTTTATTTATATGTAGCAAATACAATAAACAAATAAGTACTTGAGAAGTTGTGAACCAATAGATGTAACAAGTATACCGGCTTTTTGCCCCGAGCTCATTTACCCCATGTATCATTGTTATTTGTTTGCTTCTGTTGTCACCCATTTATGAGGGGCCTTCTCTACATTTTTGGATTTTTCAATCTTTGAAGCCACTCTTGGTAATGAGCTATGCAGCACCGACACTTACGACTAAAGACGTGTCTGAAGCACATCATCAACACGACACCGAATGTGATTGCATTCAATTAATTCGTTTAAATTAATATCAGTATCACGGTGTCAGCGTTTCAGTATTGTGTCTGGTGTATGTGTCTGTGTCGTTGCCCCGTAGACAATGGGTTTCCAAAGGCAAAATAAATAAATCGTCCTCCTATGCTTGTTCTGAAACGGGAGAGAAAATAAGGTCAATGTTACGTGAGCAATTCTTAGTTGGGTTTTTTACCCCAACTTTCATCCCTAGCAAAATAGCCGTAAATGCCAGAGTACTTAAAGTGAGCTATATTGGTCCCACAGCAATGGCTGTTAAAAATGAGTTCATTAGTACTTCATACAAAGAAAATGCAGAGCAATTCTTAGTTGGGTTTTTTACCCCAACTTTCATCCCTAGCAAAATAGCCGTAAATGCCAGAGTACTTAAAGTGAGCTATATTGGTCCCACAGCAATGGCTGTTAAAAATGAGTTCATTAGTACTTCATACAAAGAAAATGCACAACGCTGCAAGCGCATGTGCACGAATCTTTGCAGCAACAATCTGTAAAATCTTAAGGCCGAAAATATAAACGTCCCATTTTTAAGAAATATGTTCATACATCACATATTCTGGAGACATATTATAGCCACCGTATAAAAAAAATATTAATTTAACTGAAATGTACTTGAATTGAGAAGAACTCGAAAAATATAACAAAAGAGTGAACATTCAAAACTTACTATGTTCCAACAATTCTATTTGTACTTCCTTTGTCTTGACTTGCTTTGTCAATTTGAGTCAAACAAAAATCGAAAATTTTAGGTGTCATTTTCATCTAATAGACTATTACTAGGTTTGAGATCGCTATTTATAACTTTTAGACGAGAAAGTTCATGCAAATAAAGAATTCTCCGAACAATTCCTCCTATCATGTTAAAGCGTTCAACCCAAGTTAACAATTCTTACCGTTTTGAATCTACAAAATTGTTCATGAAATAAAATTAAGTCCATATATAGTAAAAGCTATATATATGTAATGCACAAATCTTAAGGTCGAATCTTCATAAAATAAGTATCATGTGCGAGGGTGTGCGTTTGTGTAGACTCTTACAAGTTGAGTCTACGGATTTCCCACGAGTCTATGTATGTAGACTCTCAAGCATGACAATCGGTTATATGTGTTATGTTGCGCATACAAAATATATCCTCTCTGACCACTTTTTTTATATTTTATTTTTGCCTTGGAGACTCGGTGCAAAGAGGGTAATTTTCCATCCTTATTCCAGGATGTTTTGGCAGAACACTCAACTAATGATTCTCCATATCTTCACCACAGAAATATGGATTACAAATTTTAGGCAAGAAAATCAACTAATAAACTACATTTAACCTTGCCCTGGTTCTATTCTAAATGATGGCCCCATTAGTGATAGAAGGGAACCCTGAGAACAAACGGATTAGTTATTCTGACTTTTCTTCCTAGACATCTTATTGGATGTTGAACATGTATCGCAAATAAATTTCAGTCATATATCAGCTTATCCTTACAATATTTACCATGTTAAGTGGCAACATTATTGCAAAAGCTATGTTTTTAAGGTTAGTTTGCACTTTGCAGTCAATTGAATATGAAAACTTAAACTATTGAGAACCCAGGCGCTGATCAACATAATGGAGCATGCAACCAGCAGCCTAGTCATACAGTTCAGAAAAACGTGGGATAAATTTCCATTCAACCTCCTTGTTACAAACTCTGTTGGTCATTCTCAGCAGAGAAGAAAAATGGCCGGAGTTCGTTCTGAAACAGCTTTCAAGGAAATCAAGTCCTGATTATGACTCCATATAAATGGAGCATGCTGCAGTAGCTGCTGCTGCATTCTCAATTACTTTGCAAGAGGCCTCTGAGCAGAAGAATGAGACCCCAGAGGCATCATTCCTTTCTTTCTAAGAATTTAGTACACAGACTTCTCTTGGGATTGAAAAATAAATTTCATGAGTAGCCAGACCTAACATAATCAAATGAGCATCCTGAAATAAAACACCAAAATGATATGAACAAGTTGATCAAATCCACGGTAAGAAATGCATAGAAGAAATTGAGAGAAAGTAAAAAAGAAGCTGCTTTCCAAGAATAACAAGATATTGGAAGATATATACCAAACCATACAGGCAATGTCGTGTATTCGGATCATATCCTTCAAGATTTATTTGAAGGTGGATATAGAACATAATTTTATGCTCCAGGAATATTCACATCAGAAACATTAACCTTCAGATATACACATAAGTCACAGTATTAAGAATCTACACTCCAGTAATACATACATGCTGCAGCCAAACAGTTTACATAACAATACAATGGACATACTGTGATATTTGTCCAACCAGGATCATTGTTCAGCCTAAGATGAATACAGCACTGAAGTGCAATCGACAAAACAGCCATGAATTCAGCTCCAGACATGATTAGGTTCGAATCAAAAGTTGCTGACTCTTCTTCAGGAGAAAGCTTTTTTCCCTCCCTCTAATTCCTCCTGTAACCTTGGTTCTTCAGCTGCCTATCACACAAGAGAAAAGCTGTAACAAAAGGGGAATCAAACTAACGCCTTTGATAACACTACTATAGCCGCTATTTGATAACACTTCGTACTAAATTGCCGTCTCGCCAAGGCAAAAAGTATGGTGGACGGCACAAAATCTTTGAAGACACCTGCTCCTCTGTAAGATTTTCAACATAGACACATGACAGGGTTTAGAAGGTCAGGAATATTCAAAAAAGTAGGTGCAATCGACCGACCTCAAGAAAAGGGCAGTGACACTGATAATTGAGCTGTTGATCATAATGCTTAGTCTTTCTCCTATGCAGTAAATACAACAATAAACAACATGAAAGAAACACCGCAAACAATATGCAAATAATTTAATAATGAATAAAATCGGATGCTTACTTCATTTATGTTTGCGAATAGTTGCGCAGTGCAAGTCCTTGTTGCTATTTTGCTACATTTTCTTCAGACAAAGAATTGGCAGGAGCCCACACTGTATAAGTCTTCCCACCCCGTATACCAGTTTCGGAAAAAAAAAGTATATACAACATCAAATCCAACATAAACAGCACAAGAACAAAGAAATAGAGTAAATGTAAATCGTGAGAAAGAAGAAACCTGTCGATAAGCAAAAACTGAACTATTGAAACCAGCCAAGCCATTTTCCTAAACTTTATCCAGCCACTCGAAGCATGTTAAATCCTAAAAAAAACCCTCAAGTTATGATTTAATAGAATAGATTGGACTGTATTAGATTAGATAGACTTGCGCTAGCTCTTTCACTGGATACGGTAAGGGGAATATATTCGAAACAAAGCAAAATTCTCAATGAAACTCATTGACCTAATTGATAATTCACTTCACCACCTACTCACTTATAGTACTGTATTTTTTTTCTTTCGGTGTCCAACTTCGTATGACCTGATATGATCATAATTGGGATACATGTGCACTTCATAACGAAATCAGGAATCCACAAAAAGCTCAATTCATTAGTGTAGTTTTCTAGTTTTGAATAACAGGAGGAATATGAAAGAATAGAACGTAACAGAGAGAATATGGCTGCAAAACTATTTTTATTTAATGAGAAACTAATGTTTTTTTTTTTTTTTTTTTTTGAAATGGCAAATATTATTCATCGTCGAGCGGGTGTAAGACACTCCCAAAACTCCCGGAAAGAAACGACAAAAACTACAACAGTGGCCGTATATAGGCGACACACCAAAAACTCCCAAGCTGCTCGGACTTGTCGCCGGGATATACTACAGGCAAAAAGTCAACAGTAGCATACCTCTGCGTCACCTGCGAGCTCCCCAAAAGACCAAACCCACAGTGGATAACAGCCACTGCAGGACCTAAAAAACACCCCTGCCCCCCAGAAATATGCTACTGTAATAGCAAACAGGAACACAGCAGGCCCGAAAATTCTCACCAGCTAGCAGACAGCCGCCGCAGACCAAAACACCAGCACCCCACACCAACAGAACTCCCCAAAAACATGCAGAAAAAACAGAACAAGGAGAAGGACAGGAACAGAGCCAACCCTACACTAGACCCTCCGGCGACGAAGGCAATCAACTGGATCCCAACTCCACTCGTAGATAAACTCCATCTCCAAGATAAAACCTTCACTTCCTCCACTATACTGTCCGCATCGCACGTCAAATTGTTAAAGATTTTCTCATTTCTCGCCTTCCATATCAGCCAGACTGAAGCATGCCAAATAAGATAATAACCCTTACGGACTCTTTTGTTAGCCGCCAACTCACTCCAACACTCCCAGTGGTTAAACAGATTTGGGGGTGTTATAAAAGACTCATTCAGCCACCTCATAAGACGGTCCCACACCTTACTAGCAATTTGACAGTGAAGAAACAAATGTGTTGAGGACTCCTCCGAATTCTCGCAAAGGGCACATAACAAAGACACATCAAGAGGGAGCACATTTCTCACTGCTAGATTACGCCTAGTTGGAATCCGATCATATAGAAGCTTCCAAGAGAAGGCCACCACCTTGGAAGGAGCCGGGCTCTTCCAAATAAACTTAAAGACCCTCCTCTCCATTACCCCTAGGTTTGTATCCACCCCTCCTTCACTATCCAGCTTCTTATACATAGAGCTCACCGAAAAGACCCCATTTTCTTCCCGCCTCCAGCACCATCGGTCTTCCTCATTTGTGCGCACAAAACCTTCCAACTCTACGAACATATCCGCAAAGATTATTTCCTCCCACACAAAGAAACTACGCCTCCAAGACCATCTCCACCCACCGGCAACCTCCCTCATATCCCCAACACAAATATCCTTTTGATTGGAAATATCATAAAGACGGGGGTATTTACTCCTAAGCGTCTCATTCCCCAACCACACATGATTCCAAAAACTCGTTTTGTTACCATTACCAACCTTTCTAACTACCTCCGAGTTGAACCAATCAGAACCCTCCGTCCTGTCCAACCCAACCAAATCCTTCCACCACTTTGAAGCAAACCACGGCCAATTTACGACGCCATCCTCCAAAAGATTAAAAGCATGGGGACCATATTTCTCACAAAGGACCTCCTTCCACAACATATTATCGCTCGAGAGAAGCCTCCACCTCCACTTAGCCAAAAGACTCAAATTAACCTTACGGACATCCCTAACTCCCAATCCACCCCTAGATCTAGGGAGGCACACCTTCGACCAACTAACCCAAGCAACCTTCCTCCCCCCTCCACTCCACCCCAAAGGAATTATATTACAAATCAAAGGAAACAAGTGAATGAATAAAATGCTCCTTAGTTATAGCACCACTACTTACTAAGTGAAAGTAACTTCTCCACAAACAAAATAATAGATATTTTGCTGACTTATTCAAACTTAAAACAAACAGAAAATGTGCTAGCAGCATCCAAAGACACGTTTTCAATAATTAGTTTTCATGTACAAATCATTACAATGAAAAGAAAAATTGAAATCTAACGTAGATACACCAGTCATTCAACATCTAAACCTAGGAAACTATTCAATTTATCTTGACATCAATCACACCTTCGTAGTTCCTTTCCTGAGTTCCTTCAGCTTAGGCACAACGATCTTAAGAACATTTTCCTTCGTCCTAGCCTTTATCTCATCAATCTTGTAATTGTTCCCACTTAAATTAAGCATGACATAGAATCGGCTAGGAACACTTTCCTCCTCATTTGCTTAGTCTTTAATGGCAAGTTTTTGGTTGAGTGCGAAGAGAAAATATCTGCATGGTTTACAAAGGACTTGGGTAGCAAGCAACTTATCAATACTCAAATTAAATAAAGGATAAAGGCTTGCTCATATATCTATCTAACAATATAAATATAAAAGGACACACCCTTCAATCGATAACAATAGTTGAAGTGTTTTTATTTTTTTGTTGAAAAAGCAATAGTTGAAGTATTGAACACTATAAAAAAACCTTATTGGAAGTTAGTTAATATGATAAGCATTATCATTAGATAATAATTTTGCTTTATTCTTGAATCCCCAATTCATGCAATTGACCATAAAGATCACATCTCCCTATTTTTCACTACTCCAAAGTTTTCCATTTTCTCCACACAAATTCAAATCCAAACCCAATCCTGCCTGCAAACAAACACATTTATCACCGATTCTGCAAAATTGGGGGGAAAATTTTGGCTACTTTGTTCAAGGTGAAATTCAAATTTTCATCTGGAATGTATTTTATTTTCTGTAAATAAATAATAATACAAATTAAAGTCTATATAAAGAGGAGCTTATGCCATGCTAAAATTGCACCGCAAAGTCATTTGCATCATCTTTCTTTCTCAATCTTGGTTACTATTCTTGCATTTTCGTTCATGTTTTTTTTCTTTTTCAAATGGCTTTGAGTCTTGATCCCATTTCACAAATCTCATCATCAAATTCAGTATGGCACTTAAAGGCTAAAGTCCTTAGATTGTGGGTAGTTTCAGACTTCAATAGGCAATCACCACCGTCAATTGTTCAGCCAAATGTTAACCCTCCAAGGATTTTTCTATAACACCCCAAAGACAACCATTCAAGGATTGAAAGATTGTCTATCAGGTATAATAGACCTATAATCATTAGACATTTGAGCTTCCAAATATTTTTTCTTACTTCCTTTTGAATAATTGAACATTGTACTTAAACTAAATGAATTGGTGGTTTTTTATTGTTAATTGTTATCTAGGAGGGGATTTTTTGGTGTACTACATTGTTTTTGTTTGCATAAATCAGTATACCCAGATTTTAGGATGTATTTCTGCGAGAAGTGCAACAAACATGTGGGAAAAGTTTTCTCGAGTTATATTCATATTGTATTCATCTTCATCAATGGTTGTTCAAGTATTTGTAACTTAATGTCATAAATAAGGCTTAAATATGATTTTCGTCTCTTTAATTTGGACGAGTTTTGATTTTTGTCTCTGCAAAAAAAATTTGAAAAAACGTCCTTGTAAAAAAAAAATTGTTTGAAAAAGGTCTCTAACCCCACTTTTTTGCTGATATGACATGGTTTTGGTCATGTGACATTTGTTGACTGTGCAACGTTTGCCACGTGGCGCTGATGTGGCAGTCCACGTCATTAAAAACTTAAAAACTGTTTTTAAAATTCTGAAAATTGTTTTTTAAAATTAAAAAAACTTAAAATAAATTAAAAAATTTCAATTATATAATTTTTTTTAAAATATGAAAAAAATTGGAAATTAGTTTTTTTTTTTAAATCTGAAAATAATTGTTTGAAAATTAAAATATGAAAGAAAAAATAAAAAAATTATATAATCTCAAAATTTAAAATATTTAAAATATAATTTTCAATGTTTTTGAAAAAAATTTAATATATAATTTTCAAATTAAAAAATAATAATTTTCGAAACTTTAATTTTCACTATTTTTTCAAAAATTTAATTTTAACCAAAAAAAAATCCGATTTTTTTTTATGATTTTTTAATTACGTGGACTGCCAAGTGGCAAAAGGTGCACAATCAGCAGCAGCCACGTGGCAAAAAAACATGCTAAATCAGCTTGGATGTGGGACCAAGGACCTTTTTCAAATAATTTTTTTTTGCAAGGACGTTTTTCAATTTTATTTTTTGCAGGGACGAAAATCAAAATTCGCCCAAAAATTACATGGAAGAAAATCGTGACCATTAAACATTTGTCGTGGTACCATGGCAGTCACATGTTTGTATAAAATCTTATTTTATACTTGGAATATTTAGGAAGGTCCGTTGTTCTAATTTAATAATATTTTACAAATGATGATGATACCTTTTTCATACTAAACATTTGTCGTGGTTGAGTTAAACAACAGTATGCCTAATTCATAATGAAGTAAATACTTTTGACCCACGGGTGTAAAAACTAGTTCTATCGCAATTAAAGAGGAAAACCGGAAGAAAAAGAAATTCACTTACCTTACTAAAGTTAGGTAAGAATTTATATTTAAGTTTTGGCAAATATTAGTAATTATATTAGGCAGAACTATTCACAAGTCACAACCCCATATTGTTTCCTGGGATTGGCCACATGAAACATCTGCTATGCTAGGAGTGAGCGTATTAATCAAATTAAGGGCATATTTTCAATTACTCGTTTTCCATTTCTCGATTGTAGCTACAAGAAAGCTCAAGCTTCCTGCTATATGAGGCTCAATTATACTTCAACACAGGTGTAAAAACCTTTCAACGCTCCTTAGTCCAATTTATGCTTTATGTCACAATGCTTCAATAAAAATTCCTGATATTCACTAGAACGTAAAAGTTTGCTACAAATGCAAACCGTAAAACCACTTTTTATTCTCGTAAACAGACAAGAGAAATGAGAAAAATGAATTACATTTCTTTAGCAAACGACATATCCACGAACCTCCATCTGAGTTCCTTAGTTTATTTGATATAAATAGCTGAACAACGTGAATTTCCTCCCACATTGCAAGGACCTTAGCTGACCCATTCCACATTATTTAGACAATGTTAAAAATCAATGTTTAGCATTGATCAAGTTTCTGATGGCGTATTGTAAGATGCCTCCATGATTGAAGTAAGCAAGTTCAACCTGCCATAAATAACCGAAACATCAGCAGAGGATAAAAAGTCGAAGAATAAGAAACAGCATCAAAACAGACAGCAACACCACAAAAAAAGATGAAAAAGCTAGACATGGTAAATTAATACCTCTGTATCAAATCTCAGGGTACATGAAAATGTCTTCCCATTGTCTGTCACCACCGTGATATCTTGACCAGGTCGAATTTCATTCACACTGCTTGGAAGATCAATGGTGTAACGTTCATGACCGGTCAATCCAAGAGTATCGGCATCTTCCCCAGACTTGAAACACAAAGGAATTATGCCCATTCCCACCAAATTACTACGGTGAATCCTTTCGAAGCTTTTTGCTATGACAGCTTTCACGCCCTAGGAACAATAACGAATCAATATAGCATTACATCAACTAAGAATATACACAAATTAGTCAGAGCAGAACAGCATCAAGGAATTACCAGTAGCATTGGTCCCTTTGCAGCCCAATCACGAGAACTTCCACTCCCATACTCTGCACCAGCCAAAATAATTGTATCGTGCCCCTCGCTCTTGTATTTCTGACAATTAAGTAGTGTCAATGCCAAATTCAAGCATTATATTCTTTCACATTAATTTTCTAGAGTCGACAAAAAAAAAAAGGAGCTAGTAATATTTAGTTAATAATTATTTTGTATAAAGAACAAATCCAACATGATATCCGTAGGGTCGAAACTCTTAAATTTGATTTACACGCGGACCACTATGGAACCTCCCATGATGTTATATATGACAATCAAATAAAATTAAAAACATATGAGCAAAAAAGGCTTTGGGATAGCTACTTCGGCTCTTGATTAAAAAATATATGGAATCAAGACTGATATTATTGCAGCATGGTTCAGAAAAATATCAATGACTAATATGCCTACATGTCACATAGTTAAGAAAACTTACATTTGCCGCATCGAAGACTGATAACTTCTCCCCAGAAGGAACATGTATAGTTTTAGGCCCAACTTCTCCATTTAGGAATTTGTTCGCAATACGAATATTGGCAAAAGTTCCTCTTGCCATCACCTCGTCATTGCCACGGCGACTTCCATAGGAGTTGAAGTCTCGCCTATCAACCCCATGTTCTGTAAGGTATCTGGCTGCAGGACTATCCTTATGTATGCTGCCAGCTGGAGAGATGTGGTCGGTGGTAATACTGTCTCCAAAGTTGAGCAAACAGTAAGCATTCTTCACTCCATGGGAGCCTGGAGGAGACATGCTCATGCCTTTAAAATAAGGTGGCTCATGAATATAAGTTGATGTAGAGTCCCAGGCATAAAGATTGCCAGATGGAACAGATAAACTATTCCACATAGGGTTGCCTTTGGTAATAGCATTATATGTTTCCCTAAACATATCGGGCAGCACACTCGATTGTACAACCTGAAAATAGGATAAATATGAACAAATGATAGAAACTAAACAATATAATTTCATTTATATGGTGGAATGATGAAAAAACACATTCAACCACTTACATCTGCTATTTCTTCGCTGGATGGCCAAATATCTCTGAAGAAAATCTGTTTTCCATCCTTCGCAATCCCAATGGGCTCGGTGTCAAAGTCAATGTTGACCTGAATAATAATGTCCAAATTAGACAACAAGAACCAGTTTTGAAATGCATACATGGAAACAATTTAATCTACGTACTGTGCCGGCAAGGGCATAGGCAACAACGAGAGGAGGAGAAGCTAGGTAGTTAGCCCTCGTTAATGGATGAACTCGGCCCTCAAAGTTCCTATTTCCAGACAATACAGCTGCAGCTACTATATCTGTAAAAATCAGAAAATCAGTGTTAAGACAACCTCAGATTCATAAGTAATTAAAAAATACCATTTATAAAAGGATATGTACCATTTTCAGTAATTGCAGATGCAACGGCTTCATTAATATCCCCTGAATTTCCAATGCACGTAGTGCATCCATACCCAACTATATTAAACCCTAGCTGATTCAAATACGGTTGCAAGCCACTGCAGAAGCAATACAGGATTAATCAAGATATTTCAGCCACATAAATGTCAACGCCACCATATTATGAGTAAATACTTTATGATATTCTAAGAGTACCTCTTCTGCAAATACTTAGTAACTACACCAGAACCTGGAGCAAGACTTGTTTTGATCCATGGCTTCACCTAATAGTTAATATGAAATAATAGTGAACAGATAGAGCAATCGGTTAGTAGAAAATAACAAATTATTAGGGGGAAACAGAAAAAGTAAGCACGTTTTATATTTCCTCAAATACGTATTTAACTACTGAACTGTAAAACAAAATACAGCCTCAAACAATCGCTGATGTGAAACAAAAAGGGAAAATAGCAAAAATACGATTCTAATACTAGCTAGAAAACAAAGGAGGAAATCACATTGCATTCATGAGTACATGCACATTGGATTTATGCATAATAGATGTACAAGCATGTCATTATTGAATTAAATCATTAACACAGAAACCAAATGCAGAGACATTGTCTAACCTGCAATCCCAAATCACATGCTTTCTTTGCAACCAATGCAGCTCCAAGCATTACACTAGGATTTGAGGTATTTGTACAACTGGTGATAGCAGCTATAACAACATCCCCATGCCTAAGTTTTGCTGGTGTTTCATGGAATTTGAACTCTGCAAACTTTGTCTGAGATTCTTTTGGCACAGCAAAGCCCTGTAACAATGCAATACTATACGGCTCAAATAACTGAAATCCTTGTACTATTAAACTTCCTGGAAGATGCAATGAGCACATTCTTCAGGGATATAAATTCAAATTTCATTCAATGCAGTCAAAAGTGAACGGCGTTCTTGAGGTGATTAGGGGGTTTAAATGTCTTAGGCTTTGTTTGGGAGTTTGGAGGGGAGGGCTTTGGGGGGTGGGAAATATGGGGAAAAATGGAGAAATCTGTCGCATTTTTTGAAAGAGTATTTTTGTAGAGAATGATAAATTAATGTTTTTGATTAATATATTTTTTATTTTAAGAATCTTATAAAATAGATTAGATTGAATTTAAAGAATTCATATAAACCCTCCAAAATCCTCCTCCAATACAATTGTTGAGTTCCCCCAAATTAGGAAGATTTTGTATTATGAAGAAAAGTGAACCCCCCAAAGCCCTCAACCCCTCTTAATGTCTTGTATTTCTTCCACTTGCTCCTTCCTTTTTTCCAAAGCCCTCCCTTCCCCTCCAAACTCGCAAACAAAGCCATAAAGCAACGGGTGCAAACAGGGCACTCCTCACTCAAGGTTGGTTAACTCTTAACAATAAAAAAAGCATAGATACTAGATAGTGGATAATATACAACTATTTTGCATTTATTAACCATAGGGTAAAATAATGTTTCTCTCACTTCGCATTGTTGGTAGTGTAAAATCCCCAGATGGTGTAAAATCATATCATGGACTATTTCACACTCTTCAGAATTTCACTTGGCAAGATCGCTGAAATTTTTGTATTCCATCTTGCACTAAAGGCATGACTGAGAGAGGGTCGAGATTCATTGACACCACACATAAGCCTAAGCATAACTAACCCTTGATAACTTTTTTTTAGAATACGAAAACTATCAATCCAAACTTTTAATCATGTTGCATTATGTTGATGATCTTGTATATCAAATTTTAGATAATTTGGACGTTCATAGGTATGTAATTAATGATGGATGTTTAACTATATTTTAAATCACTATTATGTTACTGTAAGGTTGTGGAATGAAGTATCATTTGGCTTTGAATTAAATGAAATTTTGTAAACTTGGTATATTCATGTGGGATTTCAGTTTAATGATTTGATTGGTAAGTCTCACTGTGTATACAAGTTTTTAAAAAGTGAACGTACGTCAATATATATCTGTTTGTGAGTGCACATACATAAAAAGAAGATTCGGACATATCTATGTTTAGGTGTAAGAGAGATTTACTGAAAATTGCCCAGGGGCTATTGAAAAACCATATTTGAAAACGAAATGTGGCGATATACAAATTTAAGCATCATGGGTACTGAGAATAAGCTATGCCATTTTATATTTAGACATTGCAGATGATATGTATGGTTCCAGAAGTCAATACCTTAAACCCAACTTTATTGTTGAGGCAGGCATGCCAATCTGCTTTCATTTCTTTCAAAGTAACACGGTCATGAGGCCTGAAAAGATTTAAAGCAAGGACTACACAATGAAAAACTGAATGTCATTAAACTTTCATAGTAAATACCGATTCCCCTCTAATTTACCACACAGACCCTCAACTCCACAATGTTGTCAAATGTAACACGTTTAATAGTTGAATTGGTAGCTTATAGAAATTTTGTAGTCAAATGTAAACTTCATATCAGTTAAGCCGAATGAATGTGGTCTTCATTTTCCTCAAAATATATGATTAAACAAGCCAGCAAGGGTCAAGGGTAGGAATAGACAATTTTGACAGACTTGTTAAACTTAAATAAAATTTCAGAGTTGGTGGTGGTTTTGTAATTTTTTAAACCTAGATAATCGTATGTAACAATATTTTAATCTTAATAAGGGAAGGCATGTGTGGTGAAGCAAAATAAAAGCAATGGCACATTTATTTTCCTTAATTTTAAGTGGAAAACATGAAGACTCGTTACCTTTTTGGACCTGAGACGCATGGTTCAACATCTTCAAGATTGAGCTCCAAATAGGACGAGTACACTCTCTCCACTTGGGGCTGCAATGCAACAAAGCAAACTCTCAGTCAGATCAGGTTCTTTCAGACATTGCAGCTATAACTATCCCAAAACAATATATGCATGCATAGTATACCTCATTGTAGTCCACAAACATCTTATTAGCTCGTAAATAGGATTCTATCATAGAAACCTGCAAGAAAGACGTGTAAGAACACGTAGATAAAATCAAATATCACGAAACAACTAACAAGTGTTAACATACAGTTTCATCACTCCTGCCGGTCAGTTTCAAATATTGCAAAGTGACATGATCCACGGGAAAGAATCCCATGGTTGCACCATACTCAGGAGACATGTTTGCTATGGTGGCACGATCAGCCAAAGGTAGTTCACTCATGCCTTCCCCTGCATAAAGGAAATATAAAACGATTATTATCTAAGGAAAGATTGATTGATCAGCTAGGAACATGATGCTACAAAGGAAGAAATATGTTGTATAGATTAGTATTTACCATAAAACTCTACAAACTTGCCAACAACCCCATGCTTTCTTAGCATTTGAGTAACAGTCAAGACCAAGTCGGTAGCTGTGACACCACTTCGTAGTTTTCCTAATAATTTGAACCCAACCACACCAGGTAGGACCATGCTCATGGGCTGCAGAGGAAAATAATTGTTTCTAATAACAGCTTAATAATTGGCCAAAACTACACATGCATTTGTCATAATATGCTGATTATCAGAAAAGAAAGTGAAAAAGCCAGTAGCACGTTAGTTTTACCTGGCCAAGCATTGCAGCTTCGGCTTCAATTCCACCAACTCCCCACCCAGCAACACCCAAGCCATCAATCATAGTTGTGTGTGAATCAGTTCCAACAACGCTGTCAGGATAAAGCACACCATTGGTGTTGAACACAACTCTACCAAGGTATTCTAAATTGACCTGCAAAAGTTGAATTTGCAAAACTTGAATCAGATGACAAACTGGAATTACTGGATAAAGAACAAAGTTTTTCTTCACACGTAAAACGTATAACTCGGGAATTAAATATTATAGAATCAGATCACATATTATATATCCATAATAAGTAATAACACAGGCACACCAACACACACTTCACTAGTTAGTAGTTATTGAATCATGCAATAACCTGATGGACTATTCCTGATCCAGGAGGAACAACGAGCATGTTGTTGAACGCATTTGAACCCCATTTGAGGAAACCAAATCTTTCCTTGTTCCTCTGGAATTCAAGTTCCATATTTGCCTGAACAGCATTTTCTGATCTTGCTACATCAACCTGAACAGAGTGATCAATGACAAGATCCACCGGTACCTGAAAGTAACCAAAATTTAAAATTTATTACACATGCTTGATTCAGAAATAATCAAATATCAATCTCAAATCCACTAATAAGCAGCATTTGCATCTGTCTTACCAATGGGTTAATTTTATTAGAATCACCACCAAGCCTGTTCATCGCATCTCGCATACAGGCAAGGTCAACAACAGCAGGCACCCCAGTAAAATCCTGATAAATGAAACCAAAACCACAATGAATACAACAAATACAACTTACATTCAAAGAATTTCATAAAAGCAATATCACTAAACACCCGTCCACTCCCGGCATTAACATATTCGCGCGCCACTCACCTGAAGAAGCACTCTAGCCGGCTTGAACGGAATTTCCACCAGTTTAGGAGAAGTATTCTTCCAATCAATAATCTTCTCAACATCATCACTCTTAACTTGAAACTCATCACAGTTACGAATTGCAGATTCCAAAAGTATCCTGATTGAGTATGGAAGTGCATCTGAAAACACAAACACAAATTTCTACATCATTTTTACTCCAACCATCTAAACACAGACACCAGACACAACACTGACACATTAACACCGGTAATAATTAAAGAAAACGACTCACCGATTCTCGAATCGTTGAGAGCTGGCAAACTATAGTATTTTCCAAATTCACCTCCACCACCTGGCTTTTCCAACGTCTTCAATATGTTGTTGAATGGATTTTGAGTTGCTGAAAATAAATAAAAAAAATTAATCATATTTCATAATAAATATATATTGATTTAGATAAAAAGAAATGAGAAAATTGAATCTGGTATTAAGAGTGAAAAAAGTTAGATGTTGATGTTATGTAAGAGTCTCCTTACCCATGATAAGAGATTGAGATCGAGAGAGAAAAAAAGAGCGTGAAGAACGAAGGTAATAGTAGAAGAGAAGAGAAGAATAGTAGTAGGTGAGAAAAGGATTTAGTATTCTTATTCGATAATAGTATTCAATTGAATTTTGTTGTCTGAAAGTGTTTTTGATATTTTCGTATATTTGGTGGATCCACTTATGTCATGCCAATGCCATGTGCTTAACACACTATCATGATCCATGGTATATTTTCAAAAATATGCTTGTTTTTAATGGATGATTCAGTGTATAGTTTCAAACTTTATCCTATAATGATGATAGTTACAGGATAAATGGATAAAATAAAATAAATCTTATAAAGCTTGTGGAGAACACAAGTGATTCAAACCGGTTTATTTTTTTTATTTTTTTTGTGTTTGAACAAATATATATTTTTATAGTGGTCGAGTGATAGAGAATGATAAAGAATAATGTGGAAGTCTCTAGAACATTAAAGAATAATGTGGAAGTCTCTAGAACACTATGGAATAATAAGGAAGCTACTAGACACTCTACTAAATAAAATAAAGCACTGGGAAAATCTTAATGTTTCTAGATCCTTCTAGTCATATGAACTAGAGGATCCATGTCTCCAAGCCTTTCTTTGTAATCAATGTTTCTAGATAATTCTAGTTTGTAATGTAGAGTCTTCCTAGAGTAGTATAAATAAGGCTCACCACCAAGTGTTCTGGCATACTCAATCATTGAAGCACTCAAATAATATAAACTTTTCTTTGAGAATATTATAGAGTTTCTCTATTTTCTCTACCTTTCCTTTTGTTCCTGAGCCAGATTTGGTATCAGAGCTGGTAATGATACCTCGAAGTTGAGTTGAGCGAGAAAATCAACGGAAAGTGAGTTTTCAAGTGAGTTTTCAAGTGAGCAATGAGTTGTTTTCTCAAAACTTCACTTTGTGGCCATTTTGTTTGCGAAACTAACATCGTCATTTTGTTTGGGAAGTGAAGAAAACCCTTGGTTAATAAGTCTTTACCGCCAACAAAACCACCATTCACCACCACAATTTTCACCAAATAGTTTGTTGAACCACCATCGTCAAAATGCCACCTCGAAGACAAAATGAAAGAAATTTGCAAAAAATTGAGATGGAAGAAATGAGGCGACAAATTCAACAACTACAAAAGATCGTCAATGCCCAAAAAGCCCTTTTGGAAAGCACAACAAAGGAGATTCAAAGATGATGGCTCTGATAGTGACTCTTCATCATTTAGAAGCAGTCAGTCACAGCGACGTCAATTTCGGATGAATGAAAGTATACATTCCAGACTTTGAAGGAAAGCTACAACCCGATGAGTTTGTGGCTTGGCTACAAATTGTTGAACGTGTATTCGAGTATAAGGAGGTTTCAAATGAGAAAAAGGTAAAGATTGTTGCTATCAAGCTAGAGAAACATGTTTTATTTTGGTGGAAAAATCTTAAAAGGAAACGCAAGTGTGAAGGAAAAAGCAAGATCAAGACGTGGGAGAAAACGCTTCAAAAACTAACCCGTAAGTATTTACCTCCTCGTTATTATCAAGAGAATTTTACACAACTACGATTATACAAAACATCTTCATACCAACCTCTTTCCTCCACCGGAAATTATAGCGATTATCACAAACCTTTAACCCATCAACCTATTTTCTCATTTAGAAGCCAACATAACACAATCACAGAGATAAACATCAATATACCTAAATGTTTCATGTGTCAAGGGTATGGACACGTTGCCTTAGATTGTGTGAATCATAAAGTAGTCATCATCGTTAATGGGGAGATAAACAATATTTTTGAAGAAGAAAAATAACACATTCATGAATCGTTTGAAGATTTGATGGGAGAACCAATATATGATGATGAATATGTTGGTGCTGACATTCTTGAAGTGTTTGAAACTAGAGAAATGAAGATCCAATATATGACGATGAATATGTTCCCGATGACATTCATGAAGTGTTGGAAAAAGAGGAGAAGGGAGAACCACTGTATGAGGGAGAATGTGTTTCTTTTTATTCTAGTGAATCACTTATAGTTAGAAGAAGCTTACAAACAACAATAGATGAAGAAGAATCATGTTTAAAACACAATATCTTCCACACTTCCAAAACCTCGCAAGGTAAGGTCTGTGATATCATAATCAATAGTGGAAGTTGTGAAAATGTTGTATCAAATTATATGGTAGAAAATCTAAAGCTACCAACAAAGGAGCACCTATACCCGTACAAGCTTCAGTCACTCAACAAAGATAATGAGGTAAAAGCATCTCAACACTCCATTATTTCATTTTCTATTGTCAACAATTATAAAGAAAATTTATGGTGTGGTGTTATTTCTATGGATACTTGGAGGTCTAGTCAATATGATCGCCGTGCATTTTACGATGGTTATGCGACCACCTGCACCTTCGTTAAAGATGTGATTAAAATCAAGTTTGCACATCTACCACTCAATGAATTCCATGATGGCAAAGAGGAATTCAAGCTACTTGGTCTTTCGCTCGCAAAGGAACCATTCAAGGATAAAACCAAGTTATGCATGCTTCGTCTAGTTCTTAAGCCACCTTGGGAAATTGTTGGTACTGATCTTGTCCTTGGAATACTTTGGACTCAGCAACCGAAGTATTCTGAAATGGTAGTCGAAGACAATTTTTTAGAAAATGGCTCCTTTCATCCTATGTCAGAAGGTTACAATTGTTGTCTTGAGGATAAGCAAGAAAATCTTGACTCGAGGACGAGTCTCTTCCAACCCGGGGAGAATGATAGAGAATGATGAAGAATAATATGGAAGTCTCTAGAAAACTAAAGAATAACATGGAAGTCTCTGTGACACTAAAGAATAATATGGAAGTCTGTAGAATACTATGGGATAATAAGGAAGCTACTAGACACTCTACTAAATAAAATAAATCACTAGGAAAACCTTAATGTTTCTAGATCCTTCTAGTCATATGAACTAGAGTATCCATGTCTTCAGGCCTTTCTTTGTAATTAATGTTTCTAGATAATTCTAGTCTGTAATGTAGAGCCTTCCTAGAGTAGTATAAATAAGGCTCACCACCAAGTGTTTTGGCATACTGAAGCATTGAAGCACTCAAATAATATAAACTTGGCTTCATAGCAGTTTTGGACCCCTAACTTTAACGAAATTGCGATTTTGGCCCTCTAAGAAAAAAACTACAAAACGGCTCTCTAAGTTTTGGCATTGTAACAGTTTTGGCCCCCAAGGCAAAAAAATAATAAATAAAATAACACTTGGCACCTCACTTAGGGTGTCACGTCAGCGTAGATCAAGTCAAAATTGGCTTTGGGGGCCAAAATTGTCACAGGTGCAAAACTTATGGGGCGGTTTTGTAGTTTTTTTCTTATGGGGCCAAAATCGTAACTTTAGGAAAATTAGGGTGTTAAAACTGTTATTAAGCCTATAAACCTTTCTTTGAGAATATTAGAGAGTTTCTCTATTTTCTCTACCTTTTCTTTTGTCCCTGAGCCACCGAGATTTGAACCTCGGACCTGTATATATTATGCATTGTCCTTAACAATTAAGTTAAGTTTACGAGGACTATTTAGAGGATGAATTAAATATGAGATTTATTTATTTGGATATTGGTTTTTGTTGGAAAAAATCAATCATGTGCGATGCGAATTAAGGGACAAGTGTATACCCTAATTTTGTTTTTTGTTTATACTAAAATTTTGGTAAAATCCTTCTTTTTTATCAATTTTTATCTTCGCCTTAGCTTTTCCAACAAGAAAAAGTTTTAGGTTAGTAGCCTTGTGTCCATGCCCCTAGTTTGTTGTTTGTATTTAAGTATGCTAAAAACAAAACAAAAATACCACACGAAATGTTGATCATGTATTGAAAAATTATTGTTTGAGAAAATACCAATAAATATTTTTGTTACTACTAATCACAATTTATGTTTTTGAGAGACTTTGTTACTACTAATCACAATTTATGTTTTTGTTATGGCTTGGGGTTTCAAGATAATGACCAAGTATGTTATGGTCTAGGGTTTCAAAGTAATATTAATCACGGTTTGTGTCTTTGTTACTGCGAAACAAAAGTTACTACTAATCACAGTTTGAGAAATTTATTGCATAAATTGATGGTATAGTTTATATATATATATACCTCAAAGAGTTCCCTACTTCCATTATTACTCTTATTATGAACTGTATAACCTCTTCTACTTTATCTTTGAAGTGGAACAACGAAAAACTAGAGAGTTTTATTCCTCAAAGAGGCTTAAGGCAAGGGGATCCTATGTTTCCTTATCTTTTTGTCCTTTGCATGGAAAAACTTTCTATGTTAATTCAGGAGAAGGTTCAATCTAATGAGTGGTAACCGATCAAAATCTCCAATAATGGTCCAACTATCTCTCATTTATTTTTTGCAGATGATTGTCTTTTGTTTACTCAAGCTAAATCCTCTCAAGCTAGAATAGTGAAAGAGGTGTTAGAGAATTTTTGTCATGCTTCTGGGTTGAAAGTTAATATTAAGAAATCTAGATTTATGTCTTCTGCTAATATCTCCAGAGGCAAAGTGAATAAATTTTCTTCTATCGTTCATTTTACTCATCATACTCAATTAGGCAAGTACCTTGGCTTCCCTATGTTATCTGGTAGGATAAAAAATGCTGACTTTGCTTATATCATGGATCGAGTCAATAGCAGATTGGATGGTTGGAAGACAAAACTCCTTAGCCGAGCAGGGAGGGTGACTTTGGCCCAATCTGTGGTCTCTGCTCTTCGTACATATTCTATGCAGAATTTATGGATTCCTGAAGGGGTGTGTAACCAAATAGATGCTTCTATCAGACAATTTATTTGGGGAAGGAAGCATAGTCATTGGGTGAATTGGAAGATGATTAAACAACCTAAGTCTAGAGGGGGTCTTGGAATTTGGACAGCCCGTGCTTCAAATATATCTATTATGGGCAAACATGTTTGGGAATTGATCCATAATCCTGATAAGCTTTGGGTCAACCTTCTTTTTTCTAAATATCTTCATGGTATCTCTATTTTAGAGGCGACAGATTATCAGGGGTCTTCTTGTGTTTGGAAGGCTATTACCAAGACAATTGAAGTTTTGAAATCTGGTTTCAAGACTAGAACTGGAAGAGGAAAGGTTTCTCTTTTGTATGAAAAATGGTTGGAGGATGGTTATCTTTGTAATCTTGTCCCTTATGTTCACATTAGTGAAACTAACTTGAGACTGAGGGACATTTACCATCACGGCCGCTGGAATTTCTCTCATCTCACAACTCAGATACCTTTTAATATTCAACTCCAAATTCAAAGTATCTTCATCGACGAGTCTTCCCAAGACATCAAGATTTGGACTCATTCCCCAACAGGTATGTACTCTGTTAAGAGTGGTTATCAGTGGTTAACTTCAAACTCTCTTTCTTTTGCAGGTCCGACTCAGCATGAAACATGGCAATGGATTTGGAAGCTCAACCTCCTAGAGAATCTGAAGCATTTTATTTGGTTGGCTATGCATGGTAGCCTTCCAACGAATGCATTTCGGGCTGGTAGACATTTAACCTCAGATTCATCATGCAAGAGATGTGGAGCTAGTATTGAGTCACTTCTTCACACCTTTAGAGATTGCTCTCTTTCACTGGCGATTTAGGATGCCTTGTTATTCAACAAAGATACAAATTTCAATTCTCAGGATTTTAATTGGTGGTTCAAACATTATGCCCTTGCTCCTAATGGTAATATATATCTTTGTTATTACATGTTGGGTCTTATGGAAGACACATAATCATAAGGTTTTCAATGGAAATGATTGGGTAAATTGGGTTTGTCTTAGCCGTGTTTATTCTCTTCATTCAGATGTAGTGGTGCACCTTTCTAATGATGCACTTCAAAAACTCATTAGATAGGTTAAATGGATTCCTCCTTTGAATAATATCATCAAAGTTAATGTGGACGGTAGTTCTCTTTCTAATCCTGGAAGATCAGATTTTGGAGGTCTTATTAGAAATAATAATGGTGATTAGTTGTTGGGTTTTTCTGGATTTTGTGGTATTACTTCTTGCTTGGCGGCCGAATTGTATGCCATTTTTCATGGCCTTCGTATTGCGTATGATGCAGGCCACATGAACATTATTCTTGAATCTGATTCTATGATGACTCTTGATTTAATCATGTCGGATGTCTAAGCTCATCATCCTCATGCTCCTCTAATTAGTCAGATTGTCCAACTGCAACATCGAGATTGGATTGTTAATTTTCATCATACCCTCCGTCAAGGCAACGAGTGTGCGGATTGGCTTGCTAAACACGATGCTTCTTTTTCGGATGCTCTAAAGTCTTGGATTGTTTGCCCTCCTCAACTGCATCATTTCCTTCTGGATGATGCTCGCTTGAGCAACTCCAAGAGCATCATCCAGAAAAACCCAACAACCCAACCACAAAATCCAGAAAAACCCAACAACCAATCACCACTATTGTTTCTAATAAGACCTCCAAAATCTGATCTTCCAGGATTAGAAAGAGAACTACCGTCCACATTAACTTTGATGATATTATTCAAAGGAGGAATCCATTTAACCTGTCTAATGAGTTTTTGAAGTGCATCATTAGAAAGGTGCACCACTACATCTGAATGAAGAGAATAAACACGGCTAAGACAAACCCAATTTACCCAATCATTTCCATTGAAAACCTTATGATTATGTGTCTTCCATAAGACCCAACATGTAATAACAAAGATATATATTACCATTAGGAGCAAGGGCATAATGTTTGAACCACCAATTAAAATCCTGAGAATTGAAATTTGTATCTTTGTTGAATAACAAGGCATCCTAAATCGCCAGTGAAAGAGAGCAATCTCTAAAGGTGTGAAGAAGTGACTCAATACTAGCTCCACATCTCTTGCATGATGAATCTGAGGTTAAATGTCTACCAGCCCGAAATGCATTCGTTGGAAGGCTACCATGCATAGCCAACCAAATAAAATGCTTCAGATTCTCTAGGAGGTTGAGCTTCCAAATCCATTGCCATGTTTCCTGCTGAGTCAGACCTGCAAAAGAAAGAGAGTTTGAAGTTAACCACTGATAACCACTCTTAACAGAGTACATACCTGTTGGGGAATGAGTCCAAATCTTGATGTCTTGGGAAGACTCGTCGATGAAGATACTTTGAATTTGGAGTTGAATATTAAGAGGTATCTGAGTTGTGAGATGAGAGAAATTCCAGCTGCCGTGATGGTAAATGTCTCTCAGTCTCAAGTTAGTTTTACTAATATGAACATAAGGGACAAGATTACAAAAAATAATCATCCTCCAACCATTTGCATGTATTATGAATGGTTTTATAACCCAATAAATTGTATTTTGAGGTAGCATTGTTGTATCAATCTTGGCCCTCGTTTGTGGTGTGATTTTTGTTGGACAAGATATTCAATGTACTTTATCACATCATTGGATGTAGAACATAAATTCTTTTACTTGGTTTTATATTTTAATGATTAATGTAATGTCCAAATTTAGTTGATTAAAAAAAGTGATATCTCTGTTTAAAATAAGTGTTGTTTTAATAAATTTTATTTTAAAATAAGTTTTTCTAATATAACAATAATAATTAATTCATTTCAATTTCACTATATAAATTAATATTATGTGCATCACTTTTAAATCATTATATTTCCCTACATATTTATGAAAGTTTTTTTTAAAGAAATCCATGAGAAACAGTGGTTAACAAAAATAAATTTCTAAAACACTATTAGTTCTTTTCTCATTTCATTCTAAGTGAACAATCGTAAAGAATATTTTTTTTAAGAAATTTAAAAGAATACATGTAATAATAGTAATAATAACAGTTTTTTTTAACAAGACAAAATGAAATTATATAACAAAACAGTCACAAAAACACAAGGTGTGCCTTAGAGACTACAAAAGGAGTCAAGAGTTACATCAATTACAAAACACAACACAGCAGGCGAGCACTAGCCTATACCCAAACAAACAAGAGGGCAAGACAACCACTGTGTACCAAACACAAATGTAGCTTTTTTAGCTTTCAACCACCCTAAAGACAGTATCTTAACCTTATCTAATAAACGGGGAATGCGAGTAACTACATTATTAAACAGACAATTATTTCGCTCGTTTCACACAGCCCAGGCACAAAGAAGCCATATAAGTTGCATAAAAGAACATCTAGATTTAGCACCACCTGTCAAATAAGTAAACTGTAAAAAATGGTCGGAAATATTTTCAGCATCCATTCCATAACAACCAATTCAATCACACACCAAATGCCAAAGAGAACCAAAAGTGTTGCACAATAAAAATAGATGTTGTGCCGTTTCAGGATGACCGCAACCAGCGACATATAAGGACATGTCAGTCGACAGAACCCGCCGAGCAATCAAATTAGACTTTGTCTTACTTGGCATGAAGCAGTTCATTTGAAAATTCGCCTCTTTACTTCAAATCTGTCTTCCTACTATAAGACGTGGAGTACTTCATAACAAGAATCCGTTTTGCTCGGGTGGTTGCGGTTCAGCGGAAACTGCATATTATCTCTTTCTCAATTGTGACTTTTATGGTTCTATCTGGTCAATGGTTACTCTTTGATTAGGCTTTGACTCAGTTTTTCCGGCTCACATTAGAAAACGCTCTCTTCAGTTTTTGTCATCATGGGTAATCCTCAAAAAAATATCGGTCATTATTGCATCCAATATGGCTATCATGTGTATGGGTCATATGGAATGAGAGAAATAGAAGCATTTTCAAGCATAAAGAGATCTCTATGAATTACCTTCTTGAGAAAGTAAAACTACTAACGTTCGTGTGGTTGAAGGTGAAATATCCTACTTTTGTTTTTGATTATCGCTATTGGTGGTAATACCATCTTTTGTGCTTGAGATTAATCTCTTAACTCTTTTTTCTTTTTTCTCATGTTTGACTTATTTTGTATCCGAATATTTAATCTAATTCCTTACGGCACACCTTGTGCCCAGGAGATTAGTTTCGTGGCAATATATTTCATCTTAACTTATTCAATTTTTTTTATTATTATCGTTATTATTATATTTTTAAGAGCTAACACATAAAACGTAAAAGAGGAACATTTGGTTGGGCACAAACTCAAAAACCAAGGAAAAATTAAAGAAAGATAAAATTACAACATATCAATTGATGTGACTAAATACTTTTTATTTAATTTTGTTAGTTTTATGTGAGTGTACCTAAATAATATTTATTTGCGGTTGTGTCCATGAAAGACTTCCCCCGTTTTAGATCTATTGAAATCAAATATCCTCCTAAAAAGGGTCCAAATCAAAACAATATTCATACGGAACCACATGTACCGAAAATATAATCAAACATTTGTATTTTTTTACGAACATCTACGTTACAATATTATTTTAATCAATAATTTTAATAAAGAATTCTACAAATAGCAAATCAGTACTCCATGCTAATCCAATTGTACACATTGGACTGGGAAAAGTGACAACAATATAATAAATACAACATGCATATAAATTTATGTTGTCCCATAACCCATTCCTAGCAAAGTCTACTACAACCAACCTACTGACCCAATCCAACTAAGATATTTTCATCACATACACTATACTGGAAATTAAAAAATTTGAATACTACATTTGTAGACACCAAATCATTCGTTAAATTAAATACACTAGCAGTCTAGTAGGTATATAATATTCAAAAATGTGGAATAGTAAATGGACAGTGTATTAAGGTGTATGGTCATAATAATACAACGTGTGAAGAAAACTGCAGCCAAGGAAAGCCATCAGAAACATCTTTTATCAACTAAGCTGAAAAAGTTAAAATAAGAACAATCTTATAACCATTAGAAAATGAGTGATGGAAAATAAACCCATCAAATTGTAAACAAACACATTTCATGTGATCAATGACCAATTTGTGGCTCATTTATTAATCACGCTGGTTTAAGATTAGTTTCACGCTTAGGTGTCAACAAAACAAAAAGAAACCTTCTATTCTATGTTGTCACCGTTCTGATCCGTGCCATTTTGAAAGCGATTTACTATTTTTTTTTGGTTGCAAAGTATACAAATTAGGAAATTAATAGAGTGTTTCGTTCTGTAAAAAAAGTAAGTAAATATTATTTGCAGTTTTAGAACATCGCCACGTATTATATGCAATAATTGAATCTTTTTATCGTACTCTATCGTCTATCGATATTTGCTTTCTTTATCTACCAAACAGTTACATAGGTTTAAGATTAATTTTTGACTTTAGTTTTTTTGAATAAAATTATTTTTTGACTTTAAAACACGGTCTAAATCATTTTTCTCTTTCTTTTTAATTTAAATATGTGATTTTGGATCCATTGAATTTTTTCTTTTGTGATTTTATCGTCCCAGTGTAACGTTGTTTTATCTGTCTTATCTGTGATTTTGGATCCATTGAATTTTTTCTTTTGTGATGTTATCTGTCTTTTCTATTTTGTTTATATGTTTTTTTTTGTTTTAGGTTGTTAGATCAGTTTCGATCAAGTGTAGATTCAGTCAATGATTGTTGTCGTCAACGTTACTAATCCAAATGCATAGATATTTCAAAAATTTCAACATTGACATATTTGTAGGTTTATGTATTTGCCATTTTATGTAATTAACTTGCACGATGTGAGTTTGTTTGTTGATTTATCATTATTGTATTTTAGCGAATTTATATTGCATTGATATTCTCTATCAATTTAAATGAATGAATATCATTTATTTATTTTTTTGTAAAAAAACATTGTTTCGTATTAAAACTGTTTAAAGTCTTATACCGATTAGGTTCCTAAACAATGAAATGTATATTGATTCGAATTTCCGATGTTGATGTCGCTAAAGTCACTCATTTAATTTACAAATTGATCAAACTAATTTTTCAAACTGAATCAAATAAATATCATTGTGATACCAAAAATAAAAACAAACATGTTACAATGAAATCATAAAAACATAGGAAAAAGACTACATTTTTTTTTTCTTTCTTGAAGAAGACTACAAATATTTTGAAATCATTTATATAATATAATTGTAGTATACATAGAAAATTGGTCTAGAAAATAAATAAAAATGAGAAAAATAGACAATTGGTGTCGTAAAGGTACAGAAGCTTTAAATGCGAGTTGGTTGATCGTAGTTTCTTTCAATCTTCTTCTCTCTTACACATTAAGCATTCTCCAACCAAAACCTCTCTCTTATAAATATCAACATTTTCATATTATTATTCTCAATTTTTTCTTCCTTTTTTTATTTATTACTATTTATTTCCATTATTTTATTATATAACTCCTCCTTAAACCCAAATCTTGTACCATCAATTTCAAACCGAACGTACTTTACCAATTCTTCTTGTTGTTTTGTTTGTATCGATTCGTGCGATTTTTGTTGTGAAAATCTAAATTGATGGATTTTGTACCAAATCCATGTCCTTCTCGTTCTTCTTTGTTCGGTTCTTTTGGGAATTTCGTTGACAAAGTTAAACAATTTGGTACCCTCGCAATTTCTGTTATCATTGGAAACATTTTCTCTGCGATCTTGACCTTCTGTTTTGCATTAGGTTTGATTCTTCTCTATAATTATTGTTCTATCTGTTTGTTCTTTTTATGTTGTTTTGGGTTTTTTGGGGGTGAATTAGCAATGTCAATGTGCTGTGTTTTATCATAATTTCGTTTTTTAATTTGTTGAAAATGAATCAGTTGATTTTGTTTATGTTAAATTTAGAAGAAAAAATGAAATTTGGGAGGTGGGTTTATGATATTTTGTTGATTGGGTTTGGATTTTTCATTGTTTTGGTTATGTTGTCTAATTTTGTTATTTTTAATGTTAACAAAATTGTAGGTTATTTATGATCTTCTATTTCTTGGATTTTCAACATTTAGATGTGGCATTAATATATTTGAAGTTTTAAGGTTTAATTTTTTTTATGTTTGTTTCTTGAATAAGGTTTAATGGGTTGTTTTGTTCTGTGCAGTTGGAACATTATTGGGTGCCTTGACAGGAGCTTTGATAGGTCAAGAGACCGAAAGCGGTTTCATTAGAGGTGCTGCTGTTGGTGCTATATCAGGAGCTGTTTTTTCCATTGAAGTTTTTGAATCATCTCTTGTTCTTTGGCATTCTGATGAATCTGGAATTGGTTGTCTTTTATATTTGGTGAGTAGATTTTGTTACAATAAAATATTTTCTTGTGTTGGAAGCTTTTTATGAAGCTATAAGATCGCAAAGTTTTTGTTATTTATCATTCACATTCATATTGGCATGATTTGTAGAACGAGTTTTGATCCTTTTGTATTATGCAGATTGATGTTATTGTCAGCTTGTTGAGTGGGAGACTTGTGCGTGAGAGAATAGGTCCTGCAATGTTGAGTGCTGTTCAGAGTCAGGTACTTTTGTTTTGTTCAAAAGGATTTTATTAATGAAATAGAATTTTGGCTGCAATGTTCAGTGTTTCATAGTATTTTTCTGACACTTTTATTATCAGATGGGTGCTGTTGAAACAAGCTTTGATGAGGTTCAAAACATCTTTGATATTGGTGGTTCCAAAGGGTTATCCGTAGATTCGGTTTCGAAGATCCCAAAAATCAAAATCACTGCTGACAATATTGAGGCTTCAGGGGAGAAAGTTTCATGTTCAGTTTGTCTCCAGGTTGGTTTTTTTGCATTTTTCATTGTTACTATTATTAGTGCTTACCCATGACATGAACAAAGTGTTCTTAGTAATTTGATTTTGATTGATATTGGCATTTTCTGATTATTGGTATGTTTCCAGGACTTTCAACTTGGAGAGACAGTTAGAAGTCTACCTCATTGTCATCACATGTTTCATCTACCTTGCATAGATATGTGGCTTTTAAGGCATGGTTCTTGCCCATTATGCAGAAGGGATCTGTAATTTTGTATATGAATGAATAGCACAGATCGTAAAAGAGGTTTTTTTTTTTTCTTTCTTTTTTTGGTTTTGTTTATAAGCTTATTTAATTCTAGGTCTTACTTACATTTGATTACAGCTACTGAGAGCTAATGCAGTTATGTGATATCATTGTACTAAATTAGTGTAAAGAAAATTTTGAGATAAACCATTTTCAGCTTCTTGTATATGGATATGACTTATATGAAGTAGACGACCCTTTTGTACCTTGTCTCCATTCTGTTTTGTTCTATACTCTGTTTTATCTTTAGTTTTCTAAACAAAGAACAATACCATATGTGACAGTAATCTAGCCGTGTGGATTTGTTCTTGCCAAAGTTTATGGAGTCTCACTTTGTCATGGTGCATGTGAATGGTACCTAACACTTGCCCAATTCTGAACATGAACATTTTATACGAGTATTTAAGTGCATCTTTAGATTCACGGCGAGCTTAATAGAATCGTGATGTGCACTATGATATTTTTTATTTTTTTTATTTTTATGAAAACTATATTTTGGAACTTCAATAAAAGCATGGTGTTGTTATGGTTTTGCGCAACTCACTGTGAATCTAAACATGTATAAAACTTGTTTAAGTTTTTTCAATTATTTTTGACAAAAATTGATATTTGAGGGATATTCAAAAGGACAAAACTTAGTTCTATACATGTTATCCACCAATTATAACATGTCACATAGGTTAAATTATTCTATTAAACTTATGTTGAAGATCATTAAAAGTATCTCAAACAAGTGCACCTAAGTTTTGTCCTATTCAAAAGTATGTAAATTAATGAGATTGGTACCGTGAAGCCAATGCACCTGATCATGTGGCAATGCTTGGCGTTAAGCAACAGCAGAGTGGAAACTGTAGTAGCACCCTATAGTCTATAGATGAATTGAGGAGAGTGGAGGAGACTCTAGTGTAGTATATAAATGATATGACTATATTGAGTGTTTTGCTAAGTTGAATTATGCTCAGTCACAACTATCGGATCAGGATTAAACGGTCCATATTTCAAATTTTGATTTTGATTGTAAGGTCTAAATGTGACCAAATGTGTGATCATCCTGCTCTCAATCCAGATTTGTGTCTTGCTTGCTTCTCTTGTTTTCAATGCACGGAAAAAATGCCTTTATTCTAACTTTCAAGATGCTTTATCATTTGTGAAACCTTAAACAATTAGTTAATGCTTAATGTGACAGGTGATCAACAGTACTAGTAGTTACCACTTATTTATTTGAAGACAAGAACTATCTTACACAAAAAAAGTTTGAATGCCATAATAAACCATATCAAACCAAGCAGACAATGTTACCATATCAAACCAAATCGTCCTTTCAAGTCACCAACTCCATCAATGTTACCATTGTTCACTCATCTACCACATTAAATATTTGTTTTCCATTCTTTGCAAGATCTGGGACATTTATTTTACTAAATCACGCAATTATGGCTTTGAGCCGTTCAATTTAGAATTTACGGTCAGGATCTTTGTGATATACTATCAAGTGTCTGATATCCAATTAATTATTGAGATTCAAGACAGAGTAATATACACCATTTAGTCACTATTATAAATAAAAATTAATATTTTAGATTTATTCATTAAATGATGTATATAGTCTATAATAAAGATCATATATATTATTTAAGTGAATGAATCTAAAATATAAGTTTTTTCTTATAATAATGACCGGATGATATATGCGTTTACAAATAAAATTACTTTGAAGGCTAAAAAGTGAAAGAGTTGAATAAAAAACTGTGATATATCAATCTAATGTTATTTTAATAGAAAATATATTTTAAAATATAATTAGATTCTTGTGAGTCAATGACACAGAGTTGTATTTCTTCACCAAATGACATTAGATTCTATATAAATAGACACTTTGAAGGCTAAAAAATGACACAAAATCATATTCTTGTGAGTCAAAATTTATAAGAAAATAACATAAAATAATTTCTTCTTTTCTCTAATGTATGAGGGTAATTAAGAGGACTTTATTTTGTAAACTACCATTGATCTATATGTTTAGTGTGAATGTGCAAGTCACGTCAAAAATTTTAAAAAGGATTCATCGGTATATTCATTTGCATATGGTTGACATATATTGATGGGGACAAATTGAACTTAAAACTTAGTCTTTTTTTTTTGTTTGTTCATTTTCATCACACACTCTTAAAATTTATCATTTTCATCTTCTTTTTGTTCAAATTTTACGATTTCCCAATATAGATTCTAACAAATATTGTGAAAGAGAAACTTGAAAAAAATAATATTTATTATGAACAAAATTTATTTACTTTTAAATTTCTTAAGTCACATAATTCAATCAACAAAGACTTAAACGTAAAAAAAAAAAAAAACTCCACAAAGACTAATATTTAAGGAAAAAGACAAAATTATTTTAGAGACAAGTCTTTTAAGTTATTTAATTATAACAGGTTCATCTTTTAGATTTTTTTTTTATCACTTAAGTCCTTATTTAATTGTTACAAGTTGGTTTTTAAGTTTTTTCTTCACCAAATGGGTCAAGTTATTTAGCTTTAACAATTTTGGAAGTTTCTTTTTTAAAAAGGTAAATTATTCGGTATTTAAAAGTCATAATTAAATAACTTTTTTTTAGACAAAAGGAAAAATATATTCAACAAATACAAAGAGATACAAAGATTGGGGGACATAAGACCTGACACAGTAAAAATACATCGTAATCAAATCAAGTGGACCAACCCTAATCTATCATAACAAAAATTCACTTATCATGGGTGCACCGTGCGAAACCAAATTAAAAAAAAAAGTGAACATTGCAAGTAACAGTTAAGGTTTTAAAATTGCGAATAGATTGACCACCAACACGATAACAAATCCAAGTGCCAACAGCTCCCTAAACACAACAGCAAGCATACAAGCCCTTTCGAGCATACACGCGTTAGAACTCAATTCGGTGGATGAGTCCAATACGTTAGTAACCAGACCCTTTCAGATTATTGTAACCGAACGAGACCCTTTTCGGGTTATTGAAATCGAACCACAACTAAGCCAGAATCTGAGCTCCCCAATCTCTGGACAAGAAAACACAAACACAGAACAAAAAATTAAATACCTCACAAAGCAACCCGCCAACAAACCTACAAACAGAAAAAACAAAGCACAGAGACCAGTCAACAGAAAATCGATGATCGAGGACCCAAACGACGGAACTTGGACGAAACCTCCCGACATACACGAACATAATCCAAACTGAACCCACTTGAACCACCAAACCAAAATCTTCAAATCCCAACGAGCAACGATTTAGAAACAAAACACAAACCAGATCCGAAACAACCCAGACCGAATTCGAGTTCCAGCAGATCAAACCAACACCAACTACCTTGTTCCTTCTAATTAGTAGCGACAACACAACCAAGGAGGGAGGAAACACGTTTCACGTTTTAGAGAGAGGTCAAAGCTTTTGTTTATCTAGAGAGAGAAGGGCTTTTTCTAAATAACTTAAAGCATCTAAGTGGTACAATTTTTTGAAAGGACTGAAATGTTACAATTAAATAATTTAAAGGACATAATTGTTACGCAGAAAACTTAAAGATCAACTTCTTATAATTAAATAACTTACGGGTTTTTCTAACTAGTGCTCCTGAAACACTTGTTAATGAATCTTTAAATAGGAATTTTATATAAACTCACTTGTTTTAATTGCTCAACCAATATCTCTATTTCACTGCACCGATTAACCTTCTCCTTTTATAAGGGGCCTGTTGTATAGTTTAGAGACAATTTTTTTTTGTCATAAGCATCTATTTCTCAAAGAAAAATGGCTGTGGTAATCTAGAGTACTTCCAAGTGGTAAGTAAAATTTGATAGAATAGTGTACAAGCACAAGCCAATAATTCAAGAGAAATGTTGTATATCACGAAAAGAAAAATCCCGAAGGGCTCGCGAAAAGGAATATGCGTGCTAAGACATAACGTAATAGTAGAAAAACACTATTTTCCTTTCAGCTAACACCATTTTCTTTCTCCTCTTTTCTTATTTATCTCTCTAGTTTGAAAAATTAAAGAAGTTCTACTCTCCCATTACCTCTTATTCATTTATTGGATTGTGTTTTGGGTACTCTGTTTTTCTTTTACATTGAGATGCACTAATCTATGTGTATCTTTTTGTTATCAAATCTAAAAATTTATCTGATTTTTTCACTTCTTTTGTTGGACCGAGTAGGGTAAGGGTTATGTTTTTTTCTTCTTCATTCTGAATGAACAACGATGATTCATATGTAGGGACCGGAATTGAAGAGCAAGTTTTGATTTGAGGTGTATAGAATTAGTAGGCTGAAAATGAAGAAAAACAGAGGGAAAATGCTAACTTATGCTTTAAAAAATCAAACATATAAACATTTTGTTGGAAAATTGTGCATTCAATATTTTAGAAACGGAAATGCTGAATGTCGCGAGGGAGTTTATCCCGAATTCATCCCAAAGGCAATATTTTGCTTTCCACCATTTATGCATGTACGCCACAATTTTTGTAATAGTCAAAAAGTCAACATGCAGCTTCACAAAATTACATCTCGTGATGTTGTCGCTAAATAAAATTCTAGAAGTATAGCACTGCTCTTTTAGAAATTTAAAACCTTATATTTTCAAGAAAAATTTTATGTTTTAATTCCATTTTTAGATTTTTAACTTGTGCTCTTAAAGCACAGGTTAGCAAGACCCAAAACAAAAAGGCAAAATGGCAAACGAAAATTGAAACAGTGTATAACATGCCGTTTGTGAGATATTCGTGACAATTCAATACTTTAGATCAACTCGACTTTAAATCAAGGTTATTAACCATTTGAATTCAACCATTTAATATCTATATATTATTTCACACATTTCCTAAAAAAGAAACCTATATATTATTTCACACATAAGTGGTTGTTAAAATCTTACCAATGTTATATTTGAATAAATTTGCAAAATGAAAACACTAAATGAACATTTTTATCTCGATGATTTTCTATTTTTTTCTGGTCAGTTGTCACACATAAGAAGGGCGTGAAAAAGAAAACTTTTTTTTACAAGGAAAAAAACTTAGAAAGTTGGAAATTCAAGTAAGCGATAAAAAATAGTCATGAGTTTATTTGTGAAGCAGTCCTACCTCTTTTTTTACTCAAGAAGCAATCCTACTAAAATACTCTATTTGTATAAAAAAATGCTCTATTTAAATTAAGTGTTGTTTAAAGTTTTTTCAGAAGATCGTATATGGCCTCCCTGATAAACCTAGATGGACTTGCAAGTTGAATGAAAATAGTGGTCGACTGGTGGAGCATGTGTTAGCTCAACTAAAATGAGAGTTTCTGACATATTATTAATGCATTTGAAAAATATGAAGGTAATATGGTTGCTGCTATCAATTATAACCTTTGAAATTCACACCGCATGCTTCTATAGGCTACCATTTGAAATTTTCAAATTTTAGGTAGTTTAGTTTTTATGAGATTTTGTTTTAAATTAAAATTATATGTATAGATACCTTGTATTTTTATATTATAATAAATTGTATTTATTTTTTCCAATGACATCAACAATATAAAATTATTACAATCTAAAATCATGTATTCTCTTTATATATATTATATATTGTAGATAATGTTATATAATACTCTGTCCGAAATGAAATATAAACAAAAGTGATAGTTTTTTTTTAAAGGAAACAAAAGTGGTAGTTTTAATGTCAAAATATCTTATTAAAAATATAATTTGCATACATCAACTTTTCAATTATGGATGAAATATATATATATATATATATATATATATATGTGAAATATTTTTATTAAACCATAAAAAAAGTTTGAGTAATCTCGGTGTATAATTTGGCTAATTTCTTCTACTCTCTCTCTGTCTCTTCGGTTTTCGAGTGGTCTTCGTATCATATAGAGTGGTTTAATAGAAGATTAAACCATATTGAGGGTGTTATTTCTCGAACGACATTATTTACGGTGTAGTATGTAATCGAACAAGTGAACTAAACTGTTAGTCTACCTTGCACTAACTCGATAGTGCCGCGAAACGTTTGAAAGAGAAGGACCTGATTGTGATTAAACCAATACTATCTTCGGTTGGGATTTCTTTTTTTAAAAGGTACTTTTCTAATTCTAAAAACATTACTTGATGAATAAGGTACTTTTATGCTTGTGCAAATTATGAGTTTCCCCATAAAACATCATGTTGTAGGAGAAGCCTTTGGATTGTTTAGTGCACTTCAATGTGCAGTTTGATAGTGTGAATTTTGTGGTCGACTTGAATGTAACTGCTGATACTTTTAATTTCAATAGTCATGAGGTAAAAGAGTTTGCTCGAGTCATTACAACATGTTAGAATCTCTTCTAAGATTCAGAGTTTTAAATTGTTTTGAATTTTGTGACAAACATAAAATAAAATATTATTCATAAAAAGGCTGCTTAATGGATGGAAAACTAGAAATCTCAGAAAGTATACAACTAGGCTGCTTATGCATAATAAGATGAACGATATTTAGACAATCAATTTTAAACAATTTTTGCGACATTTTTTTTCTCCCTCTTTTATTAGACAAAAAACAATAGTGAGAAAGAATGAAAGACGAGAACAACTCTGGCAAGAGCACTCAGTGTCCATAAACGATATGCAATAGATAAACAATCAATAGATTCAAGAATATTAGGAGCTCAACGAAAATGAGATTTATAACTGACATATTAAGCAAAATTTGGTCCATCATCGATTCAAAATACTGACCGGACTCTGCAACCAAAGCTCAAACAAGCTGAAATTGTACAATCTCTTGATAAGTTCCACGGTGAACAAAAAAGAAAAGTAATTATTGGAAAAATGTCAAAATCAGTTTGATCAGTGAGCAGCAAAACAAAATAAAAAAGTATATAACATGATTTCAAATTTCAGCACAACTATAAGTTCAACTAAGATGTCTTTCAAACTTCAAATTCAATTAACTTAAACTAAAAGACAAGCCAAACATTACATGCAAGTTTCATGCAAATCCAAAAATAAATGGTGAGATGCCTCTATTGACAAAGAGAATAAAAGAAGACACGCCAAATGAAGGAACACATAAAAAGTAGAAAAGGAAAAATAAAGTGAAAGGGAAAAAATTGACCGAAAATCATGTCTGAATTTAAATAACTTTAGAGTGAACTTGACAAAAGGATGGTAAAGGGTTCAATATTATACCAATCGAAGCTCCTCAAATATTTGGTTTGTTATATTTCACACTAGTAAATTCAAGAATCCTTTTTGAGGAGCAATTACAAACTATGAGTGTGTAATTATATAGAATGGTTAAAGCTGGACGTAAAGGAACAAAAGGGTCTTGTACATACTCGCATGCAATCAACCAGAACACATTTATGAATTGAAACTAGTTTTACATTTACAACAAACGAAAATCAAGTATTTTAACACTCATTTTAAAAATGCATATTTAAAATGGACTTGTGTGGTAATATAGTGAACTGTCATTGGATGGCTGTGTGAAATCCACTGACATTGTTCTATTAAACTCATTTAAATAACTTGAGTAAACTTGACAGAACCAGAAGAATGTAAAAGGTTCAATAGCATGCCACTAAATTTTATTTAAAGAAAATCATACCACCAAATCATTAAAATTTTACGAAACGGAATGAAATAGCTAAACAAATACCAGTCTTTTTTTTTCCACCAAGCCAACAAGATAACAGGCCAGTCTCGTAAAAGCATAGATAATGATTGTGAACATCTAGATTAAAGTTAACAAAAAAGGCATCATTTGTATCCTAAAACGAGATTTGTATTTTTATTTTTTTTCTTTTCAAAAATCACAACTAGCCAAATCATAACTCGTGATCTAACATAACCCTGCCACTGTATGGAAATTCCTTCTTATCAGTTTACTCTTCACCAAAAGCCTCACCACTGGAGGACGAAGGAGGTATTTGACAAGGCACCGTTCAAGATCTTCATTTTCTTCGTGCAATTTAAAATTTGCTCACCTATACAAAAAATAACAATATTGCATAACAAAGTCTAAGTAACAAAAGATGATGAAAGGGAAGATATATTTATCAACTCACCATAAGATGATGAAAACATGTACTTTAAGTCTCAAACAATCTCTTGAAACAGAGAAAGAACTTCCCTTTCTTCCCGCAATTTAAACTTTGCACACCTATAATAATTAAAACGATATTAGAGAATAATGGTTAAGTAACATTAGCTAAAACGGTAAATCGTGAGCAAATAAGAACATTTAAATAACTGACATTACAATTTACAACAACTGTCCGTTCATTTTCTCTTCTTCCAACAACACGAACGTATAAAAGAAATTTATATGTTCATTTTCTCCTCCTCCATCAACACGAAAGTATAAAAGATATTTATAAGATGTAATTAGTAACAAAAGATTGTGTCCACGTGATTTTTTTTTCCATTAAATATCAGAGCTAGAGATGTAATTAAAAGTGGTAGATATTAGATGATGGAAAAGAACTAAAATTATAAACAACACCAAAAATATATTAGTCGTAAAAGCAATTGATTGAGGAAACATACCTCAAGTGAGGATATATATACCTAACAACAAGTCTTCCTTTCTCCAAATAGAATGGCAAAACAGGAAGTTAAAATATAAGTGGTAAAATAAGAAACTCACTTGAGTCCCTTTGAAAACTCATCTTATGATTAAAATTAATTACTATGACTTGTATGGGAACATCAACCATCAGATTCAGTTGCCAATAAAAATAAAGTATTAGAAGCTACATTCTTACCTTGAGTAGATATTCAGCACCTCGATATTGTCTCCTTTCAAGACATCCTTCAATGAAATTAGACTTGGAAAATGTGGGATTACTTCAAAAAAATCTGATTGACTCCCATGAACTCGAAAAACTTTGAATCCATATTTCTCAGGTTCATAGAAGATAAAACAATTGTAGGAATTGTATAACAATATGGCAGCACCTTCTTCAAAGTGTTTTATCGGCCATACACCCGAATACCATGTAATAAGACGGCCCGAAGGATTGAACGAAGTATCAATGTTGTAAACCTTAGTCCATGATTCTTCAATACCATATTCATTCATAACCCACACTGAAACATCAGATAAAAATGTCCAGTCACAAATGTAAAGAAATCCCTTTAATTCTCCCATGATATGCCTGTTATCAACAATTCCACTATTATGGTTTCCAAACATATGTGGAGGAGAAGGAAATGACTGCAACCTCTCACTTTCAAAACAGAAAAACAATATTGACCTTTGCTGACTTTCATATCTTATCCAATGAAGTGCACCATTCACACAAGTGGGATACTCAAGACTCAAAAAAGAAATTTGAGGATCCACTTCAACATTTCTCCACATTGGTGTTCCAAGTGTGTTTATCTCAAGGATCACACGGTCATTGTCACGTTTAACATGTCTTATCCACATTCTTATTACCTTATATTCATTAGTATTAGGTTGGAATCCAAAACCAACTTGTCCTACCATTCTTACCTGAGTTCGATTCGTGGTAGCTTCAGGAAGTCTTATGAACTCCCCAGTGACTGGGTTGCAGATCACTAATGGGTTTCCGAAATATGGGTCAGACAAACAAAGTAAACCATTGCAAGAATTCACAATATCAAACTTATCATAATATTTGCTGCAACTATAAAGGTTTGTTCTAGCCCTATCATTGTTCTCATCGTTTTTCCCCGAAACTAATCTTGCAGCATGAAAAGGGCGATTGGATTCATTACTGATCTCGCTTCTTTTATCCCTAAATGATCTGAGAGGAAGCTTGAATATAGGCTCAAGTTTGACATGATTGTTGCTTCCAGTCTCAAACTTTTCAGGTTCACACTCAAGAAGGTACATGGTTCTTGACACTCTATCGTCAAGGGTCCGAATCATAAAACTAAGCTGTGCTCGCTCAAATTGCAATTTAGCAAAATGTGGTTCTGAAATAAGTGTTTTCCAAATTTTGCACACACATTTACAAATGAGAAGAGGCTTGATGGGAAGTTTAAGCAGAATATTGGCAGTGAGGTGAGATGGAAGATTGTCAAAAAAAGGGAAAAGTTCATCATAACTCTCTGCCTCATCAACTTTTGTTCTTGCAGCGTCAATTGAAACCTTTTTCTTTTTCATGACTACAACAAGTTGTAAAAAGGAAAATAAACAAATTAAGTTAAATTCAATCACATAAAAAGTGATTAAAATTTGATAGATATCATAGAGGACGAAAGAGAAACTAAGAATCAAACACGAGAAGACAAAAAGTTGATTTCTTTCAATCTAAAGTATGAACTTCATATTAAAAATGACCAAAGAAATTCTGATGCAAATAATCAAAAGGAAATATGGAAAAACAATTACAATCGAATTAACAAACTAAAAAAACTGATGTAAGTTATGAAAAATATTACAGTATGTTGTTGATTATTGAAAAATAAAGGAAAAATGGTCGATAAAAATAACAGTGAAAGAATTACCTTGAAGAAGCTCAGAACCCTGATTTAGTTGCTCCAACAAGATTGGTGAAAGAATGAATGGACGCTCTTGAAAACTTTAAAGGGCGAAGGGGTCATAACCTTCATTTAAAAATGTTAATGCATACAATTATTAACAGTATTCTATTCGATATAAAATCTTGATTTTGTTTAAAATCATAACTATGTATATTTATGACTCCAAATTGTAACCGATCCGACAAATCTTTTTAGTTACATGCATACGACGCTCAATGATACTCCAAACATTCACTTGCCTTCAAATACAAAACCTCGTAATCTTAGCAAAAGACACCAATACACCAGAATATGCACAATACAAGTTTGAAAGCGAGTCTTGGTTGGAATTATTTCCATGCAAACTCACCATAAAAATCATCACTTATCGTTAAAGCAACCTTTTTTTTACTTTTAAGTACCTAGTACTTTCAAGTTTCAAGTGATCGATTTTCCAGAATTTGGTTCATACACCACAATGAAATGTTAAAGAAATACTACAATTGTTTTTAATCTCATTCCACTCTCATTATTGCACATAGAAAGGTTATCCGTTTCCGACCGATTAATTTCTTTATTACTTCTCGCACCACCACTTCCCGCCAAAAAGAATATTTATCCCCCAAAGATGAAGGGATAAGAAAATATAATCATAAGATAAGTGGAAATGTGTTGAGGTAGTGACTTCGCCATAACCTCATTTCTTGCCTTCAAGAAAGACCGATCGACTACTTGAATTAATCTTTTTCAAATTCGGTTTTTATGAGCTTAAACGATACCTTATGACTCCTACCTATCATCGGAGATACATGTCTTTTTATATATATAAAAGCAGTTAACTTATTCAATAAATGACATATCTAATCTTTGATATAAATCAAATATATGAGTTAATCAATGAACCTAAAAAATAAATTGTTTCCTATAATAAAGATCAAAGAGAATATTTGTTCGTGCCTAAATACACTTAAACTTCAGAGTATTTTTTTTGAAGGAAACTTGAGAATATTTGTTTCTTATCTTATTATTAAACTAATTCCTTTGGTTAATCCTCCAGTTCGGTTTTCAGAGAAAATATGTCCTAATAAATTGAAGTTCAAAAAGAAAGGTAAGTAAAGTATGATCATAGATTATTTTATCTAAAAATCAAAGTAAAGTTCTCGTGGATTATTGACCTAGTCTAGGCCTAATAACTATATATGAGAATCTCACCTATTTGTTTAAAAGAGAGAAAACATATTTTCTTCTTATGTTTCTTTTGAGTGAATTCCTTATTATCTTTCACAGCTTCTTGTTGTTATACTATTACATCGGCTACATAACAGAAAGAACGTGTCGTACTATCTTTGAGGAGTTGCACATATCACATAGACAAATTATTTAGGGTTCGTTTGGTTCGAGAATTAGGAGGGAAGGGGAGGGGAGAGATTTTAACGGAGGGGAGGGGATGAGAGATATTTTTAATTGAAAATATGTTTGGTTCGCAAGGGGAGGGGAGAGATTTTAAGATTATTTTACCGTTTTATCCTTAAACTTAATTAAATAAAAGAAACTGCTAGTTTTTACGATTTCAGAAACCGACGAAAGAGTAGTGCATATCTAAGCTGTTTATTTTATCTCAAACTGGCTCATGTATTTTGCTCCATGCATCATATATATATATATATATATATATATATTTTTTTTATAAGAGCAATTCTTTGTGATTTTTTTAATATCCATGCATCATATTGTTTTTTTTTTGTTTTTTTTTATAAGAGCAATTATTTGTAATTATTTTATAAGAGCAATTCTTTGTTTTTTGCCAATTACTTCCCTAAGAAATAACACATCTCTTAATATATAATAAAAGTTGTTATTAGGAAAATATAACAAAATAATAAAAATTGTTACAAGAATAAGATAACTTAATAATAATAATAAGATTGTTACAAAATAATATAATCTAATAATAATAAAAGTTGTTACAAGGTTAATAATGAGATTTGAAATTAATTTAAAGATAATTATGACAATGCAATAAAATTTTAAAGAGATTTGCTCTCCTCCCGTCCCCTCTCATCCCTTTTACAAATTGAACCAAACACATCAAATTAAAAATCTCCTCTCCCCTCCCCTCCAAAACTCTCGAATCAAACGGACAATTAAATGAATGCATCATGTTTTCTAGCTACGTGTAATAGAAAATGCGAACATATGTTCTAAAGCACATGTGACCCAATGTAAAAAATTTGTTTTGAAGAGGGTTACCAGAAGCCAAATAAAATCTAATCTGGCAATGACTTTTATATGAGAATCCATTGACTTGATCAAATGCTTATAGTCTTCCATTACTTTTTTTCTTCACTTTTTTTTTTAAAGAAATTTTTTCTTCATGTTTAGTTGATGTGAAAATCTTGTATGGTCACAAGATTAAATATATAATGTTTAGACATATACACAAAAAATGGATATCTTCAAAACGTAAGATTATCTTTTTTATAAGAAAAATGTCTCTTCACATGTTTAAAACACAATATATCCTTCCCTTAAAAAAAACACAATATATCTTTTTTTCATTATATATTTTATTATGCGACCATACAAGAATAATTTTTCATTGTTTTAGGTAGAAATTTTCTTTTGGGAGATCGTTGGTGGCCGGTGTACAAAGCGACCAATTGCTCCTTGATATCGTTTGAATACATCAAATTTACTTCCATATGAACAAACATGATTTTATTTCCATTATAAACACACAAAAAACATGATTTGTTATAAATAAATAAAACTATATATTATTTGATTATAGTATTATTACTTTTACTCAAATTATAGTGTTAAAATATGTTTGTACGTACAAAAATACTTGAGTAAGAGTGAAACATATACCTTTAGAATTAAGTTATGTTCAACGGTGAACCTTTGTCCAAAAAGTTGTGTTCAATGGTGAACCTTTGTCCAAAAAAAAATGTTCAATGGCGAACCTCCGAAGAAATTTTAATAGTGCATGATTAGGAACAGTGACATCAACTCAAATCGGAATTTGCAACTACATCACCTACGTATAAATTTTAAATGGCACATAACAACATCCATCATTATCACTCGACAAAAATAATAAAATTCTAGGAAAAGGTTAAAGTTCACCTGGGTGCAGTTGGCTTCCTCACCGCTAATATACCGATTTTCATCAGCAAAACGGTCTTTGTTCACCAACTTTATTAATTAAATTAAAAAAACTTCATAAATTAAATAAATAAACACATAAACTAAGTAATTAATCAAAAGAAGTTTCCAACAGGGGGTGGGTACTCATATATGAATTGAACACCCATATATTTGGCACCAACCTTTTGCTAATGTAAAATCAACGCCGATCGCGGATGAGAAATAAATAAGACGACTTTGACTTTTCCCTGGAAAAACTTGTGAATCCAAAACCAAATCATAAGCTATCTTCTTCCTCCATGCACAGTGCTTCTGTTGTTTTGAAAATTACGACAGAGCTTTGAAACGATTACTGAGGCGAGTCACGACCAGGTCGCTTTCTTTAAGACGTTTCACGGCACTACCTGAAATGTGCAAGGTAGACTATCAACCGTGCGTCTCCAGGATAAAACAGCTCAGATTCTTTTTCTGTACGATTAAAGGCTGCACTGCCCATAATCGGTCGAGAATAACACCTCTGAGAATATGGTTTAGAAAAACCACTCGAGAAAACCAAAGGAGGAAAAGAACGATTCGTCAACACAAATCGCGGGAGATGAGAAGGGGAGAAAACCAGAGAAGAGCGTTCGATTCTCGGTTTTGGAGTGAAGAATGAGGATCCCGAGCTCTCTATTTATAGAGGGGATTCGACCTCGCCGACCCGGTTCACGACCCGCTCGCGCAAGCCCACGCTCCAGTAACGGTAACCCACGAGGCGGAAACGTGCGGAAGTGTGCCGAAACATGGATGCGCGTGTGGAGAACGTGGAGGCGTGTGCTGGACTCGGTCTTTGCTTACAGGATTCTCGGAGCAAAAAAAAAAAAAAAATAATATTTATTTTCTGAGCACCAAAAAATATTCTTTTACGGCCCAGGCCCAAGCCCGGTCGGCGTCGCGCGCGCGTGTTATTATTTTTTGGCATTAGCTCACTCCGTTCACAAAAGTGTGTACCCCAAGGGCACACCCTTGGAGGTGATATCCCACATATATAAACACTACTAGAGTGTGTGATCTACCCAATGTGGGACATAGAATTTTCAATTCACACTTAACACTAGTTTCTCCACTTGTGTTTACATTTCAAATTTCACATACTCACTAGTAAACTCACTAGTGTTCCAACAGCTTCTAGACAACAATTCATCGTAGATTAACCAAGTGGTTCAATTCAACAGTAGTCAATGGATATGACTCTTCTAAGTTAAATTGCTTGGTTAATAAAGCGATAAACGTGTATGATTCTTTATGCATATACATGTAACATCAACTTATTTGTTTATCAATGGTTGATATTATCCATTTTATTCTTAAAATGAGTTTTGTTTATGTTGAAAGGATTCTTAAAATGAGTTGTTAATTATGTAAAAACTCTAAATGAATTGTTTGTTGTTAATGAGCTCCGGTTAAAAAAATAATTAGAGCTCAAATCCTAAATAAATATTAGTATGTTATAAAGCTTTACTTGTCGCTAGATAGTCCAAACTTCGAATAGTCGACATTTCCTTTTATAAATTGGAGGATCAAGAGGGAAAAACAATTCATCCCCATTAGGAAAAACCTAAATCTCACATCAAATAGATAAGACTCTTGATAAAAATTTATAAAGAGAAGACACATCTCACCTTATGAATCAGTTTTGTAAAAACGAGTTAGACTCTACATTTAAACATAGTATCAGAGGTTGTCGAATTCAAGGTTCACCTACATATTCACGCACCAAGCTCAAAAAGAGTGATGGACATTGTCGCGTCATTTTTCGGAGATCAAGGCTATTTGATTAGCGTTTGACTCACTATTTTGTTTCACGACTGAACATTTAATTTTTGAAAAGAAAGTGGAAAAAAGGTTCAAATACCACTTTAAAAGATTTAGGGTTCGGGGGTTGGTTACATAAAGGAAAGGTATTAGCACCCTTTATGTTCGTAGTACTCTACGAGAACCTCTTGATTTTATTTAATTTTTGTGCTATAAACTTGCTTGCTTTTGAAAATGGATTTAAAGTGTTTAAGAAAACAAAGACCTAATTATCTACATTTTTTATTGATTTGGAAGGACATGGTCCTTTGCCTACGTACCCGTGAGGGATCAAAACCTCGTAGTTCGGGGTAGAAATTGCGTTTGATTTGTTTGGTATTTTTTATTAGTTTTGAAAAAGGTTTTAAAATGAAAAGCCAAGTGGCAAAAGGAATTTGTTTGTGTTTTTTATGTTTAAAGGAAAATGACTAAAAAATATAATTAGGATTGATTGCAGTTTTGATTTATGAAAGAAGTAAAATAAAAGGATCACTTGATTTAAAAATCAAGGTTTGTTATGAAAATGTTTTTTTTTGTGTTTTGTTATTTGCATGTTTTTGTTGTTTTTGAATGATAGTTAAAACTGAAAACTAAACTAACGGAGCATAAAAATAAAAGCGCAGGTACCACGTGGTGGCGTTGGACCACCACGAGGACCTCTAACCTAAACTAGAAGCGGGAAAATAAAGCATACACCCACACACGCACACATGCACCTACAACTATTACATTAAACCTATTAATACATTCTAAGGTCTACGAAAAATAGATAAATAAATTACATGAACACCTATTTACATTCTAAAATCTTTGTTGTAAAATAAATAAGCAATAAATAAGTGAATTATAAATATGCAGTCTAAATCTAATTTTTTAAAAGGGAAAAGAAAAAAGTACTACCTTTCTGTTTGGTTTGCTGTCTGTGAGAAAAAAAAACATTCTGTTTGGTTTGCTGCCTGTGAGAAGAACCTTCTGTTTGGTGTGCTATCTGTGAGAAAACACTTCTGTTTGGTCTGCTGTCTGTGCGAAGAAACTTGTGTTTAGTTTGCTGCCTGTGTGAAGAAACTTCTGTTTGGTTTGTTGTTTGTGCGAAAATTGGTGTTTGGTTGACTGTTTTATGCAAAAATTGGTACTTGTGATGTTCATGCGGGTTATGAACGAGAGTGAGCCTTCGAGAATGGTTTCTTTGCAGGTTGTGAATTTAGGCCCCCTTTTCTGTGTGTTTGCAGGTTGTATTTATAACATTAGGACTAGGGTTATGGTTTGTTAAAAAGATGCAAAAAATTTGGGGCTTGGGGAGGAGGAAAGCGTGTTTGTTACATATTGCATATTTTGGATTTATACTCTTTTTGGACTTATCATCTAATAATATAAATAAAAATAAATAAAAAGAAATGATAATTATGCAGACTTGGACTTTGGATACTATTTGGACTTATCGACATTTTTTTGGAATTTTTGGACAATTAATAACAAATAATTAAAAATAAAATAAAGTGAAAGTAATTATACTAAGAAAATAAAAATGACTAATTCAAAATAGGAATCAAAATTAAAGATTAAAAATAAGGAAATTAAACAAAAGATGGAAATTAAAAATATAAAAGTAAATATAAATAAAGAGAGAAGAGGGCCCGACTCGGAACCAAAACATGAGGTATTTTAAAATACTTCTCTGCCGAAATTTTTACTGAAAAAGTTAGAGATTGATCAGGGTCAAATGACACGTGTCGGTGGAATCTTGGGGTATGACAGACATGATTAGGGGTGTATTGAGAAAAACCTTTTTCACACACCAAATAAATAAGACTAGTAATAAAAAATTATAAAGAGGAGACACTCCTCCTCTTATAAACTTGTTTTACCTTGCAAACCTGCTTTGTAAAATTTCAATAATATAATAGTAAACAATTCATCACAAGAAAAATTTATTATATAATAGTAATAATTTTAATAAATTAAGACTTCATAATAGTTGGAATTTAGATTCATGCAATCGATTATTTCTTGCTTTCATCCAGTCAAAGACACAGGTAGCATCCAGATGGTCTCAAAAAAAGTAAGGCGTGCTTTATCTTTTATGGTAAAATATTAAATTTATCTGAATCGTCTGATCTTGATCGAGCGGTTACTAAAGTTTAACTTTGTGAATACTGAAAAATGGCGACTACATAGAATCCAAATCCTTATATTTGAATGTTTCATGATACACAAGGAACTTTCTTATTACACGCTTCTTGACTCTGCCATTGACATTTACTTCACACGCATATAAAACATAACTACGTTACTAGTGTTATTAACTCAACCATATATATGTTTTCCTAAAAAATTTCATATAACACGATACTATAGCTAACTTCAATTCTCAATTCAACTCATCATGGCTATTCTTTCCATCTCCTACCAAACCCATAATTCTTTGTATGTCTCAGTGTTATTAACGTTAATACTATGTTTGATTTCACAATCACATAGGTGCCATGGTTCTAGTTCATTCGGTTTTGATATCCACCATCGGTTTTCTGATCCGGTGAAGGGTATTTTTGGTATTGAGAACGTTCCTGACAAGGGAAGTCGTGAATACTATGTTGCTATGGCCCACAGAGACCGTGTTTTTCGGGGTCGGCGTCTTGCTGACGGTGGTGATGTTGATCAGAAGCTTCTTACGTTTTCTCCGGATAACACCACGTACCAGATTAGTTTGTTTGGATAGTAAGTGTTTTTTCAACCACTACTTAAGTTTTTGTTATATTTTAATTTCATCTTTTTTCTGGTTCGTATATTTTATGATGTTCTATGACATAGCAACCACATATGTTTGTGTTTGGTACATGAATAAAGTTCATAGAATCACATGGGATACTTCTTTTTAGAAAGAAAAAGATTGGGAGAGAGAGAGAGAGAGTATCTGAATTCTTTATGTGATCTAGAGACCAAATCTTTAGCCTTTAATTACGTTATTTCTTTTCCATTTTAGATTATTTCTTGAATTGAATAAATTTATTTAAAAGGACTAATTTGATTGAAGATTATTTTGTCAAAATAATTATTTTAAAATTTTATTTATTTACTACACTAAATTGTTTAAGAGTTGTGTTATTTGAATAACCATTTTGTTTACAATTTGAACAACCTTAGATGAACAAAGAAAAGCAGGTATTGACACGAAAACTAAAGTAATACAGAGAAGATAAAGTAAAACATGATGTGAATATAAGAGAGAAGAAGTAGGTATTGACACAAAATGGTTGTACAAATATCATTTCTTATTGTATAAAGTTTAAATTTAAGAGATTAAATTAAATTAGTAATTTTTTTCTTCTCTAAAAAATAAAATAAAATTGGAATCTATAGTTTCTGAAATTTGTAGAGAATAGAAAATAGTCCATAAGGCTTAGCTCGGTCAGCAAAAATGCTGAAATTGCTATGTTTGAACATTTGCTAGGATTCGAATCCAGCTCCTCCATTTATATGTGTGATTTTCAATGACAATTGCTATTTAGTAATTCGTTCATTTGTGTATGAATTTTCAGTGACTATTGTCATTTGTCATCTAAAAAAAAGTCTAATATGGACCTTTCAAAAAAGAATCTAAATGTGAACTCTTACATTTTTTTTAGTCAAATTTACTGAAATATTACATTTTTTCCCCTTTTTTATTAGTTTAAAATTTCAATTTTGTGATTTTTCTTTGACTCAAAATCCATTATTTTAATGGGAGGTACATATTAGACATCTCCCTTAATTATTCTTTTCATTTTTTGGGTTATGGAAAATCATGTGTGTCATGTATCTTTTGTTTTTCTAAATTCAATATGAATCTAAAAATACTTGATGGGTTTTGCCTTTTTGTTATGCATTCTTGATTCTTGATGTGGATGATAATAATGTATATATGTAGAGTGATTATTCATTGCTTATTTTCTCCTCTTGGTTTCTATTTCAGTTTGCATTTTGCCAATGTTTCTGTTGGAACACCAGCTTCATCGTATCTTGTTGCATTAGATACTGGAAGTGACTTGTTCTGGCTCCCTTGCAATTGTACCAAATGTGTCCATGGTATACAGCTATCAACAGGACAGGTATACTAAATTGCATTTATCAAAATCATACTATCTATATATATATATATATATATATCAAAACTATACTGTAGTTAAATCTTGTACTGCTAGTACTATTATATCATCTCTACTATTTGAATTTAATGACACTTTCTTTATTACTTGACAGAAAATTGCTTTTAATATCTATGATAACAAAGAATCATCCACTAGCAAAAATGTTGCCTGCAATAGCAGCTTATGTGAGCAGCAGACACAATGCACTTCATCATCTGGTGGCACTTGTCCATATCAAGTTGAATATCTATCAGAAAATACTTCAACTACTGGTTTCTTGGTAGAGGATGTATTGCACCTAATTACAGATAATGATGATCAAACTCAACATGCTAACCCGCTAATTACTTTCGGGTAAATTTTAACATCTTACTCGGTTATATATTGAACATTATTTTTGGTAAAGGATTGAATATATTGAATATACATGTATACGTATATAAATATTTTCAGAATATATTGTTGTTTATCTTGCATTATACTGTAGGAAAATTAAAATTAAGCACTTAAACTAGATACAGAAAATATGAAATTTATTATCACTTATTCCTCATTGTATTTAGTAACGAAATTATAGAGAATCGTATTTGTTCTCTCTAAATTTCCATCACTAATTTAACTATACAATATTTTTTTGGACTTGCTTTTTTTTTGGCAATTTTAACATTTGTATTTGTCATTGAATGTGTTGCAGTTGTGGACAAGTTCAAACAGGGGCTTTTCTGGATGGAGCAGCTCCAAATGGTCTGTTTGGACTAGGAATGAGTGATGTATCTGTTCCAAGTATCTTAGCCAAACAAGGGCTAACTTCAAATTCTTTTTCAATGTGTTTTGGTGATGATGGTTTGGGAAGAATCACATTTGGGGATAATAATAGTAGCTTGGACCAAGGAAAAACACCATTCAACATTAGGCCGTCGCAGTAAGTGGTTGTTGTATATTTATATATCTTAGATTTCATTTATGTTTTTAGCAGCTTGCAATAACATGAAGGTTTCTTAAGTAATTAAAAACTAGATTAACCTGATATACCAAGTTAACCTCAAAGGTCTATCTTTAAACTATTTTTCTGAAAGGTTTATATTAGAAGCACAGTGTTTTTGAAGTTTTAACATGAGCACTTTTTTTGCAGTTCAACTTACAATATCACTGTCACCCAAATTATTGTGGAAGGAAATTCCGCTGATCTGGAGTTCAACGCAATATTTGACACTGGTACCTCATTTACATACCTAAACAACCCGGCTTATAAGCAGATTACTGAAAGTGTAAGTATTAGTGATCTTAATTGATTATAATTTTTTAAATATGTAACTGGAGTATCATTTCATTCCACTTGAGTTCTTATTAATTAATTATTCCATTGTTTTTGCAGTTTGATTTAAAAATTAAATTACAAAGGCATTCATCTTCTGATTCTGATGATCTTCCCTTTGAGTACTGCTATGACTTGAGGTGATTATAGTTTATAGCTTGCGAGATTTCTTTTCTTTTTAATTTCAAATTAATCACCAAGCACTGATTGTTGGATATAGTTAGAGATCTGTTCGATATAATTGAAGTTTGGTAAGTTAGTTACAAGTTAAATAGTATTAGTTGCACATTAGTTAAGATTTGTTAGTTTAGCTACGATCACTATGTAAAGTGTATCATACACTCAGTGTAATCATCTTTTCTTATTCTACCAACTGTATAGTGTATCAGCTGCAAATTAGTTAAGATTTCAACTTTGTTTGCAGAACAAACCAGACAATTGAAGTTCCGAATATTAACCTGACGATGAAAGGCGGAGACAATTATTTTGTCATGGACCCGATAATAACAAGTAGCGGGGTGAGAGCATGAAATATAACTTTTTGGTTGATGAAATTGATAACTAATGTTTTTCATTTCTCTTAACCATATAAATGATTCTTGTGGTATTCATTTCAGGGTGTTAACAATGTTCTTTGCTTGGCTGTTTTGAAAAGCAACAATGTGAATATCATTGGACGTGAGTATTTTAATTGAATTGAAGATTTTATAAGTATGTGTTTGATTTTGTGATGAAGAGTGTCATAATTGCAGCATTGATCGTTATATTTATTTTCATGCAGAAAACTTCATGATTGGTTACCGAATAGTCTTTGATCGCGAGAACATGACTCTAGGTTGGAAGGAATCTAACTGTGAGTACAATTCACCTATTACACTTCAAAATATATATTTTCCTTTAATTCTCTGTTAGTTATTGTTAATGAGAAATTATGTTATGTTATTATCAGGTTATGATGATGAATTCTCCAGTTTACCTGTTAATCCATCGCACGCCCCAGCTGTGTCTCCTGCTATGGCAGTGAATCCTGAAATACAATCTACCCCTTCATCAAATGGTCCTCAAAGGCTTCCATCTAGTCACTCATTTAAGAAAGAACCTGCATTAGCATTTACAGTGGCAATTATCCTGCTTTTAGCAAATTTTTTAGCATAGATTTAGCTGTTAAGTGTTGTATTATTTAGATTAGTACAATTTTTTTCAGAATACACGAGAGAGAGGCATTATTACTATACATTTTTTTCTGGAGTCTTGATAGCATTGATTTGATAGGGTTTGTAAATAATGTAAAAGCACATCAGCATAGTTGTATACCACATAATTTGTCTTTGGATTCTTATGATCTCTATTATATTTGGATCGCGTAATTTATTTGTTGAAAAAACCGTCAATTTGATCACTAAACTATAATCTCTCCAATTTGAACCCCACACTATAGAAATATTATAACAATTTAGTCCCTAGCGATAATGATTCAGGGACTAAGTTGATGTAGTTTATGAACTATCTGTTATATTTATATAGTTTAGAGACTAAATTGGACGGTGTTAGTTAAGGGACCAAATTAATTATTTATTTTTTATTAGTCGGTTTTCAAATGCAAATTTGTGTTTGTCCTGGCTCAGTGAAGTACTGCTAATCAAATAATACAAGCATTGTAAGAGAACTTAACGAGATACATAGGAGACAATTAAGGAGCTAAATTGGCCACCAGAGTTACTACCAGAGTTACCGAAGATTTTCCATGATTGTTGGTGATACAAAGTCAATTACGTACCATTAATCAAATATTAATTCTCTTGGATCCATTTTAGGAGAATTAGTAATACTGTTACATAAATTGTTGTAAATACTAAATAGGTAGGAGAATAATCACAGGGATGACAGTTGGACCCAAGTCCAATGGATACCCGTAAAAAATATCCATGATGAGCGGGTAAATACCCACATTATTGGGTATGGGCTTGTGCACGGGTAATTACCCGTAAATTTGAATGGGTACGGGTACAGACACTCTAGTGCCCACCCTGCCCCATACCTACACATTATATAAACTATACAAATAATTTTATTTATAATAAATTTAGTTAATTAATCTTAAGTCTTTGATATTAATTGTAATATGCATTTGTTTTTTATATTTTAGATGTTTTTTTTTGTCAAGTTATTTTAGATGTTTTTTATTTAGCTAAATAATATTATGTGTAATAATTTATATGTTGATTATTGAATCTTTGTAATCTTTAGTGGTTTCCTAGGCACTCCTTGTGCTCGGGTTTTGCTAACCTTGAGTTTTATATAATTCCATTTTGATTTCTTCAAAAAAAAAAAAAAAAAAATTTATATGTTGATTTAACAGATTTCATAGCATATTTTAATTATATTGTGATATTTTTTTTTGCTATTTATTATCTTTTTGTTGTGAAAGTGCGGGTACGGGCACTTAGATACCCATAGGGTATGCGAACGGGTATCAAACTTATTGCCCACGAGGGTATGGGCTCGGGTATGAGAATTTTCTTAAAACGCGGATATGAGAATGGCGATTATGGTACCCTGCCCAATGGGTACCCATTGCTATCCCTAGAGGTATATGTAGGCATTTGTTTTATCAAACAAAGGATAGATGAAATATTACTTCCGTTGCCAGGTTTCTATATGGCATCAGAGCTAAACCTCTGGTATGCTTAATACCTTAAATCAAGTGAGACGACAGAGACAAAGATGAAAGGAAAATCTGAACAGACCGCTGGTCATAGCAATGGTAGTCATGAGGTGAAGCGCGACGCTTCCCATGATGATCTTCATTCAAACGACAGGGAACAAACTCGAGTCAATGCAGCACACACAGAGGTGAATATAGCTGCTTCAACATTCATAACAGATTCTGACAAAGCTGGCCTCGCTGGTTTGATTGTGGATCAATGGAAACAACTCAAAGATATCTTGAATAAATCAGATATCGATGAGAAAATGACAAGCAAATTCAAATATGCATCATGGATCATCGATATTGGTGCCTCTAATCACATGACAGGGAACCTAAAAGAGATGCATGAAGTACGTGATATTGTAGCATGTCCGGTTGGGTTGTCGGATGGAAAAAATACGAATGCTACAAAGGAATGGACTGTCTTGTTAGAAGGAGGCCTGAAGCTTACAAATGTTCTTTATGCTCCAAAATTGAGTTGCAACTTGATATCTATACCACAATTGTTGGATGAGTCAAATTGCATTGTACAATTCACTAATAAATTGTGTGTCATGCAGGACTGCACCTCGAGGATGTTGATTGGAGCGGGTGAACGTAAAGATGGGCTCTATTACTTTCGTGAAATTCGAATGGTGAAGGCATACAAAACAAATGGCGTGAATGAAGTGGAATTGTGGCACAGACGATTGGGACACCCGTCTTACAAGATCACACAATCAATACCTTATATTGGTAAGAATAAGTCTAAAAAATTGTCCAATAAAAGTTGCGACATTTGTCTTAGAGCAAAACAATCAAGGGATAAATTTTGTGTTAGTGAACACAAAGCCAACGATATTTTTGAGTTAGTTCATTGTGATTTATGGGGTCCATATAGAAACCCCTCTTCGTGTGGTGCATTTTATTTTATGACAATAGTAGATAATTATTCCCGTTGTGTGTGGATTTACTTGCTCGCCGGTAAGAAAGAGGTGCCTCAAATGCTTACTAATTTTTTTGCCTTGGTCAAAAACCAGTTTGATAAACATGTGAAAATGTTTAGAAGTGATAATGGTACAAAATTTGTTGGCATGAAAAACTATTTTTTTGAGCAAGGTATAATATTTCAAACCTCTTGTGTTGGTACACCACAACAAAATGGAAGAGTTGAACGAAAACATAGACACATTCTTAATGTAGCACGAGCTCTAAGATTCCAAGGTAACCTTCCAATTGAGTTTTGGGGAGAATGTGTGCTGACAGCAGGATATTTAATTAATAGAAGGCCATATGTGGTTCTGAATGGAAAAACTCCTTATGAAATGCTACATGGGCAACCTCCTCCACTCAAACACTTGAGGACTTTTGGTTGTCTTTGTTATGCACACAATCAAGGACGAAAAGGAGACAAATTTGCTAGCATAAGTAGAAAATGTATTTTTGTTGGGTATCCTTATGGCAAAAAGGGTTGGAAGTTGTTTGATTTAGATGAAAATGAATATTTTGTCTCTCGAGATGTGGTATTTGTTGAAAATGAGTATCCTTTTGATCAATTGAGTGATCGTTTGCATGACAAATTTTCATCCAATAGCCATGTAAAGGAGGTTAATAACCCTGATTGTGTGGATGATGATGTTTTCATTGAGAGAAATGTATCCACTACTGATGACGGGGGGCTCATATGTAGAAATTGAAGCACAGGCAGGAAGTACTTCACTCACTGAGAACTTTACAAGTGACAATCAAGAAGAACCGCATGTGGAACGGGAGGAGGAACAAAAGGGAAGAGGATATAGGACCAAGTTACCTTCCTCACGACTTAGGATTTTGTCACCAACACCATTCAAACAATGAGCCCATCAAATTGTTTGCCTTCCTCACTTCCATCCTCAGGTTCTCCCTATCCTATTGCACATTATGTGAATTGTAATAATTTCTCTTTAGCACATCGTGTGTTTCTTGCAGCCATTGAACAAGAAAAAGAACTGATGACGTACAACGAAGCTGTGAAAGACCATAGGTGGCGCAAGGTCATGCAAAGTGAGGATGATGCTCTTGAAAATAATTAGACATGGACAATAACATCTCTACCCGCCGGAAAAAAGGCTCTTGGATGCAAATGGATCTACAAAATAAAACGAAAATCATATGGCATGGTGGAGAGATTCAAAGCACGGTTGGTAATTCTCGGAAATTATCAAGTGGAAGGAATTGATTATACGGAGACCTTTGCTCCTGTTGCAAAGATGGTGACAGTGCGGGTAGTGCTCGCGGTTGCTGCTGCGAGAGATTGGGAGCTGCATCAGATGGATGTTCACAATGCCTTCTTACACGGGGACTTGCAAGAAGAAGTATTTATGAAGCTACCAGCTGGTTTTAGTGTCTCTCAGCTTGGTATGGTATGTAAACTTAGAAAGTCCCTATATGGGTTGAAGCAAGCGCCAAGATGTTGGTTCTCAAAGTTGTCGCATGCTCTCAAAGCTTATGGGTTCAAACAATCTTTATCTGACTATTCTTTATTTGTGTTGCAAAAGCAAGGGATTCAGATTGTTGTTGTAGTATATGTTGACGATCTAATTGTGGCTGGAAACAACTCAACAGAAATTGGACAATTCAAGACATATTTGCATGCATGCTTCCATATGAAGGATTTGGGTAAACTCAAATGTTTTCTTGGAGTTGAGGTGGCACAATCTGCTACAGGTATTTTTCTATGTCAAAGAAAATATGCCTTAGATATCATTGATGAAACAAGATTACTCGGGGCCAAACCAGCCTTCACACCCTTGGAGCAGAATCACCATTTGGCTCTTGCGGACGGCTCTCCTCTTCCTACTCCAGAACAGTGTCGACGTCTAATTGGACGATTGATCTATTTATGTTTTACTAGACCTGGGTTGTCTTATTGTGTCCATACATTGTCTCAGTTCATGCAGCAACCAAAACAAGAACACTGGGATGCTGCTACGAGGGTGATTCGATATTTAAAAAGGAACCCAGGACAAGGGATCTTATTGCGTATGGACAACGACTTAACTTTATATGGGTGGTGTGATTCAGATTGGGCTAGCTACCCTTTGACTCGACGATCACTTACTGGTTGGTTTGTTTTTCTCGGAAAATCACCCATTTCTTGGAAAACCAAGAAACAACACATTGTTTCTCGCTCCTCTGCTGAAGCTGAATATCGCTCCATGGCCACTACGATTTGTGAGCTGAAATGGTTGAAGGGTTTATTGACTTCTCTTGGAATCTCTCATTCTCAACCTATGAGACTTTATTGTGACAGCCAAGCCGCACTACACATTGCAAAGAATCCTGTCTTTCATGAACATACTAAGCACATTGAAGTGGATTGCCATTTTGTTCGGAATGAAATTCTCGCTGGACATATCAGACCATCCTATGTATCCACACATGTGCAACTAGCTGATATGCTAACCAAAGCCCTTGGTCGTTCCCAATTTCTTTCTCTACTAAGCAAGTTGGGTATTTATAACCTTCATACTCCAACTTGAGGGGGGTAATGAGATACATAGGAGACAATTAAGGAGCTAAATTGGCTACCTGAGTTACTACCAGAGTTACTGAAGATTTTCCGTGATTGTTGGTGATACAAAGTCAATTACGTACCATTAATCAAATATTAATACTCTTGGATCCATTTTAGGAGAATTAGTAATACTGTTACATAAATTGTTTAAATACTAAATAGGTAGGAGAATCATCACAGGTATATGTAGGCATCTGTTTTATCAAATAAAGGATAGATGAAATATTACTTCCGTTGCCAGGTTTCTATAGAACTGAATCAAATATAATCGGGTTTGTACAATTTAAATCAATTTTTTTTAAAAATCAAATTGAATCAAATAACTTAAATTTAATTTGGATAGTCTATGTAGAATCCTTAGTTCAAACTTCATCGACTTCATCGTAGCACAAAAAAAGTCAATTTTAATTGACACGTACATTCACCCAACTCAAAATAACTTGCCCTACAAACTCTTGAACATGTCCTTAAAAAAAAAAAAAACTCTTGAACATATGAATTTTGGAACATGGTAGAGCAATAAACAAACATTTGTGTTTTATTTAAACATCAAAATACATAAATTGAATGTGTTTACCTCTATTAAATTACACACGTAAAAAATAATACATGAGATTTAAAAGAATAATCATATTTAACATCAAAATTGTGATGTCCAATAATCATCTCTCTGATCTTAACCAACCATATTCAGAAACACAATCAACTAACCTGTTTCCATTTTCAATTCACAAGTCAACCAATAGTGCCCAATGGACCTAAAAAGCACATGATTGCAAATAGCAGCACTAACTCGATAGCTACTTTTCATCTAAAACGAAGAAGAAGAAAAAATTCATTATGCTATACCTTTTGTGAAATCACCAAACTGTTCAGACATAAAGTAGGATTTTAATAATTAGATTCCTTTTAACTAGAAACCTACATCAACAGAAAAACAACTGCAATAATTAAAGCTTTGATATAACATGGTTAACATGATAAAAAGACTTGGAATGCAAGCAATGGCAGCAGCAAAACAAAAATACGATGGCTCGATCGTAACCACCTCAAATAGTTACCGGACTTCTTTTTTGGTAGAAATAGCTACACCCTCCGGTCACTATTATTATAAGCAAGAATCAATATTTAGATTATATATATCATTAATTGAATGAATTTAAAATGTAAAATTTTGCTTATGATAGTGACTGTAGGATGTACTACTTTGAGACATTCCATCCAGCCCCGAATTTTTTTGTGTATTTAGGCTATGTTTGGAAGTTTAAGAGGGGAGAGCAAGAGCCCAGAGGGGGAGGAGGGTTTCGAGAAAAATTAAGCCGAAAGAAAACAAAATGAAGTAATGATAATCTCCAACTTGAGTAGGAGTTTATCTTGCTACATAATACAAAATCTTTTGAATATCGGAAAATTCAAAAAATGTATTTAAAGATGATTTTGGATAAATTCTTCAAAAAACTGCAATAAATGTTTTGTTTTTATAATACTCACAAAATTAAAAATATTTTAATGATACATATTTTTTTTCTCATTCTCTACAAAAAATACTTCCTTAAATAAGGTGGAATATTTTCATCTCTTTCTCTCTCATCCCCTTCCATCAAAGCATCCCCCTCAATTCAAAATGGTTGCAAAATTTTAAATATAAATATAAGCTTTGGAAAAGCTAAAGTAAAATAACAATAATACTTTCCTTCACGATCAGAAATAGTAAATTAAAAGAAACATAAAATACTATGTAAAAAGTAGAATAACTTTTGAAAAGGCAACCTTAATTTCGGTCAAAACTCAAAACTAAATGTTATCACAAAAAATTTAAAAAAAATATTAAAAAAAAAAACTTACAGTAAACTAAAACAATTCACTCCTCACATTAGGACACTGCCAAAAAGATCTGTAATAATCAACGAATCCTAATAATATATCATGGGGATTGACCTTCTAATTGTATTCATGAAGACCATGCAATCATGGCTTAACACTAGATTTAATTGGAGTAATCTAATCTAATTAATTTATTATGAATGAGTGTAACAAACTCTACACCGTCAAATTCCACCCCGCTTAAAAAAAAAAATAGTAACATTGTACACCAGAACAATTGAACCTTCCTTTAGTTTGGAGCATAAAGTGAATTGTCTGATTGTAATGAGAATGCTTAAACATTACTACTTCATTGACAATACTAGTTAACGAACTGGTTTTCTAGGGCCACGTTATCTCATCTAATAATTAAGCTTTTACCCCTTTAAAAACCCATTGAACTCATCTTTGATTTCCACAGATAGCAACAGCTAAAAAATAATCAAAGTACTCTGAATTGACATGGCTGTCATGGTTACATTCTTGAATTTGATTATCATGTTTTCAGTGGTTTCTACAGGCAAATCACTCAGCTTAAACTACTATGAAAAATCATGCCATGATCTGGAGTATATTATTTTGAAGACTGTGAAGGATGCTACTGCTAGGGACAAAACTGTTCCAGCAGCACTTCTCCGAATGCACTTCCATGATTGCTTCGTTCGAGTATTGCTATATTGAACTCCTTTCTTCTTGACATTGTTTTTTTTTTTTGTTTCCTTTTTCCGCACACCGTCTATATATTTGATTACCCGTTTGAATGTGTCGTATTTTTCCTATGCTTTTGAAGGGGTGTGATGCATCTGTGCTGCTAAATTCAAAAGGGAAAAACAAAGCAGAAAAGGATGGACCGCCAAATATTTCATTGCATGCATTCTATGTCATTAATGAAGCAAAGAAAGCATTAGAAGCTAAATGCCCTGGTGTAGTTTCTTGTGCTGATATCCTTGCTCTCGCAGCAAGGGACGCAGTTTATCTGGTAATAAAACAAAGCCAAGAACCAAAGCTCTCTTTCATTGAGACTCTGTTATGTTTTTTACTTTAGAATTGAAATATGTAGATATGGTAACTTGTATTCGTAAGTTTTAACTGATAACTGATGGTATATCTATGTATATTCTACAGTCTGGAGGACCTAAATGGAATGTTCCAAAAGGAAGAAAAGATGGAAGAACATCTAAGGCAAGTGAAACAAGACAATTACCAGCACCAACATTCAACATATCACAACTGCAGCAAAGCTTCTCTCAAAGAGCATTGTCAGTGGAAGACTTGGTAGCTCTGTCAGGTAAGCTATTCCTAAAGTTAAAAACTGCAAAAACTTCACCATTTTTCATGTTTTCCAATTTATATCTGAATGGAGTTTAAAGCAACGTGTTTTGACCAATATGTAGGAGGGCATACCTTAGGCTTCTCTCACTGCTCATCTTTCCAGAACAGAATCCAAAACTTTAATGCTACACATGACGTGGACCCTTCATTACATCAATCGTTTGCAACAAAACTAAAATCAATTTGTCCGTTGAAAAATAAGGCCAAAAATGCTGGCACCACTATGGACCCTTCTGCAACAAATTTCGATAATACATATTACAAGTTGATCCTCCAACAAAAAGGCTTGTTTTCTTCTGATCAGGCTTTGCTTGACAGCCCAAAGACCAAGCAATTGGTTTCTAAGTTTGCCGCCTCACAAAAGGCTTTCTTTGACGCTTTTGCCAAGTCCATGATAAAAATGAGTAGCATCAATGGTGGGCAAGAAGTTAGGAAGGACTGCAGAAAGATCAATTAGAAAGCCTTAATTTAGTTGAAGTTAATTATGATATTCCAGACAAACTATTGTGTGAAAAGTGGTGAGTCACATTTTGAAGATGGTAATAATATTGTGTGTTTTCATTTATAGAGATATGTATTTTCTTTTATTTTTTTGAAAAAGCAGAGATATGTATTCTTATATCAGTGTTATAAAAATTCAAGCTTGTCTTGGCAAATCAAAAAAGGTTTCGTTCAGCCCACGAGCCCTGCTTCTCAAAGTGGTGATTTTCAATTTTTCATGGGAAAAAGTAAGGTATCAGTCTTGTCAAGAACATGGCCAACAAATGTTTACTACCATAGGCTACGATTTGAGATAACGGTTAACAATGCAAAACTCAACATTTGAAAACGATTCAAAAAAGTTGCAAGGGTTTTAAGCATGACCATTTGATAGCACAGCAAATATAAACATTGTAAACATCTTTTCAGTTACTGTATAATAAAATACCTAGTGATTCCGAAGAGCAAATCAAGCCCAAATATAATTCTTAAAACAGTTGAAATAAATAATGCTAGAAAACTCCTTAATGTGCGGCAAACCGCCCCATCCAAAAAGTTTGCCACTTGGTAGTTGCTACTTGCTACCATGTTTTAACATTAAGCAACGGTGAAATAAAAAGGAATTAGGTATGTTTTTTCTTCATCAAATGTATGTATAGCATGGAAGTACGATATCCATTTTAGGAGGTATTCTTTTAAGACAATCAAGTCCTATTCTATTGCTTGATATACAAAAAAAAAAAAAAAAAAAAAAAACAGATAGCAGCAACATCGCCTAAAAATACAGACACTCCTAAATTTATCATAAAACTTGGAGGTACCTTAAGCATTATCTTTCGACGTTAGAGCTATCTCCACCAATTGAATGTTTCCACTTAGCTGAGAAGCCTTGAAGGATGGTAGGATAGAAAATCCATCAAGAAGCTTGAGACACTTCAACCCCCATTTTCGCATCAAGAACTCAATAAGGTGATGCCCACTGCAAAAGGTTACATGGCTAAGTTAAGAAAATATTTAAAAAATAAATAAAAAATAAAAACTTATAAGATGCAGAATGAAAAGTAAAGACAAAATTGTTTCACAAGTTTTGAGCATCACTGAGAATGAAAAGTACCTTCTATTATGGTATGAGGTTATAAAAATTGATCCAGGTGAATTTTGGAGCAGGAATGTTACGGTGGCAAAGAGGTCATCAAAAGCTAAATAATATATAAGAAAGAATGATTTAGTACGTTAAATCCAAAAAGGAAGGTAACATAGACCTGAAACAGATCCTTCTCTCACCATTTGAGTCATACAACACGTCAGCGCCTAGAATAATTGTAGGTCGTAAATCAAATATGGACGAATCCCAAACTCCCCATGTCAGTCCTAGCACCTTCAAATAGAAGCCAATACATTCAGATTTCAGACAACACAAACAACGATGATACAAATAAAAACTTCCACATCAATCATTGTTTAATAATCACTTTTCAGAAAATCCATGATATATAGACACAGTGCTAATCTAACTCTAATATTAAAATGAAAAGCAAATTTTTCCAACAGGCTTCATTACAGCAATATCTTACATTGCACTCAAGTTTATTCAAGTCGCAAACTCTTCTCATGTTATCAAGCACCTGCAAGTCCAGAACAAGCAGCAGTCATTTAAAAGATCTACAAGTTTCAGAATCTACTCATTAAATAATCAAATGATAAATACTACTAAAGAAAATCGGAGACCATTGTGTCATATTGACAGACCCAGAAAACAGTTGGATTCAAAGCAACACTTAGTACACCTTTGGTAAACATACACACCTTAATTAAACTCTTATTAAAGCTTATGGACATGCCAAACATGAGATATTATAAACAATTTTTTTCGAAAGACAAGTACTAGAGTTAATGGGCTCACGGTGTAAAGTAGTTTTATCTGACATTCCATATGAACCCTCTATATCTGCGCATCACCAAAATTTCTGATTAAAGGGGGTTTTCGGTGTCCAACATGTGCCTGTGTGTGTCCAACACCGACACATATGATTACATTCTATTATGCCATTTTTTCAATTTACTATTGGTATCGACGTGTCAATGTCGTGTCTCATGTTTGTGTTGGTGTTTCATAGCGCTCTATATTGCCATATACATCATCACTTGTAAGATGTAGTTACAAGAATAGAGTAAGGTGGTAAAATAATGAATTTTCACTGGACACGAGCGTAAAACTAATTTACAGTTACACCGACATTGCATATCCTTGAAACCATTGTGTCATATTGACAATCCCTGAAAACAGTTGGATTCAAAGCAACACTCGGTACATGTTTGGTAAACATACACCTTAATTAAACCCTTACTAAAGCTTATGGACATGTCGAACATGTGATTTTTTGAATTTGTCGAAATACAAGAACACGAGTTTAATGAGCATAGACAGATACACTGTCAGTGTAGTTAAGTAGTTTTACACTGACGTCTGATATTCAATATGAGTCCTCTATTTTGTCATATCATATCACCACTTTTAAAATGTATCTACAAGAACATAATAATGTGATAAAAGAATGAATTTTTATAGAATGTCAGTGCAAAACTAATTTACACCGATGTTGAATATCCTTTAAATCTTAAAGACCGATGATTATACAAACTAATTAACCTCAAAAACTTTTCAAACACTTCCTAATTCAAAAATATATAACTAAATAAACAGGAAGAAAACCTCTAATCTGGTGGAGTCATCGGTAAGAGTGACATTGGCACCAACTTTTGCAGCCACCAAACCAGGTAAGCAAGTTCCAGCTCCAAGCTACACAAACATATGAAAACAAATACAAATCATGAACAATAAACTTCAAATAACCAAAAATTTCGAGAGAAAAAAAAAAACACCTCAACAACGTTAGCTCCTGAGAATCGGTGCTTTTGTTGCCAAACATATTCACCGAGAATTACAGCACAAGGCCACACGTATAAGCCGTAATCCTCGCTCATATTCTGTGTGGAAAATGAGAGTGTTTGTTAGTTTGAGATTTGGGTGTGAGAAAATAGGAGTTTTTGGGGAACTGAAAGTTGAAGACCTCGATAATGGAAATTGTGAGAGTTTCAGAGTCGTCGTTGAAATTGTGCTGAGAAATTGTGCTCATAGTGACTGTGTTATCAGAATCGGATTCTTCGTTCCGGTCATTTTCTTCCATGTCTCCCGCCAAAGAAAATGGACTTTTGGCCCGTTTGCATATACACCTTATATACAAGACCTAAATTAGTTTATAAGATTGTTTCTACATTTGGTTGATAAGATAACATATAGGTTAAATACGAAGAAAAAATAAAGTTGTTTCATTCGTACCACTCTTTTGTAAACATCATTATCATGAATGCATATACATATATATAGTATTAACTTAGAGTGATGAAACTAGAGGGTAGAATTGATAAGCAAGTACGTTAATTTTGAGAGTACTTATTTTTAAGGAAAATAGAGGGTGAATTTGATAAGCAGGTAATTAATATTGCCTTGAAATTTTAAAAAGGTCGATCATTTTAAGATAATTTTCTTTTTTAATAAATAAATAGATAACTTGTGGGTCAAAATAAGCACAGGCTAGTAAATAATTACTTATTGATAAAAAAAACTGTAAGAAAAACACTTATTGAGAAAAAAAATTATTATAAGGTATTTGTTAGCTCCAAAATTAATCTTTTTTATCGATATAAACTCGTAGTTTTTAGTTTTCAAGGTATGTAAGTTATTTTCCTTTCAATTTTGTCTTTTAAATTTCAATCACTAAACATTTTGATGTTTTCTATCATTTCCCGCTTATGTAAGTTAAACGTGACTTCCTCTAAAAAAAATAAAAAAATAAACGTGACTTGTGACTTGTGTGCATTACGTCTTGGTGATTAAACGTATGTGTTGCCAACATCATAGATTTAGGGTTGCCTGTTGTTTTGTCTTTCATTTTGAGACCACTTTTGTTATAAATTTGTGTGCAAGATCATTCAATATGATATACTTTAAACAAAATTCATCACTCATTATAACAAATGAAATTTCGTTGACAATAATGATATCACAATCTTAGATTAAAATTTGTATTCATGTACATTCCCGGATTTGGTGTTTCACACCTTCAACCAACGCCTCCAAATTCTGCCATGACAAAAAAAAACTACAATTCAGATCTTCAAAACCGCACCATTATCATGATTAGCTACCTTCCCCAAACCTTGTTAAAAAAACCTTATCATCTCGATCACCATCACCACCTCCTCATGTGCCCTTTTTCTAATCATAATTGATCTATTCATTGACTGAACCTCAATGTTTCGGAGGTTCGGCCGGTAAATAGATAAATTAATTTTAACAATACTGGAAAAATATGATTTACAGTATGGTCTGTGATTTAAAACATGATTCACAACCCAATGCAATTGAATACGCAATGGCTATTGAATGTACACAACAATATGATAAGTTTGAAGCATGTTGAAAGGACTTATGTAAGGTGGAGCATTTTTATTTTTGCTAATGAATCCTCCTCAATCTTGTTTATCAAACTTCATTTTGACTAGTCTTATCGAACTTGATTTGTTTTATTTTACATAAACAAATGAAGGACATAGATGATGTAAATAATAAACTTAGAACATACATTATATTTTTTTTTAAGAAGTTAAGTTTGCTCACCCAAATTAGCATCAGAGAGAATCGAACCTGAAATTTTGAGGATGAACACATTCTCAGATCTTAAGTCAATATCACATACATCATATTTTTTAAAGTCTCGTAGTTAAATCATACTTGATGAAATCTACGGTATATAATTTTCATTTGAGAAAGTGCAAGACTTTATGAACATCACTGCTATGACATATATCTTTCAAAATTGTTGCCAAGTTTACGACATCAAACTCAAAACCCATTGTCAGGTGATCCATCTTAAGAATTTTGGTAGAAATGCCTAATGTAACAGCCCGATTTTGTGATTATCTGATTTTAATTGTTTTATGTGTGTTATTTCATGTCTGTGTGCATTTTCATGAGTTTTCGTATTAGAATGGTATTTTGGTAATTTAGACTTAAGGGTATTTTAGTCTTTTACGAGGAAGGGTAATTTAGTAATGTGTAGTAGTAGTTATTTTCTTTTAGCGTTTTAGTTAGAACCGTTATTATTTGTAAGAGATTAAGTTGTCGATATAAATTAGTTAGAGTCGAGGTTCCTAATTAATTACCGTTAGTAAGTTAGAGTTAGCGGTTAGTGTATTGAGAATTGAGCCCAATTAGTTTGTGTAGTTTAGGTCCATTAAGGGTTGTGAACATTTGACCCATGACTTTAAGCAAATATGGTTAGAAAATTTTGTCATTCACACAACACTAAGGAATAGAGGCTAAGAGGCTAGAGAGAAGAACAAGAGAAGAGGGTTGAAGCTAAAGGGGGATTGATCCTAGGAGCTAAAGTGAGGCTTGAGCTAGGATTCTTGGTGTTAGAGGTAAGAGAGATAGTTTTCACACATAATCTTCAATTCTTCATTTCTACCCATTTATATGATTTTGATTAATTGAATTGATTCTGTAAATTCGTGTTTGGATGTTAACGATATGTTTGTAAGCATGAGTTATATGATGATTATGAAATCGTTGTTGAATTAACATTTCAAAAATATATGAAAATGAATATTTGGGTTTATGTGAAAAATTGATGAGAAATGAAGTTGTGATGTTGTATCATGTATGAATTCATGCCCAGTTGATGTTATAAAGGATTTGTGAAATGTTGGAAGTTGATTTGTTGAACTGGAATCACTGTTTGTGAATTGGAGATGAAATTTGTGAATGTTGTTGGTGTTTTGAGAAAATTATGAAATTTGATGAAATGAGCTAGATAGTTGTTTATGATGCATGTTTTGAGTTCCTTTAGGTGTGTTATAACAATTGTGACCTATAAACACTTTTTGGGACACGTTTTTGGGATTTGGGGGTTTAAAACTGGGTTTTTGAGTGAAGAAGGGTCAAGAACTCGTGAACAATGGTCTGCCCAGATGATTGTTCGCTCAAGCGAGCCCCTGTTTGCTTAAGCGAACATTCATTGAGCTTAACATTCATTGCTCCAACATGGATTTAAATGATTTCTTCCAGCTCAATCTTAGCATTTATAAGAAAATTGGTTCGTACGATTTAGGATGCCTTATGGACTCAAGATATCTTTCTTAACAAACTAATTATGGGCCGTGCCTTGTTTATTTTCTACAATTAAATACGACGGTTGCTCTTTTGGTCCCCATAACTGGAAAATTGTTTGGGAGATAACTCCCAAACGCCATTTGTTTGCGTCTTTTAAGGCTCCGTAATTTTTTGTGCAAACTAAATGAACTTTACATGAGCTGAAAATAAATTTCGTTAGCTAAATGAGTCAAACTTGAACTATTATAGTTTGAATCATATGATTCATAAGTTAGGTCAATTATATGTATATGTATGTGGATGCGCACGTGCGTGCGTGGAATTACATGTACTAGATTGAACATGATTGTTCTTCTTCTTTGCGATTTGATGTGTTTAGTTTTCAATATTTATTTGCATATTTATGCATGTAAAAACTTTGTATTTCTCATTTAAACAATATATGTTTGTGATAGTTTTTATTTTAATTCAATATTTTCTTTTTTAAAAGAGAAATTAAAAGGTCAAACACACACGATGTCGATTTTTTTTTTCAATTATGTCATTTGAGAAAACGAGCCTAACTGAGTTGCTCGTGAATTTTAAATGAGTCAAACTCGATCTAAATAAAAGGTTTGTTTCAAACTCGAATCGAGTTTTGATCTGAACAAATTCTTATGGAGTCGAGTCAAACTTAGACGAGTTCAACTCAATTCAACTCTTTTCCAATTTTTGGAATTAGCAATGGAAAATGCATGGAAGTTGCTCCAACATGGATTTAAATGATTTCTTCCAGCTCAATCTTGACATTTATAAGAAAATTGGTTCTCTACAGAACGTCCTTGGGAAAGAGGGTTATTCACCTGGTCCTGAAAGCCATATAGAAAACATGAAATTTCTCGATATCATTATGGCGCATGCTAGTCAAGCTAGTTGACAAATTAAATGTGAAAAACGTGATGGCAAAACTTATTTGCATGAAATACAAATCTGCGTTACAGAAACCGAAGACCACAACTATACTCATTGTCGTAAACCTGTTTTCATAGACTGTTCAGAAAAAGATGTATACTTTCCTTGATATCTGATGTTGCTACTCTTTCCAATAATTATATGTCCACTAAATATATACTATATATAAAGATAACTACCACTTTCAGCATTTTTGGGTTGGATTTTTTCTAAAAATGCCCTCAATTTTCAATACAAATAACACATGTAACAAATAGATTTATACTATATATAAAGAAAATTACCACTTTCACCATTTTTGGGTTGAATTTTTCTTTCCAAAAATGCCCTCAATACGAATGCCTTCAATTTTCAATACAAATAACATATGTAACAAATAGATAAGAATAAATTTAAATATTAAAAAAATATAACAAACACAATATGAATATATATATATATATGTATGTATGTATGTTTTTTTTATTTATCATTTAAAAAATGTAACAAACTAAATGAGTATATCTATACTTAATTTTTTATTATCTTAATTATACTCTTAAACAACTTTTTCTATAATAAAGATTGTTGTTGGTGTTATTGAAATAAATAATCATGTTTAATTTGGTTTTTTTTTGAAGGAATAATTTGGTTTGTTATAACTAGAAAACAACAAACATTTATATTTTTAATTTTAATTAAAATCAATTTTTCATAAAAAAAACATAGTTCATAATTTTCAAATTATAGCGCAATAAAAAGAGCGGAAAGACGGATACTCGCATGTCCGTCTTTTCGCTAGTCACATATAATAAATAAAGTTTCTCATGGTGCTTTTAGGTGGGGTTAGTTTGCATGGTGCTTATTTTCGGTTTTTGTTATGCCTCTGGCGTGCTTGTTCTGTGTAATTTGTTGTCCCCTATACTCGTCTTGAGTGGCTAGGGTTGGCTAATAAAAATAAATAAAGTTTCTGTATTTTAACTTGGTGTTGTAAATTTTCACAATATTCATTTAGAGTATCTTTATTTTTTATTTTTTTGAAATCATTAATAAACACTAGTCTAGCATGCTATGACAATATTGCTCAGCATACAATCGTTGTTCTTGGAGGAAGCTTCTTTTGATTTAGTCATTTATATTGTTAGTGACTCGATGATTCAAAGTCTTGAAGAAGGTAAATGTACTTTCTTGATGCATGAAATTGTTTGATTTATCCATTGGAGGAAGCTTCTTTTTCACAATATACCATCTTTTTGAAGATTATACTTGGTAGAAAGTAGGGTAAATTGGGTAAGTGGAGGTTCAAGGCTAAAAACCATGGTTCTTTATATGAATGCTACATGTTCCCTATGATTGTTCTTGTTTGGGCGGCTTCTTTTAATTATTGAGGGACTGACTGGTTTATTAGATAAGTATTAGTGTCATGATAGATTTCATAGCTGCTAATTATCTCTCAAATTGCAGCAGCAAATCAAAGGGAGTAGTTCTATGTACTCTTTTTTAATAAATCAAACCAGAACTCTAGATCATTTCCTTGGCCATTGCCATCGGTATGATTTATCAGAGCCCTGTTGTTACTTTTCATACAAAATGACAGCATCATGATGTATTAGATAAATGCTAGTTTCCTTAAAAAATAAGAGTGAGTTATTTACTTAACCATACAAGAACAAGCATTCAAAATAAATTAACATAAGGGGAACTTTATTCCAAGCAATTTTTAAAAAAAAAAAGGTTTGGTTAACAATTAAATATTTTGGGATTTTTTTTTTTTGAGTTTTTAAATAATAAAAGGCATACATAGTGGGTCATGAATAAGGATACTTAAGTATTTTCATAAGTGAAGCCGTAGGGAGCATTCGGCGTTGCGGAATTCCATAAATCTCTCTTTTAGGTACCCGATCATCATGATGTGACGTTCATCCTTCAAGGGAACAAAATTCAACAAATTGAATGCTTTGAGTTCCATAAAAAAAAGAATAAACCCTAAAATTGATAGGAGTATTCGACGATGTTGAATTTGATAATCTGCCCCCTTCAAGTACCTGGTCATCAAGATGGCACGTCCATCTTTCAAGGAAACAAAATTCAACAGACAAAACGCTTCGAGTTCGTCTGGCATGTGACCTAGTTGATAATGAGATTAACCTGGAAGGAATATTGATTCCATCGTAGGGAGCATTCAGTGATTTTGAATTCCATAAACCGCCCCTCCAGGTACCCGGTTATCATGATGGGACGCCATCATGATGATTGGGTACATGAATGGGCACTTTATAGAATTCAACAACGTCTAATGCTTGTACTAATTTGAGGGGCTGATTTGACGGTTTATTCTTTTTCAAGGAACTTGAAGCGTTTGGTGCATTGAATTTTGTTCACTTAAAAGATGGGCGTCCCATCATGATGACCAGGTACCTAAAAGGGTAGTTTATCGAATACAACATCTTTGAATGCTTCCTACGTCGGAAGGAACGTTCCTTCCAAGTTAATCCACTAAGTCTCATGCTAGAACAAACTTGAAGCATTTGGTCCGTTGAATTTTGTTCGCTTGAAAGATGAGCGTCTCATCATGATGAATGGGTACCTGAAGGGATCGCCTAATGTTCCTACCAATTTGAAGGGCTGATTTGATGGTTTATTCTGTTTTAAGGAACTCAAACCGTCCAATGTATTTCTAGTTTGATACATTCTTCCAGTTGCTGTCAAAAGACATTTATATTCATATACAAAACAGCTTTATTCATCTTGCTCATAAAACAAAACCACAAATATGATGAACATTCCAAAGTTTTTTGAAAAAATATTGCACATATGTCATAGGATTGCTAGTTTGATCCTCCAAGTAACATTTTAAAACTAGTCTTATTGTTTACCAAAAACACTCGTAAACATAAACTTAAAGACTAATAGGATATTTTTGTCAAACTTAAAAGACCCGAATACATATATGTATTTTGCCTATAAAAAAAGTTTATTATGTCCAACGCCGCACATTTTGCTAGGGTTAAAATTGAGTGAAATGATAACATTATATTTTGTTGAGCTATAAACACTCTGAAAGGGTTCATGTGAACGTAACTCAATTGATATGAACATTGTATAATATATAAAGGGCCGAGTACGAACCTCAGATTCCCACTCATCCACATTTAAAATATAGATCGAAGTTCAAATCTCAAATACCCTAATTTTCATGTTTAAAATGTGTCGACTCCAGCCATTAAACTATTTGAGAAGGAAAAAAAAAAAAGGAAAAGAGCAACACTCCCACGTCACATCTAAACTCCGACGTGAAAAAGTCATAAGAGAGGAAGTCATCAAGGAAAAAACCAAAGGGGCATTTCCGTAAAGTCGTGACTAGCATCCAAAGCGTTATTGCAATCTTTCTCTCTAACGCATTCTTCTCTTTCTCTCCCACGCACGCACACAACACATACAAAACAACCTTCTTCATCTTCTTCCCCTTCATTATTCCCTGCGCGATTAGATCGCACAATTTTTGGAACCCTAATCTACCACATTTTCTCTCACACCTTCATCTAAATCTCACAAATCACTTTAATCGAATCAAATCAACGTCGATCACTCTAATCACATCGTTTAATACTTATTATTATCCCTAATCATTCGTTGTTATCGATGGAAATGATCGGTAACCATTCTCCTAATCATTCCTCCGATAACCTCCAATCTCGTCGTCTTCCGCCGTGGAATCAAGTAGTTCGCGGCGAATCGGAGTCTAGCGCCGCCGTTCCCGCCGTTTCTTCATCGGAGGAATCTTTCCCGATTGTATCTGCTCCGGTGGATGATTCTACCTCTGCTGAAGTTATCTCCGATAACGCTGATAACGGAGGTGAGCGCAATGGTGGTACTGGTAAGAGACCTGCTTGGAATAGGTCTTCCGGCAATGGCGGTGTTTCGGAGGTTCAGCCGGTGATGGACGCACACTCGTGGCCTGCTTTATCTGATTCCGCACGAGGTTCTACGAAATCGGAGTCGTCCAAGGGTTTGTTAGATGGATCTTCTGTTTCTCCATGGCAGGTTTGTTTCTGTTGCGATTCACTATATTATTTATGTTAATACGATTTACAATACCTGCGATTTTAATGATTTGTTCAATTTACTATAATTTGTTAGAGATGATTATGTTTGTAGCGTTGTTGAGTTGGTTTTCTGTGTTTTTTATGTTTTTTTGGTATGAAATTGAATTCATTGATGGCATCATGCATAATAATGATTGAAGTGAATTTCAGTAGGTTAGGATCAGTATGTATTGCATATTATGTTAAACTAAATCAACAGTGGATACACCTTTACCTTATGCATAATACTGTTATGAACCACTGACATGACATGTCGAGACTAGTAAAAATTTGAAAAAATGAATTAACCAAATGTAATCAAATGATGTGTCGGCTATGAAGCACGGACACATACACCGACACCAGACACGGTGACACCGATAAATTTGAGAAAATGACATAATTCAATGTAATCACAAGTGTCAAAGTTGTGTCACCGGGACACGCCTTCAATCAGAAGCGTCCGTGCAACAGAGTATGTTAGTGTTGTGTCAGACTCGCACATGCCTTCTATCGGAAGTGTCGGTGGTATAGAGTTTCAGGATCACTTTTCGTATTCTTCTCATTGTACAATTTGGAAAATGCAAGTACTTTTTTGGTCTGAAGTTATGGAAAATACACATAGGGAGCTGTAGTATTGATGTAGGAATAATATTGAATCAAATTGTCGTGTCTTTGCGACCAAATGGATAGTGAAATGCTGTCATTTTTCACTTTGCTGTCATATTTGATTTTGCTGTGCACCTTTCTTTATTTTTATTTTTTGTTTGTATGCACATCGATATTGCTATTGTTTTAAGTGTCAATTATAGGGTATGGAAAGCACACCTTCTCCCTCTATGCAAAGACAAGCCGGAGATAATGTAAATGTAAACAATATGGCACCAACTCGCCAGAAACCAATCAAACACAACAGTTCAAATGCATCTTCTAATGGAGGCCACACACAGCAGTCTGCACCCCAAGTTTCGATAGCTGCAACAGGATCTCACACCTCTTCTTCCAGAGACCATACACAGTCTCCCAGAGACCACACACAGTCTCCCAGAGACCACACACAGTCTCCCAGAGACCACACACAGAGAAGTGGATTTGTGCCAAGTGATCATCCACAACAGCGTAATTCATTTAGACATCGTAATGGCGGTCCACATCAGCGTGGAGATGGTTCTCACCACCATCATAACTATGGGAACAGGCGTGATCAAGACTGGAATAGTCGTCGAAATTACAATGGTAGAGACATGCATGTGCCAGCAAGAGTTTCTCCAAGAATTATAAGGCCATCTCTGCCTCCTAATTCTGCACAATTCATTCATCCACCACCATTGCGGCCTTTTGGTGGCCACATGGGATTCCATGGTATGTTGTATTAATGTCAAGACAAGATGATTTCTTTCAGGATATGAATATTCTCTGATGACTGTATTTGTTTTCAGAACTAGCTGCTCCAGTGGTATTATTTGCAGCTCCACCTCCACCGATAGATTCAAGAGGAGTTCCCTTTGTTCCTCCAATGCCTCTTTATTATGCAGGGCCAGACCCTCTGTTGCATAGCAAGATAGTCAACCAGATTGACTACTATTTTAGGTACTGCTTTTACTTTGGTCTGTTAATTTTTTGTTGGTTATGAAAGTTGACTGTAGACAATAATACAACTTTTCTACTGCAGTAATGAAAATTTAGTCAAAGATATATTCTTGCGGAAGAATATGGATGCCCAGGGCTGGGTTCCAATAACGCTAATTGCTGGCTTCAAAAAAGTAAGTAATTTGGATGTATACAATTGCTTTTATCTGTGTGTGTGAGAGAGAGTGAGAGGTGAAAATGATTATATTTTTGTTTTTATAGCTGACTTCATAACACATTATTATGCACTTTTTACTTTTACATTAATAGTTAAACTACTGCTGAAGTAGAAGGATTGAATTATATATAATCATCTTCTACCTTTTAATGGAAGCTACTTGTTTACAAATTTTGGCGCTTCTTGGAAAGTCTCAGGTCATGACTGATTGATTGATTGCACATGCAATGTTTTTATATTGATAAATATTGTGTTATAATTTGTTTTGCTTGTTCTATGACAATCCAGCAAGACAATGGTGGTGGCATGTGTTGTCTCCCCATGGCTGCATAGTTATATTGCCAAAGCTAGCATCCTACCTATTTCAATTTGTCTGAGGAATTTAGCTAGTATTTTTCTCATTTTGGGGGATTGATGTATGATCTTTACTCTTTTTTTTATATCCTACTTGCTTTCTATAATATATGCAGTTCTATTTGAGGAATCTGGGCTCAAGTTGTGATTAGTTATGTTGTGTATCACTAAATTAGACTAGGAAAACAAAAAAGTTTTTTTTTATATTTTATACAAGAAGTTGTTTTAGTGTCTTGAGGAAAAGTTTATAGCTTTTTTTCAGGAAATTCTTTTAAGGCAAGGCTAACTCCTGAATTTTTTTTAAAGTTGCACAACTCCTACATTAAAATGATATTTTTTCTGTAATCCATATCTTGTTTGGACTTTGAACATCAGTAGATGAAAATGTGAAACATCGCCTATTGGGTTGGGTATTATATGTTACAATGGATATTGTTTGGTTGTGTTGGCTTCTGCGTTAGTTTGATAGTTAAATACAACAAACCATATGTATGCACAATGAACCGTCAGAAGAATAAAAGCTTGCAAGAAGATTTGAAGTTTGATCCTTTTAATTTTAAATATTCGTTCTCTTGGATTTGTAGTTATGTTATTTTTACCATATTAAGCATTACTGCTGTCATTATTATTATTGTTTTTGGTACTATCGTCAAATAAAAGCTAAAGTAGACCATTTAATGCATACAATCATTGTTGTGCTTTTGATTTCTTGGTTACAGACCAAGAGTGCACCATGAAAATCTTTTTGTTTTGTTATCAATGTTGATTGATGCATTTTAGGTTTAGATGTAGTTGCCTTAAAGCATAACTTGGAAATTGTATGCTCTGGTGTATACAGAAGTTTATCTCATGAACTATATACCATCATAATCATGTCCGATACTGGCGAGATGGAACTGGACATGTAAATGTGTGTGACTGTATGTAATACCTGTTTCAGGTTTCGGTTTGTAGTTTGTACTTATAGTGTTAACTATTTTGTAGTTGACTTCATATATCATTTAGACTTTGTACTGTGCTGTTTTCCAACCCCATCTAAATTGTCTTAGAAATTCTTCTATTTGGATGTGAGTTGTAGCATTAATGAAAATATTTCCGTCTGCCAGGTCATGGATTTGACTGACAATATTCAGCTTATAATAGATGCAATTCGAACTTCATCTGTTGTTGAAGTGCAGGTATTTTTCTGAATCCTGCATCGGAAATTTTAGTTTATAATTTGATTTGAATAGATACACAAATTTAGTTGGAAGATCAAGTAAAGTGATAGTTCTCATTTTCCTTTTTCTATCAATTTCATTTTTCTTAATCTTGCATTGGAGATTTGTGTTTATAATTTGATCTGATATTGCATTGGAATATCTATTATTAAGAATTTATTAGATTATTCAAATATTCCCTGTTCTATCAATTTGTTGAACCTCCTGTTTTGATTTTCTTTATTTATTTATATTATAGGGAGACAAAATAAGGAGGCAAAATGATTGGGAGAAATGGATCATGCCTCCTCCTGTTCAGTTTTCTAATGTTACAAGTCCTGAAGTGTTAAATCACAACATGCTAGCAGAGCAAATGCACAATATTGCTCTGGAGACAACTATCTATGATGGTGCAGGAGGACCGGTTGTTCTACCAGATAATTCAGAGCATACACCTACATTTGGGGATTTGAGTACTCCATTGCAGCTCTCAACTAGCGAAATTACTGGTCAAGTTGACATTCATGGCTCAGATTACTCTACTTCAAGGAGAAATTAGAGCTGCAAACGTGCTTAGGCACTTCGGTTTTTTTTTTTGGGAGCCCATAAGAGTTAAGGAGGACACTGGCAGGTATCTAGAAATTATCTCAGTCTTTGCATGTGGCACAATGAGATAATTTCTCATGAGACATTTAGGATTACATGATTGTTGAATAGGAAGAAAATTCCGATAACAAAACAGAAAACCTGACTAAATGCGAAGATCAACCCCCTCCCTCTAAAAATGAAAACAAAGAAGGCATTTTATTTTTGGTTGTTGTGGACCTAGTGATGCGACTATTGTGATAACTTGTTTTTGTGGGATATATATGTATGTTCTTAGCCTTAGAGGATGGTTTTGCTTGCTTGAATTTGCGGAGGAATTTTGGCTGTTTTGTTTCCCGACTGCCCCTCAGCTGCTTTTTAAAATCTGGGGTCAGCTTCCCACCGGTTTCAAGAGCTTTTTATTAGTTAATGGGTGTTGTATGTTGAATGAATTTGATGATAGATACCTGCTGCTTCTGAGGGAAGAGGAAATATGGTTTTCTTGTGGCTGAGCATGTCCTTGGACCACATAAAAGAATGCTTGCTTGATGTCCCTTGCTATATTCTGTCCTTTTCTTGTCTGGAGTGACATTGATATTTATAATATTTTTCAGTTTTCATGTCTGTTTAAACTCAAATTCCGATGCCATAAAAATTCTATTGTTTTTTTTTGTCAAAATTTAAGACCCGGAAAAATTGTGCTTGCTGGAGATTAATTTTCCATCTAGACCTGAAGAAGTTGCATGGATCTTTGATATTTTATATCTCTCACACGGTATTAATGCAATTTTTATTTTACTTGGTTTGATAATATAAATATGTTATTTTTTAACTTTCGTATCTTTTATTAATTTTTTATTATCCTCTCATCTATTGGACCACGTCGGCTATTTTTTTTACCCTTTTACCTGTTGACCGGTTAAATTTATTAACTTTTTTAGATCACCAAAAAAACTTATCACGGTCTCTACTCTTCACTACTGCCCAGTAGTGAGCACGTTCTTTCGCCACGAGTTGCTAATGACAACAGTGTCTCCATTGGCTTCTCAACCTTAGCCAACTCAAAGGACCAATTAAGTTAATAACAAGTGGGATAGCAAACACAGAACTTTGTTGTTTCAACCATTTAGTTTATTGGAAGAGAATAGAAAACAGGTGCTGGAGAGGTCATGAAGTGCAGCCGGCGGTGATGTCGTACTTGCAAGACGGCATTTGACGGCGGTGATACGGTTGTTGCATGGTGATGATGGTTGGCTTTGCATGGCCTGTAGCGGTCACTTCTGTTTCCTCTATGTTGAATCTCTTCTCTTCTCTCATACACTCCAGCCTCGTTGCCAATATTTTGTTGTTTGTTGTTTTTTTGGAATATTGGATTTTTTTTAATGGAGATATGGTGGTGAGGTTTGGGGAGAATTGTTACTGGGATGTTGTGTTGCAATTGCAAACAGGGCATTCAAGATTTGTGTAGGGGACGACGGTTTTTACCAATAGTGGAGGACGCTATGAAATTCAATAAGTTTTTTTTTTTTGGTACAAGAGAGGGCAAAGCCAAAAAAAAACAAAACTAAAACGCTAATCGAACATTCCTAGGCATGCAAGCCCTAGATAAATCATCAAAAAGGATTCTTTGGACCTCATTAGGAGGAGACTCCAACACTAGCAAATTAAAATGATCCGTAGAAATGCTTAAATTAGCGAGCCAATCAGCACTCCTATTTCCTTCACTCCAGGTATGGTTGAGTTGAACATTCCAATTCATCTTCAGCAGCTTCCGGATCCGGTGAACTAAGACAGGAATCTTCCCATTGAACTTGAAATTATCAGCAATCATGTCGATCAAAATCTTTGAATCACTTTCCACTATAAGGTTAGAGTAATGTTCCCTCCAAGCCATGTCCAAACCCAAATATAGCCCCCACATCTCTGCATGTAAGGCATCACAAGCTCCAATCTTCTTAGTGTAGCCTTTGATCCATCTACCGTCTGAATCACGAAAAGGCCGCCACATCCAGCAATAACCCCCATATCCTTGCAAGCACCATCACTATTGAGTTTGATCCAACCTTCTCGAGGCCGCTTCCAACCTATATAGATAATTTCCTTCAACTTTGGACCAATATGAAGATGCTCCAACTTACAGTCTTCAATATCTTGGACAAATCTCAAAATTAAGGAAATTGGGTTGTTTGGTCTAATAAAATCAGCTTCAAAAATAGTTTTATTCCTCCACTTCCATAAGTACCAACACGTCGTCATGAAAGTTGTCTTCCAACTTAAAGTGTTCGTCTCAATGTCTTTTTTGTTGAGGTTATTGAAGAACCAATCCCTGCAATCGAAAGAAAAGAAATTAGTTATAAAATCAGAAGGAACAATGTAAAGCCATACCTGAGTGGCGTGGATGCAATCACGAAGCACATGAAGAACAATTTCATCTTCATTTCCACAACACGGGCAAGTATGAGAGATTTCACCACCCCATCTACTCCTTCGGAAATTAGTAAGAATGCGCTCGTGCGTAGCCAACCAAATAAAGGTTTGGATGCGATGTGGGCCATACCACTTCCAAATACTTTTCCAGTCACCCTCCACAGTCGGGAAATCTTGATGCTGCAAAGAATAAGCACTTTGAACTGTGAAATGGTGGGTATTTGTTCCACCCCACCCAATAGTGTCTGGACCATTATCATCATTAGGGGCCGGAAGCGCAAGAATTTGACTAACAGTGTCAGCTGGCAAGTTGTTCTTGAGGAAATCAATGTTCCAATTTCCAGAAGGACTAATAACATCCCAAACTGATAGAGTTGTATCCATGTAGACTTGGATACCTATAGACATAAGTGCTCCATTGTTAGGAACCCACTTAAGAATGATGCTCTCCCTCCTGCAAAATACACTCCTGCCCTGCAAGCTTTCCAAATTTATCCCTGCGCAAGTTAACATGCGCTGCGCAACTTAAGTTGCGCAGGGTTACCGTTTTTGTTCAAGATCCATCAGTTCGAACTCCAAACACCATTTTCTTCCCTCCACCTTCAAAAATCCAAAAAGTGCGATATTTTGGGTCAAAATCATCATCCCAAATCATTGCAAATCGTCAGGAAGCAAGTTTCTACGCTCATCAAGCACCAAATATCAGGTAATGTATCATAAAACTCATCTCATTTTGCTGGTTTTTGAACCTTAAGGAAAAATTTGTGAGGGCATGGACGGATAAAGTCTTGCATCTAGGGTGTAGAACCACCAACATTGTTGAATCGACTCATGGAGTGTTGAAAAAATATTTAAGGAGTAGCGTGGGTGATTTGGCATCATGCTGGGATGAAATAGACAAGATGTTGGCTGTGCAATTTGGTGAGATACAAGGAAATTTTGGGAGGAACAAAACGGTCTTCGAACACAAATACAAAGAAATCAAGATGATGGGAGAGTTGGAGGGTTATGTATACGCGCATTGAAATTTATCTATGATGAATTGCAACGCTCCAAGACATTCGGCTTTGAGAAGAAATATTGTGGTTGTGTGCAAGCGACATCGTACGGGTTACCTTGTGCGTGTATTATTGCCATGAGGTGCAAGCAAAAATTGTCTCTTGCCTTTGATGATATATACCCTCATTGGAGAAGGTTAAGTGTACAAGGAGAAGAGATTGATGATGATTTTTCCGTGGTGGAAGAGTGGAATGACATTCAAGAACGTCTCAAGACAAGCCCTTACAATATGACACTCCACATCAAAGAGATGATGCGTCAAATAGCCTTTCCGGAAACCACAAATATGTGTCCACCTTCAAAAAAAGCGGTAACCAAGGGAGCACCTAAAAGGAAGAGGACTACACTCAGTGTCATCAACGAGTCGAATCCCCTCTAGATGGGAGACTATTGATTCTCAAAATCCGGATAGTCAACCTTCACAACCCAAGAGGTCACTTCCAAAGAGAAAAGATGCACTTCTTGACACGTACTCCCGCTCACAAGCTTCATCCTCTACTTCAAAACCGCTTCGGAGCATCCCTTACATTTCACAAATTCCAAATCCCATGAGACCTTTTGTTGAAGACATTGTGAATGTTAAAGGGGATGGTCATTGTGGATTCCAGATCATAGCTAGGCACTTGGGGATGGATGAAGAAGATCATGTGTTGATTCGTCATCAACTTATTCATGAGTTGAGAACTCATAAGAGTGACTACATGCCGATATATGTCACGGAGGAGCGTTATAACAAAATCTTGAATGATTTACACCCTCTAAAATGTACAATTGATATTGCACCGGTATATAAGTGGTTGACCACTCCGGATATGGGTCACATTGTTGCTACTTGCTACAATAGAACCGTTGTTCTATTGACATTGCCCAAAAGAGGTGGTGTATGTGAGACATATTTCCCAATCTGAAGTGCTCCACCACTTAATCCACATCCCAACATCATGTGTCTTTACTTTATTCCCGGCCACTATCTTCATGTTACTTTGAAGGAAGGGTGTCTGTTACCACCGAGTTGTACGGAGTGGATGTCCAACAAGATCGGTGAGGCGGAGAAATTGCATTTTGAGTTTTTGGATAGACAAGATGCCTTCAATGAGCTCATGTCCAAGGAGCCGAAGCCGCCAAAGAAACCAACTAATGAGCACAATCCAATATTTTATGATAATACTCTTACTCCGCAAAAAAAGGAACAAGAATTTGAAGCGATGGAAGACATTGAAGTAGAGGAAAATCTAGGAGTGTCACTAGAATTCTTAGATAGGGTATAGGTTATGACATTTTTAGGTCGGTCGGTATTCGTCCTATTTTTTGGTGGTATTACACCCCGACGTATTTTTGGGTGGCCGGTTATGTACTTCTTTGAATATTCGTGGCCAATATGTAACTAATATTATATATTAAATGAAATGAATTATTTTTTTGGTGGCCGGTTATGTCACACCAATTATTGCTCGCATTTACTTTGTCAATAATTATTCAACTATTCACTAATTATTCAACTATTTATATTTTTTGAAGTGAAACATGTATGAAGATGCACAAAGTCCAGTAAAATTTCATGTCCGTCATGTAGATGTGAAAATGAAGGCTAGGTTTTTTGTAAAGCCCACCGGCAAGTTGGACGATTTGAAGACAAAACTTGACAACTTCTTTATCCATATTGGTTCAAACCATAGAACATACGATGTAATTTTAAATGCGCCAGGCGTGGACTTGGGGGAGGATAAGGAAGAGGACTTTTCGAAGACGGTGTATTTTCCACAACATGTCGAAGATGATAGCGACGTCGCTAACATGTTTTACGTAATGGTTGAAGATAATGCTTTACATCTTTATGTCCGATCCATTGAAGTGTAATATTTATTAACGTGTAATATTGTAATTTGTTTGAATTTGTGTCCGTATTATTGAATTTTAATGAATTTGTGTTTATGTAATTTAACGATGAATTTCGGTAATTTTAACCGTTTATGTGAGATTATGTGATTTTCAAGATTTATGGACAAATTGATGTAATTTGGATCGTTTACGTGTCATTAAGTGTGTTTAAGTGATTACGGATCATTACCGACGAATTTGAGAAATTTGGACCGTTTGGATCGTTATGTGTGATTATGCGATTGTGATAAAAACGATGTTTTTGTGTAATTTTGATCGATTATGTCGTATTATCCGATAATCTTGTTAAACTGGCGTAATTCGGTTCAATTATGAACGTGTAAAAATTGCGGGTCATTAATGACATTCAATGCATATTACTGATAAGTAACGCACTGCGTGAGTTAACTAGCGCAGTGCGTTACACTAGCGTGACACTGCGTGAATTAACTCACGCAGTGCGTTACTCTTGCGTAAGTGTGTGTAGCTTAAGTTACACTTGCGCAACTTAAGCCACGCTGCGCATGTTAACTAGCGCACACTTTTACATTTGCGTGAGTTAACATGCGCATGGACAAAATCGTCCTGCCTGTAGGACGGGAGTGTTTTGTGCTGGGTGAATAGCAGGATTCTAGAATTAAAACTACTCCAAGGCTAATACTTTTGAAAAATTGGATGATGCTGTCAATGAATGAGTATTATTGAGACTGTATCCTTAACATTTTTATTTACTAAAGTAGCTGATGAAGCATCGAGTTAAACTTTATATTGATATGTTTTAAAGGTAATATTTTAAGATAGTCCAAATGATGATAATAATTGTACGACAAATAAATAGATTAACATTATACGTTGTAATATTTCAAAAAAAAAAAAAGATAACTTTGTAATTTATTTTGATGGACTGAATTATTTTTTATTTTTTATGATAAAATATGGAGAAAAATGAGATTTTTATATAAAGAAGTTAAAACTAACCCTTTTTTTTAAAGGAAAACCAACCCTATTGTACGTCGTATTTCACAAATTTTTGTTTCCCATGATAGTTAAATGGGATTGGACTTTGTTTATAATCTTTGTAGGCTTTTATTTTGATGTAGGCTTTGGATGTTTAAAAAATATGAAATCTGCTCTTTACCAACATAAATTGTTCGCTCCCAAAAATGTCTATGCACGAGTTAAGGTGACTTAACTCACGTTGCGTGAGTTAACTCACACTCGTTTTTCACTATCATTTTCCTTCTCTTCTTCTTCTCCTTTGTTTACCGTTCGGCGGCAGAGGGAAATGCGCAATAAAATTTCTCATCACCAAATTGCTAATGGGGTATGTTATCCAGTCCCTGCAGAAAACTAAATAATTCGAAGGAAAAATTTGATTTTGTTTTCATTGCTTTCTAGAAAATCTTCCATTATATCGTGG